>OW121815.1:70633284-73033284 GCA_933228935.1 Pemphredon lugubris | reverse complement strand
CATATACCGGGCGTGCGATAAGGATGAAATTAGCAGAAAATGACCGAGCCTGAAATTTTTTTCAGGTATCGTCCCGAGTTATGACCTTGAGTAACGTCGAGATTAATCGCGTAGGAGGGACTCTTCTTGCTCGGCAATTAATTAAATCGGTTATGGGTTACCGAGAGAGTAGCTCCTATTCACGAGATAGCTTTATCAATGCCGCTATCCCCCTTGCCACCGTGGGCTTTGGTTTACACGATGCGAGAAAATTCTTCGCTAATGTTATGCGCAAACATCCCTGCGCCGAGTCAGCAAGAGTGCTGTAAATCACGCGTGAAATGGAGTCAGGTGCGAGAGAGTGCGTGGGCGTATGGGTTTAGACATCCGTAAGACGCATGTACGCGCGGATTCCTCTTTTGCGCGGGGAAAAGTTATGCCGTTGGAAATTAATTCTGGCATGAAATACGAGATTATTAAGACTTATAGGCTTCGGTTACGGGCACAGTCTGGTTTCGTTGCTCGTTTACCGTCACCTTTTAATTTCGCTCCAATTTCGCTTTTCCCGCCGTAACAATTTGTTCGCGAACGCTTATTACCGAGCCACGAACACGCGAGGAGAACAATTTTCGTTTGCAATTATTTTGGGAAGTATACGTTTCGTAAAGAACGCTATTATCGAGGATATTGATTACAGCCGGACAACGATGTTTATAAATAAACGGTGGTGAGAAGACATCGAACGACGGAGCGAGACTGTTCGCTTGCACGCGTCAACAAGCGACTGCTCGTAGTTTACGATGTCCAAAACTTTTTCGACCTTGCCTCAAGTTCGCGCGATGTTTACGAGCACGGAATAAGAATTTGTCGTACACGTTTGTATCGTGTATTACGAGGAAAGTCCTTCGATTTACGCGTAACGTTGGCGTACTATGTTAATTGATTGATTCGTTAAATTGCATCCTTGAATTATGCGAGTTCGCGATCGTTAAAGATCTACAAGTGCAGAAAATCTTCGTACCACGCTGGTGCGCTATTTCTTTGGACCAGTAAGCGCAGAGATCTAGCTTTAAGAATTTTCACGAGCCTTTTATTCTTTTACTGCATCCGAGGAACGAATATTAAATAAATAAAATCACGGTATATAATTATATGTACGTACATATGTCGAGTGGCGCTACCGTGACTCGCGTTTCTGCGTTAAAAAGAGTAAGCTGGTTAATTTTTCGCACTGCGCGTGGAACGGTGAAATTCAAAATTCATTTTCGTATTAAAATTAACGCTAATCGTTTGCGCTATTAAAAAAGAATAAGAGAAGTTCTCGTAAACGTAGGCTATTCTCGACGTTGTTTGCATGTCGACTACAGCCGTTTGAACATCGCTGCCATTACCGTAACAAGTGCTCCTTATCGAATGATTATTACACGTTATACAGTAATGGTATGGCATTACCGTTCAATTTCGATAAGAAATGATAGAGGAGACTGCAGCGGTTTAATGATTTCAGAGTCGCGTCGAATAACGAGGATGTATATACATGTACAAACTATGACGAAAAAGAAATGTTAATTGTACCCGACGAGAATCATTATATAAAAATCAAATCACAAAAACACGGAACATGCGGATAGAAATGCACAAACAGAAACGCACACATTACCTTCTCATCAAACCGAGATATTCGGTAGCCGCAGCACATTATTCCTCGCTTCGGTGATCGTTAATACGACACGTAGGTACGCTCTTTCGTACGCGACAAATTTCGCGAAAAGGGACCAAAAATGGGGAATCGAAATTTCTCAGTTTCCTGAAAGGAGACTGAAAGTCGAGAATGGAAATTCGACGAGAGAGTCAGAAGTCACGCGACAACGAAAATAGTATAAAGATGAACTTTAAATTCTCTCTCAGTCATATAAAATTTAATGCAAGAATCAATCTTCTGAGAAAGTCGAATCAAAATCTAACGTCGTAAAAGATTGTACATTTCATTGACGGCTTTAATTCTAAAATCTACCACGCGATACAAATCGTACAAAAAAATTCTTCTACTCGTGTCAAAACATCAAACGGAACGTACACAAAACCAAGGAATAACAAGCAAAACAAACCTAGCAATAGAGAAACACTGACAGAGAGGGAGGGAGATATATATAGAGAGAGAGAGAGAGAGAGAGAGAAAGAAGATGAAGAAAGAGAAAGGGAACGGATGAACAATCGTAGAACGTCGTTAGAAACGGCAACGCGACGGACGGAGGAAAAAAGGTACCGAGGATAAAGAAATACTTCGCCGATGAACTTGGCCCGCGTAAGCTCCGTCGCGTCCTCGTGGGGCGTGAAACACTTGAAAATCCCGGTTATGCAAAACATAGGAAAACGGCCCTCCAGGCCAGGACGTTAGGTGGAACACGTAATTGAAAGCACTTTAGAGACCCTACGGCACGCACAACGAGCACTCGCATTTGCATTCAGTGGCAGAGGGAATGCCTTTTAACCGAAATGACTGCGTGTATATGACAAACGCCAGGTTTATGTGCCGGAACGATGGGAATATTTATTGGCACGAATTAATGTCTCCACTCGTCCATACCGAGAGCGTTATATTTATTGGGACATTTCGTACCGGCTACGACCCATCGAGCGAATGACAAAAAAAAAAAAAGAAAAAAAACAGGGAAGAAAAGGATACCAAAAAACTCAAGCGATCGTTTCGTCGCGAGCTATAACGCGACGCGGAATCGTTGTAACATCGTCTTCGCGGTTTTTTCTTCCCGATGACTTTACCGGTGATACTCAAGTGGCGCGTTTGTTTAATGGTGGGAGTGAGACACGTAGGGTGGGATGGAAAACATCAGGTGAGAGAAGTATAGAACTAAAGGTTAGTCGACATAGATCAATCGGAAGATGGAATATTTTGTATTACCCTGATACAATTTATCACGGCCAGAATCGTCGGAGATAATTCGGAGCGTAAAAAGAATAGTCGGAGAAGTATGGTGTCGAAACCATCTCGGAAGGTGTGCATGCAAAGACAAACAAACGAAGTGGATTATTCTGTTGAATTTTGTATAATTACCTGATTGATTTCTTTGGTCTTCGAGATTCGAAACAGTTTTACGCGGTTTGTGCGTTTTAAGTGTCAGCGAATAACGTTGCACGCCGTAATGGCGGAAATTTAGTGTCTCGTGGATCGAAAGGATAAACGGATGCAAAGAGTAACCGGGGAATTCGTTGGATAACGTACAAGGTTGTCAGAATTGAAAACACAATGGAGCTGCTCTTAGTCAATATACATATGTATATATATATATATTCGAAACTACCACAACGATCGTTGTTATGGCAAACATATGTACATACAGAGTTCACGACTTAAAAACTCCACGATTATGGATTATCGGTAATTTGTACAAAGCCTTAATTACTCTTTTTTGCGTGCTCGTATGCACGAGAAGATTCGACATCGTTTGCTTAATAAGACCCCGGAAGATGAAAGCCGACCGACGAACAATTGTTTTCCGCCCATTTGACTTTTTATTTTTGTTCCTCTCCTCGAAGGCCCTTTTCGCACGCTACAGGAATCTATAATTTATATTTACAGTCTCTCGTTGCTTGCTGTAACGCGACGTTTCATAAAAAGTCCAAACGCAGCGATCTGACCTCCGCGTCACCGAAAATCACCTCGGAATCTCGATCACGAGACTCGAAATCAAAAGTGGAGCAAAAAGCAAAACGTCTCTTTTCCCTTTTCTTTATTTTTTTTTATATTAATCGTGAACGATTTTTCGAGATACTTCCGCTGCAACGGTTCAGAATATGCGGGACCTTTTATTGTCTCTCAACAAGCGAGAAAATAATTATTGTCCGATCGAATAAACAATGTTACCTCGAACTTAACGCTTTCTAAAACTAATGACACTTCGAATCGTGGCTAACTTATCCCGCAACAAATTCACCTTTCTCCTTATCAAACTCGATCGCGGTACCTTCCCGAATGGAATTCTAGGGAATTCAAGGTGTTTCAGGCGTGGTTCGACTAAAATTCAGAGGTGTACATCTCGAGTTAATTTCAAGTAAAAGAGAACCATTGTACGAAAACAAGCCCAGTTTAACTAAATTTGGTATATCGATCTTTTTTATCTGCATAAATAAATAGATAGGAATTAGTCTCGCCAGAAGTATCCAAATCTTTTTTATTCGAATAAAAATCAAACTACCTTCAATCGGATACGAATTTGTTACTATTCGAACTAGTTATCGGTCAAAACAAATGTACGAATAAACCTCTAAAGTTTGACAGCTTCCTCCTGAGACACCCTGAACAATGTCTTCGCATCAATGATACCCGTTAAGCGTCAACGTCGATTGCAATCGATGTCGGCGGCAATTTCAAAATATCTCGAAGAAATGCGACCGAAATTAAAAAAAGTGTCTCAACTCGAAGTCCCGCCACGAGAGAGGAGAATTACCGAGGGAATCGCTACAAGCCTGACACTCGAATCGTAAAATTCCAAACGCCTCTCTTATCACAGACTGAATCGCAATTACAGCAAGCAGGATGCTCCAATTTTGTTTTTTTTCTTTAACGTACGCCTCGCCACCTATAGATCGATCGAAACCTACGAATTTTCCTTTCTCTCTCCGCGATCGAGGATTCGTTTTTAATAACTTTACGAATCGCGCGCTTGGTGGAATTGAATCGAGGTGGAAGTACGACGCATCGGGAATTCGTAAAATTCAAAAATTCGGTCGTTCGTAGTTTACAGCTTCTTTCCACCGGAAACTGTCGCAGAGCATGCCCTATGAGTTCACGTTGCAGTAAACGCATTTACAAGTAGAATATCCGCGGTGCGACGATAACAAGACGAATATCGGGAGAGTTATAGAACGAAGGAAAAAAGGAACAACGATCTCGTTTCTACTGAAAAGTAAATGGAAACGGGGATTCGTGGTGGGAGAAGGATTTTACGAGGAGAATGACGATGACGATGATAATAGTAATAATAATAATTAAAAAAAAGCCGTAGTAATAATAATAATAATAATAATAATATTAATAATAATCGTAATGTTTAGGGTCACTGCAGTAATAGTAAACGTAATGACATAATAGTAAATATCGTTAATGATAATATTATCTCGCGGGCCACGGAGAGCGATTCGGTCTTTTTTCTCCGTTCAGTTCGTTTAATTATAATCGGATTGGATGCTCTCGCGTGACCAAGAATACAGGGTTTTTATTTTTTTTTCTATATACAAGGGGGGGGGGGGTGCGATCAACGACCAATCTACAAGTTTCCCTTTCGCTTCTCACGCATACGTACGCACACGCGCTGTGTTCTTTCTTTCTCTCTCCCTCACTCCATTTTTTTTGTTTTGGAGCTCCAAAGGGTTTCGGGCGATATGCACAATAAATACTGTTTTATCGATATACAACCGTCGTGTTTATTTATTAACGTGCGCGTTTCTAGATTTTTAACATTTCTTCTGTTTCTCTCTCGTTTCCCAGCTTTACCTCTCTCTCTTTCTCTCTCTGGTTCTTTTCCTCCTGATCATTGGAATCTCAAAACTAATCGTGTAACCGCGTACGCGAAGAATCGCGATTCGAAAATTGCGTGGAAACGATCGGTTGTGCCGACGGACGTCGAACGAGACGTCGTTGAACGGGAAAGAACAAAGGAATTGCTAGACGCGAAAAAAAATATAATACACGTGTCTTTCTTATATGTTTATATATATATAATATTTATCTCTCTTTATATATATGTATATAAATATATATACAGTCACGCGAGGCCGCGACATCTTGTAGTCCGGACTATTCAAATTTGCTCTTTTATTCTTCTCTCTCCTTTTCTCTCCCACCTTCTTTTTTTTTCATCCTACTTACCATCGAACCCCTTTTTCTTTCCCTCTATCATCCCTATTTCAGCTTCCTCTCTCTCTCTTTACCTCTCTCACCCTCTCTAGTTATACCCTGGATTCTTTCTTACACGCGTGCTAACGTCGTGCAGCATTCGTTTATCACAGTAAGGTTTTCTTTTCCGTTCGTGTCTTCCGTGTCGTTCTTCAATTTCTTTTTTTTTTTGTTTGTCATTTTACGTTAGAAGTTAGAAGCAAACGAGTGCAGGGCGTAATACTCGTCGACGAATCACCGTTTCGTCATCGATACCTAGAACGTATAATCGATTGCGATGCAACGATACTCTCCGTTTCGATTTCTTTTTTTCCAGGACGAAAGAGCAAGGGCACCGATCCGATCGTCGTAGCGACATTGAAATCCCACATTTGGATATGTTACTTATTAAAAACGACGAACGGTGCGTTTGCTCGAACGTCGCGACGAAATATTATTCTCCGCGTCGCTACGTCGGTAGAAAGGATCCGCTTTCGGAGCGGAACGGGGGGTAGAAGAAAACGTGGGGGTCGCAGGAGCGTCGATTCGTCGCAAATTTTGGAAAAACAATCTGACTTTTCCTCGTTCGCCCGTATCGTACAGCTATTCTTTCTTGTTTTTTTTTCGAATCGTTACGAGTCAGGACGGACTTCGAAAGCAGCGAGAATCCGGATTAAACTCGGAAACGAAAATTGTTTTTCAATGATTTTCATTCGCGATATCTATATATCTATGTTCTCGATGCCTTCGAATCCTCCGCTATACCACGCACGATGATACAAAGAAACACGTCGTGAATTTTCTCGATGGTCGGACAATCCGAAACGAAGCCTTCGAGGTCCTTGAATTACATCGATTTTTCGTATGGTCGATTTTCCCTCGTCGCCCGTGAAAATTCTCCCAAAGTTGCGAGAAACCTTTTTCGATCCTTTCGGCCCCCACGTCTCTGTTTTCTGTGTGACAGTTTCTCTTTTTTTCTCTCTCTCTCTCCCACTCTCTCTCTCTCTTTTTTTCTCTCACTTTTTTTGCTCTTTCTCCGTCACTTTCTAGGGAGTCCCATACGTACAGCCGTCCATCCAAGTTTGTCACTCTAAGCTATCCTACGAGGTCATTGTTTTTGTGTTAGATTTGAAAATCGGGGAAACGTTTCTTTTTTTGGTTAGCGTCCTAATCATTTTCAGATTAATTGTAGGACAGTCAAAAAATAGGATGAGTCAGAAGAAACTAGTTCCAACGAATCGTGTCAAGTTCTAATGTTGTTCGCCGAACTTTGTTACACGTTAACTATACGAGCGTAATGGATAAGTTGATTCAGAAACATATTTTTACAGTAATGCGCAATATTCTTTTGCTACGTGTACCAAAAAAAAAAAACGATTATTTAACGATCAATGTTTTTTATGACTCAACCTATGTCCGGATTCTTCGACATTAAGCTCAAAATTCATTTCTGAACGGTTCGGTAGTGCGCGTAATCGTTAAACAAAAATCTGATGCAGTTTTCTAAAACTTTGCTCGTAATTAAATGGAAGATTCGTACCGTCGAGAACAAACGAGGAGAAATAAATTTTGAGTCTGAATCTCGCCGTCCTACCGTGCAAAAAGATTCCTTGAATTCTGGACCCTAGAGTATCGCGCGCGTAGAGACCAATGAAACTTTCTCGTTAACGAAATTCGAGAAACAAAAGGAAACGAAAAATCCGGCTGTTAAAGATATTTTCCCTCGTACTCGACCGTCGCTCGACTATCTTTTACGATCGAAGAGAAGCAGGCGAATCGAAGGAACGGGGAGAGGGGGGGAAAAAAGTAGCGAGAGCAAACAAAGCCTCTCTCTCGCTTTGCATTGCGCTTACGAACGTCGAAGGACTTTCTCCGTTTGCCTAACGTATCAGTCGACCATCCGAGCACAGACTTCCGGCGTAAATCTTGCCAAATATAAATAATCGTCCTACGATTCCGAGCAAATTTTCTAACCAACTATCCGAGCAAAGATATCCATTCTTCCAACCGATCCGACGACGGGAAACAAGAGAGAAATTCAGAGCACCGTGAATTGCGATGCAACGGCACAGGGTGTTTCGGGAGAAATCTGCCAGAGTTCAGGGATATATTTCGGACGTCGGTTTTAAGAAAAAAAAAGAAAAAAAAAGAAAGCCTCGCGAGAGCACAAGTCGGTTTCGATTAAATTGTCGTGGCCTTGTCTACGTACTCTCTGTACGCCACGCTCCTCTTATTTATCCCGGGGGCCAATTTCGCAAACGCTCAATTTCGCAATTGACGGGTCGGGGCAAGAGAGTGCTGCGAAGCCACGTTAATTTGAATTTACAGGAGAATTATTTGAAAGAAAGGTAAAGATTCGCCGAAATCGCAGCTGGTCACACTCCTGCCCCGACCCTTCTCAAGTATATGTTCGTGTTATTCGTTTCTGTATTAATAAATATACAAATATTACATCGTCTCATAAATAATATCAACATTTTTACATTAAACTTTAAAGTAATAAATATTCTCAATCGTCTCTCAATCGAGTGGAAGGGCTCTCTTTTCAAGCAAGCCAGGAAGTTATTCAAAAACTTTTCGAATAGAACCGCAAATTAATACGACTTTGGTCTCACTTATAATTACTCGAGGAATATATCCCTGAAGTTTGGCAGATTCCTCTTGAAACACCCTGTATGTCGAAATATATCGACGGTGGCACGTGTAATGGAAGCGAAACTGATTTCGGCGGTAGTCTGAGGCTAAAAAAGAAACAAAGTGGTGTGCAACTGAGGGGCGCTTCGATTGCGATTCGACAGGAATTTAAGAAATGCTTCGGTCGTCTCGATTGTTCTGCACCGATTAGTCAGAAATCATGCGACTCGCTCGATTAACTCTTACGGGGGCGAGGGTTGGCTCGTTATTATCCCATTACGTAACGGTCCGCTCGGCGTTACTCGGTACAGATTCAAGCTACGGCCCAGGAGAGCAAAGGATATCGGATCATCGGTACTAATTGTTACGTACTCTGGATTAATCGTAGGGTCCAGAACCGGAAATGCCGTCACGATTGGTGTTTGGTATGCAAAGTGTGCGGCAGGTAACGCTCTTAACGAATTAAATTGAAATCGCGACGATGCAGCCGCGAAATGACGTTTTTGTGCGTCGCGGGAGCGATCGGGAGTGACGATCGCGTCGGTCCGGATCGCTCGCGCGTGGTCGATCACACTCGAGTTGGAAGATCTATTCGACTCTTTGGTCATTCGACGCTACTCTTCCGGTCGTTATTCGCAGATAAGCGAAAACTGTTATTAACTGAATGTGAGTCGAACCTAACTGAATTCCTCCAAAATCGAGTGTAACTTCTACTCTATTAATCGAGGAGCGATAAACCGGGTGTGTCTCGTAATAACTTATCTCGGCTATAATCAGTACAACAACAACACTATACAAACTAAAATCACATGGATATCGAGGACGGATTATTCTTTTCCCCATAACACCAGCGGTTTATCCTACCCCTCGAATATTACTTAAAAAGAAAGAACGAGAGACAGGAACGTAAGGGAAAAACTCGGTTAAGCGCGCTCGACGGATCAGCGTAACGTATCTCTACTACTCCGACTCTGCGCATACTTTTCAAACGTTATTCCCGTGTGCGTCGCGAGATTCGAATTAACCGCCGCGGCAGGCGCGTACACTCAGCCGAGTTTTCCTTCCCCATCGAGAAGCCAATTATCGGTGTGAAACGTTTAAATATAAGAATGTAAAATTCAGCTTACATGTGAGTGAGAGGTGGAATGGCGGAATGATGCTGGGCCAAGGGATCGGGCGACGGACCGGGCGAGTAGACACCGGCGCCGTGTTGCACGACACCCTGCTCGACGCCCTGCGGCAGATACATCGAGATCATCTGCCTGAGATCACCCTGGGACTGCTGCGTAGGCTGCTGCTGGCCCATGTATTCCCTCTTGACCACCTGACCACCGGCGACAGCGCCCGTCGACGACGGTCCCGTCGGCGTCGGCGTGTGTATACCGCCGCTCGCCGGACTCGTTGGCTCCGATTTTATGCTGCTACCGCTGGGACTGTGACTCGACATCTGAGAGCCAGGTTGGGCCTGATGATAGGGCGACGGCGAACCACCGGGTACGGTGGTGCTACCGTAACCACCGTAACCGTTCATGTAGCTGTTTATCGGACTCGGACTGCCACCGCCCATATGATGGCCCATGTCGTACCTCGGATAACCGGCGGCCGACGCCGCGGCGGCCGCTGCCGCACCACCCATGTGACCGCCGTAAGCGACGTGTTGCTGGTATGCCGCCGTCGGATCGTGCATCATGTAACCGTTCGGCATGTAACCGTTGGGCATCTGATAGACGTCTCGCGATAGTTGGGCCTGTTGGGGACCACCGCCACCGCCGACCTGTCGTTGATCGACGCCCAACATACCGCCGACACCGGCAACGCCGCCACCCAACGGAAATTTGTCCTTCTTCAGCAGAGTTTTTGTCTTGCGTCGCGGCCTGTACTTGTAATCGGGATGCTCCTTCATGTGAACGGCGCGCAATCGTTTCGCCTCGTCGATGAACGGACGTTTCTCCGTCTCGCTCAGTAACTTCCATTCGGCGCCCAGACGCTTAGAGATCTCTGAATTGTGCATCTTTGGATTCTCCTGCGCCATTTTGCGCCGTTGACCGCGCGACCATACCATGAAGGCGTTCATCGGCCTCTTAACGCGGTCGATGTTGTTGTTCTTGCTGGTGTTGTTGTTATTGTTCGGCGGCTGATGATGCTGCTGAGGCTGAGATTGTTGCTGTTGCTGCTGCTGATGAGCGTGATGCTGTTGCTGCTGCTGAGCGGCGCTCTGTTGCGCCAACGAGTGCATGCTCTGCTGCTGTTGCTGTTGTTGTTGTTGCTGCTGCTGTTGCTGCTGCTGTTGAGCGGCCTGCATCGAGGCGTAGTGATGCTGGGGCGTCTGATGATGATGCTGAAGACCGAGACCTAGGCCACCGGTGCTCGGCGGACTTCCCGAGAGCGCCGGACTGTGCACTATCGAGCCGAGGGTACCGTAGGGTGATACACCCGCGTGATGACCCATCGGCGAGACACCCTGATGAGGGTGCGGTGGCATTTGACCGTGCAGGCTGCCGCCCTTCAGGTCCGTCTCCATCGTGAGCATGTCTTCCTCCCTGTGGCCGTACAGCTTGCCGCCCTTTCCTGGTACCGCTCGACGTCAAGAAATTCGACGAAACGCCGAGGAGGATACGCGACGTCCTGTCGATCGAAATCGGTGATCGTGGCTTCGGATTTTATCCCGATCACCACGCGAATAGCGTTTGTAACTTTATCCACTCTTCTGACATGGAAAATGTTGGTTTTTTTCTCTTTCTCTGTCTCTCTCTCTCTCTCCTTCTCCTCGTTTAACCACTCGTCGAAATTACGCGCGTCCGACGCGTCACTACGTTCACTGTTTCTCACTTCTCTCGAGTCACTTTTCTGGCTTTGCGAATATCGAATAAGAGAGTCACGATAAATGCTTTCCACTTTACGGTGCTTTCACTTTGCGTGCTCCGGTTACCGAATGGAAAACCAAAGAAAAGATACGTGCCTCTTTTGCCAGTCAATCGAGCACAGGATCAACGCGCACTGATCGGAAATAGAATCCACGCGGCGCTCGAGGATAAACCTAACGTGAGCCAAGAAAATTCCTGGAATTCTGTGTCCTTCGTTTCGTTCCACGATAACACGGCCGTATGTTTGGGTAATCGCGAAAAGTCACCGTGGCATTGGCGTGGTCACCGGTGTACTACAACACACGATGCTCGTCATATCAACACACTGTTTTTCTTCTCGCTCCTGCTGTCGCCGCTGCTGCTGCTCTCGTCCTCGATGTAAAAACAATCCGTGATCCACGCAGTCCGAGCGAGTACTGATGATGCACTGTCACTTTCTTCCCCTAACACGCTGCCGTGTGTCTCTCCTCTCCCTCTCTCCCTCTTTCCCTCTCTCTCCCTCTAACTCATTCGCCAGGCTACGTGACTGGCTGCAGCTCGCGATACGCTCGACGAATCGGATCGCGACGATGCAACGATACGTCCACCGGTTGTGACTTTTGCTCTCGCGAATATATTCTTCACGAAGCGAAGAGAAATCGAGGGTGAATATGTAACATATATATATATATATGTATATCACCGCGCACCAAAACGATCCCCTCGACAAAAGATCACGTACTCTCGCGGATCGCACGATCGACATATAACACGTCGATCGCGATTCTCGATCCTCTTTTATAATCACTGTTTTAAACGTTTCGTCTCCTCGTGGCACGCGTCTCCTGTAATGCTGCACGCAACAACCCCCGCACACGTTCTCTCATTCGTCCCGCCCGGAGAATCCGTGTCGTCGTCGTCGTAGTCGTAGTTGTCGTGGAGGTAGAAGAAGAAGAAGTGGAAGAAGAAGTAGCAGCGACCTCCACTCTCCACGGAAGAACGGAACCGTCTGAGCATTTGTGGATTTCGCCTTGGGGTCCCACTCTCGGGGCTCACTTCCTGCCGAGGCGGCTATCCCCCTCTCTCGCTCTTTCGCTCTCACCGGCCGCCCCTCCCCGTGTCGTCCCCTACCATTGCCGGCAACCAGCGACCATACCCGACCATCGACGGACCAGGCATGAGCCTACCCGACGGCAATCGATTGGCACGCGAGCCTGCCATCATTTCTCTCCACCAATGGCGCGCCTCCCTTTGCCGGGAAAGGCGGCGCCATTGCGCCGTGACGTCATCGCGACAACCTCGACGACCTCTCTCGGGCGACGCTTTTACCCCCGCGTCGTCCCCCCACTCCTCCAGCTCTCCTACCTCTATCCCTCTCTCTCTCTCTCTCTCTCTCTCTCTTACTCGCTCTCGCGTTGGTCTCTCTGGATTTCTTGGTTTCTCTCATCCCGCAACGGATATCTTTGTCGTTCGCCTCTGCACAGTCCACGAGTTTTCTCTCGCTCTATCCCCCACCCTTCTCTTCCTTCTCTCTCTCTCTCTCTCTCTCTCTCACGCTTTCCACCCTCTCCGTTTCTCTTTCCGCCGTAGCTCACCTATGCACCAACGTCCCCACGAGTTCTCGCTACTTCTCTTCGGTAGTCACCCCTTACTTATCTTCTCTCCCTCTCTTTCCCACCGTTCACCGTCATTCGCGTCGTCCACGCGTTCTCTCCTCTCCTCTCCTCACCGTGCTCACTCGGTTTTTACACCGTGTTTTTACGATCTGTTTCTCCGACTTGTCCGCGGCGATCTCTTATTTTCCGCGGTTCTTTCCCATTCTCCTCTTCCGTCTCCCTCCTCGTACCCCACTTTCTCGGCCATCCCCCTTCTTCGTGTTCTCCCTTCGATCCATTTCCTCCGCCTCTTCGTATTATCCATCCGCGAGTTGCCCACGCGTTCTCCCCCTTCCCCCCCTCTCTCTAGTTTGCAACCGTTTCCCGTTGCGAAATCAGGTGCACGCCGAACGCATCTCCCGCCCCCCACCGTCTTACCTTCTTCAACAACGCGGAGCTCCCGCGACTTTTCCGGGGTCCACTGACCTCGCGGGAATATCGCGTAGAAACGCGGTTTCGGGGCATCAAGGGGCTGATAAACATGAAACGGAGAGAGCGGAGAAGATCGACGACGACACGCGAATTATACTCGAGTCGAACACCTCGGCGGAGGTTGAACAATAATACTAATTGACACGTCGAGACACGCCGAGGAACGTTTACGGTGCAAACAATACACGATCCACTCGAAGCTGCACTTGAGATAGCACCTCGCACTGCAGCCGTTCTAACTGCGCAAGCATTAGTATCTTATCGATGCGATTTTTTCCTTTCAATTGACGCAAAAAAAAAAATCGTGTTTCCTCGAACGCACGGGATCAAGCGTTACTTTTACGAATACAAAGGGATCGACGAGGGTCTCGTAATCCTTTTCGTTAATCCGGCAAAAATTGCGGGAGATCTTCTTGAAAGGGATCGCGCAAAATTGAGCGTCGCTCTCGTTGAACAACGCAAGATTCGTACGGACGGAGACGGAAGATTGGCCATCATCGTGGGATTTCCTTAACAAACCAAAGCGATCTTCTAGCGCGCGCGGAAGCTTTTTTTTTTTGTCGGCACGAAAGCTAATTTCTGAGTTAATTTACGGGCCGCGGGAGCATTAGCTCGTGTCGCGCGTCGTCGTATTCAAATCTCCCATTATATCCGGTCGACTTGACCCATTTTCTCCTTGTCTCGTCTCCCCGTTCTTCCTTTCCCTCTCTCTCTCTCTCTCTTTCCTCTTTTCCGCTCCATTCATTCTCTCCTTCCTTCGGCCCTCTCTCCTCTCCCCTCCAACCCCCCCCCCCCTCTCTCTGTCTCTCATTCGTGAAATTCACAAAGAGACTCACGAGCCGCTCCTGAAAGAACCTCCATCGGGCGATGCGACTCCGTTTAAGCGGGTTCCTGCGTAGGACCTGTTGCCGCGAGGATGAAGAGAGAGAGATAGAGAGAGTGGGGGGAGAGGGAATCGGAATGAGAGAAAGGGAGAGGAGGGAGGGAGAGAGAGAGAGAGAAAGAGCGAAACGCATAATGGAAGAATGCGTCATAGATAATCGTAGCGCAACCCCGGCCTGCCTCGTGCGTCAGCGACAATGAAAGTAACGGGCGGTAGATGGAATCCCATTCGAACAAACACCGAGTAACATTCAGTTTTCAACGAGCGAGGGTCTTGGCTGCTCTCTTTTTTTTCCTCTCCTCTTCTTCTACTCACTGGCTCTCCGCATTCTAATTCTCCCGCGATCGATTCTCCGATCACGGTTCTTTTTTGCGCGATGCTGAAGGAGACGCAGTTCGCGAACGAATCGAAGACACGTCGTGACGTTTCAGTAATTACCGAGTTTCGCGACAGGGTATCCGATTATCGCGAAGAGCGGTTATCGAGGCGATAAATCGGCAAGGACGCGTCGATAAGATTGATCGACACCGATAGGAGTCGCGTGGTTTAGCGATGAATCGGATCGGACATCGATCTACCGTGTAATCTTCCAAATTAACTCGACCGCTATCTTCTTCCGCGGTTAACGTTATCTCGGTCTAATTAAAATCCAACACAATTTTTTTTTTATAGAAAACTCTTTTAGTTGAAGATTTGCGCGACGCTCTCGTGCGAACGGGACCAGCGGGGAAACAATTTCTTTATGTTGCGATTTTCAACGCACACATTTTCACAGGGAATGACCGAAGAATTCCGTGCATAATTGGTCGAGACGATTTTTACAACGTCGCGAGCAATAAATCAAGGTGGGGAAAAGGGTAATCAGAAATGCATTGTACCTGTCGCGACAGTCGCCGTGATGAAAACCGCAAGAATGACGCGAGCAATGCTCGTCGGCGCGACGTGTACGGGCGACGATGACTCGTCGGAGTACCCAAATATTGACACCTGCTTAACGAACCTACGAAAATTTATTGCTAATTGTATTTCTTGCCGCGTGACGCTTCAGGTAACGTCCACCGTGACCGTAAGCGGTGCCTTTTGTCTGTGAACCGATTGCCATCAGGCTCCGGGCTAGGTACCTGCTTCCGCAATGAGCATAGGAAATAATAAACCTCTGCGAGGATACCTGACGTAGCTTGGACACCGACCCGCAGAACCTGTTAGTTTGCAGATAGGTGCGCCTAATTATCGTCGTGCCGCGTCACCCGAAACGAGCTTGACTTTACTCATCCGTTCGCGAAACAAATAATCGCTAAACGCGCGCTTTAACCCCGTTCAGTGGTGATACTAGCGGGACTCTTCTCCGATAGAAGAATTTAACCTCGTAATGATTTTTATTAAATTTTTATTCGAAAGTATGTAAAGTACATCGTACACCTCAAATTATCCCGCGCATTTGCGTGGGTAATGTAGACGAGGGCATACATGTGGAATTGAAAAAGTATAGCGACGAATGCACACGTACTGATTAATCATACGTTGACCAAAATTTTATGTGATTAATCAGAGAAAGGGTACGACGAACAATTGACGGTTAATGTCGTTTCTCGTTTTACAAGGTAAGTCTGTAAAATAAGAAGCAAACATTGGTGCCATAGCCAATTAAAACTCTCTTTACAGAAGAAACCCAATTTTGTCATTATTCTACCCAGATTTCACTATCAATCAACAAACCTTACACGTATATCAACCGAAACGGATCTTACCAAACGCCTAAATCATTCCTCGATCGTTCGACGTAAGATCCAAGAAAATGCCAATCCGCGAACGATAATCGAGGATACCTTCGCTACAATTTCAAACCCAAACTCTGGCGTCACGATGCACCGAACACAGGTGAAAGGAGGGGGTCAGCGCGAGGTGCAACCAGAGAGCGATGGAGGGGCTAAAGCCGCGCACTCACCAGAACACAATGCGTCTCTGCGCACCAAAGTACTATCTCTCTCTCTCTCTCTCTCTTTCAATGATCGCTCAATGACGATTATTAAAGCCAACTCCGTCAGCGTTTTCGGCAACAAAGGTGCGTCGACGTCGTCGTCGTCGTCGTCACCGACGCCTCGATGCATCCGTACCTCTGACCCGCGGTACCATTTCCTGCGCGACGATAGCGCGCCGTCGAACATACAACCGAAATGCCACAAGTGGCACATAAACCGCGCGGAATAAGTGGATTGATAGGTCGTTACCGACGAGAGAGAGAGAGAGAGAGAGAGAAAAACGACAGAGAAGAGGATCTAGGGTGGGAGTGCGGTGAGGAGGGGGTGGGAGTGAGAGAAACGGGCGGCACTGAGGGGTAGCGGGAAGAAACTGTACAATAAGTCGGGCCCCCGACAATGGAATACCGCGGGCGGTCTTTGTGATTCAAATCAATGTTTGTGATACTCGATGGCACGCTGCTTTTGTGCCACTCGAGCTTTCGTTTAAGCGGATACGTACCTGCGCGTAATATCGAACGCGTGAATGCTCTGTCCCACTCTTACCTCACTGTCGCGCTCTCGTCTTTATTTCCGGGCGGATCATTACGCACGGGGAATATCGTTGTACTCTTATTAAGAGCGTCTAATTGGATTCGCGGGGTCCATCCTCGAAATCAAACGTTCGGCGCCGATATATTTGCCTACGTATTTTTAATCGTCGATTCAATTGAAAGTACAGCCGTATAATTAGCTGGATTTTGCGATCGATGTAGATCCGATCCAAAGGTTTCAACGTTATCTTATCTACCTCGTCTCCCGGTTTCTCTTTATCGCGGATTTTTGTATTTTTTTTTTTGTCAGCGTCACGCGGAAAAAGTCTGCGCGCGGAGTGCTAGTTGGAAAAAAAATTGATCGCGCATCGATACGCTAGACTTTTTTTTTTTTTCTTTCTTTCGGAGCGCGAAAGACGTCGGCGTTAACGTTATAGCGATTCGTCATCGTTAGGTAGGAATATAGTTTTACTATCGCCGTCGCCCACGAGCCAGTCATTTTTCAGAATTTACCGAAAGTTTCCGAGCGGCAAAAGTTTCATGGATTTTCTGATTAACGGGAGAAAAGACGGACGGAAGTTGCACTGGGGCACTTTGGCCGGGAAGAAGTCGAAGTCACTTTGACTTTGAAGTTTCCTTCGAATCGCGAAGTTGCTTGTATTCCGTTGTTACTCCAAATTCGCTGGGTATTTTAAATTCAAAGTCACTCCTACCGTGGCCGCCGTCGCGAGAGGCCATACAATCTTTTTCCCCACCAAAGAAAAACTGTCGTAAATAAATTTGAGGACGAAATTAGCGTAAATAAATTTCGGTAGCGTGACTCTTTAGAGAGAAGACTTTTCATCGGTAAAAATTACAGCAACGGAGCGTAGAGAAGTTAAAAGTTAAACGACCGCGACTGAAGCGCGTATACAAAGTATCGCGTAAAATTCGCCGTCGGTGTACCGTGTCTATTGTTCGGAATTAAATTCAAATCGGACGAAAATTCACGAAGAAAGTATCGTCGCCGGGCGACCGCGAACGATACTCGTGGCCAACGCGCGCGACGAGAGAAGAAAACTATTTTCCCGCGTATCGAAAGAGAAACCGACGTAAACGTCGGCACAATAGCGCCGTGTACGCCATTGTCGTTCACCATTATCTTCGTCCCATTAACCGCGTTTATGCCAAGGCGGTCGACCTCCTCGCCCTTCGTCGACGACGCGACGGGTCGAAGTTTACGTAATAAAAATAAAAAGGAAGGAAAAAACGAAGGAAGGGGGTTGGGGGGGGGGTAGGGAGGGGAAGAGTGAAAGATCGAGAAAGACGAAAAGAGAAAACAACGGCGAGAGAAGAGCAGAGGAATTCGTGGGCGTGCAATTGCCAACAGGTGATACCATTGGGGGGCCTCCTCTTAGAGCTCGAATAATGAGAGAAAGGGAGATTGTGTGTGGGAGAAAGAGAAAGGGAGAGAGAAATGGGGTGGAAATCAAGGGGGTGGTGCTCGTGGCGGCGGCGGTGGTGCCACTGGTAGCTTGCCGGAAGGGTGGCCAACAAAGTCTTTATCGTTTCGAGGACCGATTACAAAGCTCGATTGTTACCATTCTTCGGGGATCCAAATAATCTCGCTCGTCCGACCACGGTCGAGCATCTATCGGGAGGGGGGTGGGGGGATAGAAATTTCTACCCGCACGATCTCTCGCGTCCGCCGGTTTCGCGAATGAATTTCGGCAAAAAAACTCGATCTCGTTCGCGATACGACTAATTATCGGTGGTTAAGAGATTTGTCCAAATATCGTGTAATACGAAATAATCGTAAACGAGCCTGCTCGACCTCACCCGGGGAATGGCAGAAAACAAATTGAGAGCAAACGGTACAACGGATTCCCGGAAGGGTTGCGCCCTTTTTCCAACGATACGTCGTAAATTTCGGTCAGTTTTACCTGACGCGTTAACACACCCTTCGCCGGCGAGCGACGCCGAACCCTTCCGATATTTCCGACCGTGAGCGTAGCGACGTTATAAAAATACAACGATCATAAAACTTCGGTCCGAATCCTACGAATATGACTCAAGTTCCAGGGGCGGGGGTTGAGGATCGACCTCCTGGAAGGAAACTACGAAGAATGCATTTATACGGCGGTTGGTTAATCCATTCTAATCCTCCCCGTGGCGAAACAACCGGAAAGTGGGGTAATTAGGATGCGTTATTCGATGGGCGCTAGCGTAAACAGGTTAACAGAAATGGATCGCGTCGCTAATTCGTTTCATCCTGTGATTTATGCCCGGTCAAGGATCGATGCACGATCTCGACGAAAACATCGGGGTTGCGCGCCAAACGTTTGAACAATTTCCCCGATACCTTCGGTCGCTCGTAATCGTTTACCATTATGCGCGATTATTTACTAATTATTTCCTCGAGGCATCCGGGAAGCATCGCGAACGAGTCTTTCGCCGGTTGGGTTTTACATAAAGTTACGGCGAAAAGAGTTTTCAGCACGCGAGACAGCGCAGTGCCGGGGCGTGTAACGCGTTATCCCCCCACTCGATTAAATAAATCTCACGTGCGCCATACTTTAAGAACATTTACGAAATTATTACAGCTAGAGGGGTTAAAACAAAAATCCCAACCGTCATTATTCCCGGCAACCTCTAACGTCCTCCTCGGTAGGTATTTCGAGCGAAATGAATATAAATTCCGCGCGGTAAATAAAATGAAAAAAAAAAAAAAAAAGAAGTTCTCGACACGCAAACCTATCCCGAATCGTAGTCCCGCGGGAACGTGGCGTCGGGGCGCACACAGGTGTACAAAATAAATTGCGTAGGAATCTGATTGCGCGCGCGAAACGGGCCCCGCGTTGCCTCCCGGTTCTGGCTGCATCATTCTCCCTGATTGCTAAACGATGCGCGTGCAACTGCTCGCGCGCGTGAGCGCAACCCGTTCCTACGATTATGCGCATCCGCGCAAATCAGAATCTCATTGCGCTGTCATCGACGAATGGTTACTACACGGGCTCGCGCGGACGTCTTCGCGAGAGGCGTACGCGTCCAATTCTGACGACGTAATCTTCTCCGTCGGCGTTGGGTCAGTATTTTTCGCAAGTATCTTTCTCATATTCTTTCTTTTTTTTCTTCTTTTTCTTTATACTCCGTCCTCGTCCCTCTCGCGTTCGAAATTTATGCCCGACCCCGCGAGCGATCAACGTCGGTGTTGCGCGTCGACGTTTCGTCGGCCAATTTGAACGAACATTCGTCGAGGCGTCGCGACGCGGCCAGTTCAAGTATTTGTTTGTCTGGTGGCCACGTAAGGGCTACCGTGCGCGGTAATTAAGCGAATCGAGCGCGTTGTCGATGTCGCTTTTAATGAACGAGATTAATGAAAAAGATCCTCCGCGCTTGTAATTTTCTCGTTAACGATAACAGCTCTGATATCGCGGATGTTTTGCGAAACGATTAGATACGACTGTTGGATTCGACGGGATATTACAGAGGCCTCCGTTCACGTCGCAAACAGTTTACGTCGTTTCATCGGCGCGACGTCCGTGACCTGTCGTCGACGAAGCGGCAGCCAGCGATCCGCATATTTTTCTTTTTCCGGCGCATTCGGCAGACCTCGGAAGAATTCGTTCTGCACCCTAAAATGTTGCCCAACAGATGCTCCAACGTCGCAGAAATATTGGTAGGGTGCAGGCATATCTAATTCATAATAATAATCCTTGTATCGCTCTTTCTCATGCTCGCGCAACCGAACATTTATGCGAGATACGTATGTAATGAAACAGTATTTCTTTAATTTGAGATAAACGCCCGTGAGAGGGAGTGTCTAGGAGAAATGGGTACATCGTAAGAGAGCACGTGGAACAGAGAATAAAAGATAGCGTAAATAGAGAAGTGAGAAATTATAAAATTTAATTCTCGTTTCTCTATTTGTAGGTAAGATTGTATATATTGCAGATAATGTAAAGTAGGATAACAAAATTTGCAAACTCCATTTGCAGAGAAACAAATTCTTATTTATAATTATTGAAGAGAGAAAAGAGAAAATCCTCAACACCATCTAATTGTCTTATACGTATAACGCGAGAGTCATTAGTTTCATTGACCGAATCTCAATGTCAGCGATCGCTCTCGCGACGTGTTTTTAATAATCTTCAATCTGAGAGGCACTTTCGGAAGATCGAAATTTATTTGATCCGAGAACGACGATCCGAAAAATTCTATTCCCACGTTTCTCTCGCGCTCCTCGAGGACGAAAGTTGAGCGCCACTGGCGGGGTCAGGCCCCGTTTTTCGCAAGCTCCCCCTCGGTACAACCGGGCCCCATAGTTTTGCTCCACATAGTTGAGGTGAGCCTCCGAGGTAGACCGTGAAGACGAGGGTTCCGTGGTACGGTGGATGCGAACCGGCGGCGGGAGGGGCGAAGGAGGCGGGCCCCCCTTCGATATTTATTGCGGGGATGCGTGCCAAGCAGATATTATTATTTGTACCGCGGGTATAATTCAAGCGGGTCGTTAAAATTATTTTATTACTTGTTCTACGCTCGCCGCTCCCAGATTCCGCACCCTCCCTGCGCCCCCCTCTCCCCGTTCGCCATGCGTTTTCGGAGTTACCACGATACCCTCGTAATTTTCACTTACCGCGAACGCGGTACCCTGGGAAATTATGCTCGTTACCCGTCTCGATCGAGCGTGCGAGGATAAATAAACGCGAGGGACTTAATCCCGCGATACTAGACCGCCTCGCGTGACGTGGGACTGGCGGGATATTTAATCGAATCATACGAAACTGGAAGGAGTAAGGGCTTAAATGTAGATCGTGCACATCTCTGGATCTTCGGATCTCTATACTTTGTTTTACTCTATCGTGTGTATTTCGGGTCGCTGATCGCGAAATAATTATAGAAATTCTGTTCTACTGAAAATTATTTAACAAGGAATCACATGTGTTTGCTTCCTTTAGAAATAGTTTGGAGATTTGGAGATGTGCGCGATCTATATTTGTTCCACAGTAAGTTCTGCCGTATCGACGAAAAAAAAGACGTCCGTCAGATCGAATCGCTCGCCAAAAGTTTGACGTATACGAGCTCGTATACGTACATACATTAGAGGAGGCACGGGTGACACGTAGGTCGCACATAAAATTTGATCGCAAGCTTTCCAGCTCTCGTTCCAGCATCATTATCCCCCGAAACACGTTCCACGGTGCGTCACAATGGAAATGACCGGCGCGTCGGTCAACGGCATGAGGCCATACCTGGCCGAACTCTTCTTTCCGCGCGAGAGAATGCGAGAACGTACGGAGAGACAAGGAGAGGAGGAAAGAAAGCGTCAACTCTTCTCTCTACTTACGACGTGTAAAGTGGCGTGACGAGTGGCTGAGAGGCCAGGATCCTCGAGTTACTCTCTCTCTCTCTCTCTATCTATCTCTTTGCTCCTCGAGTAACTTAAAGTCGTATCAATCTCATTTATGCCAATTTCGCGTCTCGTCGAACCCCTCCGCCTAACCCATTTCTAGGCCCGTGCCCCTTCTTCAGGGTGCTCGAGGCACGTCATTGGGCGCGTCAGACACGTTTTCCAGTCGAGATTTTCATGACAATCGTCCTCCGCCGGGAAAGGAGAGGGGCGGGCAGAAGGTGTCCTTAGCGTCGCGACACGTTCCTGGATATGCAAATCGTACCCGACGAATCGGCAGCCCCCGGAACCCGATTTATTGCGCGGCCTCGATTGATTATTCAGCGATCGAACCCGTTTGTCGAGTCGATTAATCTTCGTGAAAAATGTGACGATCCTGGCGCCGGGAGGGAACGCGCAAAGGAGAGATAGAGAGAGAAGAGAAATAATTTACCGTACCGCGTGCACGGTGCACGCTAATGAGGAGACAGAGAAAGATCAATGATAAATAATTATCCTCTTCGACTCCCCGACGATGATCTTGAAATTTCGTCACGCTTCTCGCGCGTACACCGCGATTCGGATTAGTATAATCGAACGTGAAGAAGAAGAAGAGAGACGATTAAACCGTGTCCCGGCTATGGGAAGGAAATCCTGTTTCGCGAGAGGAATCGCGTTAATTGCGACGCGCTCCTAGGCGAACGAATATCATTTAACTCCAGACACAAAACACCGTTTCAGGACCGTCGAAATTCCCGTTCCCCGAGGTTCAACCCTTCGACTTTTAATTTTAATTTTCATTCGCTACGACGCCGAATAATAATCGACGGCGGTCGTCTTACACGGACGATTTCTCCTAGGTCACAACACAGGAGCCGATCTCGAACAAACGAAAATGCCGTCTCGGATTTAATCCTCGTTTACTCGCAAGGATCACCACCGCCTGGGCCCCTCCCCCCCCCCCCCCCTCGCCCTTAACGTTTCCCTCCCCCTACTCCGGGGCCTCGTCTTCTTCTTGGCTCGCGAGTATATATTATATATCCCCCGGTGGGGTAGATAGAGCTCCCCTGTATTTACCTGTCACCTCGATGACGATCGTGACGAGGGTATCTACCCTTCGGCGTATATACCCTTCGTCCTTGACGCGATTCGAGGTACGGAGTCGTACGCCGGGAGGTCCTGGATCCATCGTGAATCGTGCCAAACTTGTCCCTCCGTGGAATCCGCGTGTACGTCTGCTGCTCCTTCGGAAGCTGTTTTCATGGCCTCTATTATGTTCGTGAGGCGACGCCGAGGTGCAATTTATTATGTATTTGAAATTATGCAGTCGAGTGGCTGGGATCTAGCTTATCTAAGCCAGTAGCTATTTAGCTACTCTGCAGGGAGCACTTTGTCATCCCCGTGCGTGGATGTTTTAATAACATTTCGAGAAATGTTGTTCTCAAACCCAGGGGGGGGGGGGACCTACGTAGGTCGGTTCGCAATTTTGGATTTTTAATGGATCGCCGTTAATCTGGCGAATTAACGCGCGTCTCTTAATTCGCGAGCGATTGAAATTTGTACGAAGACAGCGTCGAACGTTTTTCTCGTCAGTTAGGTCGTTTATGGACGGTTAACTTTTGTTACCGGCGAAAAAACTAATCCGCCGGTGGTTTACACGCGCAATTACGTCGGACGTAACCTCGCCTACGCGCGGCACGAGAGAGAGAGAGAGAGGGAAGAGAGGGAATGAGCTTCGGTGATTGGCCAAGCATACGCGCGTGTGCGTACGTCCCTGGGAAAAACGACCAACGCGTGAGAGAAACGAAGGGAGGAAGAGGGAGAGAGAGAGAGAGAATTTGAACGTCCGGGGCGAGAGGGAAAACGTCAGCCAGAGCGGAAGGGTGAAAATGAGAAAAAGAGTGAGAGAAGCGAGAGAACGGTGAGTGAAAAACTGAGAGAGCAACGGAAAAAATGAGAGAGAGAGAGAGAGAGAGAGGAACAGCAAAGGAGTAAAGAATACAAGAGGGAAAAAATGGGAATGAAGGTTAGAAACAGAGAGAGAAGACATGTTAAGAGGGAGAGGAAGAGAGAGAGAGAGAGAGAGAAACTAAAGAGTGGAAAAAGGGAGCAAAAGAGACGCGGGAAAAAGTGCGTACACGCAGCATCCAGCCCCTCTCTCACCCTCTCCCTCGCCTCAGGTACACACCCCTCTCGCTTCTCCCACTGACGTGAGGGGTGGAAGCCATCTGCATCCCGATGAATGCCACTAACCACCCTGCAAGCACCCCTGAAAACCCCCTTCACCTTCGTTTCAACCCCTCTTGCGAAGCGGCCCAGCCGGACGAGGCCCATGGGTTCTCAATTTACGCCTCGATACGACCCACGGTTACTGATTTTAGGGTGCTCCGCGGGGATGGATCGTGGATCATGAAATTGGATGTTTGATGCGTTTTCAATGGACGTTGCGTATTGGTAAATAGCGGTTTCCGGGGCGGGTGGTGGTGGTTGCGGGCGAGGGGGTGCGGGGGGCGGGGGAGGGAATAGCGATGCAACGATTCTCAATGATAAAACGCGTTTGTAGAGCGGAAGCGAAGTTTCGAAATGGTAATAATCCATGTATGTCGGGCAAAGTTTGCCATCGTTCGCGTCGTTACCTCGGCTCTTTGTTCTCCCTCTTCTTTATCTCCGTTCCTGGGTGGCTTTATTACCGCGAGGCGATGATTTGCAAAATAAACCCTTCCGTTCGTTTGACTTTCGCCAGGTTCTCGAAGTCAGGCAGCCAGTTCAGCTCGGGCGTTTATCAAGTGTATGAATTAAATTGCCGTTTTATTACCCATGGGGGACCTGGGTGAGGGCACCCCCCACTCCCACTCCCCCTCTCTTACCCCATTCGGGGGCCGCGGAAGATTCGGTATTCAACGTTAAACTTTACTCGGCTGAAATTTTAAGCGAACCCGGGAAGGGTGTCGCGAGACTCCTGGTTCTTCGGTTCTTGTATCGTAAAACTGACGCGAATTCCTTTACAATTCCAACGATAATTTGTGAGAAAAGAAAAGAAGAAAGAAAAAAGCATCTAAAATGCAAATACATTGGCCAAGTACAAGTACCAGTATGTCTATAAAAATTCAAGGTACAAGGTCTAGTCTCGCGTACTTGTACTTGGCCCGTGACAAGACCTCGTCCCTTGATTAATAAATTTACCGTACCACCGACTCGCGACGAGTTTTCCGCAATTAATTTGACCGACGGCAAACATCCCGTTGGAATAATCGCGCGTTGAAAAAAAAAAAAAAAAGAAACGATCGCGCGTTAAATTTGCCGAGCGAAAGGCGCAACGAATCGTCGGTACACGTTTGTCGTCAAACGAACATTTATCCCGCACAGGTGACTTTTGGAAACGTAACACGATTCCCGCATTATGCCGAGTACTCGCCGACGACTGTTACGAATCGCCCGACGAACGGCACTCTAAAGCCCCTGTCGGGATTCTAAACACACCCTTTACATACCACCGAGCGATCCGTGGGTGGATTTGAGGGGGGATGGGGGGGGGATGGCGACACGAGGGGGACTTCGACTGATCGATCGTACGTCACTCGGTACATTTCTTGGACTCGGAAATTTTACAGCCGACGGATTTAACGAGAGAATTTCGTGGGAATTTATTTTCTCCCCGAATGTACTTACTAAGAAAACCTTGAACGATCGTACTTTACGGTGTTCTTATTCGTTATTCGCCGGAAAGTGGAGAACGCGAATGATAACGACTACGTTTTTTGATTTACATTCCAACCCTCACGACCGTTTACCTCATCCCTATTTATCACTGAATTATGAACAAAGGTGGCCTCAGATTTTCATCCCCTCTCGCGACATACTTAATCGCCCTATTTCGCGGGGCACACACTTGCGTGGGGTTGAAAAAAAAAAAAAAAAAAGCGTCGCTGAAAGAAGAAGATGGCGTCGATCGTCAGAGGCCAGGGGTAAATTTGAAAAGTCTCACCCTCTTTCCCTCTCCTCTACCACCCCTTGCTCTCTCTCGCTTTCCCTCTCCCGCTCTCACCGAACCACGGCAATCACGGTGGCTGAAATTTTTATGAAGTCCTCGTCGGGGTCTTCGAGTTCTTGAATAATTCAGGGTCAAGCCGGGCGAAAATGGCGGCCGCGCCGACGGGGTAGCTGTTAACGTCGAATTTTTGGTACGGCCACTCTGAAAAACTCTCTCTCTCCTCGGTACTCGCGCGATGCTTGAACGGTCCACCACTTTAATAATTTCGTGGTATGCCGAGTAGTTACGAGGTGGAAATAAAATAGGGGAAGGTTTCGGCTCACTCGTACGCGAAAAAGGAAAGAAAAAAAAAAAATTAACTTCCGCTTTCTTTCCCTTCCCTCTTTACATCCAAGAATATACCTCGCGGAGTAATATTTTTCGGCGAATTAAAGGTAGTGCGCGAGGGGCCGTTAAAACGTAAGTGTTGCCGCGGAGTTTTACGACGCTCGTTTGACAAAGAAATTTATTCCATGGAAAATCAATTCTCCCATGTCAGAATTTATTTTTTAAAAACACCCCTTACTTACCCGTCTCCTCTACTTCAAAAGTGAATTACATTAAAATAACGACGTTGAGATGAATTTTATCCGGACAGGGTAATCGCAATCGAAGTCAATGCTCCGAACGCGAAATGCCGATGCTGACCTTTTTCAGCTTAATTTCAGGAGTACGCCGACACCCTTGCCCATTAATCACGCGATGCGAAGCACAGTCCGGTCTGTTCGGCACTGTTTGCAAACCAGTCCGCAATATAAAGCGATTCGCCGTCGATTCGCCACCACGTCGAATTATCCAGATACCAATTGTGACCGATATACCCCGAACCCCGGGCCGGTGTAATTTATATCCTGTAACCGATGTCTGCGTAACGATGGTCGTTACCGCTTCGCTCCCCCTCTACGTCGGAGTTGAAGTGAGAGGGGGGAAAAAAAAATGCAGCGTCGAAAACAATCGAAGCGAAGCGACAATGAAGTGCGACAAAAAGTAGAGATGCAAATCGATGATATTATTTTCATCGGTAGCATTATCGATGAAATTGTTGGAGAATGTAGTTTGATCGTTACTTTAAAGACGCGGTTAATAATTATCGGATCGAAATCGCTAGATTAGAAATAGGGGGTTGCAAACACGGGTAAGCGTCGAGCGATATTTTATAAATTACGGTTGACTCCTCGGAGGTGGAGGATCGTGTCCGATAGGACGAGGGACGTGACACCTGCGACTGTTGCTTGGCTCTTTAGGATCAAGGACACCGTCGTAATCCGTCTGCCGTAACCGTAATCCTGGCTTTACAGGCTCGCGACTGGGTACGTTCGAGGGAAGGATTAACGAGTAATTAGCGGAACGAAAGGGACACGCGACGAAGGCGCTCACGATTCCTTTATGCCTGCCGTCATCCTTATCCTCGTATTTACAAAAATATCCTGTCCACAATTTTGAAATAATTATCGTAGTAACACGATTAGAGATATAATTATCGTCAAATAGTTCGACAGTTATGTTTGTCGGATTATCGAAAAATAATTTTGGAACGATCTAATCGCGAGCAAATTAATTGTCTACGTTATTTTTATAGCATTCGTATTACATCTCGAGTACCAGATGATGCAACTTCGATTAGGGATATAATTATCGTCAAATCGTTCGACAATTTCGTTAGGTCAGATTATCGAAAAATAATTTTAATCGCGAGAGAATTACTTTTGTACCTTATTTTTATAGCATTCGTATGCCATCTCGAGTACATGGAGGATGGAACTTCGACGCAAGAGTTTCCCTCGAATATTCCTAACTAATTATACAAAGTCACCGACCCTCCCCGAATCCCTTCCAGGATTATTTGGGATTTCGACAGGTTGGCAAGGATCCACAATAATTCTGGTCCAGGGGGTAATTGAATGGTCACCTCTCGAATATGGGAAAGGATTAACCGCCGGGCTCACAAAGGATCCTTGCAACACAATAAATCACTATAACGATCGACATGATTACCTATCGGCGAATACTGAGCTGTATTTGAGTTACCTGCTCCTCTCCGAAATTTCTGTTATTGCACCGACCGGATCTACCGTGCGTTATTTAAAATTAATCAAAATTCCTATAGCGATTTATACTCTCGCATTCATTCCACCCGTCGAATCCCGCCAGATCACGCCTCCCCCCCACCACACCGCCCTCCAGTCACGCGTTGTTAATAACTTTTAATACCGTGGGTTGCATCATTCGGTCCGTGCAAAATAGCCTCGACGCGAATCACGAACATGGTGATCGAACGAGTGAAAAAGGCCGGTCGGAAGACACCACCGAAGAACTAGGCGTGCGGAATGACGATGCTAGCCTTCAGATAGGAAAGAGATAAATGAAAATCGAGTCTGCCGACAAAAACCGATTGATCCCTAGGAGAGTTCTCGGAGAGAGAGAGAGAGAGGAGAGAGAGGGGGGGCGGGGGAGAGAGAGAGGAGAGGTCGTAGGTGAGCCTCGGAGGTTGCTTCGAGGACGGTGGACATCGATCAGAGAACCGTCGCAAGGACGGACGTCCCTTCGTCCTGCGGAGGGGTTGATGGATGCCAGATTACAGGACGGGGGACACTCGTTGACACCCCATGATGTATCACCCGCAGCCTCCGCCTAGTAGCTCGGCTACTTACCACCGGGGAATAGGGGTGTGTAGGCATAGAAAGTGGGGAGAGAAAAAAAAAGGGAGAAGTCGTCGTGCCTCTACATCCCCCGCCCACGACATTAGTTTTTAAAGCGCCTTTGCGCGTCGAATTACCCCGACGTAGTTATCGATTTTATTATTATCTCTCGCTGTAACGATCGACGAAATGTTTATCGACGACGCATATCGCGTCTCTTAATTCCAATGATCGACGTTACCCGATGTTTCGTAGTTTTAACCAGTTAACTGCGTTCGACGTGTATACACGTCATACCGAATCTCTACTGCAGTGCGGTCGACGTGTATACGCGTCGTGTAAAATAAAAAATTGTCATTCACTGTTAAAACTAGGAAATTTAATAAGACGTAATAAAATTGTCATTTGTTGGCATGTTTCCTTTATATTACCGATAATAATGGTATGTACGTTTTTCCGGTATCTCGTGAGGAATTTTTAAAACCAAATTCCGCAGTTAACTGTTTAACGACATCTCCTCTCGATCCTTCGTTCTGGCTAGAATGAAAGTAATTGCGTACGAATCGCGAAAAGTAAATTAAAATTGAATCCCGCTAAGTATGTTATATCTCTCCGTACTACGCCCCGTCTCCCTCTACCTCCCTCTCAAACCTCCTCTGCCGATATAGCGAGCAGCTCTTCTGACCCCGTACGAAAATATACCCGGAGGAAGAAAAAGGAGGCGACCTACGAGTCACTCGGAAGAGAAGGACGAGAAGAAATAAGAAAAAAAGGAGGATAGGATAGAGGGTACCGGCAGATAAGTCGGGGGTTGTCGGGGCATCTGCTTTCTTTCGTGCTTCCGGCCATCTTCAGCCACCCCTTTCGCCCTTCTTTACGGGGGGTGGAAACGGCCTCGGTCCATTCTCGTCGGGACGTTGTATCGGGGCAACACACCGAGAACCACGGGGAGGAGGCGGGGGAGAGAAAGGGAGGGAGGAGGAGAGAATACTGGGGGGGGGTGGGAGGACGGGCGAAGAAGAACGTGCTGAATAGAAGATTGGAACTCTTTCTGCGGTGACGGCGCTCCTTCCGGCGGGGTGGCTGATAGTGCCGGCTATTTCCGGTGGCCGCCGTGACATTGCTATCGCCGAGGAGCGTCTACTATACCCTCGAGGCCATCCACGTTAAACGTCCTCCTCACCTCCGCCCGTGGCTCACGTGTACCATCGTCCTGACGTGTTTTTGCATCCCCCCGATTCGAGGAGTGGATTTTCGGTCGTCTCTCTCCTCGGCGTTCTCGCGAAATCCTTTCGTCCTCGAGATTCGTGGAGACTTGAAAATCCCTGGCAGACCTCGTCGGTCATTTGCACGTTAGCGTCAATTATATTTTAAAGGGGTACGATACTTTGTATATTCCTCGCGATTCATGGTATCGCGAGTGCTGTCCTTCTCGGTGCCCGACGAGAGACCTGACTCCACTTTGTCGAGCACCGATAGAGCTCAAATAGAAAGAGAGAGAGGACCGATGAGCCGACGTCATCGATGCTCTCTGTCTTTGGAAAAGATGAATGTTATAAACAAAAAGGGATCTGGCCAACGGAGTGGGGAAGACGTTCGTTTCTTGGTAAGAGGACTGAGTTGATTCACTGGGCACTTACTCCAGAGCATTATGGCTGTGTCGCGTTGCGATCGGCTATGCGGGGAAGATCGACAAAGAAAGCGCGCGTCCACCATGGGATTTCGTGAGGAACAGTTCCTCCTCGCTGAACGTCTATAGTTTTTCCTTCGTATTATTAAGATTGTCAGTTTAATAAATATCTCAACAGTTCGTTAACTCAGTGCCATTCATTTAACGTTACGATCATCCTAGACATCGTTTCCTACAGACGCGTTAGCAAATCTTTGAACGAAACAGTCACTTTATATCGATGAATTCTAACGTGCAAATTATATCTCACTGGATCTTAATCGCGTAATCGTTACGTTCTTACGCTGAGTTCTTGCGCGTCGAGGTTGACTCTGTAACGATCGATACCGTCTACGGGTCACGGATCATTGCAAACGACGAATGGATTGACCGCGAGAATATTACCGTTCGCGGAATCCATCGAAAGATAGGAGTGTCTCAATTGCGAGCACCCGGGGAGAGCCCCTTAATGGCATTCGAAATCCTAAGTGGGTACCAAACAGAAGCTAATCGCGTGCCCTCCTCTCGCGAAGCGCAATACCGGAAAGCGCCCTTCGAAGTCATTGAATTCCGACTAAATCGTCGCAAAGTGCGAATCCCAGAATTCCCGGGTATCCTTTGATCTTTCGTCCCTTTACCATTGAATAAACCCGAAGTAAAATACATCGTCAACTGTCACGATTCCCACAGTTTAACGATGCAAATTCGATCCTATTAACTTGTGTGCCGCGGCACAGTGGTCGAATCGATTTCAAAATAATCGCCGATCGTTCTAACGGGAAGGAGAAAGGAGTCTCTGTCGGTCACAAAGAAAAATTCGTATAACCAGCTTTGCGATCGTTCCGCCGCGGGCGAGAAACGAAGATGGAAAATAAAAAATTGAGGGACGCGGTGGGAGGAGGCGAAGGGACGAGGAAATGGGTAGATAAAAATGTGAGAAAGAGGGAACGAAAGGACGAGAGGAAGAGAGAGAGAGAGGGAGAGAGGGAGAGTTAAACATGGGGTAAGCAACGCCCCCGTCCTCCAACGTATCGCGCTCTCCGAGAGCAGATGTTCCACAGGACTCACCGGGACTCGTCGTGCTCTGATTGACAGCTGAATGCCCCCTGCTCGGAACTACTACCTGGTATTCGCGCGGTGTCCTTACGTCGCGTCGTCTCACCAGGTTGCGCGTACGCTCCTACATTTCGTTGGATGTTGTAATATAAACCGTTAGCCGTCGTCAGATTTTGGTTACCGGAAAGCTGAGGAGCGCGCGGGCTTTTGTCAAATACCGCGGTCCGAGTTTCTGGGAGAATTTTCACGTCGAATGCCATTCGCCACGAGGAATAGTCGTGATAATTAGGATGGAAGACCGAACTCGGTGTTAAATGGATTCGAGGAGCAACGGAGATCAATTTATTTTGACAATTCGTATTTGAACTCGAAGACGAATATTCCACGGTCGACGTCGCTCGAGATTGATTCGTTGATATTTAAAAAGAACGGGGGAAGTACACTCTCGGGTGAGTCGAAAGATACATCGTTTCTCACGACACGTCGAAACGATCAAGCTTTGTCCCTGCCGATATTATCGATAAACCGACGTAATCGAAGGGTCGATACTCAGCCCGGGTTACGATACCGTCTGGGGCGCTCATTCGGCCATGGAACATTCGATGCGCGATAACTGATAAGCCACAAAGTGCAAGCGGTGTCAGTAGGATACGTGGACATCGGTGGTATCTCTATCTTTTCCCACGATCAATTGCAACGTTACTAAACTTGCTTCGCTTTATCACTGACTTCGAGGTACGCGTCAAGTCAAACATCGAACCACTGTTAGGCCATTAACGTCTCGGTTCGACGAACACGATTATTTCGTTTCGTCGCGAATAATTTTCCGTTACAACGGTAACAGTGATTTACGAACGTAGCGCGAGTTTTCCCTACGATCGAGTCACCACCGACAGTTACCTTTTCCGGAATTGTAGAACGTTCTCATTTCAGCCGTTACAATATCGAATTATAAGAAGACAAAAAAAAATAACAGATGTCACGTAGCTCCCGAGGAGAGTTGACATTTTTATTTTTCGTCTTTCCACTTTTTTCACGTCCACGAAGAGAACTCGAGCCGTTTCGGGATCAAGACATTCCATCCGGATCGTTCAATGGCCACGTTAACGAGTTACAATTGAGCCCGTTGACACCCTTCCAGGGACATCCTCGTTCTCCTGTCGGCCGATCGTATGTCCTCCCTTGTCTTTCGCGTCGCCATCTTTTTTTTTTCTTCCCTGGTTCCCCTTTATCGCTCTCTTTCTCTCTCTCTCTCTCACTCGCCGAGGAAAGAGGAGCGCGAAATCGGTAGCGACACCAGGTAATTTCAGGTACGAAGGGGGGAGAGTAATACGACACCGAGACAACCCAGAAGCGTTCCTCTTCTCTCTTCTCTCCACCCGAGTTCTTGTTCTTCGTCCTTAATTCGAGGGATTCACCCTCCTTTCGGCGGTGATCCTCGAACCGATTCGGTTCGACGACCCGCCGGTTATAACGTGCTACCGATTACTCCGTCGCGCGTTATCCGGGCAAAAAAAAAAAAAAAAAGAGAGGAAAGAAAAGAAACGGGAGAGCGGGGAGACAAAGGGGGGTGGAAAAGGAAGGCGATACGATATTTTCACCGGTTTCCCCGGGAGATTCTTTTGGTGTCCGCGAAGGAAATCGACGGGAGGTCCTTCGTGGAATCCACGGACCATCGATGATACTGTGGGAAGCTATGAATGGAGCCTACGCTTCGTACCTGGCCGCCATGTCGGAATGCGTTTTCCGAATTTCGAGGAAACCTCCTCTGTCCTCCCGAGCGACGAGGATATTTTTACAAATCTCGCGAGAGTTTCAAGGTTTCGCACGGTCCTTGCAAAAAAGAGATCTTTCCATTGTTCCGAGATATTTAATCCTTAGGCGGATCCTCGCGAGATTCGGCAATATTTGGAAAACGAGACTCGAAGCACGAATCCAAGAGTCTTTCCGCTGAAAAGTTGGAAGGATCTCGGAGTTGTGGACCGGAGCGAGAAAGGAAGTGGGTTGGGCGCGAATATAAATACTCCCTCGGTTATCGGCGATCTCGTCTCAGGAACGAGCCGAAATGAATGGCGAGTGTACCCAGAAATTTCATTCATGATTCCCGGAGCGGTCATCTCGAAAGGACATCTCGGGACCGCGCCACCCGAGACAGCCTCGAATGAGAAAGTAATCATGAAAGAGGCACCTCCTCGAGTTTCCATGAAAAATCTTGCGTTCGTCCCACTTTTCGAGTGCATCCCTCGATTTTCAGACGTCGTTTCACAATTTCGGAATCTTGTTCACAGAGAAACTCGCTGCGTCGCGAAATTATTTCAAGGATCCCCCGACTGGAAGATGACCGAATCGCGAGATTGAACAAGATTTCGTTGGACGTTCGATCGAGATCTCTACAAGATTTTGACTCTCGACTGCTCGACGAAACGTTTAAAGTTACGTTTCTTGAGTTTTGGGAATCGAACGAGCACGACTCGAGAGATCTTTCGTCTTTACCTGCACGTCTGGCAAACACTGGTAAAGGTTTTCAGCTTACGCTTCTTTCTCGCTCGTCTCTACTCGCGCGATAAGTGGAGTCCTTGCCTAACGAATGGGCCGAATCAGCGAATTTGATTTTACGGATCAGAAATCACATTCGGAGCCGCTCGACTCGAAAGGACATCCACCGACTATCATCGCGTGCCCGTTTCGAGCGAGAAAGTAATCGATTTTCCAGCCCGTGCTCTTGATTTTTCGTTTCCAAGGACAATAATGGTACCGCGGTCGATGATTCGCTTTACAAGATTTCTTTTTTTTTTTTTTCTACCTACCGGCTGTCTCCGATGAAACTCAACGTACCGAGAACTTTGATGAAATATACGATGCCGAGATAGTTGGCCGTTGCAGCGTGTCAAGATACTTTTGTAAACCGTTGGCAGGACTGCGTAAGAGATTTAGAGTGAAACGACTGACACAAATATTTATCAAGAGACAAGGTCTTGTCTCGGGCCAAGTACAAGTACGCGAGACTGGACCTTGTATCTTTTCCGGAAAGAAAGAACAGGAGTTTTCGAGGTGGTCAAACTGTATTAAACTATTAATTTAAAAAAAACTGCAATAGCCATCGGAAAGGCCGTGTCCAGATGAGTAAGTTGAGTACGATTTGATCAAAATCGGTTCAGCGAATCGCGAGATATGCAATCTCAAAAATGGCAGTTTCTAGTAAGAAACGTCGTCTTCTCCGTAACGCGGTTAATAATATTTACCAATGCCCCACGAGACAAAAGCGACCTTTTCGCTGGTTTGTATTTTCATAGACAAACTAGTACTTGTACTTGGCCCATGCATTTGCATTTTGAATGCTATGTCTTCTATTTTTTAATTTTTATAGACAAACGCGTACCGCACTTGGCCCATGTCTTTGTATTCTTAATGCTTTTCATATTTTCAGATTATCGTAAGATCTTTCAATTAATAACACTTTTACCATCCGGTGGGCCGATCTGTCAATTAGTCCATTAACGCTCGTCATTATCGTCGGGCATCGGCGCTAAACAGGTGATACGAAAATCTCGCGCGAGATTTTTCCACAAAATATTTCGTTCCGACAGTCGAATAATGACTCGTTAAGCTTTTGAATAAACTATCCGATTTCCCGATCCGTCGGTGCTCCATAGATTCCACGTTACGGGCTCGAGTATCGGTGCAACAAAGTCCGTCAAAACTGTATCGGTGCGTGGCGCGGGGTGGGGGGAAATTTGAGCAAAATAAACAGCGAGACACGCGTCTGCGAGCGTTGCAGCCGCTAGTGCAACGAGTTAACGATTTTTCCCCCACCCCTCGTGGAAACGGGAACGAGTTCCGAACGAGTTCGAGGCCCGCGTCGACAGGTTCGTTATCGTGGCGGCCCCTTTGTTTGCCAAGCGGTTATTCTTACTCGCGCAGGCTCCTTTTCTCTCCCTCCCTCCCTCCCTCTCTCTCTCTTTCTCTTTCTCACTCTCTGGCTCCTTCGGCACTCTCGCAAGGACTCACCTTCCCGTGCCGAGAGTAGCCGCGCCACGCCGCAGGACACCAGCAGCCGGCCCATAATACAGGTGGCACCGGTGATCGTTCTCCTCGAACAGGATCTCTTCTAATCTCGGCTCGTAAGGACGACAGGATTAGGCTCATTAACTCCGTCGGGACACCCTCTTTTCCCACGAGCCACCGCTACGTCCGCCGGACTTCTTCTTTTTTTCTTCCATGTTTCGCGACACCGTCGGAGAAACGAGAGAGAGAGATCGTTAGGACAGAAGTTGTTGCCACTTCTCTCCCGGGGATTTGTGGCTCCTTCACGCATTGCCACCCGGGGGTACGTTTCGCCCGCGGAATCTCGGAATTACTGTCATACGGAAAATCCGATGACGCATCGGCACGTAAACAAACGACACGCGCACACTTACAATGTCCCGTCGTATTTATACGAGACCCACTCTCTAGTGACTGACTGTAAATAAGTTAAAAGTACTGTTATGAATTACTGTTACGGATTCCTCTCTCTATTGTCCGCGCTCCTTCCTGACCGAAACCGATAATGATAGTTTTAGTATTTCTTATGACGAACGCAATTGTCAACGCCCTAAACCTTTATCTTCTAATAGCATGTAAGGCCTAGCGATCTGGCTCCTAGAGAGACTCGTGAACCTAACGCATAAGGGTAAGAACGGCACGTACCGTTCGTTACCGCCGCCTCATTGATTCTCTCTAAGCACGGCAGAACAGTACGTTTCCCGCGTGCGATGCGTTAAGATTCCGTTGGTCCCACTAATGCCACTAATCGCGCGTTAATTCGTCGTTAATTGATCCAAGAGGACGACCCTCCTCTCGATATTTTGCGACCATTGCAATGGAATTCGATGGAAGCTGTGAAATTCCGCGCTCGATACTCCATCTCCCAAATTGTTACAAAAATTCGTACAAATAATTCTAAGTAATTTCACGACGATTTAATTGCGGGAACGTCAGCGTTTCATTCGCGGTAACATTCGAATGCGTTGCACGGGCATTCGAAAAAAAACAACAACAATACCCGGCATTGATACTGATAAAATATGCCGGTATAATCCCCGCACGGATAGTTTATTCCCATCCCGTGTCCGGGATCATCCTCATTCGGATTTTTCGCACGTGATTTATTGCAACGCGGAAAATCACGGGTACATCGTGCAGTAATGCAATTGGTCGATGTACAAGTGAGAGTTTAGCCGTCGAAAATATTCGGGTACCACGGAAACGCAGAAAATAACGAAAATAATTCCCCATGTTACGCACTGTCGGCCGATTATTTTATTTACCAGCAACAGGTGATCATTCTTTTTCATTGTTTTATATCGCGCCGCGGATACATTGAGAGAGTGTCCTAACAAAAAAAAAAAAAAAAAAAAACCACCGTGCGCGCGGAACTATCGAATAATATGGCTACTGGATAATCAAGCGCATTTCGCGAAAGTCCGACCGTCGCGCGGATAAAAACGTTTAACCGGATAACATTATGTCTCGCGGATAATATCTCTCTCGGTTGTTTTATTTTCTTTTATAACGTTACGTGTAAATCGGGGGAAAATTGTCAGTCGGTTCCGTAACGTCGCCCGTTCGGTACGAAATAATCTTTTCGAAACCGAATGACCGTTTCACGGAATAATTAAACAAACAAGCCCGGGCAACCGAGCCGAGATGGATGAAAAGCTTCCTTGCGAGAGGAATATTTTTTCAGCGACCCTCCTTAGGCGGAAGGATACCGCGAGCTGGATCCACGATCCCGGTAAACCGTATTATCCTGGCGGGATCTCTCGTGTCGAGAGGAGGAACGGAGACGAGAGGAGAGAAAAGATCAACGTAAGCTCGCCTAACCGCGACGCGAACTTACTCTGATACACCCGGGGAGATTTTCTCGAAGGACGAATTCGACGAAGGAAAAGCCTATTAGTCGGCGACAGGATCCTTGGTCTTGGCCTAGGAATATTGAGCCGGCCGGGCCGGCCTAGCGAATCGCAAAATCCCTACCAACAAAGGCAAACCTCGTCCGGAGGAGTTTCGAAAAACCGCGGTTTTCGCCGTCTCTCTCTCGTTCCCTCGGACACTCTTTCCTCCCTCTCTCTCTCTCATTCTCTCCATCTTTCCACCTGCTGAAGGCATAAATCATGCCTGCGAGTCCTTCGAGGAGAGAGAGAGAGAGGAAGATTGGTTTGCAGGTGTCTCGACCGCCAAATTTCATGCCTCGAAGGTCGGTCGCTTCTTGCACCTTCGATTTACTCGGTTTGCAATTTCACGAAAATTTCGGTTTCTCCTGGTTTTCGTTTTTTTTTTTTCCTACCTCGCGGTCCAGACGCGATGTATACCAAACTTTTGGAAGGCTCTTGGTGTCCCTACCGAGCGATATTTCCTGGAATACTTTCGGGATCCTTTCTTTCTCTCAGAGTTTCCTAATTCGAAATCGCCGATTTTGCGTGTGAGTCGTTTTGGATTTCTGTACCTGGACCACAGATTCTGTGGGAAAAAGGAAAGGAGTTTCGAGGTAAAGTTTCACCCCCCCCCGAAAATGTCGGATCGTCTTTGTGGGTGTACGAAGGAGGACGCTTTACCGAGAAGGACGACGCGCGTCGATGTATTTCGAGAATCCTTTGTCAGGATGGCCCGGAAAAAAAAATTCTTTTTCGAGCGAACGATCGTCCGTGAGAAGATATCGAAAAATCACTCGTTCGTACGTTTTGTCTTCCGGTAACGTTGAAATTATTATATATCCAAAAGCGGAAGGGGGAAGTGAAAGCGAGTTTCCGGGCGGCAACCGAAAAAGTCGCTGCCTGTCGATATTACAATTAATTTGCTCGTAAATTTTCACCCTAGGGAGGTTCCTGGAAGTCCCGGAGGATAATTTATATATTTTTCGGGTCGACCAGGTCCACACCTGGCACTCTCAGCAGGCGCTTACCTGAACGAACGGACCAGACAGCGTCGCGCCATCTTTTAGTACGTTTCTCCCTTTCCCCCGTATTTCCGTCCCGGTATCCTTTAAGTTACGCCGACAATTTCAAGGATTCTCGAACAGTTATGCGACATTCGATTTTTAGTCGAGTTAAAAATCTTCATTAAGATTGCCAGTTTTAAATTTAAAAAAAAATTTTCAAACCGAGAGCAACTGTACTTTCTTCCTCCGGGGAATTAAAAAGTTACTCCCGAACGAAACGAAATCCTGAAAAACGAAACTAGAATTCAAGCGAACGCGTATAATATTTCTTTCCAATTGAATTCGATTCGACCCTCCGGACTAAAAGTTTGCGACCCAGAAGATTCGGAATACCATTCCCCACCTCGAGACTGTGCAAGAATCGTTCCGGAGAAAAAAAAAAAGAAAAAAGAGAAAAACTTTCTCCGCAATAATTCATCGAAGGGCCGACGTACCCCGCTCGAAGGGATTCTTCCGCTGCTGTTTGCCAAATCAAGTGTAAAACGTAAGGTAATTGTCACGCGAGAGGGTTCGCGTCGCTCTCGAAGGGTGACTAGATGAGATTAGAGGGTAGAATACGGAAGATCGAATGTTTATAAACTCATCGTCATTCGATTTTCACGGTTAGACCGTACGAAGAAACCGATCGACCCCCGTGAAAATTGATTTTCTCTCGCACGCTCGGGAATTAGCATAAAAATATTCGATCGGTGCTCCCCGTTACATTGTTTACTTCGCGACTTTAAAGATCGACAATGTCATCAACGCCGCGAGAAAAGATTAACGATTAAATTAATTAAGCTCGTCACAAAGCGTACCCTCCCTCACCCTTCCATTGTCACGATCGTTTACCAAACACTCCCTTCGGTACCCTTCGGCTCGCGTACCCCACCTGATCGCACCCCACTAAAAGGATCGTTCGACCAGAGAAAGGCAATGCCGCTATTTAAGCGAATTTTCAATAAAAAAAAAAAAAAAGATCGACCGGCCAGGTTGACTTCGGTTTCCAGAAGAATCAAGATCAAGAGAGAGAGGCGGGGTCGCACAATCGCGGTTCATGCACGAGGCCGTATTCTGTGTAGTTCGAATGGTTGAATGGAATTCGCGATTCAAAAGGACGCACGCACGCGCGCGCGCGCGCCCTCTTCTTTTCTGAAAACAGGGCCGTATAGCGCCTCACGTTTTTCATATGGCCCTCGATAGACGGCCGTAAGTGCATTCACCGTGCAAATCGGGTTGCCTCGAGTGCAACAATACGCAACAGGTGAGGAGGAGATCGGTACGCATTCAATGGCAGGTGAAGTTTCCATTCGAAAAGGAATAAGTACTCGGTCGAGATTGTGCCACTTGCCCGATCGGATATTGACTAAGAAAATTCGCGTGGATCGTTTCGCGTTCGCGGAACCGAGGTACTCTGACCGATTACGATAAGTGACATTTAGAATCATGGATATTATGAGAAATTTTAATTAATGCGTCGTTAACGGGTGATGAAAGTACGGTTGTATTTTTGTTATACAACCGTACGAATGATAACCGTTAACGCGTTCACTCGGATTCAAACTTCGAAAGGAGAATGGCGATCGATGCGGTTCGTACGATTATTTTCGAGTTCCCTGACCTTGATCGATCATTCTCGTTATCTCGAAGAAAAAGATCGTCCGGTAGACGATGCCGGTGTAGATGGAAGAGGAAGCGGGGGCGGAGAGAGCATTTAGACTCGAGGCACACCTGTGCAACGGTCTTGACGCATCGTCCCGACGTGTCGGCGCTAATTAACGGGCCATTAATTACACGAAATGGACCAATTATACGCAGCTATTAATAAACTGTTCGTATTACCAGGGAGATGACCTCGTTCCCCCCGAATACATCCGGTCTATGAACGTAGGGATTTTCGATACTCAAAGGGATCCCGAGATTTGAAGAGAGTAGATATTTTTTTATAAACATTCTCTCGGGAAACAATCGGTTTCTGGCAACCGAGTGTACGTATACAGTAAATATACGTCAGTCGAAATTCAAGAGAGAAGAGAAGAAGAGTCAGACGAGAACCCTAAAAAAAATTCGTTTCGCGCGGCGGTACTCTTTTGCGTCTGTATCTTTTTTTTTTTTTTCCTTCAGGCGCGCGTTTTAAGTATGATAATTTATGATAGCTGTTCATTCAAGACCGTCGTCACGCTCAAATCCAGTCTCGGTTCTTGTTTCGTCGCCCGCGACACGCACAAACGAGGTTAGAATGGGAGAAAAATGCGACGAAACACGCGAGACGCGTAATCGATTATCTAAGAGCCGTAGGAAATTCGTCGTTGACGCGATGCAATCGTCGAATCTCTCGTCCGTTCGTAATAACAATTACCAAGATCAATATAGGTATGAATCTTCTATGGTTGAAGAAATCTCTAAAAAAAAAAACTCCGATTCACGCAACGCCATAGTTAACTCGTCTAACCGCGGTGTCGCGAGATTCGAATTAATCCACCGCCCCCCGATCATCCCCCGACCGTGGCCCTTTATCTCGCCTCCCATCGATATGCCAAATTAACGATCTCGCGTGGCCCCTCGTTTTCGCGATGATATTTAGACGATTGGCCCTTATCTGGCCGAAAAAATCTGTAATCTCCTATCAACCGCAGCGATCGCCGAAATTGCATAGGAGCGGAGAAAGCGCTGACAAAGCCCAAATTAAACAGTTCTCATCGGCGTCCAACCCCTTCTATCGAGAAATCTCGCTCTACCCTCGCTCGTACCACCGCCATTATCTGTCCATCGTAGTTTCCTCCAACCCTTTCCTCGTTTCCCTCTCGAGACTCTCCCCTCCGCGCCTCTCCCAATCGTCCCGCGAATCAAGATGGACAAGCAGTGTAGTAGGTACTTGGCGCAGCCTTTATCAAAATATACATCGGCCCCCGTAGCGAGGATCCTTGCAACGGGGTCGCGCTGGCAAGGATTTAAGGAACAGAAAGGAACCGAGGGAGGAAGCCTTTGAGGGAAGGAATCGCGTATGTCCTAGAAAACGAGATCACTTCTCACGAGACTCCTCTCTCCCGACCTCTCCTCTCCTTTCTCTTTGTACCTTCCGATCTGGACGAAATGTTTCTTTCCTCTCCTTTCATCTCGCGTTCCCCGGGTTCAGCCTGAGAGATTGGTTGGTTTTTCGTTTTAACCAACGGTTTGCCGAGTTTTAGCATCTTTACCGGGATACTACACGGACCGTTCGTCGAGTTCGAGGGTCTCGGAAGTTACGGTTCACTCTTACGTCACTCGCGTTAAAGGAAAGTAAAAATAAACCGCGTGAAAATGTAAATGGCGTTGTCGCCCGGCGAACGGTATTCCTCAAGGTCTCCCGCGAGTCAAGAGAATTTCAAGATCGCTCGCTACTTGGAAGGCTTCCCAAGTAACCGCGAGAACAAAGGGCGGAAGAAAAAAAAAAGCATTATCATAGAAATCGATCTCCTATCGAAAATGTCTCGAGGCTACCCCCGAGCTGAACAAAGGGATCCTTCCGAATCCGAGAAATAAACAAAAAGGGCGGGAGGGGGGGCGAGCCACCCAGAAATCGATCGGTACTCGCGATCCAAAGGGGTGGGAGGGAGGATGGTCGTCCCATAACGCAACGGTGGCCCACTCGAGGAGCCCCCGAAGCGAAAAGTAGTAGTAGTAGTAGTAGGCGACGATGGATAAGTAGGTGGAGAAAAACCCACCCCCGTAGATCAGATCTATCCCAATTTACCTCGATCAGGCCTTAATAACGGCACAAAGAGAACCGGGCTAAGAAAGAGAAACGGAACGAGAGAGAGATCGAGTGAGGAACAACCAACTATGAGGTACGCGAGAGACGAAGGAAGGAGTACAGAAAGGAAAAAAAAGAAAAAAAAAACAGGGTGGAAAGAGAGGGAGGGGGGTCGAGTAGTGGAACCATTCAGTCTCTCTCGAGTAAGTAGAGATTTCCGGAGGCTGCGTGCAAACCCCCCGCCCTCCCCCTAACCCTCCCGTGGGGTGTCTTCTTACCTGGTGCCCGACCCACCCCCTCTTCCTCGACGCGTTCTCTCCCTCTCGCTCTCCCTCTCTCTCTCTCTCTCTCCTCTCCTTGGCCCTCCCTCGACTCGAAAACCTTACCTATGGGAAAAATCTACATTGAGTCGATGGCGAATGAATGAGAGGTGAGGGGTGGGCCGGTCCATGGCGGAATCTTTTGTACCCGGATTCCTTCTGTCGGGGGGTATCCGCTGCAATAACGTCCTGCCACGATGCCAGGGACGAGAGACCCTGGTCGTCCCTCCTGGACCGCGATCTCCTTGCACCCACACCCCCCTCGCTCCCCCCTCCCCCCCCCATCACCCTCCACCTAGTCCGCGGCTACCTGAAACTCGGCCTCAGCCTCGGATACGCTCGCACGTGCAGGTAAGACGCGCCGTAACTGACGTGGATGCGATTCGGTTTCTCACGGCAATTCCCTGGTAACCCCGCGCTGTGTGGATTCCACCATTCTACTTTCTCTCTCTCTCTCTCTCTCTCTCTCTCTCTGTCACTCACCGCGCCTTTAGGTTTGTACGAAAATGTTAGTATCCGTCAACGTCCGTCAGGTTTTACTTTCCGATCGTTCGGACGCTGGGCGTGGAACTTTCGCTGTAAGTTACACCTCGATCCCACCGACCATGTCCCATGATGGACAGGGGACGCGCGTTTAATTCAAAGTAATCATCGCCGGTAATGCAATCAAGTTGCGTCGTTTGCGCCGTTCGGCAAACAAACCCCCTTCTGGCGCAAAAACCGGAGGACCGTGGGTCCACTGTGAAATAAATTACAGCCACGCCCTTCGGGCAAATGGGCGTGTAAGCGGCCTCACCCTGGTCAAAGACTCCTCTGGAAACAGACGTACGGCACGATTGTAATTATCTATCGTCGAAGAACGACGATGAGGAAGAAGTTGAGTACCGCGCCTTGACGCTGTCTCTCTTTCTCTCTCTCTCTCTCTCTCTCTCTTTCCATCCTCTTTCTCTTTACCCGTGAGGCAGACGTCCGACGAGATGGATAACGTACGAGTCTCGCTAACCTCCTCGCGAGAGGAGAGAGGATGGATGGACCAGTGGAAGGTGAACGAAGAGGTCGTGGATAGTGCATCGTCACGTACCTCTATTAGAAGACCGCGGTGGAGGAGACTTTTTGCTCGCGTTCCTCTGGCATAGCTACCTTCTTTTTCCCCCCCGCGTCTCACAGTACTCCACCCGTCGCTCGCCGCTTCTTAACCCCTCCCTTCAGCGACCTAATGTCATGTTCTACAGGAATTTTTGTACCGTTGAAGGTGTCGCGGACGGGCTATGTTCACGAAACGGTGGTAGGATCGAGAGACAAGGTCTTGTCTCGGGGCGAGTACAAGTACGCGAGACTGGACCTCGTATCTTTTCGGGAAAGAACGAACAGGGGTTTTCGAGGTGGTCAAACTGTGTTAAACAATTAATTTTAAAAACAAGTGTAATAGCTATCGGAAAGGTGGCGCCGATAAAAGTTTCGGAAATGTCCGTGAAACCCTAGCGCGCTAGTAGTAGCTTTATTTCTGCTTGCCCTCGTACGCACGACATATTTACAATGCGATGATTAACGTGGAACTATTGCCCGCAAAGAAACGCGTAAAAATATAAATGGAATATTAACGCGTTGTTGTCAAAATAAATAAGAGACGGCCGCGATATACGCGTGGCTCTCGTTATTCGTAATTTCCCGGTGTACCGACAAAAATCTCAAGTATCTTCCACGACGAAATATTTCCTCTGGAGAATCTATTTGTGCTCCGGTGCTCTTCCTCCGATCGCGGAAAAATCCACGGCGCCTTCGCGGATACAGAAGGGAGAGGAAATATTTTTATTGGAACGATTGGGGCTGACGTACGAGGGTCCTTCGAATTCGCGGTGCCGGGATCCACAGTGGGATCACGGTTGCTCGAGTATACCCCCCATCGATTTTGCTAGCCGAGTAGTTCGGAGGAAAATTTGCGAGGAATTCGAAAGAAAAACAGCACTCGACATTTTTTTTTTTTTTTTATCCCGAGGAAACTCTCTGTTTAGATATTCGATGAGCACGCGGTAGAATTAAACGCGATCAGCGCGTATACATGTAGTTTGCGAGAAAATAAAAATAAAATCGAGATAAATCGTTCGACGGAGAGTCAAGGTGAAAATTGAAACTGACATACATTTTTTTTTCTGCCGTGAGTCGTGACATACGGCTACGGGTACACCTCCGTAGCGAGGGAAAGTTTCGAAATGGGAGCGCGAACGCGATAGAATTAATTCCGAACATTGAAAATGAGAATCGAAATCGAGCTACTTCTTCTTTTTTTTTTTTTTTTAACGAACCTTGTAATATCAATTTCGACTGATTTGATACCGGAGGCTGAGTTTCGAGCCGCGCACCGCGGATCTTTGTCGAGAGAGAGAGAGAGAGATAGATTTAGACACAGCCTCGCGTTATGCCACATTAGTGTTCCTCGGGATTCCGGTTTCTCAATACGACCAGTCATCCTCGAAGAATCGGCAGACAATGTGGCGGCAGCCCTCTTCCTCGTCACCGGACCCTCGTAAGTAGCGCGCCCTCTTTATCTTTCCTCCTCTTCCTCGCTCGGGGGGAGCGAAAAAAAAAAAGAAAAAAGACGAAGAAAAAGGAAAAACTTTGGACGTACGTTTGCCCAAAGACTTTGAATCGCATTGTGTCCGGCCGGAGAAACTTAAGCCGAGCTTCGGAGTACTTATCGATTATCCCGCAAGCGGTTTTTAAATTCGTGTCTCTCCGATTTGACGCCCGCTCAAACCTTTTTGCGAATTTTCACCGTAGTTTTCTGCACATCGCGATCCGATCGAGAGAAACTGGCGAACGCTTCGTTTTGGAGTTTACTTAACCGAGGATCCGATAACATCGCGAATCGTTCGGAACGATGTTACAAGCCTGAGTGACTGGCAGCAACCTACACCAAGCATTCATATATATTCGTTATGTTTAATTACTAGTAAGGTAAGCGATATATAAGTCTCTGATTCAATGTATATACTGTACAAAATATGTTTGCGAACAATTGTTAACGAGTACATCCTAATAATAAAAGTTATGTACTGAAGAGGATCCTGATCAGGATGGAAACGTTGACGAAAGAAAAATTTGTGAGTGATATAATTCCTACCTCCGAGGCCTACAACGCCAAATGTAACATCCGGAACAAATATTCGGAATGATTACAGAACCGGTGATATTATCAGAATACAAAGTAACGAAAGCGATGAAGTAGGTTTGCAAAAATCGATCCAAGTAGAATCGACGCGTCGACGGACGAATAATGGAAGAAGCGTTTCGAGATTTCTCGTCGGTCGCGTTGTAAAAAGAAAAAGGAGGGTGCCAGTTGGGAGCGTTAAGTCATAAAACGCGAGGCAACCCCTTTGTCTTTGTCGGAAGGACGGTGACGGGATCCGGAAATAATCGCGATTTCGTAGCGAGGAGGATAGAAACGTCGAAGGCACGTGAGAATCTCACGAATCGTCGTCGCTGTATTACTAACCGGGGATCACCGCCGTCAAGGCGATGCTAACCGCGACACTATAAAATCTTTAACATCGCTAGAGATGGATGCAGATGTCCTAGTCCGGGGGACATCCTTTTCGTAGCCCTGAACGGTTACGAGCTCGTAACGCGCAAGGCCAAATGTTACGCGTAAAAACAGTTTAACGGGGCTGCCTTCGTCAACTTTTCTCGTCGATTTCATTCAAGCGCGTTCCCAGCGTTTTCTCGACAGCTGATCGTAGAAATTTACGGCTCCCATCTCGTCGCTAATAGCTACGTAATACGAAATTTATTCCTACAAAATCCGTTTCACCGTCGATTTATAACGAATCCTGTCGAAATAAAAATGATCACGCAACGAGATACGAATTTTGTCGCGATTCACGTTAAAATTATTCAAATCTAGAATCGGTTACCTTCTCCTTAATCACGGTTATGCTATTTGTCGAATATCCATCGTAATTTCCTGCGCAACCTCCAGATGTGGTTTTTAATTCAACGTTTCCCCCGCAGATGCAAAGCATCGACAGTGGTAACGGAGAGAGGGAGAGAGAGAGAGAGAGGGCCCGCGTCCGTGCGCGTCCGCGAAGGTGCGCGTAATTATGTGTGAGGATAGAGTAACATGTCGGGCATTCCAGCAGCCACAGGAGTCAGAATCCACCCTCGCCAGTTGGCCCGTTGAACTGAATAGCCGGCTAATGAACGCGAAGCCTCCAGTCTGTCAGTCCCGTACGTCCACCATGGGGAATGATCATTGCTCGGTCGAGGATGAAACCGATGCGATGCCGAGGATGGACCGTGCTCCCATCAACTCCAACACTGACTCACCCCGCGCGCCGATCTTACCGACTCTGGATCCCCCCCCCCGAGAATCTCGATCGTCGGTAGCTCGCCCGAGACGCTTTACCGCTTTACGACGTACGAAGGAACTTTGTTTACGATTTAGTTTGTTTGGATTCTGCGACGAGATCAAGAGACAATGTCTTGTCTCGGGGCGAGTACAAGTACGCGAGACTAGACCTTGTATCTTTTCCGGAAAGCGCGAACGGGGGTTTTCGAGGTGGTCAAACTTTATTAAAATATTAATTTTAATTATATTACCCGCGCGTGCCTCGAAAACTCGAAACAATCTATTACTCGTGTCGATGATATTCCACCGACGAATAAGAGTGTTTACGTACTGTTATGCCGTATGCTTACATATTTTGCTTTAATTGTTATTGTTTAACCGCCTAGAGGACTTGCCGTGTCAAGATACTCTTTTTTCTCAGTAGCGTAACATATGCACACGCACATACCTTGTGTTTTGGTATCTCTGCTTGAGTCAGCGATCCTACGCGGCCCTCGGGAACTCGCAGTGCGCGAAGATACACGAGAGTACCAAGAGCATTGAGCGTCTTAGTCAGTAGTTCTTTAATTCTTGTACGCAATACCCAATATAAACTCTATATTATACCAACGGCGTTGACACCAATACCAAAACCCTCGTCTAATCCAACGTCCGGGCATAACGGTACGATCCTTGGAAAAATGTCAAATTTCGCGGTTTCGTCCTCCACGCTACGTTTCCGTACCTCCTCTATCATTGCACGGGGAGAATGTTTTCAACGACAAGAAATCCCGATAAAACGCCAGTGGAATCTCCTCTTCTCTCGGTAATTCTCCTTCATTTATCCAGACAGGAGGAGGAATCGGAGAACGTATCGACGCCGCTCACCGTATCCTCGGCAGAAACCATTTCGTCGGACAGAATGGGACGTGTATATCGGTAGGTACAATTTCAATTTCGCTATCTCCCCCCGCAGGTTCACTTCCTCGAGATGGAAGGGGGTGGTGGGGGGGGGGGGGGGGGCGACGTAGGGGTGCGACGGCGGGCGACAGGCGGAGAGGAGTAGAGGGGTTGAGGGTGTACGGGGGGTTGGTGTCGTAGCGGGAGAAGGAGAAGGAGGGAGAGCAAGATTCAACGTTAGATAGGCGAGAGTTAGGCCCGCGTCACCCACCTTCTCCTTCTCGGCCTGTCACTCAAATCCTTCCTCCCTTCTCGTCCCACTCACTCTCTATCCCTGCCCGGCAGCCGACGTCAAACCCCCCTTTCGTCCACCCTCTCGCACGTTCCTCGGCAAGAGCCACCCCCGCGGACTCGGTAATTGAATTTCACGAGTTGGTTACCCAAACCACCCGGGATCCTAGCCCCATCTCCAGGGCGTCTCGTGCCGGTGGTTTAACGTGGGGAGGGGGGGGGGGGGGAGGAGGGGGTGGGAGGGGCCGGGCGAGAGAGGAGGGTCGTGCACGACGACGTCGCTGGATGACGCCGAGCGACGACGCGACGGTGGTTCTGCTTCTGCGGCAGGGGTCTGCCAACCCACTTGATGCCCGCTTAATGTCGTATCACAACATTGATTACGACGCCGCGCCGCGCCTGTACGATTGCCCGCGAGAATGCCCCTCTTTCTCTCTCTCACGCGCTGTTCGAGAGCAGCGCGTGGGAGAGCGATGCGATACTTTCGACGCCTTTTCGTAATCGCCGGGTTCACTGTCGACGGGAATTCGTGCAAAGACAATTGTTAGGATCTCTGGCGGCTAGTGCCAATAAGCGTCTCTAGTGCCGCGATGCAAAGCGATATTTAGAGTGAAGAGCGCCGATTAATATCGAGCGCGATTGATCGTCGATCGATTGCGAAGAAGACAATACGGCGGTAACCGTAGAAACAGCGGCACGCTCTCGCATTTTGTCAGTAGTATTTATTTAAGAATAAAGTGTTATACAGACTATTGTTTCCCCGAGTATTCTATCCAGCATTGCGCTAAGCATGAGAAAAGGTGACCAATTAAATCAACAACAATTGCGAAGGACTGACGAATTCCCGTCCACGGAACGTGAACGGCCGAAACACGAATTCGAGTAACGCGGATCGCAAAAAAGATCGTGCCCCATCCCTTTCCGATCATTTCGAAAGTCAGAACGTTACAAAAATTCCTATTACCCCTACCTCTGACACGCGCTCGGTTTGGACTTCGGAAAATTGGCAACGTATCCTACCCCCCTTCGCGTCGGCTTCACGCTTTTCCGCGTTCATAAATATTTACCGAAACGAGAAACGATCCTCTTCGCGTGGCAGCGCGACACGGCGCGGCGGTTCCGCCATTCTCTTTGGATTTAATGAACCGCACTGATTTTTCACGGGAGCTACGAGGGGCTCGTTCGGCCGCTGTTTGTATCCGTCTTCCGTTGATCCATCTCTTCCGCCTCTTTTTTTTTCTCTTGATTTAGTCTCTTTATCGCGCTTAGCGCGAATCTCTCTCTCTCTCTCTCCCTTTTTCGGTATCCTCTATCTAGAGCCTACGCTATTTTCCGTCCCTCTTCGTTCGCCGCGAACGCGTCAATCCCGAGCCACTCCTCTCTCTCTCTCTCTCTCGCGAAGCGATAATAATTTTAAAAGGGGGATGGCCGGAGGCCCTCGAGGTGTCGACCCGCCGAAGACGAATTATCGCCGCGTGACGTGTACCCTTATTTATGGTTCTTCGATCCCTCCCCACCTCGACGCCCCTTTATCGTCCTTTCTCTCCCTTCCTCGGGGCGAGTCGAGCGAGAATGTTCGACGCGATTCGCGAATTCAAGGAGGACACCTATCGCAAACATGCCCCCACGATACACCTGGATTGATAAATCATCCGTGTTCCGGGTCGTCGCGCAGACGATACGAATATCGACTGATCGATATTCGGCGCATCTATTACTATCGATCTAACAACTTTTGCATCTTTATTATTCATTTTGGAACAAATCTAGATCATACGCAACTTCGAATCTCCAAACTATTTCCAAAGCAAGCAAACACATGTGATTCCTTGCAAAATAATTTTCAGCAGAATAGAAGTTCTGTAATTATTTCGTGATCGGCGACCCGAAATACACTTGGTAGAGTAAAAAAAAGTTTGGAGATCCGAAGATTCAGAAACGTGCATGATCTAGATTTAAGCCTCCATTTTTTCTCTATCCTAACAAGAGTTAGGAGACGAGCTATTTTCATCGTCTCAGATATTCGGGAGGATCAAATAATCTTTGCCACGAATCTGCAGTTCATTCGTTAATTTCCTATTTCTAACGGAACGCTACACTCTCCGCGACACACTCCTCGACGGAGGGTGAACCCTTTCGCGCCGTACAACGAAGTATGCGCGTCGAGCTTTCGACGTAACGCGGCGCGTTGATTTCCGACGAATCAACGAAACCGAAGGAATCGCCCGCTCGAAAATCTGAAGGGGGAGGAAAGATACCATCGCTGACAATTGGGGCAACGGTGTGATCCGATATACGTATATACAATGTATGTATCTATATATATATATATGTATACGCGTACATACAACCTATAGACACGGTATATATCGCGACGGCAACCGTGCACCACTTCAGGGCGGATCTGGTTGGTCAATCAGCGAAGCATTGTACGTAACGAACCTCCGCACTCGCCTGAGTTTAATGCCCGTACGTGGACCTTGGCGAACGTGTGTGCGCGTGGGTTATTAAATATGACGAGAAGCGGGGTATGCGAGAACGGTAGAACGAGGAGGGTGGGGTCAGGTGGCGGGGGGGGGGGTGGAGGGCGGTGCTCCTCTCTCCGCTTCCTGGACGTCAACGTTTGACGTCGGGGATTGTCGTTTAACGTTCTCCGACTAGGCGATATTCGCGATTCGACGGTGTTTATAGCGATTTCGCGAAGAGACTCGATCTCCTCGATGAGATCTTGAGTCACGATACGCGGGGTAGTGTTTGACGCTCGCGTCGCGACGCTCGATATTCGTACCGATGACCGCGTTCCCATGTCGTTCCAATATTTTATGGATTCGACCGTCGATCGAACTTGTTCGGTTTCGTCGAACTTTTAAAATTACGTTCCACGAATATTCGTTTCCGTTGAAATTATTCCTGATCCACGATTAAGCGTGTATTTATTCAGCCGTAATTATTTGTCAAAAAAAAAAAACGGAAAAAGAAGGAAAAGATAGTAGGCGCTCCCTCCCACCCCATCGAAACAAATACCGAAAGCTTCTCGGGGGCAGGACTTTTTTTTCTTAAATCTCCTAACCATCGACGATCCCGTGGCTCTCGATGAATCCGAGGAAGGGTGGTATCATGGCGTGGAACGTGCATAAATTTGGACGGTAGCGTCTCATAGCGAGGCGGATGGTGCTCGAAAGCGCTGAAGTGGGCCTCTTGGTAACGGCGAGCACTTATTCGCTCGCTCGCTCGCCAATCCAAATGAATTGGATAATTTGATCAGCTCGTTGCTGGCCCTTTGTTGCCTCCTGGGAACTTTGAATGGTTCGGTCGGCCGGCATCCCTCTCTCTCTCTCTCTCGCTCTCTCTCCCTTTTTCTTTCCCTCTATCTCTCGTCCTCTCTCTCTCTCTCTCTTTAGCTCCGTTCCTCCTTCCTCGACTGACCCCACTCGTTTCTCTCTTGTCTTCGATTCTTCCTCTTTCATTCTCTCCCCCCTCCCCCCCCCCTCACTCTTTCTCTTTTCCTCGCGATAGTTTCTTGCCTCAGTCTCTCTCTCTCTCTCCCTCACTCTCTCTTCCTCGACATCGCCGTCGCTTCTGATATCAGAGGAAGGGAAGATCATAGCAGTGGCTAAATAAAGAACGCACCACTTCCTCTCTTGGGTCCAAACACCGGGACTGAATTATGATTGGGAGTATTGTGGGGACGACAGGCGGCGGGGGGGTGATAAAGGGATGTTCCGAAAGCCACTTATATTCGAGGAACTGAAATAATAATTCCACGGATGTATATATCGCGAGCGGTGCTCTCGTTGTAAGGAACGATCTCGCTTAATTGCTAATTATCGTCGATGTTCCTTTCGACCCCGAAACATTCTTCTCCTCTACTTGCCGCGACGTTAAGCTCGTGGGTAAGAAACGCTCTCAAAGAAAACTCCGCTACCCACGAAGCGCTTGTTCAACGTCGAATTTTCGAATGGGGAAAATACGAGGACGAAGTCGCGCGACACATTCACCGCGAGGGCCGCCGCTCTCTCTCTCTCTCTCTCTCTCTCTCTCTCGGCTAAGAAATAAGCGGCAACGTAATAAGTTTGAGCAGCATCAAGAAAATCCACGCGCATCAATTGCGCGGGGGCAAGAATTATATCGAGCATTCAGGATTCCCTTTAGAGAAACCATATCATTCAACCCCCGATTATTGTCCCGTTAGCCGAAGATCAAAATTTCGAGTTCGCCTCCGGCCGCGTCCGGGTAAGCGAGCCGAAGTTTCGTGAATTAAAAAAAAAAAAAAAAGAAAAAACAGCCATCTCCCGGACGGGGGCGATGAATATGATAATGCTCTCGAATCGGCACTCGGGGGAGGCAAAAAAGAAAAAAAAAAAAAAAGAATCAAGCACAACGCTTTTCAGGCAATTGATCCGACGATGGACCAAAAGATCCGGTAGCTGGATTTTAAATGCCGCAACGAACACATCCCTTCGTCTCGCCGCTGTACACGAGACCCGTTCCCTGAATAGGCCAGCGCTTGCATCCTGAAAGGAATCCGCAAGATGAATCCGCGAACTCAAGACAGCCGACCTATTTAACCAGGAGAAAAAATATCCTCGAGTTGAGTCGAGGGAGAGAGAGAGAGAGAGAAGACGCCGGGACGGAGAGAGTACGAAAGAGTATCTTGAGAGCTACATTCACGTGGCGTGGTAACGGAGATATTATTTTTTTCAAACCCCTTCGTTTTATCTCTCCCACGCCCGTTCATCCCCCGGAATTTTGTACGTCGAAATATTATTCGGACGATCGTCGCTTCTTCCTGGTTCGCTACCTCCTCCTCCTCCTCCTCCTCCTCCTCCTACTGCGCTCCCCGTTCGTTCCTTCCGCTTTTCGTTCTTCCTGTTCCTTTCTCTTTCGCGGAGAAAGAGGCTTCCTTATGGCCCCGGGGTCGTAAGATTGTGGTCACATCTCCGGTCTCTCCCGTCGGCGAGGGAAGGAGAGCGAGAGAGATGGGAAGGGAGGGAGGGAGGGTGGTACGTTGACGGATTCATCAAAAACGTTTCGGTGTAATAGTGCAGTGATTACGGAGAGAGACTGGGAAATTAAAAAAAAAAAAAGGAGCGAGAGAAATGGAGAGCGACTTGATTCCACTCTACCTCTCTCTCTCTTTCTCTCTATCCGTATCCCTCGCTCTCTCTTTACCGTGGCCGGAAGGTGAGTCTCTTGGCGAAGGAAAAAGGTGGAGATGATTAAAATGAATTCTACGGAGACGCAGCCGTTTCACGGATCTCTCTTTTTTTTGTCTCTCCCTCCCTCCTCATAGTACTGCACGGTATTTCCATGGGACGTGTTCGATGATATTTCGGTCGTCCTTGAATGGGGATCGATCGACAACGAGGGAACGCCTCGCGGAATGAAGAAGCATGCTTCCGAAGGGGAGGAGGTCGCAAATTCATCTTGAAACTGAACGAAGAATAGCACTTTGCGCGTCACAACGCCATTTCCCGATAAAAGGCTGACAAAAATTCATCTTTATCCCCGCGTATCGGGTGACGGAAGAAATTTATTCTTTTTCTCTTCCAGCCGTTCTCTTTATCATCGATTGAATTCTGGAACGCGTCTGATCGAAATCCGTGCGAATAATCGTCAAAGCGCGAATACCAAAGTGCCCTTAACGATCGTATTCAATATTATAATATATAGTGCGCGAGGGGTTAGCACGAAATTATTTAAAATCGCGCATCACCGATGCGCGAAAGGAAGAATTTCAAAGTACATATATACGGCGATGTATCCCGGCCTCTTCTCGCGGCCATGCTGCCTCCGTTTGACGTTCGGAGAAAGAGAAACCGACGGGCGAGAAGAGGGAGGGAGACAGAGAGGGAGGAATGATTAATTACGAGAGAGTGATGCACGAAGAAGAAAAGATGGTGGGGGAGGGAGCGAAGAGAGAAGAGAGAACACGGAGAGAATTTATACCGAGGGAAGTTGGTAAACCTGCTCGAAGGAATAAAAACAACGAGAATGGAACGAAGAATTTCACCGATGTTTTATAAATGCTGAATACTGCGTGGAAAATAACTGCTGTTAAATATATCTTTCTTTTATCAGTCACCGATACATCTCCACTCCGTTCCTCTATCTTATCCCAACGACGACAAACGAACATTCCTTTTGACGTAATTAACAAGTGCCTCCTAAGACGCTAAACCGCGCGAACAAATTTTCTACCCTAAATTCCTGCACGCGATAATCGCATTTCGTCCTCGCAACGGTGGCGAGCATCGTTGCGCTTTATTTTTTTTTTATTATCCCTTTTCATTGTCTCTAATAGGTGCGCGCGGCGAAACTAGCACGGGGCAGAGCGGAGCAACGCATATTTCCGAGCTCAGCGGGACGTATTACCGTCCGATAATGTGTTTCTGATTGCCGGGCGCGTCTACGTTTCGCCCACGTCGGTCTACCCGATGTAAATCCACCAACGCGAAATATCACGGCCCTGGATCACGAGAATCGCCGATATTTCCCGGACATTTTATTCGGCACTGATACCGCGAGATTTATCGGAATAATAGAATTTCCCCTCTTTTTCTTACGCGCTCTTCCGATTCGCGATATATGTGTACGCGTAATTAGTACCTCCGATACGATTAAGAGTAGTACATTCGCCGTTGATATCATTACACGTTTAGAATGTTCCGGCTCTCGATAATACGATGACAATTTCGAAAGGATCGCGGGGCTATCATTTGTCAGTGTCTTTGCGTCGGTAAAACGTTCCCGATAACTTGATTCCTGTCACCCGGTAAGGAGCGATCGCCCCGAAAAAAATGATTACTCCTCGAATTTGCTTGCTTCTTAACGTCGGTATATAGTTCAAGCATGATTGAGTCGAATCAGTCGTTCGGGATTAAGCGGGGATCTAGCTTGATACCTCTGACAGATCGTTCGTAATTACCCGGCTAATTTAACCGTGGGATAAAACGTCTCGAATCTTTTCTCACCGTTACCGCGGAAATATTAATAGTTTAATTATCAAGAATTACTTAACGTTACAAATTTCACCGTGTCACGATTGATTTTCGTAACTCGCCGAATCGATGCAACGTACCAACGCAATGGAACGTAAAAGTATATGTAACGGAGAAAAAACTTTCATTGACGTTTCTGTCGTTACAGGTTAGATTGTAAATATAGTATATAAGATTTCGATATCGTAAATAAAATTTAAAAAAAACTCTTGTTACAGAGCAACAAATTGAGTTATATTTTCCGAAAATCCTCAATCATTTAAGATAAGAAAGTTATCTTATATATATATAAGTCCTACCAGTTTCTCTCTAGTTTCCACGAAATCAATAGAAGAACCTCCAGGAAGACCACGTCGATAGATACAAATAGGCGCGACCGAAGCTCGTCCACAGGTCGGATCGATCTATCCTGAAACGAGGTCTTCAGCCAGGGCTTACGGTGAAGTAGGAAGCTACGCGTGTACCTGTTAGCGCACGTACACGTAATAGGGTATCGAGACGCGAATGAGGGAATCGAGAGTGTAGGGAACACGACGGATGGCTGGAAGCGTATCAAATTATCGGTTATTAATAACGGTCCTCCGTATGCTCGTACGTACGCGCAAGGATGGTTCGCCTACTCACCGATCTTAGCGTCTTTCGCCTCGCGATGGAAGGTCGAGGATCCGAGTACGCGTTCGCTCGATTAATTACGCCTCGTCGGGACGATCCTAAATGTTGCCGCTTGATTAGCAGTGTTCCTAAGCGCGCAATGCCGCTTCGCGGAAAATGTTAATGCCGGTATCGGTAATATTTGTTGGAGAGACGTCGAAAAATGTTGTACGTATTTAAATTAAATCTGAATAATCGGGATTATTTTCAAACCGTTATTAACAATAGGTTTACGGGCGTTTCTACAAGCATTTCTACGAGCACCCGTCAAATTGACGGGTAAACGAAAATACGCATTTTCTTTATAGAATCGATTTATTCAATTTAGGTCTGAATTAATTTACGATGCAAAATTATTGAAATGAATGGTATGGTTTTTGGGATATTTCATTTCAAAATTTGAAATCCGTCAAATCGACGGGTCTCGTAAACCTAGCGTTAACGTAGCGCATTTCAAAATCGTAGTTAAATCTTTTTTAAGAGTACACGCCGATCCTAATTTCGATCAGAAATATGCGTTTGCCCCGTCGGAATAATAATTTTTTGGCATTCCTTCCGTTGAGTCGCTGTCGCTTTTGAAACGGATACCGAACGCGCAAATTAAATACACGATGATTAATAGCGCGTTCCGCACGGTGAATGGTCACCTACGTGCGTGATTTACATCCTGCCGATTTTTCGACTCGGCCGTCAAGGTCAGAGATCCGAAGACTCGGCAACGAGTCGATTAATAACGCCTCGTCGACGATACCGCGCTTAATGCTAGTAGGTACCTGTTCCAATGCTGTGCACCGCGTACGTATGGGGGTTAGAAACGAACAAGAATCGGCAACGAACGGTGCCAAAGCGAGGCAAATATCGCTTTGATTTCGCCGCCGAAAGAGCCGCGCGTTCCATATACACGGTGTTCCACAGTTGACGGTATTTCGTCCGTGATGCCATATCAGGAATAATTCCAAGTAGGCTCCGCTTTATCCAAAATATCCGGAACAAATCTAGATCGTGCACATCTCCGAATCTCCGGATCTCCAAACTATTTCTAAAGCAAGCAAAGACATCTGATTCCTTGTGAAATAATTTTCAGTGTAATAGAAATTCTATAATTATTTCGTGATCAGCGATCCGAAGTACACTTGATAGAGTAACAAAAAATTTTGGAGATCCGAAGATCCAGAGATGTGCATGATCTAGATGTAAGGCAAAATATCCGACAGTTCACGGGATCTACGAATGATAATTTCTTCTTCGAATAATCTATTTTATAACGTTTAACGAAAATCTCACTCACCGATATCACCTCTCCGTCCTCGATTAAACATTTCAGCGCTACCTGCAAGCAAACGAAAGTACCGCGATTAATAAAACACCTCCGAAAGAATTTTACTGTGTAATAAATTTCAATAAAAGTTGTGAAAATATTATTAATCGCGAGCGGCGTTAAGGTTCCTCCAAACATTCGCGAACGCTTACCCAGCTGAGATCCACTTTCCTCGTAGCATTCTCCCCCCCCCCACCCTCCTCCCCCAATTCGCAGAAGCAAACCACTCGACCCCACTGCCACCCCCCCCGACCCCCCGTATCACACGCCCTCCTTACGTAATCCGTCTGTTAAAATATCAATCTCAACATTTCACTCTTTGCACAGCATTCCGTGCAGGGGTGGCCCCGATCCTCACCCTCTCTCTTCACTGTCTGGACGAGGTCATCAAAGATGCAGCAGCAATCAGCGGAGCTAGTCGGGCGGACGAGCAAGCAGAGAACCGACTACCGACGCGGACCCGAGGGATGCACGCGGGATTTTCTTTGAACGTCTAAATCGATCCCACCCCCGCCGGTGGGGAAAAAAAAAAAATATATTTTTCGGGTGGTGAACAGCAGTGACGTGGCGGGGACCGGTTCGCGGAAGCGACGAAAAATTCAATTTGGGAATGAAACTAGCCGATCCGCGCAGAGATCGTGGATAACGAACGATTTACGGAAATTTAGAGATTATTCTGCAGCCCCAGTGGTTCTCAACCTGTGTTACGCGTATCCCTAGGGGTACGCAAAGGGGCCTGTTGGGTGTACGCGAAAAATATTAATATTAATAGTAATGTAAAGAAACTGTATTTCTTTAATTAAATTTGCCGCGCGTCGCGCAATTTGAGATAAACACCCATGAGAGCGAGTGTCTAGGAGAAGTAGATACACCGTAACAGAGCACGTGGAATAGAGAATAAAAGATAGCGTAAATAGAGAAGTGAGAAATTATAAACTTTAATTCTCGTTTCTCTATTTGCAGGTAAGATTATAAAGTAGGACAAGAAAATTTGCAAACTCTGTTCGGAGAGAAACAAATTCTTGTTTATAATTATTGAAGAAAGAAAAGAAAAAATCCTCAACATCATCTAATTGTCTTATATTATCATTACTAAAAATGTCAAAAACATTCATTTCGTGGAGGAACGTGTGTGATGGGAGGCGTGTGGGGGGTGGAGAGAAAGGGGTAGTTGCCAATGAAAATCCTAATCAAGGGATACGCGAGATAAAAACGGTTGGGAACCACTGCCGTAACCCATCAAAGGCAACTATTCTCGATCCAAGACGATGCACACAGGTATTCTCTTTAAATTCATTTTTGACGAAGCATAATAACTTTCCTACTAATAAACATTTCAATTGTCACGTTAAAGTATATCGTGCAAACTCAATTGTCACGCGCATCCGAAAGCGTCGAGGCGCGACGATAAATTCACTTCCTTCGCGTACATCAAATTAACATCAACCCGACAATCGTAATGGCAACGGTGTTCCCCGATCGCCGCACCGCATTCCAATTCCAAAAAGGACACGCGAAATCGTTCGATCGGAAGCGTTCATTCCGCTCGGAAGGGCCTTTCGAGACGATTTACGCCGTCCTTAATAAATCCTTCTAAAGCTCGCTCGCGGGGAAGGACATCAAAGTCCTCCTGGCGCTGATCCTTAACGGGCAACGATCCGTGCACGGAGGTCGTCGTTGAAATCACTACCTTACCCCCCCCCCCCTGCCACTCCCTCCTCCTCTCCCCCCCCCGCACCCTCGCCCCCGATGGTTGACCGAGCCGCGGCACGCCGCGGGGGGTGAACTCTATTAAAAATGCAATATTCTCGTTAATCCGCGCCGGTATGTAGCGCCGGCTAATTAGCGAGGCGCGTAGGACAGGGACACGTATGCGCGTCCCCGTTGTCATGCAAATATCCCCATGGTACGTGGTATTTCATACTCCTCTACACGGTGTCCCGTGTATCACATTATACTCGGTACATAATAATAACAAAATAAGAGATATTATTTATAGATCGACTGTCAATTTTCACGATATACTTCCGAACTCGCCGGAATCGTATTAACGTTATTGGTAGCGTTAAATCGGGTGTAATAAAGCGTACAATGCGAAATCGTCGGCGAGCGGGGGATCGCACTCGAACGAAATTTGTATTGTTTCGTAAAAACGAGACGAAACGGAGAGTGGCGCGTTAGTTTGAAATTTTCGAGAGATGGCGTTTTTCGAGGGGCAATTGCGCATTTAACGTTGAACGCGATGATACTTTCGGGACATCCAGTAGATGCGCGTTCGTTGCGTCGACTGTGCTCATACGTGGGCTATGAGGGTAGGCTGGGAAAGACGGGAGAGAGGGGGGGGGGAGGGGTTGGGGGTGGGTTATATCAATAAGCATCGAACGGCCACGGAGGACGGCAGGGAGCTGTTGATTAAGGGGCGAGTACAATGAGGAGATATCCTCCGAGAAGGGAATGCGTCTGCGATGGATCCGCACGAGGGGAATCCTCCTCGTTCCCTCTTCCATCTTCCATTACGGTCGGTCCCTCTCTCTCTCTCTCACTCACTCCCTCCACGTATCTACGCTGGATGTGATCTCCAGCGAGCAAGAGAGACTGTTAGACGCCGATTACTGCCGATCCCGAGGTACACAATGGCCTCGTCTCTGTCATCGAACGACCTGACTGGGTCAGCTTGCCGCGTGACAGAACAAGGATTCAGTTATAAAGCACGACGAACATGAGTCGGACAACGTGTTCTCGGTTTTAAAGGAACTACCCATTCGAGGTTACTTGTAAAAACAGATCTACCTGAAAAATGGTAAAGGCGACGGCGCGGATAAATATCATTGAAATACGACTGAACAGCGGATTCTCGCAAAAATCGTGTACCTCGGAAAACAGATTGGAATCAATCGTATAAATTTAACTAATGCCGATTAATTGGTTGAAATTTCGCTTAAACCAACCCGGTATGCTTAACGTAAGCGCACAAGGATCTTCGTCGAATAATCCAGGAAATCGGCGGCACGTTAATATTTCGCGCTACCCACATTCGTTAATACGATTCGCCCGAACGTTACGAACGATGGCGAGCCGTCAAAGTCGCGGGGCCCTAAATTAACAGTAATGAAAATTGGTTATCAGTCGAAGCGGCGTCCTGCAGACCGAACAGTGTTACCAGCACTGGAGCGCGTAATATCCCATTGAGGACAGAAGCGGACGGCGGGCACGGGACCGGGATTCGGCTGCACGGGAAGCGGATCACGTTGACACAAAGCGCCCGTAATCCGTTTATCTTCTCTCCGGGCACTCTGCGCCCACGTGTTACGCTCCGCGTTATTCGAGGATGGCCCCTGCCGCGCCACCCCTGCCGCCTCATCCACCTACCCACCCCCCACCCCCCCCCTCGCAACCTCCCGCGCCGACCCGACTCACACCCACCCCACCCCCCTCCACCCCCCCCCGCATCCCTCGTTCTCGTTTGCCGCTACTCTCGCTACTCTGACGCGCTCCGACGACCAGTTTCTAGACTGAAGAGCCGTCGATACCAGTCGCCGATCCGGGGCTCGAGGAGATCTCATTTCGGCGGGACATTGACAAGCGGGCACGCTCCGCGAGTCCCGGCCCCTGAACGATTATCGGAACCCGGGGCGAGAGCGGGTTGTAGTGCGTCGATTTGTAAGCGGGAGGGGCACGGCCGATCGATGGATATCGATCGTCCTTGATCGGTACGCGCAATTCGCGATTTTATTCGATGTCGATTAACGGCAATTCCCAGCAAACTCCGTTCCCGCCTAATTTTGCACCGTCCCGTTCGCATCGAGAGGTATACACCTACTCTCTCACGGACGCTCTTCACGACCACGCGATTTCTTCTTAACTCGCTTCCCTTCGACACCTTTCTAAAAGTCCCACGAGGAATGTCCTGGCGCGACACGTATTCCTCTTGAGTAATGACGCGGCTCCGAAGAAGGAATGCAGAAGGAGGCGTCTTTCACCGGAGATTTCATTGGTTTCGAACACAGCCTTCCAGCCGTCCCCCTCCCTCCCCCCTCCATTCTCAACTCGCCGTCGTTTCATCCTGAAAACGGCTTAACGAATGACGAGTCGTCGTCACGCGTTTTGTCTCGCACCGTGAAACACATTTGTCTCGAGCCCGGATGCCGGGTGGTTTTGAATCCCGTTGGACTCTCGTCGCATACATATATAAATATATATGATGTACACGCCTCGGATCACCTCTCCCCCACCCCACCCCCCTGTTTCTGTCTCTCTCCCTCTAACTCGCAGGCTATCAGTCTCTTCCTCAGTTCCTCCTTTCATCGCGTTGGTCCTCGGGCTCGCAAGGATTCGGCTTGACGCGACGCTGAAAGACGCTCCCTCCTGACAAAAGGACTCCCTAATATATTGCGCTTATTAATGTGTACCGTCCTCGTCTATCTTTCCGCCACTCTCTTCGAGATTCCTCTAGGATCCCGGCCGGTGGAAATATCGCGGGCGGAACGATAAAAAAAAGGCCGCGGGACGGAGGAGAACGATGTAACGATCCCGAGAATCAAGGGGTGGTTTATTTAATCCGAACGTTTAACGAGCAGATAAAGAGGGGTGGGATATTTAGCAATCGTGTCCCTCGGGCTTCAACGCGAATGTTTTTTAATATAGAAACGTAGCCCTCCGTCTAGCGACTTATAGGTTTTAAGACAAAATTATACGTACGAGTACAATCGCGCGCCGAAACGACACGACCGCGACGCGATGAAAAAAAAAAGAAAGAAAAAACCAACGAATTTGCTCTCGAGTCGTCGACAGAACTGAAACTGCATGGAATTCTTCCGCTTTTCATTATGAAACATGAATTTAGCCCGTTGCCTCAAGACAACCGCGACGCGATGTAAAGGGTTCTTTAACCCTCGAAGGGTCCACGGCATTTTTTTTCACCCCCGAAAACAGCTTTCGCGTATCCGCGGACCAAGGAGCGCGACGCGCAACTGAAAGCCACCCCGAATTCGTCCAGGATCCTTGCAGATTGGTCCATTCACATAGTAAAATAAAAAAAAAAAAGAAAAAAAAATTGGCGGCACGGCGTGCCCCATTCGATTTCTCGAATCGTGCGTTTCTCTTCTGGGTTGAGCGTTGTTCGCGATTAATTGGACGGCCGAATTGTTGTTTCGTTCGGCGCTGAATGGCACGGCTCGATTTTTTTTTTTCCCCCGTCGATTCCCCGTGTGTGCGTGTTTGTTTTTAAGTGCCAACACGGCTGGCACGGTGTCTGCGCCAGCTACTTTTTTGTTTTACCATTCCTCCCACACCCCCCACCGCCACCTCCGCCACCCCCCCGCCCCCCTCCCTGTCGCCGGGGACCACTCACTCGTCCTCTCGAAAAAAAATTTTCGTCAGGACCCAGGCAGGTGGGTAAATCTTTTATCGTTTTTCGCAAGCAACGACGGCACCTACGAGCGAATTCTGTAAGAGAGACTGGGCACTCTCTCTCCAAAATTCTTTCTCCTTTCTCCAGCGCTTTTTGTTCCTTCCTTCGACTTGTTCTCGCCCGTGTCACGTGAATTTTCGTGCGGGCCAACGCATAATGCATAAGTCGCGGCGCTATTCAAGGGGGGGTGGGGGAGGGGGAGGGGGGGGGGAAGGGGCCACCAGGAAGTTGCTCGCGATTTAAACAAACCCCTCACCACCGCCCCCTCCCATTGGCCCTCTCAACGACGTACCCTTTTCTTTCCACGTTTCCTTCCCTCGTTCTTTCCCTTTCTAGCCATTTCTACCGAGAACCACACCACTGGTTATTTCTTTCTCTCGAGTAGTCTCGTTTTGCACGGGAAAATGCCGGTTAATCTTCGCGGGTTTCGGTCGCCGCATTGTTACCGTTAAGGCGACCGTGCTATTATTTATAACGGAACAATATCGCGAGCGGATGATTTTCATGCGTGCCGAGCTTAACGGGGGTAAAACGTATTTACCATTGTTGGCACGGCGATAGTGATTGGCATTCTCTCCTTAAATATACGTTCCGGAGTCAACTGCTTCTGGCCCGTGCCATTCGTTTCCATTAAATTCCATTTTTTTTAATAATCGCGAGCCGATGCTCGGTACTCCTATAATACATACATATACATACATTCGTTACGGGCAATGTAAATAATTGGGCATTATTTATAATGCCCGGGCAATTTAAAAAGTGCCCAAAGTTATATTCAAGGATATTCAATATTCTATTACATTGCCCGTAACTATGTTACGAGCATTATAAATAATGCTCAATTACTTATATTGCCCGTAAGATATACATTGACACGCATCCGTTAAAACTGTCGTTCCCGTTCGAGCGTAATCGCGTTCCGTTTGCAAAATTTCAAAGGATCACCGACGAGAAATCCAGCGTTAAAGTACAAACTAATGGAAACGAGTTTCAATGGTTCCCGGAGGAAAATCGCGGGAGGATCGCGAAAAATCTAAATCCTCGAAGAGAGAGACAGAGAGAGAGAGAGAGCGAGGGAGAGGGAGGGAGACGAATAGAAAGAAAGAGTAACAGCCGTGAGATACGAGTTTCCAAAGGTGATGGCTAAGCAGAGCTAATCTCGCCGGTGTTCTCTGCAGTGGGTGGCGTTGTATAGGTATATTTGTTTCGCGGTATGGTGCACCATGGATAACAATGGCAGCACGGATCAAGTCGGCGGCCTTTTTGAAGGCAGGTGCCCCCACTTCTCGCTCTCTTCCCTTTTTTTCTTCCGAATGCCGCCTTTCTTTTTCCACCGCCACCCTCTCTCTGTTTCGTGCTCCCTCTACTCTTTTCTCTCCCTCCCCCCCCTCTCTCTCTCTCTCGTCGGAAGATTTCGCTAATAAGCGACTCTCGCAGCGTTAAGCCTCGAAAAACCGGGTACGATTATCGATTTATCTGCCGGCGGTCTTTCCATCGGATTACGTGGGAGAGAGAGAGAGAGAGAGAGACTTGCTCTCCCCCCCCTCTCTCTTTCTCTTTAGCCGTAGAAGGACGAAACAGCCAGCAGGATTAAGGATTCGATTTTCCTCCCGGTCTTGGTGTCTAACGACCGTTTCCGACGGTGTTAATCGACTGGTGATTTTTCCAGGTGTCTCATCACTTGCTGGTACTAATTAGTCCCTTTACCGTCCCGCAGCCAGGGGAACTGTAGATTTTACGAGCCGAGAAATTGGGGCAAATAATCGATGGGGCCATCGTTTCTACGCGTTTAATATTTATCAGTGCATTATCGATACTCGCACATACAATTATACAAATATTCTCAATCCTCTCATTAATCATCGATACACAGCATCGTAAAATAAATATTACACCATCATACCGACGCTTCGTATAAATAATTTCCCAACGATACGATTCTACGCAGATAAGAAACGCGACGTACAATACTCGGAAGCCGAGTACAATCGAAAAGGTTTCAACCCCCGTGGACAACGGCTTTACATCGTTATCCTCGATCCTCGATCTGTATGAAAAGGGCCCACGGAATGGAAGGGCAGAGGTCCCAAAGAGGAATGGTGGGATAGTTTCTGGATCGTGCGCCACGGATCTTCGAGGAGAGCGGGGGCCTATGGTCGTGGATCATGGTCGGTCCTCCCACGCATGGGATCACGCATGCGTCGGGCCTCCCTTAAAACAATGCGCCGACCAATCTGTGAAGGTAAAAGGGCTCTTGCCCCATTGGCCCGTTCTCCTTCGGAGCGGATCTTTTTTTTCCCAACGCGACCACCATTCCACGCTCGCCGAATCCCATGGAGTCCCTTCTCTCGCCTCACGGAACACGAGAGTTCTTTGTACATTTCAGCTTCCTTTCAGCTGATTATGAATCTCGTAAGATGCTCGCCGTGATATCGTCGAGTTCTCTCGGTTGCTTTTGGTCTCGTTTGAAAAATTACCGGACCACTTACGCGGAACGGATTAATCTCGACGAACTACGAGCTGCGAATTCTTTGAGGAGAAAAGGAGTTCCCGTTCACGATACGGGAACGCGTATCGTAGAAGGTACGGTTCGACTCGTAGGGCCGAGTGCCAATCGATAACTTCGGGGTCGGACGATGAATTTTAATTTCTCCCCCCCTCCCCCCCCCCGAGTTCCCCTACGCCGCGGATCTAAACACCGGCGTTTGTTATTTCTGGCGATGGAAGGGAGGTATAGTGGGGCTCGATCGTGCCACTGGACGCGAAAAATCTACGAGGGCCGCCGCTTTAACGCCGGCTTCCCGTTCTTCCATAGAAATTTCGATTTACACGCTAAACGTGAATGCGGGCCGAGAGTTAAAAATAATCAATGGTAACCCCCGCCCCCCCGTCGCTCGCGGAAAGAGTATATTTTCACGGAAAAATGTTCTATCTCCGAGTACAAACGGCGTGCGATGACAAGTCGACTCGGCATCCTTTACTCGAAATTTGTCGTTTCAACGTATCCTACGTATAACGTTCGGGCGTACAATTTTATAATTACACCGCGTTCCCTCTCGATCATAATTCCCGCACAAAAGTACCGTCGAGAACGAGGCGCGAGAAAGCGCGTGACTCAAAGCGACGCGTAAAATTGAACTCAAGACCCTGGATTCAGCGGCGTGCTAGAAGAAACACGAGAGGAGAGAGAGAGAGAGAGAGAGAGAGAGAGAGAGAGAGAGAGAGAGAGAGAGCAGAGACTCTCGGTAGCACGAGTGGAGAGGTCCCCCTCTGCGAAACGTTTTACGCCGAAGGTAATGGCCGTGCCGGAAGCGAGATGACGCGTGACCCCAGACGGATGCATTAGACGCACTTCCGGCGGCACGACGCCCGGCGCCCTCGTTCATCCGTGAAACCCCGGTCGCGGCCGTTGCAGCATCCCGCCTATCGCCAATCCTAATGCGTTATTTTCGCGAGAATGCCGACGCGACGGCACAGTGATCGAATTCGGTAAATTCGTAAAGCGAACGAAGACGCGACGGTAAGCGTCGATCCTAGGTGGAAATAGTTCAAATCATTTTCCATCCCGCTTTTTCCCTGGTTACGGTGATTCTGCCAAGGGATTTCGTCATTCGTTACGTAACGCACACCTCGCGCGCGCTGTCTAAGCGGCTGTCGAGCGGATTCTTGCGCGAACAGCAGCTCGGGAGGCTTTGTTCGGCAACTAGTTGGAGGCGTCGGTATCGAAAGACGAGCTCGCACGACGGGATCGATTCTCTCTGTTCCTCGATTCGCCACCCCCTCTCTCCCCCCCTCTCGCTCCTCCACCTCACACCTCTCCTTCAACCCGGTCGCTCATCCTACGGGAGAGGAAATGAAATCCTGTCCGGGTACGCGATTCCCGCGACGTTTGTCCCGTTATTAGATCAACGTTACTCCGTGAACGCTCTCATCCCGCCTCGAGAGAGAGAGAGAGAGTGCTCCGTGGCCGTGGAAATACGTCTTTCGCATTTCAAAAGCGTATACCGCCTTCCGGCCGATACTTCCTGCGAAAATCGCTTCGCTTCCATCGGGGCGAGTTTCCACTGTAATCAATCGAGGGGGGTTTGCGGGGGAAACGGAGCTGTCGACGCGTGTTCTTTTTCGTCGACGCTTTCGTCGCCGATTTAAGAGGGACTGGAAGCGTAAGCTTTAGCCTCGTTGTTCGACGTTTCATGGAATTTCGCGTTTAACCCACGCGGCGGTAAGTTTGATTATAATATTGGATACGTTACGCGTAACGTATGTACGCGCGTGTCGCGCAACACGATGCACCGATATTCTAGTTAGGATTTTATCTTCTCGCATACGAGTTATTAACATGCATCCGACGGAGTTAGAGAGCCGGCACACCAAATACGTTACGTTACGTCACGTCGCGTCTTCCCTTGCGTTGAAAGGAGAAGCAGGCATCGAAACACTGCGTTCGTCTTTTTTCGACTCGAGTGAAGACGCGACGTGACGTAACGGAAAGTATTTGGTGTGCCGGCTCTCTTTACGCGACTGCAAACGGCTTTATTCTATATCCTAATCAAATTAATCGTGGCGAATGCTTTTAGTAAGAAAACTAATTTCGGCGCGATTAATGACGGTTAATAAATCGAACTTTCAACGCGGAGCGGAAACTCAATCTCGAGAAGCGAGGCCAAAAATGATTTCGCAGGCCGACGAACGAAACTGAACGTTCGCTCGGAACGTCGGCATGCATTTACCACCTGCATCGGCCCCGAATTAATAGTTCGTTCTCCCGCGAAACCCGTAAATAATGCCTCCTGACAGCCGTAGCCGAACGTCGATGAATAACGAGCCGCGGAACCTTCGACTTTGAATTTTTCTTTTTTTCTGCCCAGCGCGCGCCAGTCTGGACCACACACGCATTCCCCGCTCTACGCGATGTGTGGAAGACACCGGCTCGTATATAATCTTTTATGTGAGCTCACCTACGAGAGAGAGAGAGAGAGAGAGAGACAGCGAGCGAGGGTGAGGAAAGGGAGGTGGGAGGAGAAGCAGGAGTGAAAAAGTCAAACAGAAAAAGCGAAAAGCGTGTATCGGGACAGAAAGAGACGGCGGGGAAAGAGTGAAAAGGCCAAAGAGGAAGAGAGAGAGAGAGAAGGAGAAGGAGAGAGGGGAGAGAGAGAAAGAAGAGAGAAAACGCAAACGCCCGCGCGCGCGTATTTCTACGTGGATGTGCGCGGCTGGTACGTTTCGAAAACAAAGCTCGTCTCCGGTGAGCTCCTCCACGTGAACGGCGAGAGACCGATGCATCGATAACCGGAAACGGCGCGATACACGACGACAAAAACCAAGTAGAAACTTGCTAGCGTACGTGGCCGCTGAGGCGTGGGCGTCGTACGCGCGCGTATGCGTTGCGGCAGAAACGTAGTTGTGCGAGACTGACGTACGCGCGTCATGAATATTTGAGGAGATATCCACCGCGCGCCGCTTTCTCACCCCGTGTATACTCTTCCGGGTTTTCCGCGGCTCTGGACGTCGTTGCGATTTTTCCACGAGCTCTCCCGCCCGCCCACGTTTATCCGTGGTCCGCGCGCGTCGAGGGAGTATTAACGTACATCGCGATAATACGCGGACGATAACAAAACTTTGACCCCGAGGATAATTTAGATAAATTCTTCTAGAGCGCACGCTCGCGGTAAAAAGAGAAAGATTCGCGTCGCATCCGACGCAGGAGAGTAACGGAAATGGGAACGCAGAGAAGAAGCAGAAGAAGAAGAAGAGGAAGAAGAATGTTGCGGGAGGTACGGTAGGGGGTTGGTAAGAAGATCTGGCGAAGAGGAAGGAAGACAAGCAGAAGAGAAGTGAATGATGGCAGTATAATGACGGAGCCCTCGCCTAATTCCAGTTCGCACTCTCCTTCTCCCTCCCTCCCTCTCACTCTCTCTCTCTACCCCGTCGTTCATCTTCGGCGCGGTTTAGAGAAAGACGGAAGCAGGAGTCACGCGGGGAAGAATAAAGATGAACGAGCATCGCGAGACGGCAGAGAGAGGGGGAGGGGGGCGAAGGAAAGAAAGGAGATAGGAAATGAGAGGATCAGAAGCTCCAGGAGAACGGGGGAGAATCTTTTCCCTTTCTCCTCTGTCTTTCGCCCCCCCCCACCCCCCTTTCTTCCTCGTCCCTCGCTCCGCCATTCTTCGACGCTCCCGTCGGGGATTAATAACGGCCTACCTTGTTGCCATGGCAACTCTCGAAGCGTTAAAAACTCCACGGCCCTAACCCTGATCGTTCGTTTAAAGTCGTCCGTCGCGAAAAGGGTTGACGTCGCCCTTCGAACGCTGCCCACGCTCGTCGAGGCGCCGATCGAGATGACTCTCGGTAGTACGGTACTACCGTCGACTTGAAATCCTAATATTGTAGGAATCGTGACGTCATTTGAGATTTTCTGGCATTTCTGATTTCTGCTGAATCGCGCAACCGACATTAAACTCACGCTAGATTTGTCATAAATGGACTGCGAAAGTTTATGCAAAATGCATTATTTTTATACTGACTTTGAACAGATTTGGGAAACAAACGCGATCAATATGCGTGAAATATACGTATAATATATTGTATGTTTAACATAAAATAAAATAATGCATTAAATCATTCATTAAGTGCATAAAGTAAGGCAGAAAATAATCCATTTTGCATAAACATCCGCAGTCTAGTCATAAATATCATGACACTTTTCTTTTTAGATGTTTTTCCTGCAGGTAAAAATAACATGAATCAGCGAAATTTATCGGAAAGATTCTTAAACGCTAACGTTACGACATTATCCGGGGTTTTCTTCTTGTTATAATCGCAAACTTAGTCGAGTTTCCCCCACCCGACACTCGAAATCTGAATAGAAATGGAATATCTATCAACTTCGGACGGAACCACTCGAAACCACGTGTTCACGACTACGACACGACGATGAACGATAGAATAAGATTCAATGATCGTTGGGGTGATCCCGCACAATGATCCTGCGTAGTGGGTCGTGCCTAGCATAACTAGATCATGTCAAGATAAAGTCAAACGTAAATAGAGTCCGCTCTTTCTCGGGTCACGAGACCTTGCGAGAGAGAGAGGGAGGGAGGAGGGGGCACCAAGGGACCAAGAGAAACTGAGAGAGAGGATATAGAGTCCTTCCTGGTGGAAGGACGCAGTGCGTGAGAGTAGGACGACGTAACGTGGAATGGGGCTGATCAATATTCATAGCCCGCTCGTGGGGTGGTTTTCAGCCCAGTCAGAGGAGGGTGGATTTATGCGAATCCTTCCTTCCGACTCACCCCACGAGGACGAACCCTTTTTTTTTTCTCTCGGTATCGCTTCCTTTCGACTGTGCGAAAAGGGACGACGAGGTTTCGTTAAGGTCGCCAAATATTAACACCTTTCACCCCCTTTTAAACGTACGATTACATATTCCTGAATATTCTTTCTGTAACAGCAGCGGTCGTAGGCATATTTTTCCTTTCCGTTACGGGACCTCGTTGGTACCGCGAAATATGCTAAATCAATGAATGATTATTTAACGATACGGAACGACGTTCCACTACGACAGAAAAAGACTAACCCACGGCAAAAAAACAAACAAACAAACAAACACAGCGACGTCCCTTAGAATCGCAATTCCATTTCGCCCCTTGCCTGGCAGCCGAGCGCAACGGCATGCACTTAACTTTATGCTCTTCTGCCAATCCCGAATGGACACTGCAGAAAACTAGACGCCCACTAGCGCGGCGTATAGGCGTCGCCGTACACCGAAACTAGCGCAACGGGTAGGACGTCTTTGTAAGAGAAGGTCGTCGTATGATTCTTCCGCGAAGTTTCAACGACACGGGAACTGAGTCTCCACCGCCGAGAGAATCAGCGTCGAAGGGCTCGGGGGCGAGCACGGAGAATAATGCTAAAGATCTGAAATGAAGTAGCACTACCTAGTCGCAATCCAGATTGGTAGACGTCGCGTAAGGCTAACGTATCTATTCGGCTCACCGACACACGCCTATGAATTCCGAGTACAAACGTCCAAGGGAGAACGGGTCAGAGAGTGGGAGAGGAAGGGAGAGAGAGAGAGAGAGATCACATCCCCGGACGCGTGTACACACACGCGCGCATCAGAGGCAACGTAGACCCTGAGTCCGCGCGAGAAGGTAGGTAGGTTCAGTTCCGGTCCGGGCCATTAGTTGATGAGCTACCTCGTTTCCATCCCCCCTTCGCCCCGTGCGCGCTTCACGTTAACGGCAACCACCACCGGCAGCTACCGCCACCGACGCCGCCACCCGTCCTCGTCCTCCCTCTCCTCGCGATCAACCCATCCGACGGATTCCACCTACACCCACGCACACACCACCTACGGAGTGAGAGAGGCCCTGAAAAGCTCGCGTGGCATTGTGGGATCTATTATTGCCCTCCTGGACTTACATGTTTCGATGCAAGCGCGGCAGCAAACTCCAGCCAGCCAGCCAGCCAGGCAACCACCCAACCAGTCAGCCAGACGAGGGATCCGTCGACGAACGAACGAACGGACTGTACGGACGGACGGACGGACGTATCCCGACAGACAGACGCACGGGAAAAATCGACCCCCGTAGCACCGACACACCGGCTATACCCACTTCGACGATCCACCGGGCAGGCACAACCATCGCCCCCTTGCAACCCCTCCACCCTCTACCAGTAACGGTACTGGACGTACACATCGTGAAACGCGGAAAACCCCCATCGAAATCGTACGGGCCTGGCTTTCTCTCTCTCCGCGCATAGGCTGCGCAAAGTCTCTTTCAATTCGAGAGGGGTGAAGGGGGGTGGGGGAGGGGTGGGACCGCGGTTTCGCGGATACTCGCTTCTCGATTTTCGTGGTTCCTCTTTTCCTCGCCGTGTCTCTATCGCTGATGGGATCGTCACCTAATTGCGATGGATCCACGTTGCGCGCTTTCATCGAGTGCGTTGCCACGTTGCGCGCAGGCCGATTTTACTCGGCCTGATGCGCCACGCTTTAATGATGGTTTAAGGGGGTGGGGATCTGGAGGTGGCGAGTATACTTGGGATTGGCAGGATTACGGGCCGCGACGAGGGGTGGATAGGATTTCTTTTCTTTCATTTTTTTTTTGTTTTTGTTTGTTGATCGCGGGACGATACTCGTTGAACGGGGGCACGCGGTGGTTACGATAATTACGATCATCGTTGGCTCGATTGGAGTTTTAATTTGAACTTTAAAACTTTTTCGAATGATATCCGCGCGCTCTAGCGTTCGAGGTATCTAACCGCTCCATCTATTCCATTAGGCGAAGACGTATCGCAGTCATTTTCCCGCGACTAGAAGTTTCCACCGTGGCACACGATACTTCCGGTCGACGGTGGTTCTTAGTGCTCAGAGAAGCGATAAGCGCATAAATGCAAACACGAGCGTACCTACAGAGAGATGGATGCATGCCACGGCACAAAGTCGTGGAAAAAGAGAAAAACGGGGGGGGGGGGAGGGAGGATAGGTATAACCGAGGGACAGAGAAAGAAAGCGGCAGAAAGGCATTCAGTGCATTCACGGGGAAGAACTCTGCACGAACGAGCGAGCCCGTGAATGAACGGAGTCCCGACCCGGCGAACCACCCCCCCCCGCGCTCCGAACCACCCCTCAAAACCACCCTATCTCGGGCATTATCGTTATTAAACACCTCGAAGGGCTGCGCCACCGTAGGATATCCTCCGAGTTTCAGGATCTGAAATCCCGATGCTCCGAAACTTATCGTCGCGCCTCCTAATGTTGTTTTTTTTTATCATTTAACCCTCGGCAAGTATAAATTTGATTCCCGCGGCCAAACGAAGGGAGGCAAACGCGATGGGATAGGAATAATTTGCTCAAGGAGACTGTCACGCAGTCTCGAAAACGCTCGTTGTTCAGTTTCCTCGTTGGTAATTAAATAATTACCGATCGTTCGAGTCTCGACGTTCGCCCGCGTTGTATTCGCCGTGTCGCGATTTTGCGCGCGTAGTCGGTAAACGGGGGGGATGGAAATTAATATCCCGTCCGCGGCGAAGATAAAACCCGGGGATACCCGCGGAATTATATATTTATACAATGAGATTCCACCGGGTTCCCCGAAAGCTTCGAAATCCTATCCCGGCACTCAAGACACCCGCCATTGTTTCCGAAGGAGTACGGTCCGCTCTCCGCGAGCACTAAAAACCAACCCCCCTTATAACCGTGGCATCGGCGAAACGCCGGATGATGTACTGCGCCCCCAGCCCCTTAATTACTGCCGCGTGCAAATTGGAAGGAAAAATTAATCGCAGAAATGACTTAGAGCCCGCCGGTAAGGGAGGTGGGCGTTGAGGGAAAGTGGGGGGAGGGGGGTGGGGGGTTGGGTGGGGGGAGTCGGAGGGTGGATGAGGAAGCGCACCCGAGGGTCGCACAAAGGGGATGAAAGGAAGTCCGGGGCAATTAGAATGATGCCCTTTGCACGGTCTTCCTCGCTCAACCTCTCTCCCTCGCCCGACGCCCTCTTCCTCTCTCCCACCCCCAACCCCCCCCTTGGATAAAATTGTAGAACGGTCTTTCCTTTCTCTACGAGAAAAGACCCACGACGATTGGATGAAAGCGAAATGATTAGGAGGGAAACAGACACGCTATTAATCGAGCCCCGTTAATCGTTTCTCGCATAATATTGAATAATACAATTTGACTACCTCGAAAACCAACCATTCGTTCTGTACACTGCCTGTATTCGTATACAATTTTGTTTTCTCTTACGACAGCAATGATCGGCTGGTCCTTGCACAGCTCGTTCCCGAGCACCCATGTCCCGCTGGATAGGAAAACTGAAAGGGGCAGAATTAAATCAAACGCGCACTTTGCACCAAAACCGTAATTTATCGATGCGTGAGGTGGAAAAGCCTCGAAGGCATAAAAATCACCTTAAAGTTCTCGAATCGCGAAACACAAGGGAAGCATTCGTACTTCCTACCACCGCGTTCAAAGACTAACTAACTCTTCTTATTTAACGCTAACGACGCTGGGTACCCATCGCGCGGTCATATCATGCACGGAATAAAGGTTGTATTACTCTAGTACTCTGCGGTCTACTGTCGCGCGTTGCAAAAGTTTCTAGAACGGTTCGAAGGTTATCGCCGAGAAACAATGCCGCACGTTCGACAAGAACGATGACATTACGGAGTTTATGGTTTATCCCGTTTGCCCCGGTCACGGTGAGCGGAAACTATTTATTTACTAATCTCGCAGCTTTGCGCAGCGGCGACACCACACAGATTTTAACCTTTACAAGGAAACAAAATTCCAACAGTCTTAATGTTAGGCGGGAAAATACAAAATATAAGCTGTGACACGTTCTTTCCGGAAAAGATACAAGATCTAGTCTCGCGTACTTGTACTTGACCAGAGACAAGACCTTGTCCCTCGAGTAATACGTGGAAACGCAAAAATCTTGCGCTCAGTGTCGGAATGTTGCCGTAATCAACCCTGAAAACCGAAGAGCGCGTATCTGGAGGGACTCGCGAGGGTGGGATAGCCAAGAAAAAGAGTACACGGAGGGTAGTGGACCGACATTTAATCTCGATTTCGGGGTCGACCGCCGATCGGCGTCACCCTATGCCAGAGGAAGACCTCTGTGTCATATCTCCGGGGGATGATTCGACGTGACAGCCCTCCCTCGGGGGTCGCGTCGTTCTGACGGCAACGGACACCCCCCTCCCATGGAAAAGGCGGCACACATCATTGCCGTAGGCGGCAATATACGTCGTGACGTCCGCGGATTCCTCGCGTGCCACCCTCGCCACCCCGCCCGACTACACCCCCCTCCCGACGTATGAGGTTTAATGACGTATAAACTATGCGCCGGATTAGCAACGCGGTTATATGCCAGGGGGTAGTTTCACCCCTGCGTGCCGCTATAAGATACGTATGTGGGGGCTACTCGTGGTCGATGGTTGATGGACAAGGGTGAACCACACCCTACTCGTTCCTTTTCTATTTTCTTTTTTACCAGGCGGATTTTAGGGTTAATCATTTATAGCCAATGTGCGAATACGGTCGCGAGAATGATGGGGAGTCGATTGTATCCATTTTATTGGCGGTACTGATTTGGAAAAAAAAAAAAAGAAAATGTTGTTGAGATATACAATATTTTTAGCATCACGGGATTGACCGAGTCTGTCCTATAAACTTTCGCTATTGCCGATTAACGCTACTGTCAACAACCGGGTACCCGAGTACCCATTTTAATTTTATACAAGATTGTAAAAGTCGACTACAATAATATACTGCAATAAATAAAACAAACATAATTTCGACAGATTTACAAACATCTATATCGTTCACATTTAAACGGAAGTTCAATAATATATAAATAAATCGTGAAAATAATGTGGTGGGTACACGGGTAACCGGTTCTCGACGGTAGGGTTAAACATAACGAAGCCAGAATATACGAAGACTCGCACACGTGACGCGCAAAAGTGTGTACAACCGTCGCGCGACACGGTTGTTAATGTATCACCGAAACACGTATCCTTGGAAATGAGATACCGTGGATCCTATCCATCTTCCTTTAATACTTAACGCATCATCCGTGAACCTCGAATTCCAACGGCTGAATGGCTCCCATCGCGAATCATTGTCGAGGCGCGTTGTAATCGAGCAACAACGAGTTCCCATCGAGCGGCTTAACTAGAAAACAAAGTACGATTGTTGCGTGCCCCTGGCTCGATCCAGGATCCACCATCTCTCTCTCTCTCTTCCTCTCTCGCTCTCTCTCTCTCACTCGCTCACTCCCCGAGTATCACCGATTCGGAGCCGCGTTTGAGAAATCTCGCGATGGTTAACGCGTACAAAACGAATAATTAGCCGAACAAAGAAAGCCGTTCGCGGCGAGAGTGAGAGTAAAAGTAAGAGAGTGCTTTGGATAGAGAGAGAGAGAGAGGGGGTGAGATAGATAGGGGAGGGAGGGGGAGATGGTGAAGCGAAAAATAGAAGGAGACAGAGTCACGGAAAATAGAATGAGCGTGATAGGGATAAAGAGTGGGAGAGCGCGGTGAGCGAGAGAGAAAGATAGAATGGGAGAGAATGAAACGGCACAAAAGGGCCCCGACAACAAAGTCAAGTGGGGCACAATGAGGCGCGGCGTGAGTACATTGAATGCCATGGTCGTCTCGTGCAGTCATGGTCCCATGGCTCTTTACCGGTCGTCCTACTGCTCCGCGGTTCTGTCTCATGGTGTGGTCATGGTGCCCTCACAAAGGCGTTGATTCAATAACCTGACCGTGTCACCGATATAGAAAATTACACGCGTTACGTGCGCGCGCCCATGCTGCCCGATTTCTGACGCTTAATCGCATTTTGCGTTCCAGCTTCCTAACTTTATTCGTACCAGACGCGGGTACCTAGGTACGTTGGATTCTCGGTAACGCGTTGACGACCGAACGATCGAGAGGTTGGATCTCGAGATACTGGACATTTTCAACCAGGCGTTTAGATAGAATGTCGAATTTAACTCCTTGAATGTCACTGGGACGTATATGTCCCAAGACGTTTACACGCAACCCAATCCTCCTCAATACTAGTGAGACGTACGTGTCCTGGCAATAATTTACCATTGGGACATTTTTTTTTTGTACAAGAAGGGTCCCGTTTTTAGGTTAACATGAGTCTTCTAATTAGGTTATTGAAAAAAATATTTAATTCGAAGTTGCTATTGAAAGGTTTAAAGGACCCGCCGTTGTTAACGATAACGCTACGACGTTGCACGTCGCTTAATGCTAAATGCGACGCGACGCGTATGATACGATTAATTTCGAGAAATATTTGTTGATTCAAGGGACAAAGAGTGCGTCGGTAGTAACCGCGAGGTCTATTAACGCCATTCCAACGTCCCGTTTGCCCCCGAAAGAGCTGATTCAATAATCCGACCGTGTCACCGATATATTAAATTACGCACGTACGAATACGCGCCGAGGGAGCGTACTCGATGATAAGTGACATGTGTTTCTGTGCACGCGAACGAGGAGTGTTTACGCTCGAAAAAATTGCATTCGGTAATTATCAGCACGAGAGTAAACTCCGATTAATCCTTCCGACGCAGAGGCGCGTTTAAAGCCTCGCGTTGCACGTGACTCTTGTTTGTTAAATGGAAGAAGAAAAAAAAGAAAGATGGAAATGTCTGGGCCACTTCCGCGAAATTCAAATTTTGATAGGAGCCTCCGAGAGAGCGCATTCGAATGCCTCGCGGTGATTCCAACGTTGGCCTGTCCTCGACGAAAATTGGTTAATGTATATACGTATGTCTGTGTACATGTATACGCGCATAACTTTTTTTTTTTTTTTTGTTATTTTACACGGAAACCTCCGGGACGACTGTGGCGAGAAAATAAATTATAAAAGCGATGTCGGAGAACCGCGCGGCCCGCTAAGCTTATTCCCGCGTGAATCCCGGAGTGATGGATAGAACGTCGAGATTCGGAAAGAGCGAAAAGAGAGGAGGAGAAAGAGAGATCGAGGGAAAGGACCGATTTAGAGGATTGTCGAGAGAGACCGCCGGTCAAGCCCGACAATCCTGATAAATGAAAGAAGCAAATGCCGAATTCGGATTCCCAATAAGGGTAGTCGATGTCAAGCGAGGTGGAAGGGGTGGATGGAAATGAGGGTAGAAAAGAGTGGACGCGAGAGGCGGCTTTAACCCCATGACGTCGTCTGCGGGCGAGGATCTGGTTCTATACATATACCATATATATATGTATATATATATAGATATTTCACCCTCGCAGACTGGCCTTCCACGTTATTTCGTGCAGGAATATTTCATCGACTATATTTTCTCGCTGTTACGTCTTTCGAATCGGATTTTTCGCAACTTGTACATTATCGATCTTCGCGAGCCTCCACGGTTACCCTGGAGTAGTCGAAATTTTCCGGCCCCCACGGATATTCGTCGTCTCGGCCGATTCCACCGATAACTAGAAAAATTATTCGAGTACGTTCGTCTCGTTCATCGTACGCAAAATGAAATTGGCACCGTACATGGAGTTACACTGACAGCGCAAACTTTCGGCGAGTTCAACAGCAACAACAACAACCCCCGTGGACATCCGGCGGTGATCCAAAACGCATATTCGCCGCTTCCGGGCTAGCTACTACCCCCACCCTCCCTACCCTCTCGCGATATACCAAGCTGGAGGGGTTGCTCGCGTATTCTCCTTTCCGCCCGTAGTCTCTCTCCCTCTCTCTCTCTCTCACCCCCGATTTTCTCTGTTTTTGCCTCTGTCCGTCTCCGTCCGTCTGGATGCAATCAATAAGACATTCGTGACGCGACGGTTATGGCTGATGGGGACGTGAGCACGGGGGCCAACGGCCAGCCCCATGAATATCTTTCGATAGATTGCACATCGGCCTCGTTCACCCCCGATGCGTCGCGATGCGTCGATCCCGTTGCGGGGGCTCGGGACGCCCCGAGGGGTGGACGATGTGCAGCCACGCGTCCAGTGCGGTTAACTTTCGTCATTCTCTCTCTCTTTTTTTTTCTCTCTCCCCTCTGTCCGATCTCCCTCGTTTCGCCTCCTCTCCTCGCAGCCCGTTGTTTCACCATCGACGCGACGTAAGCCTCGTTATTACTATTATTATTATTAAATGATAATACTTCGCGTCCGGGTTGCTTTACATGTACGTCGTAACGCGAATAAAATACTCGTTTTGTAAGTACAAGGCAGTTTATTTCGTGTATCGTGCGCTGATTTGGACTTTTCACAATCGAGCACGCTCGTGCTATTGGAGTGCGCTATTTCAATTATTGAACTTACAACTGCGTTTGTTTGTCGAGGAACGGCTCAACGGCTTCTGATGAAAATGATCGACAGGCTTGATTGAGGAAAAGGGGCGGAGCCTATAGCGCGAACTCTGACAGGCACACACATAATACACATATGCCCGCGGGTAATTTAAACGGCACCTTCGCGAGCAATTGGTAAATTCGGAACATTTTTATACGTTGAAATGTATTCCTCGGAGCATACTTTGTATGCAAGAAAATAAAAAGATAAAGATAAACATCGTCTCTTGCCAGGGGTAACGTTTGTCCGAACGTCGAATCAATGCCGAAAATTAATTCATTGCCCCCCCCCCCCACACTCCCCCGATCAATTTCTAATTACGATTCCCCTCGTTTCCACGGTGCTCAGCGATTCTCTTCGGACACCCTCGACCGATCGAAAGGACTCGACGTACGATCCAGGGATTCCTTTTCGTTAGATTCGTCACGCGCGTCAAGGCGCAAAAGTTCGAGGGTCCGTTCGACGCGGCGCATTAATAATGCATATATCCTCGCTGTCTATGCATACAACCGTTTTGAGGAAAAAATGCATACCAATGCACCGAGGATACCACGAAATCGAGGCACGGTGGGCCCCCCTCGTCACAGTTCCTTCGGCGATCCTTCGGCAAACGCGAGACCACGCCGGGGGAGCCCTGCGACGATTTCCACACGAAATTTGTCCTCGTTAAACGCCAGAAAGCGGACCGTCGACATTCGTGTCGCCTAAATTACTAGCTGTTCCCTTCCTCTTTCCCTCAACGGTGAAAAGCCGTGTTCGTCGCCACCGTCCTCTCTCCCCCCCCGCCGGCGGCGGACCACGTCACACGGCCGACTCGCGGAGTTTTCGGACTGATTAGCATTTTTTTTTTTCCTTTTTTTTTTTTCCCTCCTTCACGCTTCCAGCGTGACCCGATGACGCCCGTGGCCGGACAATGAGGCTACTTATTTATTTAAATACCGGGCATCCTGTCCTTTCACGCGAAGATTTATGCATGCCGCCGAGCTAATTGCCGGCCCATTATCCGGATAATGGTATTCCGTCGCGTAACGACGCGTCGTCTGCGCACCAACCTCCCCTCGCACCTCCCCTACCCCCAAACCATCGTCCGCCTTCGCGCAACCTTCTTCTTCTTCCCGACTGTCGTGTCTCTCTATTCCTCCGCTTCCTCTTCGTTTTTTTTTTGTTTTTTTTTTAAATTTTTTTTATCCAGTTCCCGCGGACGGCGCCTCGGTCATCCTCCCCGCCCCGGCCGCCGTCGGTTTTGCGTGGCTCTCCTCTCCTCGTCGAACAAAAGACGCATCGCCGACGGAATATTCGATCGGTGCTCGGGTAACTCAAGGATAAGAGAGGAGCGAGAGAGAGAGGGAGAGAGAGAGGAGGACGAGTACTCACGAGGCGTGGCCTCGAACCGCGTTGCGAGAGGTTGCCGCCGCGATAATGTTTGTAAAATTGTCGCTTTTGTGGACGACGGACGGTACCGCCGCTGCATATTCAGAATGTTTATGGTACGGCGGTGTTCATCGAGGCGGAGGATTTCGGAACGGGGACGATAATCGAGCGTGTCGTTGACGCACGTTCAACGAGTTACCGAACGATCGAACGGGGATGAGCGTTGACGCGTATACGCGGAGGTAACGAGATAACGTGTAAGGCGTTACGTAAGTGATGTTGCAAACGACATTCTTGTAAACACCGACGTTTCGCGGACACGCGTCGACGCAATTGAGAACGAGCGAGACGCTCGGAGATTCAAATTTCGTTATTATTCGCGACGAGTCGGCGCGTAACTTTTGCGCGAACATTCCAAAGGTAAGGTTTGGAATCGGAGAGAATGGTCTTCGGGGTACATCGTTGGACATTGATTTCTACCCTGGCTGTACCGTAAACGAGCTTCCTCCCCCTACGACCACCCCCCCCCACCCCCTAGCAGCCATCCATTCGCCCCCATCGAACCCCCGCGAAACGCTCGAAAACGCGCTTTCGCGTTCCCATCGAACTGGGAAAACGGGCAAAGGGTTGCTCTCTCTCGTTGCTTTTCACCGTGGGTTACCCAGACAGCACGAGGGAGAGGGTCGGGGCGAAGGGGGGAGGGGGAGGCGGGTAGAGCCGTATAAAATGTTGGATAGAGCATAGAGACGGGATCGAACGATGAGGCAAAAAAATCGAATGACAATCGAACTGTACCGTAACGCCGCGCGGTACATTCTCGTGCGCTGGATATTTCGCGCGAGCGCGCGTATCATTACGCGCGCGGAGAATTAATTCCGTGCCAATAAATGGGGACTCTGATCCGAGGTGTGCGCGGAGGGACGAGTTTCTCTTTTTTTTTCTTTTTGTTTTTCGACCGAAATTTCTGTCTAGCCCCTTTGCCGCGAATCGAGCGTTTAAACGCTGATCTCGAAGACTCATCTTTATTAATTACGACCGGTGGGTACCCGAGACGATATTAAAATTGTGAAAAGAATTATAAAACGGGGGCCGATTAAACTCGACATATCTAATTATTGGAGTAACAATGCGCTATTATAACGACGATAAGGACTGATCGATGGAACCGTCTTTTCTTTCCAGTATGCAACCGTCGAGATTAGCGGGGCGAGCAGTCGATCCGATGGCATTCTCATCGTAACTCGAATATCCCCCCCCCTTCCGGGGAATTAATATTAATTTTCAGTTTTCAATTGCAGCCGGTACGCGGTACGTCAGTTACGCGAACACCGTCGGGGCTGGATAAGGCAGCGATGTACGAGCTGATTAGCATTCGGCATTAAGAAACCGGGCGGGCTGAATTTCCGCGAAAGTGGAACGAGCGAGAGGAGGATCCTATTTAAAAAGTTTGATTAAGAAAGCCTTCCGAGGCCATTATTCTCATGGTAATTATGCGACCGTGGACACCCTGAAAAATACGTCGAAATGGAAAAACGCTTCTGAGGTATTCGCGATGCATTTCTCATCAAGCTTCTTCTCCATCTTCTCGCTATCCACGCGCGACAACTTGCTCTTCGTTTTTATTTTCTTCCACCCGTATTATTATTATTATTATTATTATTATTTACCCGAATGAAAGAGCATTAATCGCCAAACGCGAAGTATATCGCGGATAAGAAACGCGAGACGTAAAGAGTCATGGGATGAAACTTTTTCACGCGTTTCCCAAAACTTTTTCAACTTTCCCCTTTCGAGGGGGGAATCATATGCACCACTTCGCGGCCAAGATCCACATTTCCGGTAATGGCAGCGTACGTGGCCCGGAAGTAGGGTTCTCGAGCCACGCATCCAGCCCCCCCCCCACTCGCCCCACTCCTCTCGATTTTTCGGGAGGCCCTGCCCTTAACGCGCATACACACGCTGCACTTTATGTGCCCGTCGTGTACGTCCTTAATGCTCGGGAACAGGGATCCCGTGTCGGGGATGAGCGTATCCTGGAAACATCCCCAGGATGCCGCTATGTGTACATACCTCGGCTATGTATAACGGACGAGGACCTCGTAGTCGTAAAAGTGCGTAGCTTATGCGCATTACGAGGAAATCCTGTCGATTTTTCATCTCCGTTCCGTGGAGACGGGGAAGAAGGAATTTTTCTTCGAGAAGAAATAGTAACGTAAAACACTGCGTCGCGCTCTTGACGATTTAACTCGTCGAGCGTTTTTGTTTTCTCGAAAATTGTCTATCGACGATTAATGTAGACCTATTTCTAAAATTTTTTTTTTACCAATTTTACCAACTTTTATACAGTTCAAAAGTATGTGCTCGAAATTATACACGTTCAAGCTACTTAAAAGTAAATTTTCGATGACATACTTACAAATGGTAGCTTTGATTAGCCTTAAAAAAGAATGTCGAACCAGTCAAAATGACTGGTCTGGTAGTTCTAGTGTTAATCGAGTTAGTTTTTCCCAGAAGTCGCATTTTCCTGATAATTCGATAAGCATTCTGGATTACTCTGATACGACGGTATCTAACGCGGCTCCTCGATCCCTTTTGATTCGAGACACCACCGGTTGGATATGAAATGTCGGCCCTCTAGCGCAACAAAAGTCACCTCGACTCACCGCCGTGATGTATCTTCACCGGTGAAATAAATCACGTGGCACATATATCATCCCTCCGCGCGCAACCGTCGGCACGCGGAGGTGGCGACGACAAGTAAAAAAGTAACTGAAAACCTGGGCGAGCGACAAACCGCCGGCTTATCCAGTTACACGCCGGAGGGTTACCCATTTTTTTTTTCCCTTCATTTTGTATTTCTCTTTTACCCACACCTTCGTCCTCTCTCTCTCTCTCTCTCTCCCTCCGTCTATCATCCACCCAGGACTCTCATCACCGTCTGCGAGTCACCCCTCGGTTTTTAGCTCACGAGGCTCAACATTTTAGAATTTTATTTGTCGCGTATATCCCCCCCGTCGAGGTGAAAATAAGGAAATACAACGAAGAACAATACAGCGCGGAACGCTGCGTATCGCGACGGAGGATCGACGTGCGTGTCGTTAAAGAAAAATCCGAACGTCTCGTTCCTCGACAGAGGACATCCATGAAATTTTTATAACGAAACTCTTTCGTCGAAACGATATATATACATATATCTATATCGCGCGAGCTTAATACCTTCGACGATTAATCAGACAGAAATTAATTTTCCGCATTCCAGACACCTGGACGGGAGATTCCACGAATACCGCGCAGACACGTCGATTGCCTGTTGCTCGGGGATAATTGTATCTCTACCCCCTCCCCCATCCCTTCGACTTTCACGACACCGCCGACTTATCGTCGATCCTTAGAAATTCGACCGACTAGAATCATCCCCCATCGAGGCTGCCAATAAACCACGAAAGAAAACTACAGAGGCTTTATACGAACGACAACGCCGCGTTTCACACACTCCGCGACCGTCCCATTCGTAACACCAATTACAACGTAAATGTAAGTTTCAAGGGGTGGCACACGAAAAGCAGGATTAATCGCCGCTACGAAGCGCCGTATCCATTCGCTCCCGGCAATCTTGTATTCATGGATCGTTACGTAAGTCCGGGGCTAATAATGTCACCCCGAGTCGTTTCTGTGGACCTTACCCAAGACAATGTATACCTACTGTGAGCGGGGGAGAGGGGAGAGGGATGGGAAGAGGGTATCCCGAAGGCTGATCCCTTGGAGTCAGTCGTCGGAGGCAACCACGTCCGGGAATGCGGGAAGATTGTTGTCGCGGAAACAAAAAGTCACCGCAAAAGCACGGACACCCGGTATTACCGTTCATCGAGACCCCCCTCATTACTGGGTGTACGCACTGTGTGCGTATCCATTTGCTGTATCTATTGTTCGTCGATCCGCTAGGAAGCATTGTAGGCCAGTGGTGGGGGAGGGGGGGTTGGCGAAGAGAAATGAAGAAGAGAGAGGATTGCGGGGAAGGGACGCGGGGGCTGAACAGGGGGGAAGGTAATAACGTGGCGCCTTGTTTGTCGATTAAACGACACATTGTGTCCAAGACTTTTCTTCGATTGGATTACGGTTTTACGGGGTGGCCGCCGATGTGCGGGAATCGTGAAAAATGACCGCGTGGCAAATCCCCGTGAGAAGTGCGCGGTTTAAGAGTTAAGAGAGATCTTACGAACGTAGATCCTCGGTAGCGAACGAACTCGAGTGAAATTGCATAATACCATTCGGAGCGAAGTTCGTAATTTCTCGACTTCGGCCGGGAGACATCGGCGAAGTATCCTTGAGATTTTTGGGCAAAGCTTCGCCGCGCGTCGTTTCTGGCAATGTAAAATGGTCGGAAGGGGAAACGAAGTTCCCCGGGAGTTACGAAGTTCGAAGTTTTTGAACTTCGCCCGCGCGCAACCCGGTGGAAGTTTCTCGATGATCCGTTTTACATTTAGCGAGAATGCGGATCTCGCGGACGAAGCGCGCAGCGTGGCCCTGTAGTTCCCCGTCGACAATGCGGGCGAGTATATTTTTCCGATAAAGGATTTTTGTTTTCTTTTTTTGTTCCCAACGTTTTCGCGGACGATCTCCCGAAGCACCCGACGATACCCGAGATCGAGACAGAGGGCGGTCACGGTCGGGTCTAGCGCGGGTGTTTTGCGATGTGCAATCGTTGTAAACGCGTCGGGCGGGAGGAATAAACGTATGAGAAAAACAGACGGAGGAGGGAAGAGAGAGGCAAACTAACCGAGAGAAATAGACAGAGAGGGAGAGAGAGAGAAGAGTTCGCCGGACGAAGCAGAGGGAAAGCGGAAAACGGAAGAGAGAAACACGGAGGGACAGAGAGCGATAGAGAGTGCCAGGGAGAGCGAAAAACGAGAGAGAAAGAGGGAGAGAGAGAGAGAGAGAGAGAGAGAGTGAGCGAGTGGGAGAGGAGGGCAGGGAGGGAGAAACAGGGGAAGGGTAAGAGGGAGAGAGAACGTGGCTTGGGCAGTGCGTATCGATCTGGCCGCGTTACGTGCGTGCCAGAGGTTGGGGTCCTGGCGTGGACCAATCGGAGGGCCACTCCTCTCCCTCGCTCTCTCCGTTTCCCTCTCAAAACTCACTCCTGCTCTCTCGCTTCCTCTACCCGCTCTACCTCCGACGCCCACGCACACGTTTCTCCTCGCGCACGCACGCACGCACGCACGCACGCAACGCACGCACGCCACCATCGCGCGTGTATATACCTGCTTGATTACGCCGACTGATAACGCAACGCGGCAGCCAGTGTCGATACAATGAAATGGCGGACGTTCCGTGGATACTCGCGTACGGAAAGTATCGCCGTTCTTAGGAACGGACGACTACCCCGTTGTCCCACATTTTCTAGGATGTCTTTTGTCTCTACTCCACGTTTCCGGGGTACGCTATAGTTCTCCCTCGTTGGTAAAAGTGAACGAGCGAGAGAGATTCGTTGGCGCTGTAGTACGTAAATTGTTGTTCGCGGGATATTGATTTAAAGTTATACTTGTTCGTTAAGCGTGCCGATAACAGCGTAAACGCGCTGACGGGAATTAAATGATGGATGTCTCGTTAATGACTCTCTCACCCTGCCTTGGAAATCGTTGGAAATAAAACAAAAAAAAAGAAAGAAGGTTCACCGAGTTCTTCGAACGCCCGCGTTATACATTGACTCTTGACATTGTACTCCGTTATTCCTCCGCACGGTGAAACCTATACGTAAGGAGAGAAAGGAAGAAAAGGAAGAGGGGGGGAGAAGGGCGGAGGGAGAAAGAGGGACTCGCGCGTTTCATTCATGTGCCTTCCACGGAAGTCACCTATGTCGGAAACAATGAAATGGCGGTCGACGAAGACTCTAGGCGGCGTAAAATTCGACGTACCGGAAGTCGTCGAGAAAAAGAAACTTCCGGATCTCGGGCGTAAAAATATACCACGTAAAGCGCTCGAGTATTTCTTTAAGTCGACCGCGTATTCTTCTCTCGAAAACACGAACCGCCCGTTTCATGCCTGGCGAAAATTTGTCGTTGGTTTAACGGGGGAGATTCGAGTCGTCTCATGAATATGCAGGAAAAACACTCTTTTGGCTATAAAGATAAAGGAAAGTTAAACAGCGAGTGGGGACGCGAACCGGTGTTACTTAAGAAACTTTCGCGATCCCAAAGCGTGTCCCGCCGGCGATGTCGCTAAATCTCGATTAGGCGAACATCGGTAGTCGAGTCACTCTTAACTCGTAAATTCGCGCAAAGATACCGACGCGTCGATATCCCCTCGCGCATTCTAATTCCGCTTAACGTCTTACGGGCGTATCTCCTTAAATCTTTTTGCCGTTTGGGTGGAAAAAGTTTCCGAATGATAAACAAAGGGAAGGGATAGAGGAGAGACAGAGAGAGAGGTTTTCTGTTGCGAACGAGCTATCTCGTCGAACTTTAACCAGACAGTTTCCAGCGGTTCGTCCGGGCGTGAAGCTCGGAACGGCGTATACCGTCGATTAACGAGGAAATTCGATGAAATCGTAAATTCGTTCTCCCGTGCCGCTGCTCCGGCCGCATTTCTGTGTGGCCGTGTATTCGGCACAACAAAGGCACGGGGAGCGTGTGTGTGTGTGTGTGTTCGCGTACACCCGCGAGCCTTCCTCGCGCATGCACGCACTCACGCACGCACGCACGCACGTATCTATGTACATACGTGCGTACCTGGACGCGAGAAAACAACCCCGGCACTGGCCGCACTCACTGCGGACCACCCGCGGGAGCAGTAAAATTTGCTAAACGATGTAAATAATGGATGGGAACAGTTGGACAGTTTTCAGTTATTTTCCCCCGCGCGGGGCATAATTCAACCGAAATTTATTGCCGCTGCTCAATTACGCAAAATATTGTCAAAAAACGCGGCGAGCGCGGCCTCCTACTCGAGCGCGGTCCGTTTGCCGCGTTCACCGCGTACATCATTCGGCTAAAAGCGGCTCTCCCGTTGCTGCTCCGTGGCTTTCCGTTCTCTCTCTCTCTCTCTCTCTCTTCCTCTCTCCATCTCTATCTCTATCTCTATCTCTCTTTCTAGCTGCTATTACTCGCCTCCGTGATCGTTAATTCCTTCTGCACCAATTTCCGCGGGGATCCTTCGTTTAGGTACGACGAGGATTAAATGGATCTTAATTGGAATTAGCGGCGGCCGCCTTCCGATCGCTCCGACGTTGCTTCATAATTATTTTAATCGCGGATCGGTAAATTGCTGTCTTCCAGCTTCGGCGTTCATTTTACATTTTCTACTTTCAGCGATTTCAGGTGTACCTAGTGGCTCGCGGGGCCGTTCCCATGAGTTTAGCGATGGACTCGCTCATTCGGAGATACCCATCTAGCTAGATATTAATATTCGTGCGCGAGAAATCTCGTTGAAGAAATTTGGTGGTTTGATCGTAGGCCTACTTCTGGGGTCAGTACGAACCCCAAAATTATTATCTTTTTTTACAACCCTGCAACTCTGGTGTTTCCTGTCATTAAATATATTTTCAAATACATTTTATTGTCGTTTGGATACTTGTTTCAGGAAAATTTTCCACTTTCCCCGTACGGCGGTATTCGACCGCTCGCGCGGTCGACCGCCTAACGTTTGTGTTTTTTTCATTTTTCAATTATACCCATTTTGTTTGCGTTTAATTTATTTCTAATAAATATCGTTCTGCACGAACCTGTACGTAACTGAGCACATTTCACTTTATAGAAACGCATTTTAAATATGCTTAGAAAATTTTTATCATTTTGGAGTCCCCACGGACTCCCAGAAGTGCCACACGTTACAGAAGTAGTTCTAGGATTAATCGAGGGACCGTGCGCTAATAAAATGAAAATGCAAAGCGGTCGTTGGCTTCTGTGTCTCTCGAAAAGTTTTGCTTTCCTATCGCTCTTCTATCATTTCCACGGCACGCGAATGAGAAAAAAAAAATCAGATTTCCCGAGTACATGTCACTCCCGGAGTAGAATTTCTTTCAGCCATTCCCAAATTCGATCGGTCCTCCATCGCCGGGCGTTTTCCACCTTAACCTCCACCATTGTTTCCACGAGAAGTAGTGGCTGGAGGGACGGTGTACGCGCGAGATACGAGCTCCGAGTGGAAATCACGAAAGTCCTGTGGGTGCTCGGGATTCGCCCCCTTCTAATCTGGTCTCCTTGGTTTCGCCCTCGGGCTTCGTCGAGCGGAGAAGGCGAGGAGTAAGACTCACCCCCCCACGCCCAAGGGGGTGGGTTGTGCTCCCAAGGGTGCAAAGGATGGAGGAAGACGAGGAGAAGAAAGTCGCTGGTGAGTGGTGTAAGATGGATAAAGAGGGGCGGAGTGAGAGAGAGTGAGAGAGAGAGAGAGAGAGGGTGGGTGAGTGGGAGGGTGCGGGGGAGGAGGGTAAGAAGAAGAGGAAGAGAGAGGACAGGAGGTGGTTTAAAGGGTAGCGAACGCCTCGACAAAAGCAACCCTCTTAAAGTTCACTCTACGCTCTGCCTACCAATGCGAACCCGAAACCAGATTCTGTGTGCCAGATTTTTCGAAAAAGACTATCGTCGTGGCTCGGTTGGAATTGGACGACTACGACTGGGGGACGTATCTTGGGGAAACAAGGTGCAGAAATTTGCTGGACGGGAATAAAACTTGCCGCATAATTAACCTGAAAACTTTCGAAATCGTCGGAAGCAAGAAAAAAAACACAAAGTTTTAACGACAGTCGTTTTAACAAACCAATTCTTGCTCGATCTCTCGTCAACTTCCAACTTTTCTCCCCTTCGCACCAACTTTTGTAAGAAGGAGGTCGACGTACGTACTTTGTACCTTCTTTTTTTTTGGGTGATTCCTCGTTGTCGGGGGGGGGGGGGGGACAGTCGAAAAGTCATTATTCCGATCGAGAAAAGAAACGGAGCCGAAAAAACAAACGGGGAGAGGAGCGAAATCGGAAGTAGGGACGCGAGCGTCGTCGTCGGCTCTAATCTGGGACGCGGCACGAGAGCGAACCCTAATCCAGCTTATCCAGAAAGTAATTTTGAGTCTTTTGAAAGCGACCCCCCCCCCCCTTCCCCCCTCGTCCCACTCTCTCGTCCGCCCCCACCGTCTCCCGAACTCGTCCAAGAAGGAATCCCGGGAGGATGGGTGGCAGTCGGACCCCGCGACTGCTCCAGGATTTTAAGTCCTCTGGAAGGACCTCGCCACCCTCCGGAGTAGAACTTTTCTGTCCCCAACCCTCTGTGCCCTCATCCCGTTCCGAGCAACGCTATCAGCGAGGACCAGTTGTTTTTCTCGATTTTGGTTTGAGAAAATTAGCGAAGGAAAAAAGGGGGCAACTCTTGGGGTGGCGATAAGACAACGAGATACGGTGGAGGGAAAAAGAATTAAGCGGTTCGAGCTTGTTAACCCCTTTTCTGATTGCAAACGAGTCGGCTCGCGAATTAAATATTTCTCAACGATGAAAAAAAAAAACAAAATATTGCTCCGTCGACCTTTAATCGCTCGATCACCAAAATGTCCGCGCTAAGCTGCTGACCGATGGCAATAGTTATCTGGCATCAAAATGGCAAATGATCATCGAGTAATGGCCGACGGAGAGCGAATGTATCAGACGTAGAGAGGAAGGTGGGGGAGTGAGGGAGGGAGTGAGGGAGGGAGAGTGAGAGTGAGAGAGAGAGAGAGAGCGAGTGCAACACGCACGCGAGAAGGAGGGGTGCATCGTGTACTGGAATATTTCGAGAGTACTCGATGCATTGTCACTCGGGGGCCTACCCTTGGTCCACCCTCTCGACGATTCGAAACCACCCCATCCCCCACCACCCCCCCCCCCACGAAGGGGGTGGATGCACGTGCAGAGCTAACGGCTCGTTGAGCGAGTTGCGAGCCTATACACGGTGTTCGCGCTGAAATCCTCGAATACCGATACGAAAAAACATTCCCCCCCTCGTTCTACACCATTCGTAACGGCGCTCGCGACACTCGAAACAAACCTAACTCCCGTCGCATAATTTTCGACAAAAACAACCGTGTCCAATTAATTCCCAAATATTCCCCAATCCCACATAATATTCTCGGCTCGCCAAATCCACTGCCATGCCCACGACCGACAAAGGCATATCGGGAAATCCCGGCTGCCCGTCCCACCCTCGCACCCACCCCCCTCCCAACCCCCTGGCCCGCGATCCTTTGAACCGGGACACCCCGTAGAAACTCATAGGCACGCGTAGCTATTACCTAACCTAACCCCACGTAGACAGCCGCTCGTACATACGTGGCATAGTCGGTTTGAGTACATAGGAGAGCTCGGCGCAGGTACCACGTACCTAGAGAGCCACAGTCACCATCAACCATCGCTACCACTACCACTACTACCACCCCCGAGCAACCATCCTGTCGGTCGGTCGGTCGGTCGGTCGTTCGGTTAGGTAGGTAGGTAGGTAGGTAGGTAGGTAGTAGGTACCGTATTATACATATACGTAGTTGGAGGCTGGAGGGTCCTCACCGCCGCAACATTACGCTGATTGCCTGAATTATCCGCAACCAGCCCGCCTGTGCGACCCTATATACTCGCGTACGCCCGCGCAAACGTTTGTACCTAACATACGCGCGTCGGTTATATACGGTACTGGTATGTACGTACGTATATGTACTCGAATACACGGCGTATCCAGGGTCCTGGGTGCCTCCCTCCTCCTCCTCCTCCTCCTCCTCCTACCGTTGGTACTCCTCGATCCGCTCTAGCTTGCGCGTACGTGCACATTCACTACGTACGGTGAGTGTATTGCGGTTTGTCGGCGCGCGCGCGCGCGCGCGCCCTCGTGTGCGTTTGCCGGTAAGTACGTTGGTATCGTCACGCTCGTAGGGCGTTTTACGAGGAGAAAATTGAAAACGGAGCTGCGCGCGAGCGTGGAAGACGATGGCGCGATATCCACGAAGGTGGAATAATGAATCTTCGCTGGGGAAACACGGAGGATCCCTGACGTATGTATGTATGTATGTATATGTACATACATACGCTGGGACGACCCAGAGGTTCGGTGTAACCGATCGATGAAATTCATTTGTTTTTCGAGAATCTCGCGATCGAGAGTCGATGCGACGACTCTACGGGGTGGAATTGTTTTGGGAATTGTTCGCGACGCGAGCGAGACTTTGGATAGAGATAAACGCGAGTCTCGATTAATTCGACGATATTTGAAAATCCAGCCTCGAAACTTTTCGTACCGACTCGAACGAAAACTTCGTCGTACTTTTGAAATCTGCTTTCGTGGAAGAAAGCGAGAGGCGCCCCCGTCAATATTGTTTTCCGCGTTTCGCATCCTGGATTGGCGGATTAATAAAATTGCACGGCTCATAAGTTCAGCTTACCGAGGGGGGTGGAGGGGGGTGGGCGCAGGGGTAGCGCGAAGGGAGTGCCCCGAGGGCTGATAGGTGACTCGTCGGAGCCACCCCCGTGGAAAGCTGGCCCGGCCATGAATTCGCTTCAACTTCGCTCGCGCGTACCTCGTGCCGGAATGACGGGAGAATGGGTGTGGGGAAGGGTTAAGGACGCGTATCGTACCGGTTGATTAATGTACTTCGCCCCGTACATCCAACCCGCCGCGCGGCTCGGAAGAGAAACCTGGACATACGTGTCATTTGTTATCAACGTCGTCAATCCTCTCTACCGGACAACGAACGCTACAACGAGGAAAATGCCGTGCTGGAAAATCGCGCGTACCACCGCAAGTGATCGGACTAAATGCGTCGCCTTTGCCGGGAGACCGTGTTGGGAGTGAGATTCGTTGAGCATCGAGAGATCGAAACGGAACATAATTTTAACCTTTGTCTTATAACCACGAGTCTGACCCGTGGTAAAGAATTAGTGCGATTAGCGAAAACCACGAGTCTGACTCGTGGCGAGGAATTGATGCATAAAATGCCGCGTATTATTATTTGAACCAACGATAGGAGTTATTGCACATCAAGTATATTTAGCTAAGTATTAATTTACAAATTGCTGGTAATTCATTATCCACTTTGAAATAATAAATTGTTTTTTTTTTTCCTTTTTTTCTTCAATTCAGCGCCAGTTCGGGCACACGGCTGAACACTTGAATGGCACGGCGCGTGACCGAAAATCTTGTTTACGATCGGCAGATATCGCGTAGGACGAGGGATTAAACGGAAAGACAAGAAATTTGAATGCCGCGTAACGCGTATCGTTCGGTCAGATTAAAAATAAATTAGAAGAATTACGCTCCTACTGTCGACGCGTCGAGCAATTCCAAGAGTAACGCGATTACCTCCGCGAACCGTCGAATTCATCGCAAGCGTACGCGACGCGCACGCAATTCGCAACAATGAGCGCGCCTCAATCCCGTGCGTCCGTTAGGCGCACAAAACGACGCTTTGCATTTTTCATCCAGGCACACGAGTGTGTATCGCTCAACGAATCGAGCTCTTAATAGACCGTACTCCGAAGCGTTCATTTACCGATCCTCGCGGAACTCTCTCTCTATGCGCCCTTCGATCGACTTCGCAACAAAGTATTCCGCCAATCCCGGCCGGATAGATCGGGCAAATGGTCGCGGATAGCCGCTTGCCGTAGGTTGGATACTGGCGCAGGAATGGTTAGCGGTATTCCCCGTGGGCGAGGAAGGGAAGAGAAACGATGGCGAGCATTTCGAATTCCGGTGACACAGTGACACGGAGCCTGTCGGGGCGTAGGGCAGCCATTGGCTCGTTCCTGATAAATAGAACGGTACCGGGGAACAGTGTCGCGAGTACCGACAATGGGGGTGCCGGAAGACCGGGGCAGCTTTAATTTCCCCCCGTAGTTCCTGGCAATTACCGCGTGGCGCACCCCGATAGCCATCTCTATCTCCGACCACAATGCACCCGGTTCCGAGTACCCCTCCCCCTCCCCCCCCCCCCCCACTCCGGCCGCTATCAACCCCCCCACCACGGGCGACATCTCCAAGGCAGTGTCTCTCAAAGCTTTCGCGACGAGTCAACCCTTTTGCCCGCGGTGAGCGGTGAGCGTCGAGTGGGACGGGAAAGAAATTTGGCAACTCGCTGGATGACACGGGTTAAGATGCTCGATTTAGTTCCCGAGGAGGATAAACGGAATGACGTGCGTGGATCGTCGGCCATTTTGCGGCGAAAGCGTTGGCGAGCCCCTTCGGGAGGGTCGGTTGGTACTTTGGGAAACACTGCCTCGACGTCCCGTAATTCGTGGATAGTGTTCCGTACGATTTTGAATTTGATTTGGAATTACGTTCGTTTGGGATAGGTACCTACTTATCGAGAGAGGGAAGAATGAAATCTATCTGTCGCTTTGCCTTAGAAATCTATTTGTCTTTGCGTGTCCGTGATCCACCGAGGAGTGTCTGTCGTATACTTATGTGCTCGACAAAGACGTAATTGCAATTTTTGTTTATGACCAGCGCACGTGGGATACATCTGTGAAACGATAAAGCGTTTTTATACATAAATAATCGACGAGACTCGAGAGCAGAACGGTCGGAGTACCAAGAAAAGTTCTCCAAAAGCCGTTCGTTAGTTTTCAAATGAGAAACATCGACTGTACGGAATATTAATTACGCACTCGTAATAAACTTATGCGCGCAATTACACGCAACCTGTTACGCATTGTCTCCCTCTCTCTCTCTCCCTCCCCTTTTCCACATTTCGCAATCCCATAGTACCGCGGGGTCATCGTTTAAAACGAATTTCCATTCCACGTGTTTTTGCTGCACTTTTTGCAACCGCAAAAAAAAATACAAGTGGGTGGTATTCCAGTCCTCGGCAAGGTTAAAGATTAATAAATACGAAGGTTACGGATTCTGTTTTTGGATACCTTTGTACCTGTTTTCATTGACAACAGAGAACATAATACTCGAGCTTGATGGATCGCGATCCTCTGTTCTCGAGCCACGCAAGATCCATCACGAATGCGTGGCCCGGATCGACGCGTCCGTTCGCGAAAGGAACGGCGATCGTGATCCTCCGATTAGAAACTTTATCGTCGCACGCATGTATCACGAGTACGTCCGCGAGAGTTAATTCAAAGGCGATGCTCGCACACCTCCGCGAACATCGCTCATCGAGATTACTCGTTTAACGAACGATCGACTGGCAACGATTTCGATGACGCAGGAAACCTCACGCGAAAGTAGAGACTACAATAATATACTACAATTAATAAAACGAACATACTTTGGACAGATTTACAAACATCTATATCGTTCGCATTTAAACGGGAATTCAATAATATATAATTAAATCGTGAAAATAATGCGGTGGGTACCCGGTTGTTGACAGTAGTAGGGTTAAAGAAAAACACGCCAATATAGGCCGCGGTTAATTATGCACCAACCCAATACTACCGCTACCACTTACAAACGTCACGAAATCCTTCGCGCAAGTGCGAGCGAGAAAAATGAGAGGTGTAACGGAAATTATGCGTCGCGATCCTTACCCCCCCCCCTCCACGGAGCTACCAATTCCAGCACCATCCTTAATTCCAGCAAACTGATCGCGGGGACAAAGACGAGTTTGAAAACCAAAGTAAACGCATCAAGAACTTTTATCGCGCGCGAAACTTGTTCCCCGGGGCTCCTTCTCGTTGGGCACGAAGCCGATTAGCGAGTCGATACCGTAAGTATCCTGCCCGCTCCGAAAGCCGCCTTTTATTCGCTTACGCGGAAGAAACGGGGCGAGAGGGTACCTCTCGCTCTGTCTCCCTCCCCCTGCCCCCCCCCCCCCCACGGAATCGGTACACCGGGTGTTTAACTCGGTCGACGGAGTCCTTCGAGGAGTTTGCAAATGGCTGGGGTACGATTGGAGCCCGAATGCTTAAGTTCGGCTCCTTCGGGGAGAGACAGAGGGCCTCTCCCGTGCTACCACGGTAGACGGGGACAGAGAGGAGGGAGAGAGAGAGAGAGAGAGGGGGGGAGAACTCTCGGCAACATTATCGTGTTTTAATTTAACTTGCAGCTGCACTTTAATTAGACTTGGACTGAATGAAGAGGAGACGTCGCTCGAACGCAGAAAGCGGCTGCGAACGGTGAGGACCGGGAGAGTAAGCTACGAGATGAGATGAAGTCTATTCCTTCCAGTTTCCGGCTCCCACTCCCTCGTCTCCCCCCCCCCCTTCCCCCCTCCTCTGTTTCCTTGTTTCTCTTCCTCCCGTCGTTCCTCGGTATTCTCGTTTATGGTCGCAACGGGGAAGGAGAAGCGTCCGAGGAAAGGAGATACGTAAAAAAGGAAGAAAATATGAGGTGAATCGCGGTCGGAGATATAATTGGCGGACGGCCACGATGTTTCCTCTCGACGCTTGTACTTCGTGGTTTCTCGCTCCTTCGGGTGTTCCCTTTGCCGGAAGACGCGGCGTTTCGCTCGCTTTTTCTGCTGATAGTTTGCGTTGCTTTAATCGACGCGGCGCGCGACGCAACCCGATGGTCGATCGTTTCGCTGTTCGTCGTTCATTCGACTTCTTCTAATTGTACGCAAGACTCGAGCTTGACTCTTAACCCTCTAAAGGGTATGCTCGCCTTAAGGCAGGGTTAAATTAAATTTCATTTACGCTTGTATTCAAAATATTTTAGCATCTAACAAGCAGTCATGCCTTTTGTTATTGACATTACCTTCCACTGATTTGCTCCTGTTACCCGCGCGCAAGCGATTCGATCAGTTTGTCGTTTAATAATTATTGAGCGATTTAAAAAAAAATTAATTCGCCTATTAAAGGGTTAAGCAAAAAATACACTATCCTCGCGTCACGCGTATCGCACTTACACCCACTGTCTGCGCTCATCGCGGACACAGTGATACGCGCATGGGTCACGTGACGCGGCGATAGTGCGTTTCTAGCATTACCGCGCTTCGATCGTAGAACTTAATAAATTTATCTGATTTCAAACATTGCATCGTCAATTTTGTAAACGCATCGGTGATTTTCGACGAAAGCGCGCCATTTCCTGTTCCATGGAGATGCAATAAAGAGGAAGCGAGAATCGAAACTGTACAGGCGCAAAGGGTCACCCCCCCCTCCGCCCCCGCCCCCCTACGGTTTCTCCTTTTCCGACGTTTCATTTCGCGCGCAATAATGGCATTGCGAAGCCGTGAATTCGCACATTTTGCCGCGACACCCACCCCGCCCTTATATCTGTTCGCACTTAATGAACGCCGAAAACTGTGGCGAAGCCACGTCGCGACGCCAATACGACGCTCTACCCCCCCGGGGGCCGGTGCTCTCGAGCTTCGGGTAACAATTACAACGATGTCTCTCCTCGCGTAGGCGGCGCGAGATCAAAGGGAGCGGGAAGTCTTATCGAGGCCGAACGAAATAAACTCGTAGATCGACGGGGATTAATCCGGGTGATCGCGAACGAAGGGCCGGGCGGCGGGCAAATATGGCTGCCGAAGCGCGACAACGTATTATCGCGAAACTGGAACGCGATACATTCGTGGTGCGCGCTGCTCGACGTAACGCGACGAAAAAGAAACGTCTGTTTCGTAAATAAAGAAAAGAGATAAACTTTGATTTTTTTTTATCTCAGCTCGATCGACGAACGATATAAAACTAGCTAGGATTATGAACAAAATCGTGCATTCGTGGACGAATAGAACTGATCGACGATTCTTTGACTCTTCTTCATCGACGTCCCAGTGATCCTCAATTCCTCGAGCCTCGTTCGCCACAGTATAGCGGCGAAGATTCGCGAATATTCCTAGTTTGAGAATTCCTGGCCGAGGTCGAGAGCACTTATTCGGGCCATAACTCCCGCACGCGTTCCCTCCGCCGTCGCTGCCCTCGCCGTCCTCGTAAATACGCGAGACGGAGGGGCACCGAGGAGAAGAGAGAGAACGTGAGTCGGGAAGAGAAAGGGAGGACGAAAACGACGACAAAACCGGGCGATAGGGTGGGTGGGGGGTGGGGGGAACGGATACGGAGCACGGTTATCCGGGACTTTAAAACAAATATATCGCGCATAAATCCACGGTGGATGTAAGTCAGAGCCCCGAAGGGATGCTCGAGATATATCCAGGAGACAGGGCGAGGGGTGGAAAAAGGACGGGAGAGCAAATCGTCGGTACTTTGCTTTACATATATTTCCGACGGAATCGTTCCTGTCATCCTGCGCGAGAGGGAAAATGAGAAAAGTATGTAAGCGGGGGGGAGGAGGGTAGTCGTTCCCCGAACACCTTTCGCGCTGACGCGTAATTACGCGAACGCGATCGCGTCGGATCGACGGAAAATTGTGTAACGTCGGTGAATCGAATTATAAGGGGATTGACGGTAAATCACCGGATTAAGAACAATCGTACGGGAAACGAGGGAATTATGGTCGGACAGATTCGCTTTTTTAATTATTTCTTAGAACACGGCGCATTCTGGCGGGGGGGGGGGGGGGGGCAAAATAAGGCGCGGGCGGGAAGAAGGCGGTGGGGGAGGGGTGGGGAAGAGAAATATTTTTTTATAGCCGTGGAAACAAATTACTCGAGAATTACTCGCCTGGGATTGACGTTTGATTGCGACGCTGCATTTCTCGAAGGCTTCGCATAACCGCGGTTGAAGGTAGGTCGTAGGTAGACATTTATACATTGGATACAAGCGGTACACGCAACTCGGCGCGAGAAGAGACGCGCACACGTACAAAGACGCGAAACGCGAACGCCCGAGTGTGCCGACTCTTCTCACCCTTCATCTCGTACGATTCTCCTGCTCTCGGTAGTTCCGCCACTTTTCACTCCTTCTCTTTCCTCGCTCCTCCCTCCTGCCCGTTGCTCCCTCCCTCTCCCTCCCCCTATCGTTCTCCCTCTCACTCACTCTCTCTCTCTCTCTCTCTCATCCTCCTCTCTCTATTTACGTCGCTTTTCGCATTATCGCCTTTTTCGCCGAGCGAGTCTGGCTTAATTCACTGGAAATTATTCATTTGCCTAATTGCCACTCGTCGACCTGGATCGTCGAGGCTTCGTTTAGTACCTCGAACCTTCGCCCACTCCTCTCCTCTCCTCTCCGCGCTCCCTCTTACCCCGATCCACGAGTTCGACTCCGATTCCCATCCGTGACAACCGCGGATTTCTCCTCTCATTTTGTAACCGAACCTCTCGCGTGAAAAACGATGGCGTTTCGCTAATTTATACTTTTTTGGCCATTTTTTTTTCACCCTCGTCAGGGTATCAGAAGTTTGCAGCATCACTGCAAATCCTGATACCCTGTCGGTCTCTCTCCTCACCGGTGCCCGGATTGAAAGACTCTACGTTTCTTGATCTTAATCGGATGCTCCTCTCCTCTTTTCTCTCTCTCTGTTTCCATACTTTACTGGTCACACTCTCTCTCTCTCTCTGTCTCCCTCCCTCTCTTTCTCCGCGTGCACGCGAAACTCTACCGCGATCCTCGGCGGGATTAAGAAAACACCAAGATCCAGAGAGCATCGTCGCGGATTGTCCGATAAACTACGAGCAATCATCCTCGCGGTACTTTCGCGTCAAGATAAAACATCGCGCAGCGCTGCTACGCGACACGTAAGCGATGTCGCCTAATCTCGAGTATCCACAAAAATTTCAATTCCCCTCCCCGTTCAAGCCTACCCCCTCGACATAGAGAAAGCGATTCGATAATAATCGCCATCGAATCCAGCGATCTTAAAATCACAAATAAAACAACGAGGAACGGGGGTAAAAGCGGAAACGAGACGGTACCGGCCTCGTAGCGAGTAGGATCGCGAAAGTTATACTTAGTAGCGGGAGTCGACCTCGCGGTGGACCGACCGTACATTTCCCGTGGGCGAGTAGCAGGATTCATGAATACCGAAGTATTTGCACACCGTGCGCCGATATACGCGCGGCACACGGACACTCGTCCGTTTCGCTCGCACACGGACGCTTGCCCGAACACACACACCCCTGCGTCCGAGCCACGTCGAAAAGGGGGGGGGGGGCGGGGGGCAGGCAGCGGCGACGGAGTTGGCCGAAGTGTTGTACGTACACGCGCGCGCGTACGAACGTACACCGATCGGCGAGGGAGCGGCGTGTCGGTGTTTGGTAACGCGGTAGGAAAGTCCCTGGGGGCTTAATACGGTATGCACGTCTGTCGTTCGCGAGCTCGGCCCAATGTGGGCTCGAACCAGCTACCAGCTAATATTCCACGAGAGGGCCCTGGGCTACGTGCCTGAACTCCCGAATACGTAGCGAAACCTGTAGAAACTCTCGTAGGATCGCGATCCCGAAGCGAGGCGCGCCTCGCTTCGTTCCGGCCGTTGCCGCTTCGATAACGGCCGAAAATCCGAAACTGCGGATCGTTTAGCTCCTTTATTTTTGAGCTAAAGGAGCACCCAGCCGGTCACTCGATGGATCGCGACTCGGTTCTATTACCGCGATTGGTGTAGGTGATTACCAAACTTTTTTTTTACTCTATCGAGTGTATTTCGGGTCGCCGATCACGAATCCGCGAGCAAAAGTTGGCGCTTGATTTTAGTTCCGGAGATATAGACACTCGAAGTATGGAAAACGACAGGTCAGAGGCCACTGCCTGTCCTTCTCGTTGACATACTTGCGAGCGCATCGCTTCGCACGCACAATGTTTAACCTCATGCTTGCTTTAGAAATAATTTCCACACTGACATAAATTATTCCGTAAGTAATCACGAGTGCCTGCTTGCTTCGGAAAGAATTTCCACGGTAACATAATTTCTTCCGCAAACAATCGTAGGTGTTTAGTTTGGAGATCCAGAGATTCGAAGATGCGCACGATCTAGATTTGTTCCGGTGGATCCGATTAGGTCGCGCCGATCGACGCGATCTCCGATTTCCGCGAAACTTCTGGTATCCACGATTATTCCCATCGAACGGCAAAGGAGAGCGGCGAAAATTTGTCTACCCCCCCCCCCCCCCCAACCCCGTTCGACGCACGCATCGATGCGTCCATCGATCATCGGCCATACGAAACAGCCGCGTGTCCGCGGAACCGTGAGCGAGAAATTTCGTGTGCGCATCCGCGATTAAAATCCCGCGGGCGCGTCGAAGCAGCCGACAATGGCGGCCGAAAGTTCGTTTGCGACGCGTTTACCAGTGGCGGATGGTTTTAAAGCCATCGGGGAAACGGTGGCGGGATCGACGGACAGGAGGATGAGAGAGCCACAATGGCAAAGCGCCGGGACAAAGCGCTATCCGCGGGTAATTCGTATCGAAATTCGTATATCGTCCCCGTGCCCGTCGCGCACGTAATTAACGGTAACCTCGTGTCCTCGTGCACCGATTAAAAAAGGACAGCGTATAATTGCACGTCGAACCTAGCTCATCGTCCGCGCCAACGATTTTAACGAACTTCGGAGCAACGGCACGCTAGAGCGGCGAAGGTTCGTTATCCGATTTGAAATGCCGAACGAATCGAACGAAAGATCGTACGTATGGATTTGCGCTCATGTGAAAAGCCGTCGGCGAACGGGAATCATTTTTTATACGCGAGGCGCGGTCACAATCGCGCGGGCAATAATCAAAACCCCCCGCGAACCGACGCAATTATATTTCGGATTATCGGGCCGCGACTGTTACTCGATATCGTTTCAATCACGTTTACGTTCGCGTCCGACCAGATGGAGAGAGATAGAGAGAGGGAATCGAAGGACGAACGAAAGAATTCACTTTAATTCCCCAATTCGTCGAGCACTCGACAGACTTTGTATTAACGCTTAAATAGATATCTTTATCTTCCTCCGATATCACCGGTAATCTTGAGCAAGGAAACGCTAACTGCGACGGCAGGCATCGATGAATATTCATCGAACGTCCCCCCCTCCCCTGATCACGATTCTATACGTATGCCTATGTATAACTTGGACATCAGCCCCCGATGTGCATCGGCGTGGAAGTAGAATCAGAAGAGGCGGAAACGGAGTCAGACGTACACGGCGAGAACGTGGAAAAGGGGATCGGAGTCTGTGTCGAATAATTGCCAACTATTCCAGGCACGCAGCTTAAGACGGAGGGGAAACTGTTCTTGGAGAACCGCGGGGGAGAAAGGGGGAGGAGGAGGAGGAGAGAAAGAGAGAGAGAGAGAGCGTGATGGGGGAGGGAGGGCGGAATGGGGATGTAGGTGGCGCGAGGCGGGCGTACACACCGACTCCGACGATGGGAAGGAGAGGAAGAGAGAAAGGAGGCGGAAAATGAGAGAAACAAAGAGGTGGCCCGGAGGAAGGAGCGAGAGAGGAGAGAGAGAACTCTCGTCGTCTTCCTCCATCCGTCGGCGAGATCCGCTGGACGAGAAAGAGAGAGAGAGAGAGAGAGAGAGAGAGACGAGGACGGAGTGAGAAAGCACGAGGTGAACGGAAGAGAACGGGAGAAGAGTAGAGAAAGAGAGAGAGAGAGAGAGAGGAGAATGGGAGGAGTGGGAGTGCCCAAGATGGCGCCAGCAAAAGTAGCGGTGCTCGGAGGTAGGAGTTGAGAGGTGGAGAACATTCTCGGAGGAGGGAAGGGTGAAAGATAAATGACGTGTCCACCGCCACCTCCGCCAACCTCCGCGTTTCTGCCACCGACATTGCCGCGAAGAAGTGGCGAAAGAAGCGGAGGAGGTGGAGGAGGAGGAGGAACGGGAAGAAGAGGAGCGAGAAGCAGAAGAAGAAGAAGAAGTAGCGCGAGAGACGATGGGAAGCCTCCATTAAACATCAGCTCGCTTGCTTACCCTTTAGCCTCTCTTGGTTTCCGTTTTGGCCCCGACGCTCCCTCCGTGTCCTCGCTTTTTCTCGTAGCTTCGCTCCAAGATTATGGATCGAGTTCCCAACGAGATTCTCTTTTTTCCGAACCATAATCCCGCGCTCGCGTTAACATTTGATGATGCTTGCTTTGCAACCCCCTCGGTACCTACTCCGAGGAAACCCTGACTTTGGTGTAGTTGCCAGCTTTACGAGGATCCGTGGGGTAGAGAGGACTGGTTTCTTGATTTTTTTTCTCGCGCAATTCCAGGTAGAATTTTTGTACCGACGCGACGATAGCCGCAGTTTGATTGTTTGCTTGAAAATAAAACTACCGTTTATCCTTCTTACTCGTCCGAAACGAATTATTCGATCGAGCCAAAGGAAACGCCAATGACGTACTCGCTATTGCGAACTCGCGAAAGTTTCGAGTTGGGACGCCGAGAGAGAGGCACAGGAGATGGAAAGGTCTGTCGACCGACAAAGAGTCTAGCCGGCTAATGCTGCCGCTCCCGAAGAGGATGATGACACTGTGATAAGGCACCAGACGGAAAAATAAAAAGACGGACGCGAGTCAAAGGGAGCGCGATGGGAAGATGAAACGAGAAGCATTCGACGAAGACAAGCACGGGGAAACGGCTTCGATAACCAAAAATTAGCTATCCGTGAAATTGAAGAGAGTACAGATTTCTTTCCGACTCCACGCCCCACCCAGGGGGGGCTGCATAAAAAAGAAATAATACGAAACGATACTTTTTACCCCGTCCCACTTGGAATTCCGAGTAAGAGGAGTCCGATTAAAATGCTTCGATCAGAAGTCCTGGCTCCACCCCAGCCCCTCGAAACGAAGACACACGAAAGGCAGGAAACGGTTTACGAGTTCACGGCTCCATGAACTGTGAGAGAGAACCAAGCTCGCATTCTCCCTACCATCCCTTCCTTCCACCCTCTCTCTCTCTCTCTCTCTCTCTCTCTCTCTCTCTCTCACCCTCCCTCTCCCATTCCGAGCGACGTTATGAACTATCGGAAGACACATTAGCGCAAATCTGCGAAGCCAATAACTCGCCTCGACGCCGGCCGTCGTCGGATGAAGGTGACGATGGAGGTGGGCCGAAGGTGGATGAAGAACGGCGCCGGAGGGGTGGCGGAGAGGGGTTGGGGGGAGGGGGGACGCGCGCGTCACCGCCTCTGTCGCCGGGGCGTCAAATTATTCTGCGATTAATAATCCGCGCGTTACACGCGTGATCGGGCCTTTATCCCGGCTAGCTGGTTGGGCTCGCGTCTCCTCTCTCTCCTCGCCTCTCCTCTTCCTTCCTTCCTGCCAACCAGCCAACACAACCCCCAAAGGTATCAATGGCCGCGGCACGTCGGGGCCGATTGTCCTTCTGTGTCGGCGGGGGGCATTTATCGCTCCGCGGAACGCATATGGATCAATTGCGCGCCATCGTCCTCTAATGAGACGTTCGTGCGATTATCCGGAAATATTGTGGATTATAATTGTAAAGGTTCATTTAGGATTCTTCGGCGATTCGCTTGGTTTAACCTCTTACAACATAAATTTTATTCGCGATATCTGCCGCGTGCTATATCTCCCGAATTCAGGGACAGAGTATTCAAAAAATTCAATTTTCTTGTATAAACAAAGTTTCTCCGTCGAATACGTCAGGGATCAGATTTTTAGCGTCGATCTAACGACAATTTCGGGGGTGGAACTTATTGCCGCGCGAATTGCACGAAATTCCATAAGATATCCCTGATTTCTTTCCGTCTACACGTTCTCGAGGGTGCATCGCGAGGAACCGGTATAAAGGAATTATTGAACGGGGAAGCGGTGGCTCGCAATATGCCGATTCTTGGGCACGCGACCCTGCACTCTCTCTCTCTCCCAACCATCGCCCACCCATCCATCCCTTTTACGAAATACGCTGTACAACCCGCCCGCGCGCGATCTTCATACTCTCCTCCGGTATCCACGGGTGCTCCGCCGATATTCAGCATTGTGCACGATGAAGAATATAAGTCGGAGCGCGCGTGCGTGTCCGTTGGTACGTGTGGAAAAAGGGGTGATATCATCCCTATAATGCGATGCAGGCGCGATGATCCGGGAGCAATATACCTCGGGACACACACCGGGTAGTCGGGGGGGGGGGGACCCCCCGCGGGATAAACCGGGACCTCCTTTGGCCCCGGGACACCGCGATATTGCTTGTTTTATTGGAGCGTGACACCCATTTTTTTTCCTCCTCTCTCGGATCCTCCGGCCAGAATGGGGGGGCCGGGGTTAAGGGGGCGAGATTCCGCAAGAGAAGAAAAAAGGAGGAAAGGAGAAAAAAAAATCATTTCGCCGGATGTTTAGGCGTGGCGGAAGTGCCGTGTCTCGGGGAGACGGAGGGGTGGAACGGTCCGTGATTTCGGAGCCGGGGGTGGCTGCGATAAACGAAACAGATTGTTGGAACGATCGTACCTTGGGGAGAGAGATATATACCGAGGATAAATATATGCCCCGTGTTTTATGGAAACTGCTGTGAGAGCACAACGAGGGGGGTAATTTAATGGCTAGCGTGTTTGGACAGCGCGTTGGACGTTAAATTTTATAGCGTCGCGATACTTATTGCATTATTAAAAATAATTCCTTAATTTAATCCTCCGACGTGGGTTTCTCTTTTAATTATTTCCAGCTTTAACGTATCCGCGTCTTTCCCCGAGACATCCGTGGCGCGTCCTTTTATCGTGAATATTTTAATCTCACGTTCCCCGATAATTCGTAATTCTTTTTTTTTTTTATCGATCGCGACGACAACAAAAAAATATCAATTACGATTATTGCTCGGGCAGAAATTAAACTTCGCTCTTCGAGGCGCATCCGCGCGCAGCGCGGATTAGAACGAGGCGGATACTTTTGCATCTAAATTTCAGCAAAGCCAGCCAAGCGCAATTTCTCATATGGAAAAGTTTTTCCTCTGTTTGGTCGCCGATGAGGGGGGGGTTGATGGTAGCGGAGAAAGGAATGCCGGGTTGTAGGTTTCTCGCGCTTTCCCTCACTTTTTCCAACTTCTCCATCCCGTCGGCGGAGGAGCGTAGAAACGATCGAACAAACAGAAACGTTGCCAGACATTCCCCACCCCCTACCCACCCTCTCCCACCCCCCACACCCCGCCACCGTAACACGAGGGCACAGATTACTTCCGCTAAATCTGTGCGTTCTTCCACGAACTTTCTACGAGCCTACGTTCAAAAAGCTCTTCCCCGGAACACACGGGGACTGTTGCAAACTGAAGTTAATCCACCCTACGATGAATTTATTCAGCGAAATTCCCGAGTATGGGAAATTCGATTGATCTCGCGATACTAACGAAAATCTCAGATGCTTCCGCGAGGCAAGGGTACTATCGGGAGTAAAATTTATTATACTCGCGTAGAAATAAATAGACTAGAAGTATCCGCCGGGATTAGCGACCAGCCACGCCGGAGACACTCCTCCTCGTTTTTACCGTGCAAACTTTACAATTTTATTTTATACTTTCTACCACGTTGTATCCAAGACGGACGCGGCCACTTTATCGCCCTGGGTATCGGGAGCAAAATCGAACGACGGATAGCGAATAGGTAAAGCGGGCGAAGAAACCGGAAGAAAGACCAGGATGAAGTACGCGTATCAAGGCAGAGAGAGAGAGGGGGAGGGTTCTAGTAAATTTATCAGTGGTCATCCGAGGGCGGAACCGTCGGGGACAAATTCCATCGCGAGCATCGCCCTCTTTTGCGAACGAGCTCGAAATGTCCACCCCCCCCCCTCCCCCTCCGCCACCCTCTCTCTCTCTCTCTCTCTCTCTCTGCACGGGGATAGCTGGCCGGCTCGTTGGCTAGATACTCGTTCGCCCTTCCTCCACCCCCCCGAGCCACCCTTCGACTGGCGTAAGTCATTGCGGCTGACCGGAAGTCACGGGATCACCGGAACCAGGGATATTTATGCGAGCTCACCCACCGACCGGGGCATTACCCGTAATAAGGAAATTGCGAATTTATTACGACCATCCCTCCATCTTCCTTTCCTCTTCCTCTCACCCCGCGCCTCTTCTCCCGTCCACCCCGCGAGCGTTACCACCCTCCGATATTGTCCGGCGGGGGCGGCGGTGGGGGGTTGGATCGGAGCAAGAGTTATTTCGGGTTTTATGGGTCGGGACTACCATGGGTCATCCGGCAGAGTTTCGGATGATGGGGAGGAAAATGTGGGAGGATGGCTGGATGGTCCTGGAATTGGTAGCTCGGAATTCTCGCTAGCGCGGAATGCGTTTTCTTTCTTTTAGAAGCTCGCGGGGAAGCCTTCGAGGCTCGCTTCCGTTACTCCATCGGTGGTAATCGAGAGGCGAGAGACGAGAAGAAGTATTGGAACAGATCTAGATCATTCGCATCTCCGAATCTCCGAACTAAACACCTACGATTGCTTATGGAATAAATTAAGCTACTGTCGTAATTATTTCTAAAGTAAGCACACACTTGTTATTACTAGACTACGGATGTTTATGCAAAATGCATTATTTTTATACTGACTTTAAACGGATTTGGGAAACAAATGCGATCAATATGCGTGAAATATGCGTATAATATATTGTATGTATAAGATGAAATAAAATAATGCATTAAATCATTCATCGCAAAAAATAAGGCACAAAATAATGCATTTTGCATAAACACCCGCAGTTCAGTTATTACTTACGGAATAATTGATGTCAGTGTGGAAATTATTTATAAAGCAAGCAAGAGGTTAAACATTGTGCGTACGTAGTGATGCGCGCGCAGGCATGTCAACGATAAGAACAAAACAGTGGGCTCTAACCCGTCATTTTCCATACTTTCGAGTGCTTATATCTCGGGAACTAAAACCAAGCGCCAACTTCTGCTTGCGGATTCGTGATCAACGACCCGAAATACACTTGATAGAGTCAACAAAACTTTGGAGATCCGAAGATCCAGAGACGTGCACGATCTAGATTTAAGCCAAAGTATTTTCGACTTGACGTTAATTATTCCAACGCGGAGGAACTCGTCCAATTGACGAATTTATACGTCGCGCACCTTCGCGACTATTGTTCGTCGTAGGTGTCTCAATTCCATTAAAGGTCACTTCCCGTCGTTTTCTTCTTTCATCTACACGGGATCAGGGTCGGTCGTAACTACGAGACTTAACCCCCGCCAATGTATCGCGTATCTCGTCACGGTGGCTGGGTCCCGGTAGAAGGAGAATCCCGGAGTTGTAACCTGTGGCACGTATTCGAAAAACCGGATGCGCCACGTTTTCTACAAATTATTCCCCCTCGCGCTATCTCTCTCTCTCTCTCGCGGGGCAGATTTTTACGTTTATTATCGGCGCCCGACACACCATTTAATCCGCGGAGCGAGCGCAATATATATTCGCGTAAATGCAAAATTCAGGCCGGCTTGAATTTATCGCGAGGCGCGCGCGTACATACGATAACGTCGATAGGGGGCTGATAAATTAAATTGCGAATATTAAATTAAATTATTACTGCCAAATTAAGCGTGTTACGCGAAAATCTAATTAAACAATTAATTAATTACCGCAGCATTATTATAACAAAACATACAATTCAGAAATTTCATTCAGCCGCACGTAGTAAATTAAACATCGTATTCCACTTTTTCCCCCCTCTCTCTCTCTCTCTCTCTCTCTCTGCGTTCTTGCCGGAACGGCTCGTTACGTTCTCCCGAAAATGACCGAAATCAATAATTTCGGCTTTCCGCGATTCGAGCCACCCAACGAACGCTCTCGACCACTAATCAACTTTTCGCGCAACGACGTTTCCGAATTCGCGATTAACGCACGGCCGAGCGTCGTTTCTCTTCGCGCAAAATGAGGAAGCGCCGATGACCGAGGGTAAAAGATCCACCGAGAGAGGGGATGGTAGGGGGAGAGAGAGATAGGAGAGCGAAAAAAAATCGTGTCACGGGATCTGGATACTGTGAGCGAAAGCCACGGGGGACTATTAGCACACATCATCGACAGTCGGGTCGCTGCTCGTGATGCGCCGGCATTGTTGTGCCCGGTTGAACGGCTGGCAGGAGGCGTGGTTCCGCGATAATTCATTCTTGATTGCGTGTCTGATACATACGACCAGTAATTATACCGCGGTGCCGCGTGCATCGGGTCTCCGCGTTCTACGCCTCGCAAACGCCGCGAATTATCGTTGCGAGGAGAAAACGGCTTCGCGTCACTTTTGCCGGGTTGTCACTTCCTAGGAAAAGGTTTTTTATTACGCCCACTGGGCGACGGATTAGTCGCACGGGCGGGAGGACTAAAAAAAAAAAAAAAAAAAAATAGCCGAGAGGAGCGCAATAAAATGTGGAGCAAAGAAGTTACCGCGCGCCGTTAACCACCGTGCGAAGCCGATAATGGAAAAGGAGTTACCGTAGGTGGAGGCGATAAACAGCGTGGGCCGAGTTGACGGGGACGATTACGCGTTCCCATTAACGCCTACCGGCCGAGAGTAAGTGTACTGTGTATACCGCGAGAGAGAGGATATCCTCGAGTCGAGCGTCAGGTACCATTATTTCATAATCACGGCGGAGCCGTCATTAGGCACGTACCTGCCGTGACAAATGACAAGTGGGACTAACGAAGGGAGCAGCGAGTTCCCATCTTACCGAAACTTACACCACGAATATCCTTCTTGGGTCACACGCCAGCGGTCGTGACCGCATTACAAAGATCCCGCCGCGGGATAAAAAAGAGCGCAAGAATCTGTCTCTCTCAAAGTCTTCGGTCCGATTACGCTCGGTGGTGAGAGAGAACGGAGGAATGGGTGGGTGGAGGATGGAGGAGGAGAGACGATAGACAAGGCAGAGGGAGAGAGAGGGAGAGAGAGTTATTGATGATGCACGGGCACGGACACCGCCGGATACTGGATAGTAACGTAAGTCCCGTTTCATCCATCAAGCTAAGGATTCGGCTTAATATCCTCGACGAACCAGAAACGTGGCTCTGCATTTCTAATTCGTCGTCTACGCCTCTGCCTCGTGAGCTCCGCGCGCTCACCGCGTCGTGTCTCGCTGTTTCGTTTTTTTTTTTGCTTCCTCTCTCGCCTCTCCTCTCTGTTTTCTCTTTTTCCTTAGTTCTTTTTTTTTTCTTCGCCGTCGGTTTTGAGTCCTCGACCGTGCCGAGGCACGGGACTCCTCGTCGAGTAGCGTAGAGGGCCGCGCGATCGGGTGAAAATATTAACGGTGCTTCGGTTTCAAAAAGCGTCTCGCGGAATCGGATCCCTCGGCTTTTCAAAGGAAAAAAGCCCACCAGCACTTTATCGTCGAGTTCGCAATTTTTTCGTCGCGTTCCAATTCCCTCTTCGCGAATTACCGCGACTCATCGGAAATCATTCGTACGACGGAGCGTATTAAGCAGCGTGCGCCCGATAAGCAGATTCGTTTAATATCGAAGCGACGCGACCGCCACGACGAGGGTGGTGGCGCGCGTCTCTTCGAAATTAAATCCCCCCCCGCCGCCGAATTCGCTGGCGTTATGAATTTTGAAATACTCGCGCTTCGCCTTAACCCCCCCGCTATCACGGGAAAAACAAACAGATTCCCGGGTGAATTTTCCTCGCGGTCCGGTCCATGGTTCCACGGCGTTTGCCTTGGCAACCATCCCCGAGTGTGGGGGGGGGGAAGGGGGGAGGCCGAATCCCCAAAGAATTTCCGCCCTATAAACTTCAAATCCAATCTGTGCCAGTACATCAGCCGGGCACCAAATATAACCTTAGCAAAATATTTGGCGGTACTATCCGACGCGTGTGTGCCGAACGACCTGCGCCCAGGTGGTCGTACCGATCCACCACCGACGAGAGCTTCTACTAGCCGGCGTCGAGGGTGTGTTGGTACATATGGTGTATCGCGAAACCCCCGTAGGCTGTTTGCCCGCTCGTGTACGAGACCGGCATTATGTTAGCTTGATTGGGTAACGGCAAACGTTTGCTCTCACCGTTACTGCTTTTGGATTGGCGTATTGACCTGTTTCACTGTTCGACGCTGCAACCGCCTTGTAGACGAGGATCGTTAATTAATCGATCGACCGGCGAAATTGGTAGGATCGCATGGAAATTTGGTGAAAATTTTCGCAACATTTTACGCACAACTGTAGATCGGGGAACCAGACCCAGACCTGTTCCACTGTTCGACGCTGCATTGCCTTGCAGACGAGGATCGTTAATTAATTGATCGACCGGCGAAATTGGTAGGATCGCATGGAAATTTGGTGAAAATTTTCTAAACATTTTGCGCGTAACTGCCGATCGGGGGAATTACCGTTTCGACGGTTTTAGCGTGAATCCCAACGTTCGTCGGGATATTCCGTGCTACTCGGAAACAGGTCCTCTCGACGAATGTTATTTTTGACAAGTTTAATCGATCTCCGCGTAACTCTTGATCCGACGATCGAGCCTTTGCCTCGCTGCATCCACGATCCACCCTAGCGGTACGAAGGTTGCGCGCGTATATTCGCGCAAGGATACAAGGTAACATTTGTATCCGTCCCTCCGTCCCTCTCGCTCTTCGTGTTTTAGAGACCGCTATTAGCAGGAGCCCTCTCGTTGGCTACGTCGTACCACTGAAAAGTTTCAAGTAGTTCGGTAGACACATGGCGTGGCAGCGTTCCGAGGTCTGGCCTCTCGACCAATCGCAATTATCCCTAAACACTGTTCTGCCACTACATCTGTTCCCTTTTGCCCCGACGTACTTGCGCGTATGTGTACACGTGAAATCAGATGAGGGATGGCGAGAGCTAGCGCGAGAGAGAGACAGAGTGAGTGAGTGAGAATCGGAGGGAGGAAGCAAAACGGAGGAGGAGAACTTTACCGAGAATCCGCGAAACTGCCGCTCCGAACTTCGAGTTCTCGACTGTTAATCCGAGTTTCGGAAACAAGTTGGCCCAACAGGCTGTGGGAGAAAGGGTGAGCGACCGAGAGAGAACGAGCCCGCGCTAGATAGAGATAGACAGAGAAAGAGAGGGGGGGGGGGGGAAATCAGAGACGAAAAGAAAAAAAAACAGAAGCATCGATACCAGAATTCAATCGCAAAGCACGTCGATTCCTAGCTCGGGATAAAAGAATCCACGATTCATAGAAATCTCAAGTTACCGGAAGGAACCGATCGAGGATGATCCTCGCGCTCCCGAGTAGATTTTAGAATAGGCGTGGTAGATAAACAAAATAAGGGTGGGAGGAGGTGGGGGGGGGTGGGAGGGGGAGGGTGGAATAAAAGGGGTAAAAAGTGAACTGGACGGGGGCGCGGGGGGGGGAGGGGGAGGGGGAAGGGAGTGGAAAACCGTCTGCGGCAGCGCGGAAGCCGCGAGCCGGATGGCGTAACCGAAATTACTTAGCCGGGCTTTCAGAGGCAACCGAGGAGAAAGGACTTGTTGCACGGGTAAGCTGCGGCCGCCGGTTAAAATATCGGAAATTTAAGCATCGTTCCACCCCCGCCGCCACCGCCACCGCCACCCCACACAGAGCGGCACCCGTCGTTGGATTTACATTTCGTCTATTCCTTCTTCTGCCTCTTCTCTTTTTGTGTCTCCCCCCCCTCTCTCTCCCTCTCTGTCTCTTTCTCTCTCCCTCTCTCTTTCTCATCACTCCGCCGGAAGCTCGCGCGATCGCGGAGATTTTCCGCCTCCGGTAGGACCGATGTATCTTCCGTACGCGGTTGCTTTTCTCCCTATGATTGCTGCTCCGTGTGCCAGGTTTGAGGACCGACGGAAAAATCTTTCGTCGCCCTCACGAGGATCGCGTGTGTTCGGAAGGGAGTAGACCGAGGGTAGTTCGCGATACTAAAAAAATGTCAGCAGTTTTAATACGGGATATCAATAAATATTTTCAACGACAAGGAGAGAGAGAGAGAGAGAGAGAGGGATAGAAATGACGCGAGTGACCGATGATAAATAATTGCCGAAACAGTAATTAAACGTTCGTATAATAATCGCGTTAACAGAATTTTTCGACGTCACGGCAAACAGATTATAATAACCGTGATTCTTTATCGGGGTACGCGACAAACTGCATCGATATTACCGTCGCCCGGTCAAATAACGCAAATTCTCCGTAATCCGTACGTGCATCTGCATTAATTAGCGTGCACCGGTCTCTGCGGTATTTATTAACGCAATTGTACACGTAAAACCGATTTGTCTAGTCATCTCTGTATTGGCGTCGCTCCCCCGGCCACGATAATCCATTTTCAGAAAATATTTCAATACGTGATTTGACCATTCTAATCGTCCCGTCCGCCCACAGCTCCCGATCTCGCGTTTCAACTACATTTTTTGCGAATTAAATCGTTACACCCCCCCCCCCCCCCCACCCCCAACCCACCCCCCGTTTACGGGTATAATCGATAAGATGGCCGAAAAAAACGAGGACACCGAAGTGACTCCTAGAGCAGCGAGGAATTCGCGAAACAATAATTACGCCTCACCCTTAATTAGACGTCATTAAATCGAGCCACCGAACCATATCGTCATTTTATTAATAACGAGAGCATCGCCGATGATTCATCGATATGCACGCATTGTCTGCCTTTCGAAACTTTTCTCCGCGCCGATACCCGTATCCTCGCATTAATTAGTCCAAATTAGTGTCGGGGCTGCTAATTGTCACGGCCATTGTACCGCGGCGTGAAACCGATTTATTGTCTCATTCGACGGCCCCGATACTCGCTCCCGATTTTCAGCGATTCTCCTTCGGGGATTTAACCCCGGCAGAGATAACATTTGCTGAAACAATTCCTTGGCGCTCCTACCCTTAATTATTTTCCACGGATTAACGAGGGAATTCGTTGGATAAATGGCTGCTACCTTTGTCCCGCGAGGACGCGGAGCGTCGCGATTGCGAGTTATCCAGGTGTGTGCGCCTCCATGTAAAAAAAAAAAAAGAAGGAAAGAAAAAAATGCATTTCGAGTCGTCGACGCGATCCATCGCCGGGGTTAACTCTTCGTTGTTCCGGCGCGAGGATATCCGAGCATTTACGGAGCGTTTTATTTCCCTGACGGCCGAGGTCCTGATTATAATAACCGATCCGTGGCCCGTTTTGATCGTTATCGCCGGATAACCCGAGAATCGCTGTTAACGTTCGAATACCTGGGGAGTATCGTTCTCGACGGAGACGTACCCCTGCTTTGATATTGGAATTTTATCGACTTTATTAATTCATTGCCGTGCAACGTTTTGTCCCGTCGAAACGACGACTTTTTCACCCTCCCCTCTCCCTCGCTACCCCTTTCTTTATCCGCGTCGGGTTACGACGCTCGTAGAAAAACTCGGATAAGTTCGCGATAGAAACGAAAATACGACCAATCTTCTTTTTTTTTTTTTTCACGCCAGTGAATCTTTTCCTACGAATACGCGAGATAGGAAATCTTGAGCAAAGATAGCCGACTGTAAATACTGAGAGAAATATCGGCCGTTCCTTCCTTCCTTCCTACCCCAGGAATGTTCGCGGCGTAACGACGCCACGAGGGATGATATTCCTGGACCAAATCCCAGGAAGGACGAGCGACGCCATCGCAAATCCACTGACGAGCGAAACGATTTTTCTCACAAGCCTCCCTGTAGGTAGCCGTGCACGTGAGACTACCTGCTCGGATTCCGACAGGGCCCTTGGCATGGGCCGTCGTGCTCCAGTTGGTAAAAAGGTTCCCACGACATAGGATACGCTCCCAGAGCGGCCATCTTAGATCGTGCGCAAAAGGGAAGGAGGGGGGGGGGGGGAGGGAGGGAGGGGAGACTTCTTCCCTCCCTTCGACGTGACGCTACACGGGACAGATTCCTCAAAGGATGATGCCAAGGGGACACCTACTTTACGAAACATAATGCGACGAGCTGCGGAAAATCTGTCGGAGAATTGACTGGATTGCACTTGATCGGTTTGACAATGGTACCTGTCCTCGGTTTATAGAGATCCGCTCGATTTTGGCGACAGAAAGCGAAGCGACGAACGACGAGATTTCACGCGTCGCGAGGGTACGCGAGAAGCGGGGAAGTTCGGCAGGGTTGACGATCGTAAGAAGTTAATAAGCTTTTACCGAGGAGCAGGACGATAATTTGGAAAAGTGGAAACTTCTGGAAACAGTTCTTTCGGAAAGTAAGCGCACATATATCAAGAGACAAGGTCTTGTCCCCGGCCAAGTACAAGTACGCGAGACTAGACCTTGTATCTTTTTCGGAAAGAACGAACAGGGGTTTTCGAGGTGGTCAAACTGCGTTAAACAATTAATTAAAAAAAAAAAATTGTAATAGCCATTTTTTCCTTTCGCGCCAATTTGTTGATATAACCTCTCTTATTATCACGGACATACTTAACCGAGTTTCCCCGACAGCAGGCACTCGAGGTGCAAAATATTTTTATACTTGCAACAAAATCCAGCAAAGTTCGTACAAAGCGGTGGACCATTATGGCACGAAAGAAGTTTGCTATAAGAGAGACGCCACGGATATAAATAATCACCCGGGGCCAAAATATAAGACAAACGAGACAGTTGGTAAACGGCTGGTATAATCGAATATGCAAGCAAACGAGTTTTCCCTACCTGTGTTTGCGCGTGCAATAAAATCTCAAAGTATCAGGTGCTTCGATGTCGGACAAACGCGCGTTTCGCGTTCGACGACGTTCGCCCCATCTTTCCCGACCGTTAACGTTGGCTCGAGGCTAAAAGCGTGCCCCCGACAACGAGTTCAGCGGCTAAATAAATGGCGCGGTGAAAATTTTGCGATGCCAATAAACGACAACTCGAGCACCTCCCCCCTCTCCCCCCTGCCGCTTTACGCTTTACCGAATAAATAACAGAATTGCCGCGCGTCGTCGTTGGCCGCGTTTCAACGCGGAACCGTGAACGCGTATATTTATCGGGATGATATTTTGTCGCTGAAACGGCTAAACGGAAATTTTTGAAGAAACGGTTTTCATCTAGCGGCAGGGGGTAGATATCACCGACGAACGCCATCGCGGATTGCTCGAAGATCTACGATCAACGTTGTCCACCGATAAGGGATCAAGATCCCCGGGCGTAGTGGATCGCGAGACCGTTGGGCGAGTTGCCGTTGATCGCGCGACGACCGTCTCGGTACCGCGATGCTCCCCCGTGCGATCGTTAATCAACTGAGAGTCACTGGTAGTGCTCATTGTGGGCGGGTTATTAATCAAATGAGAACTACTGCGGCCTATTGTCGGTTCCTGGCAGGGGTTTCCGTGTGCGCGTGTGTGCACGCGAGATAGAGAGTGAGAGAGGAGAGGGTCGAGGGGGGAGAGAGAAGAGGGATGCCGTCGTCCTAGAGAGGAGAGGAGAGACTCTCCTTCTCGTATCGACCAAAGCTCAAGAGAGAGCCGGAGCCAGGGATACCCGACTACTTCGCCTCCGCCACAGACGCGTGTACACGCATACCTACAGGCGCGCGCGCGTTCGTCGACGACGTACGAGTTAGGCATACGTATGTATGCGAAGATACGCCATCGCGGTTTCTATCCGAAACTTTGTAGACTCGACCCGAATTCGTTTTATCAGTTCCCCTTTTTACGCGGAAGGGAGAAAATGGCACCCACCTTGGTAGAGATCTCGATTTGCGCTCAAACGGTCGAAACTTGGCTGAATTATGGATTGTTGATTTCGAGGACTCGGATCTTCGAAATTCTTGATTTACGTCGGGAAACTCGATGTAAGAAACTCGTTACCTCGCTATCGCGCGTTTACGATTAACGATTATTTCTAATTTGTAATAGTCGTGTAAACTAGTAAATCGTGAATTTAATCATCGACCGTTCGGAGTATTGGTATATAAAAATAATTGGCGTCATTATCTGGTCGTTAATAAAGTTCAAAATTCGCGAGAAGACAAAGACAAACGATTAGCAGAAAAGTGCACAAAAATCTACAACCTGCACCGATACGTTAAACTCGTAACAACGGAAATCGATCAGAGGATCGTGCTTCGATCGATTTCGTTTCTACCGATCAACGCGATCGCCTTTACGATTCATAATTCCTCCGAGCTTTTAAACGGCGATCGATATATTTTTTTCCAGGATCCCGAGGACTCCGTTTCCTTCCTCGAAGGAGGTGTCAAGGTAGCGCGTAGCGAGGAGGATCTCTTTCCCCGGTACGGGACAAAGGAAGATTATCAGAGAGATCTTGGTGTATTTTCCAGAGAGCCGATCCGGAATCAAAGCAAGAACGGCCGACGTATCCTCGTGGCAGCCGTTGATGAAGACGTCGACGGGCACCTGGAGATTTCTGAAAGATTACGACCGCCACCCGCCGACATCGCTGTTCGTTCGCACCTTATTCACCTTTCTACAACAATGACGTGTAACGAGAACTTTACGACTTCGCTCGCCGAGGGGAATCCGGTCGACTCTCGCGTGATCCAGATACGCGAGATCCTCCGCTCGAGAGAAAGAGAGGCACAAAAAGCTAAACGATAAAGCCGGGGAATCGGCGTAATATATTTCCGAATGCCATCGAGACTGAAATTAAACCGGGCTCGCGGCGAACGCTCAGAGCCCGTTCACGCGATACCGAATCGGTCGTTTTGCCGTATCGGTTATTTTGCCGTATAATCCAGTGGCAATGTAATTTATATGGGCGCGTTCAGACGATACGGTAAGAGCCCGTTCACACGATACGGTTTTTTTTTTACCGAAACCGCGACGACGACGCTTGTCATCTGCCTTTGAGATAGACGCGGACAGGTGATACTGAAAACCATCGAATAAATGAAGACCGCGTACCGTAGAGTTGCGTGTGATAAAAAAAAACCGTACACCGTCCGAACAGTCCAACCGAAAACGCCGAATGGGGAAAAAAAGCGATTTGGTAAAAAAAAAAAAACCGTCTCGTGTGAACGGGCTCTGACTCTCCCCCATACCCGATTTTCAGACGGATTGGCAACGTCGATCCGTGGAAACCCGATCGGTAATGTAGAAAAGAACCCCGTGGAAATGTTAAGAAATCGAAATAAGGATCTTTCGGGAGCGAGCCAGGTATCTCGCGTCGAGGCATCGCATTATTCGCCATCGCGCTACCGAACACGCGCACCGAATATCTCGCCTCGAATCAACGTCGACGTTTACACAATGTTGCATTGATTTCAACCTGTGTCGGCCGCAAGATCGTAACAATGTACGCGGCGCGTACAATTGAAACGGACTTATCCTCCGGCAGCGCGTACGAGAAATGGTTAGGAAATTCTGACGGCTGACTTTGCCGTGACGAACTTTCTCGCAGGCAGATTCTTCTCCATCTCTCGTTCTCGGCCCCCCTCGAATCGAATTAACGACACCTACCTCGTTTACGTATCGTATCAACGATCCCCTTAATAGAACCTCCGGCTGGGGGGGGAGGGGGGGAGGCTAACCGACTCGTACGTGGTTCGACGATTCTCTGGTAAAACGCGAGACCAGGGCCGAGGAGAGCCGTGGAGAGGGGCTCTCCTTTGTCGCACATCAGAAATCTCGTAATGTGGGAATGGACGCAGCGAGTCGGGTCCAGGTACCCGCGCACTCCTGGCGATTATTCCATGTAATTAAGTCGCACGGAACTTTTCTCAGAGCTTTCAGGGTCTCCCCCCTTGGGAAGAGAGCGAGAGTCGCGAAGAAGAGGGAGAGAGAGAGAGTGATGTGGGGCGGAAGAGGAAGAGGAAGAGGAAGGAGGAAGAGAAGGAGAGGCAGAAAGGTACGGCGGGTAGGTGGAGACAAACCGACGAGAAGGTGGCACGGAAGGTGGAGGCCGAGCGAGGGGTAGGCGAGGAAGTAGAGGCGGTAATTAAGAGAGTTAGTTGCCGGTCTCCCAATTAGGAGCCAGTAGGAGCGAACCCTGCTACCGTGACGCCTGCCGTCTCTGCCCTGGAGCGAACTCCACCTAAAGACTATCCCCGTTCCTCTGGCTTCGGCTTCTGGCTAACCGGGGAGTACTGCGGGAGTAATAAGAGAGTACTGCCTTCCTTCAAATTTCGTCGGGGAGCTCCTGGAGGTACGCGTTGATATACGAGAGTTCAATATCCCTCGAGTCACGAATCCGAGGAAATACGATTAAATTCGCGGATACTCGATGTCTTGGTGTCGATCAAATTCAACGCGAAAAAGAAATCTTTCTCCTTTTCGATCTTTCTCTTAGAAACGAGAAAAAATGTCGTTCTGAAGGCCGATCGCTGTCGCGGCAGCGACATTAAACGAAATCTCGTTTAACGCGCGAGTCATTGTGACAAATTGGCGAAGTAACGAGAAGGGTGACTCTCTCTCCTTTCCCTTTATTTCGTTGGTTTAGCCCTAGCCCTTCCTTTTCCCGCCCCGAAAGAGGTGAATAATTGTAACGAGCGGAGATTGCGTCGCGAACGACGCGATAAGAATTCAAATAAGGGGGGTGGAACTTGCCAGTCGAGGTGAAACGTCGAAGAGCTGGAAAGGGTTGTCTCCTTCAATTCGACGAAATTGTCGCGATTGACTCTCGAGGTGACAAATCAAGCCTTTTAAAAGGCCGACGAGAGGAAGCGGCGGCGCCCCCACGCTGGCGAAGAAATAAAATTATTGTATTCTCGCTGCGACTAAATAAAGGATGACACGGAGGAGGAGTATACACGGCCAGCGTTGAATTCGAACGGCGAATTAACTACGCCAGCGACGAAACGTTCGTCGGCGAATAATTGGAATAAGATAAATCATCGACGATAACCATTATTATCGATTGCCGCGTCAAGTTTGACGATTCGACGAGCCTTTTGTGTCGTCCCTTACGACAGGCAGGAAATACCCTGGACGTATTCCGTACCGCGGTTCAGACGGGAGGATCCGTTCAATTACGGATATCGAGGAGAGGAGGTACAAATTTACGATTACAAGTATATCGCGAGAATTTACCGTCACACATTTCGGGAGTACACGCGGGAAGAATAGACAGTGGGTAACCTGCAGGAAATAGAGGTGCTTTCCCCGGTGTCAACGAAGATGGCGTCGTTTCGCTGTTAAAAGACGTCAAGAGGGGTCTCGTACGATATCGGGACGTGCTCTGGCACCGGGGTCTCCCGGTTAAGTCAGGAAGCGGGAAAAGGGGTTGGCGGTGTATCGATATTACACCGAATGTCCCCGCGCGCCACCCTCCCCCCCCCCCCGCATCCACCCGCGCCCCCCTCCCCTCACCCCCGCCCCCGACCAATCGAGTCGATTGAGCCGTTGAAAAGATATCGACAGATCGACGCACCGGAAACTACCGTTGCAAACGCGCCTTTCGCAACGCCACCCGCTTGTCAACCACCGTCGTTGCTCTTGCCAACGTTGGTATAAACCGCGTATGTACAGCTCGCGTCTACCTACGACAAACCGAGTCCCTCAACAGGTTGCGCGTTTCTCTCTTCTCTCGCGATAACGCATCGAGAATTCGGCGCCCACGTTCTCTGCTCGATCCTCAATTTCGATAGAGCAGCCGTCTCATTTCCGGTTCGCCCTCGTTATGTCTATTCGAATGGCGCTACGCGTTTTACCACGCACCTTATCGAACGTTCTTAAGCCGGAGACACGGGTTACCGTACCATTCTCGGATTCGCGTGTCGGTCGGATGTTGGCTTCGGCAGAAATTGTACGTTTAACGCTCGAATTGATACCATGATGCGTGAACTATTGCGTTTATAAAGCATTGCGCAATTTTTTTAACGAGTGACTATCAACACTCGACCGACACACGAAAAGGGCATGGTACGGTACTGGCTTTTATTCGAATTCGGCGAACAACCGAGTCCGCCTCGACGATTTCAACCGGGACCCCATATCAAGAGACATGGTCTTGTCTCGAGCCAAGTACAAGTACGCGATAGACCTTGTATCTTTTCGGAAAGGGCACGCCGAGATGAGTAATTTGAGTATGATTCGGTCAAAATTGGTTCAGCGAATCACGAGATACGCGATCTCAAAAATGGCAGTTTTTCGTAAGAAACGTCGTCTTCTCTGTAACGCAGTTAATAATATTTACCAATGCCCCACGAGACAATAGCGACCTTTTCGCTCAAGGCACCTTTTCGCTGGTTATGCATTTTCATAGACAAACTCGTACTCGCACTTGGCCCCATGACATTTGCATTTTGAATGCTACGCTTTCTTTTAAATACAAATTTCGAGACGCGTATAGAGCGCCGGATGAACGGAGAATTCCGGGCAGCGGTCTCGACGATCGTACCTCCAATCTCGAGACCTCAACATACCACGGCGTAGTTCTACCGGCTCCCCGTCGTCGACGCCATTCCATACCGGAATATTCGCGCGTGCACTCCCCACCTCCTTCGTTCCTCCCCCCTTTTTTGCGTCAAGGTTCTCGTTTCGCTGTCGGAGTCGTGGGTCAGGCGAGATCCCTCCCTGCCGATCGGGTGACAGAGGGTTCCGCGAGGAACTCCTCCGGAGCGCAAGAACTCCGAACACCTGGTCGCCTCGCTCGACAGGGGTAGCGTGGCACGGTGGAGGAGGGGTGGAACGCGGAGGGGGGGGGGGGGGGGAAGCGTCGGACGAGGGGCCTGGTGGCGCGAGGGGGACGACAAACTACGTGGCATTACCATGACAAAGGGGGCCCCATGCAGGGCCCCCCCCCCCTCCTCTCGCAAGGGACCCAGGTGCGTGGGACCGAGTTCTCGGGCCCCGGTAGCCGCTGGAGGGCGTTTCGGGACACCCCCGCCGCGCTACCCTCTACCGGCTCAATGAGGCTGTCATTCATCGCGACGCAAGCTCGTACCGTCGTCGTCCTCCTCGTTCGTCGGTGTCGTCGTCGTCGTCCTCCTCGTCGGCTAGACCCGAGAATTCAGGACCAACAGCGAGATCCTATTACCGCTCAACCTCCGCGATTCCTCGGCGAAAGATATGATCCTCTTAGCGGTGGAAAGTTTAAGGAATAAGTAATTAGAAGCGATTAGGACCAATTAGTCAGGAGCTGCCCTTGCGAATCGAACTCGCTTGATTTGGCGAAGCGATCTTTGATAGCGCGTCTTTGCAAATGGGAGGAAAATCGAGGCTGATTGATTTCTGATACGATTGCGAAGTAGTAGAGATTCAACTACTCGAAGGAATCTCCTTCTCCATCGTGTATCTGCGTTACGTAAGTACCGCTAACACTCTGCTTCCTGTCAACCACTTCGAACGTGTTATTAATTGGAAGTTAAATTATTTATAACTGATTTCTAAAAATCAGCGTCGCGTTACAAACTTCTTTCTACGACGCGTCTCTACCAAAACCGAAACAATACTGTAACGAAACGCGGTAAGAGGATAAAAATAAAATATAAAGCGTCACCGGCATCGTTAGAACCGACAATGGAATTCTTTTCGGAATCCACCTTCGGGCAATCGTTCCCCCGTGCCGCGGTAAGATCTAATCCTCCTAAAGAGCACGAAGCGGGTCCGAAAATAAAACAGAGGAAACACTTAAGCGCTCCAAGGGCGAGCATCGCGACGCTACGTTTGCCGTGGCCGTGCGAAACGTTTAAGCCCCGTTCTCAGCGTGCCCTCACACTCTCTCCCTCTCTCTCTCTCGATTCTTTCGGCGCAACCTCACGGGACGACGAGCGAACGGTGAGCGGGCGGAAGACGAAAAGGGAAGTTCCGCCGACGCGAGAAAACGTGCCGACGAGCGGAGCGGAAGGTGGGTGATCGGCGGCCGGGTCCTGGAAGGATGCAAGTCTCGTGGACGCACATACGTGGATCAGGCTTTACGTAAGCAGGTGTGACGATGCGTGGACACGCGTCTACCAGGAAAGCCGGACCCCTCGCGCGAAGACCGACTCTCCTCGGCCAGGTGTTCTTTATTGCGCATCTCGTCTGCGAGAGTCGTGAGGCCGGGCAACATTTGTTTCGCGAGAAACGCGACGTTTCCGCGAAACTTTCTCGGGGTTCTTTTTGTTCTTGTTGGACGATAAGATAACGTCCCGGTCTCGATGGAGCGACGCGGACTTTCGCAAAATTCTTAAAGAAATTCCGTCATAACGATGACGACTTTGATGATCGATCTGAGAATACAGGTAGAGTAATTGTGAACGTTAAGAAATGCTTGCGGAAGAAGAGTGGGTTTAAGAGGGAGTTCACTGGAAAAAAGTCTTTTTTGATTTTCCGATTCGAAATGAGTACTTGTACTTGGCCCGAGACAAGACCTTGTCTCTTGATATGCAAGAGTATACTGTGAAATTTTTATGAAGAAGTTCGGGGAATTTCCGAAGTTACGACGATTTTAACGGATCGGGAACCGTGCGGTGCTCGAACCGCGAAAAACTTCGGACGCGTTTTTCTCGGAAACTTTTTTTTTCACTCGGTTGACACGATATCTCTGGAACTAATAGACCGATCGACTTCAAACTTGTATGAGTTATTCAAGGACCACCTGGCTATCGCGTGAACTGGAATCGAATTTCTAAGATTGTTTTTCGCAAAGTATTAAGAATAACTGATTATAACTGAGAATAACTGACACATAACTGAAATATCTGATCAATTTTGGGCCGTTCACGGAAAGAAGACCCCTTAACACAGTTCTCATTAAGATTCTCACAAATTTAAGATGTCTCCCACGCAACGCTTTGCTCCGAACGAAATGCACGAACAGCGAAAGAGGAAACGCAATGAGAGAAACAATTTCTAAAGGAAAACACGCTCATTCCCCACATTTTCTCGGGTCATTGCAATTTTTACCCCGACGAACCTTACGCTCTGGAGGGCGGAGGATGTTTCGAGCAAAAATTCTGATACCAGAAGCAGGACTCGGTACAAAGGCTATTTATTTTGGGTTATTGACTTCGTCAAATATTGCAGGCGGCAGAATTGTATGTACACGGGGGGGGGGGGGGGGGCCCTTGATATTAGCATAGCGCGCGGGATCGAGCCGGTGCCCGAGTCGCATTGTTGCCGCGTACATATATCGGTACGGCCCTGAGGCAAAGCTGCTCATTGTGCCGCTTTTACCTACCACCCACTCGCGTCTGCTTTCCACGGAGCGCGCGCGCGTGTGTCATCGGGGAGGAACGTTAGAAAAGCGGAAAAACGATCCGACGTTCGCCGGCGCTGCGTGTACGCCTTCAGCGTTAATCGAGAGATTCGTTTCGCTTTGAAAATTCGTGTTTCGCGTCTATCCGTTTGGGGTGCGACGATTCTTGGGAACCGTTTCGCTGGGAGTAAAGATAAACAAAAAATAAAAGCAAACTAGGGGTAAGGAAAGGTAGTCTTCGTGACGAATGTTGTTCCGCGAAATTGAGGATACTCGTTCCTCGAATTGGGGTGGTTGCACCGTGGCACCCGTCGAAGATGTTTTTTCTTCGTCGTCGCGAGGGATCTAACGGAATCGGAGGACAGGGGATCAAATTCGTGGGCAAAAGTATGTCACGTTGGCATTAGAATCTAATTGTACGCTCGTATCAATGCCCCCCTCCCGGCGATAAGTCGAAACTTCTTCCACGCTATTTCCGTGCTTTCGTTGAAAGGAATAATGGAGCGGAAAGCGGAGACCGATCGGCGGCCGGTTCGCAAAAGTTCCTATCGCCCACTGAATTTCCTGTTAGTGACAATTATCCGCCGCGCGGAGAGAGCGCGCGCGATTCCCACCTCTCGAGTTGACGACTCTTTACTCCACATAGATAACAAATAGGAAGCGTTTAAACGAGTATACAACTCTCCCTGACGGCGAATCGACGCGAACTTCGCTAAAATACAGTCTCCAATTGGATTTCGGTAAGAAAGCGCCGAACGCGGTCCGAGCTGGGTCGCGAAACGTCCGACGATAAATTTATCTCTTCACTTTTCACGTCTCTCGATCCGGTGGGCTCGAATGTCGCCAGAAGAGATACCATCGATCTCTTTAAAAACGATACACAGCCGGCGTTCCGGCTCACACCCTATTTTTTGAGAAACGAGTTTTACTGGCGCTGCGCGACGCGACGAGCGCCGTTCGGCGAAAAGATTCGTGCGGCTGGTTAAGCGCTGGCAAGAAATTTGTGAGCAGGCCACGCGAACAATGTACCGTCTATACCGCGAGAGGCGTCGCGTCGCGTCGTCCCGTCGCGCCGCGTGCGACGAGCCAGACGAAGAGTGGAACCACGACGTACGTTTTCGATTATTTGCAGGGCAAATATTGTGACTCGGCCGGGCGCCGATCGAAGAATCGAGACAAGGATCTCGTGCTGTCATCGGCCAACGAAAAAGCTACCGGCTTTACGGCAAGGTGCATCCCCCCCCCCTGTATATCGAATAAAGGAGCCCCCGGGCTTTGTCACGCCATTTTACCCTTTCTCAAAGGAGCGACGATCGTTTCGAGACCGAGAACTTCCGAGACTCCGTTTCGTTCCCGGGCGCACGGATTGCTCTTTACGTTCGGCGATCGCTCGCGCCGACTCGGAGAAAACGTGTCCATCCTCATTAATGCCGTGTCGCTCGGGGAATTTTTTATAATTCGTGGCTTAAATCTGGATCATGCACATCTCTGGATCTTTGGATCTCTAAAGTTTTTTTGACTCTATCGAGTGTATTTCGGGTCGCTGATCACGAAATAATTATAGAATTCCTATTTCTATTCTACTGAAAATTATTTTACAAGGAATCACATGTGTTTGTTTGCTTTGGAAATAGTTTGGAGATCCGGAGATTCGGTGATGTGCATGATCTAGATTTGTTCCTAATTCGTGATAGGGGCGACTCGCGAGAGCTCGTGGTAAAAACGTTTCTTCGAATTTTGTAAGAAATCTAGATCCTGCACCCGAATCTCCGGATACTCCAAACTGAACACCTACGATTGTTTACGGAATAAATTATGCTAGTTTGGAATTTACTTCTAAAGGAATAATTTATGTCAGCGTGGAAATTATTTCTAAAGCAAGCAATAGGTTAAACATCGTGCGTACGTAGTGATGCGCGCGCAAGTATCTCAACGAGGACAAGCAGTGGGATCTAACTTGTCATTTACCATACTTCGAGTGCTTATATCTCCGGAACTAAAACCAAGCGCCAACTTTTGCTCGCGGATTCGTGATCAGCGACCCGAAATACACTCGATTGAATAAACAAAAGTTTGTAGATCGGAAGATCCAGAGATATGCACGATCCAGATTTAAGCCCAAATTCTTGTCACGAGAACTATAAAGATACCTATATATCTATAAATGTAATTTTTATTTTCAATCGGTCGTTCGCACTTCGTTCTAAAAATATGGAATTCCCTGCAGCGATATCACGGTGACCGCGGTTAATTACCCGCACGGCTACCCTGACCCCGGGGGCTGAAATATTTGAAAATTCACGGAGTATCATGTCGGGGACGTCTTATCTCTCTCAGGAACGTGTCGCGAGTTATCGTCACCCGTGCGCTATATAGCCGGCCGATATTGCCCCGGCCTGGCCGGAGTTAAGATTAATCACTCCGGCCCAGGACGTTGTATCCTGCCCGCCGCCGCCGCTGGTCCTGCAGCCCACGTCAGGGTAATGATCCGTGGCGCACACGATAACCCGACGCCCTTGTCCGATAGCCCTGCGTGTCCTACGGATGTCCTTCGACCATGTAACGTATCGACGATCCTGGAAATTTCGTGGCCCCGAGGGAACACCTTCCGTGGATAACAGGGCGTGCGCGTATCGGGGAAAATAAGGAACATCGTTCGTCGATCGAATTCCCATCGTCGGATACGACGGATGGTTATTCTGGTACACGCTTTTCGTGGCGTGTCGCGGCGAACAATTGTTTTTGGCGAATTTGTACGGGAAAACCAGTTGCAACGTGGCCGGCAAATCCGGTGTCCGAGCGAACCGACGTGTCTGACGAGTATTAAAATCGACTGACCTCTCGGAGAAACGACAGTGAATGTCACTTCGAAAATATACCGCTGTACTGGGTGTTTTACAAAAAAAAAAAAAACATCTATTAAAGCACCATTAATACCAACGTTCAAGGGATCATTATTTTCCGCTACGTCACTGCAATTCTCTATCGCCTAGGACTAGTCCAGTCATCATTTCGTGTACTTCCAATCGCGTTGACCTTTCGTCGACATTACCTCGCTTTTGAGTCGCGATCAGCGAATCGGACGAGACAATTTTCCCGTACGACAATGATCTCCGTACTCGCCCGCGTTACGCGCCAATTCGCTCCACCTTCCGTCCCGCGATCCTACAACGCCGCTGCTGTATTCGTCGTATTTGCTGAGCACCCCGTATACGGTGTCGTGAGAGCAGACCCGGCCGCGTGAAATCAATGTTTCATAAGCATGGATAACAGAGCCGACCGCCATGTACACCGTGACCAATGTACATCTTGATTTAGTAGGTCCGTTGGACGCGTTTAGGTAGCCCCGTTTGGTCGTTGAAGGTAAGGCTTAGGGTTGGACGCGCGTTGCTCTCTCTCTCTCTCTCTCTCTCCGGGCTGCTACTCGGCTGCTCACGAGCTGTCTCGTTAGCAGCCGGACAGGAACGAGCAAACCGTGCCAGATGAGCTCAAGTGAGAGGAGAGAGAGAAGAGGCGATACAGGGGGAAGAGAGGGAGAGAGAGAGAGAGAGTGGGGTGCGGGGGGAGGTTGATAGAGGGGAGGAGTGGAATCAAGAGAGTAAAAAGGGAAAAGGAGTGAGAGAAAGAGAATGCCGGTGAGAGAGAGAGAAAGAGAAGGATGGGGGGGGGAGAGAAGAGGGGAGTAGACTGTCTAATAAAGCAATTCCGTTATGGTGGCCGGCGTAATATGAGAAGCTATCCGCCCTCGTTGAATGCGTCGAGATTTTTATGCGGTTACCTGTCCGCCACCCCAAAGGAACGAAGAGATGCGGTGAAGCCGCGGGAGGGGTGGACGGGGGGGGAGGGTGGAGCGGCGGTGGGAGGTACAGTCGGCTGAAAAGTGTACCCCCTCGAGTGGTTTAAAGCGGTTTCGAAGTAATTTTGAAGTTGGACTGGGGGAAAGGAGAGTTGCTTGAGCACTTTCGAGAATATAACGGAAGTAAAACGGCGGGCTTTAATTAAGGTTCGTTATGACGTCTGCGTTTCTTTCGTACCAAATTCTTAGGAAATTTTTTAATTAAGAGTTACACGGTGATATCTTTTGCCGGTTTAGGTCTGTTCGGTGAATGGACGTTGCTCGTTGGAACGAAACGTTCGGAATCGTTTCGATGCCCCCCCCCCCCCGGTGGAAGAACTCCGTGGGCGCAACTCGGAGTTAAAGCGCCGAATGATCACTGCCGTCTACCTCGGCACTCGCGGCGCTAAAAAGGATTTGGGTCAACGCGTATTTAGCGAATCGCAATGACAGCGATGGTTTACGCGTCGGCCGAGGTGAAATTATGGCATTGCTCGAGCGAACGATGATACGAAATTGAGTAGCTATACAGAGATCTTCGTTTCCTCTTTCCTTTCGCCGAAGCTCGGCTACATTTACTTTCGTTTCTATTGATATCTTCTTCTTCTTGTTTTTTTTTTTTTTTTTAGAAAAAGATTCCAATACCGCGCAATTAACGGGGAATTTCAGAGTATCGTAAATTCAGCCGACTTTACTTCGCCATTCGCGTGGATAATATATTCCCCCGTGAATTAGTAACTCGAGCCTCATTATTAAACTTTCTTATTCGCTTTTCGCCGATACGGATTATACCCCCCCGCGAACTCTTTCCCCCCCATGCCGCCGGAGATATTCCAGTTCAGAATTTAGTTGCTTCAAGTTCGCGTTTCCGTTCTCTCCACTCCTGGGGCTAAGGGTAAGTTTCGCAACAATAACGACCTATATAGCTTCATTAAACTCGCGGCCATTCGTCAGGCCGAACGGCATCCGTGACGCCTCTGGACTCTCAACGAGCGAATTAGGGAGATTTACGGCCCTGGTACGTGACCGTGGCGCGTCTGGCTTGGAATGGACCGTATCCACTTTTCAGCTTGACCCCAACGACTCGTTACGTCCCTGACTGTTGACCCTACCGAATCGCTCCCGAGGCGAACGGTGCAGTTATGTGAGAAAACTTCGCGTTCGACCCCCGAGAGAGCGAGAGAGGGAGAGGGAGCGTGCACCGATTTTCCTCCAGTTAAACTGGACCACCCTGCTCGACCCTCGTTCATCGATTCGAAATTCATAAGTACAATAATTCCTGAGGTAATTCTACGCAAATTGAAGGCGCGACTATCGAAACTCCTACCCCTCGTACTCCCCGCTCGACGTACATACATACCTTCGCCCTTTAGGAGGACGGGACAAAGTGGTAGTCGATCGAAAAGCAGCGCGGCGGACCGGAGGGAGAGAAAGAGAGAAAGAAAGAGAGAGAGAGAGAGAGAGAGAGAGAGAGCAGAGTCCAAGGCGAAATCGAATATCCTTTTGTTTTAGCCTAATCGTGAGACGAGGAGCCAGATGATTCTCACAGAGAGAGAGAGAGAGAGAGAGAGGCTCAACGCTACCCAACCGGAAGCCGCGCGCGCGCTCTCGCCTATCGTGCACGAGGAGTAGAGTCCTGGTCTACTCGAGCGTTCCAGAGTCGAAGCGGAACGCTCGCAACTCTCGCTCCGCACGAAACCCGGTTCCAATCCCACGGTGTAAACGCCGCGGGGGTCCGCAACAGGATTCGCCGGTTCGCACACGCAAACCCAGTACGGGCCATCGTGTCTGCACGTACACGCGTGCGTCGGTTATAAATCATTAGCAGTGCCGGCGATTAGTCCCTTGCGGAGGGGGTTGTGCTGAGGGGTATGTCGCGGTGCGATGCGTGGCAGAAGGACGCACGGGCGGAGGGAGTTCGAATGATTATTGCCGTGGCTCCGGCCGAGGTTAGAGAGAGAGAGAGAGAGAGGGGGGTGGAAATTATTAGTAGCCTCTGATTGGAGCTACTTCCCTTCGCAAAGAGGGTTCTAATGCACTAACGAGTACCCACGTATCGGCTGAACCGTACGAAAAGATTTACTGCCTTTTGCCCACCCCCCACCCCCCTCGTCGTATACCATCGACGATGGTGTTTGCTTTACGCGGAATCCTGGATCCTGCTGACACGAGTCTCGCGTTAGGGTTCGTATTAGGACGATTGCTTTCTAATTTTTGAATCAACGGGGTGGCCCTTAAAGCGGTGCTCGACGCGCGTACCACGGAACTTTTTCAATGTTCTCCCTCGGTGGAGAATATTCGACGCGGATCTACGCGATGATGTAGAAAAAAAAAACATGAATTATTATTCATACTCCTCGTTTCCAGACTTCGTAGCGTTCGGTTACGCCGGCGTATTTATATCTCCAATTTCCATGGCTGATTTACATTGAACGTACGAGAGCCTACGAAGTAGACAAAGGAATATCATCAAACACGGTGGAATCATACTCGATTCATTGGCGAGGAATAAAATTTCGTCACGGACACGATGTCATGAATACTTTGGCAACGACCTTCCCGACACGGCGTGACGTGCATCCGGGATCGTCGACGAGGGTGGAAATCAAGTAACTCTCCCCCCCACCCCCTCTCAAAATCACGCACTCTTGCGGACAGGGATGATATTCGAACTATCCCACAGTGGCGACGCATTAAGGGTACAGTGGCGTGTGGCCGCCCCTGAGATTCATTCTCGCGAAGGGTGGTTGGTTGCATCTCTGATATTTTCTCTCTCACTCTCTATTTCATTCGCCCCCCCCCACTACCCTCCTCCAGGGCAATATGCTACCCCTGTTAGCGGCATATGCTACGTACGTCTAGATCCCTCCGTAAGGGTAATCCGATTTATTATATACGAGTTCGTAGTACGTAGGTATCAAGATTTTATCGGGATATCGATATCGGTGCCGCTGGGCTAAGGGGTGGATTAAGCCTGGAGCGATCGCCGGAAGGGATGGCACGAATTAACAGGCTTGTTTTAGCCGATAAGCGTACCTCGTGTACGACTACCGATAACGTCGCATCCTTGCTTACGCGCGTTTAAGATTAGGGTAGCCTCTCGTTTCAAAGCGTTTTTTTTTTTGCATATTTTAATGCAACGCTTTCGTTGAACGAATTACACGCAAGAATTCCATTTTGATTACTTTATTTCTCAAACGATCGCGGAGTCGAGGAAAAGTTTCTCCCCGGTTACGAAAGGACAACTTCCTGTTGCTAACGGTGCTCCTCTCTCTCTCTCTCTCTCTCTCTCTCTCTCTCTCTCTCTCTCTGGCCTTGTTACTTCGCCGTTACATCACAGTAAAAACCATCGCTCTCGCTCTGCTCGCCATTATTAACGTTGCAGCGCACGTTTCGCGGCGAGGGTAGTTTTTCCCGTGCCCCGTCGTCCCGGCAGTCCCCGCGCAGCGTTTCTTTCATCCGGTCAACGGCAAAAGGCAGTCTCGAGTTCGACTACTTAGTGGCTAGAAAGGTCGGAATGGTCGAATTGCTCGACGCAAAAATTATGCTCCCAATTAAGTTAAGACGCGGCCCGTAATGCGTTAATTAAATCAAGACGGCGAGCGTGTGAAAAATAATTAAGGCGACCGGGCGCGGGACAAAGGAACGCCGTGGTTCGCTTGACGTTGCGGCAGAAAGGTGCCTACGATGGAATAAAGGGGGGGAAGGGGGTTGGAAATCTGCACGATTCTCTCTCCCTTTAATTCTACCTCATTCTCCCTCCCCCTCTCTCTCTCTCTCTTTGTTGACTCGTATAGTTGTTGTAATTGTACCGCGCAACGTGTATGGAAAAGAAAAAAAAAAAAAATAATAACGGCGAACGACGGTGGTTGGCTCACCTACGAGATGAATTATTGGCGCGCGCGTTACGACGACCCGCAATTAGACACGGCTAGAATTGAATTACTAACAACCGTGATACCGACTATAAGTAATTCCTTTTTAAATGCGTTATTTTAATTAAAAGTCGCGGTAGCGCGAATGGGGCGGGGAGAGAGAGAGAGAGAAAGAGAGAGAGACTTGGCGCGATGCCGTATTCGTTGTATCGCGTTCGCATTGTGCGTGATTTCATAGCGCGCGAACTTTGCCCGCGAATTGTTCGGATAAACGAGGCCTCGCGACCCTAACGGCCCTTTGAATGCCCGCGTAACGTTTTCAATGATCGTTATTCGACACTCGGCTCTCTTAACGATGTTCTACTAATAACGAAACTCGGGAATCGTATGAAAAGTTGCCGTTTTCCGCGTTCCAATTTAAGCGGAAATTTACGCGGTAACAGGGACATTCGGGGACAATGTTTTTTTTTTTTTTTCATTTCTCGCGAGAGAGAGCACAGGCGAGCGCGCGTTTGTAAATACAAGATCGTCGTGTCGCATTCTCGTTTGGCACGGTATCACCGAGAGAAGTGGTTCTATATGAAAATTCAATGGTGTTCCAGCAGTGTTCTTAACCCTCCGTTAAAGTGCGTCCCCAAAGCATGGCCACAGATTCACTTAGCACCAGTTAACACGGAGAGAGCGACTCCCCTTCTCTTTCGCTCGTTCTATGAAAACTATTTAGCATCCATCCCTCTCTCTCTCTCTCTCTTCCTCCCTCCCTCTGTCCCTCTCTTTCACTCTCTTTTCCCATGAAACGTACTTCACGTCACCGCGTGGCTTAGTCGACCCCTAGGCCTCGCAAAAAAAGGGGGACACACCCCCTCACCGCAATTCACGCCCTGTCGTGCTCTCTACAATGCCACATATAGACCTCGTAATAGGAGAGTACCTTCCAATTTTTTAACTACCTTCTGCCCGACAATCAAGGTAACCAAGGTAATACCTGGGCGGAACGACAATTTATTTTTTCCCAAAATCGCAGTTTTTAACTTCTCGCCGAGTTCTCGGTCATCTTGACGACTCCGGTAACTTGCTCGAACGTTGCGGAGGGTTGACACGTTTTTTTTTTTTCTAACAAACTTAACGCGCAACCTAACAATTACACTTTACGTATATATTGAATTATATACCCGAGAGTTAGCTTTCAGTCTACCTCCCGCAAGATCCGTAATTAATTTCAGTAATCCCGAATCCTAACGTTTCGATCAAAACTCGATGTTCGGGGAACGCTGCGTTTACGCTCAACCACCCCATTCTTACCACCGATCCGGTACCGTCTGCCATGAGAAATGGTCTGTTCGAGCCCCCCCACGAACCTCGCGAACCAAAGGGGGCGACGAGTCAGCTTTGGCCGTGTAGGCGTCAATCACACACCACGCATATATTTACCAGAAACGCGCTCTCTCTCTCTCTCTCTCTCTCCCTCTCTCCGAGGATAGCCCTTCTCCTCTTCGCGGTGCGTGGCATCTATCAGGCTCCGAAACACACCCCCAAGGAGCGAGAGCGACTACCCCCCCACCCCCTCCTCTCGCGCGCCACGATGTTGGCTAAATAATGGACCCCGAAGGGAGGGTACGACGTGTCAACTGCCTTGACAGTGCCTGACGTTTCCTAGGTCGTACACACCTACGACAACCCGAGCCAGGAACTCGATTCGAGGACCCACAAAACGGGGGGGCGGGCGTGCGGGCAGGGGGTTGCAATCGTCGAGGGGTGTTCATTGGACCTACCCTCGTTAACCGATAAAATTTCGCCATGGGACCGATTCGAATAGGAAACTTGTACTCGAGACATAATCGAATTTGGTATGTTTGAATAGCACGAATCACGTCGAGGTTTATGGGGTAAAAACAAATATCCGAAGGGTGCCATTCTCGGATTCTTATTCTTAACTAGATCTGGATGTGCGTTTTGCGACAGATGAGAGAGAGAGAGGAAGAAAGAGCGAGAGAAGAAAATGTGCTACCCAAATTCCATTGTGCGTCTCGCAGTTTGTTAGCGCGACGGCCGAAAACGGAAATAAAATTTCCATCTGCGCCGTCGGCTCGCACTGCGTAGCGCGTCGCACAGATCGCTTAAACGACTATAAAGACAATGGTGTAAACAGTGGCTGGCAGCGTTAATGGGGACGCGAGCGCAAAATTCGATTCCAGGGAGGTACACAAAAGGGGCCTGCCTCTAACGTCATACGGCGGAACCCGAAACCGCCCCCCGAGAGAGAGAGAAAAAGAGAGAGAGAGAGAGAGAGCTCGTCGTGCAACCCAACAACCCCCCTTTGCGACCGCGACATCGCCGCCGTACGACTCGTTTACACGAACAATCGCGCGTTTTCTGCTAACAAAAAAGCACCCGTCGACCTGTCCAAAGTTGCTGCGACAACAACTGTCTCGTGACGGTGGGGGGGGGGGGTCAAAACGCGTAGAGCGCCGCGACGTTACCGGTCCCATCGACTTTGCGTGGGAGCTCTCTTCGTTACCGCGCTTGTACTCGCATCCGATTAATCGTTCCACGACTACTCGGAATACTCGGAATACTCGCGATACGATTATCCGACCCCGATCTCGATTTCCTGCAACATACAAGAATGCATGTATGCCGGCGCGTAGATCGGTAGAAAAGCGTCTACTCAGAAGCGCGATAAATAAACTTTGTGACTCGACGCGATTATTCCTCGACCGACTTTTTCGGTTTCTTTCGAACCGCGATACCGTGGAAACTTTCGGGGCGATTTAAAAGGATGTTCGTCGGGTCATAAACCTCGATGGAATGACTCGGACGGATTTTATCGGGCGCGTTTTAGAGCCCCGCACAGGAAGAGCGTCCCCCCGGGGACGATGTTTTAGACTTAGTTTAAAGTATCACGGCTGGTTATTGATAGGCCTCGAGGCGCTATCGCGAGAAATTGACCCTTCGCAACGGTAAGAGGGAGAGCACCGAGATCGGATCAACGCCAGTTCAAACTCACTCTGCGAAGAATTCAACGCGTAAAGGAACGAAGCAACGATCCTACCTTGAAACGCAATTCCGGTAACTCTCTAAATTTTTTTTTTTTTTAAATTGCGCATTAATTATTAGCGTTGTACTGAAGGACTTCCCACAACAAACAGTAACAGGAACAAATGCGCTTATATCAGTGGAAGGTAATGTCAATAAGAAAAGGCATGGCTGTTAGATGCTAAAATATTTTCAACGCAAGCGTAAATGAAATTTAATTTAACCCTGCCTTAAGGCGATCATGCCCTTTAGTGGATTAATAACGAATTTGACTCGAATACCCGCAAATACGCGCGATCACGGATCGTCTACGACAGAAACAATTTCAATTCGCAATCCGATAAACCTTCGTGCCACTGGACCGGCCAGTATCGATAACGCCGAGATGACAGATTGTAACGGAGCATAAAAGCCCTGTCGTACGTTCTAAAATAATAATCAGTCCGAGGGCGGTCCGTACCGGCAGCGGAATAATCAGGAATTCCGTCCGCGTTCGGCCTGTCGCACGAGGCGCCAATCATGACAACATTCAGTCGTACGACGTGCAACGGTGTTACACCCGATAGAAAGAGAGAGAGAGAGAGAGAGAGAGGAGGGAGGGGGGGGAGGAGAGAGAGAAATAGACACGCGAAGGGAAAGAAGAGCGACAGAGAGAAACTGGAAGCCCACCGACTCGATTCGCGAAACTCACCAATTATTTGGCCATTCGTTGGCAACGTGCACCAAATCTACAAGTGTTTACCCTGTGCTCCACCCCCTTCGGCGGCTCTGACACGGCAACGGGGTGGCGGATTCCGATTGGAGGTTCTTCCAGAGACAAACGCGGAGGGTAAAGAGGGGGAGGGGGGGGGCAGGTAGAGCAGAAATCGAGTAAACAGTGGAAAAGCCCGCAAAATCGCTGATTTCTCGGGTTAGAAAAAAAAAAGAAAAAAAAAGTTCGCGACTCCCTTCCTCTCCAGTTTTTTTTTTTTTTATTCACCGCCCCTCTGTCTTTCTCCCGTTGGCGTACAAGTGAAATGATTTTAATTGGACGCCGATAATTGTTCGGCAAACATGTTTCTTTTACAGCGGCATTTCCTTCGAGAGTGAATTCTGTTTAAATTTATCCATTGTTCGCGCGTTCTTCGTAACTCTACCGATTCGACCAACGTTTACCACCACCCTCCCCCTCCCCCTCCCCCTCCGGCACCAACGACGGACGGTAGGTGGAGTGTCGAGGGGGTGAACTTCGATCAAAACCTCCGGGGTTGAAAGCTAATACGAAAAGGAGCGCAAATAATTCCCTCGAATTTATATGTGAAATAATGCATTATTTGGCATTTCTTAACAAATATTAGGGGCAACGGAACGTTTACCGTGCCAACGCCGACTAGTCGAAAGTGGCACAAATTCCGTCTGAAAATTCAACGAACGGAAAGGGATAGAGAGAGAGAGAAACAGAGAGAGAGAGACGAAACAAACCGAGGAGAAGGGTAGTTCAATGCCACAGAAAGCTAGAAAACCGCTGATTTCTCGTAAAAATTCGCTACCCTCCCCCACTCTCCCTCACCCCCACCCCCCACAGTCACTATCCCAATTTCCAGAACGCAAGGTTCGAAGCGGTCCTAATTGGGCGACAATAATTATCAGAGCACTCTCGTTTCGTTGGCGGCTTTTCCTTCGACGGCGAATTTTATTTCAGCCAGCTCGGAAATTGCCGTTTCGACGATGCGGGTCAAGCTGAGCCAGCTTTCGGCTGGGTGGAAAAGAACGAGGGAGAGAGAGAGAGGCGGCGGGGGGAGGGCGGAGGAGGGGCGGAATGAGAGAGGATCAACGATGTCGCGGGGGTACCGAAGGGAGAGAGGGGCCGGGGGGAGGGGGTTGGAAAGGTGTCGAGGGTATTACGGCAGCCTAGGTTACAGGCACACGTAAACGCGCATACAACGCGCCGCCTCCTACCATTGCCGGCGCAAGCATGTACACACCACGGACGCGCACGCAGATACTGGCAGTCTCGAGAGTCAACGAGTGGCCGACATATTTTATAATTGATTCCGGTGAATTCGATCGCCGATAATGACGTGTAAACACTAATTACGCCGCCGTTGCCACTAATTAGTGGCTGCCGGTAGAGCGTCCTGGGCTGCTAGGTGTTAATTAATTAGAACCACTCTCCCGTGGCGGTGGTGATTGCCTGCCGCGCGTCACGCTCCGCCCGTGAGATCATCGCGGCGAGAGAGAGGAAGTCGTGGTAGCTGCGAGTCGGTATCGTCGCTCGCCGCCGTTTCTAATTACTGATTGGGAAATAAGTAAATTGGCGTGAGGGAAAGCGGGGCGCACCGCGGTTCAGGTGCCACGGGGTTGGTCAAACTGCGCCGTGGATGCGCCCGGCGAATCGGTAATGTTACGGGGGAAAGGTTACGTGGAGTCGTGAGGTAAAAACAAATCTCGGAACATCCGCGGTTCGCCGCCTTCGGGAAATATCGGGAAAATGAAAACGGTGCGAAAAGAGTGCCAAAGAAGGGGAGGCGACGAAGACGTAAACCAACGAGACGACGAGGAGGCGAAGGAAGGAAGGAAGGAAATTCGTAGCCAGGGGGAGAAGCTCGACCCGCTTCCCGTCGTCGGCTCTTTGACTGATGATTGGCAATCGGTAAGCCGATTACGAGGTCGAGTGAATGTGCTCGCCGGGCCGAGTTCGGCCTGGTCCGACCAACCCTCTACCCTGGTTCGCTTGTCTACTACATATATTTTGTCTATACATATATATATATATATATGTATATATGTATATATATGTATATATATATATATGTAGGTATATATATATATGCCTCGAAACCACCCCCGGTTTCGTCAGCGCCGCCCCCTACGTTCTGGAAACCAGCCCTCGCTGATCTCCTTATTAACCGCAGCCCGGTAATTGCGATCGACGAGCGATTATTCCGCGCCTCGCTGGCTGCCCTCTGCCGCCCAGGATTAGGCAGATTAGTCGTCGGTTATGCCGCCGGATAATTGATTGCACCCGCCGACGCGATAGCTGTGCAATTAAAGGTGCGCTCTCTTCCAACGACACTCACCTGCCAACCGATCACAATATCCCCCCTGCCGAGAAGTTCTGCCGATTCGGTCGCCCCCGAGACAGGGGGGTGGGATTCTTTTTTTCTGGGGCCTTTGCCCCGGGGTTACGCGGTTGGGTGTGATTAGGGTTAATCGTAGCCGCGCCCGAGACGTGGCACGATGGAGACGTAAGACTAAAGAAAAACCTAGCTTATTATAATTACAACGCATGTACTGGTATGAATGTGATGAGCGTCGCTGAGCGAATGATTGACCGGTGAACTGAGCGGCACTGCGGAGAAACAAATGACGATCGAGAATCGTTGTCGCGTCCGAGGCATCGAGCGACCGTTGCAGAAAGACGAAAGACAATATACCCAGAAAGGACGAACGAGTGGACGTAATAAATAATTCTTGTTTAAATATATATACCGCAAATCCATCCATCCTATATCCTCGCAGAAATAAATAATTGATCAAGACGAATAAAATGTTTGGCTTAAATCTAGATCATGGACATCTCTGGATCTTCGGATCTCCAAACTTTTTTTTACTCTATCAAGTGTATTTCGGATCGCTGATCACGAAATAATTATAGAATTTCTATTCTACTGAAAATTATTTCAAAAGGAATCACGTGTGTTTGCTTGCTTTAGAAATAGTTTGGGAATCCGGAGATTCGGATATTTGCATGATCTAGATTTGTTCCAAATGTTTTCTCGCGTTACCACGGAATCTCTACAATATTTTCGTACGTCGAAATATTTCGTACGACACCAAAATTGTCGTGCGCGACGCCACGACAATTTTCTTTTTTTTTCCCCGCCCTCCGTGGTAGGAATTATTCGCTCTCGATTTCCTCTCTTAATTTTCCGCCCCAAAGAGAGCACGACCGCGACGCGAAGCGGCGCGGCGACCACATATTTAATATAGCGGTCGACACGAGGAGGGCGTGTGTACATCTGTCAATTGCGGAGCCCTGGACCTTGCAATTTAAAGGTGGGGGGGGGGGGCGAGGTGGCGGTCGGGGTTGTGGGGGGTGGGGTTGAAGGCTTGCTTGAGTTATTGGAGGTTGTCAGTACTGGGTTCTGGTGCCAGGAACACGTGCTTCGATTTCGCGGTAAATCGTCGCCTGCCGCCGCTACCCCCACCCCCGTCACCGCCCTTCGCGCGCCAGATTCGACCATCGCCACCCCACCCCCCCCCCCCCCCCCACCGACGTCCGACGATTCTTTCGCGACGAGTCAAGGTAGAAAAAGTGAGGTGTCGGCGAACTTTCGCGCGAAAATAATGGTACCTAGGGGAAGGGTGTGGGATTAGAAAAAAAGAAAAGAGATTGGAAATCCTGGTACCGGCGAGCGATACGCGGTCGTTCGGTGGATAAGTTATGGAACTGGAAAAGCTCGCTTTCCAAATCCTTTTTGTACGAAATACCGCTCCCCTGTATTTGCATTCTTTTTTTTGTCCTTTTCAATACAGTCGGAAGGAACGCGAAAGATATTGAAACCGGGGTGTTCTCGATGCGTTATCGTGTTCTGGCATAAGTGTTTTTACTTTTCGCAATTTTCCAACACTCGCGACTATGATTAACTCGTCGAATCGAGCCTCGCAATGAAATGCATCCAAAGCCTTCGAACCGGAATTATTTCATTCGACGATGGTGCTTTCGCTTAAAAATATAGTTTCGAGAGGTTTACGTGCGTACGTACTTTTCCCCGTTTGGAATTTAACACTCGCGTTTAAACGTACGAAAACAAATTACAGCCGCCTCCCCCGACTTTCGTTTATTTTTCCCGACGCGGTGCATTAACCTTAACGGAGTTTGTTCGACGCTTCGATCGCCCTTTTCACCCCTTCCACGAAATCACAGAAACCCTTACGCAAATACGAGATGTTTGTATTAAAAGCAATATGTACTCGAGCCCGCATACCGTTGGCATTTGGTAACGTGGGGAGGAGGCGCGGTAACTCGAAGCACGCAATGTTTGGCCTGCTAAAAGTTCTACCGTGCCATCTTCTACGTCATCGAGGACGCCACTTTTAAAACGCCTCGACACGTGTCGGGGCCGTAAAAGAGAGGGGCGGCCCTTCGCGCGTGTGTACAAAATCAAAGGGCGCGGAACGAACGTTAAAGACCGCGTGCACGGTTTCGCACGGTTTTCGATTCGTTCGATCGACCGCGAATTATGATCGGGCATAATCGACGAATTAATATTCTTTTTCTTATCTCTATCACTACGGTTTTCAGCATAAAAAAAAAGAGAGAGAATTTCGTAAAATACCGCAAGTTTGAAACTCTAACGCAGTTTGCGCTTGAAACGTTGAACTTACTTTGGAAAGAGATACGCAGTTTCTACTTCGAGGACAGAAAAACGAATATCTAGAAACAAACCGGAATCCATTCGCTGGAATTCCGGAATAATCGATGGAAGATATTTGTTCGAAGGGCACGAACGAGATGACGAATGGGAGCGTGACTACTCGGCGGAAGTTTTCTAAAAAAAAAAAAAGAAAAAAAATCATGTTCGCCCATAGAAGCACCCTTCTTGTCTATTCACTCGAGTTGCCCTTCGCCAGCTTTATCGATTTCTTTTCATCGCGATACGAAAATAGTTTCGAGTGGCCCGACGGAACTCGAGGGCTTCTTAAGGCCGACGAAAGGGTGTACTTCTCAGTGACAGAGAACCCAAAATGGCGTCCCGATACAGGAACACCCTCGGAATGGAAGTACACGGGAAACGCATTAAATTCCTAAAGTCAAAATAACACGAGCGAAGAAACGCGACAACCGAAAATCGGGCAGAAATCTTTCGAGACCCGGCCAACTAATAGATCGTCGCCTTTTCCTCTCGACCCTCGTTAAACTCTGAAAAAGAGTGATTCGGTCAAAAAGTATGCAAAACTAACGCGCGATAAACGCGAAAAGCAAAATTGCTACCAATCTCCCGAGCGAGTCACGGTTAATTCGTCCGAGAAGAAATACGCGCACCGGCGATATAAGCGGATGTACGCGTTAATTAACAAAAGGACAAGGATGAAAGAATAACCGAGGGGCAAGGAAAAAACCCGAAGGTACAAAGGGAAAGCGCGATAGTTACATACCATTGCGCTCGCTCGCGCGTGCGCGCGCGCGCAAAGTCATGTCAACGAACCTTTGGGACTCGGTGTGCGCGTCGCAACGAACAAAAAAGCAACGCGAGCGTGAGGCCGAGCAAAGGCCGGCGGGAGGGACGAGGAGAGACGAAGAGAGGATGTTTTAATTGGACCAAATAACAAACTGTGATTGTTAGCGGGCTGCCACAATCAGCCGTGTCGCGCGTCGAGGATCACCAAGGCCGTGTCACTCGTCGCCGGTGCCCCATACTCGCCGAATTATTTCACTCTCTTTCTTCTCTTCCCCCGCCCCCAAAACATTTTCCTCCCGCATCGTAATAAATCGTAACGCGACCTCTTTCTTTCGCACGCCCACGCGTGCAACGCTGCCGCGCTTGGCTGTGCCGCGACCGTTTGTTTTCGACGTCGAACGAGCAATCCTTCCCCGTCTTTGTTTTTTTATACGCGCAACATACGCGAAGGCACGGTGAGTGGACCGGCGCGGCGCAAAGTCCTCAAAGGTGATAATTGCGTGCCGCGAAAAAACAATTACCCGACGAAAATCGAGGATGTTGAAACGATTTAATTGAAGGGAACGGCCAAGAGATAGCGAGATTTGTATTTTGCGCGGATGGAGTACTTAGCGCCCGATGATTTGCGTGCATTTAAGTGTGAAACTGCAAAGTTCGATTGTAATTCAATTGTACGTGGCTGTTTCGTCGAAAATTGGTCCCGGTAGGATTGGTTAATCAAGAGACAAGATCCTGTCTCGGGCCAAGTACAAGTACGCGAGACTAGATCTTGTATCTTTTTCGGAAAGAACGAACAGGGGTTTTCGAGGTGGTCAAACTGTATTGAACAATTAATTTAAAAAAAAGTGTAATAGCCAACGGAAAGGCCGCGCCGAGATGAGTAATTTGAGTACGATTTTTGTACATTTCGGTGAAATAAAAGGTCACGACTCATTTATAATAAATATAGTGAAGTATAATAAATATAGTAAATATAATAAATATAGTTATCATCTACTTCAGATTACATAACTTCAGTCGATTATTTAATTTTAATTTATTACGGCGTATTTTGACAGTTGCTTACATTCGACATTACCATAACATTTTATGACAAAATACAGAAGGTTTTGTTTTTATCCATCGACTAGTGATTTTCCAAAATATTTAATTTATACGACAGAACGGGAACCTTAATTGATTAGCGCTTCAACGGTGATCGCGCGACGAGAGCATCAACGTTTGCCGACCTTTTCGATAAACGTCGCGAGGGATATCGAATAAACGAGGGGGTCGGGAAAAATAATTTAATTCACCGACAGCGAGGAAAGGTGTCACGGCGTGAATTCGCCTCGGAGAAACGTTCAAAGGACTGGCAGTGAGAAAAAAAAAAGGAGAAGCGGCAGGAATGTACATCCTTCGTACGTGGAAAGAGAGCAACCGCGAGTCTCTCCGCGCTTCTTCGCCTCAAAACCTGAATACGCGTGACAAACCTCTCGTCGAGTCAACCATTAAATTCCGTTGAGAACATCTCACCGGAAAACTCGCGCAACGCTAAAAAAAAAAAATCTTTACCTGGGAAGCGGGTAACCTTCGCTTTTCATTTTCCGCGGTACGCGCGCGCGTCCGAATACACCCACATAACGTTGTGCTTTCACCGAAGAACGAGAAGAATTCCGTATTTTATCGCCTAATGGATGAAATACAGAGGAATTCGCGTTTAGTTGTACGCCGTCCTCTCTACAGTTCGCGAATATCGGAAGACTTGCGTCAGTTTTCGCCCCAGTCAGTTTTCCATGAATTTTGCCGCGGCACACCCGTTAGACATCTCGCTCCGACTCGGCTCCTATTGCGTAAATCGGGGAAGGATTTTAATACGAAGAAAGCCGCGAGGTAGGCAAGCCTCATAAATACAGTTTATCCGGTGGCACGCCCATCCACGCTCATTATTCCGAAATATCTCATTCCGCCGGCATTGCCAACCCCGGCGTCGTCGTCGTCCTCGTCGTCGTCGTCGTGCCGTGACGGCAGATTAAAAAAAAAAAGAAAAAAAGTATCTTATCTCAGACACGGAACGAATGGTAGGGGAAGGGAGAGAAATTGGAAATAAGGAAGAGAAGGCAGCGCGTGCACGGAGGAAAAAGGAACTCGCCAACGGGGAACACGGTGGAAACGTTAATTGCCCAATAAAGCCGAGTTACGGCCGGCAAAAATATGCCGTTAACGCGCTCGTAAGGAGACCTGGAAATGACGCGGAAAGACGTTACTTTTCGTTTAACTTCGCCACCCTCGGGGTGGGGTTTGAGAAAGAAGAAAAAAAAAAAGGAGAGGAGGAAGAAGGGATAAATCGGTTATGTCCTCGGCAAAATCTCGTTACGGTTGACTCGGACCGTTGCTGCACGTTGCTTCCCGACGAAACGACGAAGCGAGAGAGGAGAGATCGTATAATTTTCGTATTTTTCGCTAATGGACGACGGTAATCGCAAAGATTCCGACGAGAATGATTTCGATGAAAAAAAAAAAAAAGAGAGATGCGTTAAATCGACTCGTCGCGGGACGGTATACCTCAATTACGCGGACCGGGTAGTCGCGCGCGGTTCGTAAGATTTTTTTAGTCACTCCTGGTAATCACGCGGGTATTCAGTGAGTCTCCCGATATCTCGACGTCGCTTCACCCCGACGACCGACGCCGGCGTCGCGAAGGAGATCAAAATATTTCAATTCACGGACTCGTAGTAGCCTCGGTGACACAATGGCGGCACGCGTTAATGGGATTAGTCCGGGTTACTATGGGGGACCATACACGCGGGACGCGAGACACGGGGACGAGAGACCAAAGTCCGTGCCCACGCACGTATCCCGGGTTGTCAGGATGTACCTGGGATACGTGTTGCTATACCTCGAGAGCGTACGCTGAAGAAGGGCAACCGTAGCGCCTTTACATAATCCTGATATTTATAGACATTCGTTACGGTTACCGTTTCAAAGCTGACGCGTGTATAAAATAATAAAACTTCATTTCGTTCGGGAGGGGGGGCTGACTGGATGGAAATCAGCGTGGACTCCTCCCTCGGACTACGAGAGGTACGATCTTTTAATTATTCGAACGCGGAGGAGCGCGATTTACGGCATCGCAAAAGGGTCGTTAAGCTAGAGAATTCTTTTTTTTTTATTACTCTCGACTCCTTGTATTCCGCGAGCGTTTCCCCATTATGGTATTTAGTCCCATAATTACCGGCTTCTGACCCTGCCTCTCTCTCTCTCCTTTTCTCACTTTTTCTCTTCCCCCTCAACCCCTCTCTGTAAGACCTTCAAGATCCGTCGCTCTATTTCCGTTCCCTCTTTCGCGGGGCTAGGATTTCCCCAGGACGCCAAGGTGACGACGAGACCCAGACAGACGGGGGCCAAATAGAAGGAAGAGAAATAACCGAAAGAAAGAAAAAAAAAATGGGAATTCGAGCGGAGGGAGAGTATAAAGAAGAGAAATTTCTCGAGAGACGGAAGGAGCCGAGGGAAATGAATTCGGTGTGGAACATCCATACAGGACTCCCGAGAACAGGATTGCGCGGGATTATGATTATCCTTGCCCGCGAGGAAGGAGTGATTTATCCTGTCGCCGTCCTCATTACTGCTCCCGGTCACATAATCCAACCTGCTGCCACACCCTGGACCGCTCGTGCATAGATTAAGGCACGTCCATACCGGCGTAGGTGCATCCTGCCGGCTGCCGTGTAAATTAACCGACCGGCACGTGGAATATTTAGTACCGGACGGTATCACCCGGTCGCGTTATTCTTCCCCGTTGGTCGACGCCAAGGATCAAATTAATCTTTGTTACTTCCGTCCCCTTCCTCGTGTCTCGCCGCGGAAGTATCTTATCGGTTCTGCGAATTTAACCCTCTAACGGACGAATTCAATTTCTTTTTTTTAACTTGCGCTATAATTATTAGACAACAAACTGATCGTATCGCTTGCGCGCGGGTAGCAGGAGCAAATCAGTGGAAGGTAATGTCAATAACAAAAGGCATGACTGCCTGGTGGATGCTAAAATATTTTGAATGCAAGCGTAAATGAAATTTAATTTAACCCTGCCTTAAGGCGGGCATACCCTTTAGAGGGTTAAATTCGCGAAAAGATACGATTTCAATTTACCAAAATTCATCATCCGTTGCTTCGTTTCCGAACGAGATACATATATCTGTCTCGAAATTTTGTTCATCCCGCGCGAGAGGGATTAGAAAAAAAAAAAAAAAGGGAATACTAGGCGATACGAAGCGGTTCGCGTGGATGGCACGAGGGGCGAGAGAGAAGGGGGTTGGGTGGACCGGGGGTTTTTACGGAGAAGAACATAAATATGGGGTATTATTCTCGGGAGCTGGTCGGTCGGCTGGCTGTCCCTCTGATTTATAGGCTCGGCTTGTGAACACGGCTGCCGGTATTTTTATTTAAATTTAATACACTCCACTTGGCGCGTGGGGGTGTATTAGGCAGGTTTAATAAGCGGTCGTGTACAAGTAAATACGTATACGAGCGCCCGCCACGAGTTTGCTGATGATGATAAACGGGCAGAGGTCTCGCGACTTTTTAACGCGGCTTTCCCGAATTCTAAACAAAAGTGAATCGCCTCGCCGGTTATGATGGTTATCCGAACGATCTGCCATTTCCAGACTAAATCTAACACTTTAGATACATAAGAGAAAATCGTACAAACTACAAAGAAGTGATCGAGGTGGAGGGAAGAAACGATTCTTGTTCAGAATTTGCTTATTATCACATTTGTGTGTACGCTCCTGCCGTCCCCGTAAACACTTCGCGAATAACTATCGTGCTCGATATATTCGGGCCCGTTCGTCGCTTCCCGTGCCTCCCCGCAAAAAAACAATGTACGATCGGTGACGAGGCTCGTCTCGCCCAGAGTGTCTGCATATACAATACATTAAACAGTGGCTAGTGCCACGCTTGTGCCAGAACTGGAAAGCCATTATTACCCGCATGCCCAACAATTCTCAAAAACTGAAAATCAACGATAAGATAGAATTGATAGTATTAATAGCGTTTGGACATTACATTCTCGTAACTCGATTACGTTACAACGTATCCAGGTCTGTCGGACACTAATTCGCGAGAAACGTACGGTTTGAGCCTTTGATATGTACATACGCTAAGTCGATCCTTCTCGCATGATGGATCGAGTTAATGTAGCGTATTACGTATTTACGCAGCACGCAGACGGTCCGCGCTGATCCTAAGCTCACGCGCGCACGGGCGGAGGGTGACCGTGGGAGAAAGCACACTGGTTGCTACTCGCTGCTCCATGGCACGCAGGTACATCCATAATCGAGGGTTGCGAGCCACCGATAAGGTGCGGTGTCCTCTCTAATTCCTTTCAAAACTTCCCTTGTACGCGACACATTTCGGTGCTCACGAGAGAAACGCGCTTTCGCAATGGGATCGGTCGGCCCAATGAATTATGGAATGACGGTGATATTCATCGTCCCCGACGGCAACGTCGGAGATTTCCCTCCGTTTAACCTTACCGGCGAGAGACTGCAAATATTTTCAGTTTTCATCTCTCAGGCGCGTCGCTTCGTACGAACGCGGGATATCCGACGTCCACGCGCGTCTCGCGTTCCTTAGCGAGATAAGATTTTTCTCTCGCGCGGTACCGAAAACGTTTCCCTCGGTTTTTGCCTGACCGACGTCCGTTCTTAGGTAAAGGAGAACCGGACGCGTGAGTTTTCACGCCGACACCTCGCGCGCCTGTCATTTCCATTTTTTCTCATTCGAAGGGATTCAACCGCGAGGCTGATTCTGACGGTTTCTAAAAATTTCGTCTGGAGGTACAATGCGCTGCGAAGGGAGTGGGGCGAGAGCGAACGATCCCGAAGGGCCGGAAGGCAGAAGTTTATTCGCGGACAATATGTTTTCTCCTGCTAGGAACGAGAGAAGCACTGCTCTCTCTCTCTCTCTCTACCTCTCTCGCTCTCTCTCCACGCTCGTCGCTTTCGCTTTTGGGGTGGCTCGCGGGGCTTGTAACTCGGTTAAACTGGCACGGGTATTTCATTAGCCATCCCCCGAAGAGAGCCGACCCCATGCGCGACCCCAGAAACCCGTAGGACGGAGACAGACTCCGGGGGTTGTGTCGTGTGATTCTCGAAAGGCATCGCCGTTTCGCTGTTCGAAGCTCGTCGCATTAAGTCGAGTGCCCCGCCACCCTACTTTCCGCTAAATTGTTGACACGACAAATATATCGCCTCTTCGTTTGTGTACCCCGTCTGCCTAGCTCTCTCTCTCTCTCTCTCTCTCGAGGGTCGCGTTCCTAAATTCAACGACGAACGGGACTTTGAGAGTTTGGAGATTTTTAAATCTAACTTTTATTTACGTCAGGAACAAATCTAGATAATGCACATCTCCGAATCTTCGGATCTCCAAACTAAACACCTACGATTACTTACGAAATAATTTATGTCAGTGTGGAAATTATTTCTAAAGCAAGCAAGAGGTTAAACATTGTGCATACGTAGTTGGCTCTAACCTGTCATTTTCCATATTTCGAGTGCTTATATCTCCGGAACTAAAACCAAGCGCCAACTTTTGCTCGCGGATTCCTGATCAGCGAGCCGAAATACACATGATGGAGTAAACCAAAGTTTGGAGAACGGAATATCCAGAGACTTGCATGATCTAGATTTAAGCCTTAATTCCTCCCTGCCATCGCTTTTCTTCCTAATTCTTTCCGCCGGTCGTCGCGTATTCGCGAGAAAAACAATTTCTCCGCTCTCCGACCAAAGTGACCGTAAGAGACGAGACACTCTTTTAGCACCGGGATTCTCTCGGTCGAAGTGCATCCGGTTTCCCGAGACGTCGCATCTTTTAAATTCCGGCTACCTTGCACTCGCGAGGGCGACGAAACTAACCCGTGGGAGGCGGGCCAGACTTTAAAGGATGGCACACAGCTGGTCAGCGCGGAAGGTGTTATCACGGACATTAGCTTTCAACGGGTCACCCAGGATATAAAAGTAGCCCGGGGCGGCCATTACTCGGACATTGTCCGTGCGAGTCTCTTTCGTTCCTACCTCCTCCTTTCACCCCTCTCTCGCTCCCCTCCTCGCCCCGTGGACCCGCGCTCGCCACCCTGTCCATCCCCTTGCGCTCTCTGTCTTTTTTCGCTCCAGAATCGTTCGACCGAGGCACCTCGAGAGGTGCGGCGCGAGAGAGAAACGGACAGAGAGGTCTCCATCCTTATCAGAATTCTTGGTTCGTTCCGCCGTCACCTTGTCGCAAATCCATTTCGCAGTCGGCGAATTTCCACTCGTACACGTTCCCGGGAATCGGGACGAGGGCTGAGTTCCAATCGCGCGAATTTCCTTCGACCCCCGCCCTTTCCCCCTCCCCCCCCCGCCCGCCCGTTCGGCACCCTTTCTTCCTCCTCCTCCTCCTTCCTCCACCGTCCGCCCTCGACTCCCTTGGCCCTCGGTTTTCCGACGAAAATGGAGCCGTAGAGACGAAGAAGAGTCTCGCGGAGCGCTCTTAATGGATTGTACCTAATTTGAGCAGGAGGGTCCTCCTACGAGCGCGACTCGTCGGGATTATTTCGAAAGAATGGCGACGACGGAATAGGTGGCCCTTCTTTCGCGTGCCTCTTTCGGTTAGGCGTGTCTTTGGAATGTTTTATCGTCGAGCGGTAAGGGACACGACGGTACTTTTATTCGTTTCGGCGAAAAATCTTTTTTTCCGCGATCCGCTCGAATCGCGTTCAAAAGCGCGATACGTTCGAAAAGTCATTATACAAATTACCTGTATCACGATTCTCGCGTATCGCGATAATGCGTAAATCGTATTGAAATAAATCTCACATCCGGCGCGTACTCGATCCGTTTCACGAATTCTACCTTCATCCATTATCGCGCCGGTAATAAATCAACATGTTTCCCGTTAATTACCTCCCACTAAAATTTCCGGTAAATCTGCTCGACGCACGGCGTGCATGGTTAGTCAGAGAGTCTCTGATGTTTTCACGAGGAAGAGACGGGAAGCAATTATCCGCTTCGAGATCGCGGCGGTTCAAACGTCCCCTCCCCCTTTATTCGGTCCAATGGGGTAAAAAAGACTGAAATATTGGCAAGCGGTATCTCAACAAATTAGCTCGATGAAATGCAGATGGAACACAAAGTGAGGCCGCGATAGATGGATGGGAAAGAGCGGAGGGAAGACAGAGAAAAAAAAGAGAGAGTGAGAGAGAGAGTGAGAGGAAGGAGGACGAAGGGGAAAGAGAAAAAGACGAACGAAGAGTACGGGGGCGAGAAAGAGAAAGAGAGAGGGCGAATCAAAGTAAAGTCGTTCAGACTCATTGAGCTGGAAGTAACCGACAGAGTGCCTTCCGCGCCTGGCGCTACTAATCTTATGCAATTACTTTACAATTCACTTTGCCGGTTGGCACTCACTGCCAATAGAACAATCTCTGAAATCGAGTTACCCCTCGAAAGTTTTGCACGGCGCGACCCCACTCTCGCACCTTCGAGTTTTTGAGGTAACGCCTCTGGCGAGCCCCGTCGCGACGCCCCGACGATATATATATTTCGATTTAAAACAGTCTTCTCGCTCAGGATCGAATATTTTCACTTCGAGCCCTTTTCCACCCTTTTCCTCCCGCACTCAAGGCTCTCCTCTTGCGCTCGTGAACCGAGGCGCGATCACTTTTATCACGCTCTTCCCGTGGATCACAGTCGTCGAGCTTCAGCGTACGTAAAGAATTGGAAGCGGTGTCGTTATTATTATCGTAACTCGTTGGGTACCGTGTTTGTTAATCGAGATGCCCGTGTCGTTCGTTTATCGATAAACTTAAATTCGGTATTTCGCATTGGAACCGGGGTTTGGTCCCTACCGAGAAGCAAGATCGCTGACAAAGTGATGAAAAGGATATCAATGGATGTCGCTAAGCGCGCGTCAGAGAAGCAGTCGCGAAAATCGGAGCGAGGAGAGAATCGTTAGGAACGAACGGAAGTATAATGACAGAACGGAGCCCTCTCTCGCCCGATATCAATATCTTGGGCACGGTATACGCCGTATCCCTATCCAATCTTAGTTATTGAAAAACTACAAGACCTGCCTAAACAATCGAAGCCCCATGGGGGAGCGGGGAAGGCAGTGCCATTTCATTAAGGAACTCTCGGCGCGCTCCTGCCGTCGCGTTTCAACGATTGAATTCAGAGTCGCATAGTACAGCCAAGACCGAAATACTTTTGTAGACGATCGAACTCAAAAACTGTACGACGAAGCAACAAACTCTGTCTTCCTCTCTCTCTCTCTCTCTCTCTCTCTCTCTCTCTCTCTCTCTCTCTTTCCGTTCCTCATCCGGCATTCGGTGAAATTAATTTTTCTCCTCCTGCTACTCGCCTTCCGCGATTCGAGTTACGTCGTCTCGACGTTTCTCCTCCGTCGAGGAATTTATTATCGAAAATTCCTCGCCCGGCGAGCTTTCTTAAAGTTCGTTTCCGCTCGTCTGTCGTTAACAGAAGGAAAGATTAGAATCGTGTCGTTACATTTCACTTACATCAAATACTCGTATCGGGACTCGCGATCTTTTGGTCAGACGGATGGAACCACTTCAAGATCCACTTGACGAGAGGGGAAATTCTCGCTACCTTTCACTGTCAGCTGTCGTCCTTCTATCTATGTACTCCTGGAAGAACCGGGTGAATTACTCTGACCCCGATGCACGCGGAACGACAGAACGCTACTTGATTTCGAGTAGAGTGAAATCGTAGTCGATCCATTACCATAATTGCTCGAGTTTTGCATACCCCACCGCGTATCCAAATTATTTCCACCGGCGAATCTAGCGACAATAATTGATCTTCCCGTTGATCCTCGCGTTCTTCGTCTTTGGCGCTACGAAAAACGTTTCGATCGTCCCCTCCCCCCCGTTTCCTAGAATCTATCGATTTCCCCCGATTGGTCGGTAATCGCAGTAATTTCAAGGCGACCAGCCGTAACAACGCGCCCCGTCACTCGGCTCGGTAATTGTTTCCTAACGGGCCCCGGTGCCGGGGCAAAACAAACAGCGCCATATGTGCTAGGAGAGGGATGGAGAGAGAGAGAGAGAGAGAGAGAGATGCGTTGGATGTACGGTCCCGAAAGCGCCCCAACGGTGCAGTAACGTGCCCAGGGTGCGTTGCACCCGCGATCGAGATACGCCCATGTAATCAAGAGAACCAAAGGGGCAACCCCTTGTTACACTCCCCCCCCCCACCCACCCCCCGAAAAGCCGCCCTTACAACGATACGGTGAGCCGTGATTAACTTTTCGTCGTGGTGCCGCGCCCCATTCATTTGCCATTCATTCGCGTCCGCACGGATTACCGATGACCGTGTGCGCGTCACGTATCCATACGCGTGTAGACGCGTGTGCGTGCCTACGGGGTACACACGAAGATCAGAGAACAAAATCACTGACCGACTGAGTGACAGAACGACTGATTCCAACTGTGAACGCCGTTTCCATGAAACTCGATTGCCAGTTGGACAGTTCGGTTTTACTTGAACCCGGGGGGAGGATACACGATATCGACGATGACGCGCTATTCGGTTTATAATTCCAAAAAAAAACGGTGATTGAAATTTCGTGCAGATTTTTCGGCCAAACTCGAGCGAGCTCCGGATGTCAAAAAATTCTCATTCGTCCCGCGATACTTGTAATCTCTCCGCCAGAGACGATAACAGAGACCATTTTGGACAAGGTTCCGACGCGATGGATATCGCGAAATCGCGACGCTGCGCTGCCAACGACACGAGCGAATCCTCTAGCTCAGGGGTGGTCAACCTTAATACATTTACCGCCCCACTTTTGTATCTTTCTTAATGGTAAAATTTCTTTACCGTCCACCAGTGGCGTGATAATTCAATTTAGCGTAAGTGGAAAATAATTCTTAGACACTCTTCATTTCTAACAACGAACAACAACCCACCGTCAAAGCTCGAATCAACCACTGGTGGGCAGTAGGGATCAGGTTGACTACCAGTGGTCCAGCCAAATCCCCGACGGCGAACGCCATTGAACGACGGGGGTAATTGAGGGTGATTTCGGGTGATAATCTGCCCCAGAGACCGACTGTCCCCGAGAAGGACTTCGCGCGTCCTACAAGATACCCGCCGATAAGCCGACGACGAACCCCGTCGGCGTACTCCTCCGTCGAGGCTTTCGCTTTAAACTTAAACCGAGTACCGTGACTCACCCGCCTTAAAACCGCGAGACCCTGGTGACAATGAGCAGAAGGGGTTTCCGCCCCACTTCGGTCCAAGATTTAATGCCCGTTGGTTATCGGGAGTAATCGTGAAACTCACCCCATCGTCGACCTCCGCCGCCGCGCCCCCGATTTTGACGGCCCTCACGGGGAGGCCGTTGATTGAAACGTTCTGATTGCATCCCCCAGGGGGTGGCATGCGGGTGCCGCGCCGGGGGGTGACCACCCCCGCCCCGAACGCGGCACACGTACCCACTTATTTGGTAGTCTAATGTCTAATACGGATGTCACCGTGACGAGGAGGTTGATGTTCCTCGTGACTCCGAACTCGGGACAATGGGAACCCCCGAAGACTACGGGATTCTGGGGGGGAAAAGATTTCTCCGCTTACTCCCTCCGTCGCCGTGAGTTTTGTTTAATATTAATGCCGCGCTTACTGCGCGGAACTTTGGCCGCTACGTTAACCCTACTGTCAACAACCGGGTATCCATTTTAATTTTATACAAGATTGTAAAAATCGAGTACAATAATATACCGCGATAAATAAAACGAACATACTTTGGAGAGATTTATAAACACCTATATCGTTCACATTTAAACGGAAGTTCAATAATATATAAATAAATGGTGAAATAAATGTGGTGTGTACCCGGTTGTTGACAGTAGGGTTAAACGATCGTCGTGGGAATTGTTCTCGCGCGTCGGAGCAATTTGTGCCTAAAATCTAAGTCCGATTAACCGAATTGCGATTCAGTCGTACGCGACCACCACGATCGCTTGATATTCATTTTTCCTATTTTCGGGGATAAAGGGAGCTCCCCGTTCGGAAAGCTCCCTTATCGCGTGTACGCGGTCGAAACGATTCCAACGTCGCCGCCTGTCCCTAACACCGCGAGCAACGTGAGATCGAAAAATCAGCCACTCGAGGGCGCGAATTGAAAATCTGGTCCGTGATAAAAAAAAAAAAAAAAAAAAAAAAAGAGGCACGGTGGGGTGTGGGACGATCCTTAGGCAATTTCTTGCGCCCCCAGCGCGATAAAACCGAGGAGAACGGGCCGCGGAGGAGGGTGAGGAGGGGCGGCGGGGGGGGGGGGGAAGGAGTAAAAAGGAGGAAGAAAAGCAGAAGGAGGGCAGGGTAGTAGCTGGGAAAAGATGATGGGACGCGAGAAGGGGACGTTGGTCGGGGGAAGAGGATGGCCTATCAGCATATTTCAAAGATAAGCCCATGCCCACCCTTCTCGGCAACCCCCCCGCCGGGCCATCAGCCATAATAACAATCCGATATGATTACGCCATAATCGTAACGCAGCCAACCAAGCGGGAGGGCAAAATTACGCCGGTGAATTGAGATACCGTGTTTACGTCTTCCAAAGTGCTCGCATAAACAAAATTAAACGGCTACCCCCCTCCCCCCCTTCTGCCGCTAGAACGTAGCGTTAAGTTTGCGCTATAGAAATTTGGCGAGGACTGTTTTCGCGTCGCGTCGTAAGGAGTGTTTTAACTTTTAACGAGGATCAGCTTAGAAATTGCAATCTATCATTCTTTTCTAAGCGATAACGAATGGTAGTGAGTTAACGAGTCGTTAAGGGAAATTTATTTAATTCAGGACTGTACGTATGTACGCCGCGGTAATTTCAGGGCGGACCTGATTCCGTCGCGATCGGTATTGAATAAATTTGGCTCTGCGCTGTTTGCGCGAATTTTTCCCAATAATAATTTGTTGCTCGTGCAATGAGTTACAAAGCGAAGCGTTTAATAAACCAACCTGGACTCGTTATGCTCGCCGATGACGAGGGACCATGGCGCGCGATATAAAATGCGTCACGATTTTGCATGACCGAGAGTTTTTCGTCCCCATTTTTCTCGTCGGCGGCCATACAATGCCGATACGTTTTTAACGATTCGCGTCACGAAAATACCACGCGTTTCCTCGCAATACCTGGACGCTTGTAATCGTCGGCGATTTTCATGGCGTCGCATAATGGTTACGTCATCGCGCGCCAGTCAGGTTTATTCGGAAATCGCGATAATTCCTTCGCCGGCGGGCGTCACCGTTCAATAGTTGAATTCGGTACCACCTGCAATTATACCGTTAATTTAAAAGTTACATCGACCGATTCTTTTTTTTCTCCCCGCCGAAAGGAGTCTATTAGGCGTGATACGCTGTACGAGAGTCGACGCACGAATATTTATGCGAGGCAATACCATTCAACGTTGGGAAAATAAGCGTGGCGATTGTTAAGCTTCTATTTCAAAAGGTTTCGTTGCAGGATAAATACCGACCATTAAAAGTCGGCGAAAAATATTTCAATTGAGACTGAAAAATCAACGAGTAATTCCGTGACGTTGGAGCGGCGAAAAATGTCACCGAAATGTTACCATAACGGGGGGGGGGGTTGGGGGGACGATGAAATTTTCATGGCCCTCCCAGCACAATACACGGTGCGAGCACGATTCCTTTGTGCGCCTTAGTTAAAAACAATGTATCGCCCGCGACGATAAAAATTCGTCGGACGCAAACGATCGCTGGATAAGCTACGTCGCGTGGTAGAGAGCGAGTGTTGTATCGGGACTCGCGACGATTTGCAATTTTCCAACGTCCATCGTTCTTCCTCCCCCCCGCTCCGCTGGGCCAAATCGGCCGTTCGACGTCGCCGGGAGAAGGGTTTCACCGAAAGAGAGGGCTCGCACGAAGACGAGAGTGGGGTGGGGTGGGGTTAAAGGTGGCTGCTATGTATTCCTTACTCCCCGAAGACGCGGACAATGCACCCTCGACGTCACTCTCAATGCTTCCAATGTCGACGGAGGGAGGACGAGGGACTCGGTACCCGGATAGGAGGATTTCGCTCGACGACGAGTTTCCAGGAAAAGACGCGAGAGAGAGAGAGAGAGAGAGAGAGAGAGGCTAGGATAAGGGAGGGAAGGGTGAGAGAAACGACGAAGAGGGAACGGCGAATAGAGAGAAAGGGACAGAACCGATCAACAGTCAGCTGACGAGGAACGAATATAATAGCGACGAGAGAGGGAGAAGAAAGTCGGAGAGAGACTCTCACTTTCCTGTCGGCAGCCGACGCGACGCGACGCGACGGTCCGGATTGTCGATGGAATGCTAAACGACCCGGAATCGCTGAATCGGTATTGAGTCCTCTCTCGCAGTCCCTCTCCTTTTTTTTTCTCTCTGGCGAAAGAGAGCGGCCCGCTTTCTCTACCGCGCTCGCTCCGCGTACTTTCTCTCCCGTTTCTCCTGGCACCTACCCACCAACTTCCGACCGCCCTTAGCGTGCCGGCGATTGTGTTCGCCGTTTTGTACGAATTTGCCTGTTGACTTCGATCTCAACCTTCGGACGAATCGCGCGCTCGGCCCGCCGAGGAGTCCCGTCGTGGGAAACGAACGTTTGCGGTTGCGGTGGACAGAATTTTGAAGTAAGGTCATCGGAGAATCCCGTATACAAAGCCACGTAGCAGTATTAATTAGTCGGCTCGAACGTCGCGATACGAACAACAACAAAAACAGAAACGCCCTAATCAACGATCACGGTTTAATTCCAACGATCCCCGGGAACCAGCGCTGCTGCGCCGGTTCCTCGAATCGGCGCCGCGTATCAGTCCACTTCCATCATCTTCCCACGCGCACGCTGTGGTCGCACACGCACACGCGCACACGAGTGGCTACCTGCGCACGCCAGCTAAAACGCGCCAGTGTGCGTTTCGTTCGGCATTATCCGAGCTGTAGTATCTGATGACCCGCCCAGGGCTGCGTCTGACAGCAGCAGCCGGGAAATGAGGACTTCTAGGAGCTGAGTCTAAACGCGGGGAAGGGGGGGGGGGTGGATTTTGCGGAGGGCACTCCGTTCCACGGGTTTGCGGGGTAGATGGCAAGTACCGACGGAGGAGAGGGTGGGATGGGGGGGGGGAGAGAGGGTGTGTGTCGTGGCCCAGAGGGAGGCGCCAGGAAAGGGGGGTGGGGGAGGGTGACAGTCTTCATGTCATGCACTTAAATATGTACCGAGATAATGCTGTCGAGAGGACCTGCGGGGCTCGCCGGGTTCTCGAATGGAATGGAACGTCCCGGAGTGTTTCAGACAGTTTGTTTACCAGCCGTGTCTCTCGCCCTTCTCTCTCTCTCTCCCCCTCTCTCTGTTTCTCTCCCTCTTTCTCATCGCCCACTCTCAATCCTCTCTTCCACGAGCTCTTTAGAGAGCGTTCTCTTCCGGCCGATTGATATCCGCGGATATTTATCCGTGGTAACTGCGACCGTCCAATAGATTCAGAGGTTAATTGAGAGCCATCGCCTATGGGGAGGGTACATCGACAGGGACGGATATATTTGTTATTTATAAAGATTCAAAACGTACGCTAAAAGTTGCATCCTAGTTCGTCCCTATCTCGCGATTAAAAGCGACGATTTTTTTAACCTCAGTCGCGCGCAGAAACAGCGATCGCAATTATTGCACAACGGTCGCCGAGAGAATTCGCGAAGAGGCGAAAGTCGGAAGGACCCGGGGAAGAATTGAGTTAATCGATATGGTCGCGTTAAGGCGCGTGTGCGTGCGTTCTTGGGGGGGAGGGGGGGGCAGTGGGATCGTGTCGGTGGCATATGTGGATCGTGCCGTGTGTGCATATGCTAATGCGAGAATAAACGGTTCTATTAGAAGAGCCAACAAACGCCCCACTCGATGAGCGCGGGGATTTGAATACATAAATACTCGAGTTCCTGGTGGGTACACGTATGTATACCGCGCGGGGGTATACGATATGCATACATTCAAGGCTGGAGGGTGTGATGTTTTAATCCGGCACCAAGCGGACTATTATTTCTACGGGTACGTTTCCTACTATTTTACAACCACGCGTACCAGCGTACGTACATATATATGTATATGTTTCGCTAAAATATATATATATATATATGTATTAATAATAATCCGGCCGGCACAGAATTAAAACATCGCACCCTCGAACCTTGAGCGTACCGTTATGCTGTATGCTTTATATATTTTGCTTTTATTATTATTATTTAACCGCCTAGAGGACTTGCCGTGTCAAGTTCCTCTTCTTTCTCAGTAGCGCAACATATGCACACGCACGTACCTTATATTTTCCTATGTCTGATTAAGTCAGCGAGCCTACGCGGCCCTCGGGAGCTCGCAGTGCGCGAAGATACACGAGAGTATCAAGAGCATTGAGCATTTTAGTCCGTAGTTCTTTAATTCTCGTACGCAATACTTAATATAAACTGTATATTATACCAACGACGTTGACACCGAAACCAAAACCCGCCTCTAGTCTAACGTCCCAGAATAACAGTACGTATAACGTGACTTCAAAAATTGATGTGATTCCATGCAACGATTTCGCGTTAAATTGAATCCTTGACGAGGATAAATTCGAAAAGTGCGCCGAAATAAGGTGACTCTTGAGAAGAGCAGGTATGGTGTCTAGGGAATATTTTCGATTCGCTGGGGAGGAAACGAGAAAGAGGGACAGAGAGAGAGGAAGCAAGGCAGAAGTCACCATCGCTCAACGAATTCCTGCACCACCGAGGAACAGTTTCCAAGGGATTTCGAGTCGTCGCTCGGCAACTCGAGCATTCTCGTACCAACCCCCTTGGCGAACCCCCAAATACCCGTCCCATTGGCAAGTCACTTTGTCTAATGCCGAGTAACTTCGTCGATTTATCTTGAGCATCGGGTACGCGTAGCCGTATGCTCGTGTACACCGTGACGACGATGTTCGACCCGTAATACCACGTAATCTCCCCGCTCGAATGAGATTACAATTTCAATCAAAAATAGCCGGAGAAAAGTGTCATCAAATCGAACAGCATTTTTTCTCTTCTCACGCTCGATACAAACGGATACTTAAACAACGAACGATACGACGCTCCTCTTCGTCCGGTCCACTCGATACGTTACATAGTGAAGGTTCGCCGATCATGCATTTCTCCAAACTAAACGACGGTGAAAAAAAAAAAAAAATAGAAAGCAGAATGGAATCTTCAGTTTTCTTGGCGGCCAAAAGGAGAATTCCCGTGGCACTCGACTAATGGATGCCGGGAGTCTTATGGCAGCGCGGAATGGGAGCATAACGGGGATAGGACGGAGACAGAGGTAGACCGACGGGGGGCGTAGAGCGAGCGAGCGAGAGAGAAGGGACGTCGCGACGCCAAACTTTAACTCGTTAATTACCGGCGCGAGGGCGACTTCTTGCCGGCGCTCGAATATTTCAAACTATTGTGTTCGTAAACCCCTCCGGCTTGGCTCGGGCAAGGAAACCCTCTATACTATATATATAGTATACGCTAGGTCCTGCACTCCTGTTCCTACTCCAGCCTCCGTCCTCCGTGTACAATCACACGGACGCACACCGACGAATGCGTGGATGCGCACACGAATACGGCGTATCCTTTGCACGCGTACATTCCCTCTTCCTCCTCGCCCCCCCCCAACTCCTCACCCTTACTCACTCTCTCTCTCTCACTCTCATACCTCGAATCGCCCTTAGTCTGCCAGAATCTCTCTCCCAAATGTCCCAGAAACCCCTGGCTACGAATCGAGTCGAGTGTCGTTGGACTAAGAAAGGGGGGTTGGGGGGGGGGTTGAAGAAGTTGAAGAAGAGAGCGGGAGAGTCGGGCGAAATGGCGAGAAGGAGGTAGTAGTTCGAAGGGAGGAGGAGAGGAACGGGGGGGGAGCCGAGAGGCGAGTGCAACGAAGACGAGAGAGAGAGAGAGAGTTTGTAGCCAGGGTTTCCGGGAAATCATTATCGATAAGGTACAATGCACGATAAATGTACGAATTAATCCGGCGGTAATTTGCTTGAGAGCTTCGACGCCGCCGCCGCCGGGTTCTATCGTCGCTGCGATTACTTTAGCCGTTGCCGTTGTTGGCGGCGTTACTGTCGTCCCCTTTTGTCGCCGCCCCCCCCCCCCCCCCTCCCGCTAACTTACTATCACTGCCGTTAATGCCCATCGGATTATTTCAATTATCGAAAGTTCCGTTCCTACCTCGTTTCCGTTCCCGATGAAATTACGAAGTTCGATGGTTGCCCCGAAGTTTCGAGTTTCGACGGCGGCGGTGAGAGAGCACCGTTACCGTGGTTTAGCGCGCCGCGCCGGTTGCTCCCGAATTTCGAGAGGATCGATATACGCGCGCTCGCGAGCGTCAAGAAACGTTTCGTCGTATAATGCGCAATTTTTCGGCGTAACGGTACGCTTTAACGGGAACAGCCAAACGCGGTCTACCCGGCGAATAAAACGTTCGCGTGGCACGAGGTCGGAAAAATTGGTAAAGGTTTATTTTTTTTTCTTTCTTTTTTTTCCAGAGCGAGGAGAAGTCGCGGAAAAATGACGCGGTTAAGCATCGCGCATCCCGTTTTAGATATTTAGTCGCCGAGGGGCCGCGCTACCCGTTGAATATTTTAACTCGGGGACTCGGGGGCTTTAAACGCAAATATCCGGCAAATCGTAAATTGAGCCTCGCCACTGTTCCCGTCCCGCCCCCACCTCGATTCATTTCTGAAGAAGCACCTGCTCCAGATTGTGCGATCCGGAGAGTGGAAACCATATCCGGTCCTTCAGGATTTCTTCATCCGGAAGAAAAAACTGGGAACGTTTCGCTTGTACGAGAGACGAGGGTGCACCGAGGGAAGGAGAGGGAGGGAGGGAGGAGGAATGGCAGAGAACCGGAGAGAGAGAGAGCGGGGGGAGGGGAGGGAGACGGAGAATTATGGAGAGACCGAGAGAAACTGCAAAAGAGAATGAGAGAGAGAGAGAGAGGCACAGCGAGGAATCTCATATCACGAGGGCAGTTCGTACATAACGTTAATTGTCGCAATTATTACGATATTATAATTCACCCTAATTGTACGGCCAATCGGCACGCGAAGTGCTTAATTGCTTCATCCGCGGCGGAGGGAACGTAGTCTCGCATAAGAGTGGCGCGGGAAGGAGGGGCGAAGGGAGGGAGGGAGGGGTGGGGTAGAAGGAGGGAAAGGTATATGCAATTAAATTAATCGCCACTACTCTCGAGTACAATGATAATCGCGGTAACACTGGTACTTTCTAGAGTCCTCGAAGCATATTTGTTGTATTTTCTGACTGTCGCTGGATGGAGAGAGAGAGAGAGAGAGAGAGAGGGGGGGGGGGAAGAGAAAGAGTGCTTCTGGTGAGCGCGGGTAGAAGCAATGATACGCAAATGCTGGTAGAAACGCGGCGAGGATGAAGAATAAGAGATTCCACCGTAGACGAACTTGGAATAAGGAGCAAAACCACGAGCTACGCGATAGTTGTCATAATTTCTCCCAAACGTTCGACTCGGTTGATATTCAGCGTCGATTTGCCAAAGTATCTCGCCGATATTTCATTTTTACTTTGGCGAATATTTAGCTTCAAAGTTTGTATCTGTAAAAAAATGTTGAAGTTACCATTTCTTTTTGGACAAAGTACGCGCGATACTTAAAAAATAAGTCAACTTCTTTTTTTTTCATTTCAATTTGACGAGAGTTTCCATGCGGACCGTTGAAATCGATCGAAATGAGCGGGACAACTTTTCGGTCCAATATCGCCGGCAGGGAAGAGACCTTTCTCGGGCCAGAGAAATGCGTGGTCGGTGGACGATTAGGAATTTAATTCCACGAAAACCAACCCCCGCGGTCCATGCCGCTAGACTCGACGTGGACTTAACCGGGTGCGCCGGGCAGGGGAGTTGAGAAAACAAAGCCCCCGCCAGGAGGGAGGAAAAACTTGCAAAGAAATCGCGATGCCCGGGAAGAAAAATGAATTGAGCAATGCACCGTCGCTCAGCTTAATTCCTTGGTCCTTTGTACATTGTCCTTGGTAGAGAGCTCGCGTTCTTCGTCGCGGGTAAATAAAAAGATGTATATACATATATATTTGTATACACGCGTATACATGGGTACTTGCTAAAAATAATTTCATTTCCCCGTGGTTCCCTTCAACGTCACGACGCGCTTGTCCCGTTTCTTCGAATACGTTTGCCCGACAAAAAAACAATTATGATTTATTCTCGGTTAGCCGGCGAAAAATTAAGAACGAGCAAAATCTCCGTACGTGACAATCTCGAGAATGGTTGATTAACAGAGATACCGCTCGCAAAGCACCGCGCGTCGTAGCGTGTAAATCAACCGAGAATATACACCTGCCAGGGACAAAATCGGAATATCGAATAAAAAAGAAACTGTCTAAACTACCGATCGATGGTACGTTTGGTAAAAAAAAAAACAAAAAAAAAAGCCGAAGACTCGGCCATTATTATACGAAAGGAACGCGAGACTGCAACTACGCAAGAACGTCGAGGAATGATGCGCCTATTGTTCGTAAACGGGGCAGAGATTCCCTCATCCGCAAACGTGTATCTCCGTCAGACATTTTCTCTTTCATTTTCCACAATTTTCCCCCACCCCACCCCTCCAAGCCCCAGAGCCTCGCGCTCCGTGGGCGCAGCCATCTTAATAAGCCGCTAACACATTGGCTGGCTGCCTCGTAAAATGTACGAGAGGCAGAAGCAACGAGGAGAGACGTCGCGACGCGGAAGATATCGACGAGCGGACGTTACACCGTATAGCCGCGTCAACGTTTTCCCCATTTATTTGCGGACGTACGAGGACCAAGGACCCACACCACCAACCGGGCCTAACGAAGAAACCGAGCGCGAGCCTCCTCGCGCTCGGAGGACCTCGTTATCCTTGCTACCCCGGGGGCCTCGGTGGTCTTCATTCATCGCGCATCTTCGTATCCGTTCCAAGGAGTTTCCGTCCGCCTGGCTTGGAGTGAGGAGAGGAAAACGTGGAAATCCGACTTGCAAGCGACGATAGATGGTCGCGTCGAACCTCGCGATCTTATCCTCTCAGCCTCTTATCTTCGTCGGGACAACGGAAACTAGACAAAACGCTCCTCCGTCTGCACCCCCCCCGGACTATGGTTTTATTGTTCTCCTTCGGCCCCCCCCACCCCTCTCTTAATAAGCCAACGACACGTCGTTCAACTGGTTGCAGCTGCCGTTGTTCGAGATGCCAGTAGCGTTAACGGACGTTGCGGATTCGCCGATGCGGGGCGCTTCGTTTCTCGCGGATGAGGAGAGAGAGAAGAGCGCGGAGAGGTCGGTGGGTGGGCGAGGGGGGTGGGGGGGGGGACGAACGAGGATGCGACGTCGCATCTTCACACCCGGACGACCTCGTTATCCCGGGTCTTCCAGGCACAGGTGAGGTTCGCGGTTCGCGGTTCGCGAGATGCGCGCGTATCCACAGATGCGGATATCAACGGTCCTTTCGTGCGAGCTACGAGACTACCACACGACGACGACTACGGCGACAACGACGCTCGCCTGGATACGGCCCTGCCCGCTTCGTCGGGATGAGGCTAATGGACAAAAGAGCACGGGCGAGAAAACGCCATATAGGCAGAGCGCAGCCGTGAAAGGGTGCAACCAACGATTAACAACGAGAGAGGGCCGAGGGTGTCGCCGAGAGTGTTGTCTTCGTGTGCCGTTTTCACGCAGTCGTCGTCCTCGACCTCTTCTTCTCCCTCCCTCGCTCCCTCTCTCTCACTCTCTCTCTCTTTCTCTCCCTTCCGCTTCCGTCTGCCGTATCGCGTTCATCCGTCTCCTTCTCTTCGTACGTTCTATTTTTCTGTTTCTTTCCATCTACCTCTCTCTCTCTCTCTCGCTCTCGCTCTTTTCCTCTCACGCTCGTGCAATTTTCCATCCTTTGCTCTCTCTCGTCCTCGCCCCGCACACCTCCTCCTCTCTCGCTCACCGCGGCAGCTGCTATTCCTGGTTCGTTTTCGTAATTGAAAGACGACCTGTGCGCCCACCCCCGCAGTGGCAGTGTTATTACGCAGAGTCGTCGTCGTCGTCGTCTTCGGTGCTCTCGTCGTCGTCGTCGTCGTGACCGTTAGCGCTGCAGTTGCGCCAGTGAACTGAATCATAACCTCGGGAATCCAGCGCAACGCCGATTTGCATTGCGACGGGGTGCCCCTGTCGGCTGCAATGAGCGTGGAAAACTGTGACACGATTGTTTCCCCAGCCTTCTTTTTTTTCCCCCCCTATTTCCCTGGGAAATTGGGAAACGAGAGTATCTCGACGCTCGGAATTGCCAGGAGCGGCGAGATTATATTCGTTCGAGAGAAAAACGGCCGTGCGCCTCGAGTATTCGTTATTTATCGGTAATTGCGTCAAATAAAATTTTCACCTCGTAATTGAGAGTGGTAACGGTGGAGGACAACGGGAGTCGCGGGTGTGTATGCATTTTCCCCCCATTCGAGACTAAAATTCGCCGCCTAACGACTGCAAGCTCCGGAAACGGGATGCTAATGAACAAAAAGACGATACAACGGCACCACGCGCTGCATCGTGAAAAGGTGCAGCCAATGATAAACAGCGACCCAAGGGTGTCGTTGTTTTTCGCTGCGCTGCGTATCTCGACGTTGCCCGGCTAACGGAGCTCTGCCCTATTTCTTTCTTCTTTAGAGACACATCTATGCCGTTCCCCTGAAATGCCTCCGATTCTAATGCGAGACTCTCGACGAGTAGGGGGAAACTCGACTAACGTTCGCGGGTACCGTCGGACCTTTCCGCTTCGCGTCAACAATTCCGCGACGCGAATCACCGTGTCCGAAGGATCGTAGGAAAATTTTACTAAACGCGATCGGTGCAAACTGGGGCTTAAATCTAGATCGTGCACATCTCTGGATCTTCGAATCTCCAAAGTTTTTTTTTTACTCTATCGAGTGTATTTCGGGTCGATGATCATTAGACTGCGGATGTTTATGTAAAATGCATTATTCTTATACTGACTTTAAACGGGTTTTGTGACGCGGATGCGATAAGTGTGGGTGAAGTGTACGTATAATATATTGTATTGCCCGAATAGTACATATATTATTATACGTGTAATATATTATTATCGCCTGTCAGTTCATTAAAAATAATATATTTTGCACAAACATCCGCAGTCTACTAATTACACAATAATTATAGAATTTCTATTCTACTGAAAATTATTTCGCAAGGAATCACGTGTATTTGCTCGCTTTGAAAATAGTTTGGAGACCCGTCGATTCGCGGAGATGCGCACGATCTAGATTTCTTCCCAAACTAGACACCGAAACGTTCCACGGATCTCTATAAAAGTGCCTCGAGGAATCGAGCGATCGTTACGCGGCAATATTCACCGCATCGTGAACAAAATTCAGCGTTAAACCTTAACCGTCGAGCGGCAACGTCCCTAAAATCGCGTGATAGATAGGCACGCGTTACAAAGCGATTTTCGTGACCTCGATAAAGGGGGGCCCGCGCGCGCTAGCCGAATCTTTCGAAGCTGCCTGCGAAGACGAGCAGATGACGCCGAATGACGGGGCGTTCTCTCATTAGGCACGGAAAACTCGGGCATGAATTATAGGCCATAATTTACGCCGGACCGCGTGTTGTTCACGGGGGCCACTTTCGCGGGGCAACGGAGCGGATGGAAACTGGGTTAACGACGCGAAGGATGGGCGGGACGATTGCGGTACTCGTGAAACTAAATTGAAATCGATACCGAGAAACGGAGGAAAATCAAAAATCAAATACCCCCCCGCGTCTCTCTTTTCTCTCCGGGCGCTCTTAACTCGACTGAATATTATTTCGCTGCCAATCGCGAAAATGATCAGAGCCACGCGAAGGAGGTCCTTTGAACCCCCCCCCCCCCCAGGTAGAGGCATAAAGAGTCGTCGTGCGAGCTCAGTCGATCAAACGTGACGCTCTCGCGTACGCGGAGCATCGTACGCTCGTAGAGCAGCTCGTCAAACACCTCGTCCCCTTTCTTCGCCGTCGCGAGAGCCGCCACCGCGTGGCCGGGGGTGAGGAGGAGGTGGAAAGGGGGGGGGTGGTGGCCGGGGGTGGCGTCATGGTTACACCGGCACGCGCGTCGCTTTGACGCGCGCCTTCTACGCATCGAGTGCAAAAAAAAAGGAAGAGGCGTAAAGAGAGTTTCGAAAAAAGAGTAGCGTTCCTTTCAGCCTTTCCCCTCTCCCTCCACCCTTCCTCCCACCGCCCCATCCACCCGCAGGGCAACCAACGTTACCGCTGAATTAAGCGCAACGCTGCTGGCGAAAGAACCAAGTGAAAAAATAAAAAAAAAAGCAGGGGCGCGCGTAAGAGGAAAAAAACGGCGAAGGGAGGGGGGAGGGGGGGGGCATAGACGTTACCCGCCGTAACGTTTGATCCGCGCGCGCGGATTAAGCCCACCGGAATCCGCGCACGGTGTACTCCCCATCCGCTGCGAACGCGGCCGCGGCGGCGGCGGCGGCGGCGTCGGCGGCGAGGCTCAAAGACTACGATTTGAAACGCGCGTAACACCTGAAAAGGATCAACTTCTCTTCTTTCTTGCCCGTCCTCGTCGCGGCTCGCTGAGCGTCGACAGTTCGCGTAACTCCGACGATAATTAGCTCGCAGGCTAATTTCGCGGGCGATTGTCGCAAATCACCGCGGAGGAGTGAAACACCGACGTTGAAAGACTCGTGCGAAGACAAAAGTGGAATGTCAAAAGAGGGGGGGCTATAGCCGCTGTAAGCTGGTGACGGCGACGGGCGTCCCGAAGCGCGAGAGACTACGCGTTACGCGATCCGTTTGATCTCGAGGGGCTCGCGACGAACGATAACGTGGGCCGTAACCACAGTCACTTTGAATCCCAGCGTCGATCGTGACAGGTACAATAAAACGATTCGCTGAGATTGATTAAATCGCGCGCTTCGAAGGGCTAATCGAAGGGATCGACGGAGATTCTTTCAAAGTGCGTTCGTACGCTTTTCCTCCGTCGACGGGAATACCATGCGAACACACTCGCGATACCGAGTTCTCGCTCTCCTCTTCGGTTTTCAGTTTACAGAAATAGTGGAAAAAGAAAGTCATACGATCTGTCGATATTTCGTATCGCAAAACGAAGAAAGAATACCTTTAATTACTAATAATGTTCTTCTTTTCACATTCGTGCGTGTACAGCTTATCTCCTTCTCTCTCTCTCTATCTATCTATCTATGTAACAGAGGGACACGTAGAGGGAAAAACAGGGAAGTATGTACGCAGGATTTTCACGGTGCACGGTCCTCTCCTTCTCTCGGTTGACGGTCGCTCTTTTGCTCGCGAGTGCGAAGGGCGACACTTCCGCGTCGCGACGCATTGCCGTGCTCACGATGCGTGTCACGAAGTCGCCGTCGTCGTCGTCGTCGTCGTCGTCAGCGACGCACGCAACGGTACGCGCCAAGGTATACGGATTCACGCACACGGTGCCGTGGTTTTCTGGCGTGCATGCACGCATTAAGGTGCACGCCTCGATGAAGAAGCCGGTGTTGGTTGCACTTGCTGAACATAAGTGCGAATTGCAACACCACTCTCTCCCGCTTCTCCTCTCTCTCTCTCTCTCTCTCTCACACACACACACTAGCACACTCTCTCTGCTCTTCTCTCCCCTCTTCTACGCTCCAGCGTCACTGGCGTCATCCAACGACCTCCCTTCACTCCCGTCCCCGCCTTCCACACGGCAACGAGGGTGGTTTGCGAAGTGAGTGCTGTTGCGTGCATAACGTGCGGACGCGTATACTAATTACAGCGTTCCCATTTTGCACCATCCACCGCCCGGTATCTCTACCGTTGTGGTCCCCATCCGTTTGCGACAGTCGCAGTTCCGCAGGGCTGTACCACCTAAAAGAGGTCCTGAATTTCTTCGCGCAAATTCGATTCGTACTTATTCCAAAGGAGTGAGGTAAATTCTCGGTGATATCAACGAAATGCGACGGAGGGGAGAGACTCGAGAGGACTGTGCCTCCGCGAGAAATGATCGGCGAAGATGTTTCTAATTTTCCCAAGAGCTCGATTGAGACGTCGTTTATTGGCGAAGATGCAGACGGCCAATGAAAGTTGGATGACTACGCCCGACAATGGATGATTGAATTTTGCTAGAGAGAGGTGCAGTCGAGATCTCCCTCGCGACACGTCCCTGAGGATCCGCGTTTCCCCTCACGGAACACCCATCTCCTCTGCATCCTGCCCGTCTGTCGCATCCCTTTTTCTCTCTCCTTTACCGGGCGGAGAGGAGCTTTTAATTAACATTTCGATTCTTGGAAGGGCCGTTTGTGCCGCCACGTCGGAACAGACGTCGTAGTCGTAGTCGCTCGTCGACGACGACGTCGCCGCCGCCACCGTCACCGCCGCAGTCATCGTCGTCGAGCTACTCGTCTCTTGCAGTCGCATCGGGGCACACCGGTTACGACAGCAACGAAAGAGAGAGAGAGAGAGAGGAGGGGATGGGGTGGGGGTGGGGGGGCGGGGAGAGGCGGAGAGAAATAAAGAGAGTAGAATACCGACGAAGAAGGGAGCGCGACGGATTCAGCAGCCCTTTTGTCAGGTTCGCTCGTCGTTCGTATTCTGGTAATTAGTTCATTTGCCTGTGCTAATTACGTTACTTTTTTAATACCGCACAAGAGAGAAACGACTGGCTCTGTGCGCGAATTCAGTCTCACGCGTACGCGCGTTATGTACTACGTACACGTGTTCGGTATCTGCGATGAAAAGGCTGACGATGTCCTTCAGGATGAGGGCGGAGATGGATCTTTTTTTTTTTTTCTTCTCTTTCTTTACTACGAAAATTCGAAAGCAACGTCGCTACTAATAGCTCCTAGCCGTTTCTTTCCGCTCGAAATTTGACTGTTGCCTAAAGCGCAGTGGCGTAACACCTGGCTAAATTTGAAAAACCCTCGACAATATTGGAGGAGAGAGTTGGCGATACTGGGCGATCGATTTACACATTTCTGGACAGAAATATGGACGAACCTTGCCTAGCAGCGTCGTCGCCGTTCCGATAGGAAAGATAAAAAAAAAAAGAACTCACTCGCAAACTAAAAACCGAAGAATAATTAGCAATTAGCGAGCCGATTTTTGCACTCGACGGAGAGCGAAGGAAGGAATCGTTCGTCGCTCTCTGGCGGGCAACCCTTCGCGATTTCGAAAGACTCACCCCCCTCCCCCCCACGCCGAGTGTTTATCTCTGGCCCTCTTACCACTCCCCCTCCCCTCCGCGGTAGCTGCTCCAACCTCCTCCAAGTTCGCAATTAGGGGGCGTCGGGACGCTACGCGACGCTACGTCGCCCTTTTGCCTGTTATTTAATTGGGATGTGCAATTGAATGACACTCGGTACACCGGAGTAACCGGGAAAGAGTTGTCGCCGTTGGTGACGGGCCTAACGACGCCATTGTAGGACTTCCACTTCGTGGCCACTTCAATCTCTTTTTACGATGCTCTCTCGATGACGTTCCGCCCTGGCGAACCGACGACGTTTCCGTTCACCAACGAAGGAAACAAAAACTATCGATTTCCGCGAAACGGTGGCCCGAATTTTCCATTTGTCGACGTTCGCGGATATTAAATACAGTCGTCGCGGTACGGATCAGTGTTAGAACTCGTTGCTTGAATCTAGATCGTGCACATCTCTGGATCTTTAGATCTCCAAATATTTTTTTACTCTATCAAGTGTATTTCGGCTCGCTGATCACGAAATAATTATAGAATTTCTATTCTACTGGAAATTATTTCACAAGGAATCACGTGTGTTTCCTTAGAAATAGTTTGGAGATCCAGAGAATTCGGAGATGTGCATGATCTAGATTTGTTCCGAACTCGTAACCGTATATCTAAGATCGTGACGAATCAAGGAAATCTATTGAAAATTATTGGTGTCGCGGCGTCGTACGTACAGTTCCACGAGGATCGCTCGGGGGTAATCTCGTGCGAACGTTCTCGATTTCCCAAAAGGACTATTATAACGTACCCTGATCGCCCTACTACGGTTAATAAAATGTGTCCTGACAGGAGCAGATTGACAGCTGAAGCGACCCAGAGACGAGCTTTATTGTCACCCTCGGCGTAACGCCGTCACGGAGAGAAATAATTCCAGCAGGATTAAAGGGACGGACTCGCGGCTCCCGTAATTCCTAGGGTTCCGCTACATTCCCACAGAGACGGAAAAGCCGACGGAAGAGCGTAGCGACAAAAATCTGTATCGAAAACATTTAATATCGAGGGCTCTAGATCCCTGCCGATTTCCCAATTTCGATTTGCCCCATGCCGCGTCATTAAACCCCCCTCCGAGATTTTTAATAATCTTAAAACCTTATTTTCCTCGGATCCCGAGTGAAAAAGGAACCGAGTCGAAGCTAAACTCCCCGAGACGGTACTAACAAGACGCAACCAGCCAGCACTGTTAGAACGAAGGAGGTCCCTTAACGAGATCAGCTCCGTGGAAAGACGCGGTGATGCAGTATCCGCGAGATATCCCCGTAGGATGATGGCGGCGGGAGTGGGGTCCTTTGACACTTCGCCTTCTCCGCGAGTGAGTAGGAGAGACAGCCAAAGAACGACACCGGCGCAACGAAGACAGACGGGGTGTGGAGGGGGGGTAGAAGGGAGGACGTAGAGGAGGGAGGGGGGGGAGGAGGGAAAGCACGAGGCGAGGAGTCTGCATCTTGGAAGACTTCCTCGAGCTCATTACGCCGACAATAATTAACGTTGCTTAAAGTGTCGTTATGGAAATAACCGGAGAAGAGAACCGGAGAGGTAGGGAAGGGGGAGGGGGGAGGGGGAGGCGAAACGAGGATGCGCGGGTGGAGAAAAAGAGAAGAGGAAGAGAGAATTAGACGTAAGCGAGACAGTTGGTCGAAGAATAAAGAAAAGAACGGGCGAAAGAGAAAGGGAAGGGAAGTCGAGAGGACAGAAAGCGAGAGACGGGACAGAGGGGAAGTGGGAGGGAAGAGAGAAAGATGATCCTTATACTATCCATCGCATTCTACGATGGAAAATGTTTCCATTGGTGCCCCCCATACCCGGGGGTTGCCCCTCGCTCGTTGCCCCTTTGCACTCAGCCCCTCTCGCCCATTGCCCCGAGAATATAATTCAACGATCCTCCTCGGTGAAAGCCGAGGAACGAGCGAGCGAGCGCAACGAAAGAGGGGCGGGGAGGGGGGGGGGGTCGGTAGAGGGTGGGAAGGGGGTGAGGTTCGCGCTGAATGCCCAATTATTATATCGTGAAATATCTGCTAGAAAATTGGATAATGCACTCTCTGCTCCGAGGAGACGGCCCCGACTGGGTTGGCTTGGCGGCGGATGGTAAAAAAAGGAAGAAAACCCGGGGGCAAGTGGGAAAGAACGAGGCAAGGACCAGTCAGCCATAGAGAGCGAGAGGGGGGCGGGTGGCGGAGGAAGGGAGGGAGGGAGAGAGAGAGAGAGAGAGAGAGAGAGATCTACCTCACGCACTGTGTGCATAACGGATTCTACGTGGGAGAAACGAAACCGCAGAAAACGCCAGTCAACGGCAGCCAGTATGCGGAAACCGCGGCGGAATGACACTCGTGCTGGCGCTAATTGGGCCCTCGAGGTGACGCCACCGAGAGGGATGCTCTTCCACCCCTCAGGACCACCCTCTGCCCCCCTCTCCCCCTCCACCCTTGCCCGCCTTCTTTCCAGCTCGAACCTTCTACTCCTACCATCTCGATCCCTTTCTGGCTTTCTCGCTATCTCTCTCTCTCTCGCTCTCTCGCCACGATAGACCGACCGACGGAAAGAGGGTTTTCGGGGGTTGAAAATGCCTCGAGGAAGAAGCGAAAAGTGGAGAAAAGTCGCGATGGTAGATGCACGAGAAAAGAGGACGATCGGGGTGGCGTGTGTAAAGGAGAGAGAACTAGAGAGAGAGAGAGAGGGAGAATGTGGGAGGGAGAGAGGACGCGCGGCAGATCACATTAAATCTTACCGGATGCACGCCTCCGCGGAGCACCACCGTAGCACCCCTTTCGAAATCCCCCCGTCGACCGCTGCGAACCTTCGATTACGCGCTCCCCACGAATCCTCCGAGCGATCCTCCGCATTTCGCTCGAAAAAGTTAAGCGTACGCGGATGGAACGGACTCGCGTAACGATTCTCGTAGATCGTTGCGTTAATAGCGAGAACATTAAATTAGTAAAAAAAAGGGACGTTAACGAACGTCGAGTGCGAGGAAGGACGACGACTCACCAGACTGCAAACAGGATCTTCTTAGGGAGCGTCTGCAACAAGTCGCGATCCGCACGGGTTCACCTGAAACAATGAGGAGAAACGTACGTCAGTGAAACGATCCTCGCAGTTTCACGACGCGATATTACGTCGGTAATGGAAACGAGGAAGCGAAGGAGCGGTATACGCGGGGGGAGGGTTGGGGGCGGAGGGTGCGGAGCGTTAAAATTAAGCATTATGCCGCGCGCTACGAGAAATTATCCGTGTTATGCCCCGAACGCGTCTTTTATGACGTTTTCAGGCAGCCGGTACTGCCTGTACTGTGCAGAGGGGTCGCGAGAGGAGAGAGAGGGAGGGAGTAGAATGAGAGAACGAGCAGGAAGACGAGTCGAAGAATGAAAGAGAGAAGTCAATGAGCGAGTTAGCGAGCGAAGGAAGGAAAGACTTCCACGAAGAAAACGGGGCATTCTGGAATTTATATACGATAAGCACCGTTATAGGTCGGATGTGTGTACACATATATATACATATATATATGTGTGTCTGTATATACATTTTATTGCGATATTCATAACGTTTACAAAGACGCTTCGCGAAACTGCCTCGTTAAATATTTTACGGTGCGATCGACCCGCCCCACCGCGTATCCGCAATGCACGGAACCGCTCGGGTGAATCGAATTCAATGGAAATGTCATAGGTATACATATACCTACGTGCATATAGTACGTCGGTATATCCACCCACGACGAAAGTATCCGTTGACGGGGAGCCTCCGAGAAACGGGATACCTCCCCGTGAAACAATTCAATTAACTCTCGCGATTATCCGCGACGACGACAACCGTGTTGTTTGGCGGTAATGAAAAAAGATTGTCGGCATTAAAATTAGATCGAGGGTACAGAGAGGCCTCTAAATTCTAGCGCGCCCCTCGAACCGCCGAGGTAAGTAATATCGATCGAGAAGGGGAGTCGAGGATCGAGAGGCATTTGAGGCATTGAGGCATTGACTCGGTCAAATCTCGAAGTGCCCTGAAAAAATTCTTACGATCGACCTCGCCGCGTTTCTTTGTACCAAAACTTTCGCTGGCCCTATATTTCGCGTTTCTTCACTCCCGTTCGGCAGCCCTGGCCGCCCTGTAAAACGGACAAATAATTGTTGCGCGGCGGAAGGGAGACGAGCGGAGAGACAACCGTGAAAGGGAATAGGAAGAGGAGCGTCGTCGTCGTCGCCGTACCCTTCTCCCAAGCCACCGGAGGAGTTTTCCCAGGATAAAGTTTGCCCATTTGCGGGGAAAGGAACTTTTATTACGCCGTTACGAAGACGCATCGTGCCGCGAAAGATAGTTTTAATGTTTCTTCCCGCGCGTTTCGGAATTCTTCCAGTTTCGCGCCTGATCCTAAAAGCATGAGAAACGTCGGATTATATTCCAACGCGCTCGCAACTTCCTTCGGTATCCGGACGAAATGTGACTTGATATCCTTTTATTATCTTCCCCCTCCCCCCCCCCCCCCGTGTCGCCCGCTCGGCAATTGAGTTTCCGAATGGTTTGCAAATGCTCGCGAGGATACACAAAGTTCGATGAATTAGGAGGGCGCGCGCGCGCGCTCCAGTTACGCGAAAGGAAGAATTTCGCAAATCACTCGTACGCGAATTGTACTCATTGTCAGCGGAGAATCCGGGAGATTAAAAAAATCCATGAAATCTCGGATATACATTTCCCTGCATTTTCCCGCGTCGTCGTAGCTTCCCGGCGATATTTTATTCTCCCCGTAATTCGAGTCTCGCCTCCCGAATCCGTTCGGCGAAGCGGGCCGAGACACCGTCGTTCACAGGCTTCTCGAACGTCCTCGTATCAACTAAATTCAACCGACCGTGCGTCAGTCTTCTCGAGAAGAAAAAAAAAGGAAGAGAGAAAGCGCGAGGAGAAAGGAGGCGGAATGAAAAAAAAAACAAAAAAACAAGATCGACGTCGTCGTCACCGTCGTCCACGACGAACGACGGCGACGAACCCCGGCCCTTTTCACCGGCAGGAAGCTCGATACCTCGAGAGGGATTCTTCGGGCATGGAGTACAGTCGAAAGAGTAAGAAGGAGAGGGCCGAAGAAGCTCGAGCGAGAGAAAGGGTCCGCAAGGAGTAGTGGTAGTACCGAGAGGAGGTTGCTGGTCGGGCTCTGGTCCTCGACCTCGATTTTCAAAACGATCCTGACTCCACCGCCGAGACAAGGGAGCGCGGAGAGTTGGAGGAGAGCGGGCGGTGAGGAGGGGGGGGGGAGGAAGGGTCGACGGGTAGTCGGGGGCGGCTGGCGCATTCATTCGGCCATTTCGGGGGTAGCACACCGCCGCCGCCGAAATAAATGACCGAGCATCGGGGGCCGGGCATTCATAGACCCGGCACTGCCGAGGAGTGCTTTGCTCTAGTGCCTTTTGGAATTCCGATTGAGAAGCCTGTGTGTTGTAGAACGAGAGAGAAAGAGTGAGAGAGGGAGAGGCAAAGTCCAAGTGGAAACAGCAACGAAGAGAGACAGAGAGGAAAGGGGATAGAGAAAAAAGATAGGATGGATGGGGTGAACGCGAAGAGGGCAGTGGATGGATCGGTGTATCCCTGAGGAAAGGAGGGGGCGTGGGGGGGGGAGGGGTGGGAAGACTGGGTGGGCGGGGGGTGGAAGGAGGATAGGTCGGGTGGACTCGAAGGTGGCGGTGAGCCTTCTTTCACGTCAGGATAGTGAGCGATCGACCGAATCGCAGGTGAGTGCCTGCGACCGCGTAGGATTTATTTATATAAACGCCGAGTCACCGGTTATTAATGAGATCTGCCGCCTCCTTCTGTCGGGTTGGAGACTGACGAGCTCCCTCGCGCCGTTCACGCCGGCGATGTCGCCCTCCTTGCGCCCTGGAAAACTGGTCGTCGAGGTGCCGATTGATCGATATTTCCAGCGGCAGAAATGCGGCCTTGAGGAGGGACCCGCGCGGCAACGGCGGCCGCTCACCGCGTTCCCCCCGACCGATAAGATTAATTATCATCGAATCCTCTTCGCATTTGTTCCGACCGATTTTTAGCGTTTTCATATCCAGTCGACTCGCATCGACTACAAAGCGATTGTACAAAAGTTTACGAGAGCACGCTAAAGCTCCGAAACGGGAATGGCAACGGATAAGTTTCTCGAGGAGGTGTCACCCTCTCGTCGAGAAAATAACCAAAACTCGTTTCACCGAGCCGTCATCAATCCCGGTCGCGTGTCAACCCTTTCACGGTGGGTGCGTCTAATCGGACCCGAAATTCACAAAGTTCCACGCTACAAACCTGGCGGTAACGGAGGGGGGGGGGGGGGGGATCCAGGAAAATCCGTTTCGCCGCCCGCGCCAACGTCCCTCTTCTTTCACTGCGGCCCACCCCGCTTTTATTGCTCTGGCTCGGTCGGAGTTTACTCCGAGCACCTGCACCTGGCCGCCTCCTCCTCGCCCATTGACGATTTAAAATACCAAGGTCCCCCGAGGACGAAGAGCCCCAGGACCGAGGACACCTGGATTTGCCGTCTCGCGATCAATGAGGGAAAACTCTCTCGGCGGGAGGGTGAAGACGGGCAACGGCTTCCTTTTTTTTTTTCTCGTGGGCGAACGGATCGAACGACGCGTTTCGCGGGACTTTGCGGGAATGAATTTTCGGGTGAAAACAAAGCTCGAATGTTTGGATGCACCGTGGTTATGTCACCCTTTCGTTGCGTGTAACGAACCCCTGTTTTTAACGAGGTTCGCGAACGTCGGGGTAATTGCGTCCGAGTCGACCAGGGACGAATCGCGAACTAATTTATAACCATTTGTTCTTTGACTCGAGAGATAACGAGGAGCATGAAATTAATAAGTATATTAATGTCGCGGATCAAACAAGAAGAAGGTACGTACCTTTCCAGAAACGATTCCTCGGAATGACGATGCGATTCCTTTCGAGGCGATCGAAAGGAAACGCATCCTTTGAAGGGTAGATCACAATGGCGATCCGTGGCACGCGATATTGTAATAAGTTCTTCCGAGTTAGGCACGCGTAAAATGTGTCGTCGTATTCACCGCGAAAACCTTATACGAATTTCTCGTGAAATATATCTTACAAGTTCTCCTCGTCGCTCGCTCCTCGTCGTGCCGAAAAGATGACGCCGAGAAATTCTTGCCGCGTAACGTCCGGAATCGATCACCCTAATGACAATGTAGTGTGCATTCAAATTTGTCATCGTGACTCGGTGAGGCGGCAAAAAAAAAAGAAGGATCGGCTACACCGGAATACCAGCGAATTCGTACGACTCCGTTTTTCGATTTACGGGTTTGTCTGGAAAATTCCGAAGCATCGTTATCCGTAACGTAAAACGCTGGCGAGTAGGTTTTCGAATGTTGTAATGACAGTCCCGCGAATTACCAAATGTTTTGGAGTAAGAAACTTTTCGTGCTCCAAATGATAATTACTCTTATAATATAATAAACGGATCTTTATTAACTTTTGTTCTCGCCACGTGTTCATTCATCGAGAGATACAATCCAAGTAGGAAGTGCGTACAAGTAACTATAAACAATTGAGCAGAGGTCGCGCCGTCAATACACGTTTCTGTTTATGGCACTTTAATTTAAAATACTTAACCCTCTAACAGGTGAATTACATTTTTTTTTTTAATTGGGCAATAATTATTAGCGTTGTACTGGCGGACTTCCCGCAACAAACTGATCGTATATATATCAGTGGAAGGTAATGTCAATAACAAAAGGCATGGCTGCCTATTAGATGCTAACATATTTTGAATGCAATGCATATTTTGAATGCAATGTTAATGCTCTAATAGGCTTTGATATGGTGATTGTACTAAAAACCCCTGTTCGTTTTTTCCGGAAAAGATACGAGGTCTAGTCTCGCGCACTTGTCCTTGGCCCGAGACAAGACCTTGTCCCTTGATCCGCTATAATGTGCTCTAACAAAATATGCAAATATCCTCTCCAATTACCCTCGGCAGAAGTATCAGAGACATCGATAAAAATAAAAAGATTACCAAAACCTCGATGGAAGACGTTGTTTATTTTTATGGAGCGCTACGGGTCCTTCGCTGTTTCGGGAGTACCTCGGGGGTGGTTCCGGCCACCGTGACCGTCGTGCGAAGCTTCAATAGAAACGCGGAGGGGGTATGGCGGTACCGGAGGGAAACTAAGAACCAGGTGTCACCCCGCGACTATACAAAGAAGTGATGGATGTCTGGCATAGCTACCCTCGTAACGTGTCACGACCTCGACACCTCAGGTGTCACTTTGGGTCCACGCCTCGTTATCTTCCCGATAGAGAAAAAGGGAAGCTGATTTTTCTTTTTTTTTTTCATTCCGTAAAGCCGGCACAGGCTCGCGTTCTCTCTTTTCAATTTTCGATTATCCTCGGCGCGCTTTTTTAAATTAATATTAATTGATGGCTCGTTACGTTCGACGTTGCGTTCGTTTAATGGAGACTCGAGTGAGTTGGTATTCGCTTCCACTAGCTTCTTTTAATTGTACGTACCCACCGCGATTCAAAGGGGGTGGAGTTAATTTGAACTCCACCTATCGTGTTGCGCAAATCGAACGAACCCACGCGACGGTATTCGTCCATTGCCAAAATTCGATCGAAATAACTTCCAAGAATCTTCGTCTCGCCGTGAATCTAATTCCTCCGTAACGATGCTATTTATTACGTCCCACGAACTCTCGTAAAGTCCTCAATAAAGCTCGTTCGGCGAAAGGCAAGAATGCTGAAAGGAATAAGGTTTTTCTTCGCGTAATGCTTTTCAATTACACGGCTGTTCCTCGAATTTTGGAAATTGACCGGAACCTACGAGGTTTCGATGGCTCTTTCGAGAGCGCGAGAAGAAGGGACTGACTCTCGGGTATAATTCCTCGAAGACGTCGTAACATCTTGGAAAAGTTTTTCAATCGTCCACTGACTTTGACACCATTCCCTCTCCGTCGTTGTGCCCAAGTATTTACGCGGGTGTTTTGACGACCGGATGCCGCCATTCACGCTTCCAACGGGGGGTCGGGGGGCAAGGTGCGAAAGATTTTCGACGTATTTCCCTTTGTATCCGTCATTTTTTCCGTAACCAAGGACCAACAAGTCGGAAGAATCTCCCCTAAATTCCATTTCTACCCAATCTCTCGATAATAGTTTTAAAAATATCTTCTCGCAAGGATGACAAGTGTGTACCGAACGATCGCGTCCGTTCAACATTATTTTCGTACATCGGAGAAATAATAATACTGTTGTGTACGTAGGGAACAACAGCGAAATATTCGTGGGATTGATATTTTAATACCAGATAATAAGAGTACAATGTGTGTATCGGCTAGCGTACAACGGTGGAATAGACCACGGTCGAGGTCGACATAGAACAACAACACCTATGAGTTATGTTTACGTCTCTCTAGGAGGCAGCGCTGGTCGGAATTACGCGCGTTTACAATTAGCCGCGTACATCGTATTTATACGAATATATAACAAATACAATTTCTATAAGCACCGTCAATAATACGAACTCGTAACCGCGCGTAACAAACAAACGTCCGAGATTCTCACCTCGGAGAACCAACGTGTCATTTCTTCCGCCCAGAAGCGTCAACCACCGACGGTAGAGTGGTAAGCGAGTAGCACCTGGATACAACCTCGAGTCACTTAAATCGTAGGTGGCGTGGAAATTCAATGGCCATGCTGTGATCCTCCGAAAGGATCTTTCCCCCCGCGCGCGTTACAGCCGTAAGAAAAATCCTAGAAGGTCCTCTGCGCGTGTTTCCTAGCACCTGGCGAACTCGGGACTCGTCTCGAAGTCGAATCTCACCTTTATCCTACCCGAACCGCACCTCCCTTTCGTCCTTTGTCAGGCCACGCGACCATCGAAATAAAAAAGGGAGGTACGAGACGCGTTTAATTTCTCCATTCTCCGAATCTTACCGTCCCTTCCTCTCATGCCGTCGAAACAACCGACGTTGATGAGCGTGGCCTCGACCAACGACGCATGTAACGTAAGAAAAGATTCGGTTGCCAGAGAAGGTTGTTGATCCTTCGATTTCCGTCTCAAGGATCGAATGAAGAGTTCGAAGCTGTCGCAAAAATATTACTCGACACTCCGCGATCGAACGGGGATATTCAAGAATCTCCGTCGCAGTCAAAATAGATCGCAAAGAGCTGGCCACGATCGAACGTTCTTTACCACCTGAGAAGCAGAAGAGGTTGGCAGAAAATTTCAGTGAGGAACGACCCGTAGGAAATGTCCGTCATTCGCGCGAGAGGGAAAGAGGATTTTCTTCCCTCTTCGCGCAGCCCAGTGGCTTCTTTCTCGTTGGGATAGGTCCTGTCCGGGGGCACCTCATTTCCTTTTGAGTTGACCGTGGGGGAGAGAGGTTGCAGTTCTACAACGACAATCCACCCCCCCGCGTCCCCCACACCTCCCTCTCTTCTCGCCCCCGTTGCTTCGGCATCATCCATTGAGTCCGAGCCGACAATGGACCGTTGGTCCACCGCGCAGAGAGAAGCCAAACTGTAAAAGAGTGAGAGGTGGTAGCGGGGGGGGGGTCGAGAGCGAGAGAGGGGGCAGAGGAGACTCTCTCTCGTATATATCTGAAAATGCCATTCATACGCAGAGGCCAAAGTCACCATTCAGAAACCGAGAATCCCCCAAAACGAGCTAGCCACGTAGTGAACCTAAGTACGATGGACTCGAGCGCACTTTTGTCAACCGCCGGGGAGTCAAGTCCATCCTTTTTCGTGGAGGGGGGGGGGCTCGAGATAGACGCCTTGAATCTGATGTCGGGCGAAGGTTTAACAAAGGTGTCGGAGCGAGGAAACGATCCGAAGAAACGTTTGCCGCGACGCGACGCGACATTGCGCGTAGAGGTAAAGCTACAACTAGATCTCGGATCTGGGCTAGCACTTAATTTCGGACATTTCACTTTGCGAACGTTAAGAGACATCACGAATAGTACATTTGATTTTAATAAACTGACTGTGATTCAATCAAAAGCTACAGTGCTCCTGATTATTTCACCGCTCCCAGATTCTTTACACATTTCCCTCGCCATCTCACAAACAGGGACTCTTATCGACGGTTATCGTAGAAATAGAAAGGACAAAATGATGCATCTCGCGTCCCGATGCGTGCAAGAGTCATTCGGGAAGACAGAACCCTTCGCTATAAGCGTCAATTTCATTTCAGTATCTTCGACGTCAGTTTTTCGCCGTTGGCACTCGAAAGAATCCGAAACGAGGCCGAAGTAGGTGCGCGTATGTGCCGGCATCGAGTTTGACAACGAGGGGGGGGGGGGGATGAAGGCGGGCAACAGGCGAAGGGGGTGAATGAGAGTGACCTTGACAAAACATCGCGGCCACGGAGCGAAGCCGTTGAGCCGCGAGAACAAAGAGATTCTGTCGTCCTTTGTCAGACAAGGTCCCTACCTCTGCCCCTCCCCCCACCCCCCACCCCCCCTCCGCCCCCACCTTTCTCTGTCTCTACCGACTTTTATCTCTGCCCCTTTCTCTTTCACTTACTTTTATCTATTTCTATTCGCCTCTATTCGCATTATTACGCTCCCACTTTCACTGTCCGTCCTTTTTATTCCCCGTGCCAACGCGCCGGTTGGTTCATCGGTTTGGCCGGACTCGGAACTACCGTTCCATTATTTTTTTTACCATCCCATTATGTTCAGTACTCGAAATGTAAATCTTACTCTCCACCCGTTGTAATATAATTGGTAGCCTCGTTCCGTCGCGCCGCTACCTGGATAAAACGAATTCCTGAGAAGTAACTTCTATCCGTAACTCGATATGGAAATCTGATCCATTCCTGACGGAGACGGAAACAATGGCGGGTAAAAGCAATTAAACGGACAGCGCGCGCGCGGGGGGGGGCCGAGTGACCTTTCCTCCATTGGTCCTCGGGGAGCACGACCTTTGGGTACGAAGCGTTTACGAGTGTCCCTTTAATGTCAATAACCTTGTTCCATTCCAATCCAGGCGAGAAGAACTTTCGGTTTATTATCTTCGTGGATTTTTACGCTACGCGAAACCGATCGTCTTTTGAGACGCTACGCGACGTCGGGAAACACGCTGGTTACGAAGAAACGTGCGTTGATAGTTCTCGAGGAGGAGGAGGAGGAGCGGAAAAATCTGCTGTCAGGCTGTCGATACCAGAGATCTATCGTTTAACGAGAAAGAAAGAGATGCCGCGGTAGCAGGGAGGAGGGATGAAGACGGCGAAACGAGTTGGGAAAACACTTAGTCCGGCGGCTAATGCTTTTATCGCGACCCTTGATTTCGGGGCTCGGCTGATTTTCGGCACAAATCGAGGCATTTGTCCCGCGCGACGTCGGTAAATATGTTTTCGGCGTCCCCTGCGTGAAATAATGCGTGCAAGGGCCACGCTTACACGTATGAGAGCGCGCGACAATATGCGTGAGGGAAACTGGTTCGAAGGGTGAGAGATAGACCAGAATGCCGGAAGAATGGCACTTTATTACGACAACCGAGACAACCTTCCCTCGCGCGATCTAACGAAGTACGAAAATATTTTTCGCGCTTCTCTTCGGCAAAATCGAGCGGGTAAAGTTCCTAACATTTTTTTCAGAATAAAACATGTTGATTGGCATTCGGAAAGATGCGTTCTAGCCAGCCGAAAGATTTGTCTGAAATTCTCGCGAGCGAAAAGGTAGGAGGATAAAGATCGAGACGAATCTCGTCGTAGTCCCCGCGAGTCTCGCGGACACAAAATGCACGGGGTACGCGTACCGCCGATGCCACGTTCGCGAATTGACCGTTTCGACGTCGGTGGCAGCACCTACCATTCCGTCGGGGGGGCAAAACCACCCCCGAAGTTTCAGGCTCAGAGAGGTGGAGTAGCCCGTAGGCAGAGGAGGAGAAAAGAGGAGGAGGCACTCCATCGCAGTCCGTCGCCTCATCCAGAGGGTGGGAGTAGCCGGCGGGGTGGTTTTGTCTTCCCTCTCTTCGTCCCCCCCTACCCCGCGACACCCTCCACCCCGCAGGATCGCGCATGCGCCGGGAGAAACAACCCCCCCGCCTATCCCCCGCGGAGGGACCACCGTCGCTTCTCTCTCCTCCCGCGGCGGCCCCCGCTCACCCCTTTCCACCCCCGCCGCGTGTCCTCTCGCGCGCCACCCCTCTATTGATTTTGTTACAAACCAGCTCCAACCCCCGACTCAACCCTCGTCGACCCTCGCGGTCTCCGTTTCGAACGATACGCGCCGATGCGCGTATACGTCTCCGCGAAGCCGTGGTATTGTTTATACGTACACGCTGCTCGTAACGCGCGTTCGCGTTTAGGATACACGCGTACGCGTGTATTAAGCGCGCTCGCGAGTGTCCATGCGCTTACCATGAAACCTTCGGCGCTTTCGCCGAACGCGCGTTTGCATGGCGTTTCTTGAATCTACTCGGCCCCGTCCAAGATCGCCGGCTATTTTCGTTCGCCGGCGGAATCTATGAGAGAAGCACTGTAATGTACGCGAAATTGAACGAGTACCCGGTGAGAGAAAGTGGAACCTTCGAGCCGAGCGAGACTTAACCCTTTTAGTGCCGGGCCCATTTACGCGGATTAGCGAAAATTGCCACGAGTCGATGTATACGAGCCATGTCGTCCGGCCTTTGATATTTTTCGCATAAACATCCAATGGCCGATATATCGGCTCGCTGACGCTAAAAGGGTTAATAACGCACGATCCTAACGCTATATAACACCACCTATCTTATTGTCAGTTTGGCTAAAATGTGAGATAAGTGGTGGTGCTTCTTAAGCGGGCGATATATCGCCGGTGCAGCGAGGGCCGATATATCGGCCTCCGGCACTAAAAGGGTTAAACTCTCGTACGCGTTACTCCCGGTACGAAATCGCCAAAAAAAAAATAACTAGAACGGACGTAATGCCGGGCGTAACGTACATACATATTTCTCGCTTCCTTCGCGGTGCTCGATATTTTTTTTTTCCTCGCTACTTTGACCGATACTACGCGCAACCAACCAACATTCGGGGAGCCACTCGGTGGTCCCCAACTGGTTCAAGTACCACGTGCTCTCTCTCGTGGTCGCCCTTGCGCTCACGTCCGACCAAGAAGAAGTACTCGAGAGCATTTGCGGTGGATTTGACGGTGCTTCTCGCCACGGGAGCCCCACTTCTGGCCGTCGGTAGCCATGGGGTTCTCTCCGACTCTCTCCTCTCTCTCTCTCTCTCTCCTCATCTACGTCCCTCTCTCTTACTCTCCCCGGATCGTTCCTTCACTTTTTCTCGTTCACTTTCGAGAGGCTCCATATGATGCCCCGTGATAATCCCCCGCCCTATCGGAAGGGCGTCTCTCTCTCTCCCTCTCTCTTCGTGGATTAAAAGGGTGCCTTTTCCCGGGGTTGCGCCAGATTTACATTTTTTTTTTCTACTACACGCGCTCCACGTTTCGCCCGGAATCACCACGTGAAAATCGTCGGTAAGGAACGGAATCGAACATCTACTACGGTATTCCGCGAAAAATAAACAATATCTCTCGTCAGGATAAATACGTGAGCGACGCGTAGAATCGAAAAATCATCGGAAAGTAGGGGGGGTGGGTTAGGACGCGTCGCGAGAACTAAACGTTCGATAAAAGGGGGCCCCAAAACGACGCGACTCGTCGCGTTTGGCCGTTGTCCTCCGCGAACACGGGTGACAATTTACATTGCTGCTTCTCCGCTGGCATCGGAGTACGCGACCGTCGAGGGTAAAGTATATTCCAGATCGACATCTGGTGGCTTCGTTTGTGCAAACGAAGCCGGCTCGGTCCGTTAAGCCGGCTCCCGCGTAAGTCAGGCGTGCGGAGATTCAAGAGCCTTGTTTCGTGGGATTGCCGGATCTCCCGGCGATATATTGCGCGACGATGGCTATATACACGATCCAATTTGCGACATCTTCAGTGCGCCTACGGGGTGTCCGGTACAAAGAGCGCCACGGTCACAAAGAGGATCCAACCGGGGGGGCAACGAACCCCGGACTGAAGACGTCTCGGGTTCTCTCTCTGATGAAGATGCAGAAATTAATATCCAGCGAGACGAAATGTATCGGGAATTAACGAGTCGGCTTCCGCATCTTTATTTTTCTCTCTCTCTCTCTCTCTCTCTCGAACCGCCAACGCCAAAGGATAACCTCGAGGGTATCGGAAAGTATCGGCACCGACGGACATCAAAGTGATAATTGCGATGTACGCTCCGCTAGAATACTCACAACGACTAGGACCCGGATGAATGGGAACGGTTTCAAATATTTATGACACACCCCTACCCTCCTACCGGCAAAGAGGTTTTACCCCGGTGAGTTCCGATGACAAAAGTATTTTCCTCCCGAATAGTAATCGCTCCCGACAGTTACGATCGTCTCCGTCGCGAGGATATCTCCGAAGAGAAAGCGTACCCCCGTCGGCAAAGTGGGTTAATAAAGCGATATTAAATCCACGGGGGGTGGCGCGATGCCTGGAGAATCCCCAGTGTCCACTACGCCGGCCGGACTTCGACCACCGAGAATTACGTTCTCCGACCACCACCGGGGCCCACCCTATGATCCGCCATGGCGTTTCATTATCGCTTGGCTATCTCGGCCACCCACATACATATACCATACTCTTGCACCCACCCATCACCCCTCCCTCTCTCTCTCTCTCTCTCTCATCTTCGTACAACCCTCCCACCCAACCATCCGCAACCCCCACACACATCGGTGCACGTACGCGGTCAGAAATGCCGGGAGTACAAGCGTGCAGGATAAACTTTACAAACACAAACGCTCGGCTCGTTATTATCCCGTAATCCCGGTGTTTTACATGTTATGAGGATGCGGCTGGATGGCCCGTTACCTGCGACCTTCAATCTTACGTTATTACACGCCGACGGTGATGGTGGTGGTGGTCCACATATGCCCCCCGACTACGAACAACGGGCGCGCATGATTTTACATAAATTTCACGAGTCGGAACACCTTGCGCGCCTGGGCGACAATGATGATGGCTCGTGGGGGTCTCGAATGAGAGACGGGCGGATACCTAGACATTATAAATTTCTATTCGGTACTACGACTCCGCTACTCCGTACGTATCCTTCTTTTCGTCACCCTTCGAATCGGAATTCCGTGTACGAGAAGGTATACGTACGACCGAGGCCACCCCGATCGACCCGATAAACGCGACGAGTCGTCAAACTCCGTTCGAGTGGCGGTACAACGCTGGATGGCGTGCACTTTCCACGTGTGTTTTGACAACTACCCCGCCCACGCGCGTTCTCACGCAGTCTCTCGTTGAGCGCACGACAACTCGCTATTAAGTGCATTAGCACGCTTTTAATGGCGCCGAGATCACGTTTATTGGGGTTCCTCCGTTGCACGTTCGTCGGGGGGGGTCTACGACGCGGTGGGTGTGTCTGATTTCATTCTACCACGCGCACCGGACACGCGGCCACGCGACACGAGCGAGGAGACGACGAACGTGTTTCCTCTTTCCTTTCTTCGTCGCCATTCATTTCCCGCCATGATTGGCACTTTAAATCGAAACGCGACACGGGGAAAGAGGAGTAGCGAAATATTGGCCACATCGAGAAACGTTCTATCAATTTAACGTCTACCCCCCAAGTAACGTTCAGCGAAAATTCGTAAAGTAATTCTTCTCGGACTTTGATAACTCAGCGACGCGTTACCCTTTCGCCTTAATCGACATCACCTTCTTCCCGAACATCCCCCTCCTACAGGTTTCCCTCGTTTCTCTTTTCCCATCTAGCATCACGGTCAATTAATAGGAGTCATTTATAAGGGCAAACCGGAGAATCTGGGAATCCGCAATCCGCCGGGGAGCAATAAATCTCAAGTCGCCGAGCGGGATGGAAGCGGAACCCCTCTTGTAAGCTGGTTGTATTGTAGCTATTACCGAGCCATGCATCACTAGGTAACAACCACACGGTTCACTATCTTCCTCTCTCACCCTGCTTCTTTACCTCTCCTTCCCTTCTCGTGTACCCCCTCTCTATCACTCTCTCTCTGTCTCCCTCTCTCCCTCTCTCCCGTTTCGTTTCCCGCAGGAGAGCAAAGGACATCGCGTAGAAAAACAGGAAGTTTGGGAAGATCCGCAGCTGATGTCGTGCATGGACCACCCAGGTGTATTTCTCTCGGCTCTCGTGGGGGGTGAAAACAGAGTGTTTCGACATTAAGGGGTGGATATTAAGTTCGATCCAACGCCGAGGAAGACAAATGCGTCGTTGCGTGTCCGACGAGCGCGATACCCATTGACGAGCGGATCGCGACGCAAAGAGAGATTTGGATTCCCGTTGTTTCTACGCTCCTGAAAAGACATTTTTCTCCCACGATTAATTACTATTCTCCTCGGACAAATGCGATTTTTTCCCCCGTGATGCCACGAATTAGCATCGAAAGATCCGCAACTACCTCAACGAATCTTTTCCATCCTCAATGTTCTTCCCGTTGCAAGCTCCTGGATAACTTACGAGCAAGACCGACCGCCGCAACGAGGACGACCGATTAAAAAAAAAAAAAAAAAAACAGAAAGAAGAAACGCGACTCGTACGAAACTTCATGCATGAGCTGGAAGGCCGCGTGGCAGAAAAAAAGAAAAACTAAAAATAAAAGAGGGAAAAACAGATAAGAGACCGGAAGGGAATCCGCGTCCACCGACATAGTCTCTCGTCGGACTACCGTCGGTTGGCAAGAACGGGGTGGCTGCTGCGCGGGGTGGCTGGCTGTCGAGGGATGGCTGGCACAGGGGGCGGCTGGCGGGGGTGTGGGGTGGGGGAGGGGGGGGGGTGGTACCTGCCTTCTCCTCGCGCCCTCACCGGGCGCTATAGTAACAATACGGGGAAACATAGGGAAATCAATATGGCTTCCGTTGCCCTCTTCCCTCTCGCCCACCCTGTCTTTCGTCGTCTCGCTCACCCTCGCTCTCTCGGGTCCTCGCCTCTCTCTCTCCGTCCCGCCCGCCCCCCTTCCCTCTCTCGCTCCCTCTTCCCGAGGCCCGTCTGTCTCTCTCCGACACCCTTCCCACCCTTTCCGTTCTCTCTTTCTCGCGAGCTCACCCGCGCTCAGCGCGGACGGGTGAACCCATTATGAGGGGGTGTTACTCCGGGCCAATCCCCAACCATCCGGAGAGAGAAAACCAGAGGAGACGAGAGTCCAAGAAGGGCGCATGTGCGTTGCTAGGGCCACCGGATGGCTCGCGCAACAGAATTGCGCGCGCGAATCGGACACCCGGTATACGTGTGTGGTCACGCGCTCCGTTAAGAAAGTGCGCCATCGTGGTGCACGGGTAAAGTGGCACCGAGAACTGCACTCTCCCACTTCCTCCGTCGTTCTGGCAAACTTGAAACTTTGGTAGTTGGATCGTGCTCGAATCTTCCGGGGTGCAATTCGATTATTTTTGTAGTTAATCGAAATAAAGAGAACGCGTAGGCTAAGGTTAAGTTGTAGTTTTAAAGAAATGCAAAGACGATGACGGTGAGGATCGAGAGATAGAAGGAAAAGCGCGTGGTAGATCGAATGGCGTAGGAGAAAATAATATTTCGTGCTCGCGTATTGCGTGAAAACGGAACCATTGGGGTAGGTATGCTCTGGCGGCGAATGGGAGAACTAACCGCGCGACGTCCATTGTCGGTACATCAGAAAATTACCAAATATTGTGAAACCCAACTAAACGCTCTATTACTAATTTTCAACTATTTCTCCGCAATAGTACCACCGGTACTACTTACAAAATGTGGCAAGACATTAAATATATGGTGAATGCAAAAAAGAGTGATCATGTTTGTTTTACTACTACAGTCGCGCTCGTCATCGTGAATTTCACAAATCCCACACACCATCCCTTTTTTCTGTTGGTGCCGGGATTTTAATGGAGGAAAGTTGTACACTGAAAACACCAGGCGCGGGGTTATTTAATTTTCTCCCGCTTTTCTAACGTTTTTATATTTTTCGGAGTAGTCTCTCTCTTTTCTCTCTCTCTCTCTCCCTTTCTTGTGGGAATTTGAAGCAGTAATTTGAAGCAGTAAAGAGCAGGGGGAGGGGAAATACTCGAAGCAAACAACACCTCCCCGCAAACCCTCCCCCCCTTTTGTGCAATCGTTTTGTTAATTATCGACGAAGATCATTTGAAGAAGGATTGACGGAGAGGAGCGCGTTATCCCATCGCTGAGACATTCCTGAGTAATATCGGACCACCCGACAACAGAACTACTGGTCGATGCTTATATACCGAACGAAGGGTAGTCGGAGTACTTGCGAGAAACATTCGTTCCACGGTACGTTAGCCTATCTACGAGTATTCTATGGACTAGAAATATTTGTCTTAGCGTAGTACGATGCACGTAAATAACGTGGCAACGTAAAATTAGTGCAAATACGGAATTCTCTGTGCTAGAACAATTAAAATAGGTTTTTCCTGGTTGGAAAACATCAAGTCCGAGGCGCTCTATCGGCCATCCTAGGCAAGCTAGAAAATCGATAATACGCGATCTCAACAGGAATCTTCTTTACCATGCGTTGAGAGTTGTACGATGAGAAGTTGTTCAACCTGTAGCGATGGAAGGTAACGTTTCTTGCGAGTGATACTACTGCACGGGTAACGTCGTGCGCCGGTAAAGATCAGAACTGTTCTGCTTTACCGACAACCGGTTAAATCGTGTCGATAAGGAGGATTCCGTGTACAGTAAACATGTTTGCCCCTGCAAGATATTATCCAAAGGCGAGAGTAATTGTCTCGAAATAAACTGAGAATTCAGATTAGGAAAAATTAAACCCTTGACAAGACGGCGCATGGGTAGAATCAGATTTATGTAACGTTTGAAATCGTCTAAGTGGATTCAAGTAATACTAGCGTACTGCGCGTCGGGCAGACAAAACTGAAAATATAAGTTTACGTAACCGGCACGATTTATAATACCTCCCACGTTAATTGCGTGCCTCGATCGTTCGAATTATCGTTACGATTAAAACGAAACGGATTCAACATCTGCGCACTGTCGTTCATAATTCCAGTACCGATCATCGAAGGTCATGTTTATCATCATAACTGTACGCGAGTGGTATACACAAAACAGCCAAAATTAGTCGTTTGATTAGTTGTCGGTTGACGTCGTAACGGTCTCCAGCCATCGAAGAGCCGTCCAAGTGAAATAGACGATAAAACCATCACGTTTTTAAAGCAAAATATTCCGATCAGGTGAGAAATAAATCAGAAACTTGTATAAATCACCTCTAAGTGAAATAAGATTTCGAGGGCAGACTTAACGCACCGAGTCTTTCCTAAAACGTTCGCTTCGCGACCCTGACGCTTGCGTCGCGTCTTTCCCACTTTTCCTTGGACCAGACATTTCCAGCACGTCCGTAAGAAAAGTAGCAATTCGATTTTAATCGTATCTGAATGCGAAACGAATATAGAAGGACGAGAGAGGAATGGCATTGACGATAGCGCTACCGTTGTCGGGTCTGGAGCCTGAACACTTTTGCGCTTTGGGAACGAGACTTCTATACGAGCAAGGTTTGAGAACTTTAACCGGTTGCGGACCGATGTCGCCGAGCACCGGAAGCGAGTCCAGTGGAATCAGCAGCCTCGTACCTTCCATCGAATCCACGACACCGGAGCCAACGCCAAATTCGTCCAGGCCGGACACACCCGCCGACGATGCTTCCAAAAAAGAGGAAAAGGTATTCGCTCGCTTGATTAATACGAGGACACTTTTTACGGACCTCAAAGTATTTCATTTTTGAGATCCATTAACGACTAAGGGTCGCGAGACCCTTTTATTCGCCTTCTAACGTTTAACGACATGCGTGTACGGCGGAAAAGGATTCATTTGAATGTACAATGACCGAAAGTTTACCTTCCAGACAAACGTACCGTTCCGCATTTTTTTCGCTGGCCGGGATATATTAAATTTAGGCGCAAATATCAGAGAACCGTTCTGGCAAATGAGAAGCCCAGCGATGCCACGTTACGATATCAGGTCTTTTATGGAGAATCGTTCGGTGTACTATCGTCTCGGTGAACATGGTTTGGCAGAAGAATATCCGACGGTAAGCAAATTTCGTTTCAACACGCGAACCTCCGTGTTTACAGATTTATCTAAATTAACGCAATGTCGATTAAAGTACAAAGCAATTGTTTTTCCATGTCGCGTTTAATAGAAAATATGATTTGTGACGCGCTTCTGTACCGAAACTTACGATCGTCGTCGATAAGTTGTACAAATTTCTATTCATAAATTATCTGTTTTGCACGGCGGAACTTGTGTTTTTATATCGCGTAAGTATCCTGACTGCGATCGATTATTGAATTCACGATTCAACGTACAGCGAAGTGAGATTTAAATATTTCTTGCCGAAACACATCTCGCTTTCATTTAATACACCAGAGTGTTATTCCCCGTATCGAGGGGGAAAAGTTAAATTAAAAAAAGAGGACATTTTCAGAGTGATCTGTCGTCGTTGCGCATGATATTCTATCGATTCCCAATCGAGGTCCCGTCGTTGTGCGCCTTTCCCTCCGTTTTTGGTTTAGACGACTCGAACTTTCTTTTGGTAGTCTCGGGATTCGCCAAGGTGTGCATTTGGTAGAATATTGGCAGACAAACAATTATACCGGCGGTCCAGTACCTGAAGGGCCACGATTTTCGCCAGTAATGACCGTAAGGGAACTGGGCAATTTTCGTGCCGAGCATGTACGGATACTTCAATGGGATTTTACCGGCTAACGGTGAAGATGGCATCTGATCCAATATTGATAACATTCCGATGTCCTTCACGCTCTACGTGGAAATTATTTTTTTAACCCTCCAACAGGGATGCATATACTTATTATTTACATTGATTGGCAAAATGCAATGGACCATTAATTAACTATGTATCGCAAAGATGATAGTATTAATATTCTTACGTACTTTTGGAAATTTGCTTCTCAGACTCGATAGTCGGACATCTTTAATTTTATTGTGAACCTGACGGTATCGTGCCGTTAGGAAGTTCTGCATTGTAAATTTTCTAATCTTCTAAAATCACAGCCACCAATGTCCAGTTGTTAATTGAAACGCAGGAAGGATAAATCTTCCTATAGAAAGCCGAGTTGTCAGTCCCTGTCAGTCTTCTTCGTCTGCGTCAAAAATCGTCCTTTTCGGGCGAGTCGGAAAACAGTCACTGTCAGAAGAAAATCGCGAACAAAACGGCGTTGAAATCACTGGGCGAAGAGTGAGATCGTGGGAGGCGTTGATTCGTCGAAATTTATCACCCGGCTCGACGAATAAATTCTTTTCAATTCTTTTCAGAGAATCTGCAAGGAATGCGACTTTGGCCAACCATCGCCATACTTATTTTAACGGCAGCATGATAAGGAGAAAATCGTCTAGGAAAAGGAGAAGGATGACGTCGCGGACAACAAACTGTGATAGACCAGACATGCGGCAGCCGGCTCGCAATGAGTCAAAGGTCAAAGCGTAAATAAAGAGCGTCGATAAGTAATAAAGAACACGTTTCTCGATGAAGCGAAAAGATAATTTAAAGGAACAAACGTTTTGCAAACGCGCGAGGTTGGTACCGGGCGCGCTAAAATGCAATTCCGTACTGATGTATTAAACGAAAAAAAGAATACCAATAATATATGGCATGAACACCGAAAAGGACACTACGGTTACATATAACGAATTTTGTAATCAAATAATATTTTATTCACGGAGTATTGTACTAGAATTCATGCGCAACAGTACAATCTAGACATAATTGCCGTGGACATTGAAATAATGCTGCCAACATAGGCATGGAGTGGATGGTGCAGTGTAAAGTTTCCAGGGTTGCTGACGGATCAAGTTTTTCACGGTGCCCTGTATTTCCTCGTCACGCGTGAACCTTGAACTTTCAGTGCATGTTTTAAGGGACCGAAGACAGGGAGTCGCGTAGGGAAATATCGAACCTGTTTGGAGGATTCTTCAGGACTTGCCATCCAAATTTTTGCGGCACGAGAGTCTTCTCGGCTAGGCCACATGGTTGGATAGCAACTCCTGAAATATCCTCCATACATCCCCGATATTTCCTCAGGTGACTCCCATATTTTTGTTCCCTTAAAACAATCACTGAAAGGTCAACGATTCACCTGTAACAAGAAAATGCAGGACACGGTGGAAAAGTTGATCCGTCAGAAACCCCGAAGACTGTATACCGAACCATCCACTCCTCTCTCGCACGTGCGCAGCATTGCTTCAATGTCCACGGTAATTATGCCTAGGTGTAATGTTGCACATGAACAATATTCTGTAAATAAACTATTATTTCATTACAATATTCGTTATGTATCATTTCAGTTGAGCATGCCTTATACATCCGCGTCTTCGACGACGCGTCGCGTCAGATTTTTTCTACGCGTCGGTGATCGCGTCGACTCGTCCCGAAAGGGTTGGTTGAATTGGATACGATTGATGAAAACTTGTAATATTTACAATTTTTCTAGGAAACTGTCTCTCAACGACGGAGACGATATTTATAAGCGAATTTAGACTATAACTTTTTTGGATCGATATAATTAGCTGGTATCTGACAATTAAACGTTATTATATTGTACCGAATGGCCGGTAACGGGCCGCAATGATGGCATTTTTTACAAATGTTATTCGAAATGGATTTATCGTACGCGTATAGAAAATTATATGAACTCTTTGCTATGCAATCTGTGCATACGCATGTAACGACACGACTGACAATGTACTAGTGCATAAATTTGTTTCCTTGCGTCTAAACTTATCGTATCGAGCGATTCGGTTGGAGGAGAGAAAAAAGAAAGGTATTACTCGTAGGAAGACAATTAATTTATTCCTCAATTCTGCTTAAAATTGAAGACGATTAAATTGAAAAATTTCAGCTCGTCCCATTTATCCGGTACACGCAAGAATATTTGAAAGGACGAGAACCCATTAAATGCCTAGTCTTTAACGTCCATTACTTTTCTTACGAGATCTAAAGTGAATCGCTCGATGACTTTTTTTCTGCTTTCTTCGTTACGAGCCCCCATCGACCAAAGTATATCGAGTACCCATTTCTGTCGATGGTCGTACATTAATCGACGCAAAGTTGGTAATTCCAGCAGTGACTTTTTTTCCCTCCAAATAGTATTCTTAACGGCTATTCCGTTAAATATGCCGCTTTGTATGGAGCGATGTAGCAAACGTATTATAATATTACAAAACGATCAACCAGTGCGCTATAATTATAATTGGCTCATACATTTGCACGATAAATGTATTGCGCGCTCCCAGCGTTATGATTGTATTCAAGCCATTTCACTAGAGTCTTCGCTGACCATTGTTTATAGTTATTACGAGAAATAAACAAGATTTTACAACCACGTCCGGTAACGTTCAATCACTCGACCCATGGGGGGATAAAATCGTAGCTTCGTTTTGAAAATCGAACGTTTAGCGTCACCCTAAAAGTCGGTTAAAAAAAAAAAGAAACTACCCGCCTCGTCAAACTCGCACGGATTCGCGAATAACTCCAATGCTACAACCACCGGAAGTGGTCAAAGACGGGAACGGAGAAACGCCATTGATTTAGCGAAGTGAATATTAGCGTTCGAAGGATCGAACAAAGTTCTCTCCAACATTGTTCCCAGCAGAAGCGTAACGCTTGACGTGGCACTGTGGCCGATTCGGTCCACAATCCCGTAGGATTCCGCGCACGTGTGCGCGGTCAAACGCACACGCGCGCACAGACCGATATGTAGAGAGAGCGAGGGAGAGAGAGAGAGAGACGGAATCTGGAGTGTTCGGTGACTGTTTACCCGTCCCTTCGATGCGAGAGGAACCTCCGCCGTGACGCAAGAGCGTGCGTGTGAGCGTGTAAAGAGAAGCGCATACAAGAGTGCAAAGGGATGCGCGCTGCGTGAACGTATTAGGGGGGTGGGGGGGAGGGAGGGGTGGTACGTGCGAGGCCCGCGAAGGGATGTAGGATGCGTCCGCGCGCGCGCTCTCCCGCACGCACGCACGCAAGCATCCACGCGTGGAAGCGAGAGTGCGTGCGTGGGTGCGTGCAACGCGCGAGAGATGTGCACGACGACTATTCAGATATTGTTGTTATTGTTGAGGGAACAATCGCCCGTCAATAGGCTGCCCCGGCACAATGTATCTATTCAGGTGCGGTCAGGGGTGCTCAATCGATTCGAGGACCCCCAACGCTCTCGCGATTCTCGAAAAAGCCCCGCGAAAGAACGGAAACTGAGCCCTCTCTTCCTCTCGCCCTCGTAACCCTCTCTCCCACTCTCCATCTCTCTCTCTCTCTCTCTCTCTCCTCGTCGCAACCACCGCTACCAGGAAGCTCGAATTTATTTGGTAGCCGGTGTTACGTCGGTGTTAACTTAACGAGCGGGATTCAACATTGTTCCGCGCCGTCGTTCGCCGCAACGTGGAGTCCGATTTCTTCACGTCCGATAGCAAATTGGAGGACCCCCCGGCGAGTATGGTTTCTCGTCCGGCGATTCGACGAACACAATTTTTCGATTATACGTGGATCCTCGGATCGCCTCTCGCGCCGAAAGACTCTCGACGTTAAATTAAACATTCTTTTGGGCGCGACACGAGCCACGTCTATCACGAGCCCGCGGAGTACCAGCGGGCCGGAGGATACGCGCGAATATTAAATCCACGTAATTATCAGTTTCACATGTAAATGGCCGCGTCACTTTGACAATAATTGCCGATGATTAGATACATTGTATCGACGCCCCCGGCTCAACAGGGGGGGGGGGACGATGCCGTGGGCATAAATCGGCTATCGCTGGCAATTATTATTATTCGCCGTGCTGGTATTTAAACCGATAAACGGCTCGCGAAATCACCATGGCATGGTGCGCGGCGTCATTGTGCGTTAGGTGCATTCAAAAGCGGTACCCTCAGGATGGACGGACGGCCGGACCCAGCGTGAACGTTAGAGAGAGAGAGAGAGAGAGAGAGAGAGAGACAGAGAGCGCGCGCGAGAGGACAGGGGCGGAAGGGAGAGAGGGAGGGATGGGGTGGGGTGATGGTGGTGGTTGGCGAACGACGGAAAAAGAGAGTGCACGTGAGAGCCACTGCTCCGAGAGTGTACCAGGCTTCCCTGCCCATAGCGATGATTACGTATGCGGGAATCATTGTCGAGTAACGCGCGATGCACATGCAAAGGCCAAAAATCGTCGAAATCAGTCGAGTTCAACATCAGCATTGTACCTGGGCTTTGTCTCTGCCTCATTGTTGTCGGTACTCGGTGTACAACCTACACGTACGTACCTACACACCCGGAGAGAGAGAGAGAGAGAGCACCACCAACTGGATGGCTGGTTGGTTCGTCGGGATGGCTCGTTCGCCGGTCCACGCGAACTGCACACCTACAAGGGGGAAGGGAAGGGGGGGGGGCCAGTTGGCTATTTGCTATTTATGCTACCGAGATCCCGAAAATCGGCGGCATTGTTGGCGGTCCACTCCGGCATTGACTGTAAAATCGATTTGGATTCGCGGACGCGCCGGGAAACTCGGGTTTCATCGCAGAAATATCTGTCCACTTGGCGTGAATATTGAATTTGGATAAATATTGAGCCGGTTGGGGTGACCCCGCCTCGATTGTACTCGGTATCGTTTGGTTTATGGATACTACCCTTTTCGTCGCGGCTACTAATCGAGCCAAGTTACCGCGTATTCCGGTTTATTTTTGTTAATACCGTGACAGAGAGCGTCGGGCCGGTATTCTTTGTGCGCGCGCCTGTGTGCGTTCGTTGCGCGTCACTGCTACCGCTTATATGGGTAACCGGGCCATCCAGAAACAAATTAGTTAGATTCATGGTTCCGCGAAGAAACGGATGCGCGAATAGTTCATTTGTTTTGACTATTACCAAGCGTTCGTTAAATACCATTACCTACCATCCCGATGCAGGACTTACCCGAACGCGACTGATAAAATTCTAAATAGAAAAAGTCGCAGGTATAATGAAACGGGTTCGGTTATTTTTAGAGTTCTATGTCAAAGAGATCTCCTGCCAATGGATAATAGCGGCGAAGCGCTGAATATACCTATATAAAAAGTATGAAAATTCTTGGTAGAAGCCGTTGGAGGTGCTCGCAAAAAATTTATCCACGCCAATCTCCGCGTAACAAGGACGTAAAACACGCTGTCGCTGCCAAAGTAATAACTCAAGTTCTCCGCAAAGTAGATAAAAATTACATCCTCGGTACCAACACAGCGGATTACGTTCCCCTTCCACCCTTTTCTGATTCGCTGTGGACGGGGTGGTCTCGATGGTACCTTCGACGAGAGGGTCATAGAAAAATAGAAACAACGCGATTCCATTCTCACTTCTCCACCTTTGTCACTCGCCATTCCGCGCTTTTCTAGCCGACCCGCGTCATTCGCGTTAATCGGAAAGCCTCTCCCCGCGGAGAGGGACGCATACCTCTCCGCAACAACGGACCAAAATCACGATCACCACCACCACCACCTTGATGTTTTCCGCGCCTGCAGGTGCGGGGGCCAAATAGGATAAGATTTTGGCGTTGATATCGGGACGAACGGCAAGGGTGAGAGATAGCGGATAAAGGGAGGGTGTAGGTGGGGGTGGGGGGGAGGGTGAGCTGGAAGGAAGAGCAGGAGCAGCAGAAGCAGTGGGGAGGGGGAGGGGGGGGGCTGTAGAAGGAGGCGAAGGAGGGGATAGGAGGAGAAGAGGGCATAGAGCAGCTGAATAGGAAGCGACACAATGGACCTGGGTGGCTGTGGAGGCGTGTTATCAAATGGGTTCCTCATTCACATACTGCGGCCTGAGCTACCTGTGTCTGTCTGTACCGGTGTCTGTCTGTTATACTTATTCATACCACCCATTGTGTCCTCCACTGTTGAGTCGAGTTCAGTTCAGTTGAGAACGCGATGGAACGTGCCACAATGCACGAATATGGGCTGCGCTGCCTGTTCCCCCTCCATTCGAAGCTAACTCTTTCTCTCTCCCTCTCTCTCTCGCTCACTCTCTCGCTCCCTCTGGCTCGCTACCGCGCTCGCACACTCCCTCCCCCCCCCTCCCACCCCTTTTTGCCATTTGCCACCCAACCCGCCCGGTGCCGGGGCCGGAGAGCTGGGTTCGCTCGGGCGACTGAAAAGAAAATTGTGTTGGGAAATTGTATCCGCGAGAAAACCCGGCCGATAATGTGGATTCTTGGCCCCGAACAGCCGGTAGACTCGGTCGCGTCGACACCTACGGGACAGGGCCGATGAGCTCGTTATATGTTGGGAGGGGGGGGGGGGGTTGGAGAACGTTGGAGAACCGTGACGTGGGTGACGTCGCTTCGGAGAGACACACATTTTGAGTCTTCGATAAATTTCGAGCACAGAGGGAAAGGGACGAGTGCGAGGAAAAAAGGAAAACGCGATGCAAGTAATTTCTGTGTCGAAGCAAAGAAATTAGATAGCGTTCGCGAGCGTTTCCTTTCTTTGCTCTCGAGTCTTTTATCCCAATCCTTGTCTTTCTTGAAAGATCTTTTCTTATAAAATATTTTCGTTTTTTTTTTTTTCAATTTAAGTTTCAACTCCGAAAGGAGCAATTGTAAAACACCGTTAAAAAATAAAGAAAAGGCGTATCTCTCCCTTTCCAGCGACAGTAAGACGGTAGTGGAATCTTAAACTCGCGTCGCATGAATTACCTTTTCCTTGAAAGAAAGCTAAGTGTACGCGGAACACTGTGTATGCGCGAAGAAGAATCTCTTTTCTTACTAACTTCTTCTTTTAACCCAACCTCTAACTTTAGAAAAATACAAAAGGCGCAATTGTACGAAGCCCTCGTGTGTACGAGAAAAGACTCAATCTTCAAAAAACCGTAGCACGGAGACCCGAGTTCCGCGTCACGCAAATTACCGTGACACGAAATTCTTAATACCTTCGTTCCACGGTTGACGAGCGCGAAGTACGAGTCCTTGGGAAAAATATTCGATTATCGATCGGGCGACGATCGGAGAGAAACACAAAGTGGGGAACGAAAAAAGTTTGCGCGCGAACGATGGATCGTTAATCGGAGATCCCAGTTTCCGGCATGCCAATATCTCACCCCCACCAAGATAACAAGACGAAGAAGGAGGAGGGGCGTGAAAGAACACGTCCAAGTCAGATGTCAATTGTTCGCGAAAGAAGGCACCGACGCCCGATTAAGCCCCCAAGAAGATCGGACGCCCTCCCTCGATGGGGGTTGGGGGTGGGGGGAGGCTACTGCGCCCTTCAGTCAGATCTTGTCCGCCCTTCCGTACCCTCCCGGTTCGACCCTCTTTTCGCTCGGCTCGCCGCGTAACGAAGGCAATTACGAAACTCGGGCAGGTAATCGTCGACGGAACGATAATCCTTCGCGACGATATCGTAAACTTCATCCGTCTCGTTTCACCCAAAGCACGAGAAAATTAATGTAAACCGGGGCTGGAAACGAGCGAGCGAAAGAACATTAGAAAACTGGGGAAAAAGGAAAACAGAGGAGGGGTGGGGGAGGAGGGATGGGGTGGGTGGTGGGGGAGGGGGGTTAAAAAAAAGAGAGCAATGGCGCGGAGGCTTCTTCTTCGAGGCAAGAAACGTTAGCGAGAGAAAAGAGAGAACGTATAACGTATAAGCAGGATAGGCCCCTGGATGAGCCACACGCGGACGCAACGGCATACAAAACTCGCTCAATACGTCATTCAGACGAAGAATACGGCTCGTTCTCGCCATTTTGCTCCCAGAATGAGAGTTTCAAAGGGAATTAAGGATTCAAAGGCATCTTTTGCGCGGCGCGCACAAAACGGCCAGCCACGATCCTCTCTCTCTCTCTCTCGCTCCTCGACTATCTCCCTCCCACTCCTCCTAATTCTCTATCTCGGTATCCACGCGTTGCTCTCCCGGGGTTAGAGAGCATACAACGCTCTCAAGACGAGCGATTCGAGTTGCATGTTGCGTGTACGCGCCCACGCACACCGAAAGAAACTGAAATCCGTACAAATCGTTGTACAATGAGTACACACGGGCAACGGCGGCGCGCGGCGCGGCGGCCCCGTTCGTTTCTATTTCGCCTAACGGGCGGCACTAAGCTAGGCCCGACAGACGGACGCCGAGATGAAGAAATCCGCGTGAATGGTTAGCGAATAAGAGACCGGTCAAGCCGTGTTTCGAGAGATATTCAAACTCCTCTGTAGTCAAATGAATGAGCAACATCGCGGAACTTGAGACACGCCACCGGGGGGAAAGTGGTCGGAGGTCAAATCTGTCTGGCCATGCGCGCTGAATCTACTTAAAATAGATTTCTTACGATTGCGTTTGACTCGAGGATATCTATCAACGTGGATGCGTTGCAAAGTTATTAGTAATAAAATTAGTAAAAATTAGTATTAATATTTTTTTTGTTAGTTCTTTTTTTATTAGTATTAGTATTAGTAAAAAAAAAAAGTTGTAAGTAATTATGTATTAGCCGGCACTAATATTTCCGAGACCGCTGAAACTCTAATAAATATTCCCCCGTCCCGCTAGGAGCAAATATTTGACAGGAACGTTCTCGCGATAGAATTCAATCGTCGAATTACGATTCATGAGATTCACCGCAAAAAAAAAATTAATACCAAACCGGCGACGATAATTCGAAGTCCCTCTGTTTACCACCGACCAACCCCAATGTCCCGTTGGCATTAACGCGCGAAAAAAACGACTCCCCCGGTCGTTCGCGACTAGAGAAAAGAATCTGCTCGGGGTCAACCTTCCCATTTTGCGGACTTTGTCCCGAAATACGTTCGATCCTGGACCCCCTCCTCGTAATCCCTTTTCTTTACGATCCCGCGCGTCCCTTTTTCTTTTTTTTTTTTTGCGTCCTCGCGGAACAAATTCGGGTGACAATTTCTGTCTGCAATGGAGAATCACGGGGTAAAAGCGGTCAAGAGATAAAAAGAGAGATCGAGAGGGAGGGATAAAGCGAGGGGAACGGTGGCCCGTCTCCGATTGGCCGATTAACATAAAAATACCCACGCTCGTAAAAGGCATGGTATACATATATTACGGGCATTATATTTCGCCGGTGGGGGGAGGGGGGGGTTATAGTTTCTGATTGTTATTCATATCCAGCCGGTAGCCACGCGGCGAGGCATGAATGCGCGTGCGTGTGTTGGGTCAATATAATGTCAGCCGATGAGGGTATACACGCGTAGGGGGTGGGTGGCGGTGGTGGACCGCGAGGGGGTGGGGGTGGGTGGTACACTTCCTTCTCAATGACGCTCTTTTTTTTTTTTTTTAACTTTAATGCCACGAGCCACGGCGCACGGGTTTAAACGATTACTCACCCGCGGGCCTGTCTGGAATGAAAAGGGCGAAAGTGCCACTTACCGCGCCACGGGCCTCTGAGACTTTCCAGCACCTGGAACAGAAATCACGTCCTAATGAGACCGGGGGAGTTAAGCAGCCGAGTCGTAGAAATTGCCGCGAGTTTTGAGGAATCGACGAGAGTGCCCCGGTCGTCGCCCCGGCTATTTCGCCCCCTTTTTTTTCCGAAGCAGCCTGGCGCCAAACGCGCGTTAAGCGTCCACGAAAATGAGTGGCGTTTCTCTTGAACGCGTTTGAAACAAATATTGAACTTCCCTCGTTGCTCCGGGGGTAAACGGTAACGAGGAAGTAAGGTTAAGGTTTACCAGCAAGGTAAGCCGTACATAAGTCTCGGATTTAATGTATGTACTATAAAAAATATGTTTGCGAATAATTGATAACGAGTACATTCTAATAATAAAAGGTATGTCCTGAAGAGTATCCTGATCAGGATCGAAACGTTGACAATTAGAAAATTCTGAGTGATATAATTACTACCTCCGAGGCCTACAACGCCAAATGTAACACACTGAACAAATAGTAAGGTCAAGGTAACGTTGAATTTTTCCGTTTCCTCGATGCCATCGCGTTCCCCCAACTGTCAACCTTCGTCGTCCGTCCGCGCGTCAAGGTACCGGAAAAACCAACTCTCAGCCGAACCTGGTGTCCGATAATTAAGTAAAGCCGATGGCAACCGCCGTAGAGTCCTCGGGAACCGCGAGGGCAACTCGGAGGGCCGCGAAGGACGAGCCGTTTAGCGCTTGGCAATGCGATTTCGATCCGCGAGAAGAGAAAAGAGAAATCGGAAGAATAAAGGAGGGGACGAGTACACCCGGCAAAGTCACTCGACCTCCATCAAGCCACCCCCTCCCACCGCCTACCCTCCATAGGGACTCTATAGGTTATACCTACATTATATTTCTTTCGTATCTGCCTCCTCCGCGGGCAAACACACAAACGGCCTCCCCCCCCCCCCTCCCCCCCTCCACGTACAGGCGCACACGAGCGGAGCATTGCCGCGGTCTTATCGGCAGTTATCGGGCCGTGATGTCACACAATGGGGCAGACAATGCTCTGCACAATACACCCCCCTCCCGCTTCTAAACCGCCCCAACCCCTCGGCACAGCCACCTCCTGCTCATCCTCATCCCCCCACCCCTCCCCCACACCCCTCTCTTTTTCTCCTCTCGCTCCTCCCTCGACCCCTTCGTATCCTCTTCTTTCCTCCCGCGGAATCAGCTCGACCCTCGGAAACTTCATAAACATAATAGCTGACTGGGCCGCTACGCGCCGGTCGCCGCGAAAGGTCCGTGCGAGACGATACCCTCGACGTTGAATCGCTTTTGCGCGCGACCAGTTATTAAATTCTGTTCGCGATGTTTGTCTTTTTTTTTTTTCGAAGTCGCGGAAATACCTCGGTCTACGTTATTACCGGGTTACGGGGGAAAGTCGGTCAAATAAGAGATACAGAAATTCCGTACGTTACCGTGGCTTGCCCGATTCGTGTGTCGGTCGAGTGTTGGTCAAGCGCTAAACGTACAATTTCTGCTGCAACGAACATCCGACCGACACACGAAACGAGCATGGTTAGGGTAATCTGTGTCCCCGGTTTAATTCTACATAAATTTTCCAACAAGACGTTGCACCATTTTCGATAACTACGAATCGACCCGAGTCTCTCCTTACGTATCGCAACGAAATATTACGCGAAATGAAATCGCCGAATCTCTGAAACGATACCGAAAAGAGGGGAGGAAGAAGAAGAAAAAAAAGCGAAAGGAGGATCTCCGCACGCGTCAACGAATCAACACCACGCCCCCGTATACACTTCCAGCCGATCCGATATGCCCCTGGCTTCGGCCACCCTTGAGGGCGAACAATATGCTACCCACCCCCGCGTCCTCCCCAACGTGTAATCACCCTAAACCACGTGCCGCAGGAGAAGAGCGGCGCGCGCGAGCCGATGTACGAGCCATTGAAAAATGCGGTCACCCGTTCATTATTTTGAGAACCTTACACGCTTTACACGCGCGTCGCCGGAGGTTACTCGGGGGGTTGTTGGGGGGGGGGGCGGGGGTTGCGAGTATCGTTGGAAATATTTGTTCGCGCGTACGTAGCGGCAGCGTTGTCTCAGCCGGAGCAGGATTAATTTCAATGATTAAAAAACAATGGAAAATTGTTAATTAAAAAGTCTTTGCGTATCATCGTTAAGCGTTTGCCCGCGGTATCTCTCTCTTAATCGGAATGCGAATTTAAACACATAAATCGTCGCCACGCGACAGCGCGTATGATTAACCAAAACGGCTGTTAGTTTAATAAATCAAACGCGCGGTGTTCGGAATAGGAAGAAATCGCATTCACGAACCTTTATCGCTCGGCAATAAAGCACGTCGCGAAACACAATTACATCGACTGCTGACATTTCCAAGCTACATCTTTCACCGGGTGCGAGCGAGCACAGTCGCGCGGTGCTCGGCGCGAACGTTGATACGTATCTTCGCAACGGCATCGGAGAAACGTTAATTAAGCGAGCAGATGCACCGAGGAAGTTGTAAATCATACGAGCCATGAGCGCGAGCGGTACGCGACGCTCGTCGACGACCGCTGCCCGCCTTATCGTTCCTGGTTTATCGGGATAATGATAAATCGCTCGTTCGAAACCAGCCCCTCCAAGGGCGAGAGGGGTTTAACAACCCCCCGATGAAGGGTTTGATGACTCTATAATGCACTGGTCGACGAGTCACCCTCGTTTCGTACATAAGGAAGATCGCGAATCGATACGAAAGCCTTTTATCCATTCCTGACGTACAATTAATGTCTCTTAAAGGAAAAAAAGAAAAGCTGGAAAACGGAGAGTAAAGCCTCGCCGAGGGGGCTTAAATCTGGATCAAGCACATCTCTGGATCTTTGGATCTCCAAACCTTTTGTTTACTCTATCAAATGTATTTCGAGTCGCTGATCACGAAATAATTATAGAATTTCTATTCTACTGAAAAGTATTTCGCAAGGAATCACATTTGCTTGCTTTAGAAATAGTTTGGGGATCCAGAGATTTGAAGATGTGAATGATCTAGATTTGTTCCGCCGAGGGTAACCATCGATACCGATTATCTCAAAAATATTTCTTCAACCCCTTATTCGCCCGATCGATCTAACGTACGCGTCGTCGTAAGATGCATTCGACGAATGTACGAGCAGCGGATTTAACGCCACCTTCCTGGCGACGCGAAAATAACAATATCGCGGCGCAGTAAATTAACGAGTAATTAACTGCTTCGGTCGATTCGGTAGACAATCCGGAAGACGGCAGTAAAACAAGGTTACCTCGCAGGGGGTTGAAGCGAGCGGCGCGGCGTGGCGATGGTGGTGGGTAGGAGAGCGCGGTGGTAGTGGTGGCGTCGGAACCGCCCCGGCTTTGCAACCCCGGCGAATGGAGTGACAATGCTGCCACGGGATTCACAGTTCTCCACCACCCCTTTTGTCTTTCCCTCCCTCCCCTCCCCTTTCCTCTCCCGCGTCTCCACCGTCTCTCTCTTCGTCTCTCGCTCGAGCTACCATCCCCTTTCATCCCATTTGCAACTTTCCGGCTTTCCATCCCACCCATGCCTCACCCGCCACCCTCACCCCCCCCTCACCCCCTTCAACCCTTTTATCCCGTCTCCATACGCCGCGGCATTCTCGTCGCACGCGCACCTTAAGGCAAACGCCTCCTTTCAAAACGATTAACTCTTTGGAATGCGGGGAAAAAAATGAGACGACGTCCGTTTACTAGGAAGGGAGAACGTCGCGTCGATTTTTCGTTTCACATTTTCCATTTACACGTGGCAAGAAACGTTGACTCTTACCACTTCCTTCGACCGATCACTCGATTACGATTATCGTACTTTTAGTCTCTGTGTCGTATCTATTTAATCGCGACGTTAGGCACGCCGTTAACGGGAGCTGTAATCAGTTTTCACGAACTATTTAAATCTGATACGCGTCGCGACGCATCGAACGAAGATTTTCGACGAAGGTTGTAGCGTAGGCGTTAACACCGAATAAAAAGAGTCCCAAAGAGGGAAACGAATACTGTTTACCCGACAAGAGTATCTAGGTACACGTGCCGCGAAGCGAGACGGTGGTGGGCTGGGGTGGCTCTCGCGTGCCAGTTGAGTATAAAGACACGCAATCGAGTAGGAAAAAGGGTAAGGGGGATGTGGGCTGAAGCGTATCGAAAGGATCCACCACCCCTATATCATAGGAACGACGTTCGATGCCCCCCCCCCCCCCTCCCTTTCCCCTTGTCGTCGTCGACATCGTCGTCGTCGTCGTCGTCGTCGTCGTTTCACTCGCTCCACCCTTCCATTCTCCCCTCTCCCTCGGCCGGCAGAGCCACCCTCGCACTCTTTCCTCGTATCAGATCGAGTCCCTCTATTTCGCGTCCTCTATTATTTCTTTTATCAATCTGCGCGCTTTCAGGGCGCTTTGAGGCCCACTGAAAGCTGCGTGATAAATCATGAAATGTAAGAACCCACACGTACGTCTCACGTACACGCATACAGGATCACGTGCATCTATAGATACACGTATATAAATATACATACGTGGAAAATACTTGTACACCGACACGAGGCGCCCCCCTCCCAAGCCCCCGCTCGCGTGTACGGTAGACGGAACAGGGGTGTTAGCGTAACATTCTGGCGCGCGCGCGCGCGTGTACGTAACAGCCCCAGTTGCTCTGCACGTACACGCGTAAACGCACGCGTGTGTGTGTGTGCGTGTGTGTTTTTACGAATGTGTGCAAATACATATATAACCGACGGTTCAATAGGCGGCATTGCCGGGGCGAACGGCATCCATACAGCTCGCCAGATGAGGTCTTCTAGCTTCCGTCGAGTCCGCGTGAAAGGATGGCCCAATAATATTCCATTCACCAAACCACCCCCCAACTTCCACCCTCCACAGCTTTCCCTCCCGCGTATATACCCCCCCCCCCCCGTCCCTGGACGGATCTGGCCCGTGCCCACCCCGCCATTGATTTTTCATTCGTCGGCTTTTCAATAGTTTGTTATGAGCTTTCCTTCGGCGACGTCTCTCTCTCCCCCCCACACTGAGGCTGAGCACGGACCGGCCTCACTCTCCTTTCCGAACCAGAAAACGCCGTGGATATCGTTCGGCGGGGGACGGGGGTTGGGGGTGAAATTTCCGACGGGCCAACGTTCGTGCAACGACGGCATCGTCACCGAACGAATTAAATGCCTTTTATTGGCCGTCCGTTAAATCTTTCCGAGAGGATCTCTCTCGTCCCTCCGTGGGATTTTCTCAAAAATCCTCGCTTCGTAATTAAACACTCGCTTAGACGGTAAGCGTGGAGACAAAGGGGGGCCGTGGGTCACGAAGTAAGAACGACTCGAGATATAATTTATTTAGCGAGCTCCGTCACTTCCGTCCGACGACAGACGTAACCGCGACGGACGATCGGAGAGGGGTGGGGGGGTAAGAATCTTAGAGCGGATTTGCCCGCGAAACAGAGCGAAAATAACCTATAACTTTAATCAGGGATGAATAAAGGCAACCCTTTTCGGAGCGGCGCTGCGTCAAGGCGAAGAATGGAGATGAGGATGTAGCCGAGTATCGGCATTGTTTCCAAACAAAGCACGCCTTTCATACCACCGTGTACCCTCTCTCCTCCCTTGCAACCCACCCACCCCCCCCCCCCCCCGTTCGCTTCGTCCACCCACAACCACCGCCGTCCCCGTAACCCCTCCCCCCCACCCGTGCACTCCCCACGGCTTTTCAGTCATTTGACACGCAAAGAAGTCAGGCAAGCCGGCATTGTGGCGACCACCACCACCCCGCGACCTATTGTTACCACACCACTACCGTAACCGCGAGCCCACCACCACCACCACCCACCCCAGAACCCCCGAAATCCACCCTCTCCTTGCTACCCCTCTCGCCACCTTTGTCGAATCGCAAGTCGAACTCGATGGTCGGATAAACGACGCGGTTACGATTCTTGTACACTCGTATTGTCCCCGTTGCGGTGCTTCTTCCAACGATTTTTCGAGTAACGGAGATTCGAGTCGATCCTTTGAATCGTTTATCGTGGAAGGAGAAACAGACGTTACCGCGGGTATTTGCCGTTACGATTATTACCCGCTTGTCCCCCGAGTCGAAATCGTTGGCACGCGCGCCACGCGTAAGATCGAAATCGGTAGTCGAACGTGTGCGTAGTCAGTAGCGCGGAACGATCGTGTCGCGAAGCGCGGTTCGTCGTTTCGCGAAAGTATTTGGATTCCCGATTCGATTATTCGCCGAGGGAGAATCGTGTAAGTTACCGAAGATCGATTCATGTTTCTAATGATCCTTAACAGGTTGAGTGTCACGGGGGTCACCGGTGAACGACACTCGATTTGGTTGCAGCGTCTCAGGGGCCACTGGTCACTGGCGCCGCGGCGCACCAACGTCGGTAGAAATTCATAATTACAATAAAAGTGAACAGTTGTACATTTTTCAATACCACCATTGTTATTACAATGGTATGAAGAAATGAATACATTATAAAACATGTAGAAATAGTTTTATTCCTGCATAAAAAGAAATATGGAAAAGCTCGTTAAACGTGGCTATACACCGCCACTTATCTGCTGCAGCTAATATTTGAACGTAATATGTTGTTATATGTAAAAAGATCATGTTGGCGCCGTAGACAATCGATGTAAAAACAGCGCGGCACTGAACGTGTTAATTAACCTTGCATCAGTCGCTTGGTTTTGTTATTGCACTGTAAATTAATAATTAGCCACAATATTAAATACTTTTATTAAATCTGTATTTAAGAACATAAATATTAATTTCATTAGTTTAATAAATGTCAAATACAATTTACTTATTAACGTATACAATATTAATTATATTATCACAGTACTACGATCGTAGTACACGCGGCTGATGCAGGGTTAAGAATCTACAGTAGAACGAAACTATATTCCTCGTGAAACAGAACTCGAGATATTCCTATAATTTCATCGATACCCGTTATCGATCCGATTCGTACGCAGATCACGCACGTAAGTGCATCGCAACGAAAATGCAACGCGCTTTTCGTGGGGTGATTGCAGCGATGCGCGAACGATGCGCGAACGACGCGCGAATCACTCGTACCGCGACGCGACGCAAAAGCATCGACGGAATTATGCATCCCGATGCGCATAATTCCATCGCGTGCACGCTCGCGCCAACACGCACGCCCGCGGCACGTCGTGCGGCGCGGCGCAACGCGACGCGGCGTCGAAGGGGAAAAGTCGATGGCTCGTAATGTGACAAACGAGGCGTCGTGACGCTGTCACGAAAATGCCAAGCCGAATGCCCGATACGCTCGTTGAAAGCCATTATATTCGAATGTCGATACCTCGCGTCAGTCTTATTAATCTTCCGGCGCTCGGGACGCGGGATATATTGCGTATTATAAGCCGTAATAAAAAGAGGCGCGAACAAAAAGGCATGAGGCGCCGAGTGCATTCACCGCGTCGGTTTTCTATGCGTCTACAATACCGAACTCCTCTCCCGAAAAGCCTCTCCCGACAGGCCTACTCGAGACTCCCGGATCGCGCAACGCGACGCCGCAGATATGAGTATTTAAATGAAAAAAACCGATCAAAAGTGAAGATTGTAAAGTTTCTTAAAATCTTCGGTAATCTTATCTCCCGGTAAGCTTAATAACCGGTCCGTCGGATGGCGGCATTAAAAAACCGCACCCGCCTTTTCCCTTCTCGCGTTGTCCATGCAAACACAGTCTATTTTCTTAATTGCATGTTTCTGTTCCTGCCGCTTCAGTTACCGACGCACATTCATTTTATTACTGTATTTTTCTGAGATTTAATTTATAGAAAATACCTTTTGAACGTGGAAGAAGAAGGTCGATACTTTATTTTAAACATAATTTGATTTATTTTGATCGGGTTTTTCATTCAAATACTCCTATGTGCGCCGTATGTATAGAAAAAAGAAAACTGCTGATGGAACTTTAACCGCTAGACGCCCCAAATGATCCAGAAATCTCCAGAATGGCGCGTCGCGACGTCAGTGACCAGTGGCCTCGACGCCGCTACAACGAAATCGAGTGCCGGTCACCTGTGACCCCCATGACACTCAACGTGTTACAGATCAAAAGTAATTGGCTTATTTTCTAGTCGAGTTTCATAGGATGAAAAAAATGAAGAATCATTAAAGTGTATGAAAGCACATGTCTAAATATGCGGGAACAAACCACTGGAAACCTTCTAATTTGATTCTTCTTCATAACATTGGAGTCAAATTGGAGTCGAAACGTAACGTTTCCAGTGTTTTGTTCCCGCATACTTAGACATGTGCTTTCACACATTTTAATGATTCTTCATCTTTTTCATCCTATAAAATTCGACTAGAAAATACGCCGATTACTTTTGGTTATTTAAATTACTTTGAACAAGGTCGATTAATTTTTGTAAATATCATATTACAGATTATTAGAAAAATTAATCGATCTTCGGTAACTTACACGATTCTCCCTCGGCGGATAATCGAATCAGGAATACGCATACTTTCGCGAAACGATGGAACGCGCATCGCGAAACGATCATTCCGCGATACTGACTACGCACAAGTTCGACTAAACGATTTCGATCTTACACGTGGCGCGCGTGCCAACGATGCAGAAGTTTCTGATACCGATGGGCAACCGGTGGGTGGACAGGTATCGTCCAAAGAGTCGTCGTTTGAAAATCTAATGGAAATCGGTAAGCGAATCTCTTAATTCCCCCGTCGAGGAAGATCGGATAATTGAAGGAGGCTGAATCGCTGGGAATTCCCGACGCGAACAGCAGCCGACAGACGGGAACCTGTTAAAAGTTGGAAACTGTCGTCGCGACAGAATGGTACGCCGTTGATGAAAAGATGTACACAGGTGCACAAACGCGTGTGGATGCCACTGTCCTCGGCCACACGCACACGAGGCAGGACGATCGCCGGGCAAAAGGGATTGTGGAGGAGAAAGAGGGGGTTGGGAGGGGGGGGTGGAAGGGGTGTGGGGTGTGTGGGACGCGGAGAAGTAGATGGCGGATAAAGAGGAGGACAGGGAGGCGCGGGGGAGAAGTCCATGCGAATATGTTATACGCTCAAGCTCGTTCGCTCGTAACCGCGCAGTAGAATAGACGAATTGTTCGGCAGCGGAGCTTTTGTCTATTTTACGGAGAGTTCCAAGGGCTTCCAGTAGGAGGGTGGGGGGGGGGGGGGGTGCGGAGGGAGAAGAGAGCGCGATGGAGACAGAGTGAGAGAAAGAGATGGGTGTGGGCGGTGGGAGGAGGGGGGGGGGGGAGACAGAGAGCTGAAAGCTCGGAAATATATTCTCAACTGAACGTTGTACGGATTCGCGTACCGGGCGTTCCTAATTATTGTTTTCCAGGCATCCGTCCTTCCCGGTTGCTGCGGTGACTGAAATTCTCGTTTCGAAAGTTTCCCTTCATCCTGGCGTCGACGAGTTAGTGCGCGAACGAAGACTCGTAATTTTTTTTTTCTCGTACCCCCCCCCCCCCCCCTAATCCCATTCGTATAACTCGTTCGGCTACTCGAAAACCTCGTTCGCCTACCGACCATCGGAAAGTATGCCGATGGAATTCGTAAACTCTCGAGAGTATATTATTTTGTTACCCCTCGAATCGCGAACCCGGGCATTCGAAACGTATACAAGGTACCGCCGCTTATTACGTATAATCCATCCGAATAGGATTAATCCTACTGTCAACAACCGGGTACCCATTTTAATTTTATACAAGATTGTAAAAATGGACTACGATAATATACTGCAATAAATAAAACGAACATACTTTGGACAGATTTACAAACATCTATATCGTTCACATTTAAACGGAAATTCAATAATATGTAAATAAATCGTGAGAATAATGTGGTGGGTACCCGGTCGTTGACAGTAGGGTTAAATAATTATGACGTTTTTTCCTTCTTAACGTCTACGTCGAAAGATTTGTTCAACCGACGCGACCTAACGTCGAGGCGATCAAACGTATTCGCGGTGAAACGAGACACCGCCGCGCCGAAACGACGCGTTCGCTGTCCGAGGCGCGTGGAAACGTACGGGGTGGTTCTAATCGCGCGACGAGGAAAAGGAACAGCGACGATGGGGGGGGGGGGGGGGGGGGGGGGTAAGGGAAAGCGGAGGAACAGGGGTGGCTAGCGGAAAACGGGAAGGAGAATAGAGGATAGGGGTGATGGCGGGGCGGTCGTATCGGTTAAGTGGGGGAAATTGCAAAACAATGAGACGTCGGGGTAGGGGTAACAATGTGAGGGACAATAGGCCTGATAATGTGCCAGAGAATGGACGCCTAGACAAAAGAGTCGAATAAGGGCGCGCGCACCTACCCCGATCCACCACCCACGTTACACCATCGACTCTCGTCCCGCAACGTATAGAGGAGTGCAAAAAAAAAGAGAGAAAGATACATGCACGGTTCAATGTCGGTTATTTTAAGTTTGCGCGTGGCGTTAGCGTCTCGAGTTGAGGTTAATTAAGATCGCGAAAATTTCGCGCTTATCGACGATCTCTCGATGTTCGCGACGATCCCTCGATTTTAGCGCGGAGACGTATTATCTCATTTTTTTTATGCTGGTCTCAATTCGAACAAGAACGGAAGTCCGGGGTGGGCGAGCGTTCACGGGTATTAAACGAAGGACATGTTCTTTGCCGATAACCAAGAGTCTTTATTGTAGCGTTTCGCGGATCACGCGGAACGCTGGAAAATTTAATATCAGGTAACGAGAGTACGTCGAAATAGTAGCCCACCGGAACGAGATTATAGCGTACTCACACGAGTCGTCACTCGCGGTAATGTATTGCTCTTAGAGTCGTTCGAAGCGAACTACTGTTTTCAAATTTTGGAGCAGAGCTCTTGGAAAGAGATCGGTTAACTTTGAACTCTCGACGCTCGTCGAATATTTGAACGCGTCGAAGCGAAATAAAAATTGCGTTGATAAAAATGCCGAGGTGCGGACGGATCTTGTTCTCGCGTTACGAGGAAGTTGACGCGACGCTGGGAGGATCGGTTAAGACGAAACGATCGGGATATCAAACGGTAGGGATGAAACGTCGGGGTAACCGCTTTGCGGAATAAACCAGAGGGATCAGGAGCAGAGAGATCAGGGACGAGGGTAACGCGTGGAACCTACCGCAATGCCAGAGGCCAACGCCTGACATAACCGCGAATTCTGGAGGGGTTGCGAGTCAAGGGGTTGGAGGGATCGAAACCTCGGTGTAACCAGCCCCCGACTCTCGTCTGGCGTGCACCTGTTGTTTCTACTTGCCCTGAATCGAGCCGCGGTCGCAGATTCCGACGAATTCGGCGTCGATCTCGCGATAGGGGGGAAGGGGGGGGGGGTAGAGGGTGGAGGAAAGATACGACGAGCAAGCGTTTTACTATCTCCCAAACGACGAGGTCAAATTGGACAATAATTTTGGACAGAGTTAAAACGTTTTTGGTCGCTTTATCTCGAGCTCGAAATTGTGTTTTCCGCGAAAAAAAAAATTCTCACGTTCAAAACGAATCTCGAACAACGGGGAAATGGACGCCCCTGGTTTCCGAGTTAAACAAAACTACCCCTAGTTACGTTTCTCGGCGTCCGAGGTACTAAACTCCCTGGGCGATTAAAACGTATTTACCGGCGTCTTTGCCGATGAAGACGCCTTAATGACGAGCGTCGTCTCGCGGAAGTTCCACTTTCATCACTCACCCCCTCGGCGCTACTACCCCTTTGTGAAGGAACTCGCGCTCTCTCTCTCCCTCTCCCTCTCCTCGAGGAGCGTCCTCCAATAATTAGCATTTAACACGGGTGGTAGAAAAGAGAGACGTAGCACGGTTAGGTGGAGAACGAGAAAGCAAAACTCCTCTCGCCTTCTTTCCCGCTCGTTTCGCTCCCAGGAAAAATGCGTCTCGACGACGTCTACGAGATCACCGCACTGTTCTCTTCTCCCACCTCCGCCACCACCACCCCTCGCGCACACCTCTGACCTAGCGGCTAAGAAAGCAAGTGAGCTCGACGCGAAGAGAGAGAGAGAGGCTTACGCAGTCGAAGGAGGAAGAAATGAAAGAAAGAAAAGATAAAGCCGAAGGAAGTTAAAAAGATGAGGAACCAATGTAAGACCGAGAGGGGGGGGGGGATGAAGGAGAGACGTAAAGGTAAAGGAAAAGGAGAAGAAGAAGAAGAAGAAGAAGCGCGACAGGAGAGGAACGAGAGGAAAGAAGTTCTGAAGAGGGAAAAAGACCAGGGCACCGAGGACAGAAGTGGCCGTACAAGGCGGGAGCGCCACAAACAGTCCATAGAAATTCCCCGGCCGTAGAATGCAACTACCTCTCTTTGTGTAGTGGCTTACACAGATATCCGGTTGTCCGTGTTTAAGTGGACGTCGGTGTGCGCGCTCGCGCCCATCGCAGCGGCGAGGAGAGAGCGAGCGAGCTCGCCCGCGCGCGGGCTGTTATTTAAGCTTCGCATAATGGCAACTCTTTTATGCTTCTTGTGTCTTACATCTGAGACTGTGTCGCTCCGGAGGGCGCATTCATTCCCGTGAATGCCGGTGCAAGACGCTCACAATGGCCTTCTCCGCGGCGCCTCCAGCGGAGCTACGGCAACGGCGTACCTCGCGCACTCAAAGTGCAAGCCACTCTAAGGATACGTCGCCGTATCATACGCGACGCGGTCGCCTTAGTTTACAGGCCTCAGGACAACCACCTTCGCGCTCGCCTTTCTCTCTCTTCACTCCCCCCCCCCCTCTCTCTCTCTCTCTCGCTAGACTCGTTCTCGCTGCGCCAACGGCGCGACGTTGCTCTGCCTATCGCTGCGACACGTCCGTCGTCCTGTCGCGTCGTCAATCCCGGCTGACCGATACTCGAATCGAATCAGCGCAAAACACGATACACGTGGTACGGGAGAAAAACGGGAACAAATCTAGACCGTGCACACCTCCGGATCTCTAAACTATTTCTAAAGCAAGCGAACACATGTGATTCCTTGTGAAATAATTTTTAATAGAATAGAAATATCTAGAATTATTTCGCGATCAGCGACCCGAAATACACTTGATAAAGTAAAAATAAGTTTGGCGATCCGAAGATCCAGAGATGTGTATGATCTAGATTTAAGCCGAAAAACGATTCGTCGCAGCGAGGGAATCCAAAAAAAGCTTTACTCGCTTAAGTTTTCCCCACTCGATACTTAAAACGGGCAGGATGAAATTGATAAATTTCACCTCGCCCAACGAACCCATCGTAATTTCATCCGAGCGTAAAGCACTGAGCGAGCAAAACATTATTTTCTCAATGGAAATTCAGGATCGTAGCGCGAAGTCAATCGAGGAGGAACGCGAAAGCTCTCGGTTATTCCGGCTGTTTCTTTTATTTATTCCCCGGTGCTCGTCGATACGAGAAAAGCTCCATCCGCAAACTTCTCCCCCTCACCCTTTACCCCACCCCCACCCCCCGCGAGACCTTCCTAAGGTTGGGGAGGGGGGGGGGGGGGGGATGGTGACTGCTTTCGAGGCCGGTTTATCGTCGAACGATCGTTCCTCCGAATAATCGCGAACGTGCCTAACGATCGTGGCCGGGGTGGTTGGTTCGTGCACACGAGGCACGCCACCTTGCGATCGGTCACAAAACAGCGACACAATAACCGGGCCGCAACAATGCCGGGCGACAATGCAGCACCACCAACACACCCCCGAGCCGAATCTATTGTCTGTACGTCTCTTGTTCTCCTTTCATCCCCTGCACTTCCACGACGAGCCCGCAAAGGGCGAGGGAAGGAGGAGGGGGTGGGCGGAGGAAGAGAGACAGATAGAGGGAAAGAGCGAGAGAGGGAGAGCGTAAGCGCCGGGGAATCGGGCTGCCGAGGAGAGAGAGAGAGAGGGAGAGGGGGCGAGCTATCCGCGGATGTCGCGACCTCGCGGGACGACTTTGTTTAATTGCGCCGACTCGATTAGACGACCGCTCCAACCCCCCACCCCCCCACCCCCTGTACCCACCTCAACTCATACCACGAATTCTTCGCCATTGTACTTTTCGTACGCGTTACCGTAATTCACCGGTTTCTCCGTTAAATCAAGATTTCGGGATCAACTCGTTCGTCGAGCGATTAATCGAACGGAGAGCGCGAGTTTCCTTACTCCCGGATAACAGGAGCTAACACGTCGGAGTTTCTCGACGCGAATCTCGTAGGGGAATTAAAGAGTACGAGAAACGGTTGTGTATCGTGGGAGGTCGGGGGGGGGGGGGGGGGGTGTCGAGGGTGGGGGAGGTGGAGCGACTACTTTGCGGAGACTACCCGAAAGAATACGAAAGGGCCGAAACGGGAGAAGTACCTTCGCGCAGCAAGATAGATAGATGAGAGAAGGGCAAAGAGGGGGGAAAAGTGAAAGAGAAGGGGGAGGAGGAGGAGGAGGAGGGAGAAAGGGGGGGGGGGAGAGAATCGGCCACCCCACTCATCCTCCCGTCCGTCTCATTGTGTCGGACGATTGTCTTAGAATAATGGCGGAGACTCACAATAGTGACTACAATGCTTGCTCGTCTAACAATGCGGTGACGTCACGCAGCGTCGTGTACGTGAATGTACCGGCACGGGTGGCTCCGGCGTCGTGTGCGTCGTCTCTTCAGAGTTCCTCTTTCTCCCTCTCTCTCTCTCCCTCTCCTTCTTCGCGGATCCTACCATCCTCCCCCCCCCCCCCGCCGGATCCCCTATCCTCTCGTTTCGCGATTCTTCGTTTCGTTATTCGCGTGGCGATCACCCACTTACGCTCGAGTGGGGTTCAATTGGCCACTATAACTTCGAGGATTGTATTCGATTGCAACGACGATCAACGATGTCCTCGGCCGAAAAATTTACGTTCGACACTCGGCCCGATCGGCGTCATAATCGACTATAGCGCGTTAAGCGATATCTGCGCGGTTAAGTTCGACGGCGAGAAAAATTCCACGGGTTTGTCGAGAAAAATTCCTATTCGCGCGCGATTAGTTCTACGCGCTTCGAAAACTGATCGAGGAACGGCTCGACGACGATATTGCGTTCCCCGTCTCCGTTAAATCGATCAATTTTTGACTTTCATTGCTCGCGTGTACGCGAGGCAACGATCCCCTTCCGCCCTACGACGCACCCCTGCGTGACTGCAGATTCGGTCAAATCATCCCCGGGGATGACTCCGTAACGCAGTTCGTCCCCCTCTTTCCGTGTTACGCTGTAGGGTGTCAGTCGGCGAGGTTATTAAACGAAATGATAGGCGCAATTAAATCGGTAGTCCGACGTGTGCGGCACAAGGTTCGCTAAAGGCCAAACTTCGATCTTCGCTCTCAACCTACACGGTTAACCCCGAGAGGGAGGGTGGGGGGGGGGGTGGGGCAAAATGTTGCGTTCGTACAAGGAGGGACGCTTAAATAGATAACTCACGTATTTGGTCATGAAAAAATATTTGGATACCGTCGTACCGCTTGGGGAATAAAAATGTACGACCGAGATACACCTCCCTCCTCTCATCGTCGAACGCTCAACGCGATAACCGAGCAAATTAGTTTAAATCACGGTAGATCTATAGCTGTGGTACAAGGGTGGAATACGGAACGACCGTATCTTTACCTGACAATCTAGCTTTACTACTCTTGTACTTCGAAGCTCCATTTGCAATTCAAGAGTAGTAACCAGACACTTCGGGTTACATCGTGTCGGATCCCTTCCGACTTGTATCACGAGATTCGCGGTGAGATCGTTGGATCTTGGTGGACCCGAAACTGAGATATGGATTCTTTTATATACGTATAATGTTAATATTTTTGCGATTTAGGGATCGAAGTCGTGAAATAAACAGAACTGCGTTTCCGTGACAAAGAGAAACGACATTAAAGTTTATTTCTTTACTTTTATAATATTTCCCTTTATGGTCTTGATCGACTTTTGCCATGTGCTGTATTCTAACCTCATATCTATTTAAGTACCATTTCTCTATGTCCCTATTATCTATAATTGGCAGTCGTGCCAATGAGGCGAGCGCGCGGGCACATTTAATTTAACGAGACGCTCTAATGCGTTTCCTTTACACACGTATAATCGTGGATACACAAGACCGCGTAAAAAATATCAATCGTAACGTTTCTTTTGATTAAACCCACGAGATCCACGAAATTCGAAATCGCAGCTACACCTTATAAGTCCTAAGAACGCGACGTTAGACCTCTAGGAATCAAGGGCTGCAAATGAATCATCGGAGTAGATTCCCTCCCCCCCTCCACGTTCCAACCCCCGAAGAAGTCTATCGACGAGATAAGAATAAGCCGCCCGCGACTCGAGCGCGCGAATACGGGCCCGTCTGTTAATTAATACCGGCATTCAGGTCGCATTAAATTGCACGAATTGTGCGCCGCCGACGCCCGACGCCCGACGCCGCCGCCGCCGCCGCCGCCGCCTTTTGCAAAGGCCAGGTACACGCTGAAAAGACTCTTATTAGCAAATAGCACGGTGCGCGCCCGTCGGAGCTGATACACGAACGAATCGAAAGAACGGAAGGAGGATCCCTACTACCCTCTTCCTCCTTCGCCGGTGGGGCCGCGGATCCAGGAGGATCTAGCAAAGGTGGAGAAAGGAAGTCTGAAGAGCAACGGGAAGGAGAGGGGGCGAGAGTTCTTTCGACTCGAACGAGATTGCGAGGCGTTACGCGCCGCGAATGCGGGATTTAAATACCTTTTGGTACCCGCGCGCCGGGCCTTTGGAAACGCGGAGAGCTCCGATCGCACGCAACCGGAAGGAGGAAGCCGAGAATTTCGTTTTTCCTTCCCGTGTTCGGTACTCGTCCCCCCACCCCCCTTTTCAGCGCGAGAGTGGTGGTGTCTTGTTTCGAAACATGACGTAGATTCGAGAGACTCTCGGCCGAGTAGGAGGTGGACTCGAAATTCTGATTAATCTCGCGTTAACCGAACGCAAAAAGCTTATTATATGCGCAATTTTAGTTTCTAACGATAGGACAATTCGTTGAAAAATATCCTCGTGTCGCGGAGCTAAACTCAACGCTTTCGTTCGGAAAGATTCCGAAATTTCAAAAGACGTCGCTCGTCGCGGCCGATCGCACCGCGAACGAATTCGATCGACGAATCAATCGACGACGCGGGAACCTCTCGCTCATACATCGAGTTTCGTTCGACGGCGAACACACGCCGTTCGCAGATCCGTCGTTTTGACGAACGTGAAACGAGCGCCGATGCTCAAAAGCGAGATCTTGCGCGGCGTCGAGAGGAACGACGATAGCACAAAGATTTTCGCGAACGGGTAGGGGGTGGGAGCGCGGGGGAAGGGGGGAGGAGGAGAAGGGGGGGTGGGGGTGAGAGAGAAAGAGATAAAGGGAACCCAGAAAGACAGGGGTACATTGTGCCGGGCCGCTTGATACTTTATTCCGTATAAAAGGAACGACGGAACAATGGCGGGAACGCGGAAGAATGGAATGAAATGGGACCGAGGGAGACGAACGGGGAGGAGAAAGGGAGAGAGAGACAGAGGCGCACTCGGGCCAGTGTGAAGACTCATCACTCTGTAAACAATGCGCGAAGAGAGAGTGACTCAAAGAGTGGCGGGATCCTCAGAGTCCTTCCCTCCGTCGAGAGGGAGAACCGAGACCGGCGGCGGGTACAGCTTTATTTCCCCACCCCCCCCAGCCACCCCCGCGCCACAATATTTCGATTTTCTTGATTATCGACGCGCTACGCGCCGTTGGAAATCTTTTTGCGAGAAGTGACGTCCGCGCGAATGGATAATCTGTAACGGGGTCCGAACCGGTAAACGAGTGCTATTCATCAAACTCGGAAAATTATACGAGACACGGCTGGAAAGAAGTCTGCTCGCAGCCGTAAAATGTGCCGCGCGCGCTCGTATCGACGTCTACTACCGGGCTTTAAGAATTCGCTCTTATCGGGATTCTTATCCCCTTTTTACGAATGCATTTTAAATGGACCTTGAAATACTATTGGCAAACGGGAGTGGGTCATGAATACGCATCATAGAATTTAAATTGAATATTACGAGAAGAATGCGACAGGGAGGTCGAAACGGAAAGATCACCCTTTGAAGAACTGTCACGCCGTTCGGGGGATGCGAACGCGTCTCTCGACGGTTCCGATGCGACGCGTCGCGATACGTTAATTGCTAATTCGTCCCTGAAAACCCCTGAGAGGAAGAAAAGAACGATGTACTTCCCGCGGATTTGAAGAGCTATCGAGGAGAAAGGCGCAAAACAACGAAAAGTGAAGGATTCCTGAGCGCGGGAGGGTACGGAGGTGGCATTTACGCAAAATTCAAGCTACGTCGACGACGACGACGACGGCGTCGTCGACGCCGTTGTTAAGGTAGGAGAGTTCACAAAGCTATCGGCCAGGCGGGGGCCGTGGTATTGTTGGACGAAGATAGGATTCCTTTGATTGTCCGGGACTGTGCGAAACCGTCCAGGAGTGAAGGGTGGAGAGGAATGGGGGGGGGGAGGGGGCGAGAGGCATCGGCAAGAGAGAACCCGCTTTACATAACGCGTTATCCACCGCGACAATGGCCGCCGTGAGCCGCGCCTCGAGAAAGAATCGTTTGATGTCGAAGGATTCATCGCGACCGTGCGCTTCGAGCGAGACCGAGAGAGAGAGAGAGAGAGAGAGAGAGAGCGAGAGAGAGGGGCAGGAAATGGAAGGGGGGAGGGAAGAAGGAGGGCTGGAAAATTAATTTCAGCCGGTAAAGGGAGAGAGAGAGAGAGAGTGAGAGAAAGAGCGTAGAGGGGGTGGAGGGGAGGGAGAGAATGAGAGGCATTGGCTATGGTTGAACGCTTTAGAATAGCCGCGGAAGACGGAGAAACCTTTGGACCGTCCGAGATCAGAGTGATGTCACTCACGAGTGATTCTTTTCGACGATTCCCGCCACCGACGTACGTACGGTTGAATTTTTCAGTAATTGCTACACCGGATAAAAGTGAAAATATCCACTGATTTTTCAGGAACGATCGACCAGTTTTTACGTAAATCGCGTTTACGACCGATTGCCATGGAGAATGTCGCGCAATTAACGGTAATTCGTGTATTCAACTCCACCTCACCCCACCCCACCCCCCCCCCCTCTCACCCTCGCCCCTTCCGTACCCTCCGCGAGTAACATTTTACTTTTAAAACAAATTCGCATTTATTCCGCGCGCATACTGAGAAAAAATCTAAAGCGCGGACAGACCCCTCAATCAGGGACGGTCCGAAGAGCTGCGAGAGCGGATCACTCGGATGATTTTTGTGCGTCGAATTGCGGGTTTGAAGTTGACACGAATGTGCCGTCACCGACGCGAGTAGAAGAAAAAAAAAAAAAAACGACGTCGAACGGAGTAAGTCCAATAGAGCATCGAAGGAAAGAGAAAGAGGAACGGGCGAGGAGGAACCTCGAGAAAGATCCCGAGAGGGAAAGAGAGAGAGAGAGAAAGAGAGGAAGACGGAGATAGAACACGATGGGGATAGGATGGGGGGTTGAAAATATTTAGACATCCGCGAAGGGATGAATAAGACTAAATTGTATCCACAATGCTGTCTCAGAGGCAGAGGCGCTCTGAATAGCCTTAATAAACTCGCTGAATCCTCGGAAATATTTCCAAGCCGGAGGAGTACCGAATGCGGCGAAAACTCTTCCCCCTGACTTCGCGTTCTTCTCGTTCGAGCAAAGCAGCCACCCCCCACCCCCGGCGAGCATCGTTCCCCTCAGCCACCACCACCACCACCACCACCACCCCCCACCCCCCGCCCCTCTCTCTTTATCGTCTACGTATCCGCGTAACGCGAACGTGACAGGACCTCTTCAGAATTGTCGAGAGGGCCTCGCGGGAAACGTAAGCGAGAAAGGAACGCGAGACAAGAAACGCGAACAAAATTTTGGAGGATACTTCCCTCTTTGTCACCCCTCTGACAAATTTTCAATTGCCAACGATCCGTTTGGGCTTAAATCTAGATCGTGCTCATCTCTGGATCTTCGGATCTCCAAACCTTTTTTTTACTCTACCAAGTGTATTTCGGCTCGCTGATCACGAAATAATTATAGAATTTCTATTCCATTGAAAATTATTTTACAATTGATCACATGTGTTTGCTTGCTTTAGAAATATTTTAAAGATCCGATGATTCGAAGATGCGCACGATCTAGATTTGTTCCATCCGTTTAAAGTCATTAGCGTGAACGATTAATTCGCAACGAGCCTAAACGCGTTTCCCGATACGATGGTGAGAAGACTTATCGCGTCAACGAAACGATGTCAATTTTTGTCAAGTTTGGGTCAGCGGGCACTCGGGGAGCACCGTCCGGGGTTTTCTACCCGGTGGTTTTATCCATCGCTCCGCATAATGCGTAAATTTGCTACCCGCTGCGATACACTTTTCTCTGCATTAAGGAAAGAGCATTCGCTCGTTTGCCCTACCCGAGCGATTTGTTTAAAGTTCACCCTCCGCGCACTCGAGGCCGCCTGTCGATTTTCGAGAGGTTCGAGCGCCGACCGTTTTGACGTAAACAGTCCTCGTGATTAACGCGAACGCGAGGTGGTCCTGCCTCAGAATGTATGCCCGCTTTCCCGTCGCTAACTCGATACTCGATCAACGGACGTGATCGATCCTTACGTGGATCGATCCGATAAATTAGAAGCAACCGACTCGCGTCTGTCGTTTAAGCTCAATTTTCTATTCGTTTCTCGACTCAATCGCCGCAACGACTGTTCGGATCTTGTTGATCAAATTCCGACCGTCGCGTTTTCGTCAAAACAACGTTCGCGCGTCGAGCGCCGAGTTCGCGGAATCTTGCGGCGATACCGAATGATCGACCATGTTGCGACCTTTGTTGCCGCCGATTCTACGTGTACGACGAAAGTACAGCAGTTGCGAACGGGCAAGCCTAACGAACAGTAGGTTCTGTGCTCTGTATATTCCTTAATAACCCTGAAATAAATACTGTCTCTTTTAACACGTTAAACCCGGCGCCGGTCCCTGGGGACCGGCGCTAGAATTTTCATTTGGCTGGCGTCGGTCCGCATGACCGACAGTATTAAAGTTAAAAAATAAATATAGTCTTAATGGAATGTGGTCAAATGTAGTTTTTTTCTTTTTTTCTTCTCTTTCGGACATATTCAATCTTACGGGCAATAACTATTTTCAAAAGTAAACCCAACTTATTATGTTCAAACGATCCGTGCACATCGGTAACTCTCTTCCAACTGATCGTCTCTTGGAGTTACGTACGCATTGACTGTTTCATTTGTTTTACTTCGAAAAAGAAATCGAAAGTTCTCCTTATCTCGAACGCGATCTCAAAGACGTGCCACCGTTAACATTCGCGACCACTCTGCTCGGTACGCGATGTCGCGGAGCACCCTGCAACATTGCACCGTTTGATCGCTCGCTGCCGACCGAACGGAAAGGACAACAAATCCAGTACCGGGCTCAACGTGTTAAGTAAGACGCGGTGTTAGTGATACTTGTAGTATTTCTAGAGGTGCACCAATATTTCCAAATTATTCCACCGACGACACACAGATTCGCCGTTTTGCGACTCCCGTCGATCGCGTAGACAAACCCGAACGTCGAAGGCGATACGTTGGGTGGAGGTCGAGGGAGAGGAGGAGGAGGAGGAGGAGGAGGAAGAGGAAGAGGAACGCGCGGGGGGGGGGAGGTTGGAGGCGAAGCCAGGGTAGAAACAGATTCACGATTTCGCATGAATCGCTAGTTACTGAATAAAGTCCTTTCGCCCGGGTTGGTCGGAGCGCGGCGGTAGCTGACTTTACTTTATTATATGTATATTGGCTGCACCGGGGATGGAAAGAGGGTTTTCGCGGAGTTGAAGGGACGTCGAGGGCCGCGGGGGTGGCGGTGGGGGGTGGGAGTGAGGGGGGAGGGTGACGGAGGTGGAGGCGTCGGGCGGGAGGGAGGAGGGGAGGGTGCAGGTAGTCATTCAACCGTGCGGTTCTATGAAATCAAAGGCCACATTGTCACCGGAATTACCTCCATTCGGAAACGACGTATTCAGGCTACCGGGCGCACGTGGAATTAACCCTATTTGTTTGCCGCCTTCGAGTCGCGTGTAACGAAGCCACGATTTATTCGCATATGCCGCGCCGAGGGTCGCCCCCGGTATCCTGTGCGTAGAGGATGCAGCGGGTCCAGGATAATCGATTGGGGAAAAACACGAAGGAGCCGCGGAAAAGGAGTTTGTTCGCTCGACCAAGAATTTCTGAATCGTGACTAATGAGTCGTTAACCGTTCCTCGTTGCCGAATAAAATCTAGCTCCGATAGAATAGGAAGAGGAGAGAGCGAGAGGATGCGACGGGTACGAAGGTGCTTTACGGTCAAACGTTAATTACACCGATGTCCATTAAGCGTAATGACGGTTATTACGGCGATGGGTGGGAAATACGCTGATCATTGCGTTGGGATAAGTAAACCGAGAATGGAAACCCTTTCGGAGGGGAGGGGATCAAAACTGAATAATTTTTCTTCGTCTCCGACTTACTGCGCTTCCGTACAGTTTCTTACTCGTTCATTTTTGGATTTATCAACGCACTTATATTTGTATCTAATTATGCGCTCTCTCGTAAGCCGGAAGAGTGATTAATGGTAATTAGAAGTAGATCGCGCTGTGCGTTAAGCGTTAACCTTCGATCGACATCCACATCATTTCTTTTTCATCGACTTTCGGCGTTCGGTTTATCCGTCGCGTCGACGGGACGAGAGAACGCGGAACTATAATTCTTTTTCGCGACGAGGACAATCGAGTTTTATCGAACCGATTGATCGATGATCTGTCATCGGTGGTAGTTTACCAATAGGGATATTACGGGCTATCACGTCGTGCCTGTCAGCTGTTGGCGTTACGGTTAAACCCACCCGAAATTTCACGCCTGCAGATGACACCGTCTAATTGACCGACTATCCCACACCACCGTATCGGTTTAGAGATTGGAATAGCGGGTAGTGAATTTTCGTTCATTATAGGCAGATGTGAATTATAATTATTTCAGTAACATCTGCCTTTACCGTGCGACGCGGGAACCACGATTCTCGGGTGTATAGTAATCGAGTTCGTTCTCCTCGAAACGAACGTTAAATATCCTTCGGTTATGTTTTTACCTCGAAAAGTAACTTCTTCCGGAATTTCGGGTTCGCGTTCAAATATCGGGTAGACGGAGTTATTTCGAATAACAGCCAAACGATTAAAATACTTTCACCGTGGGCGATTATTAAAAACCATTGAAACGAATGTATTCGTCGCGATGGCGATTAAGGAGAAACGTAACGCTAAAATAGTGAAATTATTCAGCCGTATCGAGCAATAACCGCGAAGTAGAATAAAGCTGCGATCCATCACTCAGCCACGTGTGTCTCCCCCCCCCCCCCCCTTCTACACCAAAATAACTGCACGCACACAGGTGGCTGCGGGACTTGGACGCATGTTCACGCACGTCCGCCACGAAGAACGGCGAAGAGGTAGGGAGAGGGGGATACGCGGGGAGCATATTATTTCAAAAGCATTCACCGAGCGTGATTCTCGCGGTTGCATTGAAGACCGCCGTCGGAGGCGCCCCTCCTCCAACCCCCCCCCCCTCCCCCCCGAAACCGCCGAATCCCCATCCATCGTCGGCGAATCGCTTCTCTCTTTCTCTATCCACCCACGGTAACAATAGTCGATTTTAATACACCTCCCGCGGAGGGGGAGAGCGAGACCCGAACGATAGAGAGGGAGAGAGAGAGAGGGAAGGAGAGAGGATGGGACGGGGGAGAAAAGTACAGGGAGAGGCGAGCGTTCTACGTTTGACGTGCGTCGCGCGAACAAAAGTCACGAGAAGGGACCGAACGGGGGGTGGGGGGCGGAAGGAGAGAACGCGAATCGGGGAGAAAGAAAGAAACGAAGAAAGCTGATGCGCGTGGGGGCAAAAATTGAGAGCGGGGGAGGGAGAGAGGGAGAGAGGGGGGGGGGGGAGAAAGAGAGAAGCGTAGAAGAGCAGAGGAGCGTGCAAAAGCGCACGCAAAGAAAAACAAATGAACGCTGCCTACCCGAAACAATTGAAGCCTGCGTGGAATAGGGGTTGCTGGCCTTTTATGTTGCCCACCCTCTACGCTCGCCACCCCCGTACCCGCCACCTTCCCCTCTACGCCTAACCCGTAGCTATATCCAACGCCACCTCCGCCGGTGCCTCTTCTTCCGTGGTCCTACCCCCATTTTTATACCGACCCCCCCCCCCCCCACCCCCCTCGCCCGGCCCATCCTCGTCTCCCTCCCTCTCTCTCTCTCTCTCTCTCATTCCCGATTCATCTCCCCCACCCCCGCGTTGCCACCGCGAAAGACTCGAACAAGGATATTCGAGCGATCGTTCTGATGAGGCCTTTATGCGATTCGCGAGAACCTCTCAACCGCTGCGCTCGTGTACGCTTCGGATAAGAATTTCAATTTTTCTCTGTCTCTCTCCCTCTCCCAGTGCGATTGTAACGCCCGCCGCTTATGCATCGATAATCGTTTCCTCGATTCGGGGGTTGCCGAGGGCTCGGGTATTTTTTTTTTTTTCATCCGGTAGCGGAGTTAAGTAGTTTTTAGGGCGGCTTCGGAGCACGCGTTTTAGTTTTGAAATATATTTTAATCCGGACAAGAAAATTTTTTTACAGTGTTTCAACGTACCTAGTGTAAATGTTGTTTTTAAAATTATCGTTCGTCGAGTAGGTTGATAGATACGAGCGTAAATTACGAGCAGAATACATGATGTTAGATACAACTGTCGCGGGTTATAAGAAACATTCCAATGTGTACTATTACGATATCATACGCGATGATTATTATTATATATCGACAATTAGATAACTTTATTAAATGGACGCGATAAGGTACGAGGATGCATCGCACTTGCATTCGCATTTATCGCTGCGTTCAAATAGAATTATCTAATCGTCGATACATCGTAAATCGCACGATTGCCCCGTGGCGCCAGGAAAACGGCCAGAATGTCTCGAAGGCAGCTAAAAATCCATCGTGGCACGTAACAGAGTTTGTTTATTTATTAACGATCGACGACCCATTGATTCCAGAATGGAATCATAAACTAACGTCAACAAAAGATACAGAGATCAAATACATCCACTGTAAAACAGTTGGGCTTAAATCTAGATCATCCGACATCTCTGGATCTTCGGATCTACAAACTTTTTTTGACTCTATCAAATGTATTTCGGGTCGCCGATCACGAAATAATTATAGACTTTCTATTCTACTGAAAAATATTTTACAAGGGATCACATGTGTTTGCTTGCTATAGGAATAGTTTGGAGATTCGAAGATGTGCATGATCCAGATTTGTCCAAACAGTTGATTTCTAAATCGCATCGAACATGACTTTAGCAAAGTTCGCGGCGTTCGATCCTCATGGGCCACGTCGTCGGGGCAATGCTGTGCGGGGTAACGTGAAAAGAGGTTAAAAATGATCTACTCACCGATCGGTAGAAGCGTTGTTCCCAGGAAATTTGGAACACGGCAACATAAATCAGATTCCCCCCCCCCCTCCCTCCACCCCGGAGAATGATCGAGATACGGCACTCTAAACGGCCACTCAGTCAAAGCCAAACGTCATTGCAATCCGCGGCACTACATCGAGGGCGCCGTCGACGCGTGTCACGTCAACGCAAAATTCAAAACCGAAATTCCGAGTATTGTCCACGCGTCAGTGCGTCAGTCACACGCGATTCCGAGAAACGCAGTTTGGTACCGCTAAATCATCGGGTGGTACGCGCCGCGACACACACACCGCGGCTACCCGGAGAACGCTCGCCTCGGGCTACCTGGGACATCGGCGGGACCACGAGGTAAACAACGCGAATGTCGTAAAGAATAATCGCCGGTTTCTAACTCGTCCGCGCGTACTCGCGTGCTCGCTTGCCGTTTACGCGATACCTCTCTGTCACCGATCATTCGCGACACGACGATGATTCCGAGAGTTCCTTCGTCCAGGATCCCCTCCAGGATCCTCGATGGGAGAGCTTTTGGCACCTGCGTGCCCTTTTCGAGCGATGACATTCCGCGAATGACGGACACGATCGTCACCGTTAGTTCGAATCCCTCGAAATCGTCGATTCCCGTTGGTCGATTCTCTTTTAATCGCGAACGATCGCCGATGGTTACACACCCGGAACACACTCGCGACACAGCGAGGAACACACGTAGCGATCGTCGTACCGTTTTCAACAACGGAAAGAAACCCGACCATTGCCGATTCCTCGATTTTCCTCGATTAGACGCGTGAATCCAGGAGCGCGCGCGCGCGCGCCAATTCTAATTCGAAAAACGCGCGATTCGTTTTTTGCGACACACTCGCGATAACACTTGTCACTCCGTTCGCTTCGATCACAGAACTTTGAGGAGAACTCACTGTAAAACTCGTTCACGTCACTCGCGACGAATACCGGGAGCGATGATTTCGATATTCGGAAAGCCCGATGGAACGGAAAAACTAAGGGGGGAAAAAGACCGTGAGGTCGGGCACGTTACGTACCTCACCGGCTCGCGCACAGCATGGAACTGATCGCCGCACGGAAACGCGGCTACCCCCACCGCCTCGACGCGACGTCTCCCACCCGCGGGGGTTATCCTCGGCGCGTTAACACATCGCGGAGCAGGTACGAACTAAGAATTTTCATCTACGGCATTTTTTTTTTTTTTTTTTATCAGGATTAACGAGAATAGGTAGAATTATCCGTGTAACGCGGGACACGGAGAGATTCGTGACATCGAGGAATTCCGCTTTTACCAATGACATACGTAGAGAAATTAACGTGGGTAGATACCAATCGTGATATTGGAGTAATTAAGCGAAACTGGACGAGGTAAAATTAGTATTTTCACGGTCAGTCCATTGTCGCAATTTTATTCTCGATAAAGTATATTTTATCATAAATTCGTCCCTCCAGTGCGTTTCATTTGCGTTTGAAAATTGAAAAAAAATTCAAGAGACAAGCTGTAGTCTCGCGTACTTGTACTTGGCCAGAGACAAGACCTCGTCTCTTCATTCAGCGAATCTAGATGGTACCTAATCAATTTTCCTCGGTCCATATAATCAATAGATCACCCGCAAAGATCGCACCCGGAGAATTCCAGGAACGAAGGATGGTTTCGCCGCGAAATAGGAATCCCCTCGGACATTTAACGCGTCCTCGAGTGGACTCGCCCTTCGGACATTTGAGGGTTCACCTTCCAACACCCTAAAACCAGATCGAACCATAGAGCGCGAACTATTGTTGCCTCCCCGTCCCTCGATATCATCGCTGTCGATTCATTCGATACGCTGAAAGGAATTCCCCTCGCACTCTTTCTCCCTCTCTCTCCGCTTCTCTTTCCTCTGCGAAACGCATTCACGGAGAATGCGCTACCTCACAGGTGCCGGGCACGGGCCTGTTTTTTAACGCGAACGGGAAATGAACCGAAGGAAAGGGGGGGGGGGGGGGGAGTAAGCGCGGTCTCCCTTTTCCGTCGCGATGAGAAAGAAACGAGGAAGTTGGATGCACCTTGGCTTATGCGCCTTACCGCCAACGACTGGAATGCGATGAAACTTCCGCAGGCATTGTCGCGAAATTCCGCGGACGTAATTTCGAACGCCCCGACGCTCTCGAAGCTCCGCGATAAATTGCGCGTCGATGGGACGCGCATGACGAAAGAAGCGCCGTCGAGAGACGCGAGAATATTTTGGAAACGACGTTAACGCGGAAGAGCGTGTGAACCGGTTGAAAGTCATTAATCGTTGGAAAGTTAACACTATTACTGCTGACACCTCATCTAGGTATACCTGTTACTACCGTTACCGGGAAAATGAGCGATCTTTAAAACAATTTATATTTCTGAATATACAATGAAGATAATAGCCAATTTACTAGTGAAAAATGTAGTTTCTTTAATTTAGAAATAGATAGCGTATATTTTAACATTTGACCGGCTAACATATAAGTTAAATTGCGGTGCAATAACGTTGTATGTAGGAAATTCTAGACAATATTTACAGAAATTAATCGACCGTGTTCAAAGTAATTTAAATAACCAAAAGTAATTGGTGCATTTTCTAGTCGAGTTTTATAGGATGAAAAAATAAAGAATCAATTAAAATGTATGAAAGCACATGTCTAAATATGTATCAATTAAATACATTTTAATTGATTCTTCATTCTTTCATCCTATAAAACTCGACTAGAAAATATACGCCAATTACTTCTGGTTATGGAAATTCTAGACGAAATATCAGAAACGGTCATTCGACCGATCGCGGTAGGAATAGCGTTAAGTGAGCTAAAGCGATCGGCAAGTAGTTTCTTTCCGGTAATAAATGCCAAGTAACGCGTTAAGCGAAGGGAGGTACCGTACGACGTACGTTCGCCAATAATTTAACGTTGCGTGTACCCTCTACGTCGATCAATGCCCGATGCACACTGACAATCGTCGTAGCCGCTAAACTCGAGCGACGAATCATTATTTCATTACGTGCACGAATTAGCGATTATTGCATGCGCAGGCGTTGGCAGGCCGCAGGAAACGATTATTAAGCCCTGACCGTTGTCTTCTTCGAACGAAACGGTAATTTATAATTCAACCGTTTGTCCGGCGGTATCTAATTGCATTCGCTCCAGAGATCTGCCCCGGATACGCGTTTAATTGTTGTCGTTATTTCCACTTAATGCAACGTTCGTATCGTCGTATATTTCCTAATCCCGCCATTGTAACCGTATTCTCATTTACCTAACGATAGTCCGGGATAACGAAACAAATGAAATTCACCCCGGTTACTCGCCGGACGTTTCGAAAGCTTTCCCGTCGTTTCGTCGAGCAAGACGACGGGAATTATTGCTCGTACCTACGGCCGTTATAAAATCATCATTCTATTTACCTCAATCAATTGGGAGTTCTACCAACGAGATATCGAGTTACCGTACTCATTGGATCGTCAATATGACCAATTGCTATCGGCAGTACTTTCTCGCGCCACGCTTCGTTACTCGTAAAGGCAGCACGAAAATCAAAAAACACTTGGATCCATCGAATTCGCAATTTGTATGCCCGTTCGCGTTCTATTAACATTCCGTTTGTCGCATGTTACTGTGAGGTACATACTGAAACGTTAAAATTAGGTATTGCAAATAACTGTTTTTTTCTCTTCTCATTATTGTACGTATGCGATTTATTAAAAACAATGAAAACATTGTGCAATGATCGATGAATCATTATTTTATGTCCGTCAATAGAAAAAAAAATTGATAGACCGGTAAAACACTCGCAAATTGCAAAAGCACCTGTGAGATGCACGCGACTGTCGGTGTCCTGAAAATACACGCGGAAGGTTAAAATGTTTATAACTCAATTTTCACCTCGGAGCCACGATAACTCATCGCCCTGATTATTCCGACGGATAACAAAGGGACGACAAAACTTAACGAACGCCATGCCGAATAGAGTCCGGGGGACAGAGATATTTTTTAATTAAACGCCGGAAAATCGTAATAAACGGACGGAGGGAAACTTGTCCGGGTAGCCAATATCGACAGGGATTTCGAATTACCTTGCATCGATTCGCGATCTTTTAATTCGCGACTCGACAAACGCGTCTCGAAGAGAAAACGCGCGCGCGCGCTCTCTCTTTCCTGTATCGCCTTAAGAAGACAATTGCCACGGAAAGAATGGCACCGTAAATGTGATAGCGGGATAAAAGAATACGGAATAAGAACGGCACGGCGTAGCGCCCAACGCAGGTTAGTGTGGGTGCGTGCGAAGGTATAGAAAGGGGCAAGCTTGTTGGCCGTTGGGGGTTGGGGGTTGCGGGCGAAAGCCGAGGGTGCGCACGGGAGGGGGTGGGGGGTGGGGGCGGGGGGCGTCGGTGGTGGCACCGTGGCACCTATACATTTAAATAAATAGCGTTTCATTATAACTTTTGTGCGCGCGTTACTGTCCGCCTGACAATGCCTGAAACAAAGCGCCCTTCCATTGTTTTCGAAATAAAAGAGCGCCGGCCCCACGGCATGGCCGCCGCCAACGACGACCAGCGCCGTCCATGCCGTCTCCGCCTTCGAATCGACGCTGTCTTCCGTGGAAATTCGCAGGATGACTTTGCCGATGCTTTTTCGCCTAATCGTTTAGCAGATTTCAGATTTCCTGGGACTTATTTTGGAACACCGATGAACCGAATTATTTAATTACCTCTGTAATGGAATTTGCTGAAAATGATTTCAGGTATCGATATACGTATCCATAAAAGGCATTGAGTAATCGATCGTTATAAGAAATATAAAAATGAGAGAAATCTTGGAGTAAATGTTTGGTAATTTTTAAAGATAAAATTGATACTAAAATATGCACTTCAAAATATAAAAACACATTCAACATTAAATTCATCGAATAATCCCAACGTTTCGTCCCGTGTTTGGTGACCTCTTCAGGGGAATCAATCCATTTCAATGCGACTTTGTTTCTAAAAAGATTCAAAATCCCATTGATATCAGATTAACCAAAACAATAAATACTCAAGTATCAAATTGACATCACATAACTCACGTAAATTGATAAACACTATCGAGACATTTCTATACCTTTACGACTCTACAGCCTTTCTCCTCCGAAGGTGGTGACGGAAAGGAGAGATCTTAATTACTCGTCGAACACCCATAATTAACAGTTTTACGAGATACAATATATATGTATCGATATGTAACAAGATACATAAGTATGTATCCACGACGCTATGCAACTCAGCGAGTAAAATTCGACGTGGTATTACCGCGTATTCCGAAGCAATAAAAATCGCGAATACGGCGTCTGTAAATAATATCTATGTACCTACGTACGATGCACGGCACGCTATCGCATGCACAAAGACCCGGCAGTACTGCCGCGTAATATTGTACACGCGGCTCGCATCGTAAGAAGCAGACGGGCGTCTTAATATCGCGGGGTGAAAGGATTAACCGCGAAACCCGTCTAAGAATGGAAGGATCACGGTGGGATTCTAATTAAACGGAAAACAGCTTCGTTAAGTTCGTAACTGCCTCGGGGCCACACTCCATGCCTCTGTACCTGTGCCATGTCAGACCAACCCCTTGGTTGGCGGCCGCCATGTAACTACGAGTCGTGTATCTCGTACGCTAATCATGTAGGTATCGACACGCGTATCCGTAACGAGTACGTGTACCTATATCGGAGGGAAATTTAAAATGATTACATGAAAATAACGAGTACCGCGATGGGAGAAGGAATGGCGTAAATCCAGATCATGCACATCTCTGGTTCTTCGGATCTCCAAACTTATTTTTTACTCTATCAAGTGTATTTCGAGCCGCTGATCACGAAATAATTATCAAGAGACAAGGTCTTGTCTCGGACCAAGTACAAGTACGCGGGACTAGACCTTGTCTCTTGAATTTTTATAGATATACTCGTACTTGTACTTGGCCCCATGTTTTTGCACTTTTGACGCTTTTTTATTTTTAGAATTTCTATTCTACTGAAAATTATTTCACAACTAATCACGTGTCTTTGCTTGCGTCAGAAATAGTTTGGAGATCCGGAGACGCGCATGATCTAGATTTCTTCCGAAGGAATCGAACAACGTTAGTCCAATCGAGCCCAAAATATTGCTCGCCATTGAATAAATATTCCTAGCGAGTCGTGCGGTGGAAGAAGACACGGGTACCTGTATCCGTAAGAAGCTACAAAAAAAAAGAGAGAGGGAGAGAGAAAATTCACCGCACACTCGGGACGAACGACGTCCCTCTCCCCGTCAATTAACGCCTTCCTGACCGGCGGTCCGCGATCGAGGAGGACGCGCGGAGTGAAGAAAAAAAAAAAAAAAGAAAAAAAGAGCAAGGAAGAGACAAAGAGCCAGCAGATTGGCGATTGCAATTTGCAGAATGGACCCGCGAGGACGAGGAATGGAAGGACGAAGCGCGAAGAGGGACGAAGAGGACACACCGATCGAGTTGGAGGGCTGAAAGGTGAAAGGAAAGAGATGGAAAGAAGAGAGCGTGGTTCGAGGGGGGGCGGGGGGGTTGGTGGAGAAGAGGGGGTGGGCGGGGGTGGCTGTGGCGGCGGAAAGGCAGAGGCAGAATGCAACGAATTCGAAAAGAGCGGAGCCCTGCGCCTGCATACGTAATGCCATCGGGCCATTGTCAACCGGCGCCGGCCCCCTTTTGTCTCCTGCGGGGGCAAGGCTGTGGGGGCGGGCGGGAGGGGCGAGCACCGGGAGGGGGCGGAGGGGGGGGGGGGTGCGAAGGGGCAGAGAGAGCTGCCCCCGGTAGTACCGAGCCGCGGGAAAATTCTGATCGCAACCCAGGGACCGATATCGATCTTCGGCCGATCATTTGCATGCTCATTGTTCGAGCATCCGACGAAAATTCCGGCGACGACGCCCGGCGTCGCCGACGAGAACAATATTCCCCGCTAGTCGCGGCCCTTCCTTTTCAAAGCGACGCTCCGCGGAGTCGGGGGGGGTAGTGGGGGGGTAGGGCACAGGTGTCCGTCGCAATAACCCTAACCCCGCGATTCCTAGCACGAATTGCTGTTCATAGAGCGAGCTAGCTGAATCGCCAGCAGGATTCGTGATTATGCTCACGGTCATTTCGCGACGATCGATTCGAATAACTCTTCGCTGCAAATTTTTGTTAACGATAGAACTTTTAAATTCGGAGAAAACCCTCCGTGGGGGTTGTAAGGCCCCCCTGGGTTTTGTTGTTTCCAAAAACCAGGAAAAGTTCTCGATTTTTCAGGAGAGCGAAGTAACGGCCGCGATAAATCGCGAGAAGGAAATCAATGATCGCGACACGCGATATTCGTCTCCCGACAACCCAAATTAATTCGCGCGTAGAGCTCGCTCATGCGACGGCGACAGACGCTCGTCTATGACGAGAACGAGCGAAATGGGGTGGGGTGGAATGGGGGCGTAGAAGGGTGGCCGGAGATGGTAGGAGAGACAAGCGGGAAAAGTAACGGAGGGAGAGAGAGAGGAGGACGGGGAGAAAGAAATGTGGGAGGGGGGAGAAAGAGAGACATCGCTGCACATATTTTTATGTCATCGCAGTAGAGGCGATGCATTGTTGTCGCGAGACAAAGGCAAATGTGGCGGAAAAATTGCGGAGGAAAGGCGAGGCGCGGGGTGAGTCCTGGGCTCGGGGATGGGCGTCGGAGGGTGGGGATGTGGGTGGGTGGGGGGGTTGAAAAGAGCAGAGGAAGGATGGTAGAGAGGGAGAATCGTCGGAGGGAAGGGGGATGGCGGGTGCTACACGCACGCGACAAAGCGGAATAGGTTAATGCCGGATCTCGCGCGATTGCTTGACGATCCTTTTCAACCGAATGTTCCGCGAAATATACGCGAGCGAATAAAATTCTTCGCGTAAACGGGGGAGCTCCGTCGTCGTCATCGAATTCAAAATCATCTCGTACCTCGCGATATCGATGTAACCGATACCTGGCCACCAGCGATAACCCGAACCTGATATCTCGTCGATCGAGACATCGAACGAAATGTTTTTCACCGAATCGTACCGAGTGCACTGCACGAGGCGGGGAGGAAACGATTTAGAGCCGCGGGACGGACAAGGAAGGGAAAAAAAACAAATCGGGTTGGAGGAGACGTAGCAACTACAATTAAGCCAGTCAGTCCGTGGCTGAGTTGTTCCATTGAGAGAATTGGCCTGCACAGGCAGCGAACTATCGAGCAGAATTGAGAGCCGGCGGGGAGATTTCGCAGATTATCAAGCATCAGTTGCCGGGAAGAATAAGCAACCGCCAACCGTCATTTAACTTTAACGCTCCAACTGGCCTCGTCCGCACCACCCCCCCCCTCCCCTCCCCTCCCCCTCGGCAACCCCCGAGGGCCTCCGTCGGTCCATGCTAATTAAATCTGCCTACGTACCTACCCCCTCCACCCACCTCCTACTTCCCTCTAGTAGACCTCCTCGACCGACCTACACCCCTCGAACCATCCCGGCGATGCCACTTTATTTATGTAGGTACGTACGATAAATCGCCCCCGCAACCCGCCATCTTTCTTTTTTCCGCGAATTTTTTTTTTTTTTGTTCACCGGCGAAATTCACTCGCGAGCGGAATGAAAAATTAAGGTGCGAGCTAATTCGAAAGCCCGTCGGAGTTATTACGATTAGCAATCGCTGATCGTGACGACGCGACGCTATGCGAGAACGGCGTCGAACGGTTTGAGCTTTCGAAGGGAAAAACGCAGGAGATCTGTGTCAAGGAACGAAGTGCCTACGAATAAAAGCATTCCATGTTTTCCGCGCGAACTATACCCCGTTCGCATTCGTATTTCCTGAAGAAAACAGCCGTGGCACGCTCGACGCTGTCTGACGCATAAGCGACCGGAACTACTGGCTTGCTCGACCCACTATCACCCATCGCAAGTTTCGTTGCGTGTTCCGGAATATTCCTCCTCGTATACGGAGCATCGTAACGACAATCCCCTGTCTGCAGTATCGCCAAGTTCCTGGATATAGCGTCGAACGTCTCACAAATATCAAGATAAATACTCTGTTTGTATCGGGAGCGCTTATAGCGCGCCATTCGAAACGATTCGACGGATAAATCAAAAAAGTTTTCGCGATCGCGAAAGTAGAATTGCTCCCGTCGTTACCGTCGAGATCGTTTCTTTGCTGCACTTTTTCTTCCCCCCCACCCCCGGCCACCGCCGCCCTGCGAATAGAATCGTCCAAATTGTGCCATTACGGTTTTTCGTAGAAAATTCTTTCAGTTTTAACAAAAGCTTTTCGAGCGGATCCTCGGTTATACTCCGACTCCGTACCATAAGTTTTTTTTTTCCCCAACAGAGTATCCAAAGCTGAAACTGTGTCTTAGGCGATGGCACTCTCTTATTCATTTGATTCAGCTATGCAGCTTACCCCCGTACGAGGCGCAGGGTAAAGCATAGGAGTATGTGTTATTCGTTTCCACAATAGCGTCATTGTTGGAGCATTGTGCTTCCACCCCATTCCGTAGATTCGTCGCGAACACTTTACCTCCTACTCTCCTTACTCCTCGCAAATACACGTATATGTGCTTTACACGCACGAGCACCCTTCTTCCACTTCTTCTTCTTCTTCTTTCTTCCTCCCACCGCCACCGCCGCGCCATCGCCTACCATCGACGCTGCCTTTGTAGTCGTTCGCAACTCGCAGCTTCCATTCGCCTTGTTATTACGAAGAAAGGAAGAAGCGTGAATTACCCCATCGGTATCGATTCTCCGCGATGATCGTCAAGATAATTCCCCCGCTCGGGATCTCGCGGGAGAGATAATTTCTCGCGTCATCTCGGGCCCCGAGTGTGAGAAATATTTTCGGGAACGAATCTAGATCGTGCACATCTCCGGATCTCTAAACTATTTCTAAAGCAAGCAAACACACGTGATTCCTTGTGAAATAATTGTCAGTAGAATAGAAATTCTATAATTATTTCGTGATCAGCGACCCGAAATACACTTGATAGAGTAACAAAAAGTTTGGAGATCTAAAGATCCAGAGATGTGCATGATCTAGTTTTAAGCCTACTTTCGTGCTAGGAAACTCCTTTGAGAGATGTGACAGACTCCGAGGTTGGAATTTTCCAAAATTATTGAATTCCCTCGAGAGGCAAAACACGCGCGAGAAAGATGCGTGCGTCGGGCGCGACGTCAAAGCGACGCGACGCGACGAATTTCGCAAATCGATAGGATCTGGAGCGTCATTTGGTTACGGGTTCGGGTCTATAACGACGTTATCGAGTGTCTGGTATCGTGACTAAGCCACTATCATCGCCGTACCGAGTTGCGAATCTAAACGCGTGCTACCGCGAGTATAAACCTCCGCGAATTACTGTGCGGCTCGTCCAGGAACGATGCCTGATTAACGACGGCACGATATTGTCCCGGGGTTGCTCGAAAAGGGGGACAAGGGACAGTAATGCGCTCATCTCCCATGCACAATAGAACAATGCGTTCCATGAGTAAAGCGCCACTACTCTCGCGAAATATACATGCGCGCGCGCGCGCGCTTACACACCCACGCCCACCGACTCGTATCTTCGAACGAGCCCTACACTTAAATACCCCCCATCGTATTCAGGGAAAACCGCTTGGACGATTCCAACGCTCGGAGATCCTACCGGAAGATTCCAATCGAACGTTACGCGGATTTTAACGGACGGCTGTCGCGCGCCTTGACGGTACTTTTTCATCTTGAGAATTAATCCCTTGTCCTGCGATTTAATTATGAAAAATGTTGAAATAAGGCACCATTTAATAACATGACATCCGCGGTACTAAGACCCATCAAAATCTTACCAAGTACAGTCAATCGAGTCAAGAAAAAGTCAAAAATAATTGTGGAGGAAAATCACGAACTAATTTTAAAAAACTGGAAATAAAAATAAAATTATAATTTAATTTATCCGGGATAAAAAAATAATTATCGATCTCAATTGCTGATAAGGATAATAAAAAGTAAAAAAAAAAGAATTTTTTAACACTAGGTTTACGAGCGTTTGTACGAGCACCCGTCAAATTGACGGGTAACCGAAAATACGAATTTTCTTTAAAGAATCGATTTATTCAATTTAAGTCTCAATTAATTTACGATGCAAAATGGTTCGAATTAATACTATGGTTTGTGGGATATTTCATTTCAAAATTTAACATCCGTCAAATTGACGGGTCCCCTAAACCTAGTGTTAAAAAGATTCACTCTCCCTGGCACGCTAGAGACGCTTGACGATCCGTTCACATCGACACACACGTACACGCTACGCGCGGCAAACGAAACGCGACCGCTTCGCGATGCAACCATCCTACGATACATCCTACATTAGTTTGATATTGACTTTGATTCGTTCTCCGCGATCCGCGACGATTAACGTCCCGCGCCGGCAACGCGGCGGAAGGACCGCGAACGATACCAACCGGCGCGGGCGGGAACGTCGGACATCGAGAGACCGCTTAATTCGCTCGAAGTAAAAAAAAAAAAAAAAGAGGGACTCGGAAGCCGAGGCCTAAAGTTCGCGATGCTCGAGGTAAGAGAACGAAAAGACGGACGGACGGACGCGCACCAACGAGGAAACAATGAGTCGCCGTCGGCCGAGGAGGATGAACGAGCGAGCCACTGACAAACAATGCGCCAAAACAATGCGAGGAAGAAGGATGCCACCGCGTAACAATGTGGACAATAGACAGATGAGCGGAGAGAAAGAGAGAGAGAGAGAGAGGGGATATTTGCGAAAAGCGCGGACGCGAGGTAAAGAGAGAAGCGAGACAACCGGTAGCGATAGAGGAGGAGCGAGAAGGTCGCGGCTACTGCGGAATCCGGACGGCTAAAGCAACTCTAACGTCGACGACGTGATTTCGTCGCCTATTGTCGGGACTAGTTTTACCGTGGCACCGGCGCTAGGAAAAAAAAAGAAGAAGAGATTCGTATCGCGCGTCCGTTCGCCTAACTTTTTGTTCGAATGACGAATTCCACGGTACTCCCCCCCTGCGCGGACAATGGAGCACCGTCGACGACGTAAAATAATTTCATCGTTGAACGCCGTCGTTGGATGTTTCCGTTACTTATTTCGCTGCGTAAGAAGAGGAAAGATTGGCGAGCAACAACGGGTTTACCAAATACAGAGACGAAGGTTTGTTAAAGATTCATTTTACCTCCGTTACCGCGTGCGTGCAAGACCGAGGCGCGTGACGTTCGTCCTCGATGTAATGTGCCGACCCGAACTCTATTTAATTCTCCAGTGATAAAGTTAGTCATAAGTTAGCGTAGCAAATACTTTGCACACCATCGAAATCTTCCTTAGACCCTGAATCCCCATTCCCTTACGCATCTTCCCTTATCGCTAGTTCATCGTCCAAACTCGTAGTACTTCACCGCTTTTACTTTCCATCTTACTCACAATCCTTTCCACATCCCTTTCGATAGATAATAGTTTTCCTCGAACCTACCCATCCTTTCCCAGTCAGAACATTTTGAACCGTCAAAGAATTCATTTTACATCTCAACAGAACATTCTGAACATTCTGAAAGTTCTTGCCTACGAAATAGTCGTGGACATTAGTTCTATCGACCATACTAAATAAAATACCGAACTCCTTCTAAAGTTGGAAATCTATCATTATCATTTTGCGCAACCACCGCGTTGCGCGTCACATCGACAAAAGTCGAATTCAATTTGCAAACATCCCGGGCCGCGAGGGACGATCGTCCCGTTGCCCCCCACCGAGGATGAAGAAGAAGACATTTAAAACGTGTCCACGACTGGAAGCGGGATCCGCGCCGGCCGGCTGCTATGAGCTTTATGATCGAAAGAGAGACCGAGGGAGAGCGAGGGGCGGGGGGCTGGGGGGAATGGGAATGGGTTAACAATGTGTGGGAGCGAGAAGGAGAATGTCAAGTGGACATTGTTGACGGTGACAATGCCGCTGAAATTGCCGGAGAACAAAGAGGTCTTATGATGACGCTGCTGGCGAACGAGCGAGCGAGAGAGCGAACGAGCGAATTGAGCGAGTTGCCCGTGGACAGAGACTTCCCCTGTATTCTCCACCGTCGCTCCTCTCTCTCTCTCTCTCTCTCCCTCTCTCTCCGTCGCTCCGACGCTCACACGAGAGCACCGGGGAATCTCATTTTATCCTCGTCCCTCGGCGAATTCACCGCGCGACACCACCCCTCCCCCCCCCTGTGTATCGCGTAGCATTATACGATCGGCTGTATCGCGAGGCCCGTGTCGATACTCGTGAATTAAGCACCTTGATCCATTAAGGACCGCGCGCGTACTCGTGTGTATTCCAAGTTAACGGTTCGCGTTTGCCATTGTTTTAACGCCGCGTAAGCGCATAGGTGTGCCGCGCCCGGACACACGGCGACGCGTCGACTGGCCACGAACGATAACATTGGTTTAATAATATTAATGACGCGTATCGCGCCCTGGAAACGGGGGCTATTTTAAGCGTCGATCGACGCCCTTAACGTTTGCTACCGGACTCGTAATTAACGGGACGAAACTCGAGGAGATATTACCGCTCTCGACTCGCGGAGACCGATGGCAATTAAATAATCATAAAACTGCTCCCGTTATTGTTATTTTACGACGATGGGCGTTATAGACGCGGCCGGATGAAGTTTTAATGAAAACCGCTCCCGGACACCGGTGGGGCGCGAAGATCCATGGACAAGGGTGGGGGGGAGATTGAAACGTGTGCCGTCGCGGAGCGATTAGTCGACTTACAAAGAAGTTCACTCGATCACGCGTCGTTGATCGATTTCAGCGGTTCCTTCGCCTCGTAGGGTACGTAATTAACGCGCGAGGGAAAACCGCGCCTAAGCTCGACGGGGGTTCGGGACAAGGGACAGAGATCGGCAATCACTTCTTTTTTTTTCTTTCTTTCTTTCTTTCTTTTTTCTCCCTTTCAAACCGGACGAATATTTAAAGTACTACCGTCGCTCGATGCTAGTAACTTCGAAGCCTGCGTTCGTATACGTTCGCCGTGAAGTGTACGCGCGTACGTGTAAGCTACGAAAAAGAAAGGGAGAGATGGGCGGAAGAGGGGAGGGCGAAGGGAAAAAAGAGTTTTTTTTATATAGATATATATATACACACAGAGCCATACACACGCGCGGGCGCGCGCGACTGTATATACATGCAGGTATACATCGCCATCGTTCCGTGCTTTCATTCGTTCGCGGAAAGAAGTAAAGAGCTTTGTCGCCGCGGCATCAAAAGCTTGAATGACGCGACGATGAAAGAAGGAAGTATCGGTACAAGAAACTGCACAGTGAATACTGAAAAGAATGTAGTCACGGGAAGGACGAGGACGGTTGGATGCGACGGGGTGGGAGTTAAAAAGGAAAGGAGAAGATAGCGAAAACGGGGAAAGGGGGGGGGGAAGAGGGCGCGGATGGGAGGATTGCAAGGTGGGGGGGGGGGTGGGGGGGGAGAAAACCTTCCACGGGCAAAGACCGATAAGAGTTTTCTGGCTGGAGACGGATATTGGAAATACGTTTCCCGATCGTCCACCGTGGCTTTATTAATTAATTTTTCGTCATGCCTTTTCACCAAATTACCAGGCACACCGTCCCGTTTCCATTCAAGGGACGCTAATGCGCCTTTCATACCACGTCGAAGAAATAACAAACGCTCTCGTTATCCTACGTACCGCCGTTGAACCAGGGAACCCTAAAACTTCCCACTCACCCCCAATCCCCCCCGTTCGCAGTTTCGCGAACATACATCCGTGGATTACATCATTGCGCCGGGTATGCGCGAGAGTTCTAATAGCGAAGTCAGGTACGTCGGATTACGCTAAACTATTACCAACCTTCAAAGCGGCAGCCTCTGCGCCTGTGTATACAGGGTGTCCCGTATAGGCGGCTGACGGAATCACGGCGAAATGACGTAAAGGCTGCCGTGGAGGGGAGAGAGAGAGAGAGGGGGAGAGCGAGAGGGTTGAAAAGCCATACCCGCGGCAGCGTATGCAGATAATCGGTACAAAGCCTTTCGTCGGATGACAAAGGAGAGCACCGGCCAGCCTCGTCATTCGTCTGCGTGCACGTACGTATACGTATGCCGACGTCGGCACGTGGGACGTCGGTGTACTACACCCCCCACCCCCCCGTCGCATTATTATACAGGGTGGCACGGTTGCTACCGCGAGAAGCCTTTCTGGTATCTCGATCGGTCCTTCGTTTTTCGGCGTATTACACGAAGCACGGTATTTAACGAAATGCCGATTGCGCGCCGATTTGATAGGACGAAGCGGGAGGGGAGTATCCTTGTCGTGTCGCGTTTATTTTTTAATATTTTTCGCCCCTTTACGCGTTTATTTATAAATATTTTTTTAGCACGTTAAACGATCAAGGACACTATACGCCTAATTTGTGAATTTTATTTTTCAGCGTTTTGGTAAATGTGTCCCCTCTGGACCCATAATCGCGATAGACTTCCTTCCAGATTCACTCCTTTTGGTTTGAAGCTGTAAGGTACTCATTCCGCGACGATGGCCCTTCCGGACGTAGCAGCGAAGACCTGGTCCCGAACATCCCATGTGGGTGACGTATAGCTTAGAACGCCAGGTATCAGGTGAGGCGGCAACGGCAGAGATTGTGGACGCGTGTCCGAACAAGACTCCCCCGACTCCGATGAGGGTAGGACGGTGGATTTAAAAAAAAAGGAAATATCCTTGCCGGAACGAAAAACTCTCCACCCGGGACGCGTGGGCGTAATCGTCGGGAACGCGGAATTCCCATCGAGAATTGGTCCCGTGGCATCCTCTTCCCGTCCCCAACCTGAGGCGTCCCTCCAGCGAGCGCAACAGAAAGCAACGACATCTTACTTCGATAAAACTCGCGGAAGTCTATTAATCACTGGAGCGCATTGTGACATTCAACCGGGCGGCATTCAGGGCTTCAATATTATCGATACTCAACAGCGGGGCCGGCATCCGCGTCTATTGAAAGAGAGTTTATCAATAGAGCGCAGGACACTCTTGCTGTATCCGCCTGTAAAGCACTCTAAGCTCGGTAGCTCCTCGCGTAACCTTCTCGAAGACGCTCTCTCTCTCTCTCTCTCTCTCTCGTCGGCCGCCTCTAGGCACGGGATTTTTCATGCAAAGAGGACGCTACCGTTAAGCCCCGCTGAGCCCCTACTTAGGGCCAATTCGATCAACCGACTGTTGTCGCGCGAACGCCAATTCTCCGGGGCGGAAGAATTAGCGTTTCTAGCTGCCTGCAAAGTTTAACTCGTATCGCGAACGCTCACCGGTTCGTACGCGGGAGCTTAGCGAGAAGAAATAATGGCTTAAATCTAGATCATGCACGTCTCTGGATCTTAGGATCTCCAAACGTTCTTTTTTTACTCTATCGAGCGTATTTCGGCTCGGTGATCGCGAATACGCGTGCAAAAATTGGCGCTTGGTTTTGGTTCCAGAGATATAAGCACTCGAAGTATGGAAAATGACAGGTTAGAGGCCACTGCCTATTCTTCTCGTTGACATACTTGCGCGCGCATCACTAAGTACGCACAATGTTTAACCTCTTGCTCGCTTTAGAAATAATTTTCACACTGACATAAATTATTCCGTAAGTAATCACGAGTGTCTGCTTGCTTTAGAAATAATTTCCACATGTAGCATAATTTATTCCGCAAGCAATCGTAGGCGTTTAATTCGGAGACCCGGGGATTCGAAGATGTGCATGATCTAGAATTGTTCCGAAATAATAAATACTGTTACGAGTGTCTATGTATATCATTGCCTTCACAGCGTCCGGAATTGCCGATAGGCAGTTGTCAGTTGCCGGGCGGTGAGATTTAAATTATAAATATGTCAGTTGTTGTATTCGGGTTCTGATAATCAACGTTTGTTTTCTCTATATTCTGGCAATAAACGTTACTTCATAAACATGCCTATTTTGCGGTCGTGTTCTCGGCACGATTCGTAACAATACTTATTCCCATTGTCAGAGTAAAGAATTGGAGCGCGAGGGTAATTTCGTGGGGACCGTTTCTACGTCCGAGCACGTACGCGACGAAAGAATCAGGCGGACACTCGAAAGGATCAAAACACACTCGGGGTCGCGATTCGGCTAAGCCGATTTTCGTGAAAAGCTCGATTGGATGATCCGGTTATCATTCTTCCTCGCGCCACCATTTGACGGCGTCGCCCATTGGACTCGCGTTAGAAGTTAGAATAATCGAGGGTCACTGGTACAGCGACCGCGAGAGAGCGAGCGAATGACGAACGTGAAGTTTCAGTAGATCCGGAACGTCACGGTCAGACGGGAACTCATCACCTGTCGTCGTTCCATTAAAATCTTCCATTCTTTCGCGCGTGACGTCGATCGTAGGTGTACTCGGTACGGCGAGATCACCGAATAGTTTTTTTTAAGGCCCCGAATCGACGCGATACAGCCTTCCCCCTGACCGACGCGACAGACGATTCTCGACACGGTCCAGTTAGACGATACAGCGTTAAGCTCGAAAGTACTCGGGGAGTACCGGGGCGGGTAGAGCCGGGCCTACAGAGCTCTAAACAGCGACAAAAGGATAGCGAGTGGGCGACGAGCATTGAATGTACGAGAAAGGATTGTATGCCAGCGAACGTTGGTACCGGCGGTACCCGACGTTGCCGTTGCTTTTTGCCATACGTACGTACGTGCGTGCGTGTACACGTATGTAGGTACGTCGGTCCGCCGGCGGCTTCCTCGATGTGTCCGTGCTTGCCGGGAGAAAAGAGGAGTATTTTAGCCCCGGCGTCCATACGAACGTAGGGAACGAAACAATGTGGCTTTTGTGCGAGAAAGAAACGGAAAAGCCAAGGCAAAGAGAGAGCCTAAGAGCGATTGAAATGGTCTTCCCCGTCTGTCCCTACGTTCTCCGCGCTTCGCTCTCCTCGTTTGTCCTCGTTGTTCTCGCTTTCACCCTTTCTCCCTTCGTTCGCCCCCTCTTTCTCCTTCTCGTCCCCTTCTTACGTGTCTCCGGATCTCCCATCTCCTCTCTTCCTTCCACGTGTCACGCGAATTCATCCTTCGGCGCGAAAGCAAACGTAAACCCGGTGCTGCGGACGCGTCGCGAAAGCACTCGTGTCCTTCGCGAAGGAGGGCGATTCAGCCCGAGAAGATCTCATCCCTTTTTTGATACGTCTAGCCGTTTGGCCTTGACCTCCTGGACACGAAGCGACGAGAATCTAACTTGGACTCCAACTCGCGAATACACATACGTATATGTATATACGCGAATATATGCGAATCCAGACCAATATAAATACATGCATATACGTACATTGCTCGAACAATAAGAGAAATTCGTCGACACCGCGTTTATTCGGCCACCCATCGAGCAGAATTCACTGCCCCATCCCGAAACTCGTCGATCGCGGAAAGAAATGGGTATCAGCTGTCCCGTGCGAACGTCGAGTTAAGGAAAGGAGGAAAGAACGAGAAAGTAACGACGGCGCGGGGGCCGTGCCGGGAACGGTGAGGGGGGGGGGGGGGGGTGCCGTTTGCAGTGCGAAGAGTGGTATGCGCGAAAGGGGGCGAGTATTGGTAGACAGAAATACGGAGGAGTGGGGGGGGGGGTTGCAGGTTGATAGTCAAGACTGCCTTCAGATTCCAGAGTGAAGCATTGTGTCCCGAACGCGCATTGTCCTCCCGTCACCGGGAACTCGACAATGCCGAGTCCGTAAGTTAGTAACCCTACCGTAAAAACTTATCTCCGCCCCAAACCACCGACCTCCAGCCTTCGTGATTCCGTTCGATTTCCAACCTCCCGCCTACCCCCTTCCGCTTCTCCACCCCCTGCCTCGTGACTTCTACTACTTTTCCACCCCCCCTCGCTACCCCCCCCCCCGGCCCCTCTTCGATCGCACGAACGATTTCAATCCCCCGTGACGTCTTCGTTCGTCGCGTAAGATACGACGGGCCGCGGATTTGCTTGACGCGTAAACGAATGCGAGTAACGAGAGTTCGGGAGAAACGTTAGGAACGAATATGGATTCGAGGAGATACCGAGATAGTTTAATATTTAAGTCAGAGACAGAAATTTAACGCGTTCAGTAGCCACGCGTATCTCTAAGGTAATCCCGTTCAGGCCACGCGCGCCGCTTCGAAGCGGCTGGTATTGTAGTGTCAGCCACCGACGGCTGACGCGGCACTCAACGTGTTAAAAAGCATTGCGCAATTTTTTTAACGGTTGACGACCAACACTCGACCGACACACGAATCATGGTACGGTAACGTGTGTCTCCGGCTTTAACCGTTATACGGTAAACCCCGAGATTTGTGCAAATTCCTGGCAATATTCGTGGATCATTCGAGTTCACGCTAACGCCTGTCCTTCTCGAATCCGCGATCAACGTTTGTTCGGGGCTCCACGGAAATGTCACTCGGCTCATCTGGAAAGCGAGTCGACGCCGCGCCAATCGTCGACGGGGGCCGAAGAAGTCGATGGTCAGCTAGCTGAAAGGCAGAGCCGGGTCGGAAGTGAACGTCCTGGGGACCGGATACAAACATTAGGGATTGGCGGGCGGTCCTCTCGTTGGGACTCAAGTTGCCGGGCAGCCGGACAACGCGTGGTCGCCGGACAAAGCTCTTCTAATTGTCCCCATCAACGACGAAGAATGGACCGCGGGCCTGCCGCTGACAATTTCATTTGTAATTTGCATAAGGCTTATTAAAATCACAATGGACGTGAACCCACTGGAGATGGTCGATCGAGGTGACCGCAGACCTTTTTCTCTTTTTTTTTTTTTCGGCAATCCGTTCGCCCGATAATCGCGGTCTTTGCTGCGCCAGAGTTTAAACGAGCAAACGAAACGACACGCGTTCATTACTCGCGCGTACTCTTCGGAGAACGTTTCTTTGGATTTTTAACTATTCTCGATAGTCGATACGTTTCGCCGATTAGTTAAATAAACGCGACCACGATCGCGTTTAGGAACTGTTGTAACAACTTTTGACTCACCTTTGTCGAGATTATTTCAGCTTATCCATGATAATATCCACACTATTGACATCACACTGTTACACTTCGATTGTATCTTTAATCAATAATATCGCCGAGTAACGTCGATCAAAAAAAAGAATACAATTAGGAGGAGGAAAATGATAACGTTGTAATTAAGCTACTGTCGATAAAATAAAATAAAAACAATCCGAGTACACGAGCGTTATTCGCGTTTCCCGTCGCCTAGGAGGTTCCGCGTTTCCCGAAATATGGCGCGCACGTGAGAGACGGCGCGAAACTGAACCACCTCAAAACGCTATCATATCGCGCTGCCAGATTCCCCCCACCAGTATCGCCCAAAATGCGTGTACGCATCCCTCGTCAAGGTGGAAACGATAAATATAAAACGCCTGAGGAAAAATTGTTTAGGATCGTCCGCTGCGCGGCAACGTATGGAGCGCTGATTTCGACGCAAGACCGAAGATTTAATTCCAATTAAAAAAAATTGTTAATGCTTGAAAAACATTTATTGTACTTTCCACGCGATACAAGTTAATTAGGCGGTTTTACAAACCGGTAACGTTGACCGCGACTCAATGTCTGACTCTGGGACAACTATTTTCCCAGACGCAAACGCCATCGTGCTCGTTGCGCACAAATCCGCCTTTGCAGGTGCAACCGCTAATGCAATCTTTCGTTTTCAAGCACGGCGACGTGTCCCAAGTATCGATGTTATCGCAGGTCTTTTGGCAGGATGGATTCGCATCGCATCGGCTGTAAGTTTCGTTTTCCTCGCAAGCTGCGATATGCAGTGTATCGGGATCTTAAACAAACATTTTGTTGAGCAACAATCGCGCGCAAAATATTGTTATCGTGGCTTACCAGTCATCCCAGCTTCCGGGGAAATAACGATGCGTTGGTCACCGGCGACGAGCGACACGAGGCTCAAAGCGATTAGAAGAAAATGTACGCGTGAAAGCATCGTTATTGTTGCAATATCGAGGAACGAATGCGGACGGTATTTAAATCGAGGCTGACTTTAAATACTCGAGCGCGATACAGAAACCGGAACGCTATCAATTGGGCGCGTACCAGTATAATCGTACGCAGACGTATCGTTCTGCCCAGTGTTACGAGTTCATGAATCACGGATAAGGGAGATAAAGGCGAAAGCAAGGGGAGATACACGGGCGAAATTCCTGTATACAAAATTCATGGGAGAATCGTTGGCCTTCTTTCTGTTCTCGTGTTATATATTTGTCGATCTTTGAATTGTACAGCAACTCGTTTACATACAACATATATAAGTGTCTTACTAGTAAATTACTTGTATTATATCTTAAATTAAGTAGTCGTAATGAAGAGAGGATGTGATTTTAAACAAAGCTCCGTCGAGGATTATTATGCTCGACTTTGGGGAAAACTATACTTTACCGTGGAATCTCCCTTCCTTAGATTTGCGATTTACGAATTCACTGTTCAAAACAAATCCACGATGATCGAAAAATCTTACTGTTTATAAAAACAAAAGTGGTGAGAACCTTAAAGCGTTGTCGAACATTTTAACGAGTTTGGAAACCACAGTAATAGCAGTTTCTCCCCTTCATAATCGATCACACCTGTACATTCATATGACGTCAACGTAGTTCGAAAATGTACATATTTCAATCCAGTACTAGAATTAAAAATAACCATTTCAAATAACAAAGTTCGACTCCAAATCCTGATAAGCATATAATCATGAAAATCCACTCGGAAAAGAAATTCAAACGGTGCGATCAAAGGTTTCATCCGGAAATTCGCATCGTAGCTCAAGCTCGCCGTAATACTTACGTAAAAATCCCGTTAAAGAAAAAGCTACGATAGGAATAATTACTAAAAATCAATTGCATTAACAATAAAAAAAAAGAAATGTGTACAGGGTCGGAAGTCGATATATGCTCTTCGTTAGTTCGCGACAACGACGCTATTATACTCGGCCAATGGAAAACGCGAGCCACACGCATTAACCGCGAATGATATTTATATTCCGTATAAATATTCATGCGCGAGCATGACAATCGAGCGAAATAACTCGAAATAATCTCTTTATTGCTACAAAACGGGTACCACGTCATACATTTACGTCGGGATAAATAAGAACGAGGAGGCGGGGGAGAAGGATGGGGAAAAATGGTACGGATGGCATTTCTCTCGACCGTCATGATCAATCAAATTTTTGTCGACGATATATCCTGTGTCCGTGACTTTAAAGATACCGAATGTAACTCGGTACGTAAAACGGCTAGAGTCTTTGTCTCACGTGTGGTCTGGTCGATCGGCGATGACTAAAGTTGAGGGAAAGCAACTATATCACAGACGAAGGAGAAGAATCGAAGTAGCGCAGCTGTGGGCAACTCTGGATTTCTACCAAATCTTTGCTGCAAGGGCTCTCTGCATTAAAACATGCTTGCTTCGTTGCTTCATGCGTTCAATGAAGTACTCCTTGCCTTCCAGGTTATCGTCGGTAGGTCCAACCCCCTCATTCTGGCAACAAACGAGAGTTAGTTGGCTCCTGGGTCGTACGTTCTTGCGCGTGTGGCTCATCATCATCACCATCATCACCATCATCATCTCATCATCTCATCATCCTCATCATCATCATCATCATCATCATCCTCATCATTACTTCTCATTTATCATCATCGGGATTATCATGATCGTCATCGCGAAGACAGGCTGTTTTCTTTCGCGATACCCTACACACAAGAGACCTAACCAACCTTGTTAGCTGTGCCGCCCCCCTCGCCCTCTCCCCACCTCTCGTAGTCATCGTCGTCCCTCTCTTCGCCCTCGCTCAGAGGTCCATCTTGTCTTTTGCTGGGAGGAACACTTGAACCTCCGCCGCCGCCTTGCTGATGCTCGGTCACGTCATCGCCGCCTTCGAGCATTTTGTTTATCTTCTCCTTCGCTTCGTCGACTTTCCTCATCGGATCCGGCGAGTAGCTGCGGTCGCTGTATCGATCGCGCGACTGGGCACGGCGATCTCTGAAGTCTCGCCTGTCACGGAAATCGCGAAAGCCCTGCTTGCCGTGGAAGAATCTACCTCCGCGGTTACCGCCACGACCACGCCCGCCGCCCCTATTATTGAAACCACCGCCGCGTCTGTTGCCGAAACGATTGTTGTGTTGATTGTTGTAGAATCGATTGCGATTTTGGAAATTGTTTCCGCCGCCACGATGATTTGGATTATTAAAGCCCTGGAAACGTGGCTTGTAGTAAGTGCCGCGATTGTTGTATGGCCGGAATTGTCTCTTTCTGTAGTAACTCCTGTCTCCCGACCTGCTGCGACTACGACTTCTCGTGTAAGATCGTGAGCGTGATCTGGAACGCGATCTGCTGTAAGTTCCAGACGGAGATCGACTGTATTTTCTCTCGTAACTGCCCGATCTTTGATTGGAGTACGATCGCGAACGACTTCTCCTGGGCGATCGTGATCTCGATGATCCCGAGCTCGACGCACTGCGGGATCTGCTGCGCGAACGCTTCGCCGGACGATCTCTGCTCATCCTCTTGCTCGCGGCCCCGCCTCTACTCGACGACTCGCGTTTCTTAGGCGTTTGTCGATGCTGCCGTTCAGCCTCGCTATCGGAGTCCGTCCTCGGGCCTTTCGCCTGATTTTGATTCTTCGTTGGCGGAGGCGGGCGCGGAGGTTCGGGTGGATGGCCAGTTCCACTGTTGCTACTCTGCCCGATCGGTTGGAATTTACCACCGAGATTGTTGCTGGAACTGAATTTAGCGGGAGCAGACTGCGGCGCGGATATTGATGGGTCCTTGTACGTTTGGAATTTGTTTTGTGGCTGTGGCGTGGGATATTTGACTGGAGCTTGCTTGGGCATCGGTGGCTCTTTGGGCAGCGGTGGCAGAGTCGGCGCTGACATCGGCTGGGCTGCCGCTGCTCTCTTCTCCGCGAGCTCGCGCTGCATTTGCTTCCGTATATTCATGGATTTCTCCAGTGCCGCGCGCTGTAGCTTCTCTTCCAATTCGTTATCATCGTCCTCGTCACTGTCCACATTGGGTTGCATCTTTTTCGTTTCTGGCGGTACGTCCTGCCACTTTTGCGGGAGAAGATCCGTTTGCCTGGAAACGCAGAATTCGGAATACCTTCAAATAACGTTTTTCAATCTAATCTTTCGGGATTCAATCTCGACTACTACCCGGATACTATTTGTATTATAGTTACCTCGCAGCCTGGGCGGCCTTCCATTTGGCGTTTAGGGCAGCGGTGTCTAGAGTTGATAATTTTGGCTCAGGATGAATCAATTGCGACTCCTGCTCAAATATGTCGGTCAGGGGCTTCCTCTGTATCTCTGCAAGTAATTCAAAATGACACGGAATTGAATGATTAATAAGAAAACCGAAGCAAGGGTGAGAGTTGCTCGTGGAGTCGAATGCCTACCTTTCCGTTGCTGTGCGGTCATCGGTACCCTAGCTTCCCGTTCGTGATATGCCTTTGATGCTTCATCTCTCTCCCTTTCCCTCTCTCTGCGTAGCTCTTCCTCCCTTCGCGAACTTTCAGCGAGCTTCTCTGCGTTGCTAAGAGGGGAAGGTATGTCATTATACTGTGCTACATACCTATTAAATATAAAAACATAAGTAAAATACGGTATTTTTGAAAGCGCGATTTCCATCGATTTGCGTTAAACGAAATTAATCGACAAAATTTTGAACTGGAGAAATGTGAGTGCGCGAGAGATTTTCGGAATAACGAGAATAAATTGAAACGTATGCCGTTATTGCCACAAGATTGCCGTAAAGGTTCCAACCTTTTCAGGACAGCGGTCTCTTTCTCAACTTTCGCGTAGTACGCGTTAAGTTTAGACTCCAACTGTTCTAAGTCGGGTAAAGAAGACTTTTTCAAAGCTTCCAAATCTCGTTCGAGTTTGTCCTTGTTTTTGCGCTTTTTCCTCTCTTCCTTCTTCTTCTTCTTGCGGCTCTTCTTGTCCTCCTTCTCTTTGTCCTTCCCCTTCTTTTCCTTCTTCTTCTTCTTCTTCATTTTCTCACTTTCAGAATGTTTCTTCTCCTTCTCCCTTTCTCTCTTCCATCTTGCCGTTTCCTCCAAGAACTTTCTTACCTGTTTTTACGAATAAAGCAATTCATTTATTTCCACCAAAATAGTACCGTACCCGATCCATTTTACAAGTTGGTTATCAAGAGATGATTAGAAAGAATGAACAATATTGTGCTTACCTTATCCTCGTAGTCGGAATCGTCCTTAGTCTGTTCCAGAAACTTGCGAACCTTTATCTCATAGTCATCCATCTTATCGCGGGTATTCGAGGTATAGGCTACCGGTGCTACCACGTCGTGAGCAGCTGTCGTGGCAGCTGGTGGATTGTTATACTGTGCCATGCGTTTGCTAAGGGGCGAAAGAGACCCGCGATGGTCTTTCTTGTGTTTCCGCTTGCGATTTGGCGATCGAGACGCCGACCGCGAACTTACGGACGAGGAAGAGCTGCTAGAATCCGAACTCGAGGAACTCGACGATCCACTTGACGAGGAGCTCGAACTTGAACTCCATCTTTGCCTTTTCTTCGATCGCAATTTCCTCTCTTTCTTGCGCTTCTTCTTTTCTTTTTTATTCTCACCAACTTCGTTCTCGGTCTCGAAACTTTTGAACGTATCCAGAGGATTCAGCGATGTATTCAGTGTCTTGGACTTGATGTACTCGATTGAATTTCTAGCTTCTTCGTGGTAAGGAGCTATCGCTAAACAGTTTTCGTATGCTTTCTGCGCATCCTCGTATTTCTTCTCGTCTTCGTAACTTCGACCCAGTGCGACGAGAGTCTCCGCCATATACTTACGAGCGTTCGCATGGGTTTGATTCAACTTCAATGCAGTTTCGAAGTCATCGATTGCTTTCTTGAAACTGCCACTATTCGCGAATCTGCAACGAAGAGCATAAACACGATGAGCACGAGATATGTAACACTTGACGATCTGCGTGCGCGCAAGAATGTGAGAACGTACAATGCTCCGCGTGCTACCAACCCCTCGACGTTTCGGGGATCTACGGTAAGCGCTTTGTTGAGACACTGGAAGGCTTCGGTATGACGTCCAGCCTTGAAATGATCTATGCCTTCGGCAACACTTCGGAATGCCCATTTGCTCGCCTGCGCCTGTCTTAACTCAGTCGCGTATTCATTCGGTGGAAATCTTTCTCTGCGAACAGATACGTCAGGATTATAGCGGACGAACTTAATTTTAAAACCTAAAAAAACGTCTCCGCGGGATCGAGTGTCTCACCTTAAACCGACCATATTGGAGTGGTTCTCTTGTCCGAGACCCATCAAGTCGCAAAGATATTTAATGTTGTTTGGATTGTTGAAGCCAGTACTATTCTCCAACAGCGTTTCGAAAGTCTGTCCTTTGTTGTCCATTGCTTTCCTACACCACAAAGAGAAAGGACACGTTATCAAGAGATTGTAAAGATCGGTTTGACCTTTGCCAAAAAGAGGATACCAAAGCTACTTCGTTAACGGTAAAACTAAAGACTTGATAATCATGACGACCGAATCTTCGTATTCCTGGTTTCGTATCCTGGCAGGCGATTTCTCGTGCAACGATTGCTGATCGTGCGTCCACCGCCCTTCGTTATTATTTTATTTTTAAATCGACATCTCGTCGTGTTATCTATGTTTGTACATATAAGTATGCATCTCCTTTGCTGCTTTTCCTTATACATATTGTGTGATGAACCTTTATCATTTGCTCGTCGTCCCTGCACGACGACGTCCTTGACTTTTTCCTTCGATCTTCATGGATTATTCAGCGATACGACACTAATGCCAAAGATGCTTACACGTAATGCCATTCTTCCGCGTTGCGTCGGTGGACAGTTTAAAAAAAAAAAAAGAAGAAGAAAGATTGGACCCAAACCGGACACACCTCGTGGTATTAGAGTCGATCAGAATCTACGTTTGTACCGTTAACAAGCAGCAGGGGTCCAACACAGGGATACAGTGCAGAAAGTTGGTAAAGATTCCTTTATTACCGGATAATTTCTTATTTATAAATTTACAATGGTACACAACCTCATTATTATGTAAACTCGTCTCTCACCTTTCATGTACCGCTAAGACGTATATTTCTAGTATTTTGTATCATGTTTGTAATCAGAGGATTTCTCAACACAAAAGCACACAGCCTATCATCAATCGACGGTGGTTTGGTTTTATAAGTTTTTTTGGTGCGATAAAATAAATTGCATAGCCCTAGGATAGGTTGGGAGCCACGCCTGAGTATATTTTATCTTCCAAGTTGACCAAAAAAATTTTTTTTATGATGTAGTAGTACTGTCGCCTGTTTTGCATTTTGTGGTGTCAATTCGAACATGACATCATTTTTTTTATATTTGTCAATTTAAGCTGTAAGTTTAAATGAGGCATTATTATGACAAGGCGCGATTCTATCGAGGCTTAAAGGTAAAGGTTCGGGCGATTAAGATTTTAGTTGTTTGGTCTCTGCTTCCAAATTTTGGCTAAATTCATTGAGAAATCGCAACACGGTTTACCTTATAGTGTACCATATAATGCGCGAACAAAATATGTTAAAGAGATGCCATCTTACAGTCCGACGTTGAATACTTCTTACCGTACCATAATGTATAGAGATAAAACATAAATCGAGAAACCGAATAAAGCTGTGCTCGCACGAATAATAACGTTACACTGACCACAAACAGTTATTTTGTCGCTTATTTTAATAAGAGACCAAACAACTGTAAATCATGATTATACCTACCGTCTGCAGCACTCACTCTGACCACCCAAGGCTCAACGTCTCATACTGGAAATGCAACCTCAAAAGACATTGATGTCATTTGGCGCCATAGTTTGGCTGGTGCTTTGAGAGTAACATATCACAAACGTAGAGAGAATATTGTGCGCAACAGAGCCATGTCAACCAACGCTCAAGGTTTGAATCATTTGTATCACATTATAAATTCATCATCATACTGACTATCAACTTTTACGTTACTGAGAGTGTCTGGCACCTAAATTCATAAAAACGTGTAAGAGGAATCAAATCTAATTTACCTCGTTTTGTTAGTATCACAGTGCGTCTGTTAAATCTCAACTTCCTTTCGGCCACCGTACTGATTATCCTTACCTTCTTTTTTTACAAAACGATAGTAAACAAAACGCTAAAGATGCAAATCTGTACTTTCACTTTTAGCTTTTAGAACTGACGAGAAAACAACAACGCGCTCAACGAAAAATGCAATCGCTCGCGATTACGATTAGCACACGTTGAACCTAAATTCGAGACTACCACTTTCGGAGAAGATACCCCTGCCCTTTGTTAGTGCAAAAGTGCTCTCTAGATAAACACCGCAATAAGCGAATTGTCAGAGAAGTACTCATAGAGTCGCACGAAAATTGTTCGTCTTAAAAGTGCTACGTATATGCATCACAAAACACTTTTACCGCATCTATCGTGTATATACGAAATCTCCTATAGTGATGTACATATCAATATACAAGAGTTAGTGAAGCATATTGAGAATGCAAGGAGTACAATGTACTTAGCCTGATTTCTGTGCAACTTACTTATAAGCTTCCGGAAGATCGTCTGAATGGATAAGTCCCATAGGTGGGTGTGGGGCTTGCCCTTCCCGTGGAGGTACGTTCATAACTGCAACAACTCGCTCAGCCTCAACGTTAACTTCACTCACTACGACGCAGACGAGATCATTTGCCATGTAGCCTCTTGTAACACCTTTCTTGTCCACCGCCGGCACTGTGGCCGTGTTCAATATCAGGGCCTATTCGACACAATTTATATTATTCTTTCGAAATATCTACAAAGTAGGTAAGGAATAGTTTGACATTCTAGTTCATTTCTCAAGATTCTGAATATTTCGAGTCGAGTATTGTTTAATCTCGAAAAACCACAAGAGATTAGGTATAGATTTAGTTCATAATTTGCATCTGAATGTACCTTAACTCCTAATTCAGTAACAACTCTGGGACAGTCGCTGCAGTTGCAAAGCACCTTCAGAAGAAGCCCAGCAGCACTTTTACCCATCACTTGAGCGTAAATAACATCTCCAACGACCAAACTCTGAACAAAAAAAACAATCGTTTGTTAAATAAATCGTCGTCAAACGATTAATTTAAATTGAATTTAATCGTGTGTCGCACGAGCGCCAATTACCTCCAAGAAGTTGCGAATACGTTGAGATTTCTCCATGGAGACAAACGTATCAAGGCCTGGCATGGTTGCATAAAATTCTGCAATAAAGCGCAATTGGCGAATTATAGTCGGTTATGTAATTCTAGAAACGTAATATAAACAAAGGAGCAGACGTCTACCTTCGTCCCCTAGTTCTTGCTTAGTGGGTTCGGTAGTTTTCTCCAAGTTGGACTTATCGTAGAGGGCATCTGCCTTCTTTGCAAGGAATTGCTGAAGCTTTAGTCTTTTCCCTCTGTCGCCAAAGCTGTAGCAAAAGAAGCGACGAGGCTTTCGTTACGGTTTCCTTTAAGAATTGTTTCCAGCTACCGCTTATCGTCTACGTTATAGAATATGTACCTAAGAGTTTTTTGACGCTGTTGATAGATCTCAAAATTAGGGTCCTTCAAGTTGAGCATAGCCAGCTCATTCTCGTTGCGTTCTCCCTCCCACACTTTCTGCAACTGTTGCCCATGGTAGTTCAATGCTTGCGCGACAAGCCGCGCGTCCATTGTTTCCATTCTGACTGAGCAGTGTGAAATCTAGCCCTGCAATACTACGACAAAATCGGCGAATTCGTAACGCTTGAAAAATAGACGAATTAAAAAAAAAATAAAAAATAGAGAAAGTAGAAACTCGTAGGACTTTAAATAGCTGCCTTTGGACCGATTTACCGAAAGCGGCATGCCAAAAAGAACATTGTCCACTTAGCCAAGGACACGTGCTCGTAACGAATACCATACACCGCTCCCCCGGCGGTATTCGAAAAATACACACTCGCAACCGAATGAAACCTCGGTCGGGCATCTAATTCGCAACAACGTATCTCGGTATCGTGCGTTTCCTAGTACCGTGAGTCAGACCTCCAAAAAATGATGGTACTCTGCGCCAAGAACGCGCAAACGGACACAAAGCTCGAGAGCGCATTGAGAAACCGGTTTTTCTCCCTGGGACGTATTACCTGCATTCAATGACGTCCCTTCAGCGGACCAATAACGTTCACGTAACCAGAATATGTAAATCCGCAGGATATCTCTCTACGTTAAAGGAAAAACGCTTACGCAGGCCAAAAGCGCGCTATATTGATTTATCTGATAACAAGATGGACGTCGGGTGAAGCCAGACTCTGCTAAGACCAATGCCGCCATGACGCTCCTACGCGGGCCACCACGAGCCCCTTTTATCTCCGACTCATCCACGCCCCGCTTTTCATCGATGGCCATGCTCAACCGCTCGTAAAAGAACTCGGAGTGTTACTTACCGTTGCGGCCGTATTATCGTCCGAAGATCTGTTAACGCTTATTCGAATTATATCACGGTCCGCTACGAGACATCGTTGACGATCAAACAACTGCGCGTACGAATCTCGGGAATACGCTGCGGTTGGCGGCGATCACGATTGCGACGAAACGGAAACGACGGGATCTGAGGGCGCTCGCATCGACCGTATCCCCCCACGCCATCGTCGTTCCGCGAAATATCGAACCATGCCACGCATCCGGTTGGCGGGACAATTGAAAAATAAACTTTCCAAGAACCGGAATTACGCAAGGTTTCGAGATCACGGTGTCGTGATCTCTGGAATAATCACGATCGAGGCTATGTTTTAAAAGTGTTTTATTTCCGTGCGTTATGTGACAAATAATTGTGGGTAAACTAAGCTTTCTTGCTATCACAGTAATTCGTAGTAAAAATGGAAAGAATAACTTAATGATTTAAGAATGTACTCTTGATTCGTCCGATTTAAAAAATCACGATATTATATTAGGTTTCTGGAAGCACAGCGGTAGTAACAGGACAAGATTTGCTTTAATTTCAGGTGCGAGTTTATAAAATCGAGTATGCTCGTACGTTTATGAAAATAAACTCTAATATCCTCGATACTTGTAGTACCAGATCAACTTATGAATTTCCCCTTCTCCTCCCTCCCGTTTATATCTACATTCATTTTTAATGACTCTTCGTTTACTGGATCTTCTTTCCTTTTTCCTTGCCTTTCACGCTCGTCGGGTCCACGTTCCAATAGTACAAAAGTTGGGCAACGAGTACAGCATTCGCAATGGTGGAACATATGTACATTATTACCATAGTGATATCTCCAGTTTCTTGAATGGAAGTGAAAATTCTTGCAAGGGATCCAAAGAACAACATGAAACCTGTTGCCGCCGATAATTGTCCGGTACTTCCATTGGAATAATTTGTGTGGGCTTGCATTAACTGGAAAACATGTTTTTCCGCTTGATAAGGTATGCAAAGAAGGCTGAAAACTAGAACGCATTGCCCGCAAGCATTAGTAACCACGCCTACCTTGCTGATAAGAACAATGGGTATATTCATTGCTTGGCACGTCCATAGAACGTGTAGCGGAGTTATTCCGCTAGTAGCAGCAAAAAATATGGCTAAATAAGCAGAGAAAAATGCTGTCGCTTGAACGGTTTTGCCACTAAAATGCATAACTAGAACTGCGATTGCTAAAGTCTGCAGTCCTAGGAACAATCCATCGCCCCAAGAGCTGAAATTTTAATATTTCACGTAGCTTGATTTTTGTATGTACGTCTACGATTAGAACTTGCATGGGACTCATCATTTCTCGTATACCTAAATGGGAATCCGCTAACGAAGCTGTAAGATACCATAGCTGTGATAGCAAATAAGTCCAATAGTACGCTGAACACATTTATGCCTTCTGCGCTTTTACTCTTCAGGATTTTAACGATCTGTGGTACTTTGACTAAAATTCATACAATGGTGTCTTTATAAATCAGATACATACATATGTGTAGATAATACCTTATTTGCAACAAGAAACGCATTAAGCAATTTCAATATTGTAACGGATAGACAGTCATGGTCATTGAAGTTTGGATAAGATAGGAAAACTGACGTTTGAAAAGAGATTCTCTTAGAATGAAAGTTTTCTAACCGAGAAGGGATCCACTGATGATGCCGAGACCCAGGCCTTTGCTGAGTGTCGATTTGAAGCATCCCACTGGAATATGTTCAAAATTTTCTTTTTTAATTCGGAGTGGTTCGTATCTATTCCGTAATATATTCATTTTGATTTTGTTAAAAATTTATTATTATCGCAGCAAATGCTAAACCAAAAACGCCGAATTTATTGTTGAAAATAATTGAAGATCGCCGGGGGTTCGTTACGGGATATATCGATAGCGCCCGATCGATCGATACTTTCGTTAAATTACATTGATTTATAAATTATATTGATTTATATATATATATATACGTATGTAACAATCTATCCGCCGAATGTAAAGGACAAAATTCACACTATTTCTACCACGGATTTTTGTATAAATATTTCGACCGAAACGTACTTTAGTTTCACAAAGAGATTGGGGGAAAAAGATACCACATAATTTAACAACCATTACAGGAAAAGTTGAAAATTTAATTGAGGAAAACCGATCAAACTAATGATAATAATTTTAATAGAAAATTTCAAAAAGGTGTCTTTTGACAGCTCGGTAAAAATACTGTTAAAAATTTTTTGCGAATTTTCCTTTCCTCCCATTTTGAAACGCACGGTCATGGTGTTCACGTGGCTCTGACAGCAGAAGACACGGGGGATACCGTTCACAGAACATATTTTGAAATCGTATTGTTTCTTTCACAGTTAATGGACAGCAAGTGTCTGTAAAACAGAATCCTTGGTAACTCACCGTCAAAAAAATTAAACTCTTCGAAGTATTCCTCCATACATTCTTTAGTGAATAATAAAAGAGGCGCACTTTTAAGTAGCTGAGCCATCTTTTGTTAGGTTGTCGCGATCCACACTCTACCACAACGCTTCGTGGAATGTATAGAAAAGTGATTTCCCGTGGTTACGCAGGTTACGTATTAAAGTTCACGTCACCTCGGCACTGCTCTGCACCGGGATAACTTTAATACCGACCGGTCTGCCTGGGTGTGCCGCGTGCACAGTCTTCGGCCGATTCATTGGCGGGATATTTAAACGGCACACTTCTGTTCCACTCCAGATTCTTTCAAAACATCTTATCTTTGTCTACATATGTACATACATATGTAGAGAGAATATACTCTCTTTAAATTTAGCGCGGTAAGTATGCTCCGCGCGCGCTTCTATGACACCTGCTAGATGTCCTGACGAGAGTAATTAGTAGAGTATAGAGAGAAGGAGATATAGAGCAGAAGTATAAGAGAGAGCACGTGCTACAATAAAATTTACGTGAAATAATTGTTATAAACAACGTAGGTTACTACAGCACAGTTGTGAAAGAGAAACGAATAATTGACCTTAATTGTCGTTTCTCTAATTTACAGGTAACTTGTAGACTTTGTATATAATGTAAATAGTCATATAGATTGTAATATAAAACTCTAATTTACAGAGAAACAAATTTGGTTTATTTATTCGGACCATCCCAACTTCTGATATAGAAATATATTATATATATGTATACGAAAGCAAGTTGATGCCACAACGCGAATAGAGATCATTTGGAGTGATTTGTAATTAAAGTTTTTACTGCTAATAAATAAAGCAGTCTATAAATAAAAAAAGGAACTAGTCTTTATTCGTATCTATTATCATAATTTTTGTCTCGAATCATTTTCCGAGACGGCAACTTCAGTATTCACCATTTTCAAATTCTTCCTGTCATCGACAGTGACATGTTTATTCATCGGATCATTCCTTCTTTTGAAGTTTGTCTGTATTTCGTACCCCTTTTTTAATATTCCCGTAACAAGCTCAACATTATCCCCGAAACTCGCACACCGCATCACATCCCTCCAAATGCATAGGCCCGGCGGTATCCTATGATTTCCTGTAACTCACGTCAAACTATAACTAATGGTAAGAAACTCCGACTAAATTTCTAACGACGATAAGAATCGAAGACGAGCCCCGCGTAACGGATCTCGTGTAAAATCCTTGATGCGTCGATGGGACAGAATCGATAAGACGACCACGGATTTATCCTCCCGCCTGCTCGATCCGCGATTAGTTCAACTAAACCGGCAGATCTCGGGAATAATAATTTCTCCCGCTCAACCTTTATCACACGCGATGATCGGTCTTACCTATGAGGCTGATACCAGAAACGCGTAAAAGTCGACCGAATTCCAAAATAGTACATCGATATACGAGTACGTAGGTGGATGCATTACGTCCATCGCGATTATCAGCATGAAATCGAACTCGTGTAATTAGCGATAGCGGGTCGAAGTGATTCGTCGGTATGTGGGGGTATGCCTCTTCACGCGAACCAAGATGCACACGCAATAAGTGGGTCAGAGCACGAAGAACGAGAATGGATAACCCGAATAAGCCCACGCGATCGCTTTTGCTTCTTTGACTATATTCGGTTGTCGAGGAGTTTCGCCGAGGTGCCTGGTACGCTTATCCATGAGTCTCTTGGCTAAACGTACCACCCCCATACCCCTAAGCTGTTTTTAACTTCCTCGGTTTTTATTCGTCTTGAAAACTTACCGGCGTAACGCGAGAGTGGGGTAGTGGGTGATAAAGAGCGCTGTAATTGATTATTGTCAGGTGAAGCTTTATTGATAGCGGTAAGAATCACAGAAGAGTGGTGGTAATTATCTAGATCAATAAATAAATAAATAAATGGAGAGACGCCATTGAGGTAGCGTGCCCACCTGATCGTAACGATAATTATCGAATTCGAGTGATATGGTAATTGCACTCCAGATGTAAAGCAGAGCGTAAAACGTTGCGGTGAGATAAAATAATTCAATTATTACCGCTCCGCGTATGTTCGAGTATTTCAACGGCAAATTCTATTCAAGTTTGAACAAAGGTCGGCGAAACGCGTAAAACGTCGTTAATTATACGTTTTCGAGGAAGCAGTCATGCGATCTTACCCAATTGCTCGAAATGCTCGAGGCGCTTTAAAACGCTTTCAGGGCGCAAGCCTACGGAATTCTAGATTCTAAACACCGACACATACCTTCTGTCTGTCGTCGAGGACGTTCAGTCCTGTTTTCGCTTCCGTCTCGTCGATTTGCCTTTACCTCTCTTCAAACCGACGACCGATTTGTCCCTCGGTGCGCGGGGAATGCCAGCTCTCATCATGCAATTACGTGGGAGTTACTCCGTTAAACGGTTTCTATTTAGAGCGATAATTATTAATTAGGGGGCCCCGAGGGGGTAGCGTCAGGATGCTGCTGGCTTCATCGAAAACTCATCGTGGATTCAACAGGTATTGAAAGTGGAACGTAGAGTTCGGTTCGCGATAAGTGTAGGATTGCAGATATTATGCAAAGTGTCTTGATTCGTTCTTCAGAGCTTCATCGATAGTAAAAGTTAAGTAACGTTTGAATTCGCGTCACGCGGTTATCTCGGGTCCGATATTTTTCAAACGCATGGAATCCACGTGTCATTGTAAAGTTAATACATCGACATTTCACGCGAGATTATTATCAGGCGAAGTTTTATTGTTAGCGGTAAGAATTACAGAAGAGTGGTGGTGATTATCTAGATCCTTATTTGACAATAATAAATATAGAGACGCCATAGAGGTAGCGTGTCCACCTGTTCCTAACACGATAATCATCGAATCCGAGCGGTATGCCAATAATTGCTATAAATTGTGCCAGCTGATCCAGGATAAACTAACGTCGACCGCTTCGACCCTGTCATTCGTTCGAAAGAGCACGCGGCAATGAAGCGAAACACCTGAAGGGGCCATCGTGGTGCGCAATAACCGGAAGTACTCGCGGACCAGCAAGTACACTACATGAATGCCAACGATGAGGCGCCGACGAATTTGGAGCCGGCCAGCGCGGAAAAAACGGACCAGAAAGAAGAGGAGATCGTCGATGGCCGATCCGTCGAGTTCAGCGCGAAGCTGCCATCGGAGACCAACGTGACGGACTTAGACGACAAAGTGGCGGAGGGTGGGAATACAGAAATTAATCTCTCGACGTTACACTTTCCACGTGTCCCGGCGGCGCTATTCTGATTTCTCTTTAACCACCGTGTTTGCAGAGAAAGCTGAACTGTGCACGGAATTAGCGCCTACCCTTCACGAGCGCTTCTTGCGGATCAAACAGATGGTCAAGGATGCCATAGCTGCCCATCACACTTTCATGATTTACGGACGAACGCGTGTGATTCGCGAGAGCATGCTGAAGAGAGGATGGTGCGAGAAATTCTTCAGGAAGAACGCTAACGGTAGTCACAGGGAATTATTTTCACAGCGAGTGCGAAAGATACCGCGATGTTGAAGCCACGAAACGATTATTTTAGCCGATCAACATTTTAACGTGGATTCCAGTCCGGTGAGGCTACTGGCGAAGATCGGCGATCTGAAGGATCAACAGAGCGAACGACAATTGATATCGAGGATGCTCAGCAATCACACCGTCGACTTCCTTTGGAATACGGGATCCGAGTGGCCCGGTTGGCCAGCGCAGGACAACAAAACCACGATATTCAATAGGTACTGCCGTGCCGGGTTTACCTCGAAGGTATTATTTGACATTCTTTCGTCCAATCGTTGCCGTTCGCGCGAGCCGCTTATCGAACGAGGAAAAGTCTACGTTTCCAATAAAAATCGATTATCCCCCAGGTAGGCTTGTGTTCGAACGTCAGACAAATGCACTGGTATTACGAGGCTGGAGTGGCTAACACTCTGTTCCCACGTTGCTACAATTTGTGTCAGGGCGATCAGATGCACGCTTTCATCGAGGACTTTCGGTAAACAACAAAAATCAAAGAAACAAACAGAAACAATTTTTATCCATTAACCCTCTAAAAGGCATGCCCGCCTTGAGGCAGGGTTAAATTAAATTTCATTTACACTTGCATTTAAAATATTTTAGCATCCAACAGGCAGCCATGACTTTTGTTCATTGACATTACCTTCCACCGATATAGGCGCATTTGTTCCTGTTACCCGCGCGCAAACGATACTATCAGTTTGTTGTGAAAAGTTCGCCAGTGCAACGCTAATAATTATCGCGCAATTTAAAAAAAAAAATTCAATTCGCCTGTCGGAGGGTTAAAATGATTCTGCGAGCAATGAATGTCCTTACTCGTAGATTTATTTGTTTTCCATTACTCGGGGAAATACATGGAACGTGATTCCGCGTCAGTTTTACAGCTTGCTTGAGCCTCTTGAAGTGGTTCGTTGAGAAGATCAATACGGAAGGTGAAAATGCGGTAAGATCGCCGACCGGCACGGTACCGCTGAAGGCACTCGAATTCGCCATCAAAAGGTGCAGCGATTATATCGGTGCTCAGTCCCACGAGGACATCGATCACGAGGCGGAGAGAGTTTATTCCCATCAGTGGGATCAGTTTATCAGCTGGTATTATCAAATCGTTCACGGGCAGGCTCTCTTCATTAGGAACAACGTACCCTTTCAGGTAAGCGGTTTCGCGCGCATTGTCGGGAGAACGGTCGTGAGTGTCGCGAGCAATGAAACGTTTATCGCAGAAATATTTCCTGGCGTCGAAACAAATCTTGAAGAAGATACGAAAGTATTGGCCGCAAATCGATATGGACGGCATAATGAACGTGTGGATCATGAAACCCGGAAACAAGAGTCGCGGCCGTGGTATTGTACTTTTGAACAAGCTGGAGAACGTCATGACGAAGATGAATCCCACGAATAACTCGGACACGCGTTTCGTGGTCCAGAAGTACATCGGTAACGATTTTTCATCGATGCGGATATTGGAGGTCTGTCGCAATTAACGATTAATCTTGCCTCGTTAATCTCGATAGAACGACCGCTGCTGATTTACAGCACGAAATTCGACATAAGACAGTGGTTCATCGTGACGTGCGCCCAACCTTTGACACTATGGATATACAGGTAAATTTAGAAATTCCAAACCTCCTCCTCCATGGATGCGCAAAATGTAACTTTAGCCCGTCAGAGTATAATATTAATCCCCGATGTATAGACATGGTTTGATAAATGTACGTTCGTTTAATTTTAAACGGTCTCGCGTTACGCTCTCGTGTCCACAAATAACTGGGTCGCTTAATTGGAATACACAAACCGCATTCGCCGTAATTATCGCTAATGTATATCCGGAACGGTTTATAACCGACGAAAGATGCTACGTTTTATTCTATATTTGGAGTCACGAGCCATGGTTCTCCTACTCGCGAACAAACCTACCCGCAGTCAATTACCGGTTAGGGATTCACCCCGAAATTGATCTTTTCTAACCCAGTTCGTGTAAATGCTTCTTCCCATCCCCCCGTCCCGTACCGTTCTATCTGGTTATTCGGAGTTTCCGCAAAATCACGTCGGTTTTGCGAGTTTGTCGCGCGCGCACACACACACACACACACACACACACACACCAATCGTTTTGATCCGCAAATGCCTGTATCGCGATTTCAATTTTCGAGGGAATTTGGGTCGCAGGGTACGCAGGGTAATAACAGTGAACGCGATACCGGGCGAACGGAGCACGTGGAATAAATAGAGAATAGACGAGGAGGCAATCTTGTCGCGAAGAAATTTCAAAGTAATATCAATTCCTCGTAGAGAGAGCTACTTGCGGTTCTGCTCGCAGAAATTTTGCCTGTCGGACTTCCACGAGTCGATCCACCTGTGCAATCACGCGATCCAATGCAAATATACGAATTGCGGCGACAGAGATCCTGCGTTACCCGCGGACAACATGTGGGACGTCGCAACTTTCAAAGATTTCCTCAAGTACGATCCGTTCTGTGCGATCGATGACCGAGTCACGAAAGTATTCCTCGCGAAAACTGATCTTTTTTCCCCAAATCTGTTGGGTGCGTTGTTTCTTTTTTTTCCCCTTTCTTTGTTTCTTTGCAGAACTCAGGGTCACGCTGAAGCGTGGGACGATTTGATTTATCCCGGCATGAAGCAAGGATTGGTAGGTTCGCTTCTCGCTAGTCAAGAAGCCATGGATCGACGGAAGAACAGTTTCGAGCTTTACGGTGCCGATTTTATGGTCATGGACGATTTTTCGGTATGGCTGATCGAGATCAATAGTCATCCCGACATGAGTTACTCGAGTAGCGTGACTACCCGCTTGTGCCGACAAGTTATGGAAGATACCATAAAAGGTGTTGATATTCGTAAAAAGAAAAGAATTTGAAAATCACTCGAGCACGAAATAGTGCATCGTTACTATACAAAAAATTAAGTTGAAGACACCGGGAGGATTAATAGTCTAATTTTAATTGTATATGTTTCTCCTATAGTCGTGATAGATTTTCGGGAGGATAAAAACGCTGATACCGGTCAATTCGAATTGGCTTACAAGCAGAGAATGCCGAGTTGTCAACCTTACTTGGGCGCCGCGTTGTCTCTTCAAGGCACTCGTATCACCGCGTATGACAAAAAATCTAATATCAACGTTCACGACTCGAAGATCAACATTGTCGCGAAATCGCCAATGGTAAGTGGAGTTATCGAAACGAGATTCAACATTTTGCTACGTGTTCAAAAGAAAATACGTTCCACATTATCAGACGTATCTACCCAAGAAGAAGTCAGCGGTGCAAAATCAGATTGGACCGGTGATCGTGGATCTGATAGAAGAACTGGAGATTCAGCTCGATCAAGAATTCTACTCGTACTATAAAGTGGAGTCGCCTAAGCTCAGACAAGCACTGCCAGCAACCGCACCGCCGAAACCCTCGAAAACGACCGTGTCGAACGATAAACAGGAATCGACCATAAAAAGCACTTCCGCTGGCGTTGCTGTTACAAACGCGAAAGCCAAGTCACCACCTTCTTCGATTCAGGTACAAGTATTACGAACACGTGCATTTTTACAATCCGTCAAATTCTAACTTCGATCTACCAATTCTGACACTACTGTTTTACGTACTTACATACATACTGTTACGAATTGTGCGAGAACGCGACCGCAAAATAGGCGTATTTATAAAGTAACGTTTATTGCTAGAATATAGAGAACACAAGCGTTCCTTATCAGAACTCGAATACAACCACTGATCATATTTATAATTTGAATCTCGGCGCCCGGCAACTAACCGGACGCCAAGAAGGCAATGAGATACACAGACATTCGTAACAATACATACGTTTGACAGAACAATCAGGCGAAGATTGCGAGTAACGCGAAAGCACCTTCGAAGTCGATTAAAAAATCGCGCATCTTTACTGGCGCGACGAATAACAAATCGGAATCATCCCCTACGAGGCAAACGTTGATGTCGAAGATCATGGCTCTTCAGCGACAATCCTCGAACGTGGTAGCGAAATCCGAGAAGTCGTCGAAACACAACGAAGAGAAGGTTACAAATTCAATCGTCGATAGGAACGTTGACGTTTCCCTCGAGCCAGTATTTTCATATTTTTCCATTTGAACTTTACAGATCATTAACACGGCCGTGCGCGACGCGATAAAAAAATATAAGAGAAGCGCAACGCTCTCCACCGTTCCTCCGGAAGTACCCCCATTGCCATCGGCGCTGACACCAGCGAGCAAAACTGCTCACGCTTCCACGGGGAAGAATAAAAATCGTAGCATTCCGAAGAAGCAGGTACGACAGAAGAAAAACAAAGTTCTGTCGGATATCACGGATATGTACGCTGTCGGTCTGAGATTCACCAAATAACGAAGTCTTCGCGATTCGCACTCGTTACCCGTTATTTCCCTCCTCGCTGTTGATCAGCTCGCCGAGTCTATCTTTAAATTCTATCTGTACATGATCAATAAAGAGATATATTGTCGCCCGTTAACCCCCGACGTGTTTTTATTTACCTGCCGGTCGGCCTTTAAAAAAAAAAAAATTCGAAAAAGATCGCTCGCGGTTCTCGGTGGAAAGCGTGCAAAATGTTGAAATAAAACACTGTCGTTTTCGACTGACAGAGAAATCATGATTTTGACGGATCCAGATTAACAACATCAATGGCAAATCATTCAAAATTAACGCCGCTTTTCCACGCGTGAGATGGAGAGTCACGTTCTCCAGAAAATTTCCTCTCCACTCTAAATTCGCTGTAAACTTTGAAATCTCTTCTTTTTGGCTATACCCGTGACGTGGAATAGAACGGGTCGATCCGTTCGCGAATCCTGGAAGTTTTAGAAACATGGAAGATTTGTCGATCACGCAAATAGGAAATAACGATCGTTTGGCCGTCGGAAGGATAAGAAAATATTTTCGACCATCGTCGCTCCAACAATCGGTATGAAATTCAATCTAGGTTAAACGAACAATGTTTGCGCGCCGTTAATACTAGTTATAACTATCACAATTTTGGGCTTAAATCTAGATCATGCACATCTCTTAATCTTCGGATCTTCAAACATTTTTTTTAATCTGTCAAGTTCTATAAATAATTATAGAATTTCTATTCTACTGAAAATTATTTCACATGGAATCATGTGTGTTTGCTTGCTTTAGAAATAGTTTGGAGATCCGGAGATTTGGAGATGTGCATGATCTAGATTTGTTCCCAATTTTGTTAACGTTGCAGACGGAGAACAGGTCGTCGCCGAACTCTTACAAAAATCAAGTATCGCCAAATTTATCAGGCGCGCAATGGTTTCAAGCGTTACCAAAAAATTCCGCGTTGTACGCGAACGGCGAGAAAATCTGGCGTCCCGTCGAAAGACCTATCGATGCGCCGAAAGTAACGTTTAATCGAACGTTGCTCCTCCAGTCGGACGAGGTCGCGAGGTCGTGCTCGAACGAAAGAACAGATCCTATCTCCGCGAAGCATAAAATACTGTCAAAGATGAAGAACAGCTTAAACGGGAAAACTGGTCTTAAGAGCAGAAATGTAGGATCGAAGAAAGAGTATGAGAAATACTGTCACAAAATGTACGAGAAGTCGGGTCATAGATCACGTACGAACCAGATGATGGCGTTGAATAAGACTTTTCAGAATGATGGGAATTTACATGGAATTTCAGGTAAAATACAATCGATCTCTGTTACGTTAATATTATGTACTTGGAGGATCGTTTCGTTTTAGGCGTCCAAAATATTTTACGCGGGCTCAAGCGATCCCGCAATTTTATAAAAACTGGATCGAGCAACGAAGACGTGTCGAAAAAGAGGAGAGTGGTGGAAGACAATATCGTTAGGAATAAACGTTTGCTCAGGGCGGTGGAAGATGTGATTTCTACCATGGATAACAACGATCGGAATCCTTCGTTTCCATCGGACTCTATGGAAGGAATTTCTGTCCAAACGGAAAACCAGAATGAGGAGCCTGTGAAAATATCTAGTAATGAAACGGCAGAAGCTACAGAGATCCGAAAACCGATCTTTCGGAACCCTGAGATAGAAGAATATTTAGACGAGAGCATGGATAGAGCGATAAAGAAATATAAAACCTCATTGAATTTTTGGATGAAATTGAAACAGGAAAATTCCACGTCTAGAAGTCTTCCCATGAAGAAAAATCCCGTTTTCTGTCTTCCCGTTCAGATCTAATATCTAGGCAGAAATTAAAATTACAAAGAGAGATTATGCATGTAAAAAAAATTATGATTCATAAATAAATTTGTACGTGAAACGTTCTGGCTTATTCAATGTCTGATAGAAATAATAATAATCTTCTATTCGATTAATTGACCGCTATATTAATAATAATAATAATAGTAATCTTCTATTCGATTAATTGATCGCGATATTGCGTTGGATAAATACATACATACTGCGAACGAATGACGTCGAATCACATTGAATCGATTATCACGAACAATTTGAATCGATTGTCAAACCACGTCAGTTGTGTAGTACTGATTGCGGACATGATTTTCTTCTCGTTCTGATGGAGCGACCGCTCGATCAAAATTTCCAAGAAACGTTTAAAAGTAACGCATAAAAATGAATGAAACATATTAAAGGACGAAAATCCACTGTCGACAACAACGAGACTGCACGATGCAGTCTCAGGAAACCTCTGCGATGCATCTGGACGAAGATGGAGTAGTAAATAAGAATGAAGATTTAATTTTAGATACAAAAAATGGGTATTCCTGCACTCAAAGTGATTTTAATTTATGCGACATGAAAATGATCAACACGCCCAAATGGCAAATAACTTTAACCTCGAACGATTGTACGATCAAAAAACATTTCCAAGGTTGGCAGGTATACGAATTACGTAATTATGCTAAACGTTACAAGAACGATGATCCTATTAAAAACGAAAATACTTTGATAGATTTATTTCACGTACCCCTAATTAGATATGTCCGAAAGATTCGATCGACTCTGACGAAGATTTCAAGTTAACGCCAAACGATTCCGAATCAAAAATAGACGCGAATTTGGAACCTGTAAAGACAGTGAATGCCGAGATTTGCTGCAACCGTGACAATTTAGACGATCTTTTCGACGAGGACGAGAACGACGACGAACATAACCATGGAAAAATTGTTCTGAAAGAATATTTCAAGCTATTGACCAGCGAGGACGCGAAGATCAATTTCATCGTAAAAATATTGACGAAGGCCGTAAACGAGCACAAGATTTTTATCATTTACGGCACTTTCGCGGTACTGAGAAAGCCTTTGTGCAGTAGAGGCTGGATAGAGAAAAGGGCCATAAGAAAAATGCTCTCGATGTCGCCCAAGATGAGCGAATGCTGTAAGAGCGAATTCTTCGCACAATCGTTAATTATAGGTTTACCAAAAAAAAAAAAAAAAAACAATACGTTGGATCCAGGTGGCTTAGAACCGATCGAGAAATTGCTGCGAAATACTCCAGACTTTATATGGTACACCAACAAAAGGGTTGCGGTTCGAACGGAAGAGAAAACCATTGTGAACAAATTCTCCGGATGTTACTTTACGTCCAAGGTCTCTGATCGTCTCTCATCTGTTTTTAAAAATAATTTTTCATGTAAATTTTTCATGTTTCGCAGGTTGACATGTGCAATAATTTAGAGAATGTCTACTGGTTCTACGAGGTTGGAGTATCAAATATTCAATTTCCACGATGTTACAACATTTATCAGGTACACGCTGAGATTTATCTCGATCGTGATACCGATACAATTATCCCATTATCGTTGTGTCTTTTTTTATAGGCACCTCACGTCGACGAGTTCGTACAGGACTTTTATATCACGGCATGTATAGGTATACTTAAGTGGTTTTTATTTCTGGCCACTATAGCAGGATCGAACGCAACTTGCTCGCCCAACGGCACTGTCCCCGTAAACGCGATTTTATTTGCACTCGAGAGATGCGTGGAATACATAAGGTTGTAGAAAATTGAATGATTACAAATTGACATGTCTCAATATCGCGAGGAATTTGCAGTGTCCGTACGCACGAGGATATCGACAGGGACGATCACAAAAAAACCTCGCCCTCTAATTGGAGCCAATTCCTAACTTGGCACGAACAGGTCGTGAATCAGCACGAGATATTAAAGGAAAACGATAAGATAGACATCGACGTACGAAAACGGCATGATTAATTACCATTCCCCGCCGTTCATTCGTAATTCTTCATCCTCGATATTTTCTTTTGCCAGGAACTTTTAAGATTTACAGCGAACATCTTGAAGGAAATGATAGAGTGTCGACCTCAGAGTCGGATAGACGGTATAAGGAATGTTTGGATCATAAAGCCGGGCGATAAAAGTTTGGGCAGGGGGATAGTGCTGAAAAATTCATTGAACGATATTCTGACCAAGATAAAGCAAGCCGCGAGAGAGAGCATGCAATACGTGGTACAAAAATATATCGGTAAGCGGGTGGAAATAATAGCTACGAGGTATCTCAAGATATCAAAAATCAATCTCGAGCAATTTCTAAAATTATACTTTCTTCGTAGAACGACCTCTGCTGGTCCATAAAACGAAAGTCGATGTCAGACAGTGGTTCCTCATTACCAGTACACAGCCCCTCGTCGTGTGGATGTACAGGTACACAGATTTGTTTTTTTTTCCAATCGTCATCGGAGTCCAATGCATTTCATTTCTTAAATTCATCCTTATCGAAGGGATATTTTGCTTCGTTTCGCGTCCAAGGATTTCACCCTCGATAATTTTCACGAATCGATCCACCTGTGTAACACGACGGTTCAGCTGAAGTACAGGAAATCGTTAGGAACGAATTTACAAATCCCCAGCGAACTTCACTGGAATCTACAAAATTTTAAGGAATATCTCAAGTACATATTCCCCGCCGTACCATTAAACTCGTCGAATTACATTCCTGGATTCTTTCTCTTTTCTTTTTATCAGATCGACCGATCGCGAGTCAGCGTGGGAGAAGATCATAAAGCCGGGTATAAAGCAGAACTTGATAGGGGCACTTCTGGCCTCCCAAGAAAATATGGTGAATAGGAAAAATAGCTTCCAGTTGTACGGTGCCGATTTCGTAATAATGGATGACCTTTCGGTCTGGTTAATAGAGATCAATACGAATCCCAGGTTACATCCGCCAAGCAGCACCGTCACGGAAAAGCTTTATCCGGAAGTAATCGAAGACACCATGAAAGGTACGCGATGTCGAGATTAATAATAAAAAAATAAATAAATAATCAATTAACGTACACACGCATATATGTACATATTGGCGGTTCGTTGACAGTGGTGTTAGATCGACGAAAAAACAAGAAAGCTGCTCGTGGTAAATTCGAGTGCATTTTCAAGCAGCGTAATCCATTTTACGGTAACGTTTTGGGCCAAGGTACGAGCCTCGGTATTCGCGGCAGAGGTTTATTCACCGCTCGGAATTCACCGCGGAAACAATAAACGATTCGTTGAAAGATTGCTGCAGAAATATCCGCGACTGTGCGCAAAGAAATAAGGCGAGCCGTTGTTAAGGCCGATATCGAACAAATATCAGGGGCAATAAAGTTGGTGAAGGTTTAATAAAAACGTGTTTATTTTACAATTAACAATGCTGCGGGTATACAATCCTATATGAACAGATGTTTTGTTATTTTAATACATATCTAAACACGATTACGTACGTGACATACATGTTCATCATTCCGTCCATACGTACTTATCATACGTATGAAAAAAAAGAAAAACCCACCCAACCTGCGATCTTTCTGCTATCGATTTTAAGATACACTTAGTTTAATTTTGATTTAAAAAGAAGATGCTTTAGAGGGTGGCATAGATTCTGCGTCGGTAGACAATCGTAAAGATTTGCTGAATCGAGAATGACGTTGATCCGATATATTGCTAAAAGAGCTGTTTCTGCGTTTGCCATTTATCTTGAAACCGGTTAGAGTTCTTCATATATCACGGATCACAAATGCAAACAAGATCAGTACACACTATCGTATAAAATTTGTCAATGTCTTCGTGTTCAATTACAAAATCTATTTGGTCGTGATAATAAAGTGACCGTCTCAAAATGACCAACTGCCGTCGACTTCGTAAACCGCGAATGCTTTAGTGTGTTGTGTTGTATTCGATTAATATACCTAACTGAAATAAAATTATTATTTTTCTGTGTAATACGTTTACAGTAGAACGACGTTATATAAACTGTATTTCCAACTTGTAGAACACGCCTATCTAGGCTAGACCACACCTTCATCAAACAGAACAAGCAAGCCTGCAAAGAATATTACTAATATGCGACGTAGAAAAAGTTTCTTAAAGATTATTAGAATTTGATACAAGTCTGACTCTACAATGCGCCTGCGTGAGAAAAAAAGCTTGTCTGCTTTGATATCAGCGTAGTCCTGAAAAGGAAAGAAATCCCATCTGCATCGGGGGTCGAGATCTGGCAAGCGTAAAATCGCGATTATTTAATTTCGACGTATTCGCCAGCGTCACGATTAAATAAAAGAAAGATTCGTCATCGCCAGATCTCGACGGTCATCGCAAATACATTCGGGTGAGCTTTGGGTCTCGCTGCATCGCTCGTGTACCTATGTACGTGCAGCTCATGATAACGGTTCTTGAGGGTAGTGAATACGTTTCCAAAACCGACAAGAATGTATAAATATCACATGTAAAACTGCACGAAATGATACAGACTCACGTAACTGGTTTTAGCGTAAAGGACAATTTAGGCCTCGAGTTGTTCTTCCCGAGGATTTTCTTTTGCTCCTCTTTAACACGCTTTTCATGCTCCTTCCTCATTCTCTGCCTCTCCTCTTCCATCAAACGTTGCTCTTCGACCATGGCCAATCTTTCTTCAGCCTGTGGTCAAACGAACGACTCGTTTAAATCACAAATTCCATGACGAACGCGTGGAAACCACGTCGCCCTCAGTTTCATCGACACTCACCAATTTCTTCTGAGCTTCTTCAATCTTTCTGTTGTTCTCCTCCATGATCCTCTCTAGTTCCTCACGCTTCTTCCGCTCTTCCTCCTACAACGACAATGGAATCCATTTACATGAAGCAATGATAATCTCGTTCACCAGCTGTTGTTACACCGTTCATGTCCAAAATCATAGTGCCGCTATGTCAACAGCCTAGTGTTATACATCCTAAGAACCTTTTATATGGGAAAGTATTTGGGGAATGTGTGACAATTTTGAGGTCGGGTTTCAAAGAACTAGGATGGCTTTGTTGAGACAAAGTAACAGAGGACGCATGTATAAACCCAGTTTCCTTCGTTCGGATTAAACGAGCTCCTCTTTGTTCCCAGCGAATGCTGTTTATAGTCAGATTCCCCAGATGAAAATACGACGACTTAGGATGCCACTTGAAAGCGAAAAAACGTGAATTATGACTCTGAATCAATCCACTTGTGCATGCAAAAAGATGTACGGAAAAATCTGTAAGTCTCCTTTTCTTTTTTTTTTCAAAACGCGATACAGCGACTATTCTGTTAAGGTGCAGGATAAAGACTAAATGCAGAAGATGTGTATACCTTACCGAAGAGAAAAACAAGTCTTATTCTTACTTTCTTTTTCTTTTTCTTTTCTTTTTCTAGTACAAATCATTTCCGTCGATGTATTTTTCGATAACGGCCGATGTGCATTGGCAAACAAAACATATTCAAACAATATTTACGAACGAACGGTGCCATCCGTCCCGACCTGACGACGGAATGCGTCTGTGTCCCAGGTATTAATACGGTATAATCTAAAATAACCCCTAGTATGGTCTCTTTCCGATACATAGTGTGTTCAAACAAAGAATGATAATAATAATATTGGTATAAAATGAATTATGAATATATAAATTGGATAATACCTGAATGAAGCTCACGCCAGCACGTAGGGGATGCCTTCTTCATCGACAATCACTCAGCAGTGAGTAAAAAACCGGCATCTTCTGTTGGTAGTCAGTAAGGAAGGTGACCTATATATTGCTAGGTCGTGCTTTGTTGCTATGGGATTCTAATTCTGCCCTTTAAGGTCTACTTGTCCCTTTCTAATAAACTTTCTCCCAAACTTGTTCACATGTTCAGTGCAAACTCAATGTGCAAAGCAATAAGGATAAAAGTTTGGTCAACTTGTAATCAGGGTCGCTGTCCATTTGACCGGAACGTGCTGATTTTCCGAGGGTGAAAATAAACAATTGTGCACAGATACAAAACGCATGGTTTGAAGAGAACTCCTAGTCGGATGTAAAGGAAAATGAAACAAAAAAAAAACGAGAGAACTCAGATATATTGTTCGCTAAATAGTTAATCGGATCACTGCCAATTAGATCAAATAACAGGACCCCTTGCCGTGATTAATGGAACACCGATGTATTGAATTAGTTAGTGCTGTCTAATTTAGAGTTCGGTATTTGAAGTTAAAGTACTGGACAAAACTGACACTGTGTCGATTATGATAATTATAAAAAAAATATTCTATATTTGGTGTATTCGTTATGCCGACAAGAAAAACGGATTTTAATTGCAGTAGGAAACGTATTGCGTTAAAGGGTTTTCCTTCGTAAATCTAGACACGAATATTATTTATATTGAAATACTAGTTTTCTAGTAGAGTTCTTCAGCAGCCAGTCATCAGAATAAAAGATTGACAGTTATCGCGTCAAATCGTAATTAAGTAGAATCGTGTGGGTACCTCGACTAACGGAGGGCTAGTTTAAAAAAAAATCACTGCAAATACCGAGATCTCGTTACACACTTTTTAATAAGTCGACTAAACAGAACCGGAAATTGAAAAAATGATGGGCATACTTTACTTAAGAGTATCAGTTTAATGCGATGCACGTAAAAATCCGATAGTACGGTAAAGCTATTGTTCGACTGACAGCAAATACTGTTCAGGGAAAAACATCACTTTCCTAGAGTTTCATAGAGAAATAACTTTATTTCATACTCACGATCATACTTTTTTTTTTATCTTTTTAGTGAGTTACAAAGTTTGGGATCGCTATATCTTTAGTTATTCGGTTGCTTTCTTCTCTACTCCTTAAAGACTGTACGATACGATTATGTGGACATTCACATACGCGGATATAAACTATAGATCGATAAATAATTAGGCCTGCTGGATTGACAGGTCAGGCGATTGCGAGAATTGCAAGCAAAAAAAAAGCAGATTCGATCCGAAGGTCCGTACGCAATCGTTCGAATTGCGAGACAGGAGCCAACGATTCGAAGTTTCGAACGCAATCCTTTCAATTGCCGGTAAAACTGACAATCAAGATATTTGTGTGATGAAAGGTATTAAATGTTGTACAGATATATAAATATATACATGGTACAAGTACAATATTCTGTTCATAAATAACCGATACATGCGCCTATGATAGCAGAATTCTTTCCACAAAAGAAGAGTATATATCTTCCCAACAACGCGACCTCAGTGGATGCTGGGAAGTCGAAGCGATGTGGCTTTTTCAATGATATCTTTCTTTTTTCTCATACTTATCAACCACAAGGCTTCAAGCCCAAACGCTGTGATCGCGAAATAGAGAATTAATAAGATACCACGTTGACAAGATTTGTCCGTTTAAATCGTACGCATTCCCAATCAATAGGTATGCTTATGTAATTCTCCGAGTCCAATCTAAACTTTAGGACATTGATTACAGGTATAGAAAGACGCATGGTACCCTAAGCTTCCCCAATGGACATTGCAAAATAGTTAATACTATGACGTATCTTACCAGTCAGGGGTACTTGACTCGTAAAAAATTTCTTTCGCCTCTTTCCATGTTTCAATTCACATTCTACACCTGCTTGCCACAGATTCTCATTCGCCTTAATAGAAATAATGCGAGGACAAAGCACCAAACTCATTTCCTGCTGATCGTAACAGCGCTTGGGCTAACACTGGCCAATGTTTCTCTGGATTGGTCTTACCTCTCTCCGTTTCTCCTCCTCTCGAAGTTTTGCTTGTCTCCATTCCATTTCCTCCATCATTTGACGCTCCATAGCCCTTTTAGCTTCTTCTACTCGCCTTTGTACTTCCGCTTCTATTTCTTCCTTACGCTTCTCGAGCTCTTCCTCCACCCTCTTCTGCACGAGTTCCTCAATACGTTTGGCTGCTTCCTCCTCAACCATTTTTTGTTCAACCTCACGCTGCCTTCTGCAAGCAGACAAATTTTTCTTTCTTCTAACGCTACAATAGTAGCGATTGATTCCTAAACAATTAACCTCCTAGCATGCTATTATCTTGCTCTTGTATTAAAACGTGATCCGACGCAATCGAGCGTTACCCAGAATCAGTTTGAGTTGCTTGCTAATATTGGTTCCTCCAAAATGTGTTTTACCCATTTAAAATCAATTCAATATATGTATATCAGGAAACGCTTATAAAAAAATGCAATAGGATTAAACGAGTTAACCACCACCGTGAAATAGTTATACGATCTTACCCAACTGCGCTCGTGGTGAAGATTTTGTTCGATATTTCTTTCTTTTTCCTGACAACACAATTACAAATAAAAAAAACGTGTAACAAGAAGTTTCCAGTACATAATTCAATAAACGATTAATATAAGGGTTCATATTCCTATATTATTAACACGATATATTTGTAACAGCCTAAATAATGTTAAAAACAGAACTGATAATCAGATTAACTTGTCACGGCAGCTTGTAGCAATATTAATAAGTTCAACAGCCTATCCAACACACCTATCAAAGCCTACAAAAGCATCATCCGTACTATAAAACAAAATTTATTGGCTCGGCTGACCCGACATATCAAATAACGCAACGAATAATGAAAAATAATATGCTTCGACGACGGATATTCTTTCTCTAACACAACACAGCACATCGAAATTGATTCTATGGCGCAACTATTTAATCGAAGTGCACGAAACGTAACGCACGAATATTTATTCTATTCATGCCGACTGTCATGAATGGGGCTAAGGGGGAAAAGAGAAACACGTTTGTATCAATTACCTTTGCCGTTCCATTTCTGCCAGTCTTTCTACCTCGTCCATCTTGCGATCTCTGTCTCTGTAGGAACGTTTTTTGTGACTGACAATGTGTACATCGTCCGAGGCATCGGAACCGGAGCTGGATGATGCCGAGTGCGACCGTTTTCTAAATAAACAAAACAGCTCTCAATACTTTTGTATACCACGACTTCGAATCGCTACGCATAGACTATCCTTATCGAGCGCAAGGAAAAATACCAAGTGCCAACGTTCTATAATAAGAAGCCATTGAATTACGACGCACTACGATATATACGACGCCGGTCAACGCGATTCCGTCGAAAATATCAATACCTCAAAGCGGAAGGGATTCGGTGGTGCATCGAAGCGGCACCCATCAAAATGGCGGAGAATGAAATAAAACGAGAGAAATTTCGAATAAAATATAGCTTGGCATTGATATCACGAATACCCTACCTCGACTTTGAACTACGTTCTTTTGGCTTCTCCGAATATTTGTTGTTCGAGTGTTTCTCTCGAGATTTTGATCGTTTTCTGGAGTGCTTGCTCTTGTGACGCCTTCTACTCGGAGATTTTGTTCTCGACCTGGAACGGCCCATTTTCCCGAGCTTCACCGTTTTCTTGATCGGCTCAATTGCGAAAGATGAGATTGACCACGAGCGTGGTAACTGTTAACACTTGGAAAATCACTGAACACCGCACGAATAACGTGATTAGCGACGCATCGATTGCAAACGCGTACACTGCACCTTATGCTTTACGCTCGGTGGCCATCTTTGAATTGGGATCCAAGATGGCGGGGAAGACGAGAACGCGTCCGTGTGCGGGTAATTTGTTTTTCGTTATATTTTACATCAAGTAAGAGTTGTTTCTACCAACGACCATCGTCATTCCCTTTAGAAACATTCTCGATCGTCGTGCAAATCGTTGGTTTCTCACGCGCCTTCCCTCCAAACGTATAATCAGTCGTTAATACTAGTGTTCAAATTGTATACTGGTTTTGCTTCAATTCATAACTGACCAATGGAAGATTGACTGCAGTGCCGTATGAAATACGTTGACGTTAAACCTCAATACGATGTATTGCGCAAAGGAGAATACGATTTGGATCAGAACAGTCGTGTTCGACGGTCAATATAATTACGAGCGGCAAAGTGTGATTTAAAGATCGTTACATCGGTCGAACGAAGCATCGTTTTAATCAGTGCACAAAAGACAAGCTCGATGAATCTCTACCTGGATTAGTTCAATCACACGTTAATTCACAGTGATCGCCTAACCAACGTTGCAAAAAAAAAACAACGTACCAGGCACGTGGCGCCTATATTAATACTACGATCCTGTCAAACGTACCGTCCGCGTATCAAAGACTGCGTTTACATGCGTTCCGAAAATCCGCGGTCGTTCGGTCGTACGGTCGCATCGCCAACCGTTCACAGCTGTGTCGACTGCGCGCGCATCCCATTCGACTCTATCCGCGACAGCAGAAATCAAGATGGCGCCCCTCTGTTTGCGGCTGGTTCTGCGGTGGATATAAATACGTGAAAAAAAAACAGTGCGAGAAACGGTTACGGTGAATTTCCCGGCTCGCGATCATCCCGAAGTCCACGTTTATCCCCCGTGACAGCCCGGCGATAACGCGTCCCCGCTAATCGAGAACAACATTCCTAGCCCCCGGTGTGAGCCGCTGCGGAATTTTTGGAACGTCGGCGAAGGTGCCCAGTGCCCACCTGAGGAATGCCAGATTATCCTCCTTCGCGGCATCTCGGCGAGCAACGAAGGTCAGGGTGATGCTGATCGTTTGATCGGTGATCGTTGTTCCGCGACGAGATCTCGTAAGTGTTTTCCGTGGGTGCACCCCCACGAGAGGTGATCGCGGTCGGTACTCCCGTGACGTATGTGTGTCGCGGAGGGCTACCAGACAGGTCGGTCGCGAGTGTCGTCGTCGCCGTCGTCGTCGTCATCATCGTCGTCGTCGTCGTCGTCGTGGTGGTCGTCGTCGTCGTCCTCGTGGTGGTGGTGCTCGTTGTGCCGTCGCGAGTGCCGCTTTTCGCGGTTTCGATGCGCCCTCGTCCTCCCCTGGATTTCTGGACACGCGAAGAGATCAGCTGCTATTGCTGGTGGAACTAGTCCAGCGGCTACGGTATACGAGGCTCTTCTGCAGGAGCGGTGGGGCAAGGAGGCGCCGGAAGCAGCCGCGAGTCCGGAAGCATAGCGAAGAAGATGGCCTTCAACGAGGTAAGCGCTCGATTTATCATTCTCGCTCTTATCGCGGTCATGTACATACGTATATGGAACGCCTCACCACTATCACCGTTTCGGTGGTTCGATCCCGTGGGGCTGACCCCGCGACCCCCAAACGCTGATTCTAACCTAACCTCCGTTCCTGCGCACAGCTGGCATGTTATCAACTCTCTCTCTCTCTCAGTCTCCTCCGTCTCTCTCTTCCTTCCCCTCCTGCCCCCCGTCCTCGTCCTTTCCCTCTTTCCCTCGTTCGCTGTTTCTCCTTCTCGCGTTTTCTCTTCCTTTCGTTCTTCCTCGGTGATCCACGATCTTTTTATCAACGGTCCCTTTCGTCGAACGGAACAGGAGACTTGCCGAAACTGGAACGGCCGAGATGTACACGGGAATATCTGGGAGACGTTGCAGGAATTGTCCGCGATTCTCGATCCTTGAAATTATCGGTAGGAATGTCGTTCGTAGACAACTTTATTTCCCCCATCGGGTGCAACATCGATCCGTTATTGTCGTTACATGCCCAATAAGGATAATTCGTAATCTAGTTTGCGTCAGCCGTGTAACGCTTTAACAGCTTTAACGTTTTCACTGCTCTTGACTTTTACCACCGACGATGAGTATCGTTGTCCGATCTGTTCGATAACCGCGGCAGAAATCATTTATTTTTCCTAATACAGTTTAACGTTATAAACTATCGTTATTTATGAATTACCGGAACAGCGATGGGAGACAATAAAATAGGAACTAACGGAGCAACGTGTTACAAGAATCATGAAGAGTCATGTTTTTTTTCCCCCATGACATTAGTCAGCGGTTTCCGCGCACTCGGAAGAATGCATGTTTACGCGTTTATATTATTAAAGACGCGCTTATTTATTAAACTCCCGCGTGGACGTATCGCGCGCACGTAAAAAAAAAAAATATGTAAATGGCACCACGCGTATTTTTGCACGAGACCTTTTTGCTCCGCATCTGTAAACAATTGCATCATCGCGAAACGATGCGAGCGTAAGATTCGCGACTACGCGCAGTACCGTGGCTATCGTTGATTGCGGACTTCTGTAACGTTTCCCGGCAAAGAGATTGCGTAACTATATACCGTAAAAACAGAGACAGGATATCGTGTTTCCACGATAAAAAAGCATTTCAGTGCACCAGTTTCAGGTGTAAAACGATCCACCGGTAGCATCGTATACTCTTGAACCTTTTAAGAGTGATAAATATACCTCGCGGAGTGTACCGCAAACGTTGGATGAAAACTATTACGCGTAATTAGTAGATATTTATGACGATGAAGTCGTTTAAGAGGTGAATTTATGGGGGGGGGGGGGGGGGTTATTAACAGGCTGGGGTCCGATCCTTTGTCAAATACTTTAAAGCTAACAATAAGATTATCTTCGGCGAGCTTATCGCCGTTAGTGACGCACATTGTGCACATTGCAATCATGTACGGTAGGATACCTTTTATCGGATCCGTCTATTTATTCCTGCTGACTCCTCGGTGAACAAAAAGAGCGCTGGCCGGTAATTAATACGCCACGATCGGATTTCATCGATACGTAGCCACCACGTTGTCTGATACGCTAAAGAAAACAAAATAATAACGCAACGATACACGGGGTAACATAACTTTTGCTGCCGTGTATGTGGCCGGAATGACATAACGTATTTAATAGCCTGTCTCAGAGTTTTCCTATGTTCAAGGACGTCCGTTTTACATGTACATTCGCGGTACGACGGTCGAAAGGATTGAAATCAAATTAAATCGGACAATTCCATTTGTAGAAAAAGGATCTGTCAGGTTCTCTTTTCAAGTCTATTGGCATATGACTTCGGTCGATTCTTTTTGAAGCAATTTCTATCCCGTGTCCAAGTCGTTAAAAACATCCGTGGGCGACCTTGCGCGCGCGTACGTATACGTGTATGTACATCATTCATCCGCTTCACACTTACGCGCTTAGAACGTGTGAAATTAATGAAAGAGCGTAGCGCCGTTTACTACTTATACGTACCTACATACATATATCTCCTTAGTTTACGGTACATATCGTGCTTTGCAAACTACACTCCAGGTTCAGCGTACATCTTCATTTATTCATTACCAACCGCTAACCTAACATTTTAGATAGTCCGTCGTAGCGGCGAATAGAATACCGCAAATTAATTCTTCCGAACGTCGCCGATTGTCTTCGCTCTCGCTCACCGCGATCCTCGTATTTCAACGCGTATCTCGTCGACGATATTATTACCTTAATCGATCAAGATTAAAAGCTACTCGCGTTGCACGGTCGTCCGTGTGCACGGAGGATAGGACAATCCGGGCGCGAATGTGGCGGCGCAAAAACAAAATAAAAGGGAAGAAGGGAGAAGGAAAGCAGAACGGTAGCCCTTAGGAATAAAAGCACCTGCTACCCCCCGGGTCATATCGATCGAGATGGGATATACACGAGTGGCCAGGGTGGGATTCCACCGCCGACCTCCCTTCGACGACACCCACTCGTCCATCGACGATCGTATGGCTTCTTTTTCCCATATCGAGAGAGCCTGTGTTCTTTACGTTTCCACGACGACCGTTCTATCTCCTATCCGAGTGTCCGGCATCCCTGCAAGACGTTGGGTCCTTGGTGTCGTGCCACTCGAAACTTTCGAGCACCAGCGTTCGAACGTACGTGGCCGGGAGCGATCATTTTTCTGGGTTCCTGAAAATTTCTGATCGCGAGTTTTACGACCTCCGCTTTATCCCGTTCGACGAGAGCACGGGAGATTGTTGTGGAGCATACCACTTACTCGCGGCACGTTAGATATTAAACCTAGAACTACTTCTGTAACGCGCGGCACTTCTGGGGTCCGTGGGGAACCCACGATGATTTAAATTTTTCAAGCACATTTAATATACATCTCTACAAAGTGGAATATGATCAGTTACGTGTAAGTTTGTGAGAACGATATTTGTTAGAAATAAATTAAACACAAAACAAAGTATAATTAAAAAATGAAAAAACGCAATCGTTAGGCGGTCCCCCGCGCGAGCAATCAAATACCGCCGCACGGGGAAGGTGGCAAATTTTCCTCAAGCAAGTGTCCAGAGGACAATAAAATATATTTGAAAATATATTTAATGGCAGGAACCACCAGAGTTGCAGGGTTGCAAAAAAGATAATAATTTTGGCGATCCGTACTGACCCCAGAAGTAGTCCTAGAGTTAATGGAACTGAAGTTCCTTCTCCTCGGTTACCATCGTAGGTTAACGATATAGAACGCGAAAGTGTTTTGGCGTACGCGATAACGAGGAACGAGGCAACGTAGCACGGAATTATGAAAACCGCGGGACCCCGGTTCCCTCGGAACGATAATGCCGTGTCCGTCTGCCTGCGCGTGTACGTGCGTGAAACCGGTGTTATCGTCGTCGTCGTTATTCTTATCGTAGCCCGGAAAGCCTAGCTCGCACCTCGAGTAGCGGAGAGGCACATAAACAAACGTGCGGCTCGCACGTACATACATACGTGTATGGTTATCGCCGTCGTTGTTCCCCCGTATAAAGTTTATCGGTGAGCGGTCGAGTAAGGTGTGCGTGTAACGCACGGCCGTGTGTACGAGCCTTCGCCCCTCGTACGTACGACTATACCGTTAGTAACGTGGGCAGCGGGCAACGACCAAGTTTCGATGATCACACTTTTTTCCTTTTGGGCAACGTGTATACATGCTCGCACGTAGGCGGAAAGCAGGTTACATTACAACTCTTTTCGCGTCGATATCGCCGTCCGTCCAAAGAATTTATCTCCGTAAATCTTAATTATTATACCCGGTGCGTTTTATACGCGCCCTATCGGCTATATAATCGCTCGCAATCGTGACGACCCGGAAGTTTTTAATTAATATCGAGAATATAATTAATACGATCAGCGAGAACCTCTCAAATAATACCTTGGAGAACGTTAATGTCGTTTACGAGTTTGTTGGTTGGATAAGGCTATCGATCCTCTGGAAACATATTTCTCGCACGTATCTGAGAAATACACATTTCTATAATAGAGATATCAGGATCCGCGAGCGATAGCCGGCGGTATCGCACGCGCCGCACAATAGACATTGTTTGATCGAGCCTCCGCGTCGTAGCATTCTATTTTCTTTTTTCTCTTCTTCTTCTTCTTGTTTTTTTTCTTCGTGTAACTTATCTCTTCTTTAGGGCCGCGACCCTAATGTAAAGTAGACGCAGACAAATACGTATTAGGCGCACCGACGGGACGCGACGTACGACCGAAACCGTGGGCGGGCACACCATAGACAACGGAGAATTGAACTATGGAAATTGACAAAGGTGGGTACATCCGTGATTAAACCTGACGCTTGCCTGCGGACAATGCACCATTGTGCTCTGTTTCCAGGTGTAGTCCCTCTACTTCCTGGTAAATTAAAATCTATCGTCGCTCGTCTCCGCGCGGTATAGCTGCTTCGAGATTTGTCAGAGATTTGAATGCTCGAGGGCTTTCAGAATTTTCGTCGTTTCTTTTCTTTCTCTCTCTCTCTCTTTTTTTTTCGTCGTGGTTGAAAGGTTTCCAGGATAATTGGAAAATTTTGTGATCTCGCGAAGAGACCGGCGCGGCGGTTGAAATTGTTGGAGATTCCAGTGGCCCCCGAAGTTTCTCTCGTTTTTCAAACGTTCAACGGGAATAACTCGGGAATAATCAGAAAATTTAGTAAACCCCACGAACCGTATATCTGGATGGCAGTTTTGAGGTAAAAGGGGGTATAAAGATTTAAATTTGCAACGGAATATGGTATCTATGTCATAAAATTTGAATTTATCGATCCGTGAGAATGGTTTCTCTCCGTCCTCGGGCTTTTGCGAATCTAAATCGTCGTCGCGACCACTGTCGTAAAGGTACGGAGAAAGATACGACGTGGCATACCTATGGGTTTCCCTGTCGCCCGTACTTGGCCGTTGTCCACTTTATTTTCGATAACCGTGGGTGCGCCCGTCGGAAAACCGAGAGACGGAGGGATTAATCTCGCGCTACCAGAATTAAAAACATCCGAGTAATCGCAATTTTGTAATTTGTTCTCGACGATAAATCGCGCTATGATTTGATATAGAAAATTTTCGTGCAAAATGCAGCGCGATATCCAACGTAACAACGCGCCTACAGCGATATATGATGGATGTCAGGGAGCGGAGTTTAATCACAGTTACGAGTGCATTAGGCCCGATAACATTATTGTAAAATTTCAAAAATTGTTCAATGTGTTTATTCATTGAATTGATACTGCCAAACAAACCACCTTACTGAGGGGATTTAAGATGGGCGTTTTATAAATGATTTATATCGGTATAATCAAAAACGATCTTTATTTCAAAGGATTCGAGTCAGTACTGAACACGCTCCTGCGAGATGTTTATTAGTTTCTAAGTAATTCTTTTTGTTTTTTCGTCGTCAATCCGCTCGGGCCGCGAAATCCAAATTATTACTACATTATAGAATAACCGATTTAATCACGCGCCTACGGCTGGAAACACACTATAGTCGCGTCTCGTGAGCTCATGTGCTATCGCGGTATCTCGCGTCACAGGAAAAAACTGCAGAATTCTAATGTATTTAAATATATGTCTCCGAGCTTTATCTTCAAGAATGCAACGATACCCACCGTCGTCGCTGCGTACCGTTACCTCCCAACGACAACAATTCACCACAATTCCTCCCTCACGTTAACCGTGTTTGAAGCGCAATGAAGGTCTAATTATTCTCCTCTAGCCGCGCATCGCTTTTCGTAGATCGACGGAACCGCACGCGTTTCCCACGTCTCGTGCACCGATTCGGCTCGAATAGGATGAGGCACGCGTCTGCCCGTTCCCCCGGGTATCGTATTTTCCGGTAAAACTTTCGGATCGTAGCAGGGCGCGCGGGAATTAATCGTGGCGTTGCATTCGGTAGGTTTCTGTTCGGCCGTAAACGTCAGAAGCGCGTGGCCCCCCCGTAACGCGTGCAATAGTTTCGCGCTCGTCCACCCACCGTACGCGCGTTCCATGCCACGGTGTGCAAGAGGGATGGAGGGGGTGGGAAAGAGGGAGGGGGTGGCAGCGGCATAGGTGCGCGCGTACATTTATCCGTATGCAACCCCTCGTCGTAACGCCTTGCGGCGCGTTGCAGCTACGCGTACGCGTTACCGTGCCGGTGTGCGTGAACATTGCATAGGTGATAACGCGGAGTCATGTACATAACGGTATATAGATGCATTCGAGTACTTTACATATGCCAGACGGGGGTGAGAACGCGGGGTTGCGGGGGGAGGGGGGGGGTGGTAGACGTATATTTCACGGTGGAGTCTGCATTGGCTGGCGCGGTGCTAATCTCGAGCCGATGTTACGCGTCATGAAACTTCATTAGGACGTTGGATTAATTACGTAAAGATGTCGGGAACGTAGGAAGCTAGGCTGTGGTGCGCGGTGAGATTCGGAGATCGCGATGGGAAACAATTGAATTAGACTCGTCGCGGGTAGAGGAGCGAGTTTCGGGAAAATATTTTTAATAATCAATTCGAAGCTACGAGAGACGCCGTTAGATGGGGGAAGGTTACGGGGAAAATCGTAGGGACGACACACAACTTTTTCTTCGTCGGTACGAGCGCGTAGGGTCGTTGAAAAATCTATATTCGATCTATTTTCCCAGGAAAGGCGTCTATGACGGGTCGGGAGAACGTGTTTCTCGATTTAAGAGGCAGGAAACGTTGCTCGCGTTGTCACCGGGATCCAGTTTTCCTGTCTCCGAGAAACTGGTTCCCTTTTTTTTTTCGGTCAACCGCCAGAAACTCGAGTTGATCCCGGCCGGTGGCACGGAAATCTCTCTCTCTCTCTCTCTCTCTACCCACGTTTCGACAAAAATAATTAGAGATTGTGGTCGCGCGACTTAAAACGTGCTCGGTGATCCGTGGAAGGGATCCATTAATACAGTTTATCGCGATCAACCTGTTTCGCGGGAGATTAAAAATTCGAATGTTGTTCCTTCATCGCGTTTTATCCGAGCACGCCACCGCTCACTCGACCGATTTTTCTCTCTTTCCTAAAATCGTCGCCGTTAATAACGACGGAATTGCGCAATCGACTGAATCGGAGAGACACGTCGAGCACGGTTGCAGGAAAAAAAAAGAAAAAAGAGTCTTGCACAACAGGTTTTCGTTCACGGTGAAAGGAAATTCCGATTCCGCGGTGATGCGTTGCGTGAGTCCGTCTACGAGGAATCGAGATGGAACTCTCCTTTCATCCCGGAAAAAAAAAACTCTATTCTATTTGCGGCAAGGCCTTTAGGTACCTTGAAAAGGTATATAAAGCCGACGTAACTCGAATGAGAATGCTTTCGAGCAACGATCCGGCGTGCGATGAATTACGTTGGATATTTTTTTTTGGATAATTTTAATCGTGCCTCTCCGTCGGACGACGGGAGCCGGCCTCGTGGAATTATTGAAACCGTGGTAGCAACGCCCCTGACATTTATCGCACGTTGCGTACGTTGGATGTTCAAAAAGTTTTGTATTAGTTCGACGGTACACCGTGAGTTCATCGTGACTGAGAGTTTGCAATTACTGGCCGAGACACGCGTACTCGTGTTCTCCCGGTCCCAGTGTCCTTGATCTCCGTCGTGCAATTTCGCGAAATTTCGAAAGTCACATTTACTTTACGACCGAAACTTGTTACGAAGTCGGTATATATATTCTTTGTCGCGAAACTCGTAAGTGGCCGTAAGACACAGTAGGAAACCACGATCTAGGAAAAGGGTTCGGGCGGGCACTCGAACGGCGGAGGTGCACGGTCCGAGGAAAGTTCGCCGCGAGAAGCTGGAAAGTGGAAAGAGCGGAGGAAACTCGTGGAGGTGCGACTGGGCCGAGGTTAAGGGACATCCGAAAGCTCGATAAACGAGCGATAGAACTTTCCGCGATATTTATTTCCTCCTCGGCGTCGTTGAATAAAAAGGAAGCGTTTCGTTATACGCTTTCCACCCTCACTCGTAAATTTTCCATTCGAACAAACTTTTCGCGATGATACGGTGGCGGCGGTAAAACAAACCGGTGGGATTCTTATATTCAATACTAGGGATGGGCGAAACTTTTGAACGTCGATGTTTTAAAATTGAAAACATCGAATTAGGAGATAATAGTTTTTGTTAATAAGATAATTATTTCGTGGAATATTTGAATGAAAATGACAGTAATAAAAATTCAAGTTCACATTTTATACTTCAAATTTTTAATGGTAACATCGACCATCGAGCAAAAAATCGGTGGTTTAAATATATCCACGTTTTCTGCAATTTTTTGCAATTTTGTTTTAATTGCAATTCCATAAAGTATAACATGCAAGGACTGTATTTCTAAAGTTGTATCCTTGGGTTCCAAACATTGACAAGGTTAAAGGATTTTCCACGAGGACGCCATTCTGACCGCGCATTCCTTTTCAGAATTCAAAATGTAGACGTCCGCCATTTTCACATTTTTCAATAAAAATAGTTAATTTCGATACCAACGATAGCGAAAATCTTCCTGATTAAGCACTGAAAAAAATTAATTTTGTGCGAACAATTTCGCCAGCGAAATAGAATTTTTAAACTGGATTTCATTGTGGCCCAAATAAAACCAATTGCACGATAAAAGCAATCGGCTAAAACTCTTGAAAAAATTCCCATCTTCGACCAACAAGTAGCCAAACAAATTGCAAAAAAAGAATTAAACCCTCAGACGTACCGGAACGTTTAAAAAAAAGATTCATGGAATCCGACCAATCTTGGACCCCGTTCACAGGGGAGAGAAGACCTCTCAAAACGCTACCTGTAGTTACCTTGCCTTTGTCATCGGCTGGCCGTTGTCATGCCGCGAAGAGCCGTCGAGTAGGCGGTCGTTGACTGCAGCCGTCGGCGAAAAATGGTATGCATCCTCTCTCGCGGGTGGTTTGGGTGTGTTGCATAGTCGGTGCATTGCCGGAGCATTCAGCCGGTATTGATCTGTCATCTGTGTGCAATCCGGTCCACTTATTTCACCTGGAATATCCGACTATACAGAGGTGTTATCTTGACCTCGCTTTTATGAATACTCCCCCCCCCCCCCCCCCCCCCCCCCCTCCTGAGAGGAAAGAGTTATTGACCCAAATTGGTATTACGGTCGTAACACTCTCGGCGCGCGTTCTCCTCTCAATGGACGAATTGAAAATATGTCCTTTCCTCTGGGAATCCCAAGAGCATCGATCAAACTTATCGATTGTACATTTTTAACCCTACCGTGGGTGGGAAGGGGCGTAATCTTACGGGCCGGTGCCCCGAGACGAGCGGAAAAATGCTGACGATAACTCCCGCGCGGAATGCATATGGATTCGTTCAGAGAGGGGGGCGAGACGGATCTGAAAAAGCTTTCGAATCGACGAGCGCGGTGCGCGTCGGTGCCTTAATAAGGTACAAGCGCGATTCAATTCCATCGGAATTGAATATCTTGGTTCGAAGCGAAGGAAATCGACGCGGGTCTCGAATCCCGTAAAAGTTGGACGCGCAATTTGCCGAGTTTGAGCCATAAGGGAGGGCGGAGGGAGAAGGGAGCTCCGCTTCTATCCCCGAAGCACGAAGGCCCCCGCCGACTCTGTACCGAGACTGCAAATCGCGGGAGGATCGTGAGAAAAGACGCGGACAAAGGAAATGAGGTATTCCTGAGCGGTGGGCTCGCTGCGTTCTTCCGGAGGTGAATCGGAAAAGGAAGAGGAAGCGTGGAAAGGAATCGAGCCTCGGCGTTGGCGCGGCCCGAGAGCGCTAGCTCGCTGCCTGGATGCTGCCTTCTCGGATAATGGAATTCCTTTCTCGCTTCTCTCGCCTATTTCTGAGTGTCGGGAAAGAGGTCCTACTCTCATCGGGCGACTCTCGGGGAATAAAATGGAGGGGTATTGGGTTTCGATCAGACGTCTATCTCGACGCGGAACGCACGAGGATTTTTCGCGGGATCATTTATCGAGCGCTCTCGGTATCGATTCGCCCGATGGAATTTCTTTTGTAACCTTCGTTAACGCGTAAGGGACGCGTCATTGATTAGCCTACTCTCGCACCGTTGCCCCGCATCGAGCCATGGCTCGACGATCAGACGTTTCCATAGTAACTTCAGTTTGACGCTTCCCCAAACGTGTGTTGGGCAGCAAAAGCTTACGCCTACCTGAATCCTAGTTACACGGACGAGCTGTGTACAGCCCGACCGCGGTATGCCAAAGGGCGCATCGAGTGGCGCTTGCATTTGACGGCTCTTCGATGATATTTGATTGACGCGCATCCCGTTGGGCAGCGCATCGGGGTTCGTCAATTAAAATCTAGTCAACGGAATACGTTTCGCGTGTGTACAACGGATCTTGGGCGAAATGACCGAACGACGACGATATTTCTTTGTTAACGCGCTCGCCGTCCCTTTTTGACGCTCGTTAAATCGAACGCGATGGCTGGGAAAATAAACTTCCGGGGACCCCCTCCGTCCACCGGTATCGCGTACTATTAGTTTCAATCTCGATAAACGCGATCGTGACAGGAATCGCGGATTATCGGTTTTCTTACGTTCCGAGGAGGTCGCTGAATAATTCCGTGCTTTACTTGGCGTACTGCACTCGCGGGATGATTAAAGAAAATCGATCCGAAGTACCCCCCCTCCCCCTTCCCCATCGGAATCTTTAGTTGCATTATTTCACGTTCGACGCTCTCTACCCGGGAGGTGCTCACAGAGGAAGACTCGGCTCATTAAAAAGCGGCTCGATGACGGCACTCCTCGTCTCCTTTTACCCCTGTCTCCCATCTTTTCACCCGGTTCGTCCCTTTTTCTTCGCCCTTTAACCTCTCTCCTCCGTTCTTTAATGCACCCTCTTCTCTTCCCCTTCCTCATCCACGATTACTTCGTTCCCGTTTGCCCTCCCTTCGCTCCGACGATCGAAAGAGCACAATCGCAACGAAGGGGGAGAATAAAAAGAAAACAAGAAACTTTGCTTCGAGGAGACGGGAAAAGAGGGGGGAGTGGGCTGTCGCACTCGACTACGCAAAAGTCAGTCGTAAAGCTTTAATCGCGATCGTTATCGATTTATCCCGTTCCGGTATTTTGTCTATTTGCTACGGGCGAATGTAATTAGTTCGAAGCGATTGCGGCACGCGTAAATGTCGAAGCGACTCGCCACCGGTTTCATGTCGCAGTTTTCTGTAAACTTTTGAAGCCTCCGGCAGGAACATCGTAACCGTCTCGATGTCACTTCTCGAATTCGTTCAACGCCGAATGATAATATGTATTTAAAGGAAATGTATCCTTTAATTTGAATGTTTCCGCGCTCTCTCAAGCGTCAATATGGTAGACCGCGATAGAGACAACAGAGAAGAAGGAAAGAGAATGTGCACGTGGTAAACTCACGTAGATTTGGTTTTAGTTAAAATTAATAAAGTTTGTGATCAGGAGTTGATACCGTAATTAATGACATTAAATGTCGTTTCTTTAATTACAGGTAGGAACTTCGTAGATAATAGTAAATAAGATGTAAATAACAAAATATAACGCTTTTATTACAGAGAAACACAGTTTTTTTATTAATTGGTGTTGATACCCCTGACTGGATAATAATCTCATTATATGTATACATCTTGCGATGCCTGAATAAACGCGGAAATAAAGAGAGTAAAATGATGGATAGTGCACTTTGAGTAACGAGGATAGTAAAACGCCGTCCCGCATTAACATAATTCATTTTCATCTCATAGCGCATTATAATTCATCCGAAACGACGTCAAATATCGCGCTAACCTTGTTTCCCCACCAACCTACTCAAATTGTCTTTTCAAACTGTTTTATCGTGACTGCAAGGGTCGTGCGTTTCCAACGAAATATTTTTTTCTCCCCTCAGCCGGCCTGCATATCGGTTTTTCGCAGTTACATACATATGCGCATACGCGAGCGTACTTCGCGTTTAAAAACGGAAAGAACGGCAGTTGTTCGTGCGCTCCCCCTCCCTCCTCCCTCACTGTTGAAAATTCATCTGCATAGTGGTAACACGCTCCAGTTTTACTTGAGCATAGAAGAAACTCGTTTTAAAGCACGTTGCACCCGAGAGAAGCGCGAACGACGTTTCAAAGAATTCGTGTGCTCGCGTGTAGGGAGCCTTAAAGCATTTTGTTCCGCATTGCTTTCTAACGCGTTCCACTTTCCTGGAGATTCTTCTCTGGCATCCGAATGTTGTAATGCCGTGATAAATAAGCCGAAATATTCGGACGTCGACGAATCGCTGGTATTCGAGCGAAACCGTCAACAACTTCTAGGGACGTGACCGCGAACGAAATAAAATCCGATGATACTGATGATTCGCGGCGATCATTGATTTCAATATCTTCGGTGTCCCGAAATCGAATTTTTATCGATTATCTTCTCGGCGAAAGATCTCTTAACCCTAGAACTACTTCTGGGGTCAGTACGGATCGCAAAATTATTTTTTTTGCAACTCGTGTAACTCTGGTGTTTCTTGCCATTAAATATATTTTCATACACATTTTATTCTCGTTTGGATACTTGCTTCAGGAAAATTGTCAGAAAAATGTTTGACCGCTCGCGTGGTCGACTGCCAAACGGTTGCGTTTTTTATTTTTCAATTATATTTTGTTCGCGTTTACTTTATTTCTAGGAATTATCGTCCTACACGAATTTGTACGTAACCGACCACATTTCACTTTGTAGAAATGTATATTAAATGTGCTTAGAAAATTTCAATCGTTTTGGGGTCCCTACGGACCCCAGAAGTGTCGCGCGTTAAAGAAGTTGTTCTAGAAACGATTCCAGTATCGGTGAGCAGACCTTCGCGAGCTGAACGTAGAATTGAAAAATTATATATCTTCGCTTGGCGGACGGGTAAATTTGATTTTCGCTCGACGACCGAGACATTAAATTCGTACCTTTCCGAGACTAACGAGCGTCGTCGCAAGGCCAAGGTTTTCGCGCTAAGGTGCGCGTTGAATATTCCCAGCTATTTCGATGCCAGTAAAGTACGCGTCTCTATCTAGGAATCCGTCTCTACGAGGAAATCTTACGAGAAGATAGGTACCGTTGCTTCCACACCCCGGGAAGTGTTTTGTAGCTACCGTGACATTGCTGTTTTACAGCTTCATCGACAGTGCTAAAAGAAGGAAGGAAAAAAAAAAAATCTATTGTGCTTTGGGAAGAGCTTTTCGCTTCTCGCTCTGATAGCCGGGAAGGAGGTTCTATCGACAGATACGTCGGTTACTATGCGGACTATCTTCGCTAATATCGATTGGAGTGGATACCCACTTTCGACGCTGGAACAAAATTCAACGGTACATCCTCCGAGGAAACTAAATTCCTGTCTTACCTTGACGCGCGGAGTTAACGATCGATCGAATTTTAACGACGATCGACAGACCCAGAATCCATAGCCGACGAGGATTTTTATCCGATAACAGGATAAATAGATATTGTTACGAATGTCTATGTATTTCATTGCCTTATTGGCGTCCGGCATTGTCGATAGGCAGATGTTAGTTGCCGAGCGCCGAGATTCAAATTGTAAATATGTCAGTTGTTGTATTCGAGTTCTGATAATGAACGGTTGTGTTCTGTACATTCTAGCCATAAACGTTACTTTATAAATATGCCTATTTTGCGGTCGCGTTCTCGCACGATTCGTAACAATATTTTTACCGTCTAATCTCGATAGATTTGCATCGCTAAATTTCACGCAATCCGTTCGACAACGAGAACTTGTTCGTCAAGGACGATTCGGATCATTTCCTGAAAAGTTCTACACATGCCCCCATAACGTTAAACATTACGCGGCTAATGATAGAATTTCAGGGAAAAAACACTTAATATGTTGATAAGCACTGGGATAGAGCGGTATGGAACTCAATTCCAACGGGAAATCTCGGGACAGCGTGGAATAACACGTTCGCGAAATAACGACGCATCGTACGCGTCGGCCAAAGTGTACGAGTTTGTTAGTTTATTTACCCAGAGATCCCACATCCGTGTTATTAAACCGCGGGACGCGTCCGTGTCTTCCCGCAGCCGCGCTTTATTTAGTACAATCGATGGGAACGCATTTCGCGTTACATTTCCGACGCGTCTCTTTGCCACGGAACCGTGCGACGGATGAACGACCCTTTCGTCGAATCGATATCGATCGAGTTACGCGGGAACCGAGGTTAATTGCGCAGTTTCCACGTATCAACGTCGAGTACTACGTTCGTCTGGTCGCGGTGGTACGAAATTGGAAATTTTGTCGAGATAAATAGAAACGAAGTGGGCGATCGATTGTTTGTGCATTTTGAATGGGCATCCAGATGCGCATCGTCGACTACTGGCTATCGATCATTCCCGTCGATATTTAAGACTCTAACGAATAAGAGCGCACGGTAATATCCACTCTATTTACGTAAGACCCTCGGTACACGTGAATTAAGCACAAAGCCCGATCTCCGTTCATTGGATTATACATCGAAGACACGAGTGTCTTCTTGACGCATGCAGAATTGCAAATCCTAAGGCACTTTCGATCTACGTGCATTAATGACGGAGGTTGAACCAATGCACTTAAGGTAATTGCTCCGCCAATTAAGCTCACTGCGTAATTAGTGCCGTACGGTACGGCTCGCGATTGTCATATAATTATTCTTAATATTTCATTATGCGAGTGCTTGATTATTCGTAATATTTTCTTACGCTTAATTAATGGGCATCGCGTAATTCCGGATTGTCTCGGAATGATTCTTAAAACTTTATTATAATGTTCCCTCTAACGATGCACCTACGTCTCTCGCGTAATCCGAAGTTAACGAGCTAATTAAAAGCGTACCCGAGCGATACGTCTTTCAGCTATCGTTACTCCCTCGCGCGAGGGACTTACTTGACATTTTATTATATTTGGAATATCCATCGCGACGCTCTTCTGATCGGAAAATCGAGCGATCGATATCGTCGTTGAGTAAGGGAATTAATTCGCGTAAAGAGATACCCACATATATCCGCGAGATCCAGGAAAACCTTGCGCCGCGAGTGCATTCTTTTGGTAATGGATTTATCGATAAGACAGACGGTAGCGTAATAATGCGCAATGTCGCGTGTAAACGACTGATACCTCAGATGATAACGAGAGATAGGTTATCGCGCTCGTCGACGCAAAAATGCGAATGTCGAAATCTTGCTCGAAAATCTTTTTACGGTGAGAACAAAAATGACAGTGATGAGAGGGGAATAATTTTGTTGTTTAATCGTCCAACGTTTCATGAAATGTTGAGTGTAAGAGCAGTATTATACTAGCCTATTTTTGTTGGTTTAAGGCATGTTTTAAATTTGAATCGTTTGAAGAACAGTACCTACTTGTCCATTAATAGTGCCTCCTGCTTTTTCACTCAACCGCTAGAGCTTGCGCATAATATTCTCTCGATCACCTTTTTCTTATGAAAAATAATAATAATAATTGCCCCAGGGGTCAATTCTGTTCGGTACGGTGGCGGGTCAGGTAATTTTTTGTGCAATAATATGCAAATGTGCAACACGGAATGCACATTTTAATCACCCTATCCTACTTGAACGAAATAGCAGCACTTGTCCAATGATAACATTAACGGATCAATGGAAGCTTTGAGAAAGCAGTCGAAAAGTTTAAAAACTTTAAACTTGATTATCTCGAATTGAGATTTTCGGTCTACTACTGTTCTTCTTCTCACCGATTAAATTTATCATTCTCGTCGGGGTTATTCGCATTTCCGCTACACAATCTCGCGCCGAATCATTTGAAAATATACGAAATTTCTGGCTGACGGATTTTTCTAGGCGGTGCGCGAAAGAAAACAAGGGACGTCGTGAAGGGTGCTTCCACCGTCAAGAGTGGATGGGAATTGAGAAGGGTTGAACAGGTGGTTGAACAAATGTGGCAACGTTAAAGCGCGTGCACCGTCTCGTCTCTGATCTTGGATTTAATTAGATGCTGGCCTCCTTTCTATTTTTCCGTTTTTCACTTTCACCCGAACTCGGCTTTCCCTTTTTCCACAAAGGACCGCGAGGTCTAACGGTAGCTCGATCAAAACAAAAATTACGAGAGCGCGTAATTGAGTTGAATGTCGAGTACATCGTTACGGGCCGCGACCTCGAATTTTAATCAACGCCGACTTACCAAACTCAGGCGAATATTCTCGGGGGAAAAAAAAAATTTACACTCATTCTCGACGGTACTTGTTTCTTAAAAATCTCGAGCCGCTTTCGAGTAGGCGGAACTCGACAAATATTAAAAATCCTTTTTTCATTTCTGCAGAGACTCTCTATCGTGGAGTTGGCTTGATTTCGGATTCATGGAAATTTAATCAATTATCCTTCATTTTTGTGAATACGCAGAGAGATACGAGTGCCGTGTAAGAATATTCAATACCGTAGAGAAATAAACTATTACGTGGGTGTGCTCGTTTACGTTCCAAATGATCCAGTATACTTTTTTATCGTATCCCGGGGCGACGAGACGTTAGAAATGGTTCACGGGATATACGAGGATCGAAGGTCCTTGCCCCAGGACAAGCGCCCCGTAGACGGTCGATGGCCAGGGTAACAACCGAAGTAATACATACACGTATTCTCTGCTCAAGGGTGTCTACCCTCCCACACTTACCTCCGGACGCAATTCAACTACGGCCAAAGCTTTCAAACGCTTGTGTTATGTCTTTTCGACAATTCGCGTCGCGTTAATTAGCTCGGTTAGCGACGCTTAATTACGATGACGAATGACCGTCCGCCGTTTAATATCCTCATTTCCTTCCGAGATAGCCGTTAAAAATCTTTGCGAGCGCGTTCGTATCGATATTTTCGTAAAATTCGACGCAAATATCGAACGTTCGAATCCATATTCGGAATGGATACAACATTCGTCGCTGTTCGAATCGCGTAGGTACGAATTGTATAAAATTAGGAATGATGAAAAACGCAAACGGTCGGATAGACTGGGCTGAAGCTAACGAACGTCGGAGTCAGAGAATCGATATCGTTGGAACCAAAAATACGCGTCATGGTAAATACGTAATAATGACCGCGGAAGCTGGCCAATTCCCCACGTATAACGTAGTAAAATCCATCCCGACAGGACAGCTCGCAGGATAAATTAAGGATTAACGTTCAATCTCACGCTCAATTTCCTGCATCGCGCTGAATCGATTCCCGTCGCGGCGTCATACGCGAAATTAGGTGAAATTCGCGACTGCGAGGGGGACGTTGAAAAATCGCAATTAACGATATCGGGGTTTCCGACCGAAAAACCTCGGTCGTCTAATTAATGGCGACGAGATAACGCCGATAAATCTTAATACGAGATACGTTTCAATGTAACGCCGACTTTGAACGGCAAGAGAGAGAGTGATAGGGCGGAATTAGAGGGCCGACGCGTTTAATTAAGAAGATCCCTGATCAAAGAGTTTCGAAGGACAGGTGAACGAGGATAGCTAAAGTCATAGGACAAACGCCGGGTGGGGTTCGAACCTTTCGCACCTAAGCACAGGGTTTGCGTTACTCCCTTAATTGATTTAAGAAATTGTTTGTTCTCGCTGATTCTTGTTCGTAGGAGATCCTGGCAGTCACGATCCGAGAATATTTTCGTCGTATATAATAAAAAGCATAGCATTCGAAATGCAAATGCATGTGCCAAGTACAAGTACAAGTTTGTCTATGAAAATAACAAACCAAATTTCAGGAGAAAACAAATTTTAATAAAATTTTTTTTTTTAAATCGAGTGACTCGAACGGCCAGACGTTTTATTGCCTATAACGTTGAGTGCTGCAAAAAGGTCGCTAATTGTCTCGTGGGGCATTGGTAAATTAACTGCGTTACAGAGAAAGACGACAGAGGAGAAGACGACGTTTCTCACGAAAAACTGCATTTTTGAGATTCCATATCTCATGATTGGCTCGATCAATTTTGATCAAATCATACACAAATTACCCATCTCGTCGCGGCCTATCCGAAGTCTACCGCACTTTTTATTTTACAATTTCCACGATCGACGGAAATCCTGTATCGCGCGCGATACCCATTTCTCCAATTACGCGTCCCTTCGCCGTAATCTTTCGTCCCGTCGAAGGGAACGTTAAATTTGTCCCGCGCGGTGGCTCCCTTTTCGTCAGCGCACCACGGACTTCTCCCCCGTTCAAAGTTGTTTCGGTTTTACTACCGGCCTGAAAGGTGTCTTCTTATCCAGACGTAATTTATCACCGCGATAAAAGTCCTCAAGGCTATTGATCCCGGAATGACGCGTAGACGGTTTTACGTCGCCGTACGACGGTGCACAGCGCCACGAGCGGGTAAGTGCACCGCATCGTTACAGCGCGGGGCACTCGCGAAACTACTCGTCTAACTAACGGGGGATTATGCATTTTCATCGTACCGTCGTACAACGCATTACGTTTTCCTGCACTCTCATTGTTATTCCATCGTGTAACGCGCGCGCGGTGCGCCGCCCCGTCGTCGATAAACAGCCCGGCGAAAAAGAACGCCGCGCTGCTGTGTCTTCGACACCGCCGCGTCGTCGATTGTATCGCGAGGCGTATTTCAACGGGAGGTATAGAATTAGTCGGCGGGACGCGTACCGTGTCGATAGGTCGATAGGAAGTTCGCCGGCCACTCTAACGAGAGGGATCGTTTAACGTTATTTCGTGGAATTCTTATGCGACACCTTATCTGTCCGGGCTGCTGGCTTCTTCGCTGCTAACGTCGGATATATTTCTTTTTTTGTCGCTCGGTTCCTCAGATAAACGCGAAGACTTTAAGCTCGTTCACACGATACCGAATCGGTCGTTTTGCCGTATAATCCAGTGGGAATGTAATTTATGTGGGCGCGTTCAGACGATACGTTAGAATAACCGATACGGTAAAACGAGCGATTCGGTCGATTTTGCCATTCGGTTTTGTCACTGCAAACCGAAATCGATCATAAGGTGAAGAATCCGATTCGGTTCGTGGTGGCAATGTATATTTGTATACGCCGCGTTCAGACGTTCGGTATTTTTACGGAAACCGTAACGACGCCGCTTGTCATCTGCCTTTGAGATAGACGCACGACGGGTGATACTGAATAAATGAAGACCGCGTACCGTAGGGTTGCGTGTGATAAACAAACCGTACACCGTCCGAACGGTCCAACCGAAAACGCCGAATCGGGAAAATAATCGATTCGGTAAAAAAAACCGTCTCGTGTGAACGGGCTCTTACGTGATGTCTCTCGTAAAGCGTGCGAGAAGAAACGAATATCCGCGATGAGTCTAGACTCGTCACGGATTAACGACCAACAACGGCACGAGGCAAGGACGAATTACCACTGTACGTCTAGCAATTTTCATTGAGTATCCGCGTCGGCGTGGTACTTGATATTAAACGTTTTCTCTTTTAATCGCAACGGGAACGAACCGCTGGGTAAAGTCGCGACCGCTCGTAACGATACTTTGAGAAAACAACGATAAGAGCCCTCGTTCTCGGCGAGCATTTAAAATTAATTCGACTTCGTTACGTTCGGATAATATTGTTACAAGTATCTATGTATCTCATTGCCTTCTTGGCGTCCGGCATTGCCGATAGGCAGTTGTTGGTTGCCGGGCGCCGAGATTCAAATTATAAACAAGACGTTTGTTGCATCCGAGTTACGATAAGGAACGCTTGTGTTCCCTATATTCTAGCAAATAACCGTTACTTTATAAATATGCCTATTTTGCGGTCGCGCTCTCGCACGATTCGTAACAATATCTACAGACGTATCTGTGCCTCTCGCTAATAAAAACGGACTCTCGTATAATCGAATATTATCGAGGAGAAAAATTGGCTGCAGCTCCGCCTCGCGTGGCTTACCGTTTCGCAACGTTCCGAGTCAACAAAGGAAAGCGTCGACGTGTATCGTCTTGTGAAACACGCTTCGCGAGCGTTGGTCAGAAAATATATTAACTCCGCGACATACGAGGGGGGGTGTTCCGTGTCACGGGTGTTCGGCAAGACACCGGTGTGAATCACACGAGATACGCGTATACTTATGCCTCGCGATGATAAAGCTTAATCGCGTACACTACCGTACACAAGTCACCGGACCTTTCTCCGCTTTCGAAAGAAACGATAATTCCCGTTTAGATCAAATCTTTCGTAACGATTTTATTAATCGATCTTATCGCGTTGTTATTCGTCTCTCGCGGACGATAACAGTTTCTCGTTTTGATAGCGATCGAAACTGTAATTCGATAAGGTTGTAGGTAAATCCGGGATACACGGTGAAATAGAGCTTCGCGTACGAACTGAATCGATGGGATCGAACGTATTCTATCGCTTGGTATCGAGAATATTAATTACGCGAAAGCGATGCGGTGATTTTTAATTATCATCTCCTAACAAAGTTGCCTTCAATGTTGTATTACTTCGCGGAAGACAAAATGAGACGATTTTCGCAAACCGGGTCAGTCGCGCCTGGAAATTTTTTAATTAAACCAATTACTCGATATTTCATCGCACGGCGAACCAAAGTTTCGATCGATTTTTGTTATCCGGATTGCAGGTATACGTCGCGACGTGGCGAAATAAAAACTAGGAACGCGCTAACGAAGCAAATTATATTTCGAACGATAAGTCGTTTCGCGTGCAACAGGGTGGTGGAAGTTTCTATCAACCCTTTTTCCGCGTTTTCTCTCGATAGGTTTGTACACGGGAGCTGACGCTTTTGTTTCTCGCATTTTTCGACGCGTCCATCGAACAATTAATATTTTAATGGAGCGTGCGACGAAAACGTCGGGCGCTGTTTATGCGCTCTGCAAATAGCGTGCGTTCGTTCGAATGTTGAAAATTCATGGAGGCCCGGGCGACGTGTTTCGCGGCAAACAAAAAAAAGGTTGAGAGGCAAACATTATTACCAGCATCGTTACGCGCGTGTTGTGCCTTTCTACCGGTTTTTTTTTCATCGTCAGTCTTTATCAAGCTCGACGGGTATGCACGAAGCTCCGTGAAATCGTCTCGACGGTTCTCGCACTCGTCGATTTGCCGAATTTAATTGCATTTTACGTTATTATCACGTTGGATTATGGTAATCTGCGCTACAGCTCAATTTTTTTTTGTTCCCCTCGACGTAGAACGGATCGACGGAATTTCTATTTATATCGACGTTAGGTCAACGGTTTATGCGAGGAGGATATTGCAGTAATTTAATTTTGAACATTTATAAACGACGCGTTGAAAAGTAGAGAAATATCAGATCTATTTCTACTTTCCCCTTTGGCTGAACTTTCGGCCCTCGACTGCTGTTCGATCTTACCGACCCTCTGCGAACAGGATACATTTAGTTATTCTCTCTCTCACCACGAGTTTACATTTTTTTTCGCGTACGCTCGAGCATGCCCCAGTTCTAATTGTCAGTACACCCACTCGCGTAATACTATCACGGTTATCTAGCTCCGCGAAACACAGTTAAGAATGGTTTCGAAAGGTTTCCTGGCATACCTGCTATCTTAAAGTACTTACTTTAAAATACACTTTAAACAGGCCACCGTTCACGTGTCGCGGCATACGTGTATGGAAACAGATAACGGTGTAAAAAAACCGAGTGACTCATAAAAAGAATATTACCACAGTTCTTCGTATCAAGATTAACCTTATCCTTCGCATATTCGTTTCGAGCCACAATTACGCAACGACGATTAATCTCCCCGAGTCGAAAAAAAACGTCATTCTTCGCGATCGTAATATTCCTCGGGGTCATATCGCTCGTATGATTGTTCTACGATATACCCGGCCGTCGAATGGACAATGAGACACTCCTCTCCCCCTCGTTCACGATATCTCGCTAACCGACGAGAGTCTCGTAAAGCAACCCCGTCCTCGTAAAATCGTTGAATGTAAACAAAGCTCGTAGTATTCCACCATTCGAACCCCTTTCGAAAATATTCCATCGTTACGACCTCTGGTTTACGCGCATAACTCGTGGTTCTTGCGATATTTCTTGTTGCTCCCCTACTCTCTCCCCACCTCTCTCCGTTTCTCTCCTTCGCTCTTGTTCTCCTCAACGTCGGCGGTTTCTCTCTCGGCGAGGATCAGCGTTTCGTGCGTCTCAACTGATTCACCGTGGTACGAAACGAAAGGAGGAAACGCTGGGTGGGTCTAGCCTCGGTGGCGACTTCCCAGACATTGTACTACGGTCGAGAACTTGGCACGGGTTTTTCCAAGATTTCGCCGACGGAGATCGAGCCGCGGATATCTTTATTCGGCCGATAGTTGAGGTTCGAACACCGATTTAAGGCGTCCCGCGTCGTTACCGCGACGCGACGTGGGAAATGAAAATGGGAACTTTAACCTATCCCTTCCGATATTCCCTCCCTCCCCATCTCTCGATCTTGGAACAAATGACTCTCGCGAATGAGATTCGATCGCGATTGATTTATGTATGTAAGATGGATATTCCTTAGGTGATAATTAATAGACCAGAATTCGTTTCTCGGTAAATAAAGTCGGGAATTTATTAACTATTTACAAATCTTCTTACCTCTAAATAAAGAAACGATCAATCGAAGTCTATTATTATGCTTTCTGTATCTACGCTCACTTTTCTGGACGCTAGATGAATTTTAATTATCAGTTTTATCACTCTATTTCTGTATTCCTGTACACGTGCTTTGTCCTATCTCTCTCTCCTGTCATCTAGCGGTATTTGTCCACAATGCACGCGGAGTATATGGAGCGCGGCAATGTTCAATCGAGGAAAGTACACTTTCTTACATGTACATACATGTTACGGGCAATATAAATAATTGGACATTATTTCTAATGCCCAATATAATGCTCAATGCCAACCTATAGCACTGTATAGCAATGCCTTTGGGCACTTTTTAAATTGCCCGGGCATTATAAATAATGCCCAATTATTTACATCTATTTCGTATCGCAGAAGATTCGTAACGCGTAGCTTTATCGATTAATTTTCAACGACATCCCTATCCACCGTAGGGCAAAATGATAATATATATCTCTTTACGATTCATTTTCGCATCTCGCCGCTTACGCGGATAATACGGTAACCCGCGCAAAGATCATTACCGGCGCGTATAACTACGCGGAGGACGAGCGAAATTGAATTTTTGCAGTAACGTCGGAGTTTTACGGGGGCGCACTCCCGTGCGCGTATGGACGGCAAAACAAATAGCCTTGGCAGTTTTTTAATGGGTTCTTGGCCGGAGGGGTGGTAATCCGCTCCCTATATTCGAGCCACGAACTCTCGTTCGCGGCTCTCCCAACGTTAGGACGTTAATTAACGTTAATTAATTTTACGTACTTAAGCGCCGCTAGCTTCGCCCCGTGCCCGCGGAAATAGATATCAAGGGCGAGAGCCCTTCCACCGGCATCGAAATGAAATTTTACAATTGACCTCCGCGCTTTAATCGGGATCGCCGAGCGCCGGTTTCGACGCTTAACGCTGGACTCCGCGCGACGATCGGTTATCTTCATTCAAGGCTGCCCCGTTATTTCGATCGGTCGGAAAATTATGCGTTAATGTCAAAGTTACAATTTTTCTATCACGCCGAGAATAAACGGGGGAACTCGAAGGTTCATTGATGGCTGTGGTATAAAATAGAACGCGATCGATGGGAGGAAAAAATTATTCCAAGCGCGCGATGAAACGTTTCGCGAGTTGCGATCGCAAATTTCAGGTTTACGCGTCGTACGCGCGCAGCGTTGCTATACCTCGAACGTGGTAATTTCCTCGTGTTGTACGAGTCATGCTTGAATAGCAGAAACAGATTATTGCGTTGGAAGTAGTATGACACTGTCCGTTTGCGATACGTGCGTCAATCGGTACATTAACGTATCAAGATTTCCTACAGTATTGAGATGCCCCATGCATCTCGATACTCGTCAAGTTGGCGAGTTTTGTAATTATAATTGCGAGCAATCGCAGGATGCACTTTGTTCAGAGTTTACGTAGGAATAAAAGACTTAAATCTAGATCACGCACATCTCTGGATCTTCGGATCTCCAAACGTTTTTTTTACTCTATCAAGTGTATTTCGGGTCGCTGATCACGAAATAATTATAGAATTTCTATTCCACTGAAAATTATTTCACAAGGAATCACATGTGTTTGCTTGTTTTAGAAATAGTTTGGAGATCCGGAGATGTGCATGATGTAGATTTGTTCCGAATAAAAATGCATTTCGTATCCTACATACAAATCAATTACGTTCACGTTCAATTTATACAATCATTTTTAAAAGCTTCTCACAAATGGAATCTGGACATTACCCGTTTCACGAATTTTGATTGAATTCCGTATTTCGTGGGCGTGCTCTCGAAGAGCCGCACGATTATAATTTCTCGTTAAATCCACGGAGACCGAAATCGTATGAATTCGAGAAAGGTTTCGGCGCGACAGGTTTGAACGGAAGGTAAATCTGAAAATTCGTTCGCCGAGTGAAATATCGCATTCCGCGCGCCGACGGCAAAGTTCCCGTGCACTCGAATAATTTACTCTTCCCCTATTTTTTTTTTTTTTTCACCTTTCCGAATGATCTCCTTCCGGAGACTCTCATGACCCTAAATTATCGCATTCTCGTGTCCGCTACTTACCCTATCAACGTCATTGCCATTCCGTGCATCGCCCTACCCCAAAGATGAATAATCGCCGCAGCCTCTGCTCCCGCGGGAGGAATAGCAAATTCGCGGTGGAACGTTGCACCGACTCCTCTGCGAGTAGACACCCGTTACATCGGTTACCTCAGCGAACGAGACGTCGCGTCGGACCGAATACGATGAGTAGGATAAGATAAAGTGAGAAACAGAGTGAGACAGAGAGGGGGGTAGTAGGAGGCTTTTACGGTGAAATCGGGGATTTATTTTTTACTCGGAAACCGGTAGTGAGTTATTTTATGATTTGTGCTAACGCAAGCGCAGGCAAGACGGGAATGGTTAACGCGACGAACAAAACGCACTGAACGTAGGGAAAAGATGGTCGGGAGAATGTTGCGGGTACGTAGAGAAAAATTAATGCTTCACGGTGCCCCATAAATCTTGCCCAACGAACCCTTTGTAAGTGCTCTCTTTGTACGCTCGTTGTACATTCTTTCGAGCATTACAAAGCTAGGTTACCTCTCGGAATAATCGATATGTTTACTGCCCACTCGCGTTCTCGAATTCACTGCGGCCCGCCATTGCCATTAAGACGTCAAAAAGAGTCGCTTCGGTATTTACATATTTTTCTCCCCGAGATATACCCTCGAAACGATAATTAACCATTGTCTCCCTCTCGTTCTTGTTTCAGGTAAGGATCGCTCGTAACCGAGACGAGAGTAATAACGCTCGTCGACATTGAATGACCGACGCGACGCACGGGGTAAGCAATTACACGCGAACCGTTCGTTTAATTAATTTTCTCCTCTGTACACGGTGTGCCCATCGACACCGTTTCTTCTAGCGATCAATTTTTGTCGAAAAATCGCGAACCCGGGGCGATGTGGGTCGCGCTCGGATTTCGAGCTTTACTTTGTTTCTCATGGGTTATCGCGGATGAGGAGCTTCGGCTCCCGCGCAGCCTGACACAGAAAACTTCCGACGAGAATAAAACTAACAAGACCGATGGCTGTGCCGAAGGGGTGACACCGTCGTTGCGGCTAGTCCAGACACACCCTTAATACGTACGTTAACGCTCCACGAAGCCGCGTAACCCTTATTACGCGGAAATAGTCCGCGTCTATGTATACGCGCGTGCTTCGCGCGAGAATCCTGCGAGACGGATATCGATGTTCAGGAAAGTTCAGCGTGTGTTTTTAAAACCGGTGAGGATCGTTCCGATCGTCGAAATCCGCCGGAAATTATATTGCTTCCGTTGCGATCCTGGCGAAGGGGGGGAACAGATTTTTTTTTCCCCCGTTCAGAGATCCACCGTTGACAAGAAACAAAACGGGCACGTTCGATTTTGTTTGAATCGGAGAACTTTGGCGGGGTACCAGAAAAATTTCATGGCAGTCGCGGCACGTCTCTCCCGTAACTACGCGGCCAACGATCGCAAGGAGAGCGCAGGCAATAAGGACGTTGTATTTGTACGAGCGTAAGGATAAATTATCGCGACGCGTGGAACGCGAGTACCGTGGGTGATTATCGTTGGGTTGTAGCGATTTATCGCCTTTCTTAACCTCCCGTTAGTCGTGTGTATTTTCGGGACACCGATAGTCGCGTGCATCTCGCACAGGTGCAGGTGTATCGATTGACAATTCTTTTTCGATCGAGGAACATAAAATAATAAGTCATCGATCATTGTACGATCTTTTTAAGAAATTACATACTTACAATAATGAGGAGAAAAAAAGACAAGTTTGTAATGCCTAATTCTATCTAATTCTAACGTCTTTGATTTAACGTTTCACTATGCACCCCGCAGAAACATGCGACGAACGGAAGATGAAAAGCGCATAACTGGCCGAAACGACGCGATACGCGCGTGGATTCGCGGTACTCCTGCCTCGAGCCGATCGATCTTCCACTTGTTCCTCGCACTCCCACAGAAGTTCCTCGCCTCCTCCGGGGAACCGCGAGAGAGGATCCTTCGGCCTACTCGAGAACCGGTTTCTTCTTCGTGGTTCGCGGCACCAAACCTACTTCGATCGAAGCCAAAAGCTCTCCCGCCATCCCTCTTCGGATCGTACTCCAACGATTTTTTTTTCTCGCGCCGCTTCTGATTCGCGAACTAGGCCGTCGACCTTCCCCCCCTCGTCCCTCCCGCCCCCCCTCCGCCTTCGGGAATCCATATTCATTCCTGTAATATGTGGCAGCGGGATTTCTTTCGGCAAAGATATATCGGCGCGCTTTAAGCTCAAAGTAGGAATGAATATTCATATTCTTCGGGATGTATGTTTATATTATGCTCGGAGAATTTACGGTGGCCGCGATCGGGTCGTTAATCCTCGAGCTTTAAAAAGTTTGCGTCGCTGCGCGATGGTTGGCACAATCGTGGAATATTTCTTTTTTAACCGCGCTTTGGGAGAACTCAAGAGAGTAAGAGAGGAAGCGATATTTCGCGATATCGTATTTACCCTTCGATGCTCGAAGATGTGCGGTCAGTCGATTGATTAACGCTATTTCTATCGCGACCGGTCGAATGACCCTTTCCAAGATTTCGTTTAGTATTTCCAAATGGCCAGAAAATAGACAGTAAAATCTAAATCTCGGAGATGGGCTCTACCTTTGTAAAAAAAATCCGGTGAAAAAGAATTAAATCTACCTTATCTGATTCTAAATAAAAGAAACTATATTTTTCACTATTAAATTGAAATTAAATTATATTAAATTAAATTGATATATAAAAACTATTAAATTCTGAAACATAAGTTGGTTTAAAGACCGAACATTTGACCGATCAGGGCCAACGTGCGACTGTACCATTAAAGACGTTTCAAGACAGTCCCCGTTTACAGAGACTTTTTCCTCCTACATTTTCCGGGTAATATGAAACTCGCGCACTTGTACTTGGCCCTACCGCAAGACCTTGCCTCTTCGTCCATGGATCTCGATCGCGCATCCCCCGTCTTCGCTTTAACGCATCGCAACCCCCCGTGGATTTTATCGATCATCTTTTTGTCGCCCCCATCGCGCAACCCTCCGCGTTTTCCCATCTTCTCAAAGAACTATCCCAGCGGCTACCGACCGATTTCGTTTTACTCTCCTCGCTCTTTTATCTCGACAGCTTCTAATTTATCGTCTCCGTTGCCCGAGACGCGTAAGAAAGAGGTTGTTTCGTCTAGGTAGGTACCTGCGCCGCGCAAAACCGTCTCCGGGCGTTTTCTATGCTTTCCACGAAACTCGGGAGAAAAGTTACGATCGTAGGAGTCGAGGCCCCGCAAATTTTCTTCCCTCGCTAAGTCGCACCACCTTACGGCGCCACTGAACTTCGAGCGGTGCGGGGGAGGGTGGGGGGTGGTCTTCAATTTCCCACCGAACCTCGATCGCGATTATTCCAGCAGTTAAATTGTCAGATATCTCGAACGAGATATTCATAGAGATACCGAAAAGATGAATTCAGAAATAGCACCGCTGGCAAACTCCTCGGCGAGTTTTTGAATTTTAAATTCAAATCTCCCCCGGTCTTAAGTCGAATGAGATCTGTAAACATTTAAGTGGAGTTATTCGCTTTTGATTCGATCGTGCGAAAATTCGTAAGATTTTCCGAGAGCCGAAACGTAATTGACCCTTTTTTTTCGCGACGGCGGTACGACCTTTGGCGAGAGGGGGGGTACGTCGACCTCGTCTTTATTTTTCATCCCTGTCCGGACCTCACCCTCTCTTTTGCAGTTCGCACTCTCTCTCTCTCTTTCTCTCTTTCACCGATGAAAAGAATATCCTAAAAGATGACGGATTTCTAGGTAATCCGAACAACCCTTGAACCGAAACGTCGACCACCGAGATCGAAGGCAATGGATACTGGTCGTAAATAAAAAAAAAAAAAAACCAAAATTATTTCCCTCGCACTCGAGCGCGTTATCCCTGCCATTTTTCATTTTCCCCGTATATCCCGTTCTTAAAGTATCAATTCCCGTCGGACGAGACGGAATAAATTGAACGTGACATTTTGTCCCGCGGACTCGTAACGTTTGATCCCTCCGACCCTCCCCTTCCGTTCAGTTTAATATCTCGAAGATTAAATTTTAATCCATCTCCGGTTCCATTCGCACCGCCAATTTCCGAGTTTCCAATTATAGTTCGAAAGGAGGAACGAACTAAACACTCGAAACAATCCTCTCATCCGAGAATCGGTAACAATCCCGAAATCCCAATTTATCTCCTTCGTGCCTCCGTCGCGACCTTCGTAATAGAGTACATTGCCCTCTGTCTTTCCCCCAACCCCCCGCGTCAATCCCTCCCCCATCGCCTTCCAAAACTTTTTCATCTTCCTTCGTGGAAAAAGATAAGAAACGTGTCCCCGTGGCCGGGAGGATCAGCGCTCTCAATTAATTTCCACGCACCGTCTCTACCACTGCAAAATTTTACCCCCACCCCCCCTCAAATTCATGATTTCCAATTCACCGGTTGCCGACGATCGAGAAACGTACTTGATCGCGTCGATCGAAAATAGTCCACCCCCGCGACAATCCCTTATTCCCATTTATCTCCTCGGTGCCTCAGCGACCTTCGGGATAGAGGTACGTCGGCCTCTATCGCCCCTCTCTCTCTCCCTCCCCTCTTTTTCACCCCTCTCTCTCTCTGTCTATCTTTTTATGTACCAGTCGTACCCCCTTAAGCTCTTCTACCCTCGCGAATAAGGATGGAGGGAGAGCGGGGTTTTTGCCAGGCGAAGTAATTCCATCAGCAGACACCCCCTCCAGTTTGTCGGGGGGCGCGTGGCGATACACGCCAACCCCCCTCTCCTCGTGGTCTTCAATTTCTGGTGGTGGGGATCGGCGGAGGCTATAGCGAGGGGGTTGCGACAGGCATCCCGCCGAGGGGGGGTGAAAGGGCGACGGGGGGTGGGGGGTGGGGTGGACTGATGGTTCGCCGGCTGGCTGGTTGGCTGGCTGGGTTGGGTTGGGTTGGTGTGTAAGGGGTTGCGTCGTGGCGCCGCCGTTGTCGTTGCCTTGCGAAAATTCGTTCTCCGTAAGGGAGCTTTCAGTCGACGCGTAACCGTGTCCCCGTGGAGACGCATACGTGCTCCGATCGCGGAGAAACAACCCCCTTAGTAACGTGCGCCAGTCCGCCCCCGAACGTTCGGGGGGTGTGTTTACCGGTGCGTGGACAGTTGACGGAGATTCGTCCTGAGAGGTAAACGCGTTTAACGAGAACATCTTTCGTTCGCTTTATATTGTTAGTTTTATTCAATTAATCGTTCATTTCTCATTGGGGGTGAATTATTTATGTTGGTATGCGTTTTTCGGAGATGTCGATGTCTATCGAAACGCGTTATTATTTTTATTGTAAAGTCGGTGACTCGTGGATGGATGAAATAGGTTCGGGAAAATTTGTATTCGGCAGATCTATATACAATATCAAATATCGATCTTGATCACGTAGAGAAGTAGATACGGACAGCGTTGGTCGGACACTGTCGGGGAAACTGTTCTTCCGTGCGGGTATCGACGACGACGATGGATAAAAATGTTTGCGCTATTTTTATCAAAGAAACTATCGAAGCTTTCTTAAAAATTGTTTTCAAAAACAATTGTCCCGCGCGAAACGGCGGCCCACGGTGAGTCATGGTTTAAAAGTAAACAGTAAGATCTCGACAATATCGCGAATTATTTTGCATCGTAACAAAATGACGTTTTATCGCGGTATTATTCCCGAGTTTCACCCTCGCCCTATTATGCGACGATTCTTCGCTGGCTTGGCAGCCAAAACGGGGAAAAAAAGTATAATAAAGATAGTAGCATTGCGGTATATACCTCTGAGTCACCATTGCGCGCACCGATGTACGAGAGAAAATTCGAAATCATAAGCGCGCTGCTTTTCTCGCGGTTGGATAAGTCCGTGATTCATCGCAATCGAGCTTCCACCTTCGTTCCTGGCTACGCGCTCGAAAACTTCTTGGTGGTATCGATCGCGAGCGCGAACGTTTTCCGTGGCTCGCATCATTTAGCGTAATTGCAATCGATAAGCCACCGGGCACGAAGTTTCTTCGTTAGGTTTATTTCTGGATCCGCCGTTAACGGTGAACGGGGATCGACCGTTTAGAATTTCATTCGCAGCTCTCGTTCTTGATTCGGTAACAGCTTCGTCTATCGTCGTTATCGCATGTTCGTCGAGGACAATTCGTTTATTACAGAAACATTGTAACGGCGAAAAGAAATAATGTCGACTGCTTTGTGTCGCTTAGCCTCTGTAAGTCATTGAGCTAAAACGACACCTATATCTAAAAGAGTGAGTGTTCTAGTCCCTCTTGTAAGTTTTGGGAATTTAAAGAAACGGTTTTTAGAGTCGTGAAACAAATTTTTGATTAATTATCTCGAAAAGTTAAAAAATACACTTAGGGGGTTTCAGAAATAAACCATTCAATTTTCCTGCGTTTTGAGCTAAAACAACACGGATATCTAAAAGAGTGAGTAGTCCAGTCCCTCTTGTAATTTTTCGGAATTTAAAGAAACGGTTTTTAGAGTCGTGAAACAAATGTTTGATTAATTATCTCGAAAAGTCGAAAAATACACTTAGGGGGTTTCAGAAATAAACCATTCAATTTTCCTTGCATTATTCCGATATTCATCGGATAACCGATACGGAATAAACGCGCGGCACTATCGCGTAAAACCCGCAAAGTCCTTGCGGCTGGGGTCGTCGAGGATAGCGGAGTTTATTTTTGGATTTCCAGCGAGTCGTTGTACGGAGTTAACATCCTGGAAAGCGGGATCAACGGGACAGACACGAAAGATCGGAAACCGTTTCGTGTCCCGTAGCGCGAGGAATAACGCACGAGGGTACCCGGATACCTGACGGCGACGCGGCGATACCAATTTCCAACTTGTTGACGAGCGTCGCGTGACGCCGACCGTTTCTTTCCTACCCGCGGTGATATCTCCCGGTGAGCGAGTCGAAGGATTGTTTCGGGCAGGTTCGAACAGCGAATGGCGTCGGGACGCCATTGTCGAGGTTGCTCGAGCCGGTCGCTAGACGGATAGACGTCGGTGTATCAAAAAACGCAAATACATCGGCCAGTTGCGCGAACGATCGATAAATTTCAGGATCCCAAGAAATTTCAATTAAACACCACGATTATTAACAAGATTGTGGAAAGCATGATGGAATTTGAGTTTCTTCGAAGCTTAGCATAAATTTCTGTCTATCGCGAACCGAGTAAACGCCACGAGGTGTTTGTAATGCAATTTTGCCCGACGCGATATTGAATGGAATTGAAAAATTTGTATGTCAGTTTGTTGGAGGATTCAGGAAGTTCCAATAAAGTGGCTTACCGCGATCCCCTTCTTTGTCTCGGTGTCTCCTACGGGGTTTCCTTCCGTCGCGCAAAGATTTACGGTGTCTATGGGGAAGAACTTTGGTAATACTCGTGAAACGTTACGGCGCACCGACGCAGCCCCCCGATTCTCCAAGGATCGTCTGGTTTTTCCTTCGGGTAGAAACACATGACCGTGCAGAAACAAAAGAAGGATAGCCCCGAGATAGGAAGCGTAGATAACAAAAAATGCTTACTCCCCTTTAATGCTTTAGCTTAACCCTCTATGCCATTGAAACTATACGTATAGTATTTTGCGAGGATACCACGGATAAAGCTCTAGCGGCAATTACTCTTGAGTTCGTTTCTCGCAGTACCTTAACAAATTTTGGGATAAAAATAGATATAAGCGTATAATAAGTAAGGATGGATTTTCTCAAATAAACTTAAGTCGTTCGTACGATACTGTAAATATTTATGTACGCGGAGTTATCGATACGTGACGTCGCTCTTAACCAATCAGATGTGCTTGACGATTATATCCGTCATGGAGAAACGGCAGTACTTTGTGTCGTGACGGTTATATCCGTCATGGCTTGATTCCCGCGACGCATATACATATGCACAGGTGCGCGCTCTGAAAAGAGGAGAATCAAGCGATGACGGGTATAACCGTCATGAGTCACGACACAAAATACTGCCATTTCTCTGTGACTGATATAGTTGTCAAACACAGCTGACTCGTTAAGCGTTCGAAAGCGTCTCTTTGACCGAAAACAGGGCTTCTCGTCAACGTCCCAAGCTTAACGCGATATCATTCCGCGTGGTCAATCACTGCGTCTCATCAAAAAAAATTCGCCCGGCAACAATGAATGCGAGATACGTTCTGCTAACGGTAGCTTCCTACATATACATACATATCCGTATACATATTTTTAACCCACTAAAGGGCATGCCCGCCTTAAGGCAGGGTTAAATTAAATTTTATTTACGCTTACATTCAAAATATTTTAGCATTTAACAGGCAGTCATGCCTTTTGTTATTGACATTACCTTCCACTTATATAGGCTCATTTGCTCCTGTTACCCGCGCACAAGCGACACGATCAGTTTGTTGTCTAATAATTATTGCGCAATTAAAAAAAAAAAATTATTTTACCTGTTAGGGGGTTAAGCGAATAAAAATAGCGGTAAGAAAAAGAAAGCATCGATCGCGAGCAGGGCCCATCAGCAGAACCACGGAGACTGTAGTTGCCAAACCCCTAAATTTCGGTATTCCCCCGCGGGGCGGAATTGCTCAGAATTTCGTATAAATTTATCGTACGTTCGTGGGCATTCTCAGATTTATCGTCGGAATCCGGGAGCCATTCATTAATAAAAGGGAGGACACGGTGCGTTCACGCTTGCATACGCCACGCTTAGAATATTTACATCTGTTTAATGTGCCGTGGAGTTATTTTACGAGATCATAAACTGTCCCGCAATAAAATTGTCGCGCAACGAGGTATCGCGGCTGACCATCGTTTACTCGGGGGCCAACTAACGTTAATAAGTGGACACTGTGTATGACGTGCGATTCTATTACGAAAGACTCTAACGAGAAACTAGCTGGCCGCGTCGTTTGACTATCCTTCCAACGAGCTACGAGCACTTTGATTTGAATTAATAGAACAAACTTAGCTGTTTGTCCCGATGAAGTGTCTTAATAGTACTAAAAGGTAAAGAAATATTTTCCACTCGTTCAATAGAATTCTTATGCGAAATTAAATATTTTATGCGAATTAAATCTAGATCATGCACATCTCTGGATCCTCAGATCTCCAAACCCTTTTGTTACTCTATCAAGTGTATTTCGGGTCACTGATCACGAAATAATTATAGAATTTCTATTCCACTGAAAATGATTTCACAAGTAATCACGTGTGTTTGCTTGCTTTAGAAATAGTTTGAAGATCCGGAGATGTGCATGATCTAGATTTGTTCCTTTTTTGTTCTACGGTTGTGGGCCGAAATTTTTATTGCAGAACACAGACGCTTCGAATATTTTACGTTTTTAATGTTTTCATTAATCTACCGTCGGGGACCGTGACTAACGAAGAGTGAAACTCTCAACGGTGCAATTTTCATCAAGTAATCTAATTGGAGGTACGTGAGATTATCCAGAGGCGTAAAAGCCGAGCATTTGCGAAGCAATTTTTTTTCGCGTGATTCATAACGTCGTACGGATCGCGTAATTCATGCACAACGTGCAGGAGCTATCTGATTTTCTGTAAGAGCGTGCGTGCAGGGTTCTTCGATCGGCATTTTTCGTGCGTGGAAACTTTCTTGCCCATTAGGGGCACGCGAGCCGCTAACGTAAGTCGCGTCGGGCAACAAAAGGTGCAATTGCCTGGAAATTGACCTGCCATTCGTTTTATTCATTAATCCTGTTTTTCCTACAATTTCTTTTGCCCGCGCAACTTCCAGCATCAATATTACCGAATATTAACGCTAGGTTCACGGGGGTTTCTACGAGCATTTCCACGAGCACCCGTCAAATTGACGTGTAAACGAAAATACACATTTTCTTTACAGAATCGATTTATTCAATTTAAGTCTGAATTAATTAACGGTGCAGAATGGCTCAAATTAATTCTATGGTTTTTGGGATATTTCAGTTCAAAATTTGAAATCCGTCAAATTGACGGATCCCGTAAACCTAGCGTTAACATTAAATACGCGATATTAAAATTCGAGCGAGACTATACTCCAGAAACTCGCGTAACCAAAGAAAAATTGTTTTTCTTTCGTCAGAATGGTCGAGCAGCAGTTCTCGAACAAGCTCTCGTCGTTCGGTAAAAGTTTCCATAAGGCAGCACGCAAACTATGTAACTCGTCTTCTCGCTTACAAAGGAACGGCTGGTACGATGCGCTATGATCGATCGTGGGACGTATACGTATGTATGTATATGTATACGCCCGTATTTTTAGCCGGCGCGGCGGGACTGACAGGTGAGAGACGCCGAAGACGAGTCTCTCTCGCGATATTCCGAATTCCAGGAATACGTTGGACGCCTGACAGCCGCGAGATTATTCCTGATACATTAGTTATTTCCAGCGGGGTATCGCTCACCCCTTTCCGTCAATCTTTGTCCAATTATTTGGGATTAGAATCGATCGCGAGAGCGTTTCGCGACACTCTCGAAAATACGTCGATAACCGAATTCCCAAAGATACTCCTCCGAGTTTTAGGATAGTTCCTCGACAGTGACGGCGAAGTTAGCGAAATCCTCGTCGAAATAATTGATATACCAACTCGCGAAATACTGACAACGTTTCCAGGTCGTCGGGTGTCATTTTTCTTTCCGAAACCAAAGATCCTCGTTCCACGAGTAAGAATATCTAAACTCACGTTTGCGTCGGAATAAATTTGCCCCTTGAACGTTCTCATTACCGTCGCGACTGATTCGTCAAGATTGAAATTAACCCGTCGTTCTTCTCTCCCCTTGAAGCGGCAACACTTATCTCGTCGAGCGTCTCTAAAAATAACTTGGACGCGTAAGTCGTATCAGAACAAAGTCATTTAACCGCGAGAGGACATGTCCGACGTCGTAGAGGGGAAAAAAACAAAAAGAAAAAGAGAAAATACCGTTTCGCGGCAAGTCCTCTCGCGTATACCCGACTGCTGCATTGTAATACGTGTCCGGCTTTGTCGAGGGACCGATAGGATTCATTGAAACCGGCCCATAGAAATCCTCCGCAAGCTGCCGCTCCTCTCGTCGTCGATACGAGCCTCGCGCAGGGAATGCATTGTTTGCGCGAGACAGATTCATTTAGACTCGTCGCTCGCCTCGAGAGCGGCATCGATTAAGAGCCGTCTAGACGTACGCAAAACTAACGGATAGGTAATCCACGCGTAGAGAGACGTGTGTGTCCCTCCCTCGTTTTCTCCGATATCCGAAGGCGTATCGTTTTCCACAGCTTTTTGGCCCCGATCCACGAGGAGCCCGCGAACGAGGCGTCGATCATTGTCCCGTTTTTCCATGGCTCAATCGATACGTCTGGCAAACGCTCGACGCGCAAAAGGGAAAACGGCATCGTTACCCAGACGCTGGAATATCGTCTTCGTCTCGTCGGGAAGGGTCGTTATTTTATTCGTCGAGACCTCCCCCCCGATAATGAATATTAATATCGCTGGGAATATCCGCGGACTTGGCTGGAATTTCTCGGTATCTCGGTTTCTCGGTACCGGCGGCGAGTTTGTTCTGTATATTCCGACGAGATACGTCGTTAGACGATTAATTGAGACTTTAAGCTATTTTAAATAATACCGAGCTCGATGCAAATAATGCCGAAGAGAGAGGGGGGGAGAGAGACACTCGATCTGCACGCGATAGGATTTTCACTCGCGAGTCGTTTGAAAGATGATTAGACTTTGCTAAATACTAAAAGTGGATTAACTTTAGTCGTATACACGCGCGACGCTGGAGACGCGTTCGAGTACGATAACGTACGAGTGAATTTATTTACTGGGAGCAAAAGACAGATCCAGCATTCGCTGCGAGGACTAGGAAACCCAGCAAAACCTAGTCAGATCTCAACAACAGGATACAAATAAGATGTTGCAGCTGAACCATAGTTGGAGCTCAAGGCGTTAATACTGTCACTACACGAATATGTACGCGAATGCTATACGAATGACCAACGAATAATATTCTTTTTGGGGAAACGCTATCTATTATATAGATAGACTTTTGGGCCCGCAGGTGTCCTCCAATGGGGTGACGACCCTCAGTGCGGTCGCTGGTATTGCTCGTGCGGGCGAATGCGGAAAGGGTCATACGTTGTCGGTCATCGGGGACGAAGCACGGAAATTCTTAAAATAGAATTATCGTCAGGAAGATTTAATAAATAACGTAGATTGTAAAAATCGTCTACACGATTTATGTAAATAATACACGCTCCGCGATAGAAAGAATATGTCGTTTTTGCTTCGACGTTATTCGCGTCTCCCGTTGGCGATACCGATCAATTCGACGAAAAGCTTCGCGAAAACGTTGACGTTACGACGGTCTGCGAGAAAGAAAAAAAAAAAATCTGCACAGGTGTAATCGACTCACGAGCCAACGCGGAATTTAATCGATAATCCGTTATCTCCGTCCGTAACCACCGTTAACAACATTTTTATCGCGAACGATAAATCATTAGCGAAGTGGGCAGTGGCAGATCGACAAAGGTATTAACAAAACCAACGTGATCCTCCGGTCATCGCGGCCGCCGCCGCGCAGTTAATCTCGGACGTTCCATTAGGCCGTGTTCACAGCGGCGCATTCGCGAGCAACGCGTTCGTCCTCGCTCCGCGCGCTGTAATCCGACCGCATAAAGACTGTCGCAGCCGTGTACCGCGAGAGAATCCCTCTCGGCATTCGCAAATCGCGTCGGTTTGCTCGGCAATGTCCCCTAAATTGTTTGTCGCCAATGGCCCCGAGCGTTCGTCGAGTCTCAAGTGTTATTCGATCAGTCGAGTTGCGCTCGATTAAACCCGTCGTCTCGTTAACGGTTCCCATGTCGTTAATCGAAATCGATCTCGAATCGTTGTTTCGTAATCGCGCGACGGGTTTTATCCGTCGCAACGTTTCGCGATTTGAATTTATATCGCGACGAGAAGCGCTCGGCGAACCGTCGCGTAACGCGAATTTTCAATGGAGATATCGTGACGATTGTTTGGGTAAATATAACGGAGCGGTTAATCAGCGATCGAGAGCGCGACGCGAGAGAGTCGCGGTGAAATAAAAATGTTTCGAAGGCCTGTCAAGCGACCACCGAGGATCGTTCCAGTACCGTGGCAACGCGGGGTTCATTGAGTCCATCGGCTTTAATCGAATTTGTCGAGTATCGGGTGTGCATAACACTCGTGCGGTACTCGTGCGCGTTACACGAGAACTCGGAAATTGTCTATTTCGACGCTATTCGCCGCGCTACTTTGACGGGGAAATTACTCGAAATCCGTGATACGAATTCGATGAAAACGCACGAGCGAGGGCGGACAAAAGATTACATGGTCGTGGAAAAAAAAGGAACAACGGACGCTCGCGGTTCTCTAATTCTTTACGATCACGGTACGTCGAGGCTAAATCGTCTACACGATTTTTACAATCTACGTTATTTATTAAATCTTCCTGACAATTATCCTTTGAAAATTGTATAATAATAATAATAATAATACAACGATTCAAGCGCTGAGCGTATACGATGCGTTTGGCACGACAGTCCGTTAAAAAGTGCCTTCCCAAAAGTCCGTCCGTGAGGATTCACTTGACACCGTCTTCCTCTCCCATACGATGTGTTTATACAAGGAATGATATTGCAGTGCAGTAGGACAAAGGGGGCCCAGTTTCATAGTCCAAAGAAGTAGGCATTAGCCGTGCATCGATTATAGAATATTTCCAACAATCGTCTGCACGATTTATGTAAATAATGTACGCGCTTCGCGATAGAAAGAATATCTCGTTTCGCTTCGACGTTACTCGTGTCTCCCATTTGGAAGATCTTGCGGGAGTACCGTGTCATCGAACAGTTCCAGTGTTACCAAGTACACGTATGTACGTATGTCGGCACCACTTCGTATACGTATAGGGTGTATTTGCCCGTAGACATAATCGTAGGTTCGCGTGCTGTCAAATCACGGCCATCGTGCGTCACGTGCACGGTGCACGGACGTGTGCCACATATGTCCCTCGGCGTTACACAGGAAGCGCACCGGTGCAACAATGTACGTTATGTACGGGGTGTACGCTGTTATTGCACCCACCGATCACCGAGAACGGACATTCGATTACCGCTACATTTGACTTTCAATCGGGATACGAGATGATCGGAACCATCCGTTCCGCGTGATATCCGTTCCGACGCATAATCGGGTGAGGGGTTGAGCGAAATAAGATGGCAGATCCGTGAACCGTAATTTTAATTATCGCGACGGGCGTTGACGTCCGTTTGGGTTTATCGGAATTTCATTTTTACCGCGAATACGGGTGCAAATTAAATAAATGGCAAGGGAACGATAATAAAATCGATGATTTAACACCACCTACCAAATGCCGGTCAAAATTACCCGCAATGCTATTTCGATTATGTTTATCTCCTACTTATGATACATATAAAAATTAAAATATATGACTGTTTATTTTATTATTAATTTGAGATTGACTGAAAATTTCTTCCGACAAACTACATATATTTAGTGACGGGTTGTTTGGCCGGTAGGTTTAGCGTTAAACGACCAAACGTACGATCGATGTTAAGCCTGACGCGAGCGAAATATTTCCCCAACAGTTTTCCATCCTGTCCATTTGCCAACTTTACCTTTTACTCGGTTAAGTCACTTCCGCGAATCGCTTTACGCGGTTAAAGATCAAAAGCGGCCGGGGCCGGCTTTGCGTACGGTGGTTCTCGCGAATCGTTGCTCGCGATACGGTGTAATTCGAAATTAATCTCGTCGCGATTGTGCAACGATATCGCGAGGGACGAGCGACGCGGCGTTTTCGCCGCGACGAAATTTGCGGACGAGAGGAAAAATTTTTCTCTCTACTCGGAACCAAACGCCGTTGACGGTGTATTCGCGAGGCGCGGTTATCGTCGCAAAGTGCTCCGTAATTGACCCGATTCCGTGATCGATCGAGCAGCATCTCGCGTGCCGGAGTCTGCACCGGATAGCGGGATTGCGTCTCCACGGAACGCATAATCGATTAGGTTTGCCCGCGCGACACGCGAAACGCTAATCTGCGGAAACGATGTCGTTAAGCTCCCATTTCAATGAAACCTCCGCACAGGGAGGAACTAACATTGAGATTACTCCCACCTACCCATATTTCAATCAAAATCGCGCGTCGCCCATGATTTGCAATTATCATTCCCCCCCTCAAATTTATGTCTATCCAGTCGAATCATGTTCCAACGAACACAAATTAAATCGCATCGAGCGTAGCGTAATTACGAGTAAAAAGCTGCGCCAAACGAGCCTCAATTAACCCTCCATTATTGCATCGCTTTGCGTCGTGGCAGCGAACCGCGAACCCGATGTAAACTATTCTTCGTTCCCTTAAACATAATTAAGAGAAATACGCGTTTCCTTTTCGATCAAATTTTTCGATAAAAATCTCGCCGACCGAGGCGTACGGAAATAATAACGCGCGATAGAGGAGAGGGTCGGGTGTACATACGCGTGCAAGTTGCTCGATATTTCGTGCGATTACCTGCATCGCGATACAATGAAACGCGAGCCGACGCGACGGCGACGAGCGCCGACGTTCTCTCGAAACGTTCACTCCTCCACCACCACCACCACCTCCGTTTCCCCGAGTGTTTTTTTCCACTGGCTGGCTAGCACCGACAGGCTAGGTGGACACCGCCACGATATACACGTAACGATGCCTCCACAGATATACGCGCGCGTATCGGAGCGTGCCCGCGTTCGGGAAGGTGTGCGTGCACACGCACGTGCCACGCTTAAATGTACGCGCGTAACACTGGATGCACGTTCCAAGAGCAGGTGGAATATGACCCCCGGTGTGCGTCAGAAGAATATGCTGTCGACGAGGACTCGACGTTTTTGTTTGCCCCCCCCTCTCCTCTTCTTCCCTTCCACTTCTTACGCGTCCTCCCTGTTCCCGCCATTCTCGTTTCGTTTCTTGTCCTCGCAAACGCCGAGCAAAAGGAGAATTCTCCTTTTTCACCTTACGCGGAAAAGAATTTTAAAATGAACCGTCCGCGCTCGGTGGACCCGCTCACCCGACGACCATCGTGGATCGTGACGGAGGCGCTGCTTTCGAGTTAGAGGGGACTGCGGGATTAATTTCATGTCGACGGTCAGATTGCCCTTTCGATTGGATATCGGTTATTATTAGACTGCGGATGTTTATGCAAAATGTATTAATTTTATACTGACTTTAAGAGGATTTTGTGAAAAAATGCGATCGGTATGCGTGAGATATACGTGTAATATATTGTATGTGTAAGATAGAATAAAATAATTGCATAAATAGTTCATTAAGTGCAGAATATAAGATGCAAAATAATGCATTTTGCATAAACATCCGCAGTTATTATAGTTATTATAAATGACTGGCGGCTTTTATAATTTCATATATTCTCAACTTTATTTTAATCGACAATCGAAGTAATCTCTGCCCTCTACAAAAACCTCACCTGAATTAAATGCTGCATAAAATTTGGTTCTACGTTTATACCTCACTTGGTATTCCTCAAACAGTGAACACTCCCCGGTCTACTCACTGTCTTCCAATAGATCATGCCATTTCTGCTATTTGTAGGACGTAAACGCGGAGACACATTTTTGCCTTCACATTATAATATTTTATGCAATAAACCAACAGTCTATTCGGAATTATTATAACGACTTTTCGAATCGTTTGCTTTGAATCACGTGTCTCGTACGTAACGAGCATACGAAATTCCTGGGTGGAATGTCGAATATCCGATCGGAATACCCAGTTGCTTGTAAAGTTAAAGAGTTCATATTTTATTTGGCGCGTATCCGTGCTTCCGCGGCACTTCCGTTCCCTTGGCACTCCTTCGCGCATTGGAAAAAGAGTTCCAAGACGAACCGCCCGATCGTAGGATCCATTTCAAGGCGAACCGAGTCCAAGGCCGGCAGGAAAAGGATCTTGGGTGCACCGAACACAATCGTGATACGTCCGAGCTGATTCTTATGCGCATTTTTTTCCTCCCCACGAACGACTTTCGGCGAACGAGTATCGGATAGAAATTCATTATCCGCGTTTGTTAATTCATGATTTCACCTCTATCACCGTCCACGAATTACGAGATATTTTCCGATCAATCTGGTGGAATGTTGTTTACTCTTTTTTGATCGAGGTGAAAAAGTCAGCTCGGTGTTAGTGACAAATAGATACACTTATTTAATTAACTATGAATATTAAAAAAATGACACTCGTAAAACACGCGGATACAACGTACGTACGTAAAATGTGGTTCGATGGAAAACGAGCTTAAGATGTCGGTTCGAAGAGCTCTGTGAATACCAAGTACCTACTCGGTACTGAGGTTACAGAGAATCTGTGCCTTGACTATTCGGAGTTTGAAAATATTTTCGGGAACGTTTTGGTCTGCGGAAATTGGAAATAAGGAAAACTATATTTTAGAAAAACGGAATGGAATAGACGATGGAGAAGTGATAATAAATATAACGATGCGCGAACAGGATATTGAAAAGATAAGTGAGTGAGTTAGAAGGGTCGAGAAGTTCGCGAAGTTCAAAATATCAAGACTACAGATAATCAAATGGCATGCTCGAGATATAAGATTATCGGATGGTTATAATCCGCGAACTCGGGACAAAATTGTTACTATAAATATAAATTTTACTTTATGTCGCGAACTCGGAGATTTTACGGGAACTCGTGGTCGATCGAGCATTATTTCGCCCAGGGCACGTTTCGCATCGAAGCGTAAATAATAAAATTTCTATAAAACTGCTATGGGACGATCTCGGATATATCGCGAGGAAACTGTCTCTCGGACGGTGATCCAACCACTTCCCATTCTCGAAGGAAAATGTTTCGCGTCACCGTCTCCCGACGAAGTCAGAAATAAATCTTCCCTACTTTCGTGCAATATTCCCATTTATCTTTGGACGTATCGTAAGAAGAACGAGAATCCCCGGTGTTCCGATCCCGCGATCCGCGGATACAGCCGCGAACCTCAACTGTCTCGGAAGCAAGTTTCCAATATCCCCCGTGCGAGCTAGTTCTCGGCATCTTTCATTCGAGCCCCGTCGGGTACCGAACGCGGTAACTCTCGCATTTTCCCTAGGAACAAAACGAAATCAGGTTCGCGACGGAATCCACGGTAGGATACGATATTTCCACTTTGAAGAAGCAAGATAATATACGAGCGATACTCTACGCGCGCCTAAAGCGCATTAAAGGGAACACGGGGAAACTGTTCATCGCGATGCAAGACTTTTCCGTCGCGAGTAGGAGAATTCCAGAATCTCCGAGTTAACCGTATCGTCAATTTACGTGAAATACAGTTACGACGCGAGTCCTGCAACCCGTTTATTTATCGGATGGTTCGTTTATTTAAACCTCCCGGGTACGCTTCTCCCGGCGTACAGGAGTATTTTCCTCTTTCAACATCTTCTCTCTCTCTCTCTCTCTCTCTCTCTCTCTCTTTCTCTCTCGGCATTCCTATTCACAGACGCACAATATTTCTCGTAATTCGCCGACGGGGTTATTCGCATTCCGAACGAGAGTAGTTTTTGTCGAATTCTATGGCGAAGAGGAAGGACCGTTTAGCGCGAGTGCGCTCGTGCGCTCGCACGGCTGAAGTAGGAATTGAAAACTTGCTGAAATAGCGGCGCGGACAGAGGGAGGATAACGTGGAAGAGTCGAGAAGGGAGGAAAAAAGAGAATCTCTCTTTCTTTCCCTCTCCCTCTATTTCTCTCTCTCTCTCTCTCACTCTCTCTCTCTCTCGCCCCGCCTCCCTTCCTCTCTTTCCGGATAGGAATATTTGTAGCTGCAATTTCGTCGCAGTCGTCGTCCTTGCGACTGGCAACTTACCCGGGAGTTCATTCTACAAAACGGCGTATCCTGTTCCCCTCGTGAAAAACTTTACGTAGCAGCGCTTCGCGAACCGGAACCGGCCTTTATCCGAATTTCGAATTCAACAACATCGTACGTCGTTACCCCCCCCCCCCCCTCTCTCTCTCTCTCCCGCGAGACACGCAACTTAACCGAAAGTAACACGGCGGGACGCGCCGTGTTTTTTCTCATCGACTCGATAATTGTGAAGGTGCGCGGTTAATGAGCGGCGCCGAAGGACACGCAATTAGGGCGAATAATCTGCGGAACGCGATCGAGATGCGCCGAGGTAACCTGAATATTTACGAGGGTAAATTGCATTCTTAGCGATCGCCGTGGCGCCCGGTATATGGCGATTCTTTTTATTATACGTAAACAAGCGAATGCAATTGCCTCGCGCGCTTAGTCTCGCATTCTCGCGACTCTCGGACGGGGGGAAAACATTTACGAAGCAATTATCGCATTCGAGTTTTCTAGTCTTCGCGTATAATACGCGTTTCGCCCAAGATTATTTACGCGCGAGCGTAAAACCGTAGAGTTTACCGCAGACCCGAGCGCCGTCGCGTCGTTCGGAACTTTGTTCCCTTTTTTTTTGTTTTTCTTTTTTTCAGCCCGGGATCGCGGGCTTAACTTACGACGGCCGAGATTTCGCGTCACGGAGCGTGCCGAACAGTCAGGGCGAACCTGTTTCGCGGGTCTCAGGTTCGTAAAGACCTCATAAAACGAGCGGATCCGTGGCCGAGGCCGGAGTTTTTGGCGCTCGTGATAGTTACGCCCGGTGTATTTCGCCGGGGCTTCTTAAAAGTAGAATGAACGGCGCGGATGGTCGGTGCTTTTAGAATCCGCGTTACATGCGAGGATCGTTGTATCTCGTCGGATAAAATCGTGTAGATCCTTTTTCTAGCCTCGCCATGGAAACGAACTCCGATGTTCCTCTCTGTCCCCCCCCTTACACTGTTTCTCCCTCTTTTTCTCTACTTGCAACGCGACAAGGATTTCCGCCAGGATTTCAAATCGGTTAAGGGGGCATTCTAACGTGTCAGCTACTATTTTCTTTGGGAATTTTTTGAAGGAAGCACGCAAGTAATATTATTTCAAAACCTTCTTCCCTTTATTATATAGGATTTCAACTAACAGAAAAAAAATTTTTTGTTCCAAAAATATGTAAAAAAAATGGCGGCATGTCTACCTTTGGCATGAACCAACGATTTATCGAAATATTTATTTTTACAAAAGTTATAGCCCCTAAATCGGGCGTAAAAATGGCAAAAAAACGTACTTACCTTCATTTTCAAGTGACCACCATTTTGAAAAATTTGGTAATTTTTTAATTTTTTATCGGTTCGAGTTATAGCCACAAACACATATTTGAAGAGTTTTTTTAGTTTTACAGTTTCAGATAATCCTGACAACTTTAGTAGCGATCACCGTTCTTTTAAAGGCCTCAATTTGACGATTGCATACCGCCATTTTTTTTACATATTTTTGGAACAAAAAAATGTTTTTCTGTTAGTTTGAATCCTATATAATAAAAGGAAGAAGGTTTTGAAATGATATTACCTGCGTGATTCCTTCAAAAAATTCCCCCAAAAAATAGTAGCTGATACAATAGAATGCCTCCTTAACTCGGGGTATTTCTGGTATTTCTATCTCGCAATTCGGTAACGTCCAAAGCGACACGCTCTTCCGAGTTGATCCACGTAACTTTTCGGCGACGAAGCTCTCGAACGTTTCCGTCTCATCGTTGGATTAAAAAATTTGCATCCCACCCGCTTGTCCGTTATCGGCCAAACGAAAGTTCCCGGTACGCTCATATTTTCTCGAGAAAAATCAACTCGAGAGACGGGGAAGAAGAAGAAAAAAAAATATTACCGATCTCGGAGTCGCAAAGTCTCCTCGAAGTTTCACCGCTACTTAGTCTGACTTTATTCTGTTACCCGAGCCCTTAAACTACCCAACTTTCCCATGGACTTTCGCGGTAACTTAAATTCACGCGGTTTCCCGTTGCATTAATAATTCATACGGCGCACATTTTTCGTATAATCAGAGCCTCATCCGCCCGTGTGCCGGTCGTTATCGCCTTCGCGAAACAGTTTCTCTCGCGTTAATAATTTTCACGGATAACGCGTCGCCTTATCTACCGAGTCTATGTCCTCGCCAGGCTCACGAGTACGGGCAATTATACCGTAATATTTACCGTTAATACGAATAGTTATTGCAACGCGATTGACGCTGCTCGACGGCGTACCACTTGGCGGCCGTCTCGACACGATTGCCACCTGTAGCTGAATGCTAATCCAGAGTTTTAGAGATAGAGTTTCGTTTTAACAAAGCGACGACTTCCAGTTAGACCCGATAGTCCCGTCTCGTTCGGTATTTCTCGTTATCGCCAGCTCCCGCCGAGTTTCTTGCCTGGCCTCTCTCTTGAAGATAGAAAATTCGTGATTTTTTTCAAATCCCGAGACAACGAGAACCCGGTTAAGCGAGAATCCTGTCTCTCGCGGGTGTAGCTGGTCGACGTCTAACGCACACGGTCTAACGTAGTTAGGCCCGAGGTAATAATTGCGGTCAGAACATTGCCTCGTAATCAAATTGGGTCGCGTCTGATCCCGGTTACCACCGACGTACCTCTCTCGGACTCCAATTATCGCAATTCGCATTTGCGCGGCCCGATAAGATGATTGTGTCGCGCTCGTCTTACATAATTGCGCTGTCGGAGGCACAATCGTAACACGCGCGAGTTAGTAGGGGAAAGCGACTGGAACCCGTCGTTGAAAAACTGGCGCAAACAGAATTGTCATTGTGACAACGATTTATGCGATATGCATTAAATGGGAGAGTATTTCGAGTGTTTCCTTCCAGGGGCGTTTAGTTTGGAAAGTTAAACAAAATTGTCGCCGTCTGCGGTCCGGAGAGTAAAACGGGATTTTTTCAAAATTGGATTACAATTTGAGAAAACTATGAACCGGTCGGGTCGAACTTAGAACCCGACATTTGCGATCTGTATAGGGTACGTCGACGCAAACCTTTTACGATCGTAAATTTCGTAATATTCGATGTAAAAATAGATAACACGCGTATCGTAATAAGGACAGATCAATTCGTTCATTCGTGCAATAAAGACGCGTTTACGAGCATAGTCAAAGGCTCGTAAAAAAAATAATAGGTTTTCGAACATTATCTACATAGGTTTTCAAACATTAGTGATGGGAGGGGATATATAACCGTGGTTACAGCGACTGGAAATCTCTATTTACAGTCGGGATTGCGCTAGGAGTTTGGTAACAACCGTTCTGCATACCGAATGCGCGCAAAATGACGGGACTGAAGGACACGGTGGATTGGAGAATAGAAAAGAGAGAGAGAGAGAGAAAAAATACACGTAGTTCGATGCACCTCACTATTTATACCAGATCAATACGGACCGACGCGACGGTCGTTGCGTTCATCACGCGTTCGGCATTTGCACCTGTAAACCGACGCGAGGGCACGTATAGGCGCCATTAATATTACACGCAAAGCCGTAAAAAGAAAATCTCGATGGGCGAATTGCACGCTGCCAGGGCACGACTCGCCGTGATAAACGCGAGGTTTACGCGTCTCGCAACGGTATCGGTACGTACCTGATTATTCATTCGATATGATAGTAGGTGGCGACTGATCGTACGTTGAATTTCGCGAGATAATCGCTCCCATTCGCTCCGACGACCATAACTTAGGAATTAATTGGTCGAAAGCTTGGATTTGTCGTGCGTTACAGCGGTTTCCACTCTTCAAAGTTAAGGGAACTTGACAAAAAAAAAAAAAAAAGTCCAATTAAATGTTCAACTCGCGAAACTGAAAAAATTAATTAGTCACTTTTCGCCCACCCACGCCCCAAAAAAAAGATTCGGAGAGTCGAATGAAATGTTTAGTTAAACGGTGGAAAAAAATCGTTTTAACTCTCCGACTTTCGGGGAGTCGAATAAAGTGCCTAATTAAATTCTTTTTAAGTTTTTGAGCCGTTTCGCGGTAATTTTGAAACGCCTTATCCCGTTGTCCCTCACTTTCTCATTTCGCTCCAAACAAACGAAATATTCCTCGCGTTTGAGAAACACTGATGCGCGATACGAACGGGTTAAATGCTAGCAAATATGATGCGATTTATCGTCGGCGAAGAGGCGAGCTCCGAGGCCTATAGCTTTTCCCAAGAATTAATTTCCGTTCCACGTATAATTGAAATTAATAACTAGAAACGATGCTCGACGTAAGCGTGAGGTGAGAATTTATTGCCGCCGATTTAGCAACGCGATCCAGGGCTCGCCGATTTTCCATCCACTCGCCGCCGGCTTTCTTTTTCCTTTTTTTTTTTTTTTTTTCTTACTGCCCTCTCAGGACGAATCTCGAGGCAAGCACTTTTGGGAATTTTAGTTCGCTCGTATTATGTGTCGCGGCGACGAATGAAATTGCGAATCATTGGAAAGGCAACGAATTGTTTGTCTGGCGATCGGTCAGGTACAAAAACGAAGATGTTTGTCGCTATGGTGTTGCACAAGCACGGCAAGCACAACAATGGGAATCATTCGAATCATCATTCGGGCAACAACAATTCCAATCGCACCAGCAACAACCTCAACAACAATCACATCAACAACAATGTCAACAATTTAAACGAGGCGTTCAGCACGAGGGCGGTAAGTCCCGTAATTTAAATGTTTCTTCGCTCATCGATCGCATTCGACGTCGATAAAAGGACGCATTGCGAATAATTATGTTAATTGCGTAAGGCTTCCGGGGACAAAAATATCCCGATAACGTATATCGTGGTTTTACGGATCGCGACGTTTCCGCGATACCCGCGTAAAAATTTTATACGAGTCGCTGGGCAGTTAAATTAAAAAGCAACTTTTTGCTCGAAGTAGTTTAATGCATAAATTCTGTACGCGCACCTGTTGCTCGCACTCCGAAACCAAACGAAACGAAACGAAACCAGTTCGATTAATCGAAGTGACAGTAATCTTGTTGAACAGTTATAATTACTCTCGTGCGCGTGGGGAGGTGGGGGGGAGTACATTCGAACGGGTAATACTTGAAATCCCGCTCGATATTATTATTTAACTTTTATACCATGAAATTAGTTTTCCACCGCGTTACGGTAATAACGGGTATTTTCCGTCAAACCGAACGGCTACGCCCCGAATCGACTATCGACGTTTCGAGTCGTAAAACTTTTTCCCGGTGTGTAAAAAAAACATCACGCCTATCTGCATTTTTGCAGACGCACGGTTTTTTTGGAGAACCACCGTGACACGTTAGCGTAACGACTCGATCGTTACATCACAACTATTCCCTAGAAACGCTACGTTCTCATTGTCGCGAGCAATTGAACGTAATTTATCGCTTCGCCCAAAAACTAAGATTCTCTCTACCCGAAGGAACGGTGCACGCTCGTCGTAAGTTTTATGGAAAAAGGGAAAGAAAAAACGAAAGATAGAAAGACGTGTCTTTTTGCCAAGATTTCGAGGGATTTTTATCAGTCGGGCCAAAGGGTCGGGGGATTGCTCCTTTCGTCCGTGGTTAAAGTCAGGGAGAGAAGAAAAATTTTTCCGCTCGAAGGGAAATCGCGTTTGCCGTGCAAAGGGGTGTTATCTCGCTTGCCGCAGGAATCCTGTGAAAGCCGCGACGATTTCGCTGACGTAGACGGGCGTCTTGCCATGCGGATACCGCGACGGACTCGAATTTATTCCCCCCCCTTCCTTTCACCGTCGCCCCCCGCTCTTTGTACCTTCTCTATTTCCCGCCTGATTACCAGACTACCTCCTTTTAATCCCAACCCCTCGTAAGCTATCTTTTATTTCTGTTCCAAGAACTGTGCTTGCGAGGACGCCGCGCCGTTGCGCGATAAAACGGGCCACATACCGAAAGAGGCTGTGTTTGTTTATTTTAGCGTCGAGGTTCGATCTCGACGCTGTGCGGTCAGTCGTCATCGAGCATCCATACGATCGACACGAAATAAAGTTCATTTTTACTGTTAGAAAGTTCTGGGGATCGTCCACGTTAATATCCTGACCAGCAACTTTTCCAAGGGAATAAAACCTCCAACCCCTTAATTTTTCTTTATTCCACGCTTACGTTTCTTCCCCGAATCCCCCTCTGCCTCGGTGCAACGCGCGAAACGTGTTTTGATTCGTACGGCAGGTGATTTCTATTTCCAGCGGTTCGTTAGATCCGGTCGCATTGTTCCAATTTCAATTTCCGTATGTATATACGCTCACCGCGGGGATGAATACGTATATCGTTACGGTTGATGGAAATGCGAACTCTGTGTTTGAAGTAGAAATAGGTCGACATCGGTCGGGCAACGATGGATAAATACGCGCGCGGTACATTACGGACTGCTTCGTTGCATGTAACATCGGTTTTATCGCGCGACAAAAAAAAAAAGAAAAAACTGGAGTGCCGGCACTACAATTTGTAATTAAAATTGTTGGAATTATCGCGCGTCGATTCTCGAACACGCGTAACGACGTTCCACCCGTGTGTCGATGTGACGACGAAACGATAATTTATACGATAAGGAGTATCGATCGCTGGACAGGTGGCCGTAACGTTCCCTTCCCGACAACTTTATGGATCGACGAGCGTCCATTAGTTAACTTCGTATTGACTCGATGTGCCTACCATTAATATTTAATACCGACGTTCGACGCACGCCTCGACCCGATTGTTCCGCCGACTGTCCCGCTACAAATCAGCTTTGACCATTTTCATGCCTTCGCTGCAATAACTTCTTCGGTACGACCGTTTCGTCATACCGTCGCTCGTGTCATTACTTTTATCCCGCACCGACGAGACATGAGACGGGCAGACGAATTTTCTACGTTTCGCGTGTCACGCGGGACGATAAGATATCGGCTAATGGTTATCGTTCGCCGCGTTTCATTCACGATCCAATCCCACTTCAATTTCAACTTCGGATTGGCCGACAAACATATCGATATTCGTCCGACGGAGTCCTTTATGTTTTTTTTCTTCCCCGCCCCTCGAAACTCGCCAGATTGTTTTTCATCTCCACGTTTGAATTTTTCATCGTCTCTCCGTCTCTCTCTCTCTATGTCTCCCTGTCTCTCACTCGCTCTCCCAAGTAATTTCCCTGTGGCGCGATCTGCATCCTGTTTGCTGGCGGGTGGTCGGTTTATTTTTCGAGGACGAAAGGGTGGAGGACTACGAACGAGTTAATTGCATCTATCGGGGCGCGTCTCGGCCGGGAGTCGGTACTTCAAGAAGGTTTGCATGCAAACGAGCCGGCGAGATTAAGCCCTTTGTGCTATTCGGCTCTGATAATGAAGGTGTTAAGGGACTCACCCGAAACGCTATAAATTAACAACTAGATTAAACTGCCCATCGTTGTATCCCGCGTCGCCTACCCTCCCTTTGCGTCGCCCAAATTTCCCCTTTGGCGCGGCTGCGGATACCGTCGCGTATTTTCATCGCGCTGTTTTCATTCGATAGTTATTCTTAATTTCGTCCGAGGTTCGTAAACGAATCTATGATTAACACTAGGTTTACGGGCGTTCCTGCGAGCACCCGTCAAATTGACGAGTAAACGAAAATACGCGTTTTCTTTAAATAATCGATTTATTCAATTTAAGTCTGAAGTAATTTACGATGCAAAATGGTTAAAATTAATGCTACGGTTTGTGGGTATATTTCATTTCACAATTTGAAATCCGTCAATTTGACGGATCCCGTAAACCTAGTGTTAAAGGTAACGCGACATAGTTTTGCACTCTCGCACGTATATCGCGTCATTCTTGGATTCTCAGGAACGAGGGAAGCTCGTTGGACCAAAAATTTGTCCTCATTATCCTCGCGTCTTAACGAAGTAAACGCGCGTCCGTTAACGAACCATGACGGACGGGGGCCCCCGATCGCCTCGTTGTAACGAACGTGCAAAGGACTCCCTCGAAACTCCATAAATCGTCCAGTGGATTGAACCATCTATCATCCGACGCGGGCCGTCGCGTCTATATCATTTGCACCCTCGAATCCTTCGATCCCGGCCAAATCCGTCGGTAAATCAGTCTCCCCGATTTACCTTTAACGCGGCCCGAGGTTTTCGCGCTCCGTTGAACTACAAAACAGCTCGATACCTTTTGTCGAACGATCGGGAATTATTAATCGGAAATTCGTCGTCGTAACGCGGCTCGCGAACGATTTAATTTGCGTCGATTAATATGCTATCCTGATCGAAGCGCCAGCGTGGAAAGATCATTTGAACGTGACGAGGAGAAAACAAAAATGGAACAAATCTTGATCGTACACATCTCCGAATCTCCGGATCTCCAAATTATTTCTAAAGCAAGCAAACACACGTGATTCCTTGCGAAATAATTTTCAGTAGAATAGAAATATCTATAATTATTTCGCGATTAGCGAGCCGAAATACACTCGATGGAGTAAAAAAAAAGTTTGGAGATCCGAAGATCCAGAGATGCGCGTGATCTAGATTTAAGCAACAAAAACTGTTACGTTCTTGGTTGCGTCTCGCGTCGAGAATTGCGTGGAAGACGGCAAAGAAGGGCGGAACGGTTAAACGGGACTGGCGAAGGGTGAAAGTGTCTCTACGTGGCGGAGGACAAAGGCAGTTAAATAGATCGAGGAGAAGTGGATTAACGCTCCTTTTTGTTAGAAGAAACCCTCGTATATCGCGCGAGCGACCCTTTCATCTTCGTCTCCCCTTCCGCCGCCCCCTTAGAATTTACTCGACGCCGTTTCCACGATGATTCTCGTCACGAATTCGAAATTGCCACCGAGCTAACAATTACCTGTGCTCGAATCGATCGAGTTTCAACTCCGGAAATTCACCGCGGGGTCAAACGCACCCCGCGATACGGGGGATAATGGAAGCGTGTGGGTCTTTGGAATTGATACTTGGGTGGAGCGAGTTCGAGAAACTTCTACTCGTGGAATCTCAAGATTCCTAACTACTACTCGCGTTGCGCGGCATGGTCGTACGTTTATTAGGAACAGGAGCGCAAATGGGGAAACATTAATGGTGACTGGCGCGATTACAAATGGTCCCGTTTGGCTGCGCGAGGGGTGCGCGGAACCGTAATAAGGGCCAATCCGAAGTTGGACGACAGATCGACAATCCCGAGTCCAATGTTGGAAACGACGAGCGTATTAAGGGGTTGCCACCCTGCAATTCTCAGAAAATAGATTTTGTTTTAGTTGAAGTGTTTTTTTTTTTTATTAACTTCGTTAGTTTGCGTAATTTTTGTTTCGAACTCGGCTTAAAATATTCTGAAAAGTACATACTTCAAGAAAATTAAAAAAAAAATGGATTTCTTGACAATTTCAGGGTGTCCGTTTTCTTTTCAGAAAATCGATTTGGTTTTAGTTCAAGTTTTCTTTTATTAACTCCGTTAATTTGGGGAATTTTTGTTTCGAACTCGGCTTAAAATATTGTGAAAAGTACAAACTTCAAGAAAACGAAAAAAAATCGATTTTCTAAAAAATTTCAGGATGGCACAAGCCCCTAAAGAAGACGGACAAATTCCTGTTCTCGTCGTAAAATCGAAAGTACGCTTTATACGGCTTTTGCGCGTTTCTCCCTTTGACTTTGGACGCGTTAGACGCGGAATGCAGATTTCGCATAGACCAAACGATTTATGCGCGGATACGACGAAGGGCCTTTGAGAAAGAAGCTTTTAGACAGCGCCCGGAGAAACGCTGCGTATCAAAGGGCCGGTTCACGGTTATACCGCGTCCCCCTTATTTTCTTTCGCGCCCGTCGTTGCGTTCAACGCAACGACGCGCGGATAGAATTTTGACGGAGAAAAAGAGATGAAAAACTCTGACCGGCCGACGAAGAGTTACAACCACGACGGCGTAAAAAATATCCTGTCGTTTCTTCAAAACGCTGATGCGCTTAATTAATGCATCCTCTACCTGTCTCTCTATTCTTTGCGGAATTTTCACTCGGTTACTTTCGCGCCCGCCGCAGGTGCAACCGTTGAGAGAGAGAGAGAGTACTCAAACGCATCCCTCGGATTCCAGGTGTGCGTTGCGTTCGACTCGAACATCGTAGTCGCGCTAACTCGCGAACAGAATCGATCTGTCGCGCGGACCCCCGAGACTCGATTGAACGACGAACAAAGGGGACCCGGTTGTTAAAACGCCGACGTCGTTAATTAATGCGATCCGCTCGAGACGCGGGTGCCATTAGCCGAAAAACCACCCCCTTGAACGTTGCTCACCGGCGGGGGGAGGGGGAGGGGGTGGTTGTCCGGGGTTGGTCGCGCGGAGAAACCCGTGGGGTGGCTGACCGTGGTAACCGCGTCGGCAAGGTTATGCTTGGACAATCAATGGACTACGATGGAACGTAATCAGCGCGATTACACCGGTCGCTCGTTTAGCTAGCTCCCCGCGTTCGCCATTAATGCGCGACAAATTGACCGGCCATTTCGCTTTTGCAAACATGGCAATCGTGGTGTCCGGGGAGGAGGTGGGGGGGGGGGTGATGCGGGGAAGGGGGGAAGACAGCGTCGGGAGCATCGTCGTCGGTTTGAATCGATCGTCATTTCCGGTGACCGAAAGCGATTGTCGATGCGCGGCCCTCGAAATATTTGACCAGCAATTCCACGAGAGATTTTTGACGCTGTTCCTCTTGTTTGCCAATTTCTTCGAACCCGCTCGCTCGCTATTCGCTCTTTCCGCTTATTTGCACGACATTAGCTGCCGGGAAATGAAGGATTTTGCAAATACCGCGAAACGGAATATTCGATCGGCGGCGGCGGCACGCGTAGAGGAAAAATAATGCAGGTACAACGGGAACTCCCCCATCGTCGACGAAGATGGGTGGTGGTTGGGTTGAAAGGTTCATCGTGGCGAAGAATTTCTTTTTTTTCTCTCTCTCCTTTTTTTTGTCGAGCCTTTAATTAGTCAGCGTACACACAATTTTCGTTTGAAATCGAGCTCACGAACGGCCGGATTGGTTTCCGCACAAAGGGTTAACATTTTTTGTCTGACCGGAGCGGCCGGAGAGAGAGCCCCGTTTCGAACGTTCGAACGGCAGAGGCGGCTAAACGAAAGGTTTTTGTTAAAAGCCAGCCAGGCCTCGATCGATGAACGGCAGGCAGCGTCCACACCGTGACCACTTTTTTCTCCCCCCCCTCCCCCTCCCCCTTTCCTGCGCAAAACTCCTCTCGACGCGCCGCATTGTCCGGAATCGGTATTATATATATATATTTCACGCGCTCGTTCCACTTCCGCGACAAAGGTGGACTTTGCAAATTATGAAATACTCGAACCGATATCGCGTGTCATTGCCCCCTCGCGGGAGCGACGAGTCTTCTCCTCTTTCCGCCGCGCGTTACCAACCTCCTCGGCTTATACCGGGTGTACCCCGAATTAACGGAGCGATACGGCGGTGGTACGGCCGACTAGGCTCGCGCGCGATACCGCGATGAATTTAATTACACCGTGTAAGGTGGCACTCTCGAGTGCATTCGAGGCGAGCGGTGGATCCCGAGCGACGACGAAATGGGAAAAGGAAAGAGGGTACGATGTAACGGGATAAGTGCCACTGTCGGCCGTTGCGTAATCGGCCCCACCGCGAGAAGAGAGGTCGGCGGAATCGAACGATCGTTGCTCCCTAAACGGCGCTACATGGGAGTGTTTGAATGAAAAAAAAAAAACGATCAAAAGTGAGGATTGTAAAGTTTGTTATAAATCGTCGCTAATCTTATCTCCCGGAAAGCTTAATGAGCGATCCGTCGGATGGCAGCATTAAAAACCCGCCCTTTCCCTTCTCGCGTTGTCCATGCAAACACAGTCTATTTTCTTAATTGCATGTTTCTGTTCCCGTCGCTTCGGAGATGTGTATTTTATTACTGTATTTTTCTGAGGTTGAATTAATAGAAAATACCTTTTGAACATGGAAGAAGAGGGTTCGTACTTTATTTTAAACACAATTTGATTAATTTTAAGCATACATAACACAGGTTTAAGAATAATATTAAAACACCTATAAGAGGACGATATTTTTCACGCAAAACTTCTAAATAAACATGATTATAGTTATGTGTCTGGCCTCGTCGGGTTAAATTTCAGCCGCGTACATAAACTTTAGGCTAATCTCAAACAAATGGCGCAAGAAAACCTTCCGCCCTCGTTCGCCCTTTTGTGTTTTAATATTTGAAACTTTTTGAACTATTTTCCTTCTAATATATAACCTAACGTGTTCTTTGCAAATAAACACTGAATTATAATAAAACATAGTGTTTCATTTGATTACATTGCAAAAAAAGTCATTAAATAATTTTGATCGGTATTCTTCATTCAAATACTCCTATATGGCGGCGCACGTGTGCCGTGCAAAATTTCGAACCTTTTCGCGGGCCCAAAATGGGCCACGGAACCGGGCTGCCGCCCAATTCTCTCCGATCGCATAGTTACTTTATTGGGCACGCGTTTTAGTCTCGTTGCCTCGACTTCATTTTTATTCCCAACGGCGCGGTCGCGACGCGACGCGCGTCGTTCTCGCGTAACGGTAACCAGAAATTCGGAAGAAACTTTCCATGTTAGTTCTTCGCTCGCGGACTATTAATTCTTGGACGCCTTGGCGCGAAATCGAGGTCTCGACGTAGGAAAAGATTCTTTTTCTTATCGGTTCGCGCCGGATAGCGTTGGTTTCGATGGCGCGAACTGATTTTTACGTCTCCTCTCCCGTCTCTCTCACGATCGATAGACGCGTAAAGGTAACGAGAGTATCGGAATTGCGAGTCGCTTCGCGCAACTCACGAGCGAATTGGGCGTGAATCGCGCTCGCTTCTTTCCTCTTTCTACCGAGAAGCTTGGTGTTGAGATTGAAATTTTAATGGAAACAAGATTTATTATTATCCCCATTTTTACCTACGATCGCCAAGTTTTTCTTTTCAACTTCCGCAACTACAAATCACGCTTCGCACCCATGTTTAAAGTTCGCTCGACTCGTTATCATTCTCAAAACTGGGGCACGAGCGTGCGCTCCGCGGACGAATAAAAAGAAACAATAAAGCTAGGCAAAGCGTACCTAATAAATAACTAACCGCCGATCGATATATCCGATAATTACTTGGACTCCCAGCTCCACTAGTTTATCCCAATCTTGAAATGGAAATACCAAGCCTCTTCGGCTCTACCGAGAAAATAAATACTACAAACTGGACGTCCAACATATTTTCAAATTCCGCCGAGTAAACTAAATTGAGAAGCGTAAACCTAACGTAATAATAACTTACCGCGGATCGACGCGGGTATATAAAATAATTAGGCGAGCTCTCGTCGCCCAGTGGTTACACCATTAAACACTTACGGCGTCCGACTATTAATGCATCCCGCGTGCATTTCCCCGGCGGCCACTAACAGGAAGTCCTCCCGGGTACGACCGGGGGCCAGACCGTCTAATGGTAACGACGTAACGACCTTGTGCCGTCCTGGTGCCTTCCGGTTACGAGCTTCGCCGATGCCAGCCACGAAACCCCCCTTCCCTCGATCGTAAAACCCGAAACTTCTATCGCGAGGAGCTCGGCGCTTTTATGATGGACCGGCCATCCGAGGGGAAACTTCCACGTTTAAGGGTAATCGGCGTGAGACCGTAAATAATGCTTGGCCACCCACCAACGACATCCCGACAAGTTCCCCAACCCCTGCGCTCCTTTTTACGCCGTTGTTCTAGGATCGATTGTTACCTTACCGCGAGTAATTTCTAGATTAAAGAAACTGCATTTTTTTTATTATCAAATTGGCGGAACAAATCTAGATCGTGCACATCTTTGGGTCTCTAAACTATTTCTAAAGCAAGCAAACACATGTGATTCCTTGTGAAATACCGATGCGAAATACACTTGATAGAGTAAAAAAAAAGTTTCGAGATCCGAAGATCCAGAGATGTGAATGATCTAGATTTAAGCTAAATTGGCTGTTAAGAAATATAAGTTGTTTTGAAGACCGGTCATTTGACCGGTCGCGGTAGAAATAGGTACCTATGCTTGAAGTGTCACTAGAAATAATGTTAACGCGTTGAGTACCGTGGGGGTCACCGGTGACCGGTACCCAACTTGACACTAGGACCGTGAGAACCACCGATCACCGACAGCGTCATTTTTAATTGATCTATAGGCCCCGGGGGGAAGTCATGGAATTTAGTGGAAAATTAATTTCCCAGTATTTTTGGCGCATTGAGTTATATACCGTTTTCACGAGTTTTCAAGGGTTTTCCTGCGAATCGTTGGACGAATTGGAAATGCGACTTATTTCTGTTGGAAATATTCTATAATCGATGCACGGCTAATGCCCACTTCTTTGGACTATGAAACTGGGCCCCCTTTGTCCTACTGCACTGCATGGCATTCCTTGTATACACACATTGTATGGGAGAGGAAGACGGTGTCAAGTGCATCGTAGCGGACGGACTTTTGGGAAGGCCACTTCTTAACGGACCGTGGTGCTAGACGCATCGTTATACGTTCAGCGCTTATATCATTGTATTATTATACCATTTACAAAAGGATTGTTGTCAGAAGGATTTAATAAATAACGTAGATTGTAAAAAAATCGTCCAAATTTCGCTCGAACGCGCGTCAGAAAGATTTGATAATTGAGATTTAAGGCGAACGGGTTTCCATCGTGGAAGCGGGGGTAGGTACGGAGTGACCGTGCGAAATCCAACCGCGTAGTAGAATTGTCCCGGTGCGCCTGGAGAGACCCGTTCCATGGAAATTTCTATCCGCCGTATAATTCTCTTTAATATCTTGTCTTTACGTGTCATTGCCGTGATATTAAGTGAGTACAGGCATCAAAGACAGACGGAATAATAGACATTCCGTTACCTACTTTCGCGAACGTTACGCCGCAGTGCGAGGGAAATGTAGTAAATTTTTCCTGCCAAGGAGTACTCGCTATTCTCTCGTACAAAGTAATCTCTCTCGGGTCGTACCTATATTTACTCGCCACGAATTCCACGCTACTCGCTCCGCTTCCTCGATTTCTATTTTTAAAGGATTTTAAGTTCAAAGGAATCGTCGATGCAAAGTGCCGCCGCGCACGGATACACTCGCGATTGCATTCGATTATCTTTTTTTTTTTTTTTTTTTTTGGTAAAAACAAAAGCGTAAAGAATAAAACGAAGTTAATTGGAGAGCGTATCCCGCCTCGCGCGTTCGTTCTTCCGAGCGGGTCCGTCCATTCTTCTTCGGGGATATGGAAGGGCCTGGTAATGCTGAAATTGGCAAGCTTCCTAGAAACTCGCACCCGTGCGGTAAAAGTGCCGCCCATTGGTATTCCATCATCGGCGAGAGTGTCATCAAGTATTTACCATCGATCGCGCCTTCTTCGGGTATTATTTGCGAGCCGGTCAAACATCGCGGACAATCAAAGTTTGTTTCGTGTATTCCTACGTTGGATGCGTGGCGGCAGGTGTCGCGATGTCTATTTTAAAATTAGATTATTCTTTTTCATTGAGAACATGATGTTTACATGATTTATTGCTCCGCGAAAGAGTTTTAAGCCGTTTTAACTGATACGACCAGAAAAATAACGCCATTAATTTTAAATTTATACTTGTTACGTACAATTTATACTTTAATAAGTAATACACTTATACTTTAAATTTATACTTGTTGTACAACGGTCGAATAAAAAATCTTATATAGTTCTTTTTTATTAAGAACAACTAAGAAAATTTCATGTTGATCCAAAGGGAGAGCAACAATCAATTCCACCAGTGTTATAGAATTTTTAAACACAGTTTTATTGTGGGGTAAATAAATCTAACAAGCAATTGACTCAAACTGTTGAAAAAACTCATCTTATAACCAACAAGTAGTCAAACAATGTTGGAAAAAAATTCATGAAATCTCCCTGAACACCCTTTAAGGGACCCTGCGCAATCGGTGATTAAAAATAAACGGTAAGAGTTATATCGCGTCATCGTGAACTCGCTTACGTGATCGAAAAACGAATCGAAAGTTGGAATTACCGAAAAATCACTACGGTCAGGCCTCGAATCTCAAGCGGGAAATTCCAGGCTTACCGGAATTCGACGAAGTTGATCTCATCTCGGTGACCCCAGGTATAAATCTCGTTTCCTCGAATCGCGAACACCCGAAATCGCGTTTGGCTACGGTTAAGATGGCGGTGCCGCGTAACTCGTAAAACGGAAGACGTCGGTTGTTCTGCCATGGAAATGGTTGCGGTTATTTATCAGACGTTCGATAGCACCTGTTAACCGAGTTACGGGAAACGATCACGGCGACGCGATTAAGCATTCGACGAACCTTCGCTCCGTGCATTACCCGAAGTAAAACGTAATTACCGTTTGTACACGTACACGCGTACATGTATATGCTTGTACATAGTATATATATTTAGTAAATGTCAGGTCGATGGGGATTTATGCATTACATTTTCAGGTATAGTATAATTGCTCAATTAGAAGCGCAAATTTCGGAAACGGTCGCTGGTAAATTATTGTATCTCCATGGGGTTCGGTGGGCGAAATGCTTCGAAATGCGGGTGATTGCAGTGTGCCGAGCGAGTCGAGTTTACTGTTCAAAGTAAACAGCGAATCTGCAGTGATAGTCGGTACGTAATATTTAGCATGTAAATCGTAGTAAACTACTAGACGCGGAAATTAAATTAAAACGGTGCGCGTTACTCGCTGCGGACGGGAAAACCGTTCGACGTACGTATGTATACGTGTACGTACGTACGTTCAGGTGGTTACCGATATAATATTTACTTACAACGCGCGGAATATACTCGTTATCGCTCGATAAACTCGCCAGCCAAGTTCCCCGTCCGTCTCGAGAAGTAAGCGCGAACGAAAAGCTGCGTCGCGTACGTCTAATGAAAAGCGAATTTATTTCTCTCGTACTTGGAGAGAGAGAGAATCCGTGAGTATCTCGTAGCACGGGTGGAATTTTCGAAAAGTAGCGTCGCGCATACTTGTCGTTGCGAGCATCTTTTCGCCCAAGACGGATGCACCACGGAAAGTTTTGGCGTTTCCAAAGATTCTCCGAGGTTTCCTCGGCGTTGCCGCGGATCGCGAAACTTGCCCACGTGAAACGCCCGGAATCTCAGGACTTACCGCGAACTTCGTAACTTTCGGACGGAATAGAATTTATCTCTCTTGCTCGCCGCGACACTCGTCGTACGAGCAGTGTTCGATTTCGATCGACGCGCGGCGGTACGCGCCGCGCTGTACACTGTATCGCGTGTCGCTCTCTTGACCTCGTCAAATGTCGAGGCGGCATTTGAAAGGAAACGGCAGCCGTGCTCTTTAATATCAACTACTTTCAGCGTAACCTCGCTGGTTTGAGGATTACGCCTTTGTCGCGGGTGCATATTTGCGGCAAACGAAGTGGTATTGTGCAAACGATATGGTGGTATCGTTAATAATCGGTTTCTAGGTGGAGTTCAATCGCGTATTGCGTTCAGGATTTTGGGAGAAATTGCGATAAACTGCTTTTCCGTTTCAGCAACAATTAATTACAAAATTCTGTGATACTGTATTTTCTGAATGGATATTTTGTAAGAGTTGAGAAACATATTTTATAGAACCATTGTATGTCATTGTTAGACTGCGGATGTTTATGCAAAATGCATTATTTTAATACTGACTTTAAACGGATTTTGTGACTAAAATGCGATCAATATGCGTGAAATATATTTATAATATATTGTACGTATAAAATAAAATAAAATAATGCATTAAATAAATCACTAAGTGCATAAAATAAAGCACAAATTAATGGAATTTACCTTCATTCTCAACAATTTCAGCAGATTCTAACGCGCTAATATTCCATCGACTAGAGGTGCAAAGAAGTTCGATACCGTAATAGATACCGAATAAATACACATAATACAATTTGGAGATAGAATGTGACGTTACCATGGCGCAAGTCCGACTATCCGTGTAGAACGATCCGAGAAAGCGGACAGAGGCGGGTTGATCGATACCGACGTTGAACTTTGCGTTCGCTGTCAAATCGACGTCGAAAATTTCATCATCTAGGAACAACGGGAGAACCAACTCTCGTGACCAGTTCGGACACAATTGGGTCAGTAAATTGTAGCACGGTCGACCCTACGAACATACTTCTGACACTCGATAAGGCCAGCGTATCGATCGTACAACGATTATGTCACCCTCGTCCTGGCACGGATCTCCGTTCCGTTCCGTTCCGTTTCGTCGCGTACGAAAGAATCCTTTTCTCTTCCCGCGATGAGTCGCATCCTCGCGAATATAACGATCGTTCGCTTTGAACGAAAAAAAAAACAAACAAACAAAGCGAGAAAGAGAACGTTCCGACGAACGTACTATACTTCGGCGTTTCGTTGGAATTTTATAGTTCGAAGTAATTCGATTCCCCGAAAATCGCGTCGTGGCGCGATGAATTCAAACTTAATCAAATTGATTAGTACCAACGACACGTGTACCCCGCCTTGACGTAGATTTAGGATGACATGTACGCCTGCACGTAACTGTAAATACAGCGACGCGTATATTCGATTACTCGCGTTAGATTCTAACTAACATGAGCCCCCTCTCGGTACCTCGTCGCCTTTCACTCGACTATACTTCGCACCATTGTGCAGCTTATGGTTGCGCAACGATATTTTAGTTCTCGTGCATTGCTAAACCAACCCGTATCTATACGTGTACCACCGCGCGATGTCATTAATAGATTGTCTCTCTCGCGACATTCCAATAGGATTTTATTCCACGGGTAACCGTAAAGAGAGGAGGGGGGGGGGGGGCACTCTCGAAAATTCTATCGACCAGGGGTTTCGTGTCGAATAACTGTCACGGATAACAGAAAATCGTTCTTTAACGTATTCCACGAATACGTTATTCGCTGTTCGGGAATCGATGAGAAAAATGAACGAGAATTCCCGGTCCGATTAACGGTCATTTTATCGAACGTTTCGTCGGTTGAAATTAATTCTTTATCGTTGTCGGGTCGTTCGACGGTATTAGAATTTTAATCGATTTAGTCAATCTCCATTGTACGATCGTTTGAACGTCGTCCACAAATACACCGCGAGATTATTATCCGTTCCTATTCTTATACGGATTACGATACGATGCAAATTTCGATACTATCGAGCGACTTATCCCTAAAAAAAGGAAACCACTGGTACGGACACCCGGAATATTTGAATATATAAAAATTCACCGGACGGTCGCAGATCCGATTCAAACCCGATCGTAAATCCCAGCTGAATCCGTTAGAACGTACGAAATAAAATTTTATAAATAAACCTAGCGAAACATCGAATTAATTCAATAGTGAATTCAATGTATTGAATATGAATTCAATAACTTTTGACCACCAGATAATAACGTCAAACGAATGTATATGTTACGGGCAATGTAAATAATTGGGCATTATTCATAAAGCCCGGGCAATTTAAAAAGTGCCTTTATTTATCGTTGCGTTGATTCATCTTACAATTGATACTAATTCAAATACAATTTCTAAAGCAAGGCAAACACCTCTTATTGCTTACGGAATAATCTATGCCAGTGCTCTAAAAATAATTTCTAAAGCAAGCAAACTCCCGTCATATCTCTTTGGGCACTTATCAAATTGCGCCGAGCATTATAAATGCCCAATTATTTACATTGCCCGTAACATATAACATCACTGTTGCACGAAAGAAAAATACGTCCACGTGTCTCGAGTTCTTCGAATAGCATCGACGGGCGAGGCGTACGCGTATGCGCGCATGATTAAAATTCATCGCGTACGGGCGATACGATTAAAATTTAATAGCCGGATGACACACTCGCTCGTAATTCGCGTATCGTCCTGCGTCACTCGCCTCTCCCTTCCCTCGACCGTCCTGCTCGCGATAAAGCCCTTCGAGATATTTCACTCCCGTATCGGGACTTTGCTCGTAAAAACGAGCTTCCTCGTCGGAGGTCGACACGGGTTTGCGAGCGTTTATAGACGATTTCGGAATTTAGTTTTCCACCGTAATATCAACGGACTGGCGATTCGTGGAGAGAGATAAGTTTCGAGCTGCCTCTCAACGCTGTCGATCGTTCCGCTGAGACGCGAGATCGGTAGAGTTATTTTTAGCCGAGGATTCGATTTGCGAATTATTTTTTTGACCGTGGTGAAAGGTGATCGAGATCGATAGAATTATCTTTAGTACGAGGATTCGATTTGCGAATTATTTTTTCGAGCGCGGTGAAAGGTGATCGAGATCGATTCGTTGGCAAAAATAAATTCGACGCGACGATCCTTACCGACGAATCGAATTCGACCACCGCTAATCGATCTTTGCGAACGCTCGAGAGTCTCGCGATCCTACTTTTTGCGTTTATCTCACGTCGCGAGCAGGACGTTTTGCCAGGAAGGGTATCTGCGGTTTCAGCCTGATCGCACGATAGAATCGCATGATTTCTTTATAGATCGTGTCGCGGCGTGTAAGTCGCGCGTGTACGAGCCGCGTAAAATACGAGTCGACGGGTTCGCGTACAATCCAATTCACGGCGAGGCGAGCTTGTTCGTTATTTCTCTCTTTCTCTTTCTCGCGAAGCACCTTATCGATTTCACGGTACAGCTCTACTCGAGTCTAGCCGATAGGTGACTTCGATAGATTCGATTACGAGGTATCGATTGCCGACATTCTCCCCAGCCTCGTAGCAGGAGAAATTAAAAATTCGTCTTACCCTTGCGTTCTCGGTGCGCGACGCGCCGCGACGCTTCGTTGGAAATTTGGAAAATTGCGTTTTGCAAAAAAAAAAAATGTCCCGAGCGATGTTGCGCTGATCTAACGTCAGCTTTCAGGTTGATTCACCGTGTCGTCAATTTTCGAGTAAACGTCGCTCGGCTTAATCCGTGAATTATTTATTCAAGCCATCTCGATACGTCGCCTCGTATTAATTTATCGTCCAGTGAAATTGGGTTTAATTTGATCGATCGTGTAAATAATGTCTTCCCGCGTCGACCAAGCGTGCCGACAATTTTCCCGTGTTATTTCTGCCTTCTGTCGTGAAACGCGACTACGATGCTTCGTTTAAAACGTAATCCGATAAGACCGATCGGCATTTGGTTTATCATAACGATTAACGGAATCGAATGGAAGAGAGCACCGAAATAAAACTCGTCCGACGACGGCCCTGAACGGTGCTCAGGCGTGATTTTCGAACAATGGCGCATCGACGATAAATGCGGCTTCCCGTTATAACGTTCGCTTCCCCTCGATCGGGGATCAGAAACTAAATTCAATTTTTCATTTTTGCCCGAAAGCTTCATAATAATTGTCGCTCTCCGCGCCGAGTATTAATCACGCGGACAAAGGTAATAGAATTCGAATAGAGCGAAATTTCATGGTTAAAATCATTAATCTTGGCGATAGATCCACGTTTACCCGGAGCGTTTACGTTAACAAATAAAATTTACCTGTGTCCACGGCCGCCGGCAGGTGCGCGATGAAAAGCAATCGCGCTAAATCCACCGCGATACAGCCTTTACCGTTACAGTTATTAAACGACTCGTTAGCATGGTCTTCGTAGGATCTCGTTGAACCGAACGGTTTATGCGCGAGTTAGAAAACTGTTAATTACCACGATCAACCAATTATCGGCTATGATCGAACGAAAACTACATATCGATCTCATCGTCCACGATGCGTGGACTATCCCGATAGCGTGAAACGTTGAGCAAATATTAGCGCCATCCGCTATCGTAACGTCGTGCCGTCACCTCGATCCGACGATATACAAATTTTTGCCAGGAAATTCAGAGAGATTAAAGTAACAGTGCGCGGCGATGCGCGCGAAATGATTACGCTCACCTTCCCGAGCGTTCCACATATTTAATTAGCCCTGAAATACCAGATTGGCAACGAACGCGATGTGCCTAAAATTTATTAAACGCGTCACTTTCCCGCGCATTTTTACCCCCCCCCCCCCCCCCCCCGGGGGCCACGATTTCTATTGTTCCTCGTAATCGCAATCGTAATGCATTCCATTATCACCATCGGTGCGCCGGTAATTATTACGTCTGTTGCACTCGGATCGCGGAAAGAAAGTGTTCGGTGGGTGAAATTACGACACACCGCCTCGCACGCCGGGTTCATACATTTTCAGCAGAGGTATTAACGAGCGCGCCTGATCCGTGTTAGTGGAATATATCCGTAACGCGATAGTGAAAATCTTCGGCGCGCGGAAAGTATCGCGTGAATTCTCGTATATCCGAACCAACGTAACCGGAAGAGATCGGAGTTCTTTTCAAAAATTATTTTCACGCTCGCGACACTCGCGTCGCGGCTCGACATACTAGATTACTCTTCGTTTTACATATTTATAAATCCCCCCCACCCCCATCCCCTCCTGCCCCTCGGCACACCGTGAAATTTGCATAGGTATTCGCTTAACGAGCATTTAGAATCATGCGCGAAAAACAGCGTGACCTATAATTCGAATTAAATATTTCAACGTTCCCGAGCAAAATTCCGAAGGCCTTCGCACAACGTAATTTCGCAGAATTTCTCTCGTATTACGTTCAAACGAATGTTATACATGTGAGATGGATATTACTACTGAGGCTTTTCAAAGAAAACCAAATTGTGTTGCTTTCTAACAAGAATTTTCCGATTTTATTTCCTACTTATTAAGATCCTATGTACAATATTTACACGCTTACCTGTAAACACAAGAAACGACATTAGAAGCTATTACTCCACAAAGATTTATGTGCGAGATTGACAATTTATTCCGGTAATCCTAATTAATTAGATTTTCGCATGCACGCGGTTTTGCTCTCTTTTCCCTACTCTTATCAACTGTGTCAGTCTGCCTACAGACACGCGCACTACATATCTAATTCCAAATGAGTTTTAAAATTAATACGATTTACCTAGCTTCCATCGTATTTCTTTTACACATATAGGCGTATCGCGCTATTACGATTCGATTCAGCGATCCCGTCATCTTCGACGACAGTTCAGCTCGACCGAGTAATTCCATCCGCGTTTAATTTTATTACCAAACTTCCGTAATAACGATCGACGACCGACCCTTTTTTTACCGCGAGGTAATATTTTGCTCTCCGCGGAAGTATCGGTCGATTTGCGCCGGCATTGTGGCGTGTCTACCGCGATTCCGTGGAATTGATTCAATTTTCCAGGAATTCTGCGGGGTTACCTCACCCGCGCCGCGGTACCGGGTGTCAGTGAGCGAAAGGTAAGGATCCTCTTCGGGGATTCCGCGGGGCAAGAAAATCGATTTGCGTTCACGCTCGACAAAGCTCTCGACCATCCAGCTCTCTCGCGATCGGCATACGAATTTCGTAATCATTGTCATCGGCGTGCCCGCCGATCCGTAAGCGCGTAACGCTGATCACAACCTTTTCAAGGACTCGAGGGAGGGGCCGTAGACTCGCGTATACCGTGTGTTCCATTATCATTAGCGGCTCGATCAAGGTTAATGCGCGAATGAATATTCACCCACTTTATTAGGCCTGTCCCGCTCGATACGTCGCGTCGAAATGAATTCGTTACTTTTTTTTCTTTTTTTTGTTGCCCGACGTGCTACCGACGTCGGTCTCGTTAAAATTCCAATTTACTCGCAATTGCCGACGTAGGAATGGCTCGTTATACGCGTACGGAGTGTTTTAATTGTACGAGCGTAAGTCGGACGCCTTCGTTTCTCAATTATCAATTGTTAATTCTTTGATATCTCGATTTAGTCTTATCTCCGAATCACACCGCGGTCGTTTCAGCTTGCCTACACTCGGGGAGTTAGTAGAAATTCCTCGTGGATTCTTTGATCGTGACTCGCGTCCCGTTTTGACGCGAGTCAGGAAACGACTTACCGCAAGTTCGGACCTACTTTCCAAATTTCCGCGCAGCATTTTAAATTTCCGATCCCATACGAGTCGACAGATCCGAATAGAATTCTTCGCGCAAACTTATTCCACGTTTCCAGATACACCTTTTGTGGGACTGTGAATATTTGGGGATAAATGCGTGCGAGCGAACGAAAACTTTGAATGCGATCGTGTGACCGTTTAGCTTAAGATAAGTGCGAATGATCCTGTGGAGTGCGATTGTTCGTGCGCGTGTGTTTGTATTCGTGCGTTTCGAATGCGGACTCGAGACTTGAAATGCGTTGTGTCGTACGTCTCTCGAGGAGAAAGACGCGTAGAAGCGTAGTTGCGTAGTTTCGTAAAAGTTTTGTTGCGTTGTATCTTTTGATTTCATTGTTATCCACTTATAAAATATAATCTATTGTCATTAAACAGTTTTTTTATATAGTCAATCCTTTAGGGTTAAATCTAGATCGTGCACATCTCTGGATCTTCAGATCTTCAAACTTTTTTTTTACTCCATCAAGTGTATTTCGAGTCGCTGATCACGAAATAATTATAGAATTTCTATTCTACTGAAAATTATTTCACAAGCAATCACACATGTGTTTGCTTGCTTTAGAAATAGTTTAGAGATTCGAAGATGTGCATGATCTAGATTTGTTCCATCCTTTATACGATTCCAAATTAACACATACATATAATCCCACACTTTTTCTTCCCCTCTTCAAAAAAATGAAAAAGAAAAAGTCAACGTCGTCTAATCGGGTCAAACCTCGCGATATCGAATATTTCCTCGAGTTTCACGTACTTTTTCATACGTAAATATCCAGGAGATTTTCCAGCCAGAGGTAAAAGAATTCCGAGCGCGAACGCTCGAAACTCCCGTTTACTAGTCACACCTAGAGCAACGAGTTTATCGCATCTACCGGGTGTCTCGTTCCACGGGCAACATTCCCCGGTAGGGTATACCCCTACTCCGTGACCACTCGCGCCAGGTTCGCCCGCGCCTTTCTTCGCGCTGCTGCACCGCGTGTCAGTTCGAAAGCAACCGCGGACAATAACTGACAGCCGAGCAACGGTCAGCCTAAGCAAAAGCCTAACCGAACACGGCTGGGTCTCGCGGCCGCGTACGTCGAGAGGTTCCCATTTACCCGCGATCACATTAATCTCCATTCGTAAATCGTCGCGAGTGATATGGCGATCGTGAAAACGTAAGTCCCGATCGAAGGATGATCGATAGAACGTGAAATTGGCAGAGTGTGTAACCCAGTGAACGGTGATATCGTGATATATTCGTATCGGAACGCGAAGATCGGCGAGAATAACGAATCTCGTACTTGTCGGATAGAGTTGTGTGCCGTCTGTGTCGAATATTTCTCGGACGGTGGTGCGCGCGCCAATCAGGTGAACGAAGAAGGTGGTGCGCAAGCGGGAGTTCGGAAGGTGCGGAGATTTAAATGGTGTCGCGATCGAGGATCGCGTGATCGACGTATCGACGCTACGAGTGGTACACACGGAGGTACTTTGAAATTTGAAAAATAACCCGTATCGAAGGCAGCAGCAGCGACGTTGTCGAACGCAGAATGGTTCGTTCGCCGTGGCGAATGCGCGAGCGGGAGGTTGCAAAAACGAGAAGTTCGATAAACGCGCTTTCCGAGCGATACCTGCGCGTCTAGTCGCAAACTTACGCGAGTGCCGCTCGACAAAACATATGTTATCGCGAGGCGTTGTTAACGCCTCGCAACGCGTTACCCGATTATCCTACGACACCCGAACCCGATAACGAAGTCCGCCGTCGTCGATTCGACGGCCGATACAATCGAGGACGGTAAATTTGTCTCTCCTTCGCGCGTTCTTTATCGCTTCGCTTTACGACGCTCCTCTCGCCTCGTCCTCTCGAAAGTTTCTTCGCTGTACGAGCGTTCTCGCGATATCGATTGCGACTCGCTTCGTCGCGCTCGAAGTCATCCGTGACGGCAGAGAGACGGTCAATGATTTTGGGCCTTCGGTACGAGAGGCTCTCTCTCGAGCGCTCTAAACGTTCCTGACATTTAAATGTCGACGTGTTTAAACGATACGCCTCGATATTACGGGACGTTGCGTCGCCTCCGTCGTGCCACTTCGCGAGGATTAAAAAAATACTCGGAGCTCGCTTTATATCGCGTTATACGCGTATGCGTGGACGTGCGTCGCGCGTGAGGATGAATTTTGAGGATAATCTGTTTTGACGAGACTTTTTTGGTTAGACGGTCCTACCGACATCTCGGACAGGACGTTGTACGCTGGGCTAAGTAAGGTAGTGTGCTTTCGTGCACGGTAGGTTAATTCTTATCCAGCGGGCGATGATTTTTAGAGCATAAAATGGTCTGTGCGCCTCGCGCGGCACATCTAGGCGAGACGATGCAGAAATGGGATAGAGAGAGAGAGAGGGGGGTGAGGGAGAGAGAGAGAGAGCAGCCGGCAGAGAGGCTGCTCGAAATAATTATTCTTCCTCGATGAGGATCGAGTTTCTCGTTTAATACTCCACGTCGACGGATCCTCTCGTTCCCTTTGGCAGACTGAATTCACAATAAACGTAGAACGATTCCTTCCGAGCGAAATATTTCCGTGGAAAGTAGCCTTTCGTATCGGCGGAGAGAGAAAAAAAGAAGAAGAAAAGAGAAGTGGATCGGATCAAAGAGACGCGCATCCGTTTAAAATCGTAAAAACGTGAGAAGATGGCTGCGAAGAAAAGTCGCGGAGATACGCGAAGCGCGCGCATGCCCGCGGTCTCTGTGCGCCTGTGAAAATTTTCATTTAAAGAAGATGCCAAAGCCGAGAGAGAGGGGTCGCCCGTGGAAATGGGTGAAAGTGGCCGGTTACTCTCGGCTCTCCCTCGGCTTTGGGGAAAATGAAAAGCGTTCCTTCGGCGGGTGGTAATTAACCGTCAAGATATTCAGGGATGAGAAATATACGTTTGTCGGTTACTTAACGGGCTTTAATCTTCGCGACGGGACACTCGTTTAACGATGCTAAGGGAACTCCTCGCGACAAAGCGGAGGTGAATGCCGCGGACGGGAAATAAGTGGAGTTCACTGACTTCCGTTTAACGTTATCGTCGTGGATGAACCGAACAATATTTGTCGTGCCATAGAAATTAATAAAATGGACGCTCGAGACCGACCGCTCGTCGGCACGCAGTGTCTACCCGTAAAGTATAATATTCCCATTCAGAAAATTTTGTATTATGTCGCGCGATGTGTTTCACGCGTTCGCAGTAATTACTGCCCTTTGCGCAACGTTCTTCGTCGCACGTAAAAACTGACGCACTCGCGGTCACCTGTCGACGATTAATTATAATCAAAACCCGGTAAAGCGCCCCCCTCGTCGCTACCAGTTCTCTCGCGTACACCCGTCGGTGGCGTCGCGGCGTCGACCGTAGAGATATCCGAGAGGTTTCGAAAGAGCGTCGTCGCGCGGCTCGCTCGCGTCACGTTGACGGTTCCGCGAATCGTCGTCTCCCCGTCGGATCGTCGTGCCATTTGTCGTGCCGAGTCCGTCGAGACGAGCGGCGTAACAAAACAAAAAAATTGCAACCAAGTTTCTATCGAATCGGTCGATCGGAAGAAACGAGTTTTCGTTCGAGACGGTCGTCGCCTTTATCGCGTATCCGTCGTCGGGTTTATCCGTTCGCCGCGGCTCGCTCTCACTTTCACTAGCCACCGCGCGGAAAGAGAAAAGGGATCGACCTGAGGCCGAAGCGAAGTTATATAAATTAGGCATTTTTCGAATACGCTCGAGCGTGGTGGTGCATCGTTCGTTACGCTCGCTCCCCCCCCTACCACGTCGCCCCGCGTTCAAGACCGATTTTATATACGGTTTCTGGAAGTTTTTTTCTTTCCTTTGATATCGTTTCGAATGAAATTACGTAGTCGTGGCTCGTTCGCGAGGAATTCGTTTCCTCTACCGTGACGCAAAGCGCGTCACGTTTACGCGAAATGGCGCAATAATTTTTTGAATAAGATTCTACATTCGCGAAATTATTCGGAATTTTAAAGTACGGTGAATTTATGAGAGTTTGCATCGCTGAATTGCCATCTCGAAAGATCCCCCAGGAAATTCCATGCCAGAAATAATCTCCGCGACTTAAATAGTAATTAGACTGGATACAAATAGATTAGTAAACGATCTTGTTCGCAAGGTGTTTGCGGCCGAAGTCGGTCCGAGCGAAAGTCACTGACCGACATTTCTTTTTGTTTCTATCCCTCGATGCAGACGGGCATACATATGTATATCGCGAGTTTTATAACCGCGTTTGCATACGCTTCTTTTTTTCATCTCGTCCGGCCAGAGAATTTTCTGAACGCTGCGAATGTAGTTCACGGGTAGAAAACTCGCGTGCGAAAACCGTTGAGCATCGCGAGCGAGCGATGCTTCCGTGTCTTTCGTGGCTGTAACATTGTTCCGAGAAAAGTAATAATTGCGGCGCGGTTTAATCGACGCGTAGAAACGCAACGATTAACGTCGGCGATTCGAAGAAACGCTCCGGTGTGTATTTACGACGCGCGGAGCGTATCGTGACGTTCTCTACCAGAAATCCGCGTAAATGCTCGTTTCCACGAGAACTCTGAATCGCGCCAGTCGATAAACGTGCGAATATTTCGATTCGCGCGCCTCGACGTTCACGTAATTACAAAACTGTTTGTCCGAAAATGTCGACCGGCGTTAAAACGAAACCAGGGAAAGCGATGCTTTCCCTCTTTTGTTCTTTTTTTTTTTTCTTTCAATTTCCCTCGATCGCGCGTCGATTCGATGGGCATTTTACCTGTGGACGGCAGGGAGCGGCGCAGGTGCCGACGAAACGGACGAAACTAACTCGTGTGCTCGAAGAAACGTTAATTCTAATCGTAGCGCCGGCAAAGCACCGGCTTTACGAGCCTCGAGGCAGCACGCTCGACGATACCGTTATGCCAACTGCCGTTGAAAAGTTACACAAGAAGTTATTGTACATCGTAATGAGAGTAGCTTCCGTGCATGTGGCAGGTGCATTCCGATGCACAAACGTTGCGCGCCAAAAAGGACAAATCTTCGCCCATTCCCGGTTGGACAGGCTAGTAATTTATGGTTCGAATCTATCTTCGTTTCTAATGGTCCATCTTTTCTTTTCTCATTCTCGCATTTTCCAACGCGACGAGCTACGATTAGAATTAGCAAACAGATAGAAACTCCGGGGGATAAACGAACAATGATCGTTAGGATAATCGGCGTGACGGAGAATAAAGAAGATTTTCGCTTTTTCCAAAAATTCCGTTACTCTTCCCCTTCTCTCGCGTTTAAGGGACAACATCTGTTTGAAATCTGAAAAAACGTCTATTTTTTGGATTTTTTTTGACTAAACTAAAAACATAATCCAAAAATCCTTTTGGATATCTGTTAATGATACTTTCAAGTACCCAACAAATTTTTTTTATTTTTTATTGTTGCGATTCGAGATTTTTGAAATTTTGGCACTGTTTCGAAAAAAGTGTTGCCGATTTTGAAGGCATAATTTCGAGATAAATCGCGTTTAAAGTATCAATCTACTTATCAACATGAAATAAATTTTTTTTTGTGTACTTGAAAGTGTTATTATTAGATAGCCAAAAGGATTTTTTCATTGCTTTTTTAGTTTAACCAAAAAAAAAAAATGCAAAAAATAGTAATTTTTTCCAGATTTCAAACAGATGTTGTCCCTTAACAGTTCCAGTATACCACGTCAGCGGGAGACAATAGGCTCTTCGCCGACGAGGATACAACAAACTGTCCAATTTTTCCGCTTGGTACGCGCAATGCCGAGAGCGTCGGCGGCAGGAACGCCGTTGGCGGCCGTTTGAAAAATAATGTCCAAGTTTCGCGTCGCGAGTCCCTCGCCGAGCATCCAGCGCGCTTCTCCTTCGCTACTTTAGAAAGGCGCCTTTGCGTTTTGCCCCGCGTGTTTTGCCCGTGCCTTCCCGTGCACCTGCGCGTCCATTGAAATCGCACACGCGCGCGTGTGGGAGAACGATTAAAGAGATTATGCCGCGCGGCTACGTTTTCACGGACGAAAAGACGTAATACGAGCGACTCGCGCGGCATCGTTGGGATTCCTTTTCTGCCTCTCTCTCTCTCTCTCTCTCTCTTTCCCTCTCCCCGTTCCGTCGAATCGTAAAAGCACTCCTTTTTCACGGAGGAAAAGTGAGGCCTGGTGCCGCGCGGTCCGTGTAACTCGAGCGATTTTCCATTGTGAGGCGAGAGACGCTTCTCTTAAAGTCTCTTCCGGGGATCGTTGGGAAAAATGGAGCGATTTTCAAGCTTGCTCGATATTTCTTCGGCGAACCGTGAAAGTCGAGAGAGACGCCCGACGCCTTGCCCCTCCCCGCTCGATAAACTCAATTTATATAAAGTCGCGATAAAAGTAGGGTTCGCCGACAGACGGTGGTAGAAAGCGCGGCCAATCCGGATCATTAGCATCTGTATCTATCGGCACGCGCGATACGGCCCGATCGCTTCCCGATCTCAACGTTCGCGGGAATTCTGGTTTCGTTTTTCTTACAGACTGACTCTACAGTATCTACCATTCTTTTCATTCGTTTCTTTTCTTTTTTTGTTCTGTTCATTCGTAGCTGCACACCGTAAAGAAGTCAACGTTGCAGGGCGCGTTCGATCCCACGGCACGTGTATCCTAATAAAGGCACGCTTTCGTATCCGCCTACGCGCCACGATTAACAATTAACGATTCACCTAACGAATACCAAGCCCGAGGTAGGAAAGTGCGTGCATCGTCCGAGCGCACGTGCAACGACCAGTCGAGCCCTAATTATTCCGAATAACGGGCGACCTAGGAACGTGATACGCGCGACGGGCACGCGCGTTTTTCGAAGGGAATCGTGATGGTTCTCACGATCTCTCTCTCTCCCTCTCTCGCTCTCCGGTGACCGAGGAATCCCGAATTTTCCTAGGAAAATGACTTCTCGATAAAACAGTCCCCTGGGGAGTGATCCGATAGGGAAGAAAACGCCGCCGGTGACTTATCGCTCGTAAAGACGTAATCTATCTTTCCTTTGTCTCGCTGCCTTGCCTTCCCACGTTTTCACGGCCCCTCCTCCCTCCGCGGGGACGAAAGACGGGTTTGGCGATCGAAAACGAGAGTCGAGGTTCTGCGATTTAACACCGTGAAAATGTTGCGAAGGCGATTAGTCGGCGTTCGGAAATTAACCGTCGAGCGTCTGTTCGTGTATCTGTTTTAAGCGAAGTTTAACGAGCGACCGAAAGTGGCTTTTGTTTCGGCGCTACTCTAGACGACCACAACGGTGTACATTAATTTAAACTTTAAATTTACCGGTCGGTTCTTTTATTAGAACGTTGTTGCTCGGTTCTTACCGTGGACCACTTTTCCCGTGTACTTCAACGCAACTTTCACCTTGAAATTTGCTTCGGCGCATTCGTTATCTTACATCTGTTCATTTTTTCTCTCTACCGTCGGCGAAGTTGCAATTAAATATCTTTTGAACTCTTCGCGAAACTTAATTACGAACGTAAATAATAATTAATCGTCGAGTTCTCGAGGGAAATTCGTGTAACGTAGTAAAGTCTGAAAAGTATGTCAGATCATGACCGTGTTACGCAAGAAATATTCACGAGCTTCTCGGTGCACCACGCAAACGGGAAATTAATATCGGCGTCCGACGTCGAAAAAGAAATGCAATTCGATAACAATGTCTCTCGTTGAAAATAAAAAATAATAAACAGGGCGCGATACGACCAAAAGTAAATTGAGCCGCGACTATCGCATCGATTTCTTTCCGTTCGATCCCCGGATTATCTCGAAACGAAGTTAATCGCCGTTCGACTCGGTGATTTAGTGGATTGTCGGGCAATCGATAGTGCAGCGAACTCGATCTTCTACGCACGCTTCCGGCGGAAGCTGCCACCCTGAAAATTATTCGAGCGCGTCCGATCGCTCGCGTGATCGCGAGTAACGTGACGCGTTCTGTTCTTTCGTCTCGATCGCTGCATCTAGATCGACAGATTCTTTTTCTCTCCTTTCTGGGCGTAGTCTCGGCACTACTTCTTCCATCTACATCAGTTTCCCAAGGACGTGTTCCTACCAGGAAACGATCCTCGATATTTCGTATAGAGTTTCTTTCGTGTCTTTTTTGTTTTTTTTTTTTCCATATCGACAACTGCACGGAATATTTTTTTACCAACGCTATCACGAACATCCGCGTTCCCTGGACCGATTTCAATTGTCCAGCGAAATATCCGGCGTAAGCGTGCAGAGTCATTTTTCTCTATTTGCACTCGATCGTTGCGACGATAGTTCGAACGAGCGATCTGTACAATAGATAACGGTCTTCCCATCCTCTATCTTGCCATCTCGAACAATTCGCAAAGCAGATCCGCGACGGACGACGTTGATGGATCGAGAACAACGTCTACCGGTTAGGCTGAATATTCATTAAGGCGAGAGACCGTCTTACCGGTTGAATTTATAATCGATGCGAATTGGCGGTAGACGAATTCGTGACTTCCTCGAAATGATTCGTGCCAGATCATGAACAACGATCTTGACCCGTACGACGTTAAATTTTCGTCCCATTAGCATCGCACCTCGCGACCGAGTCTCTCTTTACGCCGGTCGCATCAGTTTTACCATGATCGATATTCGCCTCGCGTGCCAATGCAAACAGAAGTTTAATCTGATCGCGCTTGCGTTCGATCTTGCCCCCTCCCCCTCCAGCGCTGACCTAGATTATTATCACCGTCCACTTTCCTATTTTTACTAGTTTGGCCCTATTTGCGTTTGGCACTGAACTTGCAGCTCTTTCAATTAACCATCGACCGAATTTCACGCCCAACGTTCCGTTTATAATCCCCCGAGGAAATAGATTCTAGCTCGTAGAGTTCAATCGAGATATTTGAATGCGACAGAAATGCGTTTCGCTGCGGTAGGTTCGGGGAAACGGAATAAAAATCATACGTGATAGAAATGATTCTCAGCTCGGTGAAATGGTACCTGTCACCTGTATCTTTACCTCGTCTCGCGGTAATTTACGGAAGGAGCGAAAGGCGTTCGTGAACGGCAATACCGTTTTAAAGCTTCGGGAACACGACGCAAGAAGCACGAGTTTTAGAAAACAAAAGAAACGGTGGGAGGGGAGGCTCAACAGAAACGTAGCACGGCGAGAAAGAAAAAGTACTTTTCCGAGTGGATAGATGTCATCCCAAATTGCTTCTTTTTTCGACGACCGTACGGTAAAGTCCACGTTTCTCGGCTATTTAAAGAACTTTGGTAATCGAAGTCGATTTCCGAAATGCTCCGAGGAAATTGGCAATCCTGATCGATAGCGGGGAACGAGGAAAACTTTGAACGAGCAATGGAAAATTGTTCCTCGCGCGATAACAACATTGGGAATGAAAATCAATGTAAAGGAGGGGTAACGAGGAAAAGATTCTATTTTTCCAGTGCAGATTCAACTAAAGTTAAAACGAACATCCCCTGTATTAGTATTGTAAAAAAGTTATTCGCCCGTACGACGAAGCGTAAAAGCTAACGTCAAGGTCACTCGGAATCAATGAATCGATATCGATGCTAATCTGGGTCAACCGAGGATAAAATTGATTGAGTTCAACCAGGGTCAAATCGAGATTCACGTTGCAAACGCAACGCACGACCGTAGTCCCGATACGCAAAAGCGAAACTCAAAAGAGTGAACCCGTTTCGCTCTAATTGACATCGATTCTTCTATGAAATCTTCTCCCGTTCGCGCTTTACGCTGAAACTATACAACCGATGTCTATCCGTAACAAGATCGCGTACTTTTTTTTTTACCGTAGAGCGCGTGATAGATACGGTTGATAATAATCGCTCTATCCGCGGGACATCGTACTCAATTTTCTTTTTTCACAAACGCGCGGACGTAGACAGTAGGGCAAGAACCGTCCGATCGGATCTAAAACAGCGAACGTTCCATTCTGCAAATGCCACGACTCCGCTCGTTGCCCTTTATTCCACATAATCGCGATCAAAATCTCCGTAAGAGAGGTTAAACGTATACCGACGAGTTTACGTTCGCCGTAACGATGATCTTCGCTACTTTTAGCAAAACCCAGGCCCAAATGCGCGAATCGACGAGGTGCGAGGATGAACGAGCCACTCGGAACTCTTCCCTCAGCGGAGCGTTGACCTAGCGAACGAGCGTTCGGTGTTCAATTCGTAGGAACGACTGTGAAAAGTGCGAGAGAGAGAGAGAGAGAGAGAGAGAAAAAAAAAGAGAAAAACGAAGGAAAAATGCGAAACGGCGGTCAGCCGCAACAAACGGCGGTGATGGCGCCGCCGCACCTAAATGGCTCCGCGCAATTCATTTCCGGCGGATACGTCGGTTACGTGCCACGACAGTCCTGGGGCCAATTTCAACCCCCTCAGCATCCGAGGAACACTGGGAGGCCTCTGTCGCATCCACCGCCGCCACCCTCGAGGAGGGAGAGCCAAAGACCCTCTGGCAATGGTCCTGCCAATCCTAAGAACGCTTCCCTTCCGCATTCCAGGCCAGGAACGCACAGGAGTACCACTCCTTCGGTGAGTCGAGGAGATTTCTTCGCCTTCTCCCCTTTGGGCGGATCTCTTTCTTTTCGGTCGGAAATTTCCCGATGATTTAGGGGGTAGGGTTAACGGTTAACTCCTTATCGCAGGGTGAAGATAGTGATGGGATAATTGGCTATTTTTCGTCCTCGTTGCTGGGTTTATATTTTTACGTTGAGAAGGTGCTTTATGGGATACTCGAGGAAACGGTTTGATCGTTATCGGTGGAATTAAATCGCGAGGGGTTAATTTGATATTTTCCGTCGTCGTTGATGTTTCAAGGTTTTGCATTAAAAATGGGCAACGTTTAAGGCGGGTTTTACGTAGGAAATGGTGAGAGATATTCTTCTCGCGAGCACTGGACATTGAAAAAATCAGAAACGGAGATGTAAGATTACGGGGATGGATTTTGTACTTATTTTGACATTGCTTTTTGGAGAATTACTCAAGTCTCCTCGGGGAAGACTCGGGATTTTAAAACCGTTACACCGCCATCCGCTAATCTCTAATCGTGGAAGAACGAGGACGATTCGCAATACTGTGTCGAATTCAGCGGGAGGCTGAAACAAAGGATTTCGTTCCGCGGTGACCTGTCCAGTTAAAAGTAAAAACGAGAGTCTAGCGTGGCGCCGCCGGTAGTCTTTAGAAGACAATTAAAAATGAATTCGTCGCCCTGCGACTCTTTTGTCGGCTGTTTGACAATGCGAGTAGTTTCGGCTACCGTGCCTCGATTTGCCGCGGTGAGAAGGGGGGAAAAAAAATAAAGAGGATGGGCGGCAGAGAAAGAGAAAGGCAAGGGAACAGGAATCCACTTATGCGCCGTGAGTATCTAGAAAAGCACGTCGTGGAATACCATATGAGGCTTAAAACCATCCGCGAAGGAATGTCACAAAATCTACCCGGTGTCTCGAACGCGCTCGTCGATCGATCGGTTTCGTTACGAATCGATTGAATTATTCGTCCCACCGTACGCCGTCTGGATTAAACCGTAATTTTTATTACGCGTGTGTAATGCACAACGCGGTGGTTGTGCAAAATAATAATAGACTGTCAACTTTAGGAGCAGTTCCGTATTTTTATTATACATCCTCGATAAGTTTAAGTTTCAAGACTTATATATTTAAATATGAATTTCCTTTCTCCGGAGTAAAACTGATCAGAGAGTACTATTTGGTGGTTTACAATATTCTGGTTAAGGGTTCGTAATGTATTCTTTGACGGTTCAAAATGTTCTGCAGAGGAAAGGATCGGCAGGTTTAAGAAAAACTATTATCTATCGAATAGGATGTGGAGGGGATGGCGAGTAAGATGTTTTGGTGGAAAGTAAAAGAAGAGAAGTACTAGAAGTTTTGAAGATGAACTAGTGATAAGGGGAGATGAGTAAGGGAATGGTGGGGATACAGAGTCTAAGGAAGATTTCGATGGTGTACAAAATATTTGCAACGCTAACTTATGAGTAACCTTATCACCAGAGAATTAAATAGAGATTCGGTCGGCACATTACGCGTGTTAATGAGAGAGCGGGTACGCAGAAAAAAAAAGTATAACACAAATTACGTTTATTCGAAGCTTTTGGTCCGGTCGGACCATCGAAACCGTCGAGACCGTCATAACTACGCTCCTGGCGCGAGCAGATTTATTTTACGCGAGAAATATCGAGAAATAATGATTACACGAGCGTTCGTAACTGTACAAGGTAGCGTACCTACCGGCAAAAAAAAAAAAAAGATGTTTCGAGTTTTGCTTTCACGGCGGAGGCTGTGCCCGTAGGTAGAGGTACTGTTTACGAGCGCCGGGTAAAGCCTTGAGATTGACATCGACACGCACGACACGAAACGCGGGGAGAGCCAGCTCTTTCTTTCGAGGGACCAGTTTTCACCGTAAAGCTTTGCTCAACCCTAACCTCAAAGTCCCGCTGGCAACCCGAGCCCCGTCGCGATACTAGAAAGTGGTCGCGGTGTCGCGTTTCGAGCAATTCGATCGAACGCTTCGAAGAGGCTTGGGGGGGCTACTCGAGTTCGAGAAAGAAAAATAAATAACTCTGCCTCGCGACGAACGCGTCGTCTTTAGTCAGAATTTTATTAACCGGTCAAGTCTGTGAGGTACAGGCAGGGAACGTAAAAATTACCCCTTTCTTGCACGGATTTATTTAATGTAACCACGTCTAGTGGTTAGATTTTAATACATACTTACATATGTATATTAAAAGTAGTTATCCTTGCTAACCACTGTTAATGAAAATGAGAAAAATATATTCTCCGACGATGCAATAAACTATAGAAAATGGTGGTCAACATAGTTAACCACTATGCCGCAAGGAGTTAACGACAAAGTTTGGTTTTCAAAATCCCTCACTAGGCGCGGAATTAAAATCAAGCGATGGCGAGTATACACGTCGACTTTAGGAATTTTAGGTCTCTCACGCCTAAAGGGCTGTGATGTCACATTAGAATGGACCAATGGGGCAATAGGTCCCGTTTTAAAAAACATTTTGGAAAATTCTGAAAAAATTACTTATTTATGAAGCTCTCTAATGTCATAATGCGAAATGAAATTGATAATCACAACCTATAAAACGAAAAAAAATCCTTAAAGGACAGTCAATAGGTACCGTCCCCGATGGAATCGCGAGACTCGAAGTGATTTTTATCCTCCTTCGGTTTTGATCCATGCTTCTCGATCCCCTTCTCTCGCGCAATTGCACCACGTCGAGAATAGAGCTCGCAGTTTCTACGGTCAGATCGGTTAACGTCATAACTGGTCGACGTTAATTATGCCCGGTAAAAACATTTTTCGAAGGCCCTGTTACTTTGTTAATTGGAAGGCCTAGCCCCGATAGAGAGAGAGGACGTCGACAAAAGAACGTCTTGTAGAGATTATCCCGGTGCAGCGAGGAAATACCGGTGTAACAGGATTCTCGAGAGGACCGTAAGATCTCTCGGAGACTGCGCTCTTGTTATTCTTTTTCTTTTTTTCTTTTGCTTCGTCTTTCTTTCGTACAAGATCGGCCGAGGCCAGTGCAAGGTCGACTCTCACCATTATCGGTCCACCCATGCGAATGGCGTGTGTATGCAAAAAAGATTCGACAAAGCGTTTTCTTTTTAACGCTCGAGATAAAACTTGGATAGTGCAGAGTCCGTCGCGGGGGAATCGTAAAGTTTTCAGATAAGAAGTAGCACTCGGTCGATTTTGCTTATAAAAAATTATTATTTATAACAGAATATAGTGTAGCGTAGATAGGGTTGTTTTTGGTATAGAGTCTTTCACGTTTTGAATATCACGTGGCACAGATGGTGACCATTTACTTTTAAGCAGGATAAGCAGGTGACTGGGAAAAATGACACTTACAATGACGGTGTAGGTACATACACTCGGGTACCTGCATTATTGTTATCTATGTTTTTCCCGTAAATTATTTCACTGTCGTGAGTTTATCGGTTTTATATCATATCATATAATATAAACCGTACTTCCTAAAAATTTCGTAGAAAAATGAATTAAAAAACTGAAAAGGTACTCAGGTATGTACCTTTACAGTCACGTAAATGTTCAAATAGACTGTCCCCCGCGCGACTAACGTACGGTTAACTCGCAAATAACTTTACTTCCAATTTACTTCCATGGGTTCGGTATCGGCTATTATATTTACCTTCGATGCGACTCGCTGCTTGATAATTCGCTTAATTCTCTCGACGTATCGACTCCCGTTATTGGATATAAATTTCATTATCCAACGAACATCGTTCGCATTCTCGAGGACTCCGCGAAGGAGATGCAACTTAACGCGAAATGGTTGGCAGAGGATCCTTACTGCGTTTCGTACGTGATTGTCGATGTCGTATCCTCCGGGCGCAGCTAGCATACATAAGCGAACGTGTATGGGTGTGTAACGTACGTAAGTCAGTTACGAGCGCTATCGTTGCAAGCTAACCGAAGCTCGCGCGCTGCATTGGAAAATGCGGTAAAGTTATATTACCCGGCAACGTTAAACTTTGCGGCCCCGGTATGTCGATCGAAGAACTTCATTCCGTGTACCGCGAATTACGCGCAAGAATTTTCGCCCAGAATTATCGCGTGTAATCGAAATTAAGAGACAACGTCTTGTCTTGGGCCAAGTACAAGTATGCGAGAAATGAAATATTTTGTCGAGAAGATTGCCATTTTTTTTTTTGAAAGGCTATTAGTCATAGGAATTTATTAATTACGCGAGTAAAGTACAGTGACCACATTCAGGGTCGAGTAAATTGACAGAATTTATGTTAATCGTATCACTTATCGTTCCGATAAGAACTTATTACTATCTTCGTCGCGACATCGTTCGATAAAAAAGACCGTTAATTACAATGACGCGAAATATCGTGACACGCGCGTATCGTTCGATCAAAATCGATCGAGCGTACGAGATAGATGTGGAACGCGATAAAAAAAAAAAACACACACAGGAAATTGGATTTTACGAATTCCGATATCGAGGAAACGTACATCGGGAAACGAATATTTTTCGTCCCACCGTTTACGGAAATAGAAGTTTTCGTTGTTTCGCATTTCAGCGGTCGTTATCAAACTTTCCCGGGACGGACGACGCGTCGCGACGTCGGCGTTTGCAAAGCTTATCTCGCGATAATAATTTCTACGCTATTAAGAGTCTAATCGTACGGTCCGGAGAACCCGTCTCTCGTGGATTTCTCATTATCTCGTATCGTTGGAAATGAGACTCAGCGGCAAAGGAATTGCGCGATACCCGTTAAATTCCAAACGTTCGTTTGATTCGCCCGATTAAACGTGTAATCGGAAATATACCGTATTCATTTATGCTTGGACGAGTACGGTAACGTTATTACCGTCGCTCTATTAGCGCTTTGTAAATACTGGCGTGCACAGGTACATACATACGTCGCATAAATCAACCTGCGCCCCGAGAAACCGAAATGACGCAACGTTTTATCAAAAATCCCCGACGGTCCTCTTTCGTTTATCGTTAACCCCTTGTCCTATAAGCACGAGTCTGACTCGTGGTAAAGGATTTGTTCCATAAGCGAAAACCACGATTTCACATCGAGTATATTTAACTAAGTATTAATTTACAAATTGCTAGTAATTCATTATCCACTTTGAAATAATAAATTGGTTTTTTTTTCCCTTTTTCTTTAATGTTGCGCCAGTTCGGTCACACGGCTGAACAGTTGAATGGCACGGCGCGTGACCGAAGTTCTTGTTTACTATGGCTCGCGCGATCGGCAGATATCGTGTTAGAACAAGGGGTTAAATGATGTAAAATAATAACGAGGAACGATACAATTGTTCCACCAATACCGGCACGCATTTGGTAAAATTCGACCGCTGAAGGGAGCTCGGAGTAAACTTCATAAATCCCTAAATGAAGTTCGGACGTAAGGTACTTAATAATGGCTGAAGAAGCACGCTTCCGGGGGCGGAAAGTCTGCGCCGGTGGTTTATTAAAGGCGATGCATTATGCGACATAATGCATCCGCGGAGTGCGCAAAAGGTGGTCATTCGGCTTTAATAAAATGAATATTCATGCGCGTTTCCAGGGAATCCATTGGAAACCGGGGGGAAGGGGGGGGGGCAAAGGCCGACGGTGAAATTAAAACGCGGGAAATAAATTTCTGGCTGGGCTTAATGGGTTTCCGAAAAAGAAGGAGGAAAGCAGCTTCGCGCGGTAAAACTGGCGTAAGTTATTGCTCGTTCGTTCGCACGCGCAACCCTGTTATATCCTTTTGTTTTTTTAATTCCCTGAAAAATTCAGGAATTCCAGCTTACGTTTCGTCGCGTAAGACTTTTGTGCTTTCTATAATTACTCTCTGGACGCGTAATACTTCGTCTGTACGCTATTTACTTTCGCGTTGCTGACCTCGTTAGTTTTAATAATATAGGAGAAACTCGGCTGACTGCGCCATACTACGAAATTATGGTTAATTCCGTGGTATTAAGAATATTATTACAGAGCACTAAAAGGATACGTACATATTTTATGTTCGGGTGTTTCGTACGCGGAGAAACTTTGCCGCGTGGGAATTCGACTAGGACCAGGGAGAGAGGTCGGTCGACAACTAAAATTGCGCGTCAAGAACGAAAGAATGAAAATTTGTCGTAGCCAAGAAGAAAATAATACAAACCGAACGTGTAAACGGTGCGAAAATCATTTCGCTTTACGAGTGACGGAATATTGAATTCGATCCATGTCGGTCGATCGAGTATCGAACGTTGGTAAAGGGGGAACGTGCCAACAATATCCAACGTTGTCCCATTATCGTTTACGGTGAAAATCCAATAACCCGTTGGCGATCGGATGGTTATTATGCAGGGAAGATTCCAGGCAACTTCAAAATTCGAAAGTAGTTCAACGAGCGTGCGTTAGCGCCATGTGTCGTTCGACCTCGTTTGCCGCGAGAGTAATTCATCGTACGAGAGGGAGCTGAAATTAAAGTTTAAACGGCACTTCAGGGCCCGACGAAGTGATTCCGAGCGTGGCGGTAAAGCAGCGCGCGCGCGCGCTGCTTCGCCGTTGATACGCCGACGAATCGCGTGCGCCTCGACCTGCTGTGCGAAATAAACGAAAATCATTTTGGTGCAAGATGGTGTACGCCGCCGAACACTCGACGAACGATCCGCTTGCCCGCGATGGCAAATTCTTGATTCTCGCACCGAATTACCTCGCGCGCGCTCGTAACGTGGCGAAAATCCGTCTCTCGGATCCCGACGGGGAATTCACGCCTATTGTGTGCGTGAAGTTAAAAGATTTCGAATTTGTCAGTTCGATTAAGATAGACCAGTGATAGTCAACCTGGTACCTACCGCCCACTAGTGGGCGATTTAAGTTTTTATGGTAGGCACTGCAGGGGTTGTCGTCCGTTATTACAAACGAAAAATGTCTAAATAACTGTATTGCACCTGCGCTAAATTGAGTTACCACGGTACTGGTGGGTGGTAAGTAAATTTGACCATCAACAAACCTGTAAAAGTGGCCGGTAAGCGCAGAAAGGTTGACGACCCCTGAGGTAGACGAAGGGGACTCCTCTATGCACAAAATACTACTGATGTACATGAGAACGTTTGGGCATTGAAATTTAATTCTGTTGGATATTTGTAAATTTGAATCTCGCGCCTATGGTATAGTTTTAGTTTATAATTGTGGCTGTATGACTTGTTCGTTTTTGTACGATCTATCGGAATATCGATCTTCCGGTGTTTCCGCACTCCTCACTTCTCATGTGCATGCGGTAAAGCATTAAGTGAGTCCCGAAAAGTATTGTGTTCTTTCGCAGAATTATTATATATCTATCTGATTAAATATTGCTTTACTATTAAAGTTCTAATAATAGAAGTGAAGTGTATCACATGAATATCGAATTAGTATTCGTATACATAAACTCGATTAGTATTCCAACTAATAAATTCGAATAAATTACCAATATTATGCAACCTGATCTTTTGATACTATCGAAATCACTGATGCACCAAGCTTTGCGAATTTTCTTGTTTCTGCCCGTTATAGATGTAAAACGCGCAAAGGATAGCCAGATAATAAAGTGTTAATCGCCACTGAACTATCAACAATAATAAACAAAATAATAAACCGTTGCAGTTCAACATCTGCAACGACGGCAAAAATTAAAATATGCCCGTTCCTTATAAGGATCGTTGTACGCTAATGGGTTAATTTCGCTCCTCGCCGCTCTGTACCGGGAAAAATTGATCGTAATATCGTACTGACGCTCGAGCTAGAAATCGATCGTATACCGTACTCCCGTCTGGTAAATAAAGTCGGGCTCTCCTTCCAGTCGTCACTTTCTCCGGTTAAGTTAAAGGTCACCGGCCGGCCCCTCCGTTTTCATCCGCGCGAACGTTATTATTACGTCTTATTTTACGAGTCGACGATCTCGCAACGCTGCGCGAAAATGCTCAACGACTCGCGAGACCGCGTCCGACGAACGAACACTCTCCGGATCTACCGGTACTCTATACCAGGATTTTGGTACTATAGTTACCCGTGGCAGAATTAAGGGCTTAAATCTAGATCATGCACATCTCTGGATCTTCGGATCCCCAAACGCTTTTTTTTACTCTATCAAGTGTATTTCGGATCGCTGATCACAAAATAATTATAGAATTTCTGTTCTACTGAAAATTATTTCACAAGGAATCACATGTGTTTGCTTGCTTCATAAATAGTTTGGGGATCCGGAGATTCGGAGATGTGCATGATCTAGATTAGTTCCGAATTGAGTCGTCGCGTCGGAGCAATTTTCAGTCGAGAAATGAATCGCGTCGATAATAAGGTTACGCGTTGCAATTCTACGTTACGAGATTTTATTCACCGGAGCATCGGCTTTGAACGCGAGACGCGCTCGCCGCTACCCGCGTATTCGCGTCGCGCGCCGCTCCGTAGTTCTCTAATCGACGAATTTTTACGATTCGTTTAGCGTGTACAAATATTTGTTTTCTCTCTCTCTCTCTCTCTCTCTCCCTCTTGTCGACGCGTCTGCAGAGACAATTTACTCGGAGCGCGTGCGGGATGACGAGAATTATAGCTCCCGGGTGTTAAAATAAATACGTTGTATTACGAAACTCGGCGAGTTAACGTAAGGAAGTTGGCACGATTGCTTCAGTGGAAATACAAGAATACGTATGTACTTGTTTGGGCTCGCTCTGGCTTTCAAACTCAAAGGTGGAACGAAAACTCTCGAGGCACACCTCACCTGTCTCTAATTAACGCGCGTCAACGCGAGGACTGAAGGTGTCTTCGCGGAATATCGTGTCGACGCGTCCTTCGCATATTTCTATACCTTATTAATATTCCTCGCTTCCCTCAACTTGGACTCTCGTCGCACTGTCTATCGCGCGCGTCGTTGTACTCGCGTCACGGCAGCGCGAGCACCGAGGAATTAGAGAGATGCCCCGGTGTTTCGGTCTGGCCACTGATTTTATTAGCCCACTCCGAGAGAATAACCACCGTTCCGATGAACAAGTTAGCTGCCTCGAAACTAAGTTATCAACTATCCCCGCGTCGAAACAGCCCACGAGTTTCGTGCCGCCTGAAACTCTCGCCCATACGCGAAATAATTCAGCCAGCGCCCAATTAATTAACCACGGCTCGTGCTTCGTATTATTACTTTAAAGTTAAAATTCGGAAGAATACAATTATGATAAACGGCGTGGCAGCTGTGCGAGCGGAGAGAAACGAAAAGCGTTGGCGATCGAAAATATAAGAAAGATATTCAACTATCGTGTCCTGGGATTGTGTTAGAAATAACCACCCTTAACACACTCAAACGGATATATATATATATAATATAATGTATTTTCTACGGTGCTACAATTGTGTGTTGTCTGTTTCGTACGCCTACAACTCTGTCTCTAAATCCACTGCTTTGTAAAAAGGGCCTTTGTCACCCTTCGCTAGCCTGTTGCCAATCCTCTCCCCACCACCACTTCCGGTGGCGACGTTCCGTTACACATATTTTGAAATCCAGGGATGTACATGCATATGTACAAGACGTTCCTACGCCCCCTTTCCTAATTATCTTACAATTGTGAATATTTGGGAATGAATGCGATTGAGATAAGTGCGAATGGTCCTGTGGAATGCGTGTGGAAGAACGAGGCGTGAAGTGCGCCGAAAAAAGAAGCGCAGCGACATTGCGTCGTACGTCTCTCGAGGAGAAAGAAGCGTAGATTGCGTAGTTGCGTAGATTAGTCGTTGTTGCGTTGTATCTTTGATTCCATTGTTATCCACATATATACTTCATTATAATTAAACAGTTTTTGTATACTCAATCCTTTGAACGATTCCAAATTAACATCTATAATCCCACAGTATTTCTATTGACGGATATAATCGGAACTATTGCGATGCATTCGAGCGAACATTCAAAGGATCCGGAAAACATTGCGCACTCGAACATTGGATACACGCCGCTAACTTTTCAGCTTCTACCATCGCGTCGGCACTTTAACCACCTACGTGCCCGGCTCTCTGTGCCGCTGACACCCGCTAATTATAATTTGTGTCGTGAGTTTCATGCGCTACGCTCCCCGCAGACGCGGTGGGAAGGGAAAAAGGGGCTAAGATGTACCTTGCCGACTCTCGACTACGTTGCAGCTGCATCGCGCACTGCAACCTCTTCTTTTTTTCCATCGTTCTCCTCGAGGTTGGAAGAGCGAGCGAGAGAAAGAGAGAGAGAGGGAGATTCTCTCCGCCTCTCCTGTTTTTCCTCCGCTTTTCTCTTGGCACCCGGAAATGCTACTAGCAGCCAGCTCTAATCGCCGTAACGACAGTGGTTTACGTTTGGAATGGAGAAAAAAAAAGGGAAGAGGAAATTGGGGTCGTTTGAATTTTGTCGGGAGAATTTTATTTTCTTATTTTCGTCGTTCGCTCCCCCTCCTCGTTTCCACCCGCCATCTCCCCCTTCGTTCTTTTTTGCGTGTTTGGTTTCGCGATAATTGATTTTGCCGCGAGCCCGGTTTCTTTTATTTCTCTTTTTTTTTTTTTATTTCACGCGGACGGTAAATGCGATTGGAAAGTTTAATGACGGCGTTAAGTTGTGAGGCGAACGACAGTTCCTGGATAAAGTCTGGCGGAATGTTACGCAACGGCCGTTGATTGAATTTCAGCAATGATTTATCATCGTGCCAAGTTTCAGAAGAATTCTTCCGGCGAGAAATCGCGTCTGTCGAAGTAATCGAGCGCATCTGCACGAAACAACGATTTAATCTGGGGACTACGTACGAAAGAAATACAAAAGAAATCTTTTCGAGTAGAAACGACGAACGTGTATTTCTTTTTTTTGCACGGTTCCGTGCAATTTTTTTTATACCCACGCGAATCGCGCGAAACGTCACGTAGGCTAAAAAGCTCGTCTCGCGATCGGAGCGACGAGATTGAGAATGGAAAAAAGTAAGCCGAAGGGTGAAAAAAAGAATTCGCGATACTCACCCGATAAAATCTGACAAATCTGCTTTGCAAATTTTCGCGCGTACCCGGCGTGGCGTCGCCGTTTCGAGAGCGTTTCGACGCCTCGATGAATTTACAGGATATCGATTTTATTCGCGCTTTAATGTTCCTCCTCTGCCATCGACAAGCCATAACTTTCGTTTAAAACGAATGGTCCCTGACGCGAAGGAGTTGATCCGCGAATATCGAAACAAGAACGCGAGCTATATAGACGAGAATGCCCGTAAGGAAATTGAGCGCAAATCGCGTGCCCGTTAGGGAGAAAATTTATACAACGATCTTCCTTAGCGAGAAGAAATATAAATTTCAATTTTCCCTAACAAACTCGTGCCTCGTCGCTCGCGAGCGTCGTCTTTGCGAGTGTACCTTAATTTACATTTTCCCGCCCCAACAAAAAACACGGGCAAAGAAAGGAGTAATCGAATTACACCGGTGGTAAGAGCGTATACGAAAATGCAAATGAAAGAGTGGAGGACGATGCGATTCAATCTCGATGGAGAAATTGCAGTCGGCGTTGCGAATGAAGTTATGCAATTGCGACGGGACGAGTCTGCGGAAGGCCGGCGGTTGAGTCTCGGACGGATAGTCGAATCGAGGGAATGCGTTTAATTAGCCCTTGTCCTGCGATTTTCACCCCCCCCCCCCCCCGCCCTCCCCCTTCGACGGTCGTTATGACGCCACGCGTCATCTGTTAGAAAGAAGCCAAGGAAAACTGCATTCGTCGCTGGCATAACTGCATTTATTAGTCGTCGAAGGACGCAGTTGGGAAGAAAGTCCCGCGTGGATTTTCTCAGCGAGTCTCGCGATTCTTTTCAAGATGACGCGTTGCTCAATTTCGCGTTCCAAATAGAATCGTGGGCATTTAGAATTTTAAACGGCATACGGAGCGAGTGATTCGAAAACCGTGCTCGTTCGCGCTACGATCGAGTTAATCGTGCGTATCGATGATCGATACCCAACTCCTCGGCACTTTGCGTCGTTGTACTTTCCCATTCGCGGAAATGTCAGAAGTTCTTGGTACGGCTAATGAAAACAACTCTTCTTTTTCTCTCTCTGTTACAGAAGGTGGACCCCGAGCTGATATTTACGAAACAAGAGCGAATTGGGAAGGGTAGCTTTGGCGAGGTGTTCAAAGGTATCGATAACAGGACCCAGCAAGTCGTTGCCATCAAGATCATCGATCTCGAAGAGGCGGAGGATGAGATCGAGGATATCCAGCAAGAAATCATGGTGCTGTCACAGTGTGACAGCCCGTACGTCACAAAGTATTATGGGTCCTATCTCAAGGTACGCAACGACAGAAATATTATTCGCCGGTAGAATTGGCGTTTCGACGATTTTAAATCCCTTGTCGAAATTTCGCGTTCGTCGCGAATGAAAGATTCCTGAATCGCAAATTTCTGTCGCCGATGCCGCCTCGACGAATACCCACAATATTTACGTCCGGAGAATCCAAGTGTGAACGAAATCCGTAGAATTTTTCAAACGCGAAGAATAGGAATGGCCCGTCGGACGTTTAACCGTCGCTTCCGGTTCGACAGTATCGCGTGGACAGGGTTACCACCTGTAGCGATGATATAGGACGGTGATATTTTGACCTCCTCAGAGTACATTGCAATGTACATACATACATAAACCTTTATAGCGTTTTATTGAAGCCACTTTCGATTTGTTTACACAGGGACCTTTTGTGCATCACAATACACACTATATTCTTTACTTCACTTTTGTCAGAGTAGAATCCATATAGCGCGCGCATGAGATTTGTCATATAAATAATTTAGATAACCCAAAAGTGATTGGCATATTTTCTAGTCGAGTTTTATAGGATGAAAAATTATATTTAAAAAATTATATTATATGTATTTTCATCCTATGAAACTCGACTAGAAAATATGCCAATCACTCTTGGGTTATTTAAACTACTTTGAACGCGGTCGAGATTAATTTTCGTAAATACTGTTTGTCATATAAATGAAACATTTTTTAAATGTTTCATGTCCCTGTAATGTACGTACTAAATAAGATAATTAAAAAAGAAATCAATTCTTCTCAGAAAAATAAAAAGTCAGGACCCAAGGAGGTTAACGACGTGGACAAAAATCTTTGGCACTCGCTCGATGCTCTAAAAATTCCCCATTAGAATCCCGTCCATAATTAGAGAATATTTGATATTGCGTTTCTAATCGAGTCCACGATTACGCTCTCACGATCGAACCCGCGTAGAACGGAACGTGGCTAAAGTTCCACGCCGAACCCCACCGTGTATTCGACCGCTTTACGAGCTCACAAATAGCAGCGGCTGCCGAACAATGCAACAAAACGAACCGGGCTCGGACGCGTCTTGTCTCGGCTAACGTTGAAAGCGTGTCGAGGATCCCGCAAAACATCGTTCGTCATGGTTCACCAGACTCCGTCGGAGAACGGGGACTTATGCAAACCTCCGCGGTCGTGCGATCGAGCGACCTTTCTACGAGCCCCGTGATCTCGATACCGTTGATCCCGAGATTCCCAGGACGGGGGAATCGTCGAACGAAAATTCACCGGCGAAACGCTGGTTAGCGTTTCGCGCGAGTTCTCCCGCCTCCCTTGTTTACGCGCATTCGCGTAAGGCCCTCTTCGCGCAGGGATAATTAAACGACGCTTGAATCGAATGGATAGTAGGAGACTGAGCGACTATTGCGCGTGTGTATTTGAATGGCGTCATTCGGGTGACGTTACTGACATTGACGTGACTGATAAATTGATGCGATATGCAGCTCGCGATTCGATGTATCCGCTTCCTGGTTACTCTAGTCTCTAGTCAGCTGAGTTGCCGAAATAAGTATATAATTATCTGACTTTGTGTTGGTTTATAATGGTGCAAAATGTTAATATAAAGTTTGTTAATTAAATTGAAAAGCATCCCGCGCAGTATCAAGATACAGGATCTTGTCTGGGACCAAGTACAAGTATGCGAGAACTAATCCTTGTATCTTTTCCTAAAAGAACGAACGAGGGTTTTCGAGGTTGACCACCTCACATTAAAAAATTAATAATTTTTTTAATTATACCTCGAAGAGCTGAAAAAATGTCACCGACAAAGCTTGAAGTAACCACTGAAGTTAACCTCGCATGTAAATCGACAAGCTCCGCGCGTGACCGGTAACACCTGGTTCGATAGAGACCCTTCGTATCTCGTGCGGGCACCGATTAGAAATTGACGATACCATAATCGCAAAGATCATTTTCGACCATCCGCTCGCCGCGAAATTCTCATTCCCAAAATCGTTCTGTATCGCGACCCAGAAGAGAAGTAGTAACGTCTACGTATTTCGATCGAACCGTACACTCGGATGGGTAACTATACCTAACGATCGTTAATGACCATTTTGCGCGGTCATTAAGGAAAGTTCTCGACGGAGCTTAATATCGGGCGCCCGCTTCATTTCATAGGTAATCATCTTAATTTTCCGCTTCCCGAGTACGGAAACGGTAGGGAGGGGGTGGGAGGGAGAGAGGTACGCGTAGTAATCCGTTTCCTCGTTTCCCCGAGCCTCCCACGGGAATTGGGTAGGCAGGGGGTTGTTTCTCCCCCATTCTGTCGCAATTAATGTTTGCCCGGTACCCCGCCTCCCCCGATGACAGTGGATAACTATCGTTTCGAATCACTTTGTCCCGTCGCGGAGTGTAGGTACTCTCCGCGGCACTTCAGATTTAATCTTCGATAATGCATTATTCTAATGGACGCGCGGGGAGTTTTGCATTTGTAACGCGAAACGATTTGTACCAACGTTATTCCCGTATCCATAATTGTACCTACGAGAATATTCAACCGATAAGGTGGATTTATTAACGTAGATTAAAAGGCTCTTTATGGGTTTCGGTACCGAACTCTACGCTCAACTCGACAGGTTCGCTTATCCCCCCCCCCTCCGGTAAGATCTCACGCGTTCTCGATAAATTTCTGCGTTTCGAGAGCGAAACGTTTAAATCTCCAGGAATGATTTTATCTTCGCTCGCGTTGGTATCGGCGCGACCGTGCGCGAGCAAATCGCAGAGAGCCCTCGTATCGGCGTACATTACTATCTTACGGTACGCGGCTATTATGCCGCCATTAATCACGGGCGTGCACGCAAAAGGATCTTCCATCCTCCGCAAAACTCGTGTACCACCCGGTGCTCCTATTCTCCGTTCCGATGCCACGGAAGGAGCTTCGGAGAGAAACAAAAGAGAGGAGGTCTTCCGGAGATTTCCTCACGCTCACCCACGAGATTTCGTTCGGCTCTTCCCGTCGTTCTCCGTCTCTGCCCGTTCGCGTTGGAATCTCTCTCTTTTCTTTTCTATTCTTCTTTTTTTATATATATATTCTCTCCTTGCGAACGGAACAAAGCGCCGACTCTCGATGACACATCCGCGATAATTGTTAAGCCCCGCGAGAGCATGAAAAGCGAAGGTACGCGCTCGATGCCTACGCGTACATCTACGCGACTGATGTCATCGCGTGTAACGGGTGTATCCGTTCTTCTCTACGTGATTCCCGTTCTTAACAGTCGCGGTCTTCCTCATTTGGAAATTATTATTAAGCCGATCGGATTGCGTCGGCAACAGTCATAGAGATATGGTGACACTTCTTTTTCGTATTACCGATCGCGACTACCGGGGACGACGAAACGTCGAGATCGCGTGGAAATGCGTTTTGCGATCGATGGGAAAGGACGAGAAATTTGGAGAGATGGAAATAAGTAGGGGGAGTCCGAGAGCAGGGAGATTTCAGCAATTTTTTAACATTAAGAACAATCGACGCAGCACTATTTTTTTAATAATCTAGAAAAACATGGAATTTATTTTTTGCTACTATCTAACCATGCTCTCTCTAGAGATCAATTTTATTTGTCCACTACATCGATTACGAAAGAGATTATATTTAGTTTCATAAAAAATGATTCAATTATTCCGGACTCCCCCCACCTGCAGAGCGAGATATCGATGCACCGCTACAAGGATACGCGAATTAGCTTACCATTTACACTAAAATTATTTTTATTCTAATTCAGAATTATTATTTTAATTACTATTAGAATTAGCCGGAATTTCGCGAGACAATCTACGGGAAAGCGCGACAAACGACGCGCGTATGCGTTTATCTGTAGGTAGGTCGGGGCGAGCAATAACGGTCGTCGTACTTTGCCGACACTCCTTAACGTTTCTCAATCCGGACGCATCGAGGATGATGAGGGGCGTTTCGTCGTATTCTCTCCCCGCTTTCGTGCCGTTTTTCCTCTCCCTTCGCCTTTGTCTCTGGAGGCAGATTATTATTCTTCCCCGTGCTCGCGTGTGTGTTTCGGTCCAATCCGTGAATGCCGCTCAACGTTATCCTCCCGTTTCCCCGATGTCGTTACGCGAGTCTTTTTTCTTTTTTTTTTTTTTTTTATAAACAATTGTACGCCCTTCTCGGGACGGGAATAATTTACAACAATCGTGGATTTAACTTTGCAACCGGCCCGACGACAGCGTAGTCTCGTTAGAGAGTCTTTTTCTCGTCCACCGTCGGAAGGAAGCTAACAATTTTATTCGGCGGCCCACTTTTGTCGAGTTCGCGAGATTTTCCAACGGAAAAACCGGAATACGCGGAAAAGTTGGGGATCGCGAACTCGCAGCGTCGCGTCGGAGGGGAACGTCTGGGGCGACGAGGATCCAGGACAACATTCCTACTGGCGCCTTTCTTCTCCATTATATGCCCGGTTCGTTGTTTCTCGAACAAAGGACGATTCGCCCCGGCCGCGTGCTCTCTCGCGGCGCGCGGAGAGACAGGAATGGGCATCTGAGATTTTACGAACGAATGGATATCTAATTCGACGCTCGTTACGCGAACATTTGGCCTCGAGTGCCGAGGAAAATTCAGGCCACTTTAACGTAATTACGGCACTCTCGTCCCTTAGCTCTTTAACGCTAGGTTTACGGGACCCGTCAATTTGACGGATTTCAAATTTTTTAAATGAAATATTCCAAAAACCATGGCATTATGTTTGAACCATTTTGCATCGTAAATTAATTCAGACTTAATTTGAATAAATTTATTTCTTAAAGAAAATGCGTATTTTCGTTTATCCGTCAATTTGACGAATTTCAAATTTTGAAATGAAATATCCCAAAAACCATGGCATTAATCTGAACCATTTTGCATCGTAAATTAATTCAGACTCAATTTGAATAAATTGATTTCTTAAAGAAAATGCGTATTTTCGTTTACCCGTCAATTTGACGGGTGCTCGTAGAGATACTCGTAGAAACGCCCATAAACCTAGCGTTAATGTCGAAAAACGCCCCGTTCCACGCACAGCGTGCGCCTAATTTTCATTTAGGAGCCCACGCTCTTTCGATTATAATTTTTCGCGCGATCCGAACACCCGAACCCCCGAAGTCTTTCTATAAAAGGCGAAGGCGTTAACGAGGTCTTTATGTAACGCGCATTGCGATTCCTCGCGACGATGCGTCTATTATTAGCCTGCCAATTTCCTAATGGCTCCGATCTCTCGTTCAACCGCGATCCAAGAATAGGCACGGCGCTGCGTCGTCTAAATAACGATGAATTTCTTTTTCTTCCCTCTCTAGCGGCAATTACGCTCAATCTACTATTCGCTGATATTGTACGCTTTCGCTATCGTTGGTTCCACCACGGATATCGACGAACACCAAGATTAATACCCGCCGTATCGTTTTTCTTCTTCTCTCTTTTTTTTTTTCTACCGCGTGTTTTATGCAAAAAAGAGCTTCGCTCTCGGTTGTTGCTATATAGCGGGCGATCGGAGCTCGACGTGAAATTCACTGGTCGCGCAGCGAGTAATTAGAAAATTGTTTGCGACGTCGTCACAGGAAATTGCGTCAGTTCGAGGGAATAATATAATAACTTCTCATATTTTCAGCGCTGTCTTACTTTCTCCCGATTACTTTAATTTATGAGAAAAATTTCTGACAGCGCGACAGCGACGGCGGAATCCGTCAAACTTTCCGAGTTTCCCCCCTCCCTCCCACTTCTCGCGTTAGACGACGATAATAATCCGAGAGATCGAGAAATTTTATCCCAATTTATGCGAACACTGTGTCGTAACCCGTTACGATTCGTCAACCGTGACGCAGCAGCCTGCGCGGCAGAAACTTTCCCGAAAACGCAACGAGAGGTATTCAAACCGAATCTCGCTGCGAGCGTATCGCGATTTATCGATGTTTAATTCCGCGCTTTACTCGAACGGGTGGTGCGGACGATGCCGGTGGGACAAGGAGGGGTTGGAATATCTCGCGGCAGCGAAGATTAATTCCGTCGCGTCGTTCATCACTGCCAACGGCACTCCTGCCGTTTTGCGAAATGCAGGAACAAAAGGACGCGTGTAAAAAAGAAACGAAATTAGCCATTAATCACCTATGCGCGCTTTGCTTTTCCTCGCTCTACCGAGGAACACCCGTTCCTTTTACGCGGCCCTCTTCTCCCCCTCGCGCGTCGCGAGTGCCGTTCAGGAAAAACACCAGAAGTACCCGTGGTACGCGTCGAATTGTACTTTTGTTTTGTTTTACGTTTTAAGCCGGGGACACACATTACCGTGCCATGCCCGATTCGTGTGTTGGTCGTCAATCGTTAAAAAAAATTGCGCAATGCTTTTTTAAATGCAACAGTAATTTATTTTATCTTATACATACAACATATTATACGTATATTTCACGAACATTGATCGCATTTGTTTCCCAAATCCGTTTAAAGTCAGCTTAAAAATAGTGCATTTTGCATAAACATCCGCAGTCTAGTAATGTGTGTCCCCGGCTTTACTCTTAAATCCATTGTCGGGCGTCGGGTTTGTAAAAGTTGGTGCAAACAAGATAGACATCGTTCGATGTGTATCGAAACTAAATGATCGGTGTTAATCTCATTGAGCGCGCTTCGATTAACATCGTTCGACCGACCGCGACTAGCTTCGCTCTTCGTTAATCGACCGTCGTTACTGTAATTTTCAATCGGCACCTCGATAACGAGTGCATGCGAGCCGCGATGCGGCGTGACGACCGAGAGGTGGCGAGAAAGGCGTGAAAGAGAAATGTGTCGTTGGTGGAAGTCGGCGTCGTTAGAAAAAGTTTTAGCCGGTGCACGGTTGTCGTCAAAGTCGGCGAGGTCTTTAGCGATGGAGGAGGGTCGAGGAGAAATCGTGAGAGAGGGAGAAAAAAAAGACGGTAAAAGGAGTGACCGGTGTCGGGTGGTTCGAGAGTGCCCGCCCCCGGTTTGTCGTTCTTGCCCTTCGACGAAGGTCGATAGAATCCTTTCGAACGTTTTTTTACGCAGCTATCGTGCCGGTGCTTTCCCCGACTCTCTATTATAAACGCGTAATTCGTTTCTCATTGTCCGTGTGAGTCCACGACTTTCGATTAAAAGTTAGACGCGGCGCGTAACAAACGAATCGTTTAAATACGGAAAACATTGCCCTCGTTTCGACCGCTTTCAATTTTCCACCGTACGTATCTCGGATAAAACTCCTTTTGATTCCTGGAGTCAGATTTAAAATGATCGCCTACGGGCTTTCAGTTTGAGATACGGGAAAAAGTTTAACTTCCCTCGACTCGCGAATAGTTTTAATAGTCGTCCGAAGTTTGACGGGAAACCGAAACCGATGCGATTGTTTACCAAAAATTACTTATTTCCATTGAGCTCGCTCTCGGCGTTCTTTTTTCTCTCTTTGTTTGTTTTGTTTCGTGCGCTTCAACGCGACGTTCCAGACGCGATACACTAGCCCGCGTGACGGTTTTTTAACGTCGAGGGCGACATTCATTAAAATGAAAAGCATTTTCGTCTTCGTTCAAGAGCCATGCCCCTATCAGCGAAGTAAAAGAATCGCGGTGGAAGAATCGCGCGAAACGAAAGCGACGAACGAAAATGACGTGGCCCGCGATAGGGATTAAGCCCATATTATATCGTAATCACTCAAGGCAGTGTCAGGACGGGTTTGTTATCGCGTTTCCATTCCCTCGTAGGTATATTATTTTCCAGCGCAAACAAAATTAAGCGTTCGTTTCACGAGACACTCGATTTTCATACCACGGGCTCGCGCGTCTAGCAGAGCCCGTGCACTTTGAATCATGATATCCATCGTAAACCCTGGAGAAATATCTTTTTAATTTTTAAAGTGGATGGTCCTCTACACGTTCAAGAGTAATGTACGTTGGCCCCTGGTGCCCACATTTCCTAATTAAAATCCCCTGAAGGTTAACAAACAGTACCAGATCGTATTTCGCAAAATAGTTTGTAAAGCAAAAGCATAATTTTGTTTAATTAGTCCGCGCACGAAAATATCATCCGGAAAATAAACAAATTGTCCAGCCGTTCGATTATCCGACATTTGTATTCTTTGCCAATCGCGGTAATGTATAGCGGCTGTAACAAGTCACGCGTTAAAATACCACGCGATACGAGATTTGTAAAGAGGCCGCCCTCCTCGAAACAAATCTCATCGTCTCCGCGAAAGGAATAAGAATTTCTCGCACCCTCGGCAAAGAGAATCTCAAGAACCGGGATCGTAATTCCTTCTTTCGCGCATCCCGCTCATTTCACCCGTCCCTTTTCGGTTTCCGAAGCTGTGCGAGGGAGGGAGAGAGCGCACGCGAGAGAGAGAGTGAGTGAGTGGGTGGGGGGGAGAGTGTCTGCCGGATAGGGGAATGATTTAGCAACCCCCTCGTTGCGTCTGCAGAAGTGGCCTGGTTGAAAACCGGGTTGAACGAACCCTCGCGAGGTTGGCCACCTACGTCGACGTGGATCTACATGAGAATAAACGCAGCCGGCGCGCGCGTTGCGCCTCGTGACCGTAGGACGATGATAAATGGTGCCATTTTATGGGCAGCCATACGCGTTTCTACCCTGTATCATGAATATAGAGCCTCTAGTCCGTGAGTTCGGACACCACCGGTCGCTCTCGCTGGCGGGAAAATTATTCCCCATAAAACGTCGGCCTCCTGTCAACCGTTGCGTCCTTCGCGACGGATGAAACTTGATCGACGGTTTTCGAGGGTGCCCTACCACCGGTCGTGGGTGTTTCTTGCCCCGCGCTAGTTTCATTTGCCACGGGTGTGGATATCGAGAGACAAGGTCTTGTCTCGGGCCAAGTACAGGTATGCGAGACTAGACCTTGTCTCTTGAATTTTTATAGACATACCGCTACTTGTACTTGGCCCATGTATTTGCACTTTTGATGTTTTCTTTATTTATCACTTTTGCGTCAGATTTCATTCGGCGCGTACTTTCGATCGATAGTTCGGTCGCCTGACGCGATCCCTCGATCGCTACTTTCTCGTAGCGTTCAATTAAAGCGTTACCCCGACGTATCTTCCCTCGTCGAGTCACCGTCCATCGGCGATCGGTAGACACACGCCTGGTTAATGATTCCCTCGCAACTCGTTGACCAAAGAGCGCAAATCTTAGGCACCCTCGCGCGAACCACTGGCTAATCGTTAATCCGTCGATTATTAACGCGCCATAATTTATCGGCGAGCCCGACGCCGATACGCAGCCTGGACAGCATAGAGATTGATCGTCGATGCGCGGATATAATTATCGCCGGAGGTGCGGTTGACGATCACACGGGATGGTCGGACAGGGTGACGGAAATTGTCGATTCCAGCGAAAGACCGCGCTTCTCGTCAAGGTCAAGCGATATTTGGAAAGATCCTAGGATATTTGGAATCTAGGATCATAGGATCGCGCGTTTACCCTTTAATAATTATTTTCAAACTCGCGTTAACAACTTACGCAAGGCATTGCCGATGCGAAAGTTTCCAGACGCAAAAGTATATTCACTCGGAAATCACGGACGCTCCGTACAGCAGGGATCTTTTCCTCTGTTTACAGGGAACGAAACTATGGATTATTATGGAGTACTTGGGTGGCGGCTCGGCCCTGGACTTGATGAAGGCCGGTAGCTTCGAGGAAATGCATATCGCGGTGATATTGCGAGAGGTGCTCAAAGGGTTGGATTATCTTCACAGCGAGCGCAAACTTCACCGCGATATTAAAGGTGCGCCGATGAAAGAGGGAGTAGTAAATTGTTTTGATTAATAATAGAAACGGGAGAGTACTCCCAATCTCAGGTAGAAACGACGGACCATCTTATCGTCCGTTATCGCGAAATATTACCTGTTTCCGACGATTTTGTCTAACTTCGCTTTCATCCCCATAGCGGCGAACGTTTTACTGAGCGAGATGGGCGACGTAAAACTTGCTGATTTCGGCGTAGCAGGACAGTTGACCAACACGACGAGCAAACGAAACACTTTCGTCGGTACACCCTTTTGGATGGCACCCGAGGTCATCAAACAGTCCGCATACGATTCGAAGGTAATCCTGTCATGTTTGATCGTTAGCCTTGAAATGACCCCCGGAAAGGAAAATTGTTCCTCACCGGGGTATCGAAGCGTGTTTCTCCGCTCGTCCGAATTAACTTTTACGTACGACCCGGCAAACGTTGACGAATTTCATTCGGGTCGCGTAGATTAACGTAACGTACGAGAATTTAATTTTATTACTTGCCTCTTTGACTTTCCGTTGTTGGTTTTAATCCGACGCTTGCGCTTCTCTGCCGTTTACGATCGATTCGATAACAATTATTGCATCGCGTTGACATGTTTCGTTAACCCTAGGACTACTTCTGGGGTCAGTACGGATACCCAGAATTATTATCTTGTTTGCAACCCTGCACCTCTGGTGGTTCTTGTCATTAAATATATTTTCAAGTACATGTTATTGTCGTTTGGACACTTGCTTCAGGAAAATTTGCCACCTTCCCCGTACGGCGGTATTTGATCGGTCGCGCGGGCGACCGCCTAACGGTTGCGTTTTTTCACTTTTCAATTATATTTTGTTTTGCGTTTAATTTATTTCTAATAAATATCGTTCTACACGAACTTATACGTAACTGAGCATATTCCACTTTGTAGAAATATATATTAAATGTGCTTAGTAAATTTAAATCATCGTGGGGTCCCCACGGACCCGAGAAGTGTCGCGCGTTACAGAAGTAGTTCTAGGGTTAATACCGAAATTTTCTATCGGCCCGACAAAAACGATCGATTAACGTTCCGTCGTCCCCGCGCGAAGGATTGATCTTGCAAAGTATTTCAATGCCTTCCGCGTAAGAATCGTGAAAGTGACGGAGGCGACACTCCTGTCCCTTATCCTTCCTCTCTTTAACGTTCTCGCGAAGAATCCCCGGGAGGCACGGAGCGCGGTCACGTCGTCATTAGCATCTAATTAGCACCTCGCGACTCCCAAAGTCAAGAACGTTCTCTTCCACAGGCTGACATTTGGTCGTTGGGCATCACGGCGATCGAGTTGGCCAAGGGAGAGCCGCCGAACAGCGAGCTCCATCCCATGAGGGTGCTCTTCCTAATACCGAAGAACAATCCTCCGCAACTAACCGGAAATTACACGAAGCAGTTCAAGGAGTTCGTCGAGGCTTGCCTGAACAAGGACCCAGAAAACGTGAGTTCGTCTTCATCCGGTGAGACAGACACCGCTACGTGCTCTCGTACCCATCTCGCTAACTTTCATTCCTGAGGGCACGTACTTCGCGAAGAATCTTCTTCCCCATTGCAGTTGTATTACTTCTGCTTAAGATAGAGCCGCTAACGGTTAACAGCTCGCTCTCGCTGTTAATTTATATCTCGATAGTCTGGAACTACACTTTCGTTTGGAACTTTGCGGTCCGTTGGTTGACTCGTTAGTCGTTACTCGAGATCGCGCGATCAAACATCTTTCGTCGCGAGAGATAAAATCTGTCCTTGTTCTGCTTCAGAGACCGACGGCGAAGGAACTCCTGAAGTTTCAATTCATCAGGAAGGCAAAGAAGAATTCGTACCTGATCGATCTTATAGACAGGTACAAGAAGTGGAAGTCGCAGCGCAGCGAGGAATCCGAAACGGAGAGTGAAAATTCGGATTCGTAAGTATATCGATCCTGAGATTAACCGTGTCGTGAGGCGCGGCGTGCTCGCGGTTTCGTCCCCGACCCATTTCGATCATCGATCCCTTCGATTTGATTATAAACGTAAAAAATAAAAATGTCAGGAAACAATTGGAACAAATCTAGATCGTGCACATCTCCGAATCTTCAAACTATTTTTAAAGCAAGCAAACACATGTGATAATACATGTGACAATACATGATAATAATGTGATAATTAAAATTCTATAATTATTTCGTGATCAGCGACCCGAAATACACTTTATAGAGTAAAGATCCGAAGATCCAGAGATGTGCATGATCTAGATTTAAGCCAAACAATTTTTCGGGATCGGGTTTTTTCCAAACCGTTACCACTCGACGGTTTCGAATTTCGAGCGTATCGTCGATTTAACGGAATTAGGAGCTTTGAGATTGCGCTGGAGAAATGGGTGATATTCGTTACTTAAAAAAGGGTTTGTCCTTCTTCTCGTTTCAGGGAAGAGTCGAAGCAAGATAGCGACATGGACGAGCCTTGGATAATGACCGTGAAGGGTCCACACGGGGTAAAGGGTTCCGTCGTGCCCATGTTGCCGCTAGACGAGCAACCTACCTCGTTGACCCTAACACACACGCCGAACCACAGGTCCTCCAATCACAATCAACAGACGAAGCCACACGCTAACGGAGCCTCGAGATCTCCGCCAAAGGATTCTACGCTTAATCACTATAGGAGCGAATCGAGGGACTCCCTGCGCGACGGGCAAACGAAGCATACTCCGGTAAATCCGTCCCACCAGATAACGCCCTGCAATAAATTCGTTACCGAAACCAACGTGGCTGAAAGTTGCAATTAAAGCCACGATGCTTTCGTTCGACTAATCACGAATCACGCTTCAAGCGATAGTAATATGTTACGCGTCGGTTTTTTAAAATCCAAAGAGGTTCTACGTTACGATTGACCGATACCTGCTATTTTTCAGTCCCGACCACACGAAGCGGCGCCACCACCGCCGGTAGACACCCGAGAGAAGCGAGACGATCGCGATTACCGGGACTCTAGTCGGGAATCCACCCTGAGGGAACCGAAAGAGATGCGCGATAGTAACGACAAGGACAGGGATGGAAGGGACAGGGAAAGAGATAGGGAGAGTAGGGAGCGAGAGAGGGAGAGGGAGAGGGGTTCCAGTACGAAGAGAAGAAGGGACTCTAGAGAGAAGAGAAACAGTAAGCCAGAAGTACCTGTCGTTCCCATGGTGGACCACAGGTCCGGCGAAGACAAACAGAGACCCAGGAGCTCGCAGGAACTGAAGCATCCGCGAAGCGCGGCACTTTCCGGAGTTGTTTTCCCCCTCCTTTCCGAGGTAAATTGTCGCGACAAATATGCTTATCCAAAGTTGGGTGTAGTTGGGGAGTAAGGTGAGACAGATTCGCGACAACGAATACTTATCGACACGTCATTTTTGTTTATGCTGCTCGCTATAGCTTCAACGAAAGCACCAATATTCGACGAGAGACAATAATGGCGAGGGTGGAAGCGGCATCGGGAAGAATGGAAGCGCGATAGAAGAACTGCGCGGTGCGTTCGAAACAGCGGAACGCACATCGCCAGGAATGGCCGAGGCTCTCATCAGGGAACTTCTCAAGTCCTTACTTCCGGCTAATCATTCGGAAGGTCGTCTGTCCATGTTGATGGAGAAGGTCATGTTGAGGTAATAATTTACTTCACTAAATAAACGCTATCTCAGTTATCCGAAGTTTCGCATACTTTCATGGTAAATGATATTCTGCGCGTGGTTCTTTTGTTATTCCTCCCAGGATTATTTAGTCGCGCTAATATTGTTAATTTCGTAGCGTTCGTAGGCATGAAATTCTATTTTGTTTTTTCAGGGATACGTAGGGATGGGAGAGCGTGAGGATACGCAAAAGATTGTGGTCCGAAAACATCTTGACACTGTAACCATTTGTTATTTCTCGATTATCAAACACATTGATTCGTATGGGCTGATACGTTGTCGACGAGTGCGTGTCCGAACGTGAACGGAGGGTAGAAGAAGAAGGTTCCTGCGACCCACCACCTGGACACCTTTCGTCACCGATATGCAGCGACCAAGTTACAAAAAAACCTATCGAAGTCTCGTGTCATTGATTATCCCTCTTCGAACACTTTAACGCAAACCGCTCGCTCATAAATACGAGAAGAAAAATGGTATCGGCACTTTGCAGACAGTTCCTATCCCCCTATTACCCTAAGTTCGTAAGCGACACATCGATCTTCCTTTTCGTACGAAAGAATTTAGAAATTTATTTGGTCACGCGATCGATCGAGTTCTTCCATCGTTAACCTTGAACAAATTATCCCCCTCGAATCCTCTCTAATGAAAAATACACGTTTCGGTTAGCCGGTGAAAAAATTCACGCAGAGAGAGGGAGAGGACAGTTAAAAGAAATTTTTCGAGAACGAACAACCGATTGCACTATCGGCTGCTCAAGATTCTTCGAACCTCGTTCGTGTTCGGTAGCGATGCGCCTCAAAGTTGTACGTCAAAGTGGTACAGGCTCAGCCTACGTCTGATAGATGGAGGAAGAAGAATATTCGTTGGCAGGATCTTGCCTCACTGTAGATACATCCGGAGCGTGCACTGCCGAGATACCAAGATCGTTCCGAGCAGCGAATCGTGACGCGTCCTTCGAACGCCATTGCGTTTCAAGTGCTGCGCGCTGCGCTTCTAAGATAAGGCAACGCTTTTAAAATATTTATTTAAATAGTTTCTCGAAAGGGGTGTTTTTACGAGCAGTTTTGTAGCAGTCCAACTGGTAAAACGCGTCCCTTGGATAGATGCCTTCCCATAGCTTCCCGGTTCCAGTGCACGTTTCGGATCTGAAAGGGAGAGATTTAAGGAGAAAAGAAAAAAGGGTGGTGTGCCTCCGATCCCGGAGGCCTTGTAAATATGTATGTAGCACGATAAGATAGTCTTATTGTTCTGATGATCGACGTCTCTGCCAATTGGTTGCGCAGCTCCGTAAAACGATCCTGTTGCACTAATTTAGAACCGTTTCTCTCGTATTTCTATCACGTTGAAAATGTGCGAGGGGAAATTTCCTTGCGACCGACATTCGAAATCAACTTTGACCTCGAGAAACGTCGGGACGAATTGTTCGGAATATTGTGATCGTGCGACGGATCTCGCTCATTTTTGATCGGAGCACGCGCGACGACACGTAGTAAATCGGTTACACGAAGTAAAGTTGCTTTCCTTTTTTCGAGTTAGAGTTCTTCCAATAGATTGCCCGAATAGAGAGTTCTTAGTCGACCCGTTCCACGATCGAGCCTGAGCTGTGATAACTCTCGCGGGACGTCGGCACTTAATCCACGTTGTTTGTAAACTAATGTATTTTATAAAGTATATTATATAGAAAAATTCCTCATAAAGAAGGATAGCGCGCGCGAGAGAGAGAGAGAGAGGGAGAGAAAGATAAAGATAAAGATAAAGATAAAAAGAGCAGTCATGTATAGGGTGGTCGGGCAGTGTCGCCAGCAAAAACCGAATAGCCGACGATCGTCTCGATTGTCCACGCACCATCCTACACGAAAGATTAATGAGAAACGTAAGAGGGTGATAGAGTGCGTGAGAGAGAGAGAGAGAGAGAGAAAAGTGCGTATGTGTATATGAGAAAGATGAGAAAGACAAAAGTAATACAGTGCGTGGGTGGAACTAGCGTAAAAAAAACAAAACTATAACGAGACATAGTATTAATTATCAGGAATTCGTGCAGAGAGTGAGGTGACAGAGAGACCTAACTATCGTAAGCACGCGATAACATTATATTACGTAGTTGTGTTTCATTCCAGTCAGCGTATGGCGGTCAAATAGGAGAGAGCCGTTGACTCTGACGATTATCAATATTATCAGCGAGAGGAACGAAATACTTGGTAGATATTAACATCTCCGATCTCCGCTCTATCGCTCCCTTTTCTCTTTCCCCGACTCGTTCTCCTGCCGCCCCGTTTAGATCGAGAGAGAAAAAAAAAAGAACTCGAGATACACGACACGTAGGAGGTTTTATTTTTTAGTTCAATTACCTTAGTTATTCATTACGCTCTACTGTTAATATTATGGATTTATCGTCTTATTGTTGTTTCACCGTTGGGTTAGGTTTTCTTTTTGATGACTTTTACGACGGTCGCTACCCCAGTCATCCTCATAAAGCTGCCATAAACGCTTACCGGCTACGCTCTAATAAAGAACTCAGAAAAATTCAAGAACTCAACGAATTATCTTCCCGTGTCTCTTTTTCCGATCCTTACGACGACCTCGATCCCGGAAATTGGCATAGATCGGTGACGATAAACCGTTTTTTTTTTTTTACGAACTCGCGTTATCGATATATTCCACCGTTTTTCTTGCCGACGAATCGCAAAGTATTATGGAAATCAAACGTATGGTTGTGTAAGCAGTATGTTTAAGAAGACATTCTCGGGGATCTGAGGCGTAGCGGTCGATCTTGCGTCCAATTGTTCATAATCATCGACTTAAAAAAAAAGGAAAATCTCGTGCATCTCTGTTTTAACCGTGAACGTTGCATACTACATACGAACAGTTGACGTACGAATCTATTATCTAAAAGTATTAACCCTTTGCGGTCCTTTGATGCGTAACACTCATTCGCTTTCTCTCGTTAGGATTCAGGCACACAAAGAATCAATAGATTAATCACAGGAGATATGTCGAAATATAAAATAAATGCGACTACAGCGGTAGAGAGAGTAGCTAGTCCGGAGAATTAATTAAAATTGAGCGATTAGTGGCAAATAAATATTAATGTCGGATGGAATAGACTTGAAGCTTGGCCAGAAACGATTAAAAGAGTGGTTCACAAAATCTATCCGTCACTGAATCTTGATCCTTTCAAAACATTTCCAGTGATCGAACTTTGCGAATGGAAGATCTTATAGTACGGAGGATCCCAAAGGGTTGTGCGGCACAATGGCACTGTACAATATAAAAGGAGTAGGGAATCATAAAACCGATATACGGAGGGTATTGATCGTAAGAAACAAAACCACGTTTAAGTCTAATTATCGCAGATTTTTGTCTAATACAATCGATGATCGTAATTTGTAACAATTTCCCCGGGGAGTTAGTACAACGTATTTTGCAAATATATTCCGAATGTATTAAAATGAATATTTTCGTCGAATCGAAACACTTTTACTTGTAATTTCCACTTACAGCTAGCCGTACTCAATGTGTGCGAGGAGTCTCAACTTCGCGTTTGAAATATTTTATCGAGATTCGATTGCAGGCTACACTTTTTCTCTTTATACATCGTTTTACGGTACATCGATAAGATGAGCTGTGATTTTGAATTGGATCGACGATCGTTTCTTTCGGTAATATGTGTATGCGCGCACGGGTGAGCGCGTGAGAATTTAGGAAATGACGATCACCATCTTCGATTACGTGCCTCCGAGTGATCTCGAAGGAACAGCGAACAATCCGTAATAAACTGCACTACGGGGTGACCCCCAACAAAAATGTACGCGCAGTTTGAATAATTATAACTTCAGTTTTTATTCATACGTAATTAATATTTAAATTGCAAAAGAATCGACATAAAATGTATAACTTTTCCTCCTACCAAACATGTTCAAAATTATTACCAATATACTGCTGATAACGGCGAGCTATTGAATCGCACACTTCAACAAACATTTTATTTAGTGTTGCGACGCATTCTTGCTCAATTGCGGCTTTTAATTTTTCCACTGTCATCGGTCTTCTGGTTTAGACTTTATCTTTAAGGTATCCCCATAAGTAAGAGTCAGTGGCGTCAGGTCTAGAGAACGAACAGGGTATTTATTCTATGGGACCTCTACGTCCAAGCCATCTGTTTGGAAGATTCTCATCAAGATATGCTATTACATCACGGTAATAGTGTGGAGGTGCTCCGTCCTGTTGGAAATAAAGTTCGCCATCTTCACCAAATCTTCCAAACAAATGGCTTGGACGAAGAGGTCCCAGAGAATACCCTGCCCGTTCCTTAGACCTGGCACCGCTGGACTTTTTGTTATTTGGGTACCTTGAAGGTAAAGTCTGCGCGGTAGAAAACAGACGACACTGGAAGAATTAAAAGCAGCAATTGAGCTAGAATACGGCACAAAAACAAATGATGTATTTGTTGAAGTTTGTGAATCAGTAGTGTATCGACCGGAGCTGTAATAATTTTGAAAATCTGCGGTAGGAAGAAAAGTTGTACATTTTATTAGATTCTTTCGCAATTTAAATATTGACTATGTATGAATAAAAACTGAAGTTGTAATCATTCAAACTGTGCATACATTTTTGTTGGGACACCCTGTACATTCAATCCGAATTACGTGTCCTACCGTATCCAGCACTCTTCTTTGTATTATACTCTTAGCTACTATTCGTAATATATTCAGCGTTATAACATCGTGGTAACAATAATATCGACGTAGAATATAAATATATATATACATATATATATATTTTTTGTATTTTACTTCTATCTTGGCTGCATTGGACTGTATTATATTGATTGTATGTGGCATGCTGTGGGCGAGTACAAATATGAAATAAAGATGAAATAAAATCACGATTGAGTTCCTTAAACTAATGTGACCATCTTAAATGTTTGCGTCCCGTCAAAATAAATATAATTCGGGGCTTCTTCGCTGAAACATTCAGCAGTGGAACGTTTTAAATAAGTATACGGTAAAAGGGTAACTTAGAGCTTAGCAATTATTACGAAACATTTATTTAGAAACCCGCATGCGTTATGTTGCAGAATTACACGCGTACAAAGTTGAAATTGTCGATAACTCGCGAACTGGAGTAGCGAAACGGGACACCTCCTTTAAAAAAAAATCTTTTCCAGAGTTGAAATCTAGACCGATATTCATCCTTACGCCACTTTATCGTCGATCGATAAATTATCGCCGATAGTTCCTTGCCAAACGCTGTACATACTACGAGAACACAGTTTATTGACGAACAAATGATATTAATATGTTTAAATTACATTTAACTGATTTAAATTTATGGAAAATGAAAATTAAAGAAACTGAGGCCACGACCGAAGAGCTAGATCCCCAGATCGATATCTCAAAGCGACTCCAGGTAAAAAAAATCGCTTCGACGGAGACTTTATCCTCGACGCATCAAATTTATGCAACGATACGCAACACATTGATATTCCACGTGAAACCCGAACGCAACGAACGACCGAAGCAAAATAAGCAGGAGAAGAAAAAAGGATAAGAAAAAAAAAACAGGCGTCGTACAGCCAGCGAAAGATCAAGCAGCATCTTTAGTCCACGAAAACAGAGCGAAGCGAAAGGTCCTCTTCGATCTGTTTCCTTTTTCGAATCGAGTTTTCTTTCGAACGAAAGCTGTTTACTGTTTGGCATTCCGATACACGGGACGAATTTGCGGTATCGCGAGAAAAGTTTATCGAATTTTCGCGACCGGTGGTGCTCGATCGGTGAAATGTACTCCTGCTTGAGGATTTACACTCGGACGATAGCGAAGAAGAAATGTTGCGCTCGATTGTGCTCTGTCAGTTCTTCGGGAAGCAACGGTGGGACGAATGAACTGGCGCCGAGACCTTTCAAGGACGTTCCAGGACCGAAATCTTTTCCCATCATTGGAACCCTTCACAAATATCTGCCATTAATCGGTACGAATAATGTTACAGTTTTCGCGTATGGCAATAATGAAATAAATAAGGAATTAATCGGCGAACGATATTCTTGAATAAACGGTGATTTTAATTAAAACTCTTCGTATTCGTTTGTAATTAGGTGAGTACAGTTTCTCGAAATTGCACGAAAACGGTGCGAAGAAGTTGAAGCGTTTTGGACCGTTGGTGAGGGAAGAGATAGTACCAGGTGTAAATATTGTGTGGGTATTTCGACCGGAAGACATTGCCGAGGTATTCAAAGCCGACGCTGGTTTACATCCAGAGAGAAGAAGTCACTTGGCGCTTCTTAAATATCGGCAAGACAGAAGCCACATTTACAGGAGCGGGGGCCTTTTACCCACGTAATTGAACATTACTTTACGTACCCCGCCGAGGACATTTTTTCTTTTTATAATAATCAGTTGCCATGAATTTTAGAAATGGAGCAGAATGGTGGAGATTGCGCAAAGAATTCCAAAAGGTTACTAGCAAGCCTCAGAATGTGATTAATTATTTAGAGGATACTGATCGTGTTGTTCAGGAATTTGTTGAAATATGTGACAAAGAAAAATTTGAAGATTATTTGCCGATACTGTCGCACCTATTTCTCGAGCGTAATATCGAAATACTTTAATATAATAATAATCCGATACACCGTAAAGTTGTTTTTACGTTAATCGAATGCCACGTCGATTGTTTTTAGCAAAATTTATTTAAAACGCACCATCGAGTTTGCACTTTTACACCGACAGTTTACCGAATCTTTTTTATAACACTCAAAGCTTCTACGATTTAACTTGATATATGTATGTATAAAGTTCCATCGAATGTTGGTTCAAATTCATTCGGAATATTTGGTTTTAGTAACATGTATGGTTGTGTTCGATATCAAAATGAATAGTTTGTCGATGGAAGAAAGGTCTGAAAACTCGGCAAGCTCGAAATTGATCCAAGCTGCTATTTCTACAAACACCGCTATTTTAAAATTGGACAATGGTTTACAATTATGGCGTTACTTTGAGACCCCATTGTATAGACAGTTGCGTAAATCGCAAATGTACATGGAACGGTAAGTTAAAACGTTACGCCTTAGACATTTATTTTATTCCGAGATATATGTATGTAAGTATATCGAATGTTAGAATCGCAATGGAAATGGTGTCGCAAAAGAAAAAAAACCCGGACTCGCGGAACTTCAAATCTCTCCTGACTGCTTACATGGAAAATCCTGCTCTGGATACAAAAGACATACTGTGCATGATGTGCGACATGCTACTCGCTGGAGTAGACACCGTAAATATTGCACAATCTGTTATTACAATAACAAACATCGTTATAACAAAAGCGTGTACTCGAACTCCACTTTTTAGACAACTTATAGCAGCGCCTTTGCTCTGTATCATGTTGCTAACAATCAACGCGTACAAGAGAGACTGAGACTGGAGGCAACGCAATTATTGCCGGATTACAAGCAACCAATAACCGTGGAAGTTTTACGAAATGCAAGCTACACCAAAGCTGTTGTAAAGGAAAGCCTCCGATTGAATCCCGTTTCTGTTGGAATAGGACGCATATTGCAAACTGACGTGGTCCTCAGTGGATACCGTGTACCCAAGGAAGTGAGTTTCCGTATGAGATAGTAAATGTATATTAATCGTATCGTTAGTTCTGCTTTTCTTATAATTTTTGTTTTGTTGCTTGCCGCAGACTGTGGTCGTAACTCAAAATCAAGTAATTTGCCGACTTCCCGAGTATTTCAATGATCCGGATGCATTCGTGCCCGAAAGATGGTTACGCGAAACTTCGGAAGCTGACGAAAATGTAGGCAGCGCAAAGTCGGTACACCCATATGTGTTATTACCTTTTGGCCATGGCCCACGATCCTGTATAGCGAGACGTTTCGCTGAACAGCACATGCAAGTGTTGTTGTTGAGGGTACGTTCTTAACCTAGCCATACATTTTCATAAATTAAAAATTTAGAAAGAAAGTATTTTTCGTTTGTCCGTTAACGATTAAAATTTTTCCTTAGATATGTCGACAGCTGAGATTTGATTGGCACGGGGGCAAACTCATGCCACTATCACTGTTAATTAATAAACCCGACGGACCCATCAAGCTTCAATTTTCTTCGAATCATCCGAAAACCAATATCGTGAAAACATAAGTATTATTAAAAAGAAAAGAAGATCAACGTCGGTATAAATGTTTAATATATACAATACATTCTGCAGCAAGTACATTGTTCTCTCAAGTCGCAATGATTCGTGTAAAAAGAAGATTCATTCTTATACTGAAAAGGAAGTATTCTTCAATTTATTATTTAACTACAATTTAACAACGAATCGCTGCATTAATTACGGTCAGAATATGCAACGTACATCGTATACGCAAAAATGTTTAATTCAGCGGTGAATAAAAAATGTTCGTATTTAATTATAGGTCATATACTTCGGAGTCGCAGAGAATTTTGCGTACGACTTAATAACTTTGTTTACGGCTTCCAAGAAGTCCTTTTCGGTAGCTACTTTGCGACGCGCCCGAATCGCAAACATGCCAGCTTCCGTGCAAACGGAACGAATCTCGGCACCGGTGCTGTTAGGACACAGACGCGCGAGGAGTTCGAATCTGATGTCCCTCTCTACGCTCATGGAACGCGCGTGAATCTTGAATATGTGCGTTCGTCCTTCCAAGTCCGGCAGACCGAATTCTACTTTTCTGTCCAAACGTCCTGGCCGCATCAGTGCAGGGTCCAGAGTGTCCGGTCTATTGGTTGCCATTAATACTTTGATATTACCTCGCGGGTCGAAGCTGAAACGTGAATCTGAATTAGAACTCTTGACAGTGTGGATTTTAAGATTCGATAATTCTGTCGAAGTTGGATCAAATTAATGGCTGTCGGGTTAAAAGAAAGTATTACTTACCCATCTAATTGGTTAATGAGCTCGAGCATAGTACGCTGTACCTCATTATCACCACCAGCTCCGTCGTCGAATCGAGCACCTCCTATGGCGTCGATCTCGTCGAAAAATATTAAACACGCCTTTTTACTGCGTGCCATCTCGAACAGTTCTCTGACCATACGCGCACCCTATTATTAACGTATGAGACATTAGTTGATATTCGATAAATGTAGAGGGCCCGAACGTTTATGCGTCTTTAACCTACTTCGCCGACGTATTTCTGGACCAATTCGGAACCGATAACACGAATGAAGCACGCGTCGGTTCGGTTAGCTACCGCTCTGGCACATAATGTTTTTCCTGTTCCCGGTGGACCGAATAACAATACTCCTTTGGGCGGCTCGATACCTAAATTAACAAACTTCTCTGGCTGCAACGGACAAATTATTGAATTAATAATTATGCAGCATTCGAAGCTCTAACACCATGGATTGTAGACTACGCACGTGTAGAAGTGGAGTTTCGACGACTTCCCTCAGCTTTTCTATTTGTTCCTTGCAACCACCAACGTCGCTATAAGTTACGTCAGGTTTCTCTTCGACTTGCATCATAGTTACGGTTGGATCGATTTTGGGTGGTAAAGGAATATGAATCTGATACTTGTTGCGATCCACTCCTACCCTCATTCCTTCCTCAATGTCGGTCGGCGCAACAGAATCGGCAAGGTCCACCACAAATTTTGCAAATTGCTTAACGTTTATGATATATTTAGGATCGTCGGAGTCCGCTGTAATGATTTTGGTACAACGCGCGACTTGCAGCGGTTGCTCATTTTGAAGAGTCTGCTTATCCGCCGCTAAATCCCACAATGCCGGTGGAGCCAATCCTGTATCGGATTCTTTAATTCCCGTTAGTTCATTGACGCGTTTAATTATCGTTTGAATGTCCCCTTCTATGTTTTTAATGCTTTTCGTGTATTGTCCTTGGCCCTAGACAAAATTCCAAATCACAAGAATTACATTTCGCACAATGACATACCGTTACAAAAAATGTTTCAAATATTAAATTATTCTCACTTACATAGATTTTCAGCAAAGCTATATCACCCTCGTCCAAAGCTGAATTCAGGATAAATCAAGGATAAAGGACGTAAAAACAATTCAATAAAATATTAGATATACAAAGCAACGACGTAACTTACATCTTATCTCTTTCTCTTCTTTCTCCTCTTCATTTTTCACCTTTCTCATATCATCTCCAAGATGATCTGGCATTTTTACGATTATTCGATTTCGTTTCAACGGTTCACAATTATTATACCGATTTACTTGGTATGAACGAGCGTACGGCAGAATCCCAAGTCGAAATTTGAGGTTAAGTCACCGTTAGATTACAAGCAAAATCGCACCTCTTGTATGCACAGCGACCTCTATGTTAAAATCGTGAACTATACTCTCCACCAAAATGTTGTATTATATATACAGTATACAGTGTGAATTTGTCCGCGAAAACAAAATTTCGTTTCAAGTGCTCGCACAAATTAACAATTAGTTATTCGCGGTTCCCATAAGGGCACATACATAAGTGCGGGAGACACGAAAGGCAACCCAGTTAATATAATACCGCGGATCGATGCACCTTCAACGAATAATTAATTATAGGTGAGTGTAGCGAGTGAATCAATATCCAATCAAAGACGAACCCCAAAATTTTGAAATTTTCAAGGAAACGTACGTAACGTGGCGTTTAACATGGAGCCATTGAAGGTTAGAAAGATCGTGGGACGCGGATACATTGTTATTTTGTTTCTGCGCTGGTAGCAAACGTCGTGGCATTTCGACTGTTGCGCAGAAACCGATGCGTGCAGTAAAACGATAAAACTATAAATCCTTTTGAGATCAGAACATCGGCGTCGCACGCATCAAAACATTGCCAAACGGATTCTAAACACACCTTCGAGCCAAACGATGCTCTCCTTTCTTTTCACCGACCCGTATTAACGATTGCAATAGCCGTCGTGTTTACAATGCCGGGGCGTTATGTTCTCGGTCATTCTCGCTCCCTGCTTACCCATACTCTCGCATCCAGCGACGATCAGGATCCCAGAACCTTTCAAAGGAAGTGTAGGACCGCCCAAGTTGCATATCGCTCGTGTTGGCCAGTCCTTGACCGGGATGATGTGCGAAAGAATGCGAAATAATGAAAGAGATCCATGCAACACTTTCACCTGCGCCTCATCCCCGTTCCATTCGTTCGTTTATCGTGATTCTTTACTGTTTACAGGAGGCGTGGTTCGATCTGAAGTTCAAGCGTTGCGTTGCATCTATCGCTGCGAGCAATTGCGGAAAGGTAAGTCTTCAAAGATTTGTACATATGTACGTTTGTACATATTTACGTATTATATCGGTCGCTCTGGGGCGAAACCCGATGAAAGGTTCGTTTTTTGGAGATTTCAATTAAATTTAAAGCTTCCTGCCGTGAGTTCAGAAATTGATCATAAATTTTGTAATTGAATTCAATTTTCGTAACTTTCCGGCCGTTATCGGTCGTGACCCTGGGCACCGTAGATGCGTTACATTTATAGTTTTCAAATTTGAAAAGGAATTTCAAGCTACCCGGGGTATGTACCGCCTGTGAAAAAATGCACGGGATTCGAAATATCTGTGACCCCGTTATTGGGGTCACCTCGTGTGGGATCGTGACCCAGGTAACTCTTGATGTGTTAATCGTGCGTATGCACCGCCGTTGAGAAGACGTTGCCATTTCACTCTTGCTTCGACAACAAGGTGTTTCCGTGATATATCTCAACACCAGAATCGCGCGCTTAACGTATATGAAATGACGAAAGGATGAGGAAACTTGAATCGTGTGCGGTTAAAATTTTATATTTCTCTGACTTATACATAATAATTTAAATATGTATATCGATTTCTACATACAACTAGGATGCACGTTTCTACGCTTTTAAGATACAGACAAAGGATTATCGAGTGGCAGCGAGAATCAAGAAACAAATTTCTGCGGGTTATTGGAAAAACCGAAAAATATCGAAATACATTTCGATATTTTTCAGCGTCGAGACGTACCTGAGTACGTTCTACTAGACGCGACGAGAATTGGCAAAAATCTGAAATCTCAATTCTCAACCCGATGCCTCTTAAAGATCACTTGATCCGCGCCGGTTACATGAAAACGACATTCCGACGTAGTTCAAGTGAGATGCTCGAATAATCCCTGACACGATCGTTGCTCGAATAACATAACAATCGCGACGCGTTCGCGAAACAACGTTTTCCACCTTTCGCGACCTCTATCGATCGGTCGGGGCTGGGGGTGGGTAAGATCGATCAATAAAACGCATCGACGAGTAGAAAGAATTTATTGATTTATTTTGCGGGACGACTTTATATATTGCCGTAAAATCCGACGTTCTCGTCTCTTCTTCTCGCTCCACGTATATATTTACACGTTGCATCGCGTCGCGATACAAGGCAACGGAGGTCGAATCCAAGCAACGAAGTTCCACGGATCTCTCGAAAAAACTAAAGTCATTTTGGTCGATTATACGTATTCGTCTTGTGTTTTGCGTCAGTGCGATGTTTCCTCGTTACGATAACTTAATATCTTCGGAAGGGATTGGCGTTGAAGGACTGCTGATAGGGCTGCCTGTAATCGGAGTCGTCCGGTCCGGGTGGATTGGCGGCTAGCGCGCGTCTGATCGCTTCGGGAATCGGCGGTGGCGTCGGTAGATGGGCACCGCGTGGATGAAAACCGTTCTCGTCGGCGGTGTACTCGACGGTGATGGGAGTACCGTCCGGCGACGGATAGGAGAATTTACCCTGGACAACCTGGAAGAGGGAACAGCGTCGTGTCGCGTCAAGGTCTGGGTCGGATGTTACGCGTACTTCGACGGTGTTGTACGGTCACGGTGGTGTAAACCGCGGTAGTTGGATCACAAGTGTGTTGCAATCGATCTCGTTGCATAACTGATCGCGGGAGATAAAGCGCGGGTTTAGGTATGTTTCTGACGATGAGCGTGTGGCGGTTTTGCGCGATACACTTGGCAAGAATCGATAGAGAAACTTTATTTCAACCCGAGTCCATTGTCTATCCGTTTGCGACGCGTCTTACTTAAGTTCGAACGATCTTAAATTCACACTTTCACAAAAGTATACTTGACCTTACGAATAGGATTACGCGAAGGGCGTAAGATTACATAATGACGTAACGCGTTAAGGCGATTACGTTGAGTGGGTAAATCCAGCGGTTCGCAAACTGAGATCTATGGACCCGCTGAAATGGAATATTGTCGCTCGGTATTATGTTATTACCTCGCTTTGGCCCTGTCCGGTGCCTTGCGGACGTCCGCTTTCGGAGACTGAGATCCCATTATCGGTGTCGTAGCTGAAGGTGTAAGATCCGTCCGGGTAGGTGTCCTTTTGTTGACTGCGAATTCCTATAAACCTTCCAGGGGAGCTATGTATAAAGAGAATTATTCAGATTTTATCACCTTGCGATATCACGGATTTTTTCTAGTCTCTCTCTCTCTCTCTCTCTCCTTATCGATGGATAAGTAAAATATTGGTTTTTGCGAATACGTGCGAAACTCTTACTTGTATTGCGGTGCCGCTGGTGGCTGCTGGTAATTAGGCTTAGGCGTTTGTCTGTAGGCATTTTGATTTGGAAAACCTTGGAACGATCCAAATTGCGCAAGGGTGCAGCCGAACAGGGCGAAGATCAATATCTGTAATCGGAAAATATTCGGGATAAAGTTGAAGTTTCCAAATTTCACAAGATTTAAAAACGATGCAAATTGAATCCTTTTTGACATTACTTCTATCTTAACGCTCGATTACTTAACGCTAGATCTACCAAGGGGGTGAAAATGACTTTTTTGACCCCCGCTTGTTTCTTATAGTCATTACTCATTTTCGGTATGTTTTGTTTTCGAAAGAGTTTTATAATTTTTTCTAAAATATCTAAACAATTAATACCGTAAAACACTTTTTCTTTTTTTTGTGATATTATTTTGTTATAAAATTTCCATGTCGTATATCTACGTATACCGAGATTTTCATCGGTAGTTCTACCGTTAAGCGCGAGGAAAACTTTGGATACGTTAGTCGATCGATGAAAAGTCTCAAAACCATCGACGGAGTACAGTAAATTATTCTCAATCGGTTACACCGGTTACAACGTTATCTCTTCCCAACGACAAACGTCGAACGTCTCGTAGAATATTCACTCACTAAGTACTGCATGACGACGATTCCTGGTGTCGATTTGAACGAGATCGAATCTGCGGTACCTAGAGCGAGTGCCCGCTGCATTTATACGAAGACGCCCAAGATGATCTTCCCTTCCATTCTCCCCCTGTCGGTTGAATGTATTCGAAACATTCTCCTCGTACAGATTCTCGTCGCCCTCGTGGCCGCTTTGCCCCACCTGAGAACAGACCGCCCCCCCCCCCCCCCCTCCCTCCGCCTCCCTCCCCCGGTCGTCCTCGAGGGCACATCGGATGCTGCTCCCAACGAGGAGGATCTAACATTGTTCGCAACGGGCGAATCTTTCAGCGACGTGTGTCAGTCGGTAGCAATTACTTTGTATACGTGTCGGAGCTCATTTGAATGCGCGTTAGAAACCTACGCGCATATCGTGCACCGCGGCTAACCGTGGCGCATTATTTAACGGGACGGATAGGGTTAAACGATACGACGTCTAGGTCTAGTTTGTGGGGAAAATTGTTGCTCGGGATGTTCGATAAATGCGCGTTATTTAACGGGACGGATAGGGTTAAACGATACTACGTTTAGGTCTAGTTTGTGGGGAAAATTGTTGCACGGTGATGTTCGATGAACAATCGTAGAGAGAGTTTTCCGAACCGAAGGTGTCTGATTTTTCAGTAGAACGAATCAGTAATTAAGTCGTGCGTATGTCGAAGCCTACGCGACTACCGTTTAGCGTATAACAAATCCATTCGTCAGCGGTTCGGTGTACCGGTGACAGGTGAGCAAACACAAATGCCGCTCGCTGGTAGTTTAGAAGTCGGTTCTAGGAAATTACCGTTGAACGACTCGCCAAATATTATCGAACAATGCTCTGTTGGAATCGCGAATGCGATTCAGCGTCGACGTAACAATTGTAACGGGGAAATTTATTTGCTATTGCCCAGCGTCAATCTTCTAGCGTCGCGCGAGTTACAGGTGAGAGCAATTAATTTGAATACGTGTAGAAACCTACGCTGCTGCCGTTTTCAGATAAGAGCGCCATTCATCAATCCGAGGAGCTATCGATGCTGAAGACGATTCAGCGTTCAATCTATTCCGTATAAGAAATGCGTTTGTTTAAACTTTTAGTTCGTACGTTAAAATGTTTTAAGGGATCCGTGGTGGCCTCGAGCTGGGAATTATTAAATTATTGTGTCACGAAATTTAATTACAATCCGAACGATCGTTTCGAAACTCCGATCGGAATGCGTTACCGGAGGATCGTAAAATTAATTTTTAACGCATAATTATAAGCGGTATGCGCAATTGTGCGTTAAACGGTTATTCATTACCGTTTATCGCGCTTCCATCTTTGAACCGGTAAATCACCGCGTTGCTTTACCTGTACGGACGAATACTTCCAGGTAACAACCATTCCGCCGTGGAATCGAGTAAATTCATACTCGCACGGAGCGTCGTAATTGTTAATGAAGCCATTTATTAACGTTACAAAGTACACGGAGGGGCGTAAGACACATAATCAAGTAGTTTACCGAGTATGAACGATAAATAAGGAACTTATGATAATTTGCGAACGCATGGTGTTAAAACCGGTATTTTAACTAACACCCACGATTCATAAATTAAGGTAAATTACGCGGTAAACTACGAATCGCGCAACGTTTGTTACCAGTTTTCCCCCTTTACGCGAGAAACTTTACCGATTAAGCATTTCCCCGTACCGTAAAACGTTACATAAATATCATTTTTGATATGCAAAATACAGTATTCGATGAACACGAAACGTTTCTATGCTCACCTTTTGCTGGCAGAATTCGAAAAACGTATGCAATTCCTCTATAACGTCGAGGTCCCATAATTTTCTCCAAATAGCCGTTGCAATGTCTATTCGCGATAGAAATTATGCGCATTTTGTCGTCGATCCTATTGTTCACCTGGATATCATAAAAATGTCAGCGGCTCAATTCATGGGCGAGACGCCCACGGAGCTACCGCATTAGAATGGCAATAGATCGGGGATCGATGAAAGATCGATCAAAGATTCATCAAAAAGGGAGCGGCGAGTCTTGTAACGATCATTTGATTTTTGCTACACTTAATGCGTTTGCCATGCCACTCTCGATCCTACCTACGATCAGTTCTGAAAACTACCACTCTTCTCGCGGAATGATCCCTAATAGCAAATTTAAGTATGCTAGGAAAACAATATTTACAAAAATTAATCGACCGTGTTCAAAGTAATTTAAATAACCAAAAGTAATTGTACTTTCATACATTTTAATGATTCTTCATTTTTTCATCTTATAAAACTCGATTAGAAAATACGCCAATTACTTTTGGTTATTTAAATTATAAAAGGAGAAATAAGCGCTTCTGACAATAAGTGCAAAATTGACGACAATCGACAGGATCCTAATTGACTTATTGTACACGACGTTCGTGACTAGCTACCGCGTATCTAGTTAACTCGCACTCTCGTTATACGCTACGGGTCGATGTAAACCAGTAATTTAATTTTCCAACAATTGGCGCGTATTATACGGGAGTAATCCGCGCGTAACGTCCCGCAAACACTAACAATAAACCCTGCAATGCATTCTTCCACGTATTAACTGTTCTATCGTCACCAGACGATACTATCATTAGCCGTGGCGTTTTCATAATAAACATTACGTCGCTTTAATGAGCAGAGCTAGGAAAAAAAGTGTAGTTTCTCACGACAGATTTCCGGATAATTGTGATTCAAGGTATCCACCAGATTTTTTTCATAATCGATAATTCGATTGGGTATTCAAGGAAAACGATAGTCGAGCAGGAAGAGCTAGAGAAGTAATTTTTTACGTCGCTCGGTAAATGAGAACCAAATGAATAAGCAAAGACTCAAGAATCCTGTTAATAATTTTTTTTCTTTACGAAACATCCAGGTCACTGTAAAACAGTCGATACTTTATTACGACCTAGTTTTCTATGCGACGAGATTACGATGCGAATACCCCTGCTAATTCGTTCTGATTCGCTTACTCGGATAGTCGGATTCGGATTTCAAAACCCAGTTTAAGTTTCATTGTTAGCACTTAACCTTGCGCGAAGATCGACAAGGGTGTTTGCGTGGCGTTCGTTTTAAATAGTCTCACTTTCGCCAACTAACATCGAAGTGTTCGATAAATATCAGAAAGGGCGTTTCTGAATTAAGAAATTAACTATATCAATCGATACGTGGGAGGTATCTACTAGTAAAGTAATTATCTTTCTCGAGGAACAGTGCTTCGATCGCTCTTCAAGGTTTACGAATCATTTCAGAAGCGTTCGCCAAAGATCAGAGTGGGTCTTTCGAAACTATACGCTCGCCTTCCTGTCTGTTAACAGAGACGCAACGATCTGACGCGAGAAAATAAGGCAGTTTACCGTGACGTTGTCGAAACGTTTCGGAAGAGCAATTTTCAAGCTCGCTCGGAACAACTAGCCCCGCGGATCGGTTTTGCATGTTTTCTAGACACGTCGCTCTCGTCTGGGAGAACCCCGAAGGTATGCACCTTCTTCATCCTGATCTTCGTGAGTTCCCGAAGACTCGCGGAGATGACGGGGCATACCTGAGCCGACGTGGTTAATAAAACCAGAAAGGTCAAACTGGGTTCAAGTAACTCTGGAGGATAGACGGACGAACGATCATCGGGATCTAGAGCCATCCTGGACGAGGTTCGAGATCGAGGAATCGCGTCCGCTATTTCGCGGTTTCAAGAATATCTCGCTCTGTCCTCCGACTCGATCTCCAAAAATTCGCCCAGCGTACCGTAAGACGGCGAGATAACTCTCTTTTTTTAAAAACACGCGCGACTACTCTCGATTTATTCCCGATTCGTGAAATTTAAAAGGTTATACGGATAATGGAAATCCATCGTCGAGAGTCGTGATCAAGCTGCTCTCTAGATCGATCGGTTCGATCGTAAAATCGCGTGGGCGTATTCTCCCGTTGCTTCCTGCTTTTGAAATGACACGAACGTAATTTTTATTGATACGCGACAGTCTCCGCTTTCGGTTCCTCGACGCGTTACGCTTATCATCGTCGTTTCGTCATCCGCGACTCCCTTCGTTTCTATCGATCTATCGATTACCGATTTCCCCACAAATCGGCATCTTCGATTAAATACCATCCCATACCATCCCTTCCCTTTCCGCCTTTAGCCACGACGAGAGCGTCAAGGTTCGAACGTTAGCGCGCTAACGGCGCGTTAACACGTTCTCTACGAACGCTCTTAATTTCGTACACTTGACTGTGCGTATCTTCGATTTGACGCCCTTGAATTAACCCATGCGAGAAAAGGCGAATCTGATTCCAAGAAGGTACAGGACACGCGTATGCCAGCGATCTTTAAGCGTTCCCGAAGAAGAAAGGTGAATCGCGCCTCCTTTAGTTCTATCGCGCGTTGATTTGTCATGAGCATTATTACGCGAGAGGTCAGTGACGTCAGGATGACTGTGAGTCGATGATCGTCGATGAAACGACGACGTTTTAAGTTTCTACCGTTGCTCCCCGCGTGGACGAATTGTGAAATCTAACTGGCATTCAGGCGACTCCTTTCTTTTCTGCTCTACCCTTCTTTTCCTTTCCGTTATAGATGACGAACGATGAAAGGAATTCATCCTGTCGTATTCACGCCCAGCGGACTATCAATTCGCGGAATCATTCTTAATCTATCCACCGCCGAATCTGACCTTAAAGCCGTCCGTCGAGGATTCCGCGGTTAGGTACGCGAAATGTGAAATCTTCAGGTTCGTTCGGTGGATTCGTTTTCGCTGGTACCCAGATCGTACCACGATCAACGAATAGGAAATAATAAATAAGGGAACGATTCTAGATCGTGCACATCTGCGAATCTCCAAACTATTTCTGAAGCAAGCAAACACAAATGATTCCTTGTGAAATAATTTTCAGTAGAATAGAAATTCTATAATTATTTCGTGATCAGCGACCCGAAATACACTGGATAGAGTAAAAAAAGTTTGGAGATCCGAAGATCCAGAGATGTGCATGATCTAAATTTAAGCCTAAATAAGAGGTAATCAAATAATTCGTCGGCGATAGAATTCAAATTGAAAGATTGGGTCGATTCATTGCTTTTAATTTTTAAGCTTCGCACGCTTCTTGGTTCGCGATAGAAAATTCATATACCCGGAGACTATCGGCAGTGTCTTCCTGGACACCTGTAGAATTGTGACATCAAACGGGTTATATAATAAGCAAGTTTACTGGCTATCCAGCAAACGGGTTGTCCGCGGCAAAAATGTCCCAAGGGATAGTTAAATAATGGCTATCTCTTTGCGAAACGCGTTCTCGAGTGAAATATTTATTTAATCAGAAATATCGCGACAAGAATATAGCTCGCGCCACGTCCGTGAATTTCCCTGGACCCAGAGCAATATCGCGACCGACCCCGATGGGTGACGACCAAAACGTTTCACGATTGTATGCAAAATATCGATTTCGCGTATCGCGCTGTTCCTCTGGCAACAAGTACAGGGACTCTTTTACCTCATTTTCCGCCGATTCGTGGGTCGGCAACCGCCGAACGATCTTACGTCCCCGATATCGAAGCGATTGTACGAAGTTCGAGTGTTGATATTTGTGCAAGACGCGTGGCGGCAAATTGCGGGTTTGCCCGCAATTCGAATTATCTCTTACCAATTCTTCAATTGTATATAAAAAAATTCATTTTCGCGTCGGCTGTACGATATGCGCCGCGGCGCAACGCGTCGTTATCGGTTATTGCGAAAAAAATTTTGGAGTAACCCTTCGAACGGTATTTTTTTTAATCGACCCGTGATACTGACCACGATGATGGTCACGTGTGATCTGACCCCGTGGATCGCGAACGATCCAACGTCTATTGGGGCGAAACGGTTAACGCGCTCTATCCACATCCACGCGTTCGGCAAAACGATGCGCGAGATGCGCCCATAATCCTTGCGCCTCTACGCTCGCCCGAACGATAGTTGTGCAATAGACGGGAGACCGATGATTTTGCTTTCACTGACTCACCTTTAGCGTGATATTACGATTACCATTAACATTAATCCGTGTGGCATTTGAGAGGGTCCGCCTAAAATTTTGCGCCTCTTCATAATTAGAGCTGACAGCCGAGTAGTTAGCACCCGGATACACATATCTCTGTCGATTAATACAAGCGAGCGTTATGATACGTGACTGGGAAATTTTAATTAACGGTAAGGGGATACCTGGCCTTTCGTGGAATCATTTAGACACGTGCCGATGACCGCTCGCCTCTGGTTAATTCCAACTTGCCAATGAATACTCGCCGAACAATTTATCGTTAGAGCGATTCAAGTTGCGGCAACGATACGTTGCGTCGGGATGACCCGAACGAATGCAACGCGTTTTAAAGTTCAAAGCGACGCGATGATTCGCGCAGTTCTCGATTGATTTAAGCAAACCCGATGTGCGTCAATTGCGTTAATTGATTTAGGACGTATAGCACTTATCGCGCGAAATCATTTTCAATATTTGCCACGGACCTGGTCAGATTCTTCTTTGTCCCCTCGTAAAATTCATTTCGCTTCGTTTTCGTTTCAGTCTCTTTAGGAAAGTCTCGCTCTATTTTCCAACAGAGCGAAGTAAACAACGCACCAGTGATTGTGGTATTTAGTATATGTATATCGATGCGCATGCACAATTATATAACGTAATATAATATAATAAAGTAGGCATAGCATAATACAACGGAACTTAACGTTACGCGCTCGCACCTGTGCATTCGCTTTTCCCTCCAACACTCTTCCTCGGCGACAAATTTGCAAAATTTGTACCCGCCATGGATTTATGATCGAGCGATCAGAGAACGCGCGGGACGCGAGCACCCGACGTGATCGATAAAGTAGTCTTCTTGCGTTAGGATCAGTAGAGCGAAGCGCTTTCTTCGTGGCGGAGCTTCGTGGTAGGGACACGAATCGTTGGTTAGTCGATTAGGGTAGCTCGTAGACGGCGCATCGTAGGTCGGATCGATCGATGCAACGATGGTACGTTACATGTTCCGATCGGAAGCTAGGTTCTTATAAATATTTAGTAGAAGGATTTTTACTGACGCACGCGACGAATGAAAAATTGCAAACGAAATTCGTCGAGATACAACTATATTCCAGATAATTTACCACTTTGATTTTAATTAAACAGGGGATATCAACAGTACTAAAAATATTGTCCATTACGGCGCGGCGGTACTTTAGAAATAATTATCCCCGTCGGTCGAAAAAAATTGTACATACGAAACGAATACGCCGTATTCGTGAAAACGCATAAATAAGATGATCTCTGTCGCAATTATCCGGGTTTCGGTGTACCTCTCGTAACCGTGCAAGTGTAAATAAATAATTACATTGTCACTCGAGAATCGGGAATCCTTCAAGAAATTCTATTTAACGAAGATCGTTGCTCTCGTTCGATCGAAATCGCGCACCGCCTCGACTTTCCTCGGCTTGCCTCGGCGACGAGTTACTTCCGGCGACCGAGGGTTGGAAACGGGGAATCTCTTCTAGTATCTCCTGTAGGGTTCCTCCTCTTCGGGGTGGGCCGCGTTGTGGGCCAGAGCGCGCTGTATCTCAGGTGGTATGGGCGGCGGCGTTGGCAGGTGAGCACCGCTGGCTTGAAAACCATTTTCGTCGGCGGTGTAAGTGACGAGGATCGGCGTACCGTCCGGCGCCGTGTAACTGAATTGTCCCCTCACTGCCTCGATTTGATTGGGTCCAATGTTTTTCGGGACTCCTTGCTCTGCCACGGATATGCCGTTCTCGGTGTCGTAGCTGAAACGCAGGGACATTGTTTAGTATCGTTGCTCGTTATTACTGGGTACGAGTTAAAGGGCGTTATCGCCTTGTTCGGTTAAATGAATCGATTTTTTTACATATCCCCTTAAAGTTAAGATATCTATCACCGTTCATTCATTAATTTTAAACAAATAAATGAGATTTTCCGGTCGAAATTTCTCTTTTTTCAAGCGCCTGCCATTTAAACAATTCTTCACTTTTCTTAACGGTTCTAACTGCATCGAAAGAGAATTTTACGCTGATTAAGAATCTCGACTTATTTTTGTCTTTTAGACCGTTTTTATCACACTTTCCATCAACGCAGCGTCGTCGTATTTCTTTTACAATACCTACTTCAAATTTAATATCGTCTTTATGTTTTATTCGACTGCTTCATAATAACTTATCACACTTATCCGCGAAGAAGCAGCAAACCTAAAAAATCGAACACAATATTAATCCGTCCCATAGTTAATGAAACAAAATTCGCCAAAAAACGTGTCATTTTCGACCCAACAAAGCGATAAAACACCCTGATATATGACATTAAAGAAAATTAATTTTCCTCAGTCGCGACGCGAATTCCTGGGCGAAGAAAAAAATCGTATTCCAGTGCCTCCTTTTCAAAATCCCCACGGAAACACCACCACGACGTACAACGACGAACAATAACGTCGGATCAGTGCAACGATCCGAATCTCAATCTCACGAGTAACACGTACGCGTCCACCTAACGCGTTGTAATTCAATGCCTCGTAACGTACGCCGGCAAGATCAACGATAAATCACCCGTAACCACGATCCACCACGATCATTTGTCACCGACGAGTGACTCGCTCGTGTACGATTCCGGGAAAATCAGCGATCGAAGAAGAATCGAGCGATCCATCAAACGATCTGACACACGCGCCACCTCCCAGCCGCGAGGTGGAGCTTCTTCGTCTCGCGAGGATCGTCGGACAGGTGTCTACGGGAGGGGCCCGAACGGGGGCCCGGCTAGGTGCGATACTCCATGGAAAAGGTAGGTGGGCAGATAGGTAGGTAGGTAGGTAGGTAAGTAGGTAGGTCGATCGTAATTATTCGATTGCGCAATACGTCATTGCGAACTGCGCAGCCGACTAGCGCCGACGATTAACATCAGAGCCAATTAGGTATCTTTTCACCTTCGACCATACAGCAAGGGCTCCCGTTATTAATTGTTTCGAGTTATCGCGTAGCTACGCGTCGATCGCGCACGCTTACGAGTGTCACCGTTTAATAACATAGTATTCGAGTAATGATCTGGAAAAGAATCGCGATTATCTAGCGCGTCTGATTTACGATTTATGGGTCAACTATTGTTTCTTCGTTTGAATAATCGTGGCATTAGCAGTTCCGAACGATTATACGATCGTCTTAAGGATGACCTAAAATTGTAGGGTAACCCGACCTTAAATGCAAACGCGTCCTCGACGCACCCGATCGATTATCTTCGCAGGGAATTCTAACGAACGCGTTGGGATGTTGGTGATACGGTAGAACGCGCCAATATCGGTCAGCAGTGTACGATTCGTACGATTCGCTCCGTCCTTGTGTTTAATCGAGAATTACGCGTCGCCCGTAGTTCTCGTAACGGAAATTCGCGTTTTGGGTGGAACATGGTAGCGCGCAAACGATTAAATCCATGACTCGACGATCAAATTCTATCGTTTTTGCAATACTCGCTAAACGGCCCTCGTTATGTACGCCAACGCGGTTTAACAAAAGTGGACGAGTATTTCTCGACAAGCGGCAATTAATAGGCACGTTTCCCGGAACCAGAGCCGAGAAAATGGGAAATTGCCGTGAAAAACGATTGGGAGGCGAATGACGGAACGAATTAACGAGCAATTATGCGGGTAGATAATATTTACGTACACCGACGTGTTCGCAAAACCCAAGAAGAACCGGGGTCCTTCGAGCGTGTCGAGATCTCTCTTCAGGAAACTTACGAATGCCACGACGTCGCTTATCGCTTATCACCAAGGTTCGGGACGAAGATGGAACGACTGTCTCACCTGTACGCGTACGATCCATCCGGAGAGGCGTCTTGAGACTGTCGCAATATGGCGAAACGCCGGCCATAGTAATCGGGGTTGTACGGGTATCTGTTGAATTGCGCGCAAACCATTGTTGCGAGGCCCAGGAGAACCACCTGTGAAAAAACGTCGAATTATCTTACGCCGTTGCTTTGAATTTACCTTATTTTTAGCATTGCTCGCAACGTCACTGGTCAATTTTTTGAATCGAACTTTTGAATTTTTTAATCGAACGCGACGTACTCGATTAATAAATAATCGAGATACGAGTACGTCGCGTTCGATAAATATTACAAAATCGTAGTAAACGCTTTCGTAATATTTCGCCCTATCGTTACGCAAGAGACACTCGATACTTTTATCGATCATTTTCAACTTGCCGGGAATTTCCCAACGATTCTCGTTCTCACGAGCAATTTATAAAGATTCATATTTGCCTGGCTTTGCGCGTTAGTCATACAAAAGGGCTAGTAGGTGGTAGGTTGCAAGTGGGCAGCCAAGAACGCGAAAGAATTTTGATCGGTTAAGTCGGCGTGAATATGAATAATTATATTCAATTGATGTGTCATATTCTCTATCTCCGCCGTTCCATCTTCTTTGATTGCCCTATGTATTATATCGCGATGTTTAATTGATTTGCCACAGCGGAATGTTATTGTTCGGCGGGACCGATCGTAAATCGCGTGTCGTTATTCATTTTGCCTGGTTGATCTTTCATTTGTTGTTGGATAAAAAGTGATATCGAATCAAAAATCACGGGTCCCGCATTTTCCGTTGTACGCGACGCGCGTATGTTGAAAAAGAATTCTTATACGATATTATACGTTGGTCGCATGGTGATTCTCCCATCAAGATATTGTTTGATTCTCTCACTCTTTTTCATACATATGTATATGTCGTAGTTTGTCCTATTATATGTTTCAAACTACCAAGACACATTAATTATGCAATTTGTATTAATATTATGAACATTTATGCTTTCGAATAAAATTCTTCTGTAGAAAAACCCGATTCCAAAAACACGATAGGAAGCTTTGATCTGTGTTTGCCCCGTGTTTAAAATAAATATATTTGAATAATAATCTTAATAAACCGGTATAAGAGATGGCGGCAACCAAAATAATATCGTGATAATCAAATCTCTCACCACGAGACCAATGGCGGATTAAGGATTTCATTAGTTACAAAATTACTCTCAAACAGCCCGAATAAAAAAGAATTTTTAACTATCCCTAACCAGAGGGTATATTCCATGAAAATATCGCGAGAAATCACTCTCCTCCGGGAAACCTCAAACTCACCAGGATCTTCATGGCGTCGTGGCTACGGAAGAATCTCAAAATCCTCGATCGTTCGCAACGGTCGTCGCACGGTCCTGCGGAAAACTAACGCGCGATCACTCGACTCCGATCTTTCCAAAAGGCACGTGAGAGAGCTCGTGCTAACCGTGGTTCGGAGTACGTGGCCAGGTGGGTCAGGATGAGGCTTTATAGTCGCCACGGCGCTCTGCTTCGACCTCCACCTCGCCCCGCCGCGCTATATTTCGAGGAGGTTGAAGAGGAGAATGAATCTTGGTGTATTCGCGTAATCTCGCGTGTGGGGTGGTGGTTGTACTCGTGGTTAGTCGTTGAGGACGGTGAGAGTATCCGTGTCTCCTGTGTTCGCATGTATCTACCGATGTGGTAGGGGTTTGTATTCGTGACCCGTGTTTCCAGAATCAAGTGATCGTCGACGGTGACCAGTGTTTTTTTTTGTTTCTTCGTCTTTTTTTTTGAGCCGTGAATGTCTCCCTTTGGTAATTCATTTCTGCGTGAAGGGGTGCCCTCGACATTTTTATAGGGTGAAGGTATAAGATCGCGCGTAAGGTTGAATCGACAAGGACGGAGAGGATTATTTAGCACCCGCGACGAAATGATCGACAAGAAAATCCTGCTGATTCGATATACTTTTTGTCCAAGGGACAATCGGGTTAATCGATTCGCGATGCTCCGACGTCCTTGCAAATCGGATAATGCTTCTGAATCAAATTCACCTGTAGAAATAACTCGATCCAAAAAGAGTGGACAAGGACGCATGGATCGTTTGCATTGGGTTAAAAATTCAGGGACAACGACGAGGGTAGATCGATGACGCCTTGCGGATCAGACAATGCTTTTGGAACAAATCTAGATCATGCACATCTCCGAATCTCCGGATCCCACAAACTATTTCTAAAGCAAGCAAACACATGTGATTCGTTGTGAAATAATTTTCATTAGAATAGAAATTCTATAATCATTTCGTGATCAGCGGCTCGAAATACACTTGATAGAGTAAAAAAAGGTTTGGAGATCTTAATATCCAGAGATGTGCATGATCTAGATTTAAGTCATGCTTTTGAATAAAATTCTCGCGTAGAAAAACTCGATCCAAAAAAGACGATGGAGAAGTTTCGATCTGTGTTTACTCTGTGTTTAAAAATTAAATTAAATTTAATCGAATTTAAATTATTTAACTAAATTCAAATTAAGGGGTGACGACGGGGGTGGCACGACGATGACGTCCGTCATTGGATCCTCTACCTAGTAGCATTATCCAAAACACCTGGACACAGTCGAAAAGTGTCAAAAAGGACATTTCGTTGATCCGGCCGTCAATGACGAGGATCGATCGTGGTATGATAGGCGCCCCGCCAAAGGACCGTCGTTAGATCATGCGCCTCGCCGCGTCCCGTGGAAGACGCGGCCTCGCCACGGGATTCAGATCGTCGGATTCGCCACGGATCATCGCAGGGCGTATTCCTTTCACTGGCTGCCCGTTACGAGCGGGATGCACGATGCAACGATTCGCCGCGCCGCATCGACGGTCCCTTGCGACATTCCCCGGACGGAACACCGGTGGATCCGCGTCCTTCGATCTACCGAGATACGCCGATCAACGATCTGATTTCGTTTCGTCGATCGTCGCGGTCGTGCTCAATTTCGCTTGCTAAGGATCCCTGCTCGCGCGAAGGTTAAAGGTATTTAGGTACTCTCGTTGCGACGGGGAATCCTCGTTTTTCAAGGTTTTCGTTTTATGCAAACTTCCAAGTGTTCTGATACAATTTTAACAATAGATTTACGGGCGTTTCTACGAGCTTCCGTCAAATTGATGGGTAAATGAAAATACACATTTTCTTTGCAGAATCGATTTATTCAATTTGAGTCTGAATCAATGTACGATGCAAAATGATTCAAATTAATGCCATGGTTTTTGGGATATTTCATTTCAAAATTTAAAATTCGTCAAATCGACGGGTCCCGTAAACCTAGTGTTAATGGCAACGTATACTTCAATCACGGAATCTCGATAAACGCCGCGGCTTTGTTTCGTCGCAGAGAATAATTTTACAAATCGATACATAACGTTAAGAGACAAACCGTGCAAACGTTGCGAGGAACGCGCTATTCTCCGGCTCTGGAGTGAACAAAAAATGAAGAGATTGCGAGGTAAATAGGAAGTAGGCATTTCCTGGCTCCTCTATCACCGGCGTGCGCGATACAAAGATTCGCCGCGCCGCGCCGCGCCACGCCGCGCCGCATCGATGATCCTTGCGACATTCCCCCGGCAATAATACAGGCGTATCCTCGTCCTTCGACCTATCAGGATCTCTTTGGCACGAGAAACGTTTGCGTGGGCTTCGTAGTTATGTTACGCGCGTACGATTCTCTTTTGCGAAAGAATAAGGGACACGATAAAGTAATTCGATTGTTCGGTTATAAGATTATGGAATAATTAGCTTTTCGAGGGCAAGTCGAGTAGGTACATATAGTATGGGTGTTACGGGCAATATAAATAATTAGGCATTATTTATAATGCATATAAATAGTTACGGGCAATGTAATAATTTATTACATAATTTATTACTAACAAACAACACGATCCGGTTTGAATATCCCTTTGGTCACTTTTTAAATTGCCCGGGCATTACAAATAATGCCCAATTATTTACATTGCCGGTAACGCGTATACAACTAGAGCAGTCGACGATCCTCTTATCCTCGAGGGTCAAAATATCTGTAAAAAATGAAAATAAAAAGAATTATCTTCGCCGCGTTGCGTCTCAAATATATATATATTTTTCGCTCCCATCGAGTTTACGCGACAGCTTGACGAATCGTTGCTTTGTCACCGATTTCCACGTACAACGGAGGAAATTATGACTTTATTATGCAGCGCAGCATTCGTGCCTTCTTCGACCTATCGGTTTCCTCCTCCATCTCGTGGTGTACGTCACGTGCGTGGGTTTCGCGCGCTGTGGGGTCCCACGATAAAGGACAGGAGGGTGTCACGATAATTGTGGTAAATAATGAATTATTAAGTTGTAGTATCTATAAGTACGCTGTCAAGCGATGCGATTGCGAAAGTTACGTCGATTCGAATCGACGAGCGCCTGTACGACTTCGATTCGCAATGGAGGTTCTGTTTTATGGAGTTCACTGCATCCGTAATACTCTTCTCGTCGTGGTTCGACGCGACCGATCGTGGAACGCGAATACAAAGGAGCAGGGTGGGTACGTTTGACTCCGTTGCGCGATGTTATTCCGAACGTGTTCGACATCTTTGACATCGAAGCCGTCATTATTTCGTCAAAGGTGCTCTGGAATTCAGGGCGTAGGCTTCTAATTGCACGAATCGTTGCCCAGATCGTGGGGTCAACGACGGTTAACGACGATCGGCTCGATCGACGGTGAAAAGTTTATTATCGTATGAAACGAAATATTAAATAAATATTAGTATATAAAATGAATGTAATTGGCGTCATTGTCTGGTCGTTAATAAAGTTTAAAATTCGCGAGAAGACACAAACAAACGAATAATAATAATAATAATAATAATAATAATAATAAAACAAAAAAATCTACAACCTGCATCGATACATTAATTACCGACGTTTCGCCTCCTGTTTTGAGGCCTCTTCATAGGCAAGAAAGATTATTCAATGCTACTCTGTCCTAGAATACAAGGCAGAATACCATTGAAACGAACAAAACGATATATTAAAAGTATTACATCCCAAACGAACCTGCTAATTCTCACATAATTACGGAGAAAAGAGTGACCCGACCTATCTATCCCATGGTGGAAAACGGAAAGTAACCTACCGACCCCCCTTATTAGCTATTCCTTAATTACAATTCACGCTCGATTGAATAAAAATACGTAACGGATCGACGGTGATCTTTCCATCGGACTATCTGCTTTTTTTTCCGACTATAATTATAAATTGCCAGGAATGCATCTCACTTTCGAAATTACGGTCAACGCAACACCTTAGGATATCGCGTTAATTCACGAGACGTAGGAGTTAGAAATTACGAGCGGGGCTATCCTGCCTCGAGCTTAAGTTATTTTAATAACCGTACCGTCGGCCATATCGAACTACCATAAAATACTTATAAACTATCCTGGCTACGATTCCGACCTTTCGTGCCCAACGGAGATGGTTCGACGAATGCAATTCGATAACGATACATTTGCGATTACTGACGCCTCGACGAAGCGTACGCATTCTATGCCGAAGAGGACTGCGTTCTGGGCCTAGCGCGGAAAGGTGTTACGAGTAGAGCCTTAACAAAAGGCGGCGCCTTGACATTAAAAACTCTCCTTCCCGTGAGAGACAGAGCAATATTTTATCGCGTACCGTTGCCGGTAATAATGGCGGCGATAGACTTAGCATTCGTGGGTGACTCGCGAATCGAGGTTCGCGCTTTTGGATTTTGACGCGTGTCTTCGATAATCGTGATTCGAGCGGTACGGGACACGAGCACGCGTCGGATCGAGTCTTCAATATTATTGCTGGGGCGTCTCTTGAGAAATTATTATCGCCGCGCCGGATTGTACGTGAAAGACGGTTCCCGATGAGCATGGAACGAGGCGGCTCGAGGAAAGAGCTAAGGGGAACCTGATTTACAAGAAGAAAAAGTTCGACTTTTTTTTTTGGTTTTTTTATTTCGGACAAAAATTGCAGGCTACAGAATTTCCAGCAGTTGATAAGCCGGGTTACGAGGCGCAACTTTCTGATATGAAATATTTGTTGTTAAAATTTTTACTTTTATATAGAAATTTATTTTTATACCGTTGAAGGGTGCAACTAATCGCCCCTAAAGTTTCAGAGAGAACCGCTTTATGTTTCGTGAAAAAAAAAAATTCTCAAAGTTCACCTATTTTTCGGCATCCTAAACCAGGTCCCCCCCCCCCCCCTTAAGTCACGGATCTCGCAGCGAAGCTACGAATAACCTCCCAGTTATGCCAGTTGTCCGGGGTTACCCAAGAAGAGCGAGGTAATCCGCCCTCGGATCTGCATTCGTCTTCCCCAGCTGCCTGAAAACACCGTTACGATCCTGTTTTTTTTTTGTTTCCCTCCTCTTTCACCTGAAACGATTGCGCATCCTCCGCCGGTAAGTATTTATGCTTGCATACCTGGGCTCGTTCGGCTCTTTGCTCTTCTCGTTTCACACGGGCAAACGAGATACATATAGCGTGGGCGTAAATTAATTTTCTGTGATAGGTCGGACTGAACCTTTAACGGGTCGAGCTCTGACATTCGCGAGCGCGAATTTGTAAAGTACTTTTTCGCAACTTTGAACTTACTATTAGTTCGCGGATTTTATGATCCCGATAAAGATTTTCTTGGAGAGACATTTATTCGTCGAGATATACAATATACATATGTATATATTGTGTTATTAACACTAGGTTTACGGGACCCGTCAATTTGACGGATTTCAAATTTTGAAATGAAATATCCCAAAAACCATAGCATTAATTTGAACCATTTTGCATCGTAAATTAATTCAGATTAAATCGAATAAATCGATTCTGCAAAGAAAATGCTTATTTTCGTTTACCCGTCAATTTGACGGGTGCTCGTAGAAATGCTCGTAGAAACGCCCGTAAACCTAGCGTCAATTGGAATTCCGTCAGGACTAAATTTTTCTATGTAATATAATGCATTCTACGAAATATTTAGATCCTCGATCCTTCTATACTTTAAGAACGCAATAGCGCTTCTTTGTAAATTCAGCGTTTCCCGATCGGGCGCAGTCGGCGTTACGAAAGGCCCCTTGAAAAAAAACGAAACCGTTTCGATAGCAGTAATGGTAACTATCGATCGTCCTTATTGTTTATCCGATCAAGATGGGTGGCTCGCGAAGCCACAAATCTCTAACCTAGGCGCGATACGACCTCTCGCAATCAGTTATGCTGTTCACAGTTGCTTAAGAAGAGCGCTCCAATCATAATCCACCCATAATTCGCTAGGATCGTGTTCGGTTAATTTATTCGCGCGTATCCCTCCCCTCTGTAGCGCTGATTACCGAACACAGGAGCTCCGTACATTTTTCTCTCTTCGTTCGGCGCTCTTCCTTTTTCGCCTCGCTCGTGGAAGGATCGCGCATCCTGTACGAGCGCTCATGCTCGCGTACACGTACTCTCCTCGCTCGTTCCTCGTTTCGCGGAGTATGCCCATTAGGACCGCCTACCGAGGATCGGCCGATTAGAAACGGCGCGGCTGCTTGGCATACCGGTGTTCGCTAATAGTGGGACGATGTTCTCTCTTTCGATCGCGGAGACGCTAGTGAAACGGTGTCTCCAGTAATTCTTTTATTTGAAATTTTATTATTCAAGATTTTGCTACACCTACCCCTTAATCTTGGTTTTAATCAACAAAACAAAAACGGGTTGTGCGAAACTTGAGATCAATTCGATAAGTGTTACCCAGGCCCTTAAACGCCTTAAAGTTAGAACATGTAATATTAATAGCGTAAGTTTATGTAATAACGTTAATGAAAAATGGCATAACATAATTCACAGGACATGCAGTTGGTTATTTTTCACATTAATTTAGCAGTCGCAAATTATATATATGCTACCATAAAAAAATAGCATGTTAATTAAATTAATGATTACGAATGAAATAAGTGAAAAATGACTTTCCGGTCGAAAATATCAAAACTTCATGATCGATATTGAGCTAAAATTTTTCACAGATTTGTCGTCGTTGTTCTCGATTGAAGCCAGATCAGAATAGATGGGGGCTAAAATTTGCTAAAGTTGAAAAATAAGGGCCACGTTAATACAGACGTATCGTTCAGATTTAATTTCTCACTCGATTACATCGAGACGAAACGCTACGTTCGGCTGACCGACGTCCACGATAGCAGAAGGATAGAGATAGTCAGCCGGATAAAAATCTCAATGAACGGCCCCACCCCCTCTTCTTATCCGCGCGCCAAGTCACGAGGCGAGCTCGGTATTATCGCTCCGCCTCATCTTTCCGTTTCCTTCGCAAAATTCAGCCTCGTCGGCACTCTTGTATTGTGCGTACACCGAGGTGCGAAAGATCGACGCTGAAGTAATCGATGGACTAGGGAAAAATATGATACGCGCCGCGGCGGCGCGCGCGGCGAGCGTGAGATTTCCGTGGAAACGATTTCCACGATCATTTCAATCCTGAGTCTTCCGAGTTTGATTTCCTTCCGCGATGTTCGTCCCGATTACTCACGATCAGTGACGTCAGGAATCTGGGACGCGCGTCGCTAAATCATAGTATCGACGACGATAACGCGGTAACGTCGCAATGGACGAGGCGTTAAACTAGAAACGATTTGTACCAGGTGTCTCGATCAGAGTCGCGTCTAAGCGGGGCGTAAATATGACTTGAGTTTCGTAAAAATAGAAAAAGTGGAACAAATCTAGATCATGCACATCTCCGGATCTCCAGACTATTTCTAAAGCAAGCAAACGCATGTGATTCCTTGTGAAGTAATTTTCAGTGGAATAGAAATTCTATAATTATTTCGTGATCAGCGACTCTAGAGTAGAGTTTGGAGATCCGAAGATCTAGAGACGTGCATGATCTAGATTTAAGCCGAAAAAGTAGGTTCAACGCTATTTTTACGGGACCCGTCAATTTGATGGATTTCAAATTTTTTAAATGAAATATCCCAAAAACCGGGTGCTCGTAGAAATGCTCGTAGAAACGCCCGTAAACCTAGTGTTAAAAAGTAGGTTTCTGGGCTTTCGTCCTGTGAGTCGTAGTGGTGAGGAATTTCGCAAAAATTTACTATCTCTTTCGCAGCAACTCACCAGCGAAATGATAGATAGGCAATTAAAAATAATAGTGGAATATCGATTGGGAGAAAGAATATTGTGTCTCGTAGGTTTTGAAAGATTTATATTAAGAGGTGTCGTATCTACAAATCGCATAGTTACAGGGTACAGGAATCAGCAACGAGTCGTCATTTCGAGGAAACTTGAATCGATTACTGATCTTCGGCGCGCGGGTGAGACCTGATGTACTCGAGGGCTCTGGCGATTAGAGGTGGGACCGACGGGATGTGATCGCCCTGGGGTTGGAATCCATTCTGATCGGCGACGTAGCTGACGACGACTGGAACACCGTCCGGAGAGGTGTACTGGTATTGTCCTTGGGCAACGACGACCGGCTCCTTCTTGTCCTCGACGATCACCGGGCTGCCAGATTCACTCTGGTAAATTCCATTCTCGGTTTCGAAACTGTAGGAATATGAGCCTTCGGGGGAGGAGTCCTGGGCCTGCTTCAGGATCGCCACCGGGGCGTGATTCGCAACCGCTACCTCGGCTACGGCGTAAGCCACCAGGGCGAAGGAGACGATCTGAAAGGACGACGGATGCGATGCTTTAACTTAAACTTCCTCTCGTAATCGCGAGTTTGTAAATTAGACATTTTTGTCGTTGTCGTTGGCTAACGTTTATTGGAGCCGTTTATTTTGAAAGTGACCAAAGTTCATTTTTACAATTAGAAAAAAAAAAGATTTTTTTTAGAGCAGGAAACTTCAATTTTGTACACGTTACTATAATCAACGACAAAAAATGGACTTGGTGTCACTTTCAAAATGACCGGCTCAATATATTTTTCTAATGCGGATAGGCATAGAACGTTGATGGTACTTGCGACTTTTGTGTCGTAACACGTGGTACCTACTTGCGAAAATTTAATGAATCTCGATTTTAAGTTTCAGCAATGATTTTAAACAGCCCCTGAGCCAAATGTTTTGCGTTATGTAAAATCAAGGATTACTTTGTGATCCGCCAAAGGAAGCTAATAATAGAAATATCCGTAAAGATAACAATTATCTCGCAGCTAATTTTCGCTCCACTCAATCAAGTAATTAGCGATCGACAGGTAAATTGATCATTCGAGCAACGAATGAACGATCAAAGTTCCCATCGACAAGACCGATCAAACTAAATTGTTTCTCGAAAGAACTCGTTAGCGGTTAATTAAGCGTTTCTCATCCGGCAAACGATAGCTGTGTAACAACGATTTCGTATTAGTTAGACGTAAGAAAAAGAATTTGCGAACTCACGAGGAATTTCATTTTGAAGAGCGAGTGGTTGATATCAGTCAATCCAATGGTGGAGGAAGCTGAGATTTCGAATGTGATTGCTATGGGTTAGGAATGCGCTTTTATACGAAACTCTGGACCCCACTTTCCCCGTTTGCCGTGCTCCTCGAAAAAAAGGAGAAAAAGTGATTTCGCGCGGTTCGATGGCGAGTGGAAGAGAGAGAGAAAGAGAGGGACGATCATCTGCCAAAAATTTATTTGTCGGCTTGACATTTTCGCGTTGCCTAAATCGATCGGTTGTATAATCGCTCCTCTGTCGCTTCTGGCAACTCGTTGACATTGCACCGTCGAAGAGATCGGTGGTTTTTTTCAGCAGTGAGTTTCGAGTAGTTTTATACTTACCGTTTTTTTCGTATGTTTTATCTTCGCGAAAAATTATTTGTTCGACGGTTCGAGCCGATATTTCGATGAACGTGAAATCGTACTTTCTTCCAGTCTGATATCGTGTAAAAAAAAAATACCGAAACTCACGTTAACAATTATGCCACATTTTTTTTTACCTGAAACGCGTAATGTAATGTTGAGGGAAGCGCGTGGCGTAAATCGCGTGTTCCTCGGTCGACGTGGAAAATGGAAGGGAAATGCGCTCCGTAGGTCGGGACATATTTGGGAAATAGTCACTGAAACATTCTTTTTTATTTAGAAATTCATTGTGCCGCCCTAAATGTCGCGCAATCGCGATATTTATCGTTTGAAGAATTGATTATGACACAGGTTTTATTAATGGTACACCGTGCATGAAATTTAATAGTTAATTACAGGTTAACATTTGCATAAAAAACTAGTATTTTTACGGTTGGTAACCTTTTCAAGTATGCATATGTATTATAATACGCATCCGCGCGTGTATGTAGATGTCCGTGCCAATAAGTACAAGTTGCAAGTTCGCGCTAAACGTAATAGAATATTTTCACTTTCGTTTTCAGCGGAACGCATGGATTTTTTTTATACGCGAGTCAATATGATTGAGTCTTTTAAAAAAATCCTGTAGCTCCGTCGAACGGAACGATAGAAAAATTCAAAGAATCGAGTCTCCTCTGGCAATACTCTTTCGTACGTATTTAAATCGTTTTTAATTAACGCTGACACGAAAAACCTATGTCTACGAATTTTAGATAGATTACAAAATACGCGTCTATGGAAAGTGATAGTCTTCTTCACGGTTTGTGTTTGGAAGATGCTTTCTCTTCCTGTTTCTTCTCTTTTTGTCCCCCCTCCCTCTTGTTCTCTCTCTCTCTCTTTCTCTCTCCCGTTTCTCATCTTCCTTCTATTCGATATTTTCGAGAGTGGGACACGACGGGATACGATTGGCGTTGATAATATTATTTCGATGGACTGCGAAAAAGATCCAAGGTGCCAGCGACGCGAGGTCGTGTTACGCCATCGACCTTGCCTGTGAACTACGAAGACCGAGCGCACGGAAGAAGTGCCTCTTTCTTTTTTAACACGAAAGAAAGAGCTCTCGCGCGTGTCGTTGCCGCGGTACGGACGGCAATTGCAGCAATTGGCAGGTGAATTAATTGAGGGAACCACGGGCAAAGAGGACACGTTCGATCGATAAAGGTTTACGGTGAACGTCGATATTAAGCGCGACGTACAATTCTTAATATCGATAATTAAAACAAAAGTGTTGCTACAAAAGTAATTCGTAGAATATTCTTATATATTTTATAATTATACGTTTATTTTTAACCGACGTTAATAACTTTCATCCGGGATATCCCAAAAATGTTGAATGTTAATGAATTCGCGTAACGAAGAATTCAGACTTTCATATGAAAATCTCTTCACGAGCATGAATGAACGGACATAATCGACCGGCGGCTTTTAGTATCAACGTGAGCGCAGAAATTTTATTTCTTTCACAGGGATCGTTTGCAAAATTATGATCAATCTCTATTAATTGACTTCGCGGAAAAGGCGCCGTTCATCGATCTTTCCATCAAACTTTAACGCGCGGTCGACACCGTGTGCTATATTCATCGTTTTCGGGGATTTATAGATTTTTAGAGGCTGTAAAACAATGAGAATTGCAATGTGCCATCGTAAAATTGTATCATCCTTGCATTCTTATGAAATATCTTATAACGGGTTCATTGACCTCGCGCAGAGCGTACTTCTTTTTTCAAACTCAATGCGATTACATCGTTTTTTGTAATACTGTAACAACTAGTAGTGTAGTATTCGTTGGAAATCTGCAATATCCCATTTACCACGTACTACGTACACCTGAATTCAAAAACTGCAATCGGTAGAGAAAATATTCATAGATCACAAATCTACCATCCGTGGATAAGATAGGTATTTCTATAATCGATTGTCAATAATTTCGTTTCTCATTTTGATTATATTACATTTGCGAACAGTAGCTATAGATCATTTCTGAAATTATAATTAGGTTTACGACGTGTCAAGTATCAGTATAATGAGTATTAATTAAAACATCGCGGCGCCTCGAACGTACGCTACTATTTAGTAAACACGATGAACGGGTTGCATACGCTCGGGGAGCTGAACAGTACTCTTCTACTGCTAATAACGTTTAGATCATAGGTTTGGTTTAATAACAGAATTATTATATTAAGGGATATAATATCTTCGGTATATTCATGATTGTGAATTTCAAAATTCCTCACACGATTTGTTTGCACTCTTACGCTCATTGACCTATTTTATTCGGCATTCTTCTAACTGTACCCAGTATCTCGACTGATTAGAATACGTAAGTATCGTGGCCTAGGTACACGACGATGCGCGTTACTTCAAAAAAATGTTTGTCCAATTTATTTACTTGACTTTCATAAATATTATAACTGTCATTCGGGTAATCAATTTTTTAAAACTTTAATATGGATTGTAAAAACAACTAGGCTTTCCCTAAGATTTTCATTAATTACCACAGGATTTAAGGCATTGTTCGACATTCGAATTAGTATCGCCCCTAATTCGCGTGAGAAAATGTTATTGTTTAAATTCGACGAGAAATCAATCGTCTCGGTACTCGACGCTTCCCACCGACGGATATCGACCAATCGCAGCGTCGGAAAATCCAAATCCACACGACGCCGTGGAACGCGCGCTCGGAATGCGTCAGTGTGCGCCGAGCCGTCACCGCGGAAGGTGGGTCGTTACGCTCGTTAACATCGTGCAACAACAAAAAGAGAAAGAGGAAGAGTTGACTTGCCGTCAATCGTGTTTGTTTGTCATACTACGGGCGCGTGTGTGTGAGTGCGTTCGTTTCGTTTCGTCTCGGCTAGAAAACGTGACCAAACGTCCGGATGAATTCTACCATGTCATGAAATTAACATGATCCTCGCTGATAAGGTTCGCGATTAAATTTCTGCCGATGCCAGCCGTTGTATCGCCGCGAAACCATCTTCCACGATTCCTGAGAGCCTTTTGCCTATGAGCCGCGCGCCACTTCATTCCACTTCGCTATTCGTGAGTATTTTTACGACAACCCTTTGGCTACTTTTTTTTCTCTTCTTTTTTCACGAGGCGTGGCGCGCGATTTAATAGACGTACTTTCTAACACGGTGACGAAACTTATCTCTTAATCGAGGCCGATAATATTCGCGGAATAGTAGCGGGTACGTGTTTTGAATTTTAGCGGCTGTGCTCGAGTAACACGTGGGCTCGTCGGAGAAAGCACGTTTTGTGTGTTATAGGTTTAAGATGCGGTTCTTAGCGTGTTTATTTATCGAGAAGACGAGTGCTCGGTGAACTTTGAAACTCTCGATAAAAATTGATCGCGCAGTGATTAGGCGATAAAGTAGCAGTAAAAGTTCGTTAAGCGAGGAAATTGCAATCAATTTTTCATCGAATTAGCGACCTGCCGAACAAACGAGCCTACAAATAAAATTATCGAGGATGATGGAGAACAGACGATTATTTGTGGGATTAAAAAAATTATTTGACGATAAGATAAGAGTCGTGGTTTAGAGTCGGCGTTACTACAATTATCAAGATTGAAATGCCTACGTAAAAGTGGTTCCATTGAAATACACAAAAAATTGCTGTCAATGAACCAGACGGAATTAAAGACGGCATTATCAGCGAGTAAACAGATTAATCGTAACGGGGATGCCTTATCGTTGCACTTTGGATAGGACGAGATTAAAAAAATAAATGAATGGGAAATGATTAATTAATACCGTGGCAGTCGGTGACCTTTCGGTTTAGCCTGATCGGACGTTTCTATTTCGAGCACGTGTGTCGAGAAGCACGTGATCAGAAAATTCTTCGCAGTTGCCTCCCGCGATTTGCGAATTTACCAATCGATTTGCGCGCAATCAAAATTCAACGCTCGCCCAACCAATTGCGTTTCGAAACTTCCAAATATCGAGCTTGCTCATTTTTGTCGAAACACGCTTAACCTTCATTACGAATTCGGGCCAGTGTTTTATTATGCAATTTTCAGTGCCCTCGATGAATCGTTGTACGTCTCAATTATGTAATTGCGGTACCCTAATATTAATCATGGGCATATTTCTCTGTCCTTTCCTGATGAAGCGAGATGATAAATAGATGTTTTTTTTTCTTTTAATATTATACGGAACAATACTTGAGTTAGACTTATAGCGTTATTATTTTGGTGTTAGTATTTGTTTGAATCAAACAAGTTGGATGCGAAAGATATTTGAGAAACATTGAGAGAACAATTTACTTAATATTTTCCTATCCTGGTTTTGGTAATTCTAACGGTAACCGTGTCGCGTTGATTTTTTCCATTGAAGGGTTGTAATTATTATGAAGTACCATTCAAGTTCAGATTACCATACGTTATGCAAGAGTGAATAACTGTTACGCTTGTAAACCGATTCCAGTGACATAAGGGAAAGTTATTTCGCAAACGTGAAGTTTACTCACATTTCGAAATCATTCTTACGTTTTAACGATGCGTGGCTTCCCAAATTCTCCGATACAATATAAACGATCACCGACGTTCTACGCTACCGAACGAAAGATTATTAACACGCTATCTGCGGAACACAGATTAATTAGAGGGTATCAATACTCTATCCGCAGGTAATGTCTATTAATCCATAGGTCAGATAATTATTCGCAATGAAGTTACAAACTTCATTCCACGATTGCAAATTGCCGTTCCCAACGTTACGTATTGTGAGATCCAGGAATTCGAACCCCCGATGCTTATCCATAGTCGCACCGTATAATCCTGAGGCGCGCGGTGATACGATATAATTATTTTCAACCTCAACCGTCGATTGTTTTTACTAGAATTCCGTGTGAAGGAGCACCAACTAGGAAAGCGAGAGAATTCCTTTCCCATTGGACGTTCGATGATGTTAAACGAGAAGAAAGAATTTGCATAATATCGGATGTATTTTTATCCGATGATCGCGTCGCACACGGGAAAGTATTTCCCCAAGATCGTTTCCTCGATCGAACCTCGATCCGAAGGACGATTTAAGTATAACCGTAACAAGTAAACGCAGTCAAAGTGAATCTCGGGTTCTCGATGAATTACGGTTACCGACGATGGCTCTGAGTCTGAGTGACGTCACGGAGAGAGAGAGCGAGGGGCTAAGTAGGTTATGCCTCGGACATGGGACGATTGGTTCTTGGTCACAGCATGGTCATGAACGATTCGATGATATCTAACGTTAAAACGTCTCCCTCCGTCCGTACAATTATTTCCCTCGGCGAAAAGTCTTGATTACGTTTACAATTATGACTACGATTGCAACTGAGGTCAGCAAGGTCGATCCTTGACCGTCGGTCAAAGGTCGGAGGATAAATAGTATACGACAAGAATGTAGGTATCGTTATCGATTTATCGTGATAGCGATCATTGCATCGCTCCGGACAATGAGTGATATCGAGGGAGATAAATCTCTTCGCGCGGCGAACAATGAACTTGTATGTTTTGTGTTCCAAACGAGGCGACGGTTACGTGTCGGTACAGTAATTTCACGAACCACGTGTAGCATTGTCTGACTGCAGGAATGCAATTTACCGTTTCCTGCTTAAACGTCATTGAGCTGCATCGTTGAAATGACTCGTTGATTCGCTTTATAAAGAAACCGTGCACTTCTTTGTTTGAAGCAGTGGTTGCCAAGGTTACCGCGATCAGCGGGGGGAACCGGAATGTTTATTCAGGTTTCAAAGATCCCCGATCGAAGATGTGAATTTTATCCGAATACGTTAATTTTTGATGGGGGTTTTACCACATCGCAAAACCCCCTTCGTTCTTTCCGGTAAAGATAAAAAGTCTAGTTTCGCGTACTTGTACTTGACCCGTGACAAGACCTTGTCTCTTGGTAGTACGTGCGAATCGAAGCGAGTAGCGAAAGATCACTGTCAGAGCTAAAGTAAAATTCCAGACGAGATGTTATTGTGTATAACTTCATCTGCGAGAGAAAAAGAAATAAATTTATCCACGAGACCGGATTTCCTGCCAAACTGTAATATCGTATCATTAGATCGCGCATGACATAAACGATACCGATGTTCCAGCGACGAACGGTTAACACCGCGAGTAGGAGATAGACTGTGACCTTTACGTAATAGACGTTAGTAAATAAACACGATTAACGAAACCACGATGCGTATCTATCGTTGCAGATACGAGATTCAAAATACAATAATAACGCTCGATGATTCGGGCGGACGTCCTTTGTTAATACTTATTTTTTGTTGTAAAATTTAATCTCGTTGATCCTGCGTCAGCGTGACGTTTGACGTAGACGTACGTAATTCTTATTTATAATTCTTGGGAACGCTATCTCCCGATTACATTTCAGCGTGACATAAAATTGCTTTTCGCGGTCAGGTACGACGGATTAAATTCCTCCGCGTTCCCGCTATACTCTCTTTCTTGTTTTGCGCCCAAAGCATTATTCCATTCGGTTTCTTCTACCAGGATAAATTTCGATCGCAACGCGGTAATTTAAACGAGCCTCTTGAAATCGGTTACAAAGATTACAGTAAATCATTGTAAGAGTCGAAAGTCGTCGGCGAACGAGGTTGCGTTAAGCATGGTCAGGTGAGAAAGGAGTCGTTAAGTGTCATCGATTAATGTTGTCTAGACGGGCAAAGCAAATTATCCGAGCACCTGTTATCAGATATTTTCAGTTCTTCGTCTGAAAAGCATTGTTGTTTAGCGCGACGATGATTCGCGCGTTCGTTTCTCGATGACACAGGATTTTCTCGCACCATAGAACGAACGGAGCGTGGTTAATTTGAAATCAAGACGAGCGCAATTGCAGCAGGATGATTCGGTGACGGCTGCAAAACGAATTAAGGGATTAAAAGAAAATCGTTGCGTGCACGTAGTCGTCAGATGTTTTACCAAGAACTTCCTCTCGCAAATGATGAAATTGGTTTGGTGTTGCCACTATCTGATCATTGCGATGTCGAAATGAAAACTTCATTTGCGAGAAGGTCAAACGCAGTTTTAGATCATTCTATGGAACAAATCTAGATCATGCGCATCTTCGAATCTCAGGATCTCCAAACTATTTCTAAAGCAAGCAAACGCATGTGATTTTCTTTGTGAAATAATTTTCAGTAGAATAGAAATTCTATAATTATTTCACGATCAGCGATCTGAAATACGCTTGATAGTAAAAGAAATGTTTAAAGATCCGAAGATCCAGAGATGTGCATGATCTAGATTTAAGCCCACCAAAATACCCGGACCCCGGGTATTTTGAATATTTGCACAGATCAAGAGACAAGGTCTTATCTCGAACCAAACATAAGTACGCGTGACCAGACCTTGCATCATTTCCGGTTTTTATTTCACTAAAAAAATTGAAGGCTTCCGTTTTTACGCGTTTATTATAAATCTCGGTAAATCAGTTTAGTAGCATTAGCGCGCGTACTATCGTTTTAACGAGATGGGGTTTCACTTCCATCGCTACTCGACGGGGAAAGGTCGTATATGTGTGACCATTAACATTGAAAAAGAAGAATGCGAGGCTGTTAACAGGATCGCCGGTTATAAGTAACGTTATATTACGATATGTCGACATTCAGGAAGTAGTCGAGTTCTCTCGAAGCGCGCGGAACACGTTTCTACCACTCTGAATTCAACGCTCGAGTCAGACTCTCCAAAAAGTAATCGCTAACAATATCGTTTCATCTGAAAATAAATAACCTCGGCACCTTCCGTTACCGTTGGACCAACGATTATAAACTTTCACAAAGATTTTTAAGATTACTCTCGTTATCGGAATTTAGAATTCCAGGACTATCCCGTGCTTCGATGCCATCCTACGTGGAAAACTATTTTCCGTGGACCCGCGCGCCTCGCGATAAATATCGAAAGTACCAAGTTCGGCGTTAAACGTTAATTGCATGAGATTTGACAGGTATCCACGTGCACGGATATTCCAGAGACGCGGCGCGCGTATTAAATCAGACAAATCGACACCCAACTTCCCATCGGAAATTCGTGCGTGACGGTGAGACCGGTTTCACCGCGTCAGACGATTAGATCGATTATGCGTTTATCGTGGGGGAATTTCGTTTAACTCGGAAATTGACGGTGGTTAAGTGTGCGATGGCGTGACACGAGACCATCGTGAAACTCCTCGTGCATATAAGATTCCAGTAACTCGAGACACGCATGACCGAGCATACAGGCTGTCCCCAAAGAGCGTGCGTTTAACCTGAAAATCGCAGACACAGCCGAACTCTCGAAGTATCTTTTTTTTTTTCTCTCTCTCTCGTCCGTATTCTCCGCTTACCCTCCGGTTTGCGAGGCGAAAATCGAAATACTCCGCGACTGGTCGAAATCTGCTATCGCCGTAATCTGGATTTTGATTTAAAAAAAAAAAAAAAAAAAAACAGGCGCGAAATACGAAGAGCGCGGAGTAATAGTGTCCTCTTCTTTCGTCAAGCCAAGGTCCCTCGGTGGGTCGAATAACGGTCAACCGACGTATTCCACTTGGCCGTTTTACACGCTCCTCCCGTTCGATTCGTCAACCGGACCTTTGGAATTCCACCTCGGTAGGAAATTCGAAATGGCTCCGAAGTACCGTTACTTTATCGGCGATATTCGATCGATCGATTTTCGTTCTATCGTCGAATAGAGTGGGCCACGAGCGTAATCCGTCGTACATCCTCGGGTGAAAAGTAGAGATCGCGCGCAGTTAGACACCATAGTTTGCGATACGTTCTCAATTACGGATAGTTTATGGAACATCTGCGACGAACGTTGTTACCCCCCCCCCCCCCGCCCCCGTTCACGCGATACGGTTTTTCGACCGAATCGATCATTTTCTCACTCGTCCGCGTCGGTTTCAAAGACAGATGAAAAGTGACGGCGGCGCGATTTCGGTAAAAAAAAAAAACCGTATCGTGTGAACGAGCTATGTTACTCTCGATAAAACAAAAATTCGTGTTTACTTTTACATCCACGTTGCGTTCCTCTTTCCCACCCTCCCCGTCAAGTTACCATCTAAAAGACAACGATCCTCGCACGCCTCGATTCATTCTCCTCGATCTTCCCACATTTCGTACAAGATTTCGATAGCGCGGCCGTGGCAGGCGAACTGGAACAGTCGCTTCCTTTCTCACCTTCCTCAATGCAAACCGACCGTGTCTCTCTTTCGATCGACCATATTTTCGCGGCGATCAAAGATGTTGGGGAAAATTTCTTCTCGCCAAGGAGGAAGGAGATATCCGGAAATGGCACGACGCCGTTCGGTTAAGATGCGATCGCGTATGTATCGAACTTTCGCCGAAACAGATCCCACTGACCCACTGCAAGCGATGCAGCCGCGAGAACGTCGGTACGCGCGCGCGTACCGCGTGCGTATCGTTTCGCGTTTACTGTCACACCGAAATAAAAACAGTGCGTACGCTCGCTTTTGGCCCTTTTAAATCGCGTACGTCGCGTCAGCGTCCCGTTTCTTTTAACGGTTGGCCCAATTTTTGGAGCAACTTTCTTTTATTATTCTTTTAAAACAATTACTTAGCATTCCCGGCTACCGATCTACGTTTTTTCATATAACTTTTTCTCGTGGATACAACGAGAGTAATAGATAGATTGAAATCTTATCAGGTGGTACGCAATCAAATCTTTTCCAAGTAGACTTTCTGAAATTACAATTTGCTACTCCGTTTCGTTTGTGCTACGAAACTTTCACGAAATTTTACGCTTAATTAATAATGCCTACGTTACGATGAAAGCGAGGTTGTTCGATCAATTGAAAAAAAATGCATGCTGTTCGCTGCAAACGCTCTACGCTATATCGAAGTTCCGCTATTCTCGCCTGTATTAATTGTAATTATTCTGACATTGTAAGGTCGTTGGTCGAACAAGCAAGTGTGTGAACGAGCGTGTGTGTATTCGTCGTTGGCCCACATACGAGTAACTGTATCGGCAGTCAGCATCCAAAATTTAATAATGTCTCACGAAATTACGACACGATAGGAATAAAATTAAACTGTTGCGACGAGGACTTGAAGTTTTAATTCCTCGCCCTAACAGACAGATTCGAACTTTACCGAATATTTCTTAAGAGTGTCCATTGCTTTTTATGTTGCAGGTGATAATACCAAAGAATATAAAATAGCATGCCAGATCAAAGATGGATTACGACGAACGTTTGTTTTTTCATTTACCTTATCGGCGCATTATGGACGGTACTCGGTACGTATGTGATAAAAATATATAGCGTGACTGATTAAGAAAATTAGCTAACAGCCTTGTGAACCGACAAAGTAAAAGAAAAGTCTGCAAAAAGCTGTCGCCTGCCGACAGTGAAACGATACACGAATAAGAAAGATAACGTAATAATATAATACATTGATACTACTGGATGAAATTTATATTTGCCATGGAATTAACGAAATTCTTCGTTAATTCTTCAGGGCGAACTTAAAAGTAAACTCCTTCAGCAACGTGTCTCTCGTGACCGTTCGAGAAACTCGTATGTTACAATTTATATCGAAAACGGAGCAAAATTTCTGCAACCGCGTAACCTCTTTTTATCGAGAAAGTAACCAAGGATTTCCATGGAAATCAATCGAATCGTGATTGTGAATTGTGCGATTCCACCGGAAACACGTATTATGTGATATTTCGTGCGTAACGGGAAAATTATATAATTTGAGCTAACGTTTACCAGCATTACGAAGTACCTACTTGCAAATATGACTGACATACTTTAACGATAGTCACGAGTGAGAAATAGCAATTTTTTTTTTTTAGCGTGTCTTCTGAATTGCTAAATAAATCTTTATGTTATTCTACTTAATTTTCTAGAAACGTGATCCGTTAAATATATGAACCGTTTTGCATCCGTATCCTCGGAATGAAAAATGAAACAAAGATTTTTTTAGCGACAAGAGAGACATACCGCGGGGCAAACAAATTATTTGGCAAATACGTTGAACGGACGATCAATTAAGTGCTATTAAACTTTTCGTCGCAGGAAGCCCAGTCCCGGAGCGAATAAAAAGAGAAGCGGAAATCGCCGCAACCAATTGGACGCAACTAGCAGACGAATGGTTCAGTGCCCGAGCAAAAGCCGCAGAAAATGTCGACGTCACGATTTTGCCATTCACGGACAGGCTTCGCGAATTGCCGCCAACCGCGGAGACGGTCGTTGTTAATGGAACCAGTGCCGACCAAATTGGACGGGTAACGAAATTCTTTCGTTCCATCGATCTCGTGTCGCGTGTCATCGGTAACTCCCGGACTACGGTGAAAACGAAATCATGCGAGACGCAACGGGTTTAATTTTCACGACCGGCAATGCTCTTTGCCGCTGTCTTTCGGTCCTTCCGTATTTCCCCGGTGATTTTTTTTTTTTTATTCACTCTTGTTCGACAAGACGATGTCGCCGGCTCTCACTTTCAGTGCCAAAATACTTTCACCGTGCCGACCGACGGGGATACAAGTACACATACCCTGTACTTGTTATCCGTGTTTACACGTGCACGCATAATACAGCGTCGGTGACTTTCCCCGCGAAAGTTTCGCGATGATCGACACGATTTTTCATCCCTGCATAAGTAACGTCTCTTCCGTGATACGGAAAAAATTGCTATCTAATTGGCCGTTTCGTGTATTATGGGATACGGATAATGGTAATTATCATAGTACTTTACGATACCAATGTGCGCTCTACCGAGATCATCGTCATACCGATCAATGAAATATTTCTCATCGTTAGATAAACTTAACACTATTTCTATCAGGGTTTTGTATATACCCATTTCGACTGAAACGTATTTTATTGTTAGATCCAGGAAGAGATTGGACGATAAAGATACCGTATAATTAATTTATCAATCATTACAGGAAAAGTGACAAATTTAATTGAGGAAAAACTATTAAACTAATGATAATAATTTTAAGCAAAAGATTTCAAAAAGGTAGAAATGGTGTTAATGAGCAGTATGCTCGGTCCAATGTTTCCTCTAAACTGTAACAAATGCACTTAATCTCGAGGAGCTTAGTAAAATACAAATTTCAAGTTCATTTACCCACGATAATTATGGTGAAATTAAATATGAAAGATGTACATATAAATCAAGCGGCGATTCTTCTTGATTCCGTAGTTCAATTATTCTCGAATGCTGTGGGACATGGAAACGGTGCAATCCAGTGGCCACCTTTCTGGTTTTGTAGACAAAGCTTTAAAATTGTTGGACCTGAGGCAAGTAATGATGGAAGTCGAGACATCCGTGATGTCCAAAGTGTCCTGCACGGCGTGCAAAGTGGGTGCGGGTTTACTTCAGCATTACATCAAGACGGGCAAGACCGACGAAGAAATTATGAACAGTATTCACCAGTTCTGCGTCTCCCTCAATATTCAGAGTCCACGTGTATGTCAAGGCGTAACTTTGCTATTTGGGGTAAGATTACTTGCTAAGAAAGTTCCATTCCTTTCGCCATCCTGCAAAATACTCTTGAGATCCATGATCGTGCACAAAAAAAACAACAAAACAGCTGTTTGTCCCAATCTTACGATCTTCTCGATGGTTCGTCGTTCCAGGGAGAGGTGATCTACGTTTTGAAGCAAGTAAACATGGGTCCGGCACAGATCTGTAGCTTCGTAATTGGTGATGCCTGTGACGACGCGTACAATCCTTTGCACGAGTGGGAGGTGGCCTTCCCACCAGTGAATAAACCGCCTATAAAACCACCCATACCACCTCAGGAGGGTGCGCCGACCTTCAAGGTCCTTCATATCTCTGACACGCATTACGATCCTTATTACCAAGAGGGAGCTAACGCAGATTGCAATGAGCCGTTGTGCTGTAGACTAACGAATGGAGCTCCTTTGACCGCTAGCGCAGCTGCTGGGCGATGGGGTGATTATAGAAAATGCGATACCCCGAAGAGGACCGTTGAGCATATGCTCAAACATATTGTGGACACGCATTCGGTGAGTGATGATAGTTCGCATAGGTCGATTCTTTTGCTGTAGATTATAAAGTTTATAATTTCTTTTTCAGGATATAGATTACATCCTATGGACCGGTGATCTACCGCCGCACGACGTGTGGAATCAAACGCACGAGGAAAACTTAAAAGTTCTCCAGGACACGGTCAATCAGCTGCTCGAAATGTTTCCAGGAATCCCGATCTTTCCGTCTCTTGGAAATCACGAAAGTGCTCCCGTTAATAGGTTTGTTTTTGCTGACTTTCCTTACTTTTCTTTGGAGCAACTAAAGACGATTTTTCTATTCCAGTTTTCCACCACCATTCGTCCCAAAAGAAAATGACATATCCTGGCTATACGACGAATTGGACAAGCAATGGAGACGCTGGTTACCAGCTGGCGTTTCACACACAGTTCGCCGCGGTGCCTTTTACTCCGTTCTCGTTCGACCGGGCTTCAGGATCCTGTCTGTTAACATGAATTACTGCAATAACAAAAACTGGTGGCTACTGATCAACAGCACGGATCCTGTGAGCGAGTTGCAGTGGCTCGTTTACGAGCTACAGGGCGCCGAGATGAACGGTGAAAAGGTTCATATTATTGGGCACATACCTCCGGGACATTCAGATTGCTTAAAGGTCTGGTCCAGGAATTACTATCACATCATCAACAGGTAGGATCGCATTGAATTTCCCGGAGATAATTCATTTATTTCGTACGATCCTTCATTTTATACTTTCATAAAAAGTATCAAAATCAAGATAATTCTTTGGGGCCGCTAAAAAGTTTCTAGCAATACTTAGCTAGTATTGCGATATACCTCGTGAGCGCCTAGTTCGTGATTGCGAAACGGCCTCAAGAACCATCACCGATGTACGCAACTATGCGGAAACCCAGGACTGACAATGATAAAGACCGCAGGAAGACAAAAGTCCTCGGTAGTCGTTGTGACAATGGCAGACTCCATGACGAAATGCTTTTTTTTCTCTTATTCAGATACGAGTCGACGATCACGGCACAGTTTTTCGGGCACACTCACTACGACGAGTTTCAACTGTTTTACGATACATCGGATCTGGGAAGAGCACTTAGTATAGCTTACATTGGGCCGTCAGTTACGCCATATTACGACCTCAATCCAGGTTACAGGATATATTACGTCGATGGTGATCATTCAAAGACCACCAGAGTAAGCTGAACTAATAAGTCATGATCGATCCTAACTTCTTTGCTTTTGTTTCTGGCCGATCATTATCGATTATATTACAGATGGTGGTGGATCACGAGAGCTGGGTGATGAATTTGAAAGAGGCGAATCTTTACGATTATCCAATTTGGCACAAAATGTACAGCGCGCGGCAAGCGTATCAAATGGCTTCGCTTTTGCCGAAAGATTGGGATTCCCTAATCGACAAGATGAGCAATGAACCGTCGCTCTTCGATTTATATTACAAGTAAGCGCGATCGTAGATTTTTCTTTGGCACGGAATTCTATATTCTTAGCTCGCGGATGCATCAATGGGCGACATTCGAGAGAGAAGGTTTCTCTCGACGGTACAAATTAAATACATCCTTCTGATACACGCTGCTCCGTTGTTTCAGGCATTATAACAAAAACTCACCCGTCAGGGCAGCTTGCAACGACGAGTGCCGAAAGAGGTTGCTCTGCGATTTACGAAGCGGAAGAAGCCACGATCGGAAAGCGCTTTGCCAGAGCCTCGAATCGAGGATAGACAATGAAACGAGAACGGGATGGCGAGCCTGGATTTACAATGGATTAGCTTTATCGTACGTACATGATTGGTGGCTGGAAGGTTATTCCGGTGACATTAACACTAACCAGGTCGACATTTAACCCCGCAGAGGTTTATGTCCCACGAATGCCGCACGAATATAACTGACAAATTGTTATTTTGTAATAATTAGAATAGCTTCTGCTCTGTTAGTGGTTATTGGTGAAATATTGCTCAAATTGTTACGAATTGCAATGCAATTAGCAGAATCGGCTAACTGAAAGGTGGATGGCTTTAACAAATTCAGTGAATTGTCTTGTAGTCCGATTACACTATGTGAAAACAAGAAAGGACAGATAACAAATCTGTACCGAGTGATACGATATATATATTGGTTAATGCGTTAATTGATGCGTGGTGCACGCTTGTGATTAATGCGAAGATTTCACGTTGCGAAGTTCGTTTTTCGTTTTCAATATTTCGCGTGATTGATCGAGAGAAAAGTTGTTTGCTCAATTTGTTGTATAGATATATAAATATAAACACGTGATCTACATTAAATTAAAATAAAACGTCGATAGGCATAATATAGAAACAATTACGAGTGACGAATCTTCCTGCTTTACGTGGACTTTAAGAAGACGCGTGACGAAGAAAAGTTTACTTTAATCAAAGATACGCTTTATTAACCCTTTGCAGTCCAAATATTTTTGACGGGACTCATCAGTCTAGTCCACATTAATTCGGCAGATAAACAACATTAAGCAGATGGATTGCGAGGAAGTGTCTGCACAGTGATATAAACTTTTATTATGTATAATGTATTTTAATAAGCAATCTGAAGTTTGAAATCTTTCAGTGTATGATATCTTTTGGACTCGTGACAACGTACAGCGCTGTCGTGCGCGCCCCGATGTTGAACTGGAAAGGGTTAAGCCTTTGCACTCTTCGCACCTTTAGAATAGTTAGTTCGTGGCTGCACAAGATCTACTTACCTAGACAAAAGCTAGAAGAACAGAAAAGTGTTACTAAAATCGGAAGTGCAAAGGTTTAATATTTTTGTTCCACTCTGTATGCGTTGGTGTTATGCTCAAACACAAATTTACGTTCGAAGACGAATTATTGATATCGAGAATGCAGCTAATCAATTAATGAAGCCGTTTATCATGCACGCAAAATGATATTCTGTTTTTTTCAGACTAATCGTTCCGAAGGCAATCTTCCCATAATTAGATTCCATTGTATTTTTATAGAAAACAGTCGCACTCGCGGTAGAATTGATAAGCGATAACGTTATAACGCGGCAATACTTAATATATGCGTGATAGATGAGTATTGTAATTATATTTTTCAATAAAACCTGAGGATGCAATAACGTTAAATTATGGTCAATCTGACCGCGCTGTACATATTATTAATGCTTTCCCTTCTTTCAGCTATCAGGATTTTGGGTTAGTAATAATTTTAGTATTAGTACTTTATTGCTGTAAATATGCTTTCTAGAAAATGTTTAGTTTCACCAGAAATAAGCTGCGTTTAATTCCGCCATAGAAATATCGAAGCATGTAAATTTATATACATAATTCTTGATCCCAGCTTTTTGAAATGTTTTAAGATTTGTGCAAACAGTTTATTCAATCGGTGAAACTGAGCATTAATTCTACAACATCGCGAATCGCACCTATTATTTAATTTTGTATCGGAAGTCGTACTGCGTCGCTTCTGAAACAGAAAAACGATACCCAATCGTTGAATATTCTTCATTGGTGATGGCTACACATAACACGATGGTTGATATTCCTCCGTTCGCAAATATTGCAATAGTAAGTAGGTTTATGCACTTTTTCTATACTTTAACTATCAAACGGAATTACATATTCATTGTATAATACCACAATGTGATTAACAACACTGAAGAAAGTTATTAACTAACGCGTATTTATCCCTTTTTCAGGATGTCGGTGGTCATGGCGATTCCTAGATTCGCGTACAATCTACCTAAGTACGTTCTAGGTCTGGGATAAATGGTAGCGTCAGTGTTTAATGAGAAAAGAGAGAACGTGATTTGTGATGTTAAATTATTCGAAATCGCTGCCATCCTTCTTTCGGTGCTCCGTCCGTTTGCGATAGAGCGCGCGATCTTTTATAAAGGGAGGCCAGAATGCGAAAGAATACGGTTAGGCTATTGGATGACTGTATCATTGACCTTCGCGTTGCAGCGTAGTTATTACTTATTTAGTATACTTATTATATTTACGTCGCTAATTAGGATACAAGGAAGACATATAGCTACGGCACTCGTTTTCGATATTAAAGAGTTACGCTATTGAGAGCTTAGATATTCCTAATATATAGGCTACTGAATTGTACATAACAAAGTAGACGTTGATTATTTATACACAATTCATTGTGTTTTAGCTGACTCTATTGTTAAGCAATAAAAATGTTTTTGTACTTCACTGTAAGAACATGCTTTGCTATTTTACTTAGATCCTTGCTATGTTAGTATCTACATACATCAATAATAGACATAATATGTCTACTTTGCACTTTGAATGAACCTAAACCTATTCATTTCAACCCGACGAATTTCCCGCCAATTTCCACGAACTGCGAAATTGTGCCACCTCTTTTGATGTCATGTACTCCTGATACTAAATCTCATTTTCGGCAAAATTTTCTGTATTCTGGAGCAGTCACGTTCTCGTTCTCCCTGGTGCCGAAACGATGGAACTAATAAGATTCTGTTTATGCCTAGAGATGGCGCTAAGTACGACTACCAAGCCAACGGTCGGTAATAAAGAAAACAACTAAAAGGAGCGCCATCTACCCCCCTCTTGACAAATAAGCGGGAGGAATATTGTTTGGAACTATGTACTTACAGAGTCCGCGATTACATACATTCTTAATTTGCTCTGACATTTGCGCCCGCGGGCGGTAAACGATCCATACTGAACAGTCTCCGCTTGAAAATACTTTTCCCTTTTTTCAATGTCGAAGCCTTCTAAAACGTAAATTTCCAAAGATAAATTACCGACTCAAACCGCCCACCGTATTCTGCTGTCGTACGAGAAGTTCACGAATCAATAAAAAGACCCTGCTGTTTGCGATTGGGAGAATTTTATTGTTTTCCTTTATTTCACAAACAATTAAATATAATATAACAATATCTAAAAGAATTGTACATAATAACACGCTTACATCCTAGACATGTGCTCTAATTGAACTTCCCGCCAATTTCCACAATTCGTGAAATTGTGCTACCTCTTTCGACATCATGTTCTCCTAATACCAAATCTCATTTTTGACAGAATTTTCTGTATCCTGGAAACAGTCACGGTCTCTGGCCCCCTGGTGCCAACCATTGAAACTAATGTGATTCTGTGTGTGCCTAGAGATGGCGCTAGTTACGACTTGCCAGGACAATAAACAGAGCGCCATCTACCGCCATCTTTGCGAATGATTAAAACTATATACTTACAAAATTGGCGATTATACAATCATTCTTGATTTATTCCAAAAATTCAAGGTCGTTGTCGATAAGCGATCCATACTCAATAGTCCCCGTCTGAACCCACTTTTCCCTTCCTCTAATCTCGAAGCCGCTTAAAACGCACTTCTCCAAAGATAAATCTCCGACCAAAAACGCCCACTGGATTCCACTGTCGGATGAGGAGTTCGCGAATCGATAAAACGACCCCACCGTTTGCGATTTGAGGTCACCGGTAGGTCAGACGCATCATCATTCCACATCGAACACTCCGAGCGGCTTGTCGTGTTGCGTTAGGTGAGCAAAAATTTCCCCTCAAGTTTCATCAACGATCTGTAAGAAATCGTCTACCTTCGAAGCCGTATTCCTGTTCCACGAAAGAGCGAAATTTCGCACGGCGGACCCAGAAAGTGATTTTTCTCCGAGATATACTCGGGAAAAGAAATGTTCGCAGTACGTGCCGGGTGTGCCGTGCGCCGAAATTTTGCCGTAAGGTCACTACACGTGATATTTTGTGGGTATCGCAAGTTATTTCGTACAGCTTTAATTGTTTCGAATTGAAGTCTATTATATCGATTTGTCGATGAATGTAGTAAATTTTTCTTCGGGTGCCCTTGTCAAGGTCAAACGTCACAGCACCTAGAAATCGGCATCCGTTACGACGGTTTGAATTTCTGTCTCATATTTCGAATTAACTTGTACGTGTAGACATAAATTTCGGAACGAAGCAGTTCTGTGAGTACACCGTTCCAGACTTGTGGCAGTGACTGGTGTATTTTTAGGACTGGGTGGATCGGTGTAGTTAGAAATTCTGATTTCAATATAGATCGGATAATAACGATTTTTTTGGAGCCAATTATATTGTTTTCAAGTATCCGTGTTTTAGATTCTTTGCATCTGAGTACAGTACATCTGCCGACTACTGCGGAAAGATGCCTATCCAAAGCATCAAGGCTCGTCAGATTTATGATTCCCGTGGTAATCCCACGGTAGAGGTAAGAGTTATAGTTTTAAATATTCAGCTATGTAAAGATCAATGATGGGATTCTCGTTCCATCATTCTTACGAAAAGAAACAAATTTGCGTTATACTCTTTTAACCATTTCCTATTTGCAATGCACGCGAAGTATGAACTGGCAATAATATCTCACGACTCAAGGTTTATTGTCCTAAACGTGTTTCAGGTGGACCTTGTAACAGAGAATGGACTGTTCAGGGCTGCTGTACCGTCGGGTGCTTCGACCGGTGTTCACGAAGCTTTGGAGCTTCGAGACAATGACAAGTCGAAATACCATGGAAAGTCCGTCTTCAAAGCAGTGGACAATATTAATAACAGTATTGCGCCAGAGTTATTGAAGGTATTTAGTTCTTACAATTAATGTGGGTAGTTAATATCATCAGGGTGCCTGTAATAGTCGAGTACCCTAGTATTTATTATATTTTAGGCAAATTTGGAAGTGACTCAGCAGACCGACATTGATAACTTTCTTCTGAAACTCGATGGCACACCAAACAAATCGAAGCTTGGTGCAAATGCAATCCTGGGTGTTTCCTTGGCGGTTTGCAAGGCTGGGGCTGCTAAAAAGGGAATACCACTGTACAAGTACGCATCATTTTTTTGTAGTACAAACTAAGACTACTCTTTCCGTTATCAGATTGCAAAGTTTAGGGTTATTAACAGTTCAAGACTTATAAAAAAAAATTCTGTTATCGATTATTTAAAGTTATAAATAATCACTTATGTTTCCAGGTACATCGCCGAGCTTGCGGGAAATAGTAACATCATCTTACCTGTTCCTGCTTTCAACGTCATCAATGGTGGTTCTCACGCTGGAAACAAATTGGCTATGCAGGAGTTCATGATTCTACCAACCGGTGCTGCAAACTTCACGGAAGCGATGAAGATGGGTAGCGAAGTTTACCATCACCTGAAGGGAGGAATCAAGAAGAAGTTTGGTCTTGATGCCACCGCCGTCGGTGATGAGGGTGGATTCGCCCCGAACATCCTGGAGAACAAGGAAGCCCTTAACTTGATTATCGATGCCATTAAGGTAAGGGACATAATTATATGTATTATTAATTAATCATTGTTCGTCTGACAGGTAGTTCGCATGTATATCCACGAGTCGTCGCATCCCTGTAAATCATCAATTTGTTAAAATAGGTCGCCGGATACGACGGAAAGATCAAGATCGGTATGGATGTAGCCGCTTCCGAATTCCACAAGAATGGAAAGTACGACCTCGACTTCAAGAACGAGAAATCCGACCCTAGCACGTACTTGGAACCGGATGCACTGAAGAATCTGTACTTGGATTTCGTTAAAGATTTTCCGATAGTATCGATTGAAGATCCGTTTGACCAGGATGGCTGGGACTCTTGGACCTCTCTCACCGCTGCAACCCCGATCCAGATCGTCGGTGATGATCTTACCGTGACAAACCCTGAAAGGTAACATATATCATTGTTATATATGTACACATGTTTACGGAAAAAATGGAAAATACTAAATAGATTCATATTCAATATTCACTAGAATCAAGACAGCCATCGAGAAGAAAGCTTGCAACTGTCTGCTGCTGAAGGTAAACCAAATCGGTAGCGTTACAGAGTCGATCAACGCTCATAAGCTTGCCAAGAGCAACGGATGGGGTACCATGGTGTCTCATCGTTCCGGAGAAACGGAGGATACGTTTATCGCTGATTTAGTAGTCGGTCTTTCCACCGGACAAATTAAAACCGGCGCTCCTTGCCGCTCGGAGCGTTTGGCCAAGTACAATCAAATTCTTCGCATCGAAGAAGAATTGGGGGCAGCTGCCAAATTTGCAGGAGAGAAGTTCCGCAATCCTCAGGCTTAAAACACCTCTTATTGTCACCCCTTCCACTATCGCGAGGCTCTAGTTGCTGCCTTCGCCGCAATATGAATGAAACTTGTATTTTCGTGCGCGGCCACTGTTATATACACACAAATCCAGTTACACTCGCGAGGCTAGCTTTTGTAGCCTGACTGAGTCGAGGAAAATGTTAAAACATAGAGATAGTTGGAAATGGAAGTTCGTTTAGTACAGAGCCTCCGTTTTAAAGATCGTGATACACGCGTCATGTTCATTTCGAGTGGGTCATATTAAATTCTGTAACTAGTAACTTCAATGAAGGTCGGTATCATTTCAATTAGCGAGAGTACTGAAGACAGGCAGTTTATCCAGTGTATCAAGAAAACATTGATTCCTAGCGTACAGCAACAATTGGATAAAACATTTTGACTTTGTTTACCTACACTTGGAAGTATTTATTTATTATTTTACTTACATCTTCTTTCGCATATTGATACGTGTAAGTCTTACATTCAATTTTGTTTAATCGCATCGTAAAGGGCCTGGTGCCTGTTATATTAGAAGCACAAGTTCGAAGTTACAAAAGTAAGATTATTGAGAGATGTAGACGTTAATCATATGTATGCTCGTTATATCTGATAAATATAAAAGACATGGGTACTGTTCAAAATACGCATTATGCCGAAATCTATGATTACCGGCATCTGCGAGTAACTGGTCGACTAGGGAAACTAGCGTTTGTTCGTACATATAAGAATATTAAGCATCGACACAAATCCAGTTGACAAGAGCATATCTGTACAAGTAAATTAATAAATAAAAGTCTAATCTGCCATATATTAGTTTAGCTTCGTTCTTATTCCTTTCACACATTTATTGTTGCGGTTTATTACCAACGATTGCGCCACAGTTGGAACATACTTGTGTGGAAAATACGTACAATCGGAATGTACAGTTGTGCCCAATTAGTCTATGTATTGCAAGCAAATACTATGTTCAACATACAAATTAACTATACAACGCTTTTCATCACAATTATATACAGTTAAATCACTTTTTAATTTCTATCAATTAATTATGATAAATGGCTCGTCCTTTCTCCTCCTTCTCGATCGTGTCACCCAAAGTAAATTGTCTTGCTGCAATGAGAAGACAATTCAGGATCGTATTAAATTATGCACAGAAGTGCGAAAAGTGAATATTTATGTCATAAGTAAGATATAATTACTTGGAAATAATCCTCGATTTCTTGAAGGGTACGGTCTTTCGTTTCCGGTAAAGCAACGTAGATAAATACTGCTTCCAAAACTGCGGAAGCGCCGAAAATCGTGAAGATCCCAGCGATGCCCACTGCCTCGTTTACCTAATGTAACGATTCCAAATCAACGGTAAACGGTAATCGAACAGATTGACTAACTTTAGTAATCCAAGTTTTCGGGTAAAACGAATTGCAAATATAATCTTGAACTTACCATGGGAAAACACTTGGTAACGACAAAGACGAGAAGATTGAAAAGAAAGAAATTGCAACCACCCCCGATGCCTCGGGCTCTTTGCGGCAATAGTTCGGCCGTCATTAAACCTGGAAGTGTCAGTAATCCGAGAGTATTTGCACCTACGTACACCAGTAAACAAATACCCAGAACGTAATTCTGCAACGGGAAATAAAGAATATTACACAACGGTGCATATTTAGCGTAGTTAGTTTGTCCAAGAATCTTACATCAATAAAGGAATCCGCTTTCCTCGTCAACATGTATCCTGCAAGGACTAACGAGGCCACGGCTGTACCAAGGGCAGAAAATATTCCCAGAGTTCTTCTGCCCATTTTAAGTAGCAAAACGCACGACAGTAGAGAAAACAAAAGTCTGATGAGAGCTGTGACAACGGCTGCCAAATAACTATTCATACTATCGCCACCTTTTAAAAGAAGATTTCTTTATAGACAATTGTTGTAATACAATCTTAATTAATGGTATAACGGATTTATATAAAGAATCCTAGGAGAAACTTTTTCAAATAACCAACAATTATTCTTACCAATATCTTTGACCAGATCGACTGCGTAGAACACGATGACGTACGTTCCACTGGTCAGTTGTAGGGCGTTGAAGATGTTGATGATAGTCAAAGGTTTGAGGACACAAGGATCTAGGATCGTGGAAAGAGCGGATGCAGCATGCTCGCGCAGCGACATGTTTGTAATTTCCCGTGCAACATCGGCTTTCGTTCTGGCTTCTAACACTGCTATTTCAGCGTTGACCTACGGAAATACGTGTATTATATAAAAAGCGAGGTAACGTCAGATCGGCCCCACGTCTACCCAAGACTCGATCATAAAGAAAAATGAGAAAAATATCAAACTTTAAGTCTTTCGCGGATCAAGGATTCAATCTTCACCTGTTCCATGTCACCTCCTCTCAACCACAGAAGCGCTTTCCTCGCTTTTTCCGTTTTCTTTCGTCTTACCAGCCAAGCTGGACTTTCGGGAACCAAACTCAATGCGACCAATGCCAGAACCGGAAGTACCGTAGCGCAGAATGCCACGATGTCCCATGTAAACGAGGCACCGAAAGCGTATATTAGAAGGATACCGAAGCAGTAAAAAGCGAACGAGCCTCCTGTCAGAAAACCGCGAAGTCCCGGATCAGCCATTTCGCCCACCAGGACCTTGAAGACGAACGTACAATACGAAAGTAAGATAGAATTCTGTAATTCTGTGAGCTGTATACATACTGCACAAGAAACCTAGAATTTGCTAATGCGTAAAGTTTGGATGGTAATTATGTTACTGATTAAGACTCCGTATTATCCGCAAGATATCATCGTAACTAGACGTGATTTCTGTAAGAAACTTTCAGCAAGCGGGGAGATATAATTAAATATAATTACAAGTTATAATTGTGAATTATATATACCTGTGCCGGTACCGCCATTAATCCTACAGCAAAACCAGCTACGATTCTTCCTACCAGAAGGCATGGAATGTTCTTGGCGAATCCCATGATGATCCAACCTGCACACAATGGTACTGCCGATAGTTGTAAGGAACCTCGTCTTCCAATTGTGTCCAGGAACGGACCGGATAATAACGATCCTATGGGAGTCGCTAAACTGTGAACTGAAGCTGTGAAATGAAAAATAAAATACAGAGTGTTATGAGAAAAACATGTTTTTAGGGTGGAGTCGATAATAGAATCGTGTGAAAAATGAGTAGAATTGTCTGTAATTATTTTAAAAAATAAAAAACTACATGAATAATGCGGTGATGAACGTCATTACAGATTATGCAGGCATTGCCAGTCTAATGACGCGCTCGTACTACTTCGAGTAGATTAAAAGTTTGCGCGAGCATTTTGCAAACCTACGCGTGTTTACTAAATATTTAAATTGTTAATCAGCACAATTTTAAAAGTCCAATTAGTCTGGTTCACTTGTCGGAAAGTGTCTCATTCGTCTTCGTAGTTTCCGGCAATGAATTTAATGCAATCAAATTAAGTGAACTGTTACATTTTATTCTCGTTACTTCAGCGATAAAACGATCTTATTCTCCAAATCGACCTTTTCGAGTCGAGTAAGATTGAACGAGGTGCGGTCGGGGATTTTATTCGACGATTTGCCAAATGTATCGTAAAAATGACTTCGATAAAAATGAAACTAATAAACGATACGTCGATCCATCGAATGACAGATTGACTTTCGCGTTATCGAATTGCTGGAAATCTGTTTTGTTTTTTTAACTGATATAACGTCTCTCAGAGTTTTCATTTCCATTCGCAACAAGCTGTTTCATTTTTCCACGATTGCGGGGAACGCTTCCCCAACACCTCGTGCAGCTTAATCGTTCAATTTTGTCCGCTTGTTATGCAAATGACAGTCGCAATTTAAAAAGATATCCGGATAACAAGGTAGCATCCTTGACGGCTAAACTTGGCCTTGACTCTCATTGATAAAAATCATCCAATCGTACGGAATGTAGGTCAGTCACGTTGCGCACCTCGCTGGAAATAGTCTGCAGCTATAATCATTGACATGGGGGACACCACGGTGTACCTTGAACCTGTGTGTTGGTTCTTGAACCGTTCAAGGTGGAACAGAAACTTTTCTCCCACGATTCTCTTATCTGACGTAATTATTGAAGTTTTAATACAACGTAACGGGGACGCGCAATTCCGACGAAACTTTTCCGTCGAGAAATATTTTATATAGCAATTACTGCAAAGGTATCGAGGACGTGTAACTTTTATTCCACGGAGTAGCCGTGTAATAAAAGATATCGTGTTTAAGAGTGATGAGCGATGATGGACGGAGTGGATAACGTTTACCGAGGATATTCCAGACATTTGATTAGAACTGTCAAATTTTGTCGAACGGGTGATTAACGACAACACGATATTCAACAGACCTATCCAAGATCCTAGACCACGGTCGGCGTGCATCGTACCATTATTTTCTGCCAATTGTGGCAAAAGAATGGCGCTATAGCCAATTGGCATTCCACCGCCGGTTGCTAATAATAAGACTGCGCCCGTTACTAAACACTGCAACAGATTGCGTAATCATAGAATTAAACACGATTGTATAATCGATAGCACCGCCTTGGCACCGAAAAATAATTATTTGTTTAAACATTATACCGTCAGCGACGATCCGACAGAATTTTCAGCAAGGTCGTAATAATATCGGAAAATATCGTTTCTAGGGAAGGAACTTTTTGACAAGTGTGAGGGCTCAGTAGTAAATCACAAGGGTGGTCACGACGGGTCACGAAAATTTACGACAGTTCTCCGTTCTCATAAAGTTTAAGCTCCTTACGTGCCGCTCAATTGGTCTGCCCCGAACATACGCCGCCTTAGTAGTAATTGACGCGACTAACTTGAGTTTATGTATGCCTCTATTTAGAATTTTCGCAAATTTACGCGAGACAAAAGGAACAGTTTTACTGGGAAATCCGAGCTTTGAGGAAAATCGATAAATCTCCATACTTTTACAAATATTGTTGGATCCACCTCAGCATGTGAATATTGGAAATAGAATATAAAATGTTTTCACCTGTGCAAACACGCCCTTCGAATTCGACGAGTATTGCGTCAGAACGTTTCTGTCGTCGAATATGACACTTTCGTTGCTATTGTTGTTGTTATTTTCAATGTCCGCGCAGACATCCTTTACCTTCGTCACCTTCGCGTAATCCACCTTATGGTATCCCAACATTGAATGGTTTTCCTCGCTGAAATCCAAACATTTTGATAGAAAATAGTATCGGAAAATTCGTATCGACGTTTTAACATTTTTCCTTTCGATCGAGCAACGATAACAAACCTCCGTACGGAGAGTAAATTCAATTTACAATTCTGAATTATGTTCTAACGAAAACATAACATCGCGATGCTCGCTAGGAGCATAAACGCAATTCCTTGTACTCCCCGAATTCAAAAAGGATTACACCGTGTGTGCGTGTAACGAATATTTATTCTCAAATACGCCCTTTTTTGATTTACCTCTGCTTTCTTTCTTAATATTTCACGCACAACCTTTTCCCCGTGCATTTCTATCCTTTTTCTCGCTTCTGCTCGCAAATCCTCTTTACTACCCTAAATCTGTTTTCCTTCAGCCCGTTGTGTGCAACAAAGTATTTTTTTTTTGCATACCTCAATTATTATCTTCTCTACTTGAATTTTTTTACAAACGATACCCAATCTGGTAATAATATTAGTAAAAAAGACTGATTGTGAGTAGGATGACTTTTAGTATACATACTTTACATACATACATACATGTGTACATTTAGTATACATGTATCCATAGATTAGCGTTCAACGTTTTCCCGTATAGAATCGAATATAATTTTGCATAACATACCTTTCCGGTGGTGCCATGTCGATTCGAGTCAGCTGGCCCTCGTCGATCAAACTTTTTCTATTTCCTGTCAATTCTTATCTCCCTCGTGACTCAATGCTTTGTCCATCACTTCCTGTATTCCAGCATTTCTCTTGTCTTTCTCACGGCATGACATTTGCATAAACACGAAATACAAGTCGGAGAAATTGAACGCAAAATCAATTTCCTCGAGCCATTAATCTTGTTCCACCGTTTTATACTCCCTTGTTCGTCCTGTATATTTAATACAATTTAATCGAACTTAGTCCAAACCAATTTCAATCAATTCGAATGTAATCAAATTTCATTAAACGCTACTCCTTGATACCAACGTTGGTTTCACCCATGTTTCTACACACTGATCTTACTTAAAATTCCAAGACAGTTTGAAAATAAAAATTCTCCTTTCCCCGCTCGTAAAGAGGCAGCGATTACGGAAACGAGCTACCTTCGATTTCCACTCGTCCATTAATGACGATCAATTTTAACATTAATCGGTATATTCACTCTGTAGTAAAAATTGCAGCAACTTTATTGCCGGTGAAAGCCGAAGAACGATTTATGAAAGGAGCGTGACGAGATAAATAGAACGAGAAGAGAGCAAAGTCTCTCTAATCGAGCAGCATTAATTTCAACGGCGGCTGCCGGCTATGAATGAAAGTCACGTGGTCTTGCGATTTTACGCACGAGACCGAAGCCCATTCATTTCTCGCGGAACATTGATCCCACCACACCCGCGAGCTACGCTTGATCGAAAGATTTCTCAGACTGTTCTTCTTGAAATCTCGCTTTCCTTCGTTTGGTATTCTATGGCGTGTCAGCCGATGCGACGGAATGACTTTTAAATTTTTACGATTACGGTAGGTCGAACCATTGGTTGATTCGTGATTGTTTTTTGTCGTTTGGATTCCCCGAGGTCGTACAGCGGACTGTTTTTGCGATAAGGATTATCTTCGCATTTGAAATTTTTTCTGTTTTCGTTCAGCCAATTGGCGACGACATTCAGCGATGAGTTATTCTTCGATCTTCACTCATTTGACTAACACTCTCCGTTTGACGATAGATCACGGTAATTCAAAATTCAAAAGACAAAAGTCTTATGCGTCGAAGTTAATTGGTAATAAAATTCATTGATATAAGTACAAGTTAATAAGAGGATAAAGACAGCCGTCGAAATCGTTGTACGGACAATCAGAGTTCAATACGTCCCGTTTAAATTTTCTTTAAATCATACACTCGTGCAGTTACCAAGATCGCCAGAATTCACATTTTTATTTATACAATTGTATCACTGGTATCTTATCCACGGAGCACCGTTCACTAAATCTTGGCCAAACATTATTTATCTTCCTCCACGTTATCCTTTCTCTTCTCGAAGCGTGTCCCTCCACCAGAATGCAAGTTCAACTACTCAAAAACACCATTCCCTCCCACGAATTGTTAGTGTCCCTCTGCGATAAACGAATACACGTAACGCGCGCTCGGAAGGCACAAAAGCGCAAACTCCTTGGACGATAATGGAAATGGAAAACGTTGGATAACGACCGACGCCTCTCGTTTGCCTTGGGTCACGTTGGCCGAACTGAATGAAACATTCGTCCGTGCTCGCTCTTATAAGCCGCTCACTTTGATTAGGCCCCTTTCTCGGCGATCATGGTGTGCGTACCGTGGGTCATGCAGCTTCAAACGACGGCCCCCAACTCGTCGACCTTCGCCAGGAAAGGCTGCGAAGATCAATCTCCAGCGAGGATCGATACGAACGCTAAATTTTGCTTTCGCGTTTCTTTACCCTCCAACATCTTTTAGCTACGTTTCTCGTAAAACCCATCTCGCCCGAAATCTTCGCCATCGTAAAACGAGAATAACGGCAGCAAAACAGCACTGTAATTTCCAAGACAAGGTAAGAGATTAAAACAATTCCCCTCGCCCGGTATAATTGCACAGCTCTCATCCGTTCTAACGTTGAAGCCGTACACTGAGAAATGTCAAGCAATCCGAGGTAACGAGGATAAACGATCGTATTGTCTCTGTCCGGAGGTAACGGCGATTAATTAATTACAGCCGCTCTCTCTCCTCGCACTTCACGGAATCAGCCCTTTAACGCGTCGTCGGTTTCCAACGGGATCGAAATTTGCCAAGATTGTCGTTGCACAGAGCAAACAATGCGCGTCGCGATAAGCCACCTTAACGCCGACATGAAAATAATTCAAAGCTAAATTAAACGACGATTGATCTTCAGTTTTCTAATTATCGCATCCTCTGATAGATACACGCGCTCGATTCAATTTCCATTCGGAAAGGCGCGTTAATTATTCCACGATTACCCGTCCCTTTCAATTATCCTTTAATTATCCTTTAATTTCCTAAATGGAATATAAATACAGAATGGCGTACCTCCGTTTTCCCCGTTACGCTTTACCCGTTCACTCCAATCCATACCCCCCCTGGGTCGGCGTAAATAATTAGCCGTGATTATCGATAAATCACTGGGAACAGTCGTATCTGTTAATTAATTATCGAACAGTCCGCGACTGTACCGTTAATCGATGAGCTGTCCGACGGTATATCTCGACGTTAAAAAATCATTCACCCCCTCTCTCTCCCATATCACGGGTACCCGATCCCCAATAAACATGTCTCACCTTCGACCAAGATGTTTTCATGCCCGCGAACCGCAAAAGTGGGAGTCGCTTCGTCAGTCATTGAAACGAACTGTCATCTCGATCGGCCATCAAGAGTCAGCGAACACGGGCCCTGGTGGCTTGACAGTTTATCCCTTGGTCGTTCGAGAAACCTTGACCCGATATTCGGATAACTCGTTGGCAAGGCCGAAGACTCAACTTGACCGATTACATTGAGGCTACTTCGGCCACATGCGCGACTGTTTTCTATACACGCGGCGACCTTAGAGCACGGGCAACATCATTACGTAATATACAACCGGTGAAAGCAAAAGCGAGAACGAAGGGATCGAATAATGGGTCCAGTGAATCTCGGTGATTAATGTTTTCGCTGAGTTAATTGGGATACGTTAGAGATTTTGGTAGGGCGAAGAAACAACGGCGTCACGATCGTTGAACGTTTTTTTTTTCTTTCGTTAACTTGAATCGCAAGGCTTGGAATCGCTAGAATGGCTAATCGATTAACGGGATTGCTGGGGGATTTTTAAGGGTGAGGGGAGTTTGTGGAAATTTCAGCGGAACGTATCGATGAATTTCGGAAGTAATGTCAAAACGTATTTTTTACGAATGAGATAATTCATTGTTTTTGAAGAAATTTAACTTTAACAAATAATTCGTCGTTTAACCGTCGTTAGCAAATAAAAGAGAACTTCCGCGGTAAGTCAAAGCGTGCTCTCTCTAGTGGTTTTAATATTTCAAGTTGCACCATTCGGTTTTTCATTCCGAACCGGAGAAGATCTTGCTGGAAAGACTGACAATGATGGAGCGTTTCCGGCAGAGAGCTTAAAATCTCTTTCCGCTCCTTTCATCGTTTCCTTTTCTTTACCACCATTGTCATTCCCTTCCTTGTATCATTTCCTTTTCCCTTACTTGTTCTTTATGACCTTGCATCACGATCTAAGCCGTGCGCCAAAGGTATTTCAGAGATAACAAAGATGCTTCTCGACATTACAATCGTATCTTTGCATTCACGGGTGAATTCATTGAACTCGCAATTTTTTAAATGTCCTTGTTTCTCGCTCCTTTTTTTATCCATACGCACGACACTGAATCGTTCATTTAAAAATTCAAGTACGGTAAGTGCGTTTGTTTACTTACTCGTCGATCCCATTTTCTCGTAACATCGTAACACGACACCGTGTCAATGTCAGCTGAGTCTGATCAGTAACGTGGCCATACCACTTTCTGCATTATGCATCGTGCAGCAGCCAACCTTACTCTTCTGACATCAAGATCACTTTGTTGAGGTAGAACACGAATTACGCGCGTGATACGGCTGCTTTTCGTATCGTTCGTTTTAAAATTTTAAATCCACAAAAATGGCCGAGAAACGTCGCGTTTAGTTCCTATCATATTCTGTTTCTACAATGGTCCCTTATCATGATTCTGATCGTGTCTTATTTGATATTGCGCATAATCAATTGAAATAATTAAAAAATTTTTAATTCACAAGAATGGCCGAGAAACGTCGCGTTTAGTACCTATTATATTTTTATTTTCTACAACGGTCCCTTTTTATAATTCCGATCGTGTCTCGTTCGATATTGCGCGTAATCAATTGAAATAATATAACCAACATTAATTATCGTATCTTTCCGAAGAAACCTGGAAGGGACTCCGCATCCGCGGCCAACCTGCGGTGACGAAAATTCAATCCGCGGATCGCCTTTCGGAACTTCTACGATTTCAAGAGCGCAACTCGGCACCAATCTCTCCGCGTACAATCCGCATACCTGCGGATCCAAGGTTTAATCGTGCGCTCTCGATCCATTATTTGTCAGATATGCGCGGCTAGGCTGCGTTGGGAATTCCGCTTCACCGACGAGGCTGATAATTTGCATACGCGATAGTATTTCCGATGTCAATCGATAACGCGTGAACCGAACTGTTTATGCTCTCGTACCGATATGAATATGTTAAACAAATATATCGCGTTAACTGGATTAAGGTAGGATCATTCTTGTAATTAGAGGGCGTAATTATGGGGGATTTGATGAAACGCTTTCGTGCGTTCTTTTATTTTTTTATTTACAAATCACATTGGATTCGAATGTGAAATATCGTTTCCTTTTCCGCGACGATGTTTCCGTATTCACCGGAAAATCGACGATATTGTGTGTCGTTTCGACCGAACCAACTTTTTCCGTTGTAAATCATCGCTGAAAATCGGTTTCCAGAAAAATAATCGAAACTCATTTCACCTCTCGCAGAGATTACGGCTTGCGCGGAAACTGTGCAGCCGAGCGCAACAAATCAAAATGATGGAAAACCAACGGCGAGCAAAGTATACCATGATTTCTCGCGCGTGCAGCGGATAATTACTTCCGCGTTTATGGGATTTTTCACCGGAAACTTGAGGGTGGCACGAGATTCCTCGCGATAACTTCTAACGAGGTTGCCGAATCGCGATAAGTTTTTTTTTAGAAAAGGGACACGTACCAAAACTGAGAACTCACTTTACCCAATACGCGCTCCACCGGGAAACTCATCTTTTTTGCAAACAATTCAACCCACGCGGCTTCTTGAATATTTTCTTCGAGAGTTCTAATGGATTTTGATTTCTGTGGTTTTGTAATACGTCGCGTCGCGTCGCTGAATTCGTAAAAATGGTATCCTATTATTATTCCGATGCCATATTTTCACGTCGTACTACCGATCGGAGCGGCAAAACGGCTAAATGAGATTTTATGGTTCGGAGACGTCGTATCAAATGATACCCGTAACGAGTCAAATAAGCTTATGCAAATGGGGCACATTATTGGCATACTAATGGCACATATCGATGGCACGCAAATAGAACGCGAATAGCAATTTCAAAGAAATAGGATTCTGATCCGTACACCGTTCATCAAACAGCATTTTTTGCAATCAGCCAAGAGCAAAGAGGTTGGAAAGCTTTTCACGATCAACTTTTTTTTTTTAACTGTGTTCCTATACGCGTCTTTTTCTGATAGCGGTAGAAGAATTTTTTTTAACAAAATTTTGACCTTTTCTCCGAAAAATGACGCTAGTTCGACTTCGATACGGACAACGGTGGCAGAGGTGCGAATTTTCAAAAGAATCCTTTCGCGATGCTTCCAGCGGCCATTTACTACAATATCGGACCGAGGGGGATGAAAATCAATGAACGCAATTTCATCCTAACCGCGCACTCGATCGATCAAACAATTTCAATTAAATCATAAACCGGCCGGACTGGTATTCGATAGAAGGGTTTTTCTTCGCGTCCAGTAATTATCCTGTCACCGGACTCTACAAAACCTAACGATCTCCGATCCCGCTGACCGCGTATTCGTCCTATGCCCGTCATCCATCACTCGACGGTAGCTGACAACGCATAAGAAATATAGCGGGGGTGCGTTTCCAAAAGATTCCGCGCGAGACGCCCTGTGACGAGGCAATCTTGATAGATTGCCTCGGCGATCTAGAAGAAATATTCCTCGGCCTTGGATCTTTTGCAGAAGAAAAAAAAGAAGAAAATGGAGAGAAGTGGGTAGGATCCTCGTCCGATGTATCCTGAAATCCTGTCACCATACGAAAGAGCCGATGGACATCCCCCGTTTCGGTGACAACCTTCCCTCGTTATCGCGCCGCTATTCCAATTCGTGATACTCCGCGGACACGTGATACGGAGCAAATATTTTTTACGCGTCTCGCTCGCGCGAGGCATTTGCGACGATAAAATATTGCTGGACCGAAGTTTCTTAGCGGGCTAACAACTGTCGATAAGCAATTATTCGCATGGATTTCCATATTTCGCGAATAAAAGTGTAATTTGGTCTGGTTTCTCGTCAGTCGCGATAATGAAAATGGAGCGTTTCTCAACAATTATATCTACGCTTATATCTTCATTTGGCATATCAGGAATCAAAGTAAATAATTTATCCCTCGCGCTGAAGTTATTAAATCAATAAAGTTGGCCGGTTCCTCGTGTTCCTGGTGCTCGCGCGAGGGTTAAATTAATTGATTCCGTTGATCACGCGCTTTCGCTCTCCGGCTCTCTACGAGAATACCAGGGGATTTTCCCCTTTATTTTTCTCTGGATTAAACAGCGAAGGTAAAAGTCGATCGTAATTCTTTCCCTTCGTTCCGGGCAATCTCAAAGGTACGCTGTTTTTATCGGTCAGATTTTCACCTAAAACCTTCGGAGCGACTTACAACTTACGACCGAGCAAAGTGACATTTTTCGTTTTATTCCCTTTCCTCGGTTTACTATTGTTTTTTGTTGTATTGTCCGGACAATTCGGTCATATCGAAACGCATTACATCTGTAATCGAAGCGATACACGTACACACTCCGTGTCCTAATTACGCAAGCAAAGCGTTAAACTATTCACGCCGGTCAACTGCACCTGCAATTGCTCTGTTAACGCGATCGTGATCCGCATTAGTAACGCGATCCAAGGAATTTTTAATGTCTCTTTCACAAATCCACGTGGGAAAGCGTACCTTTCCGTTATCCGTCGAATATCGACGATATCACATTGCAATCAGGATAATATCTTTCGTAAGCTCGTCCGGATCCCGTTCGCGGTATTACATGTTTTCAAATCCTTCGTTGCACCTTTAATTTCATGCATATCGCAGTTTGCGCTGCGCGATATTCCGTGGAAAGTGTTTTTTTTTTTTTTACGAACCACTTCGTTCGGATAATAATAATGTTTGGTAGTAGCAGCTTTATTTATTATTCACCTGAGAACGCGTCGTCAATGTATCGAGCCTGTTACGCGAATGGGCGTTCCATGTTCGGAACGCGTCTCCTAAATTTCCAGTTTTTGCGAATTCGAACTCTCGCCGAGTGAACGCCACGCCATACGCCTCGTTACCGTTGCCAGCAGCGATGCAGCTTTATTCCGCATAAACCATAAATAACAGTTTTCCGATCGCTACGCTACAATCGCAATGGAGACGCCATCCCCAAAGTGTAATTAATGTTCACGTAATTTTCGATGATAGCCGTCAAAAATAGACATTCCCGTCTGACGCATTATTCAGGGGTTCGAATGACTCAATGGATGCCCTTTAACCTCTGCTTACCCTAATTATCCGCGCTAATCCGGATTACGCTGTCACGTAATAACCGATACACGTGTCGGGAGCAATGTTTCGTATCTAATCAGACGCGAGTAGTTTCCCTACAGATTTGTAAGTTTCTGGTGAAATCGATGTAATCGGTTCGATCGCTTGAAAAGTAAGCTCGAAAAAGTTCTACATTATCGAAGTTCAATGTCGATGCGAAGGAACGAGTAAAGTAAACTCACTTTTGCAATATATTTATAAAATTATAAAATTAGGGAGCGATTTCTGCGATACTAAATATTAATAATCCAAAACTCGTGTTCTCGCTAAGAACATGACGAACATATTAGCCTTCGCTCAGCCTGTTCGACGAAGAAATACGATATAAAAATAATGAGCTTACCGAGAATCCCACGTCGAAGACCTGGATTTCTCTTCTGTTTTCTTTAAATCCTACCTCGACCTTGTAGTTACATTTTCCACCAGCCATTTCCACCCCCCGAGCCATTCTTACGGTTCCTTTCTTTTTTCTCGCGAAATTTCTTTCGATGTCTGGCGACACGAGACTGGCCGACGCGGCGGGACGTTGGCATTCTCCGTCGACGATCAAATCGGACAAAATAAAAGAAAAAAAACCAAGGCAGCTCGGTTGTTACGAAACTGTAACGCGAGCATGAAATAGTTCCTAAAAAAAAACAGAGAATCAAAATTGTTAGAAAAACAATGATTGTCCGTCGATCGCTCCAAATATATACCTCCACGTACCGAAGGATCGTTAGATCGAAATCTGTTTGCCGGAAAGTTTATAACAACATTCGAAAATAATGTCTTTAACCTCCGCACGAATTTAAGCTTAAAATCGTGTCAAGGTGTTGACTCGTCGTACCCTTGAATCGCATTATCTTCAATGATCTTTAAAAGGAGGACACTTCACTGGCATGATGCTCGTAATTTCCGACCTCCATAAATCATACCTATATTATTGTCAAAAGCAGATCTCCGAATTATTTCTTCCGATGGCCCTACTACCGGTGCTCTCCGCCGAACGACTTTCGTAAAATATCGGATACGTGGAAGACGTCAATATTGAATAAGTACAACTATTTCTTCTAACTCTCGTACGATTCCTAGAAACACGTTAAATTCGCGATATTATTTTTACCGTCGATATCCTTCAGCTTCGTTCGTTTCAACGTTACGTGTTAATTTCCCATTAAAGCTTTGTTACAAGAGTATCCCGCGCACTGGAATATTAATTACACAGAAAATTGTCTCAACGAGCGTGTCATAAGAAAAACCGGAAATTTGAAATAAGTGGGCGAGATATATCGCGAAACGAGGAAATCAAGAGACGCGGTTCAAAGTATTGCATAAGAACCGATCGCGCGCGCGAATATCTCCAATTTTACAATTCTTTTATCGCGTATGGAAGGGAATTGCGTCGATACGCAAAAGAATTTGCATCGTAACGATCCTCATGGACGGACGGAACCGAACTGTCGTCTCAATGGAAACGCGTATCGTCGCGACGCCCCGCTCGTGTAGATTTTACATTCCATGAAAGTGAATTGGAAAACGTCGGAGGTAGAAATTTTGCTCCCGATGTTATCGCGATATCATACGCTTAATCGAACATAGTAGTGCAATTGCGTTCAGCGTTTCCATTACTATATTATACAAAATATTGTTGTAACTCAATTTCCGAGGCGAGTCATTGAAAATTGGACGTAAATCGTCCGCAGCGGGTGTGTTAAAAAAGGTGGGCGCTACTTTTGGATTTAAAAGGAAACATAATTTCACGTGGAAGAAAAGTTCCGATACAAATGAAACTTCTGATCAGTTCCGCGTTTCCATTACTATATTATACAAAATATTATTGTAACTCAGTCTCCGAGACGAGTCATTGAAGATTGAACGAAAATCGTCGGCAGTGCGTGTGTTAAAAAAAAGGGTGGACTCTACTTTTGGATTGGAGAGGAAATATAATTCCACGTGGAAGAAAAAGTTCCGACACAAATGAAACTTTTGATCAGTTCCGCGTGCGTGACACGTTACGTAATCGAATGTAATACCAACCTCGGGAGCCGATGAAAGAAGTTGATTGCATTCGAAACGAGAACATTCGCAGTTTATTAGCCGAGGAGGCCGGAAGTGCAATAATACTCTGAAATAGGATTATCGTGCTCGTGAAACAGAAGTCTTTCGATTGGCTCGACATTCACCTGACTTATAAAACTGTCCGTTCGATTTCTTCGACCTTCGTCTTTACCTCGAGAAGCTTACAATTCCTCAAGGATTTTCGTCATTTTGCTTTTTACTGCATTCCTTTACGCGTCGTTGTTTCCGTTTGTTAAATAATATCATCATCGCGCGAACACTGGGATTCTCTATACGATTGAATTAAACGCGCAAAGGATTTCGAGTACTAGGCAAAATTGGAGTCTAAGAAAGCTTTTCTCTGATTACCCAAAAAGCCAACAAAGAGGGGGGATTCCGGGATAAATGTTTCATTATGCAGGATCAACAAGGACGACGTTATCCTTTAAAGCTTTTTCAGATTTCGCGGTAACAACTGTGAATATTCAAAGAGTCGCATTGAAATAAGCGAGGATGAGAATACGATTAAGGATAAAGTTATAATCTGATGAATTTCGAGAAGAAAAGTAAGTATCGTACGCATTTTAATTGCCACTTACCATCACCTCTGTTTCAATTAACGTCGACTGAACAAGACTCTTTTACTTATCCGCTCGATTAATTATTACTCTTTATTATCTTTCCAAATATCCGCGTCGTTGCTCGCGGAGACCGAACTGATCGATCGCAAACTTTATTGGCTTTCGTTCCGCCATTATTATTCGCAGAAATTTAATTTATACGATCCTGCGATCGGTGACGCCGTCAATGTTTATGACGCATTAATGCATTGAAATTGCGCGGAAGGATGGCCATGTTTCCGAATATTAAACGGAGCCGTAGAAATGCAGTTAAATTTTAATCGTCCCGGTTAATAGATACCTTCCAGAGAGCGGCCACTTACCGATTGTCCTAAAAATCGTGGAATAACTTAAAGGGGGGGATATGATTCCGCGTGAGAGAATGTAGGAAAATATAAATAAAGGATTGTACAATCAGGGAAGTAACCAATCGTAAACTCGTAGATCTTTTATTTATTCATTTATTTACTATAGAACTTTTTACAGATCTCTCATTTGGCAATTTAGACGACCTTCCGAGAAACGACATATCAGTCGTTTTCGAAAAAAATGTACGTTCTTTCGATGAATTCCATAAGCCTGATTCTCAGGCGACGTAAATATAATTCACTTGCACAGCATTTTACCGTCTTGGCCAATCTATTCAAGCGGTTTTGCGTTGGTTATTAAATTATATCTCGTTCCCGTTCTATTGTAAAAAAAAAAATCGTAAAGCGTACGTGTTTTAAACTTGCGTCTTGAAAACTGAACGATACGAGTTAAAGAGGAATTGATTGGCCAATCGGGTTCAGTGAAATGCAATAAAATCGTGCAAAATTCCAATTTGCCGGTTGTGCGAATTTATAAAACATTTATAAAATATCATCGGTGACTGTAGCAAAAATCAATTAGTATCCCTTCGGCTTTAATTAAAATTAGTTGGTAATCCCAGTTGGCACGAAACAAACATTTCATCCTCAAATAAACTGTATGTATTGAACTTTTCCGAAACAACTGGACCTTGGAATTGGAATAAACTGGGAAAAATCTAAGTATTCTCTTATAGTAACGAGTATTTACATCTATGAAAAATATGTCTATCTTCGTCTTTAGTATCTTCGTTTAATTAAAGGGATATAGAATGGATCGCGCTGCCTCTGTTTTCTTATCGCGAAGTCTAAAATATTTTCGCAGAGTCCCGTCATCCGTTTTCCTTCTCACGATAACAGCAGCTCGTATCTTACAGCAACTCTTGTTTTTCAATACGAAAAAGGATCACACCGACTATGCTTGTCAAGTAAAAGGTTGGACTTACGATAGTATTACTTTTAAAATTTTTTACTCGAACAACGCGATATTATGTATATTTTAAAGGGAAGATATATCCTACGTACGTGTACCGATATTTATATGCATGTATATACACACTCGGAATAATATTAATTTTTGGTCTGAAGATAAGTTACTTTACGTCCCTTTATCCTAGTTAACGATTAATAGATAGAAGGTCCCGCACGGTTATAAATTTCGATCCGTTTAAAGTGAGCTGAATTTCAAACTGTATTTATCAGACGCGTCAAACAGCCTAATGGCTTGGTCGTAAAAAAATACTATTCTAATTAACCGCGTATCAGTTTATACGTATTACTAATTGGTACCACTAAATATACGCGGTGGCACAGAATACAAGAAGAAATTAAATATCAAATTATTAGATTTATTTTGGTTCCAATTTTTTGGATATTCATTGCGTGAAATTTATTAATAAATTCCATTATTCTCTAGTTTTGGGCCATTACAAATGTCCTATGCATCTTTCAATTTTTGAGGAACTACTGATTTATCGGAGTATGCGATAAATAATCTCCATTTTCCGAGCAATAAAAGGTGTACGTTTTTCGAAAATACGTAACATCGAATTTCACATACGCGAGTATTTAAATTTATTTAGTTATTCAAAATATAGAATATTACCTATATCGTATATCATAATATATCTTTTTGGATATGAGAACGACACTTATCCTTCCATCGCGCGTTGGCTGCAGGGTTAAAATTTCTCGTATACTTTCCGAGCTATTACCAAAACTGCAAAATCATAGAAAATCAATTTTTGAAGTATCCGCGAGTGTTCAAATCGGAAATATTTTAAAACAGAAAAAAAATTCGTAATTAGTATTATATAACGAGAGAGATTAATTTATAAAATAATCCCTGAGCGTGCACCCATCGTCTTTCACAATCGAAAACGCGCCGTCCGTTTACAGGCGTTTACCTTTAAACTTCATAAATTTTATGCCGTCCTTTGCGGAAAGTTTCGCGGGAGCCTTTCTTTATATCTAAGAATAAGGGTATTAGGGGGCCGTTTTCAAAGAATAGAGTAATTTCTACGGTTTATCCCTAAGATGGACGAGAGTTAAGAGAGAGAGAACGGGGTGGGGATTGGGATAGAGAAATGAGATCCCGCTATATTTATGTCTACGAGGACAGAGAGTAAAAAAGAAATTGAGAAAGATTTTTTTTTAAAGGCTTCCATTACCCGTACGTCGTGCCACGTCACTCCTCAATGTATTTAACTCACGGTCAAGTATCTTTGATCATCGTTCCTTAATAATTACATTTATATTATTTTATCGTAAGAATAACGTAAAGCTGAAAGATGGTATTTATCGTGAGATTTTGTGCATGTACGAATACCATTTCGCGTTCACAATGGACAAAGGGTGAATGTTCAAAGCGTCGTTTAAGTAAATTGTTTCAATACTTGACCGGAAGCTTTACAGCTCTGTCTTATGAAAGACTGTAATTTTAGGTCGATAGTTTCTTCCGAGGCCGTTGCACTCGAATGCCAATCGTCCCAAGAATAAACCAGATGACTAGACTCGAATATCGGTCTCTACACTCCGCGAGCTCGTACCGAGGCTTACCTCGTCATAAAATGCAAAACTTTCGTTTAACATCAGCTTCAAAACCCCTCTATCACCGATTCGGCGTTTCCAATAAATTGTACAATGCACTTTATTTCGAATTAACTCTAACAGACGTAATACCAATCTCGTTTTCATTTGCATTTTGGTCGACGAGAAATTTTACATTTCCACTAATCATAATTCATCGGCCAGTAATATTCGATGAATATTGAAAAGAACTTCGCGCGAGTACTTACCACAGATCTATACTTTGCCCCGCTAATAAAACTCAACTTTAGCAAGAATTTAGCGCGCCAAAATAATCAACGATGCCTGCCAGGCTTTTTCTTTGCGCTCGCGCAAAATCTACTTGACATGCAAATGTCAATGAGGCGCACGTACCAGGTGTAATGCATCCTGACAAGAAACCATCAACGATAACTGGGGATCCACCGTCGTCGAATGCGATCTGATTTGCATCCAACGGTAATAGCGAGCGGCTCTACTAATTTCAGGCTACGACTAATTCCGGTATACCAGTTCGAGCGCTTAAACCGAAATCCCCTTTCCCCTTTTACGTCGAAGCGAAGTACTTTAGGACTTTATAGATCCACGATTGCCGAACGACTCTTTGCGAACAACGACAATCTCCCAAAACACATTGGTTTCGCTCAAACGCACGTGGCCTTGTAACCAAGCACAACGTCAGGGGTTTTGCTGCAGGAAGGTCGATCGGAGAGCTGACAAACGACGTTTCTCATGTCCCTCGGCGAACATTTCGTAAAAACGTTCAAGTTCTCCGTACACTCGGTCTCCCTCTCGGTCTCGATCTGCACGACGTTGCAGCTGCTCGGACGTCTGTCCATCTGGTAGCCTCTGTTGCCCGCTTCCTCCTTATCCAGAAAATTACACACGCTGACGCGTCTCTCCCTCGACGAGGACTTACCCAGACACGGATTGGGTCTGGCGAGTACCTCCATTCTGTCGAACTGATAAGTGCTGCAACCGCGATCTCTTTGCAGGGGTCTGGCAAGAACGTCGGTCCTGTCGAACTGGCATATACTACCGACACGATCTCTCTGCAACGGTCTAGCCAGCACGTCGGTTCTATCGAAATGACAGAAGCTCATGCCACGTTCCTTCTGTGCCCTAACGTTGACGTCGTGCCTGTCGAACTGACAGATGCTGATACCCCTCTCGCGCAGAAGAGGCCTGGCAAGGTCGTTCCTGTCGAATTGGCAGACGCTTCTCCTGCGATCCTGTTGGTTGGACTTCGAGCTCGTCGGTCTGACGATCGTCGCGATGTCCTGGTCGTAGTAGGTGGTTCGTTGATCGACGTCGTCCGGCACGATGCACTCGGCAAGCACCAAGGATTGGAGATCAAAGGCGCTTTTCGTTCGACGCGGTGTCTCCTTGCTGCCAGGAAGCAACGACGTGCTGGAGCTGACAAAGACGCTGTTCTGTCGGAGTCTGGTGGCACCGGAAATTGAATCGTGATGGTCCATGCAGTGAACGTTGAATTTCGAGTGGCTGTGATTCTGCGAACAGCGAAAACTCCGATTCAAGCCTCCTCCTCCTCCTCCTCCGCGTTCTTCCATCTTTGCCAATACATAGTTTTCGTTTGCAAATGTGCACGCAAACACTCGTCCAAAACGGACGGGAACGAATCGAGGGAAACGCATCAATTTTTATTCACTCGCTTCCTCGCGGAAATGCAACGAAGAGTAAGTAAATATAACGAGCTACCGTCACGCTTATTTGCCAATTTTGCATGGATTGCAAACCATTGCAAACCAAAATTGCATGGATTTTAAAATTATACGCGCAATACTATATTCGCGATTTCCCTTTTTAGGCCCTACCGCACATCGGGCGATTGCCGCGCAATGCAATTTATGCGATACGTGCGATACATGCGATACGTGCGATCCAGGGTCCGTATACGAAACGATTCTCGCGCGATTATTAAGTAGTTGATTGAAAAGAGTGGCTGGACAGAAGTCAAAGAAGGAATCATTGGATTCATCCTCATATTCAAGATAATCGCCACTGCCGGCCTTTTCTATCAGCCGGACAACTGCACGAAACCGACGACGTTAAATTTGTGGCATTTTATAGAATGTCGAAAGAATCCTGTAAAGAACTTGTAGGGATTATCTCTCCTGTCATTCGTCAGAAGAGCACAAACACATATCGCATAAATCGCATTGCGTGGAAATCGCGTAATGTGCGGAGGGCCTATACGCTTGAAAATCTCCATCGTGAGAATCGGAAGGTAGAAACGTAAATATTATGCTTGCAAGTATCTCGTATTAAAAGCAATTTATTCCATCAACATAGATTTGCTTCACGCATCTCCGCGAAAGAGCGTGGTGCGCTAAACTGCATTAACTACTGCAGTATTCTACGTACACAGGTACGTATGTAGCGATACCGCGCAAAACCCAACGCGGATCGCGAGTATGCTAATGCGGTAATGTAATATCAGAAAACGCCTCGCCGTTGCCATTAGAAAACCACGAATCCCAACGATATTACTCCTCCTCGGGGACGAATAACCAAATCAAAGTACCGAAGGATCATTAAATCAAAATACCGCGACATCTTTCGGGTTTGGGTAATATAAAAGACGAGGCTGCTGCATTTGCATGCATTATGCGAGAGGAGATAAGATTAAATCCACCGGAACACTCGGAGTTCATTAAACGTCTAATATGACGGAGCTTTCGGTAATGGATGTGACATTCGTGAAATTCAAAATTTAACTGCTGCCTCTCTCGCGGTAAGGTATTTTCAGTATGCAAATTTTCGGCTATGCACCGCCCGTCGAGTTTGGTATACCTACATGAATCTGTTTTTGTAAAAAAGACACATTCTCGAAATAATACCACGCGGATTTTGTTATTCTTCTATGTCCCTCCGAAACGTCGACTTGAAACTTTTTAAATCACGTCCCGTGAGAATAAATTTCAAATACGTCGTACATCCACGTATAAATCCATTATCATTTTACATTTATTCAAACAATATTTGAGCAGGAAACAACAGTAAACTGCAATTAATTTACATAAAAACTTCTGTTTTTTACATTTATTCAAACAATATTTGAGCAGGAAACAAAAGTAAACTATAATTAATTTAAATAAAAACTACCGTTCCGTAATTTCGCGAATTCCAATTAGGCGGCTTCACTGTTATACGTATATATCAGTGGCAAACGAATTACGTGTACCAGACATTCGCCAGAAGCCAATGCACCGGGGGGCGAATTTTTTTCTACAGTTGAAAAAGAACTTTTTTTAGTCAAAGGCTGGTTCCCGATGCTCCAGTCTATTTCCAATGCGACAAATTTTTTATGTATCCAACACCGATCGTTCGAGTACCATCGTACGTCTATCGCGTGTAGACACGCCACACCTGAAATATGCACGGTGGTCTGAAATTCGTGGTACTACCGGGAAGGAAATTTTAAAGCTGAATTACATCGGTATGGTAGGTTACTCGATCATCGTCGACCGAACGAGAAACAAGTTTCCCTTGGGATATTTTTTTTTTTTTGGTATTATGAAGATCACCGAAAACACTTCGGACGATCGAAGTTCAATGGAATTCTCTGTACGACGGAGCATGAATAGAGAGCAAAGATTAGGATTTTCTTCAACGCCGCGAGACTCGTTGAACTCGTCAAACAAGATTTTAAGTCAAATACTCGCGTAAATCGGTAAAATGGCACTAAGCGTTGTGCTTTCCTTTTCGTCTTGCTGACGGAGTCAAGATTCTTTGAAGTGGAAGTTGATACAAAGTTCCTTTCGAGTACCCTCTCGCCTTATAATCCGAAGACGAGCGATGCAAGAAGGGTTGAGCGCGAAAGAGTGGAATAGATGAAAGTAAACAAGGAAAGTCAATCGAAACGACAAACATATCTATTGACTTAAAAACAAACTCGAACGTTTAATCCTTGCGCGTCGGTGCAAATTTGTCGCGACCCTTTTCGCCCCTCTAACGATATTCATATCATCTCGGTACTTAAAGTGGTACGCGACAAAAATTACGTTTCTCCGAAATTCCGATCGCCTCCGAAAGCCGAGGTACAGTAAATAATCAATACTACCCAACGTCATCCCATTCCCCATTTGCATTATAGAGATAATGTTTAAGCACGTAAATCTAGGAACGCATTATTCATTGACGAAATTCACGGATTTAACGTCGATCTTCCACAGTTCGAGAGCCACGATAACTGGAGGTGTAATTAGGAAATTAATAATTTATATCCACCGGCATTAGCCCCTGCATTGTCCCCGTCAACTTTCGTCGAAACTACCTAACAAACAACAACAATGGAGTAATCCTATGATACATCGAACATAGAATTTCTGCACAAAGGTAGCTGTAAGACCGTAAATCCATCGTTGGACAGTGGCTTTGCCTTTGTAATCCTAGCACTTCCGTGCGAACAAATCCCTTGGTAACTCGTGCACAAACATTGTGCGAACATGTGTGCCTCCCTGCGGATTGAAGTATCGCGGGCCACACGTAATTCGAGTAAAGCTCGTATTTAGTTCAATTTTTTTGTTCTCCATCGGAGATTAACGAGTATCAACGTCGATGTAGGATATTTTTAACATTTAATTCCCATCGAATCGAAACACGGCTCTCCCACGAGGAATTTCAAGGAACTTTGACGAAACACGCGTGCCGTTTGATCGCGAAACAACGGACGTGCCAATGAACCGGCGCGGCGGCTGATTAGTCTGGTAATTAATATGGTTCGTGCCCGGAATCCCCAAACAAACGTCGAAAATTTGGAGCATCGGTGCTCGGAGCATACCACGCGTCGTCCGAACGCTATCAGGAACTATTCGGAATAATGCAATTATCGTCGCGCAACGATAACAGCGGCACACGCTGCTGCGCGCGGAGCCATGGAATATCGCGAAAGACCATACAATTAAAGCCAGCGAAGCGAGTGCAGAATTTGGGCGGACCCCCGGTTATACATACATCTTTTTTTTTCTTTTCGATTCGCCATCTGGAAACGAGGTCGACCGTATTTTATTCCGCATTCAGGGAGGTTCCTATTGTTACCGTCGCGAAAACATAAAGCGCCGGATAGACGAGCAATTGAATGCAGGAAAGTATTGACGGTTATCGAAAACAACGGTAATCAAGCTTAAAAAAAAAAATGAAATTTTCTGAAAACCATTAATTGTTCGTGATATTCCGCTTTTTATCGTCGCGGGGATATAAAACGCCAAACGAACGAGCAATTAAATGTATTAGACTGTGCCTCCGGAAACAACGGTCAAACTGAAAAAAAAAGAGAGATTTCGCGAGAACGAGATTATTCATATTCCTTTTTTCACCTTCGGCGACATAAAAAATAAAAAAAAGCGTCGGACGTGTGGGCAATTAAATTCTACGAGGTTATCGGAAACAATGGGAGAGCGCTCGCGAATATATTCAATTTCGTTACGCAAACGATTCGACACGATTAACAGAAACATTCGCTGATTCCTGCGAAACGTACGCAATAATACGATTAAATTTTTTGAATTCATACCTGAATTGGATTTTGCTCGATCACCGCGTAACTTTGCCTGTGCTGTTGCTGAAACTTTGGCTGATACGGCTCCAACATACGAATCTTTCCCCATCGATTGAAAAATAATGCAATCGCCGCGACCCAGAGGACGAGGACCAGAGCGACGATTAGGGCTTCCTCGGCTCTAACCACCACGGTGCCCGGTTCGGGAATACCTGAAACGAAATTTATTGTACGTTAGGATGGCCGGAAAATTTTTTTTGTGTTTTTCAGTTTAGCCACCCCGTAAATTTGTAACATGTAGCAATTCATAGCAATAACGTTATATAATTTCAGTCGGCTAGCTTTTGCGGAAAGGGGTGCTCAATCGAGTGGTGTTTTTGAAATTTTTATGAAAAATGCTGGATCTTGATTATTTGTTACAGGTCAATTTTGTGTGTTAAATTAACACATTACGATTCGATACTCAATAAGAATGAGAAAGAAAAACAATTTTTAGTTCATGTCGTTGCACAGAACAGAAAGATTGTTTCTACTGAACCATCCAAAAAAGTGCTAACGAATTTATTTTTAAGTTGAGAAAAAAGAACAGCAATTAATATTATTTTGAGTATTGCTTTGTTTATAACATTTTGTACTTAACTAAAAAAAAACTTAACTTAGAAAAAACTTTTTAAGGATTTTTTCATAAAATTCAGATATTTCAAAGTCGATGAGCACCCCCTTGTATGTAAGATAGGGGGCTGAAATTTTGAACAAATGATAGGAATAGATAGGTATAACAAAACATTGGGGGTGGCGCAACTTCTACTTAAAAATTTTTCTTTCGCCATGTAAGCATGGACCACCTTATCGCACATCGTAAGAGCCTCAACGTTATTAGTAACGATCGATACCGTGGTGGACTTTAACGTTCTCTGTCCGATCTACGCAAACCGATTTCCCCCCCATTTCTTTTCTCTCCACTTATGAAAACCATGCCCACACCATTGTCGATCCTATTGACGAGACTCGTCGGTGAAAAATGGCCAACTTATCGTTGAATGTGCATGCACGGTGCAGTAAAGTACCCTCCTGGTTGATATCTCTGCACGCTATTGCACTCTCTTTTGGTACTCTCCATTCAATTTCGGACCTGTGCGAATCGGCCTGGAATGCCCGTGTAACAATGGACTACAAAGGTCCGTTTCATGCATTTCAAACGGCATTCGCTCGATATAACGGTACCTCTCCTTCGTCGAGAATCCAGTTTTGGCAAAAACGCTTCGAAGTTCATAGATCATTCGTCGAGGGTCGCCGAAAATTTCGACGAGTCGAACGAACATAAAGTTCGTCGCCCAAATAGAGACAATTTATCGGTCGAACGGAATTTGGCAAGTGTCACGACCAATCTGAAGTATCGAAATTTAAATTAAAAATGAACGATTTATGTTCCGTCATCTTTTCTTCCGTTCTTTTGATAACTAAGTTAACTGCAGAGTTTAGGTTTGAAAATTCCGCGCTGAGAACGAATTAATTTGTCACCCGAACCATTAATCATCGATGTTTAAATAATTTTCCATTGCCAGCCCGAGACGATCTCTTATCTGAGAAACTTTTCCCATTAGGAAGTTATAAAACCAAAGCTGCTTCTTCTTTTCATCGCAATGTTACCGTTCGCGGGTCATCGAAGACTTTTCATGAAATATTTAAGCCGCCATTAATGTGCCAATAAACTGTCTCCCTCGTAGTTGTATACTTAACGGACACTCGTGGCACCATCAAAATGCCTTCTAATAGACGACAGGATTAAAAGGGGGAAAAAAATAACGTGAAAGCCCGACCCGCAAATTAAATTAATCACCTGCAGTTTTTTTTTTTTTTAGCGTATAATAGCATTACCGCGTATTATCTCCAGTGACAAAGGTATTTTTTTATCCACTGCTCGGAGAACGGGGTATCTCCACGATAAATCATTTTCATAAATCGTTCGGCTATCCTCGTAAATATTATTTATACAAAATCCCGCGCGGTTATTAAGGAAAATAACTCATTTTGCTTTATTAAACTCCATCGTTATGTACCACATATAAGAGCGGATATTGAATAATTAATAAGCTTTGAAGGTCGGGTAGGATGTTAAAATTTCACGACTTCGAAGAACGTAACTCTCGCGAGGCCGTTAATGAGTTCATTAATGATATTATAGCGGCGAGCGTTGCGCATAATTGCGCGTATTTCGTTAGAGAATATCGAACGCTAATTTTACACATTTTATATTTTTGAACGAATACCGACGCTAAATTCATTTTTTTATTCGACGATATCCAAAGGACGCAACAGTCAGAAAGCCAGAACCAATTTCAATTCGAACTGCACGGGTCTGATCGAGTTTAATTAGTTCGAAAAATGTTTACCAAAGTCCAAAACAAGGTAATACAAGCAGCTAATTCCAATTTCGCGTACGAAAGCGCAGATTGTTGCAGTTAGTACATTTTAAATTGTTTTTAATTGCATTGTAGTTCTTGAATATTGTTTTGCTAAAAAAATACACCACAACCGAAACGGCCTCAGAGCAGAATTTAATAATAATTTCCGGAAAAGCTGATTCGATATACGCAGAAACGGAGCGTGCGTAAAACTTGAACATTATAACGTGGCAGGCACAAAGGGGAAGCAGGTTACATAGATCAGACCTCGTAAATTATACCAGCATGGTTGAGAGTAGACGGGCACGTTAAGCAGATCAAAGAGAAGATGCCTGTTTAGTGTACCAGCCATAAGTACCAGTTCCCTGTTGAATTTTCTGGTTAGCGTGCCAACCATAATTGCATGACAAGTTTGCGAGCGGAACATTGTTTCGCGACTAGAAGATTAGAAGATTGTCAAAGCGTAGAGGGAAATTTCAAGAGAGGCGACAAATTTTTGAACTTTTTCGAGAAACGGTGAAAGAGATATACGAAGAGGAAATTACAGTTTAAAAACGCGATTATGTCCCTCCGTCCTTTAACGTTTTTCTTGCCCAAGAAAATTGAAGTAAAACGATTGTCGTGGCACGTTAAAGTTGGACGACAAGTTTGATTCATTAAAGACCAACGGAGCCCAGGTAATCCCACGGCAAATACGTTACCTGAGCGAGTTTACGTTTTAATAAAATTCCGCCTGCATTATTCACCGGATTAATGAAACTTCTCCATCGAAATAAAATATACTTGCGTGGCATTTGCATGAATTGAAATATCGCCACGGTAGAAATACAGAAACCGGAAACGAGAATATTTAAACGTACCCCTCGTCTCGAAAATTTATATCCCAAGTTGGCCGTAATAATTCCATAATTACGCAATTGTGCTCCCGGCAACGCGTTTTCCATTTATGCACATATACACAGAAACAATTTTTGATCAACGTCGATATCAAAACACTTTAAAAGGTCTAAAAATATATTTAGACCTTTAAACATATTTTCCCATATGGCTTAAATCTAGATCATTCACATCTCTAGGATCTTCGGATCTCCAAACTTTTTTTTTACTCTATCAAGTGTATTTCGGATCCCTGATCACGACAAAATTATAGAATTTCTATTCTACTAAAAAAGATTTCACAAAGAATCACATATGTTTGTTTGCTTTAGAAATAGTTTAGAGATCCGGAGATGTGCATGATTTAGATTCGTTCCAAACATATTGCAATTAAAGATTAACTATAGCGACCAGAACGAGTGAAGAGAAATTGTTGAGGGAGTTTGACCAACGGTATCCCCAATTCGATCTTTTCGCGATTCTCAAACTTCCAGCCTTCGGGGTCGGAGGGAATCATGAACGTTGTTAAACTTTCAGTCAAGAACAATGAGGTTTAGAGTCTCTGGGGCACTATGAGACGCCACGAACTCACCGTGAGGGTAGGTGGAATTGATTTCGACGGTGAGCTCCAATTCCGATGGCACCGAACCACCGACGAGGACGGCATCGTCGTCTGGTGCCTCTGCCAGCTCCAGCTCGATCTTCGTCACGTCGCCTAAACAAACGGGCGTAACGGTTACCGAGAAGTATCGCCTCAAACGGAATAAATTATTCCCAGATTGGAAATTGGCTAAATTGGGATTGGGAAATTCACGGATACGCGCTGGGCAAGTGTGTGTCTCTCGAACCGATCATCGGTCAGATGTGCAAATTGAATTTTCTTGGATACGCGACGTATTTAAATTATTCGGCGCTACTCGAGATCAAAATAATTCCGGGCAGTATTTTTGAAAGGTAAGAACATTTCTCAAACTCGTCAACAACGCACGCTCACCGCTGTCATTGACGTCCTGATGTTCGATCGGCGATGCGGTAACATAACGATGTCTTCTGAATCGATTGGTTCCCTCCACACTGAGGAATTAGCTTCCAAGCTTACTCTGAAAAAGAGGAAAACCATCTCGTTAAAAACATGCGCTTACAGATCAGATGCATATCTGCAGGGTTATTGGTTACCTTTAACGAATACGTGTACACACGTATACCTACCTACGATGCGATGTCTCTTCAGTGGTATTAACGAGCATTGATCGGACAACGACTCCTTAGTTTAATAAAGCTAGAACTAACTTTGCCTAGGGCCAAGTAGAATTTTATTAAAGGAAAAATGAATCTCCGTCGCCAACAGACGTACAAATTGAAACCTTAGATCACGATAAGTGGACGTCGAAGGGAGAAGCTTTTTCGAGCCAAAAAGTCCTTCCCCCCCATTGGGAGTATTACGCTTTTCATCAATTATTCAACGACCTTGGAGGTCCGATATAGCGCGACGGATCTCTTTGCGATGGAGAGTAAACCCCTTAAGGATATTACATTTTTGTAAACGAACTAGTAACCGTCTAAAACCCCACCCGATATTTCTACGACGTACGCCTAAATGAGCGCGGCGGTCTCTTCGAAAGTATATTTCGATAAGGGTTAGAGAAACTACCCCTACTCGAGCGTGAGAAAGAAAATCTTCCAGCCAACCAACGGAGTCTCGTATTTCCAGGATGGAGACGTGCTTTGCCACTAAAAGCTCGGTAGACAGAGGATAAAGAGGAGGAAAGTTGCTCCGAAGAAAGGACGAAGCGAGGATAATTACATCAGGACGTCGCGTCGTTTTCCAAAACCCACCTCGCCCCCTCGTCCGTCGCCGCTAACATCCCTCTTTATTCACTCCCGTCGCGTGGAACGAGGAGGTTTTTGTTTTTGCCTCTCCTCCCCCGTTCTTCTCTCTTGATGTGTTTTTAGTTTTATAACGTGAAAAATGTTTCACCGCATTAACGCACTCTGCCGATCAAAGGAAATAACCACGAGTTTTTTTTTCGGGGGGTGGGGGGGGGGCATAAAAGCACGGTCGGAGCAAAGACCGCGGTGGTAATTAACGAACTAAAGAATTGTAAGTTTAATTGAAGATTTTCTACCGCTTTGTGAGCTACGCGGCGTTTCATGCACGCTTTTCCCAAATAACGCCGCCGCAACGTTTGACCATGGGAATCGTGGTATTGCACGAAAATCGTTTAAATTCGTCAAAGCGTTGCGTGTCCCACGTGAAAGGGGGGGTAGCGGTAAACGTGTGGCCTACGCGGAAATGTCATTTCGTTACGTAAAGGCTATCAATGTGACGTTAGTTAGATAACGGGCCAATGAATAAGGTCGTTCCGCGAGAAAATTAATTGAAGTGACATCGCAACGAAGGTACTTCGAGCATTTTGTAGACAGCGTGTGGTCTCTTAAATGTGTAAACAATCGAGTTACGCGTCGATGGCGAGTAATTTCGAGAAGCGTGCGTCCGGTTAAAATGGAAACGCCGATAACCTTCGGGCGGGTGTGCGCGAGCGAGCGGCATTTACACCGCACGGAACAATAAAATATTGATTTTTGTCTCCGATTTGTCTAATATCTTTCGGACGAATAGCTGTGACGCTTCGACACCTTTAAAACCTGTTCGAATCAAATTCATTTTCACTCTAAACAGGATGTTGTATTAGAGAGCCGGTTCGCCAAATACGTTCCGTTACGTCACGTCGCGTCTTCCCTTGTGTTGAAGGGAGAAGGAGGCATTGAAACACTGCATTCATTTTTTTTCGACTCGAGGGAAGACGCGACGTGAGGTGACGGAACGTATTTGATGTACCGGCTCTCTTAAGGTCTATTTACACATTTCCGTACCGTCCCGGCTCCGTAAGGCCGGGAGGATCGTAAAAGATATTCCTCTGTTGGGTTTAAATGGTGCTGTTCCAACTTGTCCAGCATGCGTCCGTACCGGCACACCCGTCACAAAACGTCGGAAGTCATTCCCACATAGCCGTCTCCGTAACCGTACTTTTGGCCGGTGGTGTCGTAAAAGAATATGCCTGTGTACGATTTCAATGGTGCTGTTTCCACTTTGTCCAGCGTGTGTCCGTACCGGCACGTCCGTCACCATCGTGTCTCCGTCAGAAAATCCTCTGATTTCTTCCCAATGATATTTTCACTTTGTACGTCCGTCAAATTCGTGGATTTGCTGAGTTTCAATACTGTTGTTTAGTACATATTACAGTTACACACACATTGTTACATGCACATACCAAACAACAAAGTGACAACGATATTTTTAAATATACATATATTGTTACGAATAGTGTTAGGAATATTGTTGCGTCCTTAGCGTCCGACATCGTCGACAGGGTGTTGCTAGTTTCCGGGCGCCGCTATTCAAATTGTAAATAGTTGTTTGTATTCGAGCTCTGATAACGAACGGTTATATACTCTATGTTCTGGCAATAAAAGTTACTTTTATAAATATGTCTATTTTACGTTCGCGTTTGCCTACCGTCCGTAACAGTATATACGAAAAATATATATCGAAAAATCGATATGTATATATATATATATATATATATATACTATTATATGTATACTTTAGAAATAATGTATATCTATGTATATATATAATAATATATATGACATATAACATATATATGATATGTTTCATTTTTGAAATTTTTGGTTAATTTTTAAAAAACTATTTTCAACAAATTTCTTTCTTTCTTTCATTTCTTCGCTGTTTCTTCTTCCCCAGCCGAAAACATGCACATTTTCTTAAATCCTTCCAAGGCTCCTCGACACAATAGCGACCTTTTTGCACCGCGCGGCGGGATAGGCAATAAAACATCTGGCTACTATGGTCATTCCGGCAAAAACTGTGAAAATTATGCTACGGTGAAGTTTACGGAGAAGGATGCGCCGACGTGGTCATGCGACGGACGAGTACGGACAGCGCCGTTCAAATTGCACAGAGGACTATGGGCGACGGCATTACGGAGGGTGACGGTACGGATCACGTGTAAATCCTCCGCTCGAAAATTTCGGCCGGACCTTGACGGCGACGGATACGGAGCCGGGACGATACGGAAATGTGTAAATAGACCTTTAATGTTACCTATCGAGAAAACTCAAATCTATGCGCGCCCGCTGACTCGAACTGATTTCGCGGGTCCGCCCAGAAGGTTAAAAGAATCTTAGAAAACAGCAGAGACCATCGACGTGCCGCGAGTAACCTTCAGAATCCCTGAAACAACGTATCGTCAAAGTTTTCGGCGTTAAGTCTCCCATTGTTGCTCTACCTGCCAGTTTCTCTGTCAGATAACCGACGCTTTCAATGCATATTCTTGAATTGTGTATGAATTTGCATACAAATCCCTACTACGGTGCACTTTGTGCCCCGACGCTGTTATCAGAATTCCCTTTATCGAAACGGGGCAAACTGCAAATTGGAGCGCAGGACGATGGAAACGAGGCGAAACCAAAAATAATTTTCGTATTAGCCTGCATCGCTAACGAGATATACAGCGTTGTTCGAACAATTTATACCTTCCCTTCACAGTCTAAGGTAATTAAATCAAATGCAGTTTTGATCTCTCCGTTCGTTCGCGCGATACCAAAGTCTATACGCCGCCGGCGTTGAAATTGCGTATAAAAAAAAAAGATAGAGTTCATTCTTGTGGACGCATCCATTAGCAGCTGGCGGAGAGTTAAATTGCAGTTACGCTTTTCGCGCGACGAAACCGATCCACTCTTGTGGATATATCCATTAGTCTCCCCTGAAGGCTTAAATTGAAGTTTGATTCGCCCGCCACACTTTTCTTCGTTCGCGCGGAACCCGCATCCATAACTCACACCGTCCAGGAATTAGAGACTAGAGGATTGGAAAGAATTATTTCTCTCTTGGCGCAACCTTGCCACGCGTCGAACGTATCGAGAGCGCCAATTCGATTTCTCGAGAGCTTCGAGAAACGATGGTGGGTTGCTCGAACGCCGCTGATAAAACGGAAGCGATGATTCGATGACTTGGAAACTTTCTTTTTTCTCGCCATTCGTCGCTCCGTCGTCGCTCGTCGCGCAATAACCTAACGTAAACACGTAAACAACTCTTAAGCGACTCTTCTCTTTATTATTATTTTGTTAAATTAGATGCACTAGGTGAGCGATGCAGCAACGAGGTTTTAACGCCACGCGAGTGACGGCTTTCTTTCAACGGCGGTATTACTTCGGCTTTAACGAGGATCGATCAGTTTTTATATCCGATTAAAGCGCCTGGGACTCCTCGAAGTCGATTACAGTCTTACGGTGGGTATACAAAAAAAAAAAAACTACGATCGCTAATGTCATCGTATTTATAAATTCTCTTAGCAATCGTTTAGATTTCGTAACGTCTCCTAGCAAAAGGGGTATTAGCTGGATAATTTCGCGAGGGCGGATCTTGCGCATCAATCACGATAATTGTTCCCACAATACCCGCAACAGTTTCGATCTGGATTAAACGTTACGCGATCTTCTACCAAATTGACTTAAACTTCGACGTCGTGGTATACTTCACGGGGAGCTATGTAATAGGCTCTGACTATGAGTATCGAACATTGTTAAAGTACCCTTAGGGGTGCCGCTGCTCGCAAACCCTCGTAACTTCGACCCGAAGTAAATGCTGTCCGTGGAAAATAATTCGATAAGACAAAAAGGAAGGAAACGATGTAATTAAAAATGCTGGTTTGGTGATTCAACTTGTGACGCGGAGGGAGGGGAAAGAAATAGTGTAGAGTTACATTTTGCGTGACTGCCTTCAACGCGTTTAACACTAGAAATATCCTAAAAACCATAGCATTAATTTGTACCATTTTGCATCGTAAGTTAATTCAGACTTAAATTGAATAAATCGATTCTTTAAAGAAAATGCGTATTTTCGTTTGTCCGTCAATTTGACGGGTGCTCGTGGAAATGCTCGTAGAAACGCCCGTAAACCTAGCGTTAAAGAAATTTTGGATTTAACGCTAGAGTCTTGCTGACGCGATCTAGACAAAACTAACATTTTTCTATTTCCGGACGGCATTGCATCGCTCTTAAATTTCGGCGGATTGTACGGTGGAGCGAGGGGACAGATACTCGTTCTTTTCTAGATAAGGCGCCAAACAGGAAACCGTGGCCCCGAGCAATTTCGAGAGACAGAAAACGTTTTGACGAAGCAATTCACGTCGACGTGCAAAAAATTTTCCTCACCCTACAATTTTCTGAAGCTTCGGGAAAGTTGTAACCAATCGCGCGGTTTCTCTCTTTCAATTCCTTCGTCAGTAACGATTTAAAACGAAACGTAATCATTTTTCCAATTTATTCTTAAACGCTTCCCAGCGTCCAACTGTCGTTTTAGAGATCCACAGTTTCCGACGTGACCGTTCCTCGGTTCAAAACTCTCGTAATCGTCTTCGGAGTTCCGTGGCCGGTCAATTATATGCGGAAATAAAAAGTTACGCAACAACGATCTGCGTTCGAAGGCACCGCGTTCTCGGTGCAACGATATTTCTGCTAACGACAACTGTTTCGATAACAAGGAAACGTAATTCGCAAAATCCGCGCGTCATTACGCGACTCGTTAAAGTTTCGGTGTCGTAATCGGTGCGAGGCGGAACGGTGTTTGAGATAAAACTTTCAAACACTCTTGCAAAAGTATTTTTCCAACTTGGTCATCGTGACGAAAACGAATAGAATTTAGGGTCGTACAGTACTCGATAAAAGTGACGGAAAGGGCAACTTTCCTGATGAGATTACTAAAAATACCTAACTTCTTTTACGACACTTTCGGGAAAAACGAAACTCTTCTTCTTCCACGTAAAAATGTTGCTGGTTAATTTTTTCTTGACGTCACCCACCACTCGTTCCTTGTTTTCGTTTACAACACGAGGATTCCCCAGCGTTTTGATAAATTTCCTATCGTAATGCCGCGTAGGAACAAAATTTGCATCGTGTATCATCCGGAAGACGTTTAATCTTGCGGGAATGCAAGAATAACTTTGAGCAAGATCCCCTATCTTTTGCGCCACTACAAGGTAGTACGATACAAAGAAATAATTGCAGAATGTCAACGAGCCTGCTTTATCGAAGGATCTCAGGTATTGTTAGTAGCGCGCGGTATACACATTTATCGTTACATCGAGAAAAATCGATAACAACAATGGCGGGGCCTATCGAATTACCGCCGTAACTGCCCGGCGAGGCGGAACAAAATATTCATGAACAAAGAGAAATTCGAGTATACGAAACACATTGCACGAGTTCCGTTGCAAGATATTAATTCGGGCTGCGTTATACGTAAAGCGATAGACGTAACGTAAATACATTCGTAACACCTCTCTCTCATTCTCTCGTTTGCAAAAGTAGTCGAACGTAGTATCTCAGCATTTTTTTCAAGATCCCACTTTATCGTTGGTAGACGATTTTTTCTCGCTCTTACGATTTTCCTCAAAAAGGGGGGAGAAAAGTCTCTCAAGAATTTAACCGACGGTCCATTCGCGTCAAAATTTAGTTCCGAAGATGTCAATATTTCGAAAGGGAGCAAAGACAAATCGTCCAAAAATTGCGTGAAAGATTCTCGAGACAAATTGCGGGGTTGTTTAAAGTAGTAAACTTTTTATCGAGGGATAGTATCGGGTGGGAAGAAAGGAAAAGTCGACGATAATTGATGGGAATCGAATCTGCTGCGGGTTGCCCAGAATTTTTTTTTAAGGGCTATTAGGACGAGCAACCACCCTTCGGTTCTTTCGATCAACCCCTAAAATAAAGACGCGTTTCCTCGGCGGGTTAACGGTGGCAAAAACATCGTGATTCGCTTTTGTCTCGATCCAACGTTCCGCTCACGATTCACCGACGGCAAACCTCGTAGACAGGCAATTCGTATTGTCTCGAGTACCAAATTTTGTGGACACTTCGAGTACCGTCAGCGTCCTTCGGTGATTCGTTTAACGATAAATTACCTTTGATAGCCTTTACGACGAAGGAAGATCAATTTTTTGCTCGCACAAGAAGAAAGGTCGAATTCGCGTTCGATCGCGGTACGTTCATCATATGATATCTCACGCCAAGCAGAAAATCGAGCTCACCATTTATTATTTCAACCCAATCGATGGAGCCATCGATCAGAATCTGACGTCAAATGGTTGCACGAATATTAACGATGTATCACTGTTACGCGAAGTGACTGAACTTCGCGTATTTTTAAGCAATTAATCGTACGCGTATTTCAGATTCGTTTACCAAAGGGATAGGTACCGAACGAGGATCAATTAGACGACCGATCGCCTCGTTTCGGATTGCAATTAAGTACTACCATTAAAATTCACTTTACTCTCGATAATGCCGATAACCTCGCATCGCGGATCACGGTACTCTCCTCGCGGTCGAGATTCTACACGTACTTTTTTTTAATTTTCTTTAAAGATGCGCGCATTAAAAAGACCGCAATTGGCGAGAACGCGGGTTTAAGACGCGAAGGCCACATTTTACCGCACTTCCGGGCTGCAGGGAATCGTCCATCATCCCCCGTTTTCCACACCCGGCGTGCTTTTAGGTGTCTTGTACAAACATTACTATCATCGAACGAGTTTGCCGAGTTTTCTGCGGTACGAATATCTGGTTTCGGATGGAAACATGGAACACACGTGCCTTGGATGGCTGCCCGATAACGAAATACAAATCTATGCACGTAGAGGACGTTAATATGCGATGCCAACCATCCTAACGTTTTCGCGGTAGTCGTCTGGGAAAACTCGCTCTAACGGTCCAACGAGAACGTACGACTTGTATCGGGACTCTGTGTTTTGCTTTTAGATTCGAGAAGTCGAGTTATCGTTTATGAAATTCCGTTCATAGTATTCCGACAAATATTTTCTGACAAAATATGTATCCGAGTGTAGTTTTACGTTAAACGTGTATCTCGTGTTCTTCGGGGCAAATATTTCGGAGTATTCAAACATAAATTTTTAACACGCGCCATCATTTTCCTCCGTTCAAAGCAACGAGGCGAAATATGTGTACCTACATGGCCGCAGTAAACCACAATCCTCGCTTATTCTCGCCATTTTCTAGGTTTTACACATAGAATTCTCCCTGTGGAGGATTTCGGTGTTATTAAACTTTTAGGAATTCCTTCTTTGTCAAGCTCAAGACAATGTACATGCTTCGCCAGGTGACATTATGATTTTAACTGGGCAAGCAAACGATAGACAGGGAATTGCCGAAACAAAAATCGGACGATTCAGCAGATTCGCGTATTGTTCTCTACTCGCCTTTATTCCGCGCCGTCGCACTGTGCGCAAAACTCGCAGATTTGTACGTCGCGTCGTTAGGAAAAACGAGGAACTTGAGAAACGAAATGAAACGCAGCCAACACTGCGGCAAAGCGTATTTCAGAAAGCGGTCGGGATAGCCGTTTATCTGCGAAATAAAAATTTAAACTAGAAATAATACGATTCTCGGAATTAAATTCTCGATGCAAAGGAAACTGTAAAGTTGTAAAATTGAACAAAGTCGTGCTTCGGGGTTCGTCCTGACGTTAAAGAAAAATTCGTTTTCCCCTAAGTTTTTTCAAACCGATCAATGCGCGTCATTGATTAATTTCTTGACATTAAATGCATAACGCTACTGTATTTCTCAAATTTCCAATTAATGCGCCTACTTTGTTTCAATCGATTATGTGCGAGCTTTCATAAATGAATTTTTCGATTACCGGATGCACGCGACGTGCACGGTAAACCATCGACTAACGGCAAAAGAATAGGATTAAATGGTGAGTGGGAAGAAAATGACCGATAAAAGAAACCTGCTGATGAGTCGCGTCGATGCGAGTAGGTTGGAAAGATTCACCATGGAGCATCGAGATGCTGTGAGAAACGATGGCAGTGAGAAAATGCGATAATGAAAGAATCGTTTATCAAATTTCTCAAAAAATTCCATTCCGAGAGTTTTTAAAGCCACTGTACTTTTCGAAAAATCTAAAAAAGTCGTGCGTTAACGCGTCCTATCTAAATTTAAATTTCTCGGAATTTTCTTCGCTCGCAAAATGTCCCGCAATCCCGTAACGAACAATATAGCAGGGATATAGGATGGTGCTAACTATAAGTAGAACAAAACTACGTTATACTTCTACGAACTTCGAGTTGCCCAACTCTTTTTCGTACAAAAACTTTGAAATTGTCACGAAAATAATACGTGGGAACGTGTATCGTACGAAGGAACGGCATTAAGGTCACGTGGCAGAAAGAATTTGGTTTGTTTACAAAATTTTAAGGTTATAACCGGGATTTATGGCTAATGATACTCGAGACGAAGCTTGATCTCCCTAAACGTTCCTACGCAACGCGATTGGCCCAGGCTTCGAGTATAAAAACAGATCTCGGTAAAATTATTCACGAGGAACCAGACAATCGTTACTCGAAGTATCGGCTCGTGATTAATGACATTCTTTCCGCTTTCGCCTTTTTTCGTTACCTGTGCAACCGTTACAAATCTACGAGAAGGGGAGAAAACACGGTATAACCTCAATTTTCTTCGAAGCAATTTCGGAAAGCACGCGTTTTCGGCAATCGATTATTACCATTAATCACCGAGGGTCGTTTGTAACGTTACTTTCCAAATTTTGTACCTAATTAGCGTGGATCATCCTGACATTTGTTCCTCTCCTTTGTATTGCGAGTAATACGAGGGCGGGGGGTTTTCATCGAATCTCTAAAAGCAAATGTGCGTAGAACTACAACGTAGCGTAACGATGAAGCGAAAAACAAATATTTCGATAGAACATCGCAAACCCCTCGTAGCTAAACGAGACGAAAAAGGTTAACGTTGTTCCACGAGAGGCGAGACCTTGCATAAACAAAACAGAAATGGACTTTGTTAGAACTGGCATGCCGTTAGCCATCGGTAAACAACTCGAATTCTCGTATCGCTCGTTTCCCACCGAACAGACCTTCGGGTAAATGGGGTGATCAACGCGTCGAAATGAAAATAAATTCACGCCATCGATGCATTATATCACCACTCCCACAGAAATTGCGAGATTCTCGTATAATCCATAAATTGTATATGTATGTACATGTATAAAACTCTCTGCGTTTCGCGAATTTCAAAATGTACACGCAGCGAGAGTAATAAAACGAACGATGTTTGAGTAAAACACATGATTCGTATCCGGATAATATTGGATTTAACGTTTTCGAATTTTATTATTTATTTTATCACTGGCGTAGGTACCTAGCTATTATTATTCCGTTGGTACGGTCAAACGTGGCGAAACATTGATAATTATGTAGGTTAGGTATCCATATCAAAAATAGGTTCACCCCAATTAGCATGTAGTAGATTGTTGATGCAAAATTATTGTACCTTCGACCAACACAAAAGATATTAAGCACTATTTGCTAAATCAAAATTACGTAGAATCGAAAGTTCGGTATTGCAAGTATCGTGAGATTTCCTACGATAAAATTGTAAAACAAAGGACGTTGAAATAAATTGTTTGAAAAAAGAAGTCTCTTACTTTGCACAGAATCTTCTCCAAAAGGTCTGGTTCGAATTTTCTCGCAGCTTTCCCTCTGTTCCGGTTGTCCTTCGCGTAACTTACTGTCACTCGATACGAAATACGAAATCGCGTAAATTATTAGAAATAGGGAGAACACGACAAACGAGCTATACCCAGCTATACCCGCGGAAGTTCTCCACGTGACTGACGGGGCTACGAGTATCCCGGTGTTGCGACGCGGAGAAAGTCAAATAGAAAGCCCACACTCTACCGCGCAAGTCCGTAGGGGTAGGGTGGCATTTAATTTGTTACTCGAAACAAAAACAACCTTTGGATTCTCGCGTTTGAATGGGTACAAATTAACTTACAGGAGAGATGGAAAGAGGGAAACCGGAAAAATGCTCTTTTTTTACTAGATCTCTTGTTCGTTTTGAACAACGGGAACATTTTTGGTATTGTTTCGTTATTACTTTGGAGCTTTGCTCAAAGGCTGTGGTCGAGAACACTCGGCCAACAGTTTTTTTTATTGTTTCCTGGAGAGTAAAAGACGGACGAACAAAAATACGATTTATAATACTTGCATCTGGAATCGGTGAGGATCCCTGGATGAAGCGAGTGGAAATGTAGTTATTGAATAAATGTAATAAAGGAAAAAGGAACCAAAGTGATCTTAACATTTTTATGTTCATTTTATATTACTGTGGGATTGATGAGTTTGTTTGTAAGATAATTTATATGGATGGGGACTAATGAGATGTGAAGAGTACACGTGGTCGCTGCATGCGCAGCGTCACGTCGAATTGCGTGCGGTCCTGATATGAATCCGTGTGTGGGTGACGTTAACGAGAAGGACGATGAGCGTCAAGTGCCTTTTGGAAAAAGGGCTAGAAGGCAGACTCGAGCCGAGAAGAAGAATTTAACTCGGACGATTAATTATATTTTTCATGCTACGACGTTTGCTACTTGTGCGACGTTCATTTCATTAGTTTCTATTCTCGTTATATTTTGCTTCGTATTATATTAATAATATTATTCTTTTCATTATTATATAAAAAAAGACTTTGTGCTGTGATTCGTTTCCTTAATCCAACGTTCGCTCACATTAACATCAATAATCCTACAGTTATCGATTCAACGAATGTTTTAAAAACGGTGTAAAAATAAGGTTAGCAGTCTAGGGTTAAATTGAACGAGATGAAAAGGTTAAACGGATCACTTCCTTTGTTCATTAAATATTTATTCCTTTCTTATCGCGTAACCCCCAAGAGTTCCTATGAAACCTTTCGAACATACTGCGCTTATTTCTCCCGTGTCGCAATAGATGTCGGTAACGTAGCTTGAAGCGTGACGGTATTAACGGAACCGTCATTACCGACAGGGACTGAAATACCTTAAGGGGAACTCCGAATTGACCGACGCGCCGGTCCGTGTCGAATTTATGAAGCTCGGGTCTATCCTGCCGGTAAAGTGCCGCCGAAAATTTACTGGTCACGCCACCTGTGAAATGAACGTTGTAGACTTTTATCGAGATGTTGTTTTACTTAACCTACGGTGGATTTTGCAAAAAGCTTATTTATCAGCATGTTTCTACAGACCGTTCAAAAACATTAGGCACTACCGATTCCCTTAAGGTGTATTTACAATGTCGATGAAGCAACAGCCAGCGACGTTGGCAATATCCGGCAAAAAGTTTTCCAAATGTTTAACAAAATAGGAAACTCGTCTCTAGAAAACAATAACAAAAAGTGAACTGTACTCTTGCACATTTTATTAAAGAATAGTTAATTATATTTATATATATTTAGTTTTGTCCTGTGAATTTATCATCAGTACCGTCAGGAATTATAAATTGGCGGGAGGGCAACGTTGAAACCACTCAATTGGACCGCGTGAGGTTTACAAAGTTTTATGATAATTTCTGCTTAAAAATAATGACGCGTAAACGACAAGATTGTTTTAACATTGAATACGCTTGAATGTTTGTTTATTCCTTTCACACGTGTAAACGATAGTTAAACTACTGAAATACGAAGAAACGATTTGTCATATGATATTGGAAAGGTTCCGAGCTAGATGGAGCTGGATGTGACGAACATCGTGGTCGAGAGCAGATACACATTGGTAACGATTGGTCCTTCCTTCGATTACACGCGTATCAGTTTTCTTCGAAAATAATTGGCCTCTATTTTCTCTTTGTACGTCACGGGTTCTTTGTCGATTCTCTCGAGGTTCGGCAACATCGCCAAAATCTGTTGTCTATAATTTGTCTCTGTCTCCGTCTCCTCCTCAGTCTCCTCGACGGCGAAAGGATTCTCTAAAACGACGAGAGTTTTCAAAGCTGGAAGACAATGAAGTTTCTCCATCTCCGAGATTAATGCAATCGAGTTGTTACGAAGATTCAAGTAAGACAAACGTCCGCAACGCGAATCAAATCCGTCCAATGTTACGATTTTGTTACTCCGCAGATGTAACGTCTCCAAGTTCGTGAGAGACTCCAGACCTTGCAACTTTTCTATCCTGTTTTCCGCGAGATAGAGAGAGACTAAATTGGGAAGGGATATCCCATTGGTCGTAGCGAGGACATTGCCACGTAATTCGAGAGTCCTCAGATTGTTTGGAGGGCACGGATCAAAGTTTACTTCCTCGACGGTGTTGTGATTGAGCTGTAACCACTCGAGAAGCTCGTGGGAAATGCCATGCGTGTTGGTAATTTTGTTTCGGGATAAGGTGAGAACCTGAAATAAAGCGAAGCGTCTCGTGCTTTTCCTTAACGCATCGGGAGAATTAGTTTCACGTAGCGAGCTACGTAGCGAGTCACGTAACTGAGAAAACTGGCAATTCTCAATTGAATTTTCTAATTGAGAAAAATCGAATTTTCTGTTACGTACCTGTAGGTAAGGCATTGGTTTCAGTTGACCCGAATCGAGTCTATTTCTGTCCGCTCGAAGCATTAAAAGATACGTCATCGAAGAGAGAATCCTAAATGCATCCGCCGTAAGTTTGTTTCCCGATACATTTACGTAGACGAGCCGTCGAAATGTCAATATCACGCTCACGTCTGTCAATTTTCGATTCGAGGCATTTAAACCGAGATAAGCGTAACCGTCGCCGGAATCGCATTTGCCGAGACTCTCGAGACAATCTCCAGCTTGGGATTGCGTGAGAGGACGCGTCGTTTCTGTGACGTCGTCGTCATCGTCGTCGTCGAATGCGGTATCTTCGTCTTCGTCTCCTTGCCACTGGTATTCCTCCTCTCCTTCTCCTTCTTCTTCCTCTTTTCCTTTCCGTGTCCCTCTCCCCTCCCTTAACCCTTTCTCTTTCTCCTGATCTTCTTCGTCTTCCTCGGGATCTTTCTGTTTCCGTTTCTGCGTCTCCCTTTTTTCCCTCTTTTCCATCGAACGAAATGTAGACGGTTGATGGTTATTAGAAATAGAAAGGCGAAACACGAATGTACATGCACGCGTACATACGCATCCTCGCTTGTTTATTCTCGAATTGGAGATGCGTCAAAAATATTTCCGATTGCTCGTGGATTTCGGACAGACGAGAATCAAGCGATAAGGGAGATAGAGGCAAAAGAATCGACTGGCCTCTCTTCACAAACGATTCCTGATACACCTGGATTCCACATTCCATTCGAGACGCTGAATTTCTTCTTTGAAAAGTCGCTTCCGATGCATAATGTCGGAAAGTTTCTTCAAGAGGATGAAATTCTCTCTGGCAATTTGCGCCTGTCTCTCGCGTTCTAGCTGCAACCCTTTTGCGTTGAGTAGAAGGTGAGGCCTACCCTTTGGAGGATCGACGTCTACGGCACACGTTGCTCCCGTCACCTATACAACGAAAATTTATACAACGCAAATTGATACGTGATAGACGTATGCCCCATCTCGTGTTTCTTTTCAACTCGAATAACGATGCTGTTCTCACCTTGAGACGATGTTGTTCGTAAGCTTTATGTTTCCAAACTGGCAAAGCTACACGGTTCCTCGTCTCTCGATGCGGCATTTCGTCTATTCGTTCCGTAATTCTTCCGCACTCGGGGTTTTCGGGGCTTTCGGCGTTTTCTACGCGGCTCTCCTTCGAATCGTTCACTTTATAAACGTACGTATCTATGTAAGTAGATAAACCGTACGCTTTCCAGGATCATCGAGTTTCGTTGGCAATGGCAACGGTACCTGTACATGCTATGGTAGTACGCGTGCGTAGTATCGATCTTTTCCCGACCTTCCTTTCCCTCGTTACGCGAGTCTCTGCAAAATCCCTAATCCCTTTCCCCTGTAATTCTCTAATTCCGGTATTCCGTATATTTGTACATGCCCAGGGAGAAATTACGTTGTTCCGAAACAATTGTTCTTAAAGAAAAACAAAACAGTGCGGACTTTTGAAGCGATCGTTCGTGAGGGTGCCTTTAAAGGCTTTAAAGTTTTATGACACGACCTCCTGCGTCGGAGTTCCGTCGGTGCTCCAAGATAAAGACAAAGAAGAATACGAAACGCGGATGCTTCGTGCATTCTGTATTTTCCCAGGACGACGTCGCTACTCTTTTCAGAAATTTTGTTACTTAATTCTCCATTATTTCACCTCGGTTATAAACATCTGTCGCTCAAAGGTGATCGATTTGTCGAGTTTTCGACAAATTTCAAGCTACTATCGAATTTCTTTATACCCAGTAATTACTCGCTCGTTCGCTATTAATCCCCCTCCCCTTCATTCTCTCTCAATCTCTCCCTCTCTCCCTCCCTCTTCATCAAACTTTTCATCTCGAGCCGGGCTTTTAGGGAGGTTTCGGGAAGCTGCGATTGGTTAGGTTTCGGGACCAATCGTTCGTCGCGAGAGGCGGAGATTCGCTCTGTACATCAACGCACGTTTTTCCCCTCGGTCCCGTGGCATCGTTACGCGTAACCGTACTCGCTTTATTAAACGCTATAAGCGCGACCGATGGATTTTCCTGCGTTACTCGATCACTCGTTACTTTGCATTTATGACAGTGTTAGAATAAAACTAATAACTCTGAAACTTTGAATTAACCCTGCGATTAACGTTATTGATGTTTTTTTTCATCGGGCAACGTTGTATCTCAAGGGAATAAAAACAAGTTAACTAAAACAACGGGATGACGCGTTATTTACGTTAAATTGAATTCTTTTCAATCGCGACAAATACAACGGTATAGGTAACAAGAGACAAGGTCCTGTCTCTGGCGAAGTACAAGTACGCGAGAGTAGACCTTTCTTTGTTTTCCGCGAAATTTTATTGTTTCGTTATTTCCACGGAGCGCAAATTTATATCACGGCCGAAGAGGAGTAGGTATTAACGAAATGCCGTGTTTCCACGGTATCGTAGCCATGTATTGTGTACTACGTGTACACCTACTTACGCCGGTTCACCCGTGAACGGTAAGGCGATAAAGCGATAAACCAATAAAGCAATAAAGCGATAAAAGAACAAAGTTGAGGAAAGTAGGTGTGGGTACCCTCGCGTATCCCTACTAATAATAAGGGCCGCAAGACTACCTTAATCCCGCCCAAAGATCCTCGAAGTTGAAACATTGCTATAGCATAGCAGGTAATGAAAAGTACCGACCGAAAAGTAGCGCCTCAGGTATCGTCGTTCCCAATTGCAGTACCTCGCCGCGACAGTCGGTCATAAACGATAAACTATTGTTATTATTCGAGTTTCGCACTGTTTGCTCCCAAATAATTCTCGTTGGACCCTTTTTCCTACGATTGCGTCTATCGGCAGTTTTGAAGGGGCAAAATTTTAAGTTGAAACAGACATTCCCATATTGTCGCGATTAGCGTTACGGCAGTAATTTTCAATAAAAGGTAGATGAAACTGTATCCATGCATACGTATGTAAGTACGTTAGGGTGGGTATTAGGTCGGAGGAAGTAGGGTAGATAGTACCAGCTACCTATTACCTACGTTTCTACGTATAAGTATGCGTATCCGTACGTATGTATCTACTACCTACGGCTGTTGCTAATGCGAATCGCGCGCATAGGGGATAGGTCGTCGATCTTAATCGTGGATCGTCGACAATGATCCTCTCAAACGGATGAACCCTCGCCACTCGAGAGACGATGAAGATCTCTTCCCTCGAGGGGATACACGTTGTTATACTTGGGCAGAGGCGAGAGCCCTCTTTCCAATAGGTAGGGACCCTACCTATATGTGTACATATAGATACACACACACACGCGCGCTGACGCGTCCGCGTATCCCTACATAGGTATGAGCGTTCATTGTCACTATTCGACAACCAATCCTGAGTACTCGTTTCATTCTCCTCTGCTATATCCGCATATCGCGTAGATATAGTTTTATATGAGTAAAACTAAGTTTATAATACTACAATTTACGTAACTCGCAATGAGTGGACGAGCCGTTTCTCCGCATTGGCAATCGCAGCGATATACATACATGTAAAGAAATTGTATTTCATTAATTAGATTTAATTAGGTTTGCCGCGCTTCGCGCAATTTGAGATAAACGTCCATGAGAGGGAGTGTCTAGGAGAAATAGGTACACCGTAAGAGAGTACGTGCGATAGAGAATAAAAGATAGCGTAAATAGAGAAGTGAAAAATTATAAACTGTAATTCTCGTTTCTCTAATTGCAAGTAAGATTGTACATATTGTAGATAATGTAAAGTAGGACAATAACAAACTCTATTTCCAGAGAAACAAATTCTGGTTTATAATTATCGAACGTAAAGAGAGAAAATCCTCAACACCATCCAATTGTCTTATACACATAATTTAAGATTTAATACGTACACACTCGTGCATACGAATAGATAGGTATACCATACATAACTACATATGCCTATTTATAGCGCATAGCAGAATTGACTCTCCTCGTAAATCTCGCGTCTCTCCGAGGTTGAGACACTCTTGACGTAGGGGTGCGCGAGCCCCACTACCGTCTATACTCCGTTCGGTGATTCACGACATTAGGTAAAGCGGGGTGGGGGCTAAGCCGGTAGGCAGGGCAGGGGCAGGCCAAAGGCGTGGCTTGATCCGGGAAGGAGAAAGAGAGGTTGGATAGCGGAGCTTTTCCAGCTCCTGAGCCCTCAGCGTTCACCAGTCTCTATCGAGACGCCGCTCGGCGCAGTCGAACTCGTGCTCGTGACCGTGAATCGTGAATCGTGATCGTGACAGTGCTCGTATTCGTATCCCCCAGAGTGCACGCAAGTTAACTTAAAGCGTTAACCTTTACCCTAGTCATTTCAAGTTTGTCTCATCGCGTAAATATACGCCGCGAGTGTTCGCTTCTATTAAAGACGCTACTAAATTATCCGTTAAGAAACAAAGAAAAAAATTCGCGTATCCAATTCTACTCGAGTCGAATTTGTCTCGTTGATCGCGAGGAAGAGCCAGAGAGGGAGAGAGAAAATTGTGTCGGAGCGAACAGAGAAATACATCGCATTTGAAAATGATGCACACGATGAGCGAACACGTCGGCGGTGCCGGCGGATTGGGCGTCGGTGTTTTACCTTTCGACGGGATGGGTCTGTACGAACAGCAACGTCCTAGACTCGTGTTCAAGATGCCACGAGTAGTGCCCGATCAGAAGGGCAAGTTCGAGAGTGACGAACTTTTCAGGAGGCTCAGTCGAGAGAGCGAGGTGAGCTGTCCTATGGTTATAGTTGAAATTCGTTAACCTACCTCGTTAGTAGTTTAATCTTTCAATTCTATCAGTTTCTTTATTTACGCCACGCGGCTAAAGTTGTACGGTTTCCGAGAAATAGGCGCTTGGGTATACAAGATCCCCTTCGGATTACCTTGGCGAACTATTCGCCGATACATTTGTTGTCGACCAGCCCTGCCCGCGTATGTAATTATTTTAAAGATCGCTATAATACCTACCTATGTATATGTAATACGCGCTATACGGTAAAATGATCGGTGCACGAGTAAAGATGAGAGTAAATGTAATAAGAATTAAGCAAGGCTAGATTTTAGGTTGAGTCGAGTACATATCAATTTATCTCTATTAAAATCGCCGTTGACGATACCTACCATGATCGTTGACTCTCGTCAAGTACTTAGACGCGTCTACGTTGTTGACGGCACATATTTACCTAAACTTTTTCTTCAAAGTGATCGTCGCGTACTCCCGGAATAAATAAAGATTGTTTTTTTCGCGCAGCGGCTAGCGGAGGGAAAATAAATTATATATTATGCCGCGATAAGGATCTCGTCGTCCTATAGCTTTATACAGATAAAAGATTCGAGTTTGGAATGGTTTTTCGTTTCAGGTCAGGTACACCGGTTATCGGGATAGACCGACGGAAGAACGCAGATTACGCTTTCAAAATGGCTGTCAGGAGGGTCACACGGATATAGCATTTGCGGCGACCGGCACCAACTTGCAGCTCGTTTTTGGTAGCGCATCCGGTAATTATGCCGTCGACTCGAGGGACTGTGATTTCGACAAGGAACACGGCAAGGTAAGCTAATACCCTTTAGCAAAAAAGAGACGACGTTACTTTACTTTACGCGTATACTCTTACACGCGCTGTACAAATTACCAAACTACTCCTCTAAAAACATATTTGCTGCAATTACTTTGGATGGATGAATGGTTGGTTGTTCGCTCGATTAACCGAACAACCACTCCCTCTCACGATCCAGTTATGTCGTTTACGAGTACGGCTCTGATCTATGTTTAATAGAGTTAATAACGAGATCAAGGATAATAATAATAGTCGAGGTTCGACTTTAACGCTTTTAGCGTGAACCGAAAAGTTGATGTACCGAAGCGAAAAATACCGAACCAAGTTGATGTACGCTGCTGAACAAAATTAAACATATTTCAAATCTTGTAACTTTACGACACAAAGCTTTAAATCATTCTGTCCGGACTCATTCTTAAGTGCGAAGCTTCTACTCCCGCTTACCGCGAGCCGTTTGTCCCAGCCGAGCGTAGAATTTGACGTAACGAGTGTGGAAGTAAACATACTTTTTCTTCTCCAAACTCTTCCAGATTCAATTCAAATTTGAATCGAAACGATCCAAAGTTGCCGTACAATTGACACCGCGAGAAAGTTGCACAAACGATCGTTTGACGAAACGTAAGAAGATGTCTTTTCCGTTCTCAACAGTGTTATCAAAATCCTGTGTCACCTCGGTCTCGATGAAAGACCCACCCCCGCAATCAAAATTCTGCCTAACCGCTCTAACTGACGGGCATCGTAGGTACACAGTTTCGGTACAGAGTATAAATCATCGTGAAATATAGCGGAAAGTTAAAACCATAAAACAATCTTTCTAATCTGCGAAACACGTTACATTATCGCTGTTCTCAAAATTAATTGAACCATTTATAGTAACGGTTTATAGATATATTTTACGATTGGCTTAAATCTAGATCATGCACATCTCTGGATCTTCGGATCTCAAAAACTTTTTTTTACTCTGTCAAATGTATTTCGAATCCCTGATTATGAAATAATTATAGAATCTCTATTCTACTGCAAAAATAGATTTGTTCCTTACGATTACGCGATTCCAACCAAGGTTACTGCGTCGGTCTAGCCGCTAAATTTGACGTGTACCCTATATAGATTCGTGTGTACCTACGCGCGTCGTTATTGTTCGTGTATCCGCAACCCAAGCTCTTGGAAACGATAATTGTAACTCTAATTGGATCATTACGTGTCTCCCTCGAAAAGGAAAAGTCATTATTCGACACTAGGGTTCTGCTCTAAAGCTGACCTTTACTTTTCACGTCCTTGTCCAACGCCGCGCCGGTTCCCAAAAGAATTTAGTATCCGTTTCTGTCCCTGGCACAATAGTGTGTCCACCCACAGTCACACTGTGTCGTCGTTCTCGGTAAGAGAATGACGGAGGGTGGGGGAGAGTGAGAGAGAGCCAGGTCAGGCCGAACAAAAGATTTTCAGCTATTGGCTCAAAAATGTTCAATCTTACCCCATACCGAGCGGGCATAGTTCAACTTCTCTCGGGCAGCGTTATTCCTCTTTCGTCGCTCACCTTCATAAGAATCGAGACAGTTTTTCAAACGTTGAGCGTACCTCGTTGTCTTTTTTCGCGTTTGCCGCATAGGATCGCTCGTGACACGTCAATGGAACGCTTAGCGCAATTTCCAAAGGATGTCTCTTTCGATTTTTCCAAAAGATGTTTCTTTCGATTTAGTTCTCTTGCCTGAGTTTTTTTTATTTCTTTGTTTTCTCTTGTTCACGGAACGAAGCGTTTCAGTGTTTCGTTTCCACCATTTTGCACGATTCGCGTACGCCGCGCCGGCGCGGCGCCGTTGAAGGAGCGACGCCTCGGCGTCGCCATCACGATCGATAAGAGCGTCGCGGATCCGCCATTTTCCAGGCACTCGACAGTACCCACCGCTATATGTGTATACGCATATGTATATGCACTCTTATATGGGCTCTTGAATTTCGCGAATAATCACCTTTGACTTGGCTGTCTGTGTTGGCGCAATACTCGTACTTGAATTCTTGGCCGTTATCGATAATCGACCGATCCTTGAGAGAATCGACCATAAAACACACTACGTAGAGACAATTAGTGAAATTTGTCTCCCGGAGATTTGTCAAGCGAGGCCGAGAGTCACGAGTCAAGCCATATGTATATCCGTAGGCTTCGACAGGCTTTGCCAGTCACCCGGTACACGTATAATGGCTCGTAAATCCTCTTTCTCTCGGAATCCTCCGAGGGGTAAACTAAAGTTATCCTTTGGCAAAATCTTGGGTTAGGGGGTAAGGGACAGAGGTACGCTCAGCGTTAGATATGGATAAATTACTGGACGGAAGTGTGGGAGATTGTTGAACCGTCTAAAACTGCTCGTCATCGTTACACCGTCAACAATTTCACCGTAACGTGTGCGTGCGTATGCATTTTAGACGCTCTCCGGATTCATCTCAATGTTCGAAAAAAAAATAAAGAAAGAGAAGGGAGTAGCGCGGGCGGGCGCGTTAACGATTCATTATTTTCATGCTCGGAAAAGGAGAAGAGTCGGGCCCGCGCTCGTTGTTTACTCGGCGACCCGCGGCCACCGTTTTGTTTTAATCGACAATGAGGATAGAGGAGAAAGAGATGTGTAATAAAGAACGACGCACGACTGCACGTGTCTCTGGCCCGTTCGCATTGTCTTCTACTAGCGTTCCCCGTAGCGAGAGAGGAAATAATTAAGGGAGAGATTCGGTAGCGCGATATAGATCGGACGAGAGCGATAAAGAGTAGAAACGCGCGCGCCGCTTCGCATACGTACGTGGAATAATATTAATGAATCTCCTAGCTCCTTTAACATACATATATCTCCTAACTGTGGCGCCTTCTCGCCTGCCGGTATTGGCAAAAAAACTCCTCCTTTTATTAGCATTTCCATGCTTCATTTTAGTCGATTAGATTAGATATTTACAACTAGACGCAGCATATTCGCATAATGCGTAGCCTCGACTTTCTCTTTCGTCGATCCCCCCCCCCCCTCCCCCTCCCAATCCAGCGACGGGTTTGGAAAAAGAGACAAAAGTCGTACCCGCCTGACTGACCGACGGACCGTATGTCCTGCCAAAGCGTCCTTCGTCCCATCCCGTCCCATCCCATTCCTTTCCATTTCTTTCCTTTCCACGATCGCGTTGACAAATGTATCGCCCATTGTGCCGAAAGTGGACCGAACGCAAAAAGGCACCGTGGTAACGCCTACCGAAAAAACAAAAGCGCCGACGAAATAGCCGGTCGTTTGTTTCGGGGCATTTAGCCTTCCACCCTTTCTTGATTTTTCACCCCTCCTCCTTTTTCCCCGTGTCGACGTTACATCTTTTTTTTTTCGCCTCGATATGCAAATTACGCTGCAAAAGGGTTGAGAGAGAAAACGTGGAATGGTCGTTGCGCGCGCGTTACAGTTTAAACATGACCGGCTATTATTCGACGATAATGGGCTCACGCCCAATAATAGGAAGGAGAGAGGGAGAGAGAGTGAGAGAGATGCTTGTGAAATAGATGTTGACACTTTCCTTTTTTGTTACTTTCACCTCTCGCTCATTGTCAGGCTTCCGTGAGAATGTATTTGGAAAGGACAGACCGAAACTAATTCAAGGCACAGTAAAGTCGAACGTTGATGGTAGGTAGGATCGGTCGACATAGTACTGTAACACCTCTGATTCACTCGCGTTCCAATTATAACGATTAATGTCGAATCATTATGCGTAGAGTTGTTTGCGCGTCTGTTTGTGCATCTGTCGTTGTAACACGGGTCCTTGGTATAAATAAATAAATAAGTACGGGGACACAGTCTCGTAATCGATTCATTCTTTTTTAAGAGGGAATGTTTCTAAACGCGTCAAGGTTATTTTTTTTTTTACCGAAAAGAGGCGACAAACGATTCGATTACGAGACCAATCGAAATCTCGTCATCGCCCGCTGAGACGACTCCCGCGGTTCAATTAGAATTTCGTAAAGAGCGGCACGCTGCGCGCTCGTATTGTTACCCGGGCATCGAGAACCAGCTGTAACTTTGAGAGCGAAAAAATATCAGGAAACCTCTAATGACGATTTTCCTCGTAAATCTGGTATACATAATACGCACCGTGTGCGCGCAAAGTACGCGCACTCGGACGCAAATACTTGTTTGCTTATTTTTCTTTTTTAACCAGTTAACTGCGTTCGACGTGTGTACACGTCAGACCGAATCTCTACTGCAGTGCCGGTCGACGTGTATACGCGTCGTGTAAAATAAAAAATTATCATTTACTATTAAGACTAGGAAATTTAATAAGACGTAATAAAATTGTCATTTGTTGGCATGTTTCCTTTATATTACCGATAATACCGCTATGTACGTTTTTCCGGCATCCCGTGAGGAATTTTTAAAACCAAATTCCCCATTTAACCGATTAATTACCCGCACGGTCGAGTAACAAATAAGCGTGTAGGGACAAAGAATAATAGTAACGCACGGATAGATCGTAACTCGAAACTGTCGGCTCGAGGCAAAGCGACACGGTAGACTGGCGGTAGGATAGCCTCTACACATGGATCCGTTCAGAGACAGGTTTTTCACCGTGCGTCGCTTCGAACCTCTCGTAAGAGTTTCGAAATATCGGACCTCGGGCCGGAAGCGCGAGGCCATTTGCTAGGAAATATAGTGACCCTCCTGCGCCCGAGACGAGATAATTGCCGATCGTTTCGGCTTTTCGGTAACGATTCGTCGTGACCAGCCCCATTGAGTCCCTCTTGGCTCGGCTTTTGTGACCGTCTCAAGAGCGTTACGACTTTGGGATATTTAACCATTTTCGACTTTTATCTCGCGTCGTTTTTATTTCTCAATTTGAGCACCGATGGACGGACAGACCGGGTAAAGAGGGGGCATCCCTGGGGCAAGCCGGGACGATCGACGTTGCAATTTCATTTTTTCTCTACCTTCCTCTACCTTCCAATTTACGTAATCGTTCCCAAGATATAAGAAGCGCTATTTGCGGCGTGGTGGTCGACGCGACGTGGCCGGGTTGGGGAGATCGGGGGATCGCGGAGGATTAGTGGGGACAGACGCGATTGAAATTTGAAGGCGGATCGTGAGTTGCGGGAGACTCTTAATAGATCCCCCTCCGCTTTACCCATTTTTTCACGATAAATCGATGGTACAAACGAGTTTCTTTTTTCGAGATAAAGAGAAGAGAAAAGGCAGTCATCTTTGAACACGATTGAAGCGAAAAAGTGATCGAGTCGTCGGCCGAAAACTAAAAACGATGAAGAGACAAGGTCTTGTCTTGGGCCAAGTACAAGTACGCGAGACCAGACCTTGTATCTTTTCCGGAAAGAACGAAAAGGTGTTTCCGAGGTGGTCGAACTGTATCAAACAATTAATTTACACAAAAACCAATAATAGCCATCGGAAAGGCAGCGACGAGACGAATAATTTGAGTACGATCGAAAATTTGTCCTTTTGTTTTCAGGTTCATCTGAGGTCCCACCTGATAATGAACGGTGTGTGCGTCAGGTGGCGAGGATGGATCGATCTCGAGAGGCTCGACGGCGTCGGTTGCCTCGAGTACGACGAGGAACGCGCCGCCGAGCAGGACGCTCTGTTGCGCGATCAATTGGAACGTTACAATCAACAGTTGCGTGATTTCGAGGAGAAGCAGAGAGCGTTTCGTACGGGCGCCGCTCAGCCACCTCATCTCAATCATCACCATCACCATCACCTGCATCATCATCACGGTCATCACGGTCATCACGTTACCGGCGCCGGTACCGGTGCGACCGGTGGTATCGAGTCCCATCTCGCCCACCGTCAAGATCCCGAGATGGAAGTCAGGCTGAGGGCTTACTGAGGCATCGCGAAGCCTGCCAGCAAAACATCTTGACTTCCCCTCCTTCTCACTGCCGCTGCTCCCATCGCGAACGCCTGCCTTTCTCGTCGCTTTGGGCCACCAGTTGGAAACGATCTAGTTGGGACCGGAGTTTCAACGGACGACTCAACAATGACACCTTTGTCGTCCTCATCGTCGTCATTCTCATTATCGTTATCGTTATCATTCCCATTTTCATTTCCATTATCATTATCATTCTCATTCCCATCGTCATCGTTATCGTCATAAACGCCCAATTTGACATGTGCGTCGATCAAACGACAACTAAGAATTGTCACGATCGAACTTTGACAAAAAATTCCTCCTCCTTTCTCTAGTCCGCTGCGTGCCTCGCGTATCGTTTACCCCACGATACTCGATTCAGGTATCAAATTATACCTTGATTGCAGTGGAAGAGAAGCGAGCATGAAATTATTATTCGTTCCGCGAAATTGAGAGATTTTTTTCCTTGTTGATGAAAATATCGTTCCTAGATGTAAGAAAATAGTACGTGCACTCGTGTCGTTGACTATAGTATATGTTATACCTATAGCACGTGTCGCGGTAGCGAACGTGATGCAACATTGGCTGCTTCGCAATCGCTTCTGCCGATTTTTAGTTTGTTACGTCCTTCAACGAAATTGCCTACTTAACCATTCGGCGTCGACGAGGTTTCTGCGCAAAATAAAGAATGCTGCGTGTGTGTGTGTCTGAATGTGTGTGTGAATGCGTGCGTGTAAGTTTAGTTAATAGGTAAGCTCAAGTTTGATCTCTAATCGATATCGATATAAAACACAGAATTGTCATTTATCATTGTTCGTTTTACCCGCAAAATGAGTCTCGATAATTTCCCCGACAAAAACAGATACAATTCTTCCAACAGAGAGGAAACATCGGACGACATCGCAATCTCGCAATGACATCATTCTTTCCTTTATCGATTTATGTATAAAACGAATAAAAAGATATTACAAGATAAACAAAAGTCGAGGGACGACTTCGTGTTCCATAATTTCAAAACTGTACAGAGTATGATTCGTAGCTACGCCAAAATATTTCACGTAAACTCACGCGCGTAGTCTACCATTTACTGCTTTTCGAGTGAAAAATTGAGGAAGAAATTGTTTATACATACCGTCATCGCTTATAAAACCGGACCGTGAATCACCAGGGATTCTCTGCATTTAACGAGCAGGCGAGGCAACGTCGCGTCACCGATCGTGCGTCGCTCCACGTTTCAGCTTGATTCTTATTCGCGGTAACTCGTCGGTATGTTATTTCTTGCGCTACGTGTCACCTTAATTAAATCCCCTCCCCCTATCCTCCGTGTAGCAACTAGCGCGAATAAAACTCGAAAAAGTTTAGCTATTACCTGTCTGTATAGAGTTGATGGATTAAATATAATTCTTAATCAATATGATATGCTGCCGCCTTTCTCGTATCACCGAAATTCCTGTCACCGTCTAGCAAAGTTTTATATTTTATTTCTTTTTAGGTTTAAATCTAGATCATGCACATCTCTGGATCTTCGAATCTCCAAACCTTATTGTTACTCTATCAAGTGTATCTCGGGTCGTTGATCACGAAATAATTATAGAATTTCTATTCTACTGAAAATTATTTCACAAGGAATTACATGTGTTTGCTTGCTTTAGAAATAGTTTAGAGATCTGGAGATGTGCACGATCTAGATTCGTTCCTTTTTATACATTAAATAAATTCGAACAAAAGTATATCAATAATACGCGGGTCGAGTAATCGAATCTTCGGATCGACAATGGTACGCTTCGCGTACATCGCGTATATCAATGTGCTCGTGTAAACGTGCACTCGCATACATGCGTGCTCGCTGATCGAAGGGGGGATCTAGCGGAGTAGGGGTTATTTTCGGGAATAATGCCGTGGGCGTTCGAGCGTAGAAATCCACGACTATCGCCCTCGATCCTATCAAACGAGAATCCTCCGCAAATCTCATCGGTAAATCCAGCTTTATTGTTTTAAGGGGCGTGATGATGTCGGCACGAATACCCCTTAATCCCAGTAAACTGTTTCGGCACGTACGCCGGGTACAGGTGTTTGCGTATCCTTTAATAAAGCTGCCGATTATTGGATAACGGGTGGAAAAACCTTACGTTTTATCTGAGTTGAGACGATGGAGAGGGAGAGGTGAGGGGAGCGGCAGCGGCAGCGGGAAGAAGAAGGAAAAAGAAAGAGTGTAACGTAAGACGATAATGGGAAGGATGGAATTTATACGGGAAGCCTTACTCGCGATGCAAGGATGCGGGGGAACAAAGTCTCCCGTCATTTCCCACGAAAGTGACTTTACGTGGCTCTTTAATTTCACGACACTCTACACTCGTCGGGGATAAAGGTAAATTCTTCTTTTTATTCTCTTTCCCTGTATATACATGCACGGATGTACCTGATCCAGTATTAATCGTACGGTAATGTGCACACACGATACAGTGTAGTTGGAATTTTGTTGCTATTCGTTAAATAGTTTTCAGAGAAAGAAGCGAAAGTGAAGCTAGAAATAGACTAATGTCACGACACGTGAGCTCATGTGCTATCACGATATTTCACGTCATGGGGGAAAAAAAGTGTAGTGTGTATGCGTGTGACGTGACTTTAGTGTGGCCCGATCATTTAAATACAATCTACACTTTTTTTTCCGTTACGTGAGATACCCTGAACGCACATGACCTCACGTGACGCGACATTAGTCTGTTTCCAGATTTATACACGCACGCGGACGTACGTATATAAATATATGTATTTATTTAATCGTTGCTTGCTTCACACTTCCTACTCCCCCCCTCACGCTCTGTCTCACTCTCGCTCATTGTGCAAAGCGTCGAGGCTACACCGATTTCCTATACTTGTCGGAATGTTGTCCCGTGCCCACTCGAGAGAATCGCGGCCCGAAAAGTGTCCCGTCGCGCCGGGGGCAAGAGTCATCAATTACGATTGGAAATAAATCGAAAGCAGATGCGACGAGTGCCTACATGGCCCCTTTCCCGTGGGTCACCGGTCTCGCACCCCTAGACCCTCTCGCCCCCTGCGGACAATGCGACTGTTTTTCTACAAATACAAAACGATATACGAGATTTAGCTCTGCTACTCGGCCGTGGCCGCCGAATTCCGCTCGTTTCCGAAATCTCTTGAAACGACGCCGCCGGCGGTGCCGCCGTCGCGTCGTTCGGTGTACCGTCTCGATCTCATCCCTCGGGAGCACGCTATTACTACGTTAATCGGAGATGAGCGTTTGTACATAGTTGAACACGTAAAATGTTTATGTGTATATGATAAGTTAATCTTTTTCCGCCTTTAATTTATCTTGAGGAAATAATAACGGAACCGAGTTTCACTGTAAACACAAGTTATTTATTATTTACAAAGTTTAGTTTGACCTACTGTAAACACAAGAAACGACATTAAAAGCTATTGTTCCACAAAGATTTATGTGCGAGAATGACAATTTATTCTGGTAATCCTAATTAATTAGATTTTCGCATGCACCTGGTTTTGCTCTCTTTTCCCTACTCTTATCAGCTGCGTCAGTCTGCCTACAGACACGCGCACTACATATCTAATTCCAAATGAGCTTTAAAAGGAATACGATTTACATGGCTTCCATCGTATTTCTTTTACATCTATGTACAGTTTTGCTGGGGGAAATATTGTTATTCCGGAGGACCGTGAAGCGATTGCGAGGCAAACGGTCGACCAGTCATACGTATGCACATTAGCGCGTAGATTTTATCGGGAACGCGCGTGGTTCCTTGCGGTGGTTCCTCTTTCACAAGTCGACCAAGAGAGCCTGCTGTGATTTGGTTAAACTGTAACGAGGTACGATATCGTTTATCGGCAGACCACAGGATGTTGGCTGGACGCAAGCGTATCGATAAGCATCCTTCGGCAAGCAACGATAAGTAGCGCTCGTAACGTTCTTTATGTACAAGTTATATCTTTCAAACCTATTTACTTAGCAAATATAATTACAAATATAGTGGTGGCATACTCTACCGATACAAATATAACTACAAATATAGTGGTAGTAAATATTAGTGGTGTATGGAGCATACCTCATCTAAATTAGTCTAAATAAAAATACCTATGTACATATGTATATCTCGATAGAATGTGGAGTTTAGTTGATACCTGGGAAGAGGGAAAAGATTCGAAAGGCACCATCCATGGCCTAAAGCTTCCTGCCGTTCACCTCGTATTCTTCATTTTTCTAAAACGCGTTTCGTTTCTCGATTTCGTACTCGCCGTATGCAAGTACTTGGGTACTTTGCACTTGTTTTGACAGAGTGACGTCTGGTAGGGTCCCTCGCTCCCTCACTGTTCAAGCTCATCGTCGACCTTTGAAGCATCGTCGGAGATCGAGGGAGCGAGAATTCGAGTGGAATTTGATCTGGCTGGACGAATAGGAAAAAATATGGCAAGTATCGCGTAAAGAACCCTCCGTATTATGGCCATCCTACGTCGCAGATTAATTAAAGATTGCCGAACATAAATAAATAAATACATACATAGATAAACACGCAGGCACGATCGTAAAATTTTTTTGTCTTTCGCTCGATTACACGCGAGCCGTAGAGCGGAGTGGCGTCGAGGAGCAGCTCTCGCTCGGCCGTTCGTCTCTCGATACTATCCGACGCGAATCGATTTCAAGTGCGTCCTACCTTCCTGTCAATATTACCAAGAGTATACAGTATTGCCAATAAATAATTGGAAAACATCAAACACTCGTAACGTACGCGTAGTATCGGAGGTGGACTACGCAGGTGCGTAGGAATGGAAACATGGTAGCGTCGGTGCAAGAGTTGGCATGTTTGGGCCTTTCCGAGGGCTCGCTATCCCGTGGAGTTTAGTGTGCCAACAAGCTAAATGCGTTTCACGGATCGCCGCCTCTGATGAATGCAGCAGTTTCTACCGGCTCGATTCGGTGAGTGAGTGCCTCTCGTAGCATGGGTACCCCGCGTGTGCACGTACACGGAAGAAATTGCTTCGGTGTCGTTGTGTCGTCGGAACTAACGGGAATAGACAAATGGCGCGGAGATGTTATACGATATTCAACGTTTCTCGCGTAAAGAGGTAAGAAATAAAAAAATATTGAAAATGCAAATACATGGGCCAAGTACAAGTACGAGTATGTCTATAAAGATTCAAGAGACAAGGTCTAGTCTCGCGTACTTGTACTTGGCCCGAGACAAGACCTTGTCTCTTGATTTAATCTCATCTATCGCGTATTATGGGCACAAACTTTTCCATTTTGATAGAGAGCCCAACGACGAGAGCAAAATTTGGCGGTACACCTGCCGACATGGCAGTAGAGTCGATGAAACTGTTACACGGTGGATAATGTCATCGAGTAATAAATAAATGTGAGACGGCGCCCTATCCCTTGCACCCCCTCCCCACCCCCTTCCTCCGTCGCGCCGGGAAACGATTCGTTTACATCGACTTGGGGGAGTAAATTAATAAAAAGACCCCTGGCTGCTCCTCGCCGCACAGATGTGCCCCGCTCTCCCATTCACGGAAGGGTGTTTCTTTTATTTTATTGCCAAGGGTTAATGGAATAGTTTGCATTCTAGCGAGGATAAAATTTCAACGTATATTACATTCCACTGGCTCTACCGCTCGAGCGAATTAACGAAGCGCATAATTGTTGACGTTACCGTTCGAATTTAACTTCGAATTCGAATTGAAACCGAGTATTACGTACGTGTATGTATCTATGTATCGTACCAATGTACGCAAGTGTATAGATATACATACATATATGTACGTATGTACATTTTTTGGAGTAAGGAACTTTTTGTAGTCCAAATGATAATTACTATTGTTATAATATACAGATCTTTATTCTTTTATGTTCTCACCACGTGTCCCTTCACGGAGCGTCACAATCGAAGTAGGAAGTACGTACAGGTAATAAGAAATAATTGAACAGAGGTCCCATCGTCAGTACACGTACACGTTTCTGTTTATGGCGCCTTAATTTGAAACGCTTAATGTACTAATAGGCTTTGGTATAGTTATTACAAGATTGCTGATGTTTATGCAGAATGCATTATTTTGCCCATTATATTATGCACTTAATGAATTATTTATGAAATTATTTTATTTTATCTTATACATACAATATATCATACGTATATTTTACATACGTTGATCGCATTTGTTCCAGATAATCCGTTTAAAAAATAATGCATTTTGCATAAACATCCGCAGTCTAGTTATTACACTATATCATATAACGTGCTCTAACAACATTGTGCCCGGGTCTGTCGGTTTTCCATAAACCATATCAAAAATCCGCTTTTTCTAAAATACTACGTACCTCGTGTAACGCGCTCGGTAGTTTTCTCACTTTGATTTTAGCGCGTCGAGTGGGCGCACGTGCGCGTTCCTAGTGATTTATGGTCTTTCGCGGGCACGCCGCACCATTCGAAATTCGAATACCCTCCTCGCTTTGCATATAACGGGGGCGTGATTTAAATACCCGAGTGAATGCAAATGCTTGGCCCGTAGCCTCGAAGCGGTGACGCTACGATACGTTGATACGTGTACGTCACGGTATATTAAGTCGTACCATCGTCACTTGTGCAACATTAATTGTACATACGCCCCAATATCAACGTATTGATTGCGCATGTCGTTACGGCCGCAGGTGCGAGCGGTACGTCGAACGCGTTTGTTGGGGCGCAAATTGAATCGCGAAACGACACGACACGCGATTAGGATCACTCGTATACTTATATGTTGAATCATGTACTTTATACCTATGCGAGCGGTGGTTCGGAGTAACGAAAAGGCTGAGCGATTCGCTGCGTTTAAAGTTTGAAAATAAAGAAATTTTCCATTTCAGTAAACATTCGCGACAGGGACAGGAGGAACGAATCGCGGAGCGAAGGATAATCGTGTTTTTGGCCACCCCTTTTTTTTTTTTTTATCTATCCGTGCTCGACACTTTATTCCCTTTCACGATGGAACCGGTGAAGGAACGGGGTAGGAACTCGAGATCAATTTTCTACCCTCTCCGCGTTCGATTTTTCCGATCGACCGCTCGCAGCCTTTTCCGCTCGACGACCGGTTCGTCGTCGGCTCATTGCCAGCCAGCCGAGGATAAGTTTTATGTATATCTGGTACCTAGTTACGTATGTATGTGCGTCGTGTGCACGTCTCGCCGCGCTCCGTCGCGTCCCGCCCGCCACGTGCGATCGTACATAGAGTAGATGTAGATACCGTGTCGTGTGCCGTGCGCAGGCTAAAATCGAAAATTGAGCGATCAGAAACCGTTTGACACGATTTCACGAGGAATCCCCGAGAAACGTCGCATTTCTTTTATAGCGCGTGGTTTTTATCGAGCCTTGCTTTAGTAAGGATATGTACTTGCAGTTTCAACGAGGAACGCGCGCCATTTAATACACACAGATCAGGAAGAAAATAGAAAAAATATAGAAAGTAGTCAAAATGCAAAGACATGGGACAATTACAGTACGCGTTTGTATATAAAAATTAAAAAATAATAGTGTACAACACAGGTCGTTGCTCACAAACAGTAAATTCTTCATACGAAATATGTAAAATCAAGAAATGTGAGCAAGTATAAAATACTTATTTTCAGCTCAATAAGACAGCTATTGATATTTTATCGAATCAGCTCAATTCCTACGGAAATTGTTTTTTCTAATACACACCGATCGCGAAGAGAATAGAAATTGATATTGACGATCTTTTTTTCTTTCGCAGGTAGAGAACGATGCTCGAAACTCGCACCACCGTACCCAGGAAATCGATTATACTCGCACCGAGTCGCGGTCGTGATTAGCATGTTACCTAATTCGCCGTATCCGGCGTACCCCTACCCCGTGACGTGCTTCTGGACGTTTATTCAAATTTTACGCTCTTCCCTCTTTTGATCCACGGCCTCGACGCTCGACGCTCGGCACTCGCACACGGATCCTTCACGAAATGGGGGGAGGAGGGATCTGGGGTGGGGACCAATGGCCCGATGGGCGAAACGATGCGCGCCCCTCGAGTACAAAAGCATCGCGCAGACGCTCGTATTGCGTATGCGCGCGTATCTGTGTACAATACGTAGCCACCTTTTAGCCGCTAATTGGGCCAAGATTCTTCGAGACGGTGATTTTTTTTTTTTTTTGCCAATCCGACCCAAACTGCACACACGCATACGTGTATAATTACGTACAAGCGTGTAGAATCAAAGGTATCACAGGCGATATACATATTTATGAGGAAACGGCAGAGCGGGAAGATCGTAGAATGAAAAATGATGCGGAAAACTGAAAAAGATGATACGCGCGGCCGCATACCGTGGTATAGTGTCGTATGAATGTAGTATAGTGCGAGTGTGGTATGCATAGCGCTGCGTCTAGGTGCCACCAAATAAAAGGAGGCGCGTAGAAACGAAGGCCGTTGTTAAAAATCAATCAAAACAGACTCATAGTAGAAACAAATGCCGTTGAACGAACGCGATTAAGCAGCCATCATTATATTGTAATCCATATACAATTCATGATCATGAAATAAATCCTACAATACCATATTACTTACAATACTACCACTGTAAATAGTACAGGTATTACAGCGCGACTCAAGTATGCCCATGACGCTACGTGCAGTGTAGCGCCGTGTAGCGCATGCCCCGGGATAAATTGTCCACGAGATTCCAAGCTCTTCGTACCTCGCGGGATCGAGGATCCGATATGCCCGATTCTGCGGGGCTTAAACTAAGTTTGTAGCTCGCATACTCAGGTGTTCGCTCCCACAGTTCCCTTTCATCCCAGACCCCAGGGATGTTTGAGTGTTTGACGTTCGCATTACGCGTTGCGCGTTAGGCGATAGGCATTACGCCGAAAACCACTCACTCGGGTTCTTGGACGAACGTATGCACGATACGAAATGTATCGTACGAGTGTAAAAGAGATCGACGCGTCACCCTCTCGAGGAATCTCGATGATCGTTGTCAGTGGAACGAAATAACTGAGGAGGTCTTTATCAACGTTGGATACGAACGATGGATAATATTCAATACGAAAGGAAACCTGGATCGAGAGAAACGCTAGAGCGAAAGAAAACGTGAAATTGGGTGTGTATTCCAAGCTCGATGGTTTCCCCCACGATCTAGATGAATTTTCCGAATTGGAATTCATTTAAACCGGATAAACCGGCGCTACGCGCGTCATCTACGGTACGCTCCCCCCTTTGCGAGTAAAAACGAAGAAGGAGGGACGTTGAAAATCACGGGACCCTCGCTCAGCTTATCCCCGGCTTATTCCGGCTTATCCCAATCATTTCTGCCCCGTTCGGCTCTTTCCTGGTGGCAATTACATCAAATCAACGTCACAGGACAATGCGTACGTGTTGCAGGCGTACGTATCGCATGGCAGGTATCGTGCCGAGTATTCTGTAAATGGATGTATGGATGGATGGATGGATGGAAGCAGGTAAGCGCGTGCGCGCGCAATATTGCGGAGACGATGAGAGAGATTGAGAGAGAGAGAGAGACTCTCCCATTGATCCTCTTTTAATTAACGTCTAACCGGTGACGAGCTCCGCGAAATCATAACGTTCCTCTTGTCGTTAACGGAACGTACATGTTACGGGCAATATTAATGGAAGAAATCTAGATCATGCGCATCTCCGAATCTGCAAATTATTTCCAAAGCAAGTAAACACGCGTGATTCCTTGTGAAATAATTTTCAGTAGAATAGAAATTCTATAATCATTTCGTGATTAGCGAAATAATTGATTATCCGAATTTTCATTATTTACGAAAATAAGTGATTACCCGAAGTACACTTGGTAGAGTAAAAAAAGTTTGGAAGATCCGAAGATCCAGAGACGTGCATGATCTAGATTTAAGCCATATAAATAATTGGGCATTATTTATAATACCCAATGCCAAACTATAGCACTCTATAGCAATGCCTTTGGGCACTTTTCAAATTGCCCGTGCATTATAAATAATACCCAATTATTTACATTGCCCGTAACGTATACACCCGTTTGCCGCGTTTTCGCTTAATCTCGAATCAGTTTGAAATAACGACGAAACTTCGATCCTCGGCCCCAGGCATCCTGCCATTCAAATCATTGAATCGAGATTACCTTTAAACAGCGCACGGGCAGCGGGAGTTTTCCTATCGCCCGGCGTAGTCGAATTGAATGGGCAAGGCAGCGATTTGCATATCGCACCGTCACGTCACCCAAAACACCCCTTGTCCCGCGAGTCGAAGGAACATCTGCATCATAAAGACGACGGTGGTGCAAAGTGGATTACGGTAATGGATAGCTAGCGATCTCGATCCGATTAGATTGCTCGGGATCGGGATCGAAGTCGCGATAACGCCTCGTAATCGCCGATCGACGCAGCCAGTGTGAAACGACACACTTTCCACGCGACTCCCAACCTTACGCGGCTGACGGATAAGTCGCCGAATAAAAAGGAAATCGAGCTTTGAGCCGAAAGAAAAAGTTGCCGCGCACACGTTTAAGCGCGTACAATGATGTACATATGTACGAGGAGCAAGCTGTATCGCAACTGCGCGAGCCAAGTACTCGCTAACGACGTCGTCAACGATAACGAGAGCTAGCTGGCAAACGGAACGAGTCGGCAAACATTCTTCGCGTTACTCGTAATAAGAGGAGAGACAGAGAGAGAGGGGGGGGGAAGAGAGAGAGAGAGAGAGAGACCTCGACAATTTCCTTGCCATACGAATCTAATTGGCACTAATTTCCTCGGACCTGTTGGGTCCAGCGCAAAAGCAAACAAGAAATACAGTGCTCGCGCGGGGGGACACGCTCGATCGCTCCTACAATATTGACCTTCCCGAACTCGTACGTATGTATACGTATGTGGGTACGCGTCAGCGTATACGGATAGGGTGTAGGGTGATACGCGCGTATATTCCACGGAGAGGGACCAATGGAACATAATACTCGCACCCCCGCCTAGCAAACGAACTGCCAAAGCGTGCCATTCATTCACGGTACACGGTAGACGGTACACGGTGTACGGGGAACGGTACGAGTATTGACAGCCGGTCATTAGGAGCGTCGCTCAAACTACGCGTCGTCTAGTGCCTACCGTGCGTCCTCTTTGAAATTAGAAATGTATTTCGGAGAGGGACAGTTAACCCGTACTCGCCGCTTTAAATTATGATAGATAGCATTGCGTTGAGACGTACGTACTTGTACGCGCACGCCCACGTCGAGTAAAGTCATTGGGACTTTGCGCCGGTCGATCGGCTGTAACTCTCGTAATACGATATGTTGTAGGTAGAGCTACCTGAGCGCGCGTCACGTATACGAGAGCGTATGTGCGTGTGTATATGTGGATGTATATAGGTACTGTTTGGCCAGTCTCCCCCCCCCTCTCTCTCTCTCGCTGTTTGTCTGTTCGTCAGGACCTCTGAAACGTCAGACCGGCTGTCCGACTTTTTGACTTTGACTGACGTCCAAATTGGCCCGATCGAAAGGTTCGACGGGAAGAGTCGCGAGATTGGACGTTTTCGGGATTTAGGTTGTGATTTTGTGCTATCGCATCTGCTTGCTTTTGGAGTGGAGAATTAACTGTTCGTTTCGAATACGTCTATTGTTGGTACGCATGCGTGTGGTAGGTATACGTAAGCGCATATTTGTGCAGATTCTTTTCCCAACTACAATATTTTATCGTTTTCTCCGCTTTGACGTGCCTCGACGGAGAATAATTGTTAATCGCTCGGTTAAGATTAACGAAACAACGCGCGTAAAATGAAAATTACTTCCAAGCGAATAATACGAAGAGATTCGCAGAGTTAACGGTTCATCCCCGGACGTGGTGAACATCAAAATGAACATCCGCCAAGCCACTCTTCTCGATTGTCTGTGCGGTCTTTCTTAGCCGCCAACTATCGTAAGGGCAACCACAAAATTCCAACCAAGCGATTCTGAGGTTGAATACTTTTTTTTTTACTTCTCAAAGAGTTTCGGTGCCTGTGAAAATATAAAATATCAAAATACTTGGAGCTATGCTCAAACTCAAACTCAATTTGGCATCTTTTCCTTTTAGATAAATCTCAAACGCTTACCATTATAGAGTTTAATGCGAAATTCGATTAATGATATTTGCGCAGCAGTCACTGCAACAACGATAGATAAGAAATTTGCGTTTCGATCGAGTGAGGAGAGGAAAGGAAAGGGAGAGGGAATGAAGAATAGCAATGAAACGTAGAAACGAGAAATGACAAAAGGTACGTTCGATAAAAGAACATCCGGTACAGAGACGAGCGCTCTCGTACGAATGCGCAAGTGTGTGCTTTTTCCCTTTTTCCCGTTTTATAATCTGCAAGTGAGAATGCCTAAAGGGTGCCTTCATTGTACGACATAATTTACTGTCTGCAAACAGACGGGGCGTCGATGTTAAACATGTGCAAACACACGTCGGATTATGTCTACACATTTCTCTCTCTCTCTCTCTCTCTCTCTCTCTCTCTCCCTCACTCCCTCTCTCACGCTCACACTCGGTGTCATTTTCTATTGAATGCCAGAGGAACGGGGATTTATTTCGAGCCGCGTAAAATGACTCCGGTTGAATTGAGACGTATCGACGAGTAGGTATACGAGAACCCCATTGACAGCCAAGGTTCGTCTTCGTTGCAAGATTCGTATATCGGTCTTTTAGGGATACCGATAAAAGAAAAATGTAGACGCGAACGTTCTACCGGTGCTACGGCATAATAAGGGAGAATAAAAACAGCAAACGGTTTGAGAGACGAACGAACGCTCGAAGTTACGAAAATTTTAATAACGCTTTGTACCTCGAATCGCCGTTTCGCGGGGATTATACATATTTATCCTATTCGCTCAACGCCAACCGCTCGACTCGTCGTAAAGTTTCTCTTTGATACTCGTAACTTTAACGATAATTTTAGCGTAAACTGGTTGTTGTATAGGAGCTAACCAACGGCAGAGCGTAGAGCGAATAAAGCAATATCGAAGGTAAATGAAAAACGCGGAGAAGAAGAATTTAGCGAGGAGGGGTAGCTGCGCGGTGTGGCTTTGCGACGCCGACGCCGACGCCGCGGAGGCAGAGGCGCGATCGATACCAATGGCAGTTTCGTGCAATTTCCCTGTCTGGTCCGTCTCCTCTTCGTCTTCGCACCGTTTCCTCTCGCTGGTATCCATGGTGACGCAGCAATGGCCGTCGCGGTCGCGTTCACGTCCATGTCCAAAGGGACGACTTTCCCTTTCATTAAAATAGAGTTTTCTTCGCGTCAATCGAGAGTCAGTTGAAATCCTTCACGCTACCCACGGCATTCGTATCCCTTGGTCAAGTTCCCTTCGACAATCCGATCTTACGAAAAACTGCCATTTTTGAGATCAAACATCTCGTGATTGGCTGGACCAAATTCGATCAAATCATATACGAGTTATTCGTCTCGCCGCGGCCTATCGGAAGGCTATTGCAGTTTTTTTTTTTTTTATTATTTTTGTAGCCCTTTGCACTCAGTTGTCCCCTCTCATGGGACATCCTAATTCTAGCATATCACTCGGATGTCCCTTCTCATGGGACATTAAGTTTATTAGTGATTACGGAAAAGTTATTTGAGCCCAACTGTTTGAGACATGCATGTTTCCCTGAAGTTTACTCTTCAAATGGCACAAGAAATCAAACCAAAATAGCCAACGTCCGGAATGATTAGGTGTGCAAAGGGTTAATACAGTTTGACCACCTCGAAAACCTCTGTTCGTTGTTTCCAGAAAAGATACAAGGTCTAGTCTCGCGTACTTGTACTTGACCCGAGACAAGACCTTGTCCCTTGATTACGAAGAAAACAACGACCATTAACATTATCCGACCGACAGTTTCAATGTCTCCCAAAGTCGTTCGACGTTTTCCCTCTCGACCCTTCGGAACGTTAAAGCCGAAAGAGAAAGGATAGATCGTCGCTCGCGCGTACGGTATGCGTGTGTACATTAATAGAAATTTTACCGTTCGATGCTCGCGTTGCATGGTACCCCGTTAAGCGTGTGCGAAAGCACGTGGTGGTCGTCGGACGAGAGAAAGGAAGAAAGAAAGAAATCGAGTCGAAACGTTGCGCAGGTAACTCTTTCGATCAAAAAAAAAAAAAGGGCTCCGCACCCCTGATCTTTCTGGGCCGACGCCCAGCGGGGCTCCGAGTTGCCTGCCCCCTTTTATTTTGATTTATTCGACGTTAACTCGCTTTGACGCCCGATGGGCCGTGTCCTCGAATACGGATGTACACGTGTGTATGTGTGTATGTATGTACATATGTACGCTATACAAACGTACGTGAAGTAAAACGGATTTGAACGGAGCGCCGCGTGAGATGCGCTGCGGATGGATTAATTGCCTTCGTTGTCGTCGTCGTCGTCGACGACGACGACGTCATCGTCGAGGATCAGGGAGGAGTATTTTATTTGCAGAAAGAGAGAATGAAAGATTTAATTGATTCTTCATTGTTTCATCCTATAAGACTCGACTAGAAAATACGCCGATTACTTTTGGTTATTTAAATTACTTTGAACGCGGTCGATTAATTTTTGTAAATAAAGGGAGAAAAAGAGAGAGAGAGAGAGAATTTAAACAATCGTTTACCATCGTACATCTCCTGCATCTCACAAAAACCGATCTCTCTCGACTCACCCAGACCCGAAAAAACGTGACGTGGCGGACCGAGCGCACATTCATAAAAGAACGCGTCACAGTTTCCCGATAAAGATGGAAATTTGTGCAGCACCCTAGCCCGATAAACGAAAAAGGGTAACACATGTCGATGCGACGGTTAAGATACGAGAATCGATGGGGTTGGATTCGTCGGATTTTTACCCCAAAAGCCCTGGTTTTGTGCCGCCGGTGTCATAAATCAAGGGGCGTAAAATCAATTACCACTTACCGCTGCCTCTCTTTCCCTCCCTCTCTTTCGCTCTTCCTTTCTCCCTTTCTTTTTTCGATGCTCCCAAGGGTGGTGGGATAGAATAGAGAAAAACCAGAAACAAAAACAAAAAAAGCACCGAACCTGTCGCTCCCCAACTATTTTCAATTCGACGTTTTTTCCGTCAAGTCAAACTATGTACGCGTATATGTATGAACGTAATTAAACTACAGATGCATCTTGTTCCTCTTTTTTTTTATCGCCGGCCACGATTGAAGGGTTTAGCGAACGACGATATTTGCCTTTCCCATGTACGAAATAATCTGCGATTTCGGTCGACTTGTCACACGTATGTGTGTACGTACATACATACCTCCTGTGTACACACGTACGCGGGTACCGTGCCGCGTATCGCGCCTTCGCATTATTCCAGAACGGGTAAATAAGTGAGGTTCGGCCGACAGCGTCCTGCGAAATCGGCTTAAGTGCCATGACATATCGATGCTCACTGACATATTGACGTTCGACGCGTGAACGGGCCAATCCTTTGTCCCTCGGGCTCCTAATGTTTCCCATATACCTTGGCGGAGGTACGATCCAGTTTTACTTCTCCATCCAGACGTAGCACTGTTGCGTATCAGGTATTGTTCGCATAAACTATAAACATAAAGGATCGAACGAACCGATCGACAAAAAGAGCAATTCGGTTGAGATATTAATTGCAAAAGTTAGCAAGATCACTGGGACTGGACGTCATAGCTACATATTTACCGTTAACTTTGATTTCGTAACCAGTACAATTTCCTGATCCAGCTGGATGCGGAGGTGCTGGACCGCGTTATTCCCATTAATATTTAAAAAATAGCGAACTTTGACGTTACGAAGCCGTAGAAAATATAAACCAAAATGTCCATTTCGCCAAAGGTGTCGGCAGACGGTATTGTTTCTTACGCGACGAAGTAGAGCTCTTTTCGAAGCCTTCGGCTCTCATTCTCAAATTTCGACGGAGGAAAGAAGCGTATACCTATGTATGAATGTATGTACACGCAAGTATGTTTATGCCACGCAGGAATGCTGGAAAGGAAGAGAGGCAAGCGAGCGAGCATTCAGCTCGGCTAATCCTCTGATTTCGTACCCGGCTCCGATTCAGTCCATTCTGTCAGGCCATCTTTATCTCGATATACACATACACCTCTCCCTTCGTCGTATGATGCTGGTATTCGGTATTCAGCTCCCTCGCAAACAGTGGTAGTAGGTAGGAGATTTCTTCTCTTCTTTTACCTTCCCCTTCCTTCGCCTCCCTTCACTTCCCTTCCGTTTTCTTCTCTTCTCGAGAAAGCCGTATCTATCCTGTTTACCGACGGGATCCTCTTGCAATGTTTTCCTCTTTACAATCGATCCAATTGATTTCGAATGTTATGAAGAGCGTGTCGGGATACATCGAAAGAAATCTTTTTACAGACACTTTTTCGCGTGTACGATTTAGTACTAACGGTTACCCGTTAGTGCAAGTGATCTTGAATCACCGATCGTGTACATATGTATGAAAAGAGAGTATACTTTCCTCAATTGAACATTGTCGCGCTCCATATACTCCGTGCGCCTTATGCACAAATCCCGCTAGATGACATGAGAGATAGATAGGACAAAGCACGTGTACAGTGATAGAGTGATAAAACTGATAATAATTAAAATTCATCTAGAGTCTCGAAAAGTGAGCGTAGATAAAGAAAGGATAATAATAGACTTCGATTGTCATTTCTTTATTTACAGGTAAGGAGATAAATATTGTAAACAGTCCTTGTATATAGTTAATAAATTCCCGGCTTTATTTACACAGAAACAAATTCTGCTCTATTAATTATCACCTAAAAAATATTCTTTATTTACAATTAAGGAGATAAATATTGCAAATAGTCCTTGTAAATAAAATCCCGGCTTTATTTACACAGAAACAAATTCTGGTCTATTAATTATCACCTAAAGAATATTCGTCTTACATGTATTTGTATATCGTACGTATATACGATTGGGGGAGAGCGTTCGAGTTGCGAGTAAAAAAAAAAGACGAAACCTTACTGGACGTTGCAGAATGATGGAGCAAATTGACAGTTGGATTCATGCGTGCGCGCCATTTCGCTGGGTAAGAGGCGAAGCGATCCGTCCATTTCGAAGCGACACAAAAGTCGCCGTTTCTTCTTTGAAAGGCGTAACGGAAGCGGAACCGACGTCTGCATCGACGTGGAATCGTGCCACTGGGCCTCTTTCCTTTCCATCAAAATCGCGATCCACGATGAGGGAGGGGGGGGGGGGGGGACGGAAGGCAGGTAAATTTCTCTTATTTTATTTTCCAAAAATGCGCAAACCGCTCACGATATCCGTCAGGCTCGCCGTTAAAGGAGCCGACAGCAGGACAATGAGACCTTTCGTATCCTCTTACGCATGCGAATTACACGGATCGAAACCCGTCAATGTCCATCGATCATACGTACAATTTGTGCCGCGTTACCTACATACACGCGTACGTACACGTATACGGAGCCATGTAGAAGCCTACACATACGTAGGCGTGGATGTATATATGTAATATGTATACGTGCCCGTGCGTTCTAGTTGCTACGTGTCACTACTAAAACGTATGTACATAAGACACGCGTATAATATTATACATACTTAATTTTATACGACGCGTTTGATGAAAGCATTGTTACTCTGAAGATGAAAAGTTTGTCGATAACTTGCGCATCCTTTCCAGGAAGGATAAACCTTTTCTCTTGACACGGACGAAAAGATGAACGAGTTTCGAGAAGCGGGCAGGCGAGGAGAGCGCAAGAAATGGCGTGACGGGAAGTCGTTTCGAGTGAATGGGCAACACGTTACAGCCAAGATCCACCGGGATTCAACTTCGTTCCTCTTCATTCTTGGACCGTTCACCGGGTGTAAATGGCACGAAATGGCATTAAAGGCACTTCGCTACCTGCCGGACACATCCCAACGGTCCCCGTCCTGTCCCGTCGCGTCGCGTTGCGTCGGTGCTGCTCACTTTTTCTTTTTTTTCTTTCCTTCTTTCCCTTTGTCCCGTCCGTTTTCTCGTTCAGCCTTTGGCAAAGACGACAATTTAACGTCGGCGCGTTGCGAGGTATTTGGAATTTTCGGTATAGAAGGGACAACGACCGAGTCACGACGATTTTTATATCTTCCCAGGTCGTTCGTCACTTCTATCCTTCCGTTCGATGCACGGAGTATCGATGTAGTCATTACTAGACTGCGGATGTTTATGCAAAATGAATTATTTTAATGCTGACTTTAAACAGATTTTGTGACACAAATGCGATCAATATGGGTGAAATATGCGTATAATATATTGTACGTATAAGATAAAATAAAATAATGCATTCAATAAATCATTAAGTGCATAAAACAAGGCACAAAATAATGGATTTTACATAAACAACCGCAGTCTAGTCATTACAATATACTTTCAATACTACAATACTTTAGTACAATACTTTCTACATACGTGTATACATACCTTGGTCATTATGTTTTCAGACCGGATTTGCAAACGATATACGCTAAGGCGGTCTATACTTTTATTTACTCTCTATTCCTATTCTTCCTATTCCATTCCGTTAAATTACTCGCACATGCACCTACCAGACTGCTTTTAAAACGATCATAAAACTTAAATCAATGAAAACCTACACGGACAGTTTCGTAAAGCGAGGACCAATGAATTTTTGAGACCTCCAATTCGCAGCATCGTTGTCCTCTGAACGCGCCAAGATTTCATCTGGGAATGAGCTCTCTCGTGAAATTTAGCACCTAGAAGACAGTTACGAGGAGCGTAGAACACAACGGAACGTTGGAACGTCGCTCGCTAAACCGCTAATTTCACAGTCGTTTAAACGGCGATAATTCATTGAGATTTATGATTTATAACGCCAAGCCAGCGAGTGAGTTTGTGCCCTTTACTTTTTCACATCGTATTCCATTAGTTTCGAAAATTGCCCTCTACTCCATCTATGTATCTTCTTCCTCTCTCGGCGATAAAATGGCTCTTCTACCGACGTTACGCTAGCCACGCAATCATCATCGCGCGTACGTGCTTTAATAATATGACGCTATTCTCACTTCCCGCTTTATAAAGATATTGACACACATTACCGTACCATGCCCGGATTCGTGTGTCGGTAGAGTGTTGGTCGTAACTCGTTAAAAAAATCGGGCAATGCTTTTTAAATCCAACAGTACACGCATCGCCATACCAATTCGAGCGCTAAACGTACAATTTCTGCTGCGGCCAACACTCGACTGACACACGAATCGCGCGGTAATGTGTGTCCCTACCTTAAAAGGTATTGTCGCTGTAGCGAAATCGTGCCTTAATACTTTGAACTAAATTCCGAATGATCTTAATGCTAACATTGTTTCGACGCTCAACGACATTTTGTCCCCCGTTAATTCTCCGACAAATTCTCTAGCAATCGAACGAATCGAACCCGTCCGGCAGCAAACTAATATCTACGGGTGGTCCATAAGAGGATGAGGGAGAGGCGGAGAGAGAGAGAGTGAGAGAGAGACCATCGACGAGAGAAATCTCAGCGTGACGTCAACGTAACCAAATGTCAACAGTGTCGCGCGTCAACGACGGGGTTCTCGATCGAATTACAGAGGAAGGGGCAAATGTGCAAGTCGCTTCCCCGCGGCGTGGCCTTTTTGTCAATTAACGAGTAACGCAGCTGCACTCTACCGAACACGCCTCCGTGAAAACGTGACAAAACGCTCTCGCGAGTCGAAACGTTTCGAGGACGAAAAATAAATGGTATTCTAAGCTGCCAAGAATATACACTCTGGCCATTGATGGAAGAAATCTGGGTGAAACTGACCGCCTACCTTACTGGACGCACCGCCAATCTAGGCCATCTACCTAATTTCCTACTATTCGGCAAGGACAAAACAGCTGCCGGACTGGACTGCACTGGACCGGACCGTACATTGAAATTTAACATGGGTAATCGTAGGAGTTTATGCCAGTGAAATAAACGTACCTCGTCCAGTGATAAGTTTGAATAACAACGTACACTTTATTCTTTATTATATTCAATATCTGTGTCTTTCTGTCTTGCCGGCTCAACGACGAAGAAGACGGAACCGGAATACCTGGATCGCGTGTCTATGATCTAATACAATAGATGTGAGCAGATACGCATATGTCTAGTGCTGTGATCGTTTGAATTACAATTAGTCTGAGACAATGTCTCTACAGTAATCTTGAATCCATTCGTAATTATAGTGCCGTGTATGCGACGACGTGGCATGAAAAATGTGGAGAATAACGATTGAAAGGTTTACTTCAAATTGGAAGGGGGAAGATAGCGAGGCGAGTGTCGCATAGATCTTTATCTGTACGATTTGTCCAGGAACATAAATTTCTTCGTTTCATCTGCGAAACCGGAAGATAACGTGAACTATGGGAGAGAGAGGGTCGGTGGTGCCCTATTCGTCGGCATTCGTCAAAGCGTCGTTTTACGCGTCGTTCCACAGCTTCTCCGTGTAAGCTTGCCAGGAGTCCAAACAGATTTCGTCGTAATAAAATCGCGCTTACGCGCCGGTAATAAAAAGGCAACCCACGCCTTCGCGTTTGTTTGTACGTTCCCGTTCGCCGTGTCATTTCGTTTGTTCGTTCGACCGTCTGCTACGACCAGCGCTATCCGTAGACGTCTGCTGGTGCTCGACTTGGTAGACGATTAACGACTATTCCCTTTCCGCTCGTGAGAAACGGGGATCATTTTCCACGACGTAGCTTCCCTCTACCAAGAAATCTATGTGTACTGCGCATGCATACGTACGTTACGCAACGATGAGCCAAACTCCGTGTCTCTCTAAAAGTCCCTTTAAAAAGTTTCGAGTCGACGCACTTTCCGCGCGTTTGAAAACTACGAATGGCGAACGAACGACTAGTAGGTAAGAGCTGGGGGACCCGTACAAGATGGAACATTAATCGATGACACGGTGCGAAATCACAGCCGTCGCGTCGGTGGCGCCCTTTCGGAGCCGCACCGGCGAGGGAAACTTCATGAACCCGTCCAGACAGCGCGACGAATTCGAGACGATTAAATTCTCGGCACGAGTCATCGCTTCTACCGTGGAATTTTGGAAACTAGAAAGAGACGTGGATGAAATTTTATTTTCTGACCTAGGCGAGAGACGATGAGGGGCTCTTAACGAACGTTTCTCTTAACTCTTAACGAGCGAACGTTTATTTGCCGGTGCGACGCGTATCTCCTTGTCTTACCTTGTAGAAAACAAAGGACATCCGTGTCGGAACGGCCCGGTATCCGGTAAAAAAAAAAAACATTCGTTAACAAGAGCCCCGAGGGAGCGACAAAATCGAAGATGAGTAGGATTCTCTCAACGTCGAATAAGAAAGATTCAACTTCGAGGGTGTTTAGTAAAAGGAACATCGTGAAAAGGGCAAAAGTGAGTTTTACGGGGGTGGCAGTTTAACGAGAGGGGTGCATCACCTGGTACCATCATCCATCACTGAACCGAAGCAAGGGCTCGAAAGGACCGAAGGTACACGTACGTACGTACGGTACACGCGTGTTGGGAAGCGAGGGAGGGCTCGAGCGGAAGGGACGACGACGACGACGAAGCGTCCGACAATTTGTCCTCGTCACGTTTAATGCCGCGTGTTCTTGGAGGCAGGCTAAACGAGCGAAAGGGGTTGCTCTCCGTTGCTCTCCTGCACCCGGTTATAACCTTGTTACATTGGCTATATATTATCTGCTCGACTCCTCTACCTACGGTAACGGGGAGCTACGTAGCGCCCCGCACCGCCTGTCCATTAACTCCTCGTCGCAGGATATTAACGTTTTGTATATCGTTCGACCGAACGTGCAGCCGTTGCGTCGGTAGAGAGAGAGAGAGAGAGAGAGAGTAAAAAAGGGTGCTCGTAAAATCCACCCGGTTCCGCTGCCAACCACCCACGTAAATACCTTCCTCTTTTTCAACCAATCTGCGTATGTACACGTGATACGTACGATACCTACCTATGTATTTATGTAGGTACATACTGTTGGAGTACGTTATAGCAGATAGTATAATCACCATACCAAAGCCTACTAGAGCATTAAGTATTAAGGCGCCATAAACGGAAACGTGTATTGACGGTGCGACCTCTGCTCGATTGTTTCTCGTTGCTTGTACGCACTTCCTAGTACTGGGATTGTGTATCTCGATGAAGGAACAAGTGGCGAGAACTAAACTGAATAAAGATCTGTTTATTATATTATAAGAGTAATTGTCTGTTGCGCTCCTTTTCCTCGTTAAGATACGGTTTCGCTATAGTGACAGATCGCAGACTCGTTCTAATCGTAAGATCAGAGAAGTTAATATGGATGACAGTGGCAGAAAGAGATAACGTCGGCGACTGCGATGCCGTACCTTTACTCTTATCGTTAGATGAGCGTAAAGGAGCGTCGAGTAACTTACTTAGCGATCATTACTCGATTTCAATTCGCAACCCCCCTCCCCCACCGTATGGTACGCGCGTACCGCAAACCCTACCTAATTTTTTTTTCTTCCTTTTTTCCCCGTCAACTAGAACTGTCAAGCTCGATAAACCTCGTTGGCGAATAACTCGGTGGGGCAACGCGCGTTAGGACGCGACACACGAGGGCGTCGAGAGAATTATACGGCGCGAAGCGCAATTAGAACCGGCACTTTTATTTCCCCAATTCTGATTTTAATTAACCCGGGCGACGCCGTATTTGTACACGGTGAGAAAGAGCGAGAGAGAGAGAGAGCGGGATTAGGGGGGAAGGGAGGGAGAGCAAGGTCCATTGTCTTTGACGAGAGAGCGACGTACTTTTGTGCCGTACGCGACTCAATGGATCCCCCCCCCATTTCGGGCCCCGTAATAATCAGCCGTTACGTTAGGTCCTGTTTTTCAGTGACAGCTATCGAGCCACGTTAAGCCGTATACATTTTTTCACGCGCGCGTGTATGCACGCTCACCCACAGTGAGAGAAAAGTTGAAAGTGAACTCGCCGCGATCCATCGATCACGCGTCTTTGACTTTTCAACGCGTGCTCTGTGCCGGAAATAGAAAACAGTCTCGTGTCTGTTTGGTTCGCTCCTGTTTGCGCAAGCTGACCCTTCAGGACCTCTTCACGGAGGTTGCCGAAGAGCTTTGAAGAGGTGTGGTCCTCGACCTATCGAGGATGCAGATGTTTATTTTGACGCGACTGCCTAACTTGCCATTGCCAGTCTGAGCTTCGCTACTGGATAAATACATGTCCCATTCGAGATTTACATGTAGATATATGGTGGTACGTACTAGTCGTGCATCCCATGTACATGTAGATTTTCGAATATTCGTGTAAACGAAGGAATAAATGTTACTTTTCGCTTGATAATTCGGAACAAATCTAGATCATGCACATCTTTGAATCTCCAAACTATTTCTAAAGCAAGCAAACACATGTGATTCCCTGTGAAATAATTTTCAGTAGAATAGAAACTCTATAATTATTTCGTGATCAGCGACCCGAAATACATTTGATAGAGTCAAAAAAAGTTTGGAGATCCGAAGATCCAGAGATGTGCATGATCTAGATTTAAGCCGATAATTCTGTAATATCGAGGGAAAATTTTGAAAGAAGATCGACGAACGCTGCGCGATCCTTTTTGGGGTCATCCGAGGTTAAAAGAAATGGAATTAACGGCAAAAGAAACGGAGAAGAGGAGGAGGACGAAGAAGCAGAAGAGAGCGGATCGAAAGGAACCGTCTGGAAGAGGCTCGATTACACGGTTACTTTATCCCCGTGAATGGAAAAGTACCAAACGGCGCATCGACGAGCAACGGCTAGAGCGGTAACGAGAAAATTGCAACGGAATATATCCAGCGCGAAACCGCGCTCTTCGTATTATCTCTCGTTTCATTCTCCTTTTATTCCTTTCTTCTCTCCGTACCGTACGTACTCTACCGTCCTCCGCTCCTCCTTCTTTGCAGTCCCGGCAAAAAAAAAAAGCGTGACTCGATCGTCTCGACGAGTCGCGTTCCTTTTGTCTTCCCGTTCGAACGGTATCGATTCAAGACGGCGTATAATTCGATATCGACACCACAGTAACCCTATACCCGAGAAGAGGCACACGCAAGGCCTCTCGCCGCGTTGATTGCCGCGACAACGAGGCGCGCATCCTATCCTCGTGTCGCTTCGTGTCCTATCCCATCGCGCCCCCCCCCCCCTCCCCCGCCTTTCTAATGATCTGCCCGACACTTATCGTAATGTAATCGATTGTCATACGCGTAACGTAACGTAAGAAATGAGGTAACGGTTTTTCCTTAAACGGTCATCGCTCGATTGGAAAGTCCCTCGAGCCAATTCGACAGAGATAGACACGTTATATTTAGTTTCGTAACGAAAGATGGTTATATGTATATTCGCGGAAAAAGGATAGCCGGTGCACGGTTCGTTAACGATTAACATTAACGATACGGGACAACGATTCGCTTGAAATTCGAGTACACCAGCCACCCGCTATCCCAGCGATCATTATCGATCGGAGCGGATCAGAGTGGATCAGAGGGGATCAGTGTGGAAATAATAAGATGACAGTTAAAGTTTGTCGAGTAGCAGGAGTCTGGATAATTCGAAGAGATCACGCACATGCCAGCTGGATACCGCCTTGTTCTTCGTTAGCCTGTGCGTGACCATTTCGGTGAAGGTCTTGGCGCGATACATATGTATACATATGTACATATGTATGGGCGCGAAACACATTTACAGCTGGCGGACGTGTCCAAGGAACGTACGAACGCGTGCTATTCCTGCCGATTACATACGTATACTTTCGCCCAAATTCAGTCTCAACCAATTATAACTGTCGAGAGGCACGGTATTCTACGTATGCGGATACATATGTATGTACATAATGTACATCTCGAGACACGCTTAATATGTTCAATTTACAAGGTCACGTTTCTTTTTTTTTTCACGCACAGGTATGCGCGCGCCTCACGAATGCAAGCTCCGATTAAACGTTCGATTGAAATGTTTGAAACGACGATCATTCCTCGTTGCCGGTACACGCAGACCCGCACTCATTGTCAGACCCTGAGCCAACGTTCCGTGTCTCTTCCTCTCTATCTTCCTCCCCTCTCCTTTCAGCTTTTCCTGGTATTTCCGGAACAACGAGACGCTTTTTACGCTTTGCGCCGTTATACCATGATAATGGTGCCCTCCGAAACGAGATGCTTATCGATTAACTATACAAAGTGTAATACTAGCTGCCGCCCATCTCTCTGTCCTACCTCCCTTTGCCGCCACCCTCCCCCCCAATCTCTCCGTCTCTCCCCGTAACCCTCTCCCCTCTTTATCCCCCCGAATCCACCCTTCCCGCGACTACACCCCTGTTGGGGATTTCACATACGCGCACCCTATAGCGCGTACGCGCCGCGAAGCAAGGGAGGTAATTTCTTCCCTTACCGGTTGGCCAATCGTAGCTCGTGCACGCCCCGTAACGTCGATCTTACCCTCCCCCTTGCCATTTAATTAGCCAATGGCATTGCTCACTTTTAGCTACCCGTTTCAGAATTATGTTTGCCAACCAATGATTCCCTGCCTTACTCGACGATTCCATATGTGCATACACATGTAAATATATAAAAAAAGAAGAAAGGAAAGAAAGAAATAAACAAACAAAGAGAAATAACAAAATGGTTTGGCGCGCCATCCCCTCGTCTCACAGTTTCCAGGCGCGAGAGTTTGTCATTTCAAAAACAGATCTCTCGGTCCTCATGTTCTGTCGATTCCCACGGAATAATATCGTACACGCGTAAAATACCCGTATTAATTGTCAGTCGTGGAAATTAAAATTCAGTTTCGGAACGTCGCGACGTGACTCAACTCAACGCAACGGGAAAGTAAACGATGTAAAAGGAAAGGAAAGAGACGCGGTAGAGCCTCGACGTCAGGTGCATCCTCCGCGAGAGAGCAAAACGTGGACAGTGTAACGATGACAACGACTAAACGGAGAATCGGCCCGCGTAAATAAAAGAGGAACCGACCGGGGTTTCCCCTTGTTGTTGTGACGGAGATATAAGTTAAGCTCTCTTCTTGTCGCCACCTCGAGCGTCGAAAATGCTGTTTTCTCACAAAACGCCGACAACAAAGGGGGGCGGCGGCCCCCCGACTGCCAAGGCGAGCGAGACAACCAAGAAATCGAGGCAACGTAGCAGTATACCCATCGTAAGCGGATTATCCCTAGCTCCTACGGAAAGCGATACTCAAACACACCCACGCAGAAACGATGATACGCAAACGGCATTCGCGTCCTCCTTTATTCTCGTGGATCTTCAGAGCCATTCTTTGCGTTCTCATACCTTGTCCACCCCCTCCCTCTCTATCGTGCGAGAATAAGTTGGGGGCCCGCGTAGGTAAAATGCGCGCAACCTAATCTGGACCATGCGCGATCGCTATCCGCTTCGAATCTCGGTGCCTCGCATCTCTATGTAGGTAGTCTTCCTAAAGCGATCGATACGGCGATCGTGTCTCCTGGGATAAATAATATTTAGGCTTGAATCTGGATCGTGCACATCTCTGGATCTTCGGATCTCCGAAATTTTTTTTACTCTATCAGGTGCATTTCCGGTCGCTGATCACGATGTAATTATAGAATTTCTATTTCACTGAAAATTATTTCACAAGGAATCACGTGTGTTTGCTTGCTTTAGAAATAGTTTGGTGATCCGGAGATGCGCATGATCTAGATTTGGGCCAATATTTATTTAATTTCCTTTATTTTTCACTCTTCTCGGTATGGACGAACTGGACGATAGGGAAAAAAACGTCTTTCTAGACAGCGGACAGCGGATATATTCTGATCGACGAGAAGGGTTCTCGACCGACTAGAACGCTGCCACCCTCTGAAGGGAAAGCACGTAATCCTACTATCTACAATACACGCGTTTTGTAGTCGTATGTGTGCATAAATACGTAACGTAATCCAGATGCAAACAGCAGCCACGCGCATCTTATACTTTTTTTTACCAACGGTATTGGTTCGATGATATTTCACGGATTAAGATTTTGATTTAGATTTCCTTCCATAGTGTATGTATAGTACCGCGTGTAAACTATGCCGATATATTCGACCGCACCATTTTTTTCTGACGAGGACTTATTAGTCCCGTGACATCTATTTTACCATAGAACGTAAACGAATGTCTGCGGCTATGACATGGAACGTATGTGAAAAAAAAGAATTACTCTTTCCTACTCGTAATAAGCTACGAACAGTAGTTTACGAAACTTGGTGATCGAGTGTAAAAAAATTTCAAACCGCTGATGCTCAAGTATTGAGGATTCTCGCATTCCGACTAGCTTGAGAAACAATCAAATTAAAGAGACGAAAGTTTATCGTACGTCTGCTTATCGTTAGCTGTGACGCGCGCGGATTTTGATGTACAATGGGTGTAATCCTTTACACATACGTACATACATGCATACACGCTTGCGTGCATTCATACGGGTTGATGCAAGCAACTTTAATCGCCATCTTTTTTTTTTACGTCTATTCACGATTCACTTTTATCGTCCGATAAAGCGTCAGAGACGTTGATGGATGACTCCCGTGAGGTTCTATGAATTTTCTTTATTCAGCTATTACGATTTAGAAATAAAACCTTCGTATACCCTGCGCATCATGGATAAGGTACGATTCAAAAACGCAATCGTAATGTTAAAATATAAAATGCGAAAGTTCTTTACACACGTACGGCTAAATGTATACTAATGTGTAATATCGATGGTGCACGCGCGTAGGTATATGCAAAACTTGTATAATAACCATCTGTAACACATGAAACGAGAGAAGGGGAAACGGGAGACACTTGGTTTCAGCAGTTATTAACAACGTTTGGTTTCTCGACAAATCATTATTATTATGTGCACTTTTGAAATCATTCGTCTCTATGCGAAACGTGGCCGTACAGACGCATATGTATATGCATGTATTTCGAACGTTCATAGCGAAAAGATCTTAATTGCTAATGTCAACCGGTTACTTTAACGTGTGCGGCGAGAATAATGCGATTAAGGCAATTGGATCGTCTTTTGGAAACACGTTGCTTCTCTTCGTTTAGGTACCAATATATATAAATATACGTACCACCGTATCACGTGGCACGCATGTATGTACACATTCGTTAAGCGAGAAAATTAAAGAGTAGGTAGTAAAACGTAATACTTTTGTAGGCCCACGCGCTTTCTCACTTTCTTTCTCGCGCGTGTACAATTAGAAAAATACGTTGGACGGAAAGAGCCGCGAGTATCCTCGTAGCTTTACTACATTGTTCTTTCTTTGTTCTCTCCTTCTCTCTTTCGCCGATTCCTCTGAGAATTCGAAGACGCGGAAGGCTCACCGCGCGTCGACGATCGTTTTTCTGACACCCTATTGGTAATTCTGAGAGATCATCGGACGAATGTAAAAGCTGAGAAATATCGAAAAATACTCTGATTCCGACTCGTTGATATACCGGTGATCGATTACAGAATTAACATTTCCAAGATATGGATCCACGAAGACGTTAACGGTAAAAGTAGAAAGAAAAAGCTGAGCCAGCGAGGCACAGCGGAATAGCCGGACGTTAGATGGATGATGGAACGAGTGTAAGAGAAACGGAAATACGATGACGGGGGGGTTAATAAAAGAAACGATACCAGTCCTCCCAGTAAACGATTGATTCGTTTCGCATCCGAGCACGAGAAAATTCTTCATTGAAATCCTATAGATGTAGTTTAATTTTAGTAGAAATTTTAGTACTCGTGCTACCAATAGTTTTCCTTTGCAAGGAAACTCGAGCATTCGCGCGCCTGATCGACGCGACATTCATCTGTTTCATTCTCCTCAACTATGCGTCTTTCGCAACTCCGAAACGAAATTACTTTTTTATTTCAGCATTTTTTAATTGAACGAAAATTATCAACCTAAATTGACAACCTTCAATTAGTGTGCTTTATTAATGAACGGACGCACATAGCTTTCGTTGCAAAAATACAATTTGTTTTTCTTCCTGTTCTGTTACTCTAAAAACGGGGTTATTATCTATTCCTTAATTACTCACTCGTTCGTTAATCATGCTCGTACGCCTTCAAATACAGTTTACAAAAACGTGCGATGTGGCCGAGGCTGGCAAGAAGGCCGTGAAACACGCACGCGCGCACATACAGAAACACACACGCACACAGATCATTCCGTCAATATCACACGCATTCTCTTGATGTCTTTCTAAAAACTCACAACCCCCTGCAAATGTGTCTAACGAGATACCACAATGAAATCCCGCCGCTGCCCCCCCCCCCCCCAACCCCCGAAATACACATACGTACACAACATCCAAATAAAGTTAGACGGACGAGTTCAGATTGTTCCCCACCAAACCTACAAAATACTCGCGAGATAGCAAATTTCTCAAAAATTATCAAAGCGCACTTTTCTCCATCTTTTCGTTACTGTATTTGAAAATACAACGCTGTTTATTAATTTCAATTATTCTTTTTTTGTTACCAACGACCACGATTAGTGATTCTCGAGTGAAGATACGACAATTCGAAGATGAGCGGAGAAGGAAGAAGGTATGTAGGTGAGAATATTTTCCCAACTAATTTCAGAGAGCTCGGCTCCACTCTTGCGGAAGAAGATCTTTCAACGTAGCTTTGCTAATTTTTTTTCTTCTTCCAGGGCCGAGCTTCTCGGACGTAATACTTTTGTCCGACTGTCCTTCTCGACTCTCGGTCAGATAATGACAAGTCTGGCGGTCGAATTCACGAGACTACCAGGTCCTGGTCACTCGAGGCTCCTGATAAGCACCGCCAATTCGCGGAATAAGGCACCAAGCTTCCCTGTCGTAGACTGTTTCTTGAGTAGAATGCCTCGAATCATCTTGAGCTTTTCGTAGCACGAGAGGCACTTGTGATATCTGCGTGTAAAATTAAATTTACGTCGTAGAGCAAGTGCATAACAACATTGACATTCAAGGAGAGACACACTGCGCTGTACTTTACAAAACTGATTGGCCAATAATATTTATAATATTCTTTGAAAATTGAATTGATTTAAATTCCAAGAAAACACCTTTTGATTTGAAAACTGTAGAAACGAACAACGTATTCACGGCCAGGTTTAAAAGTAGGTGCTTTTTTTCTCGTAAATCATTAATAATTATCATTGTTATCATCGTTATCCTTGTTATGATTATTATCATTATTGTAATTTTTACTGACCGTTCCTCCCGTGACACGTCTACACCGATCGTGTGAAGGGGCGCTTCGACGTTCGACTTTATCACCGATGCAAAATTTCGTAGAACAAGTCTCAACGCCGCCGAGCCAACCGTTATATACCTAGAACAAGTAACAGGGAACGTGAGCCCTTTGGGCTGACTGCAGAATTATAATACGTCGCGTTAACCTTAACCGTTATCCACCCAAACACACGTACCAATTTGTTATTACTTTTAAGCATGCGATCGCGCAGCGCGAACAATGGTGATTGGTTATAAAGCTGTTGCCATCATACTCAATGATTTCAACTTTTATTACAATTTGCAATGACATTTCAATTCTATATACTACGGACGAACAAACTGTCCATTACAAGTTTGGTATACGGTGATCGTAGCGCGGAGAGGAGGAGGAGGAGGAGGGGGAGGATATAGAGAAGAGTGTGCACGGAGAGTTAAAGAAGCCACGGTAAAAGTCACGCCTAGTTTGTTCCGAAACACGTTATTAGCCCATAACGATGCCAATAAATAACGAAAGGCACGAAAGGCTTGCCCATGCGATTAGACACGCTCGCTTTAGAACGGCGATAAAGGGTTTGCACGAGCACCCGTTCCGATCTGTGCGACGAATCGCGCGAGCCGCCTCATAAATGCGCCACGTAATTCCAAACGATCGCTTTTAAATGTTCCGTGAAGATTCGGTATCAAAAGTGATCGGGCCACGTTTTCACATACAGCAGGAGCATCGTGCGTTTTACTGCTCTTTCTTACATTATCCGTATTTTTCCTACTACTTGTTTCGAAATAAATCCGTCATGTCGCACTGGCATAGCTTGCATTTACTTTTTCTCTAATAACAATACAAATGCTAATAACAAAAAGCTTTGTTCAATAATTCTTCCAAATCGTTGATCTTTATGGTAGAATCAGTTAACGATTCTCACGTTCATTTCTTTCTTTACTTCTTTCGGACGAATGAAGTTTGAATTGCCAGGCGGAGGGGGGAAGGGGTTACAAAAATTAGAAATCGATCGTTCCGAGCAACGCACGCCCCACCCCCCTCCCAACCTCCGCATCACACACTCAATCACGACACGTGCCACAAGATCGTCTCGAATTCATTCATTGGCTTACTTTTTTCTCACAGCGCTAACGCTGCTGCCCCGGACGGAAGTCCGTAACGAACGAACCGTGAAAACGACGACTAGTTGTATGCAAACTGTAGCACATTGTACCGGTCGAGATGCGCACATGTATATTTACCCAGCAATTTGGTGGACGGATTTACCCTTTCCACGGCTGTGGGACCGCGATATAAAAGTACCGTGTAATCGTTGCAAAATCACCGCGTGTCCAGAAATTTTCTTACGTTCTAAAAATCCAAGACTGTTGGATGAAATCGATTTTTTTTTCCTTTCCATTCTTTATGTTCAATTATATTATTGTACTATAATCGTGATTATTTCGCAAAATGTTTATACACGTGACTAGAAGAATCCAAACTGCGCTAAAAATATATTTACAAATAATTCAGTACCGTTTCCTGTTTACCGTAAATGGTGTCAGTCTGTAATTAGCGGTGCGTCGAAATGGTAAACTGTCAGTGGTCGGTACAGAGATCAGCGGTGCACAGCAGATGTCGAGCGGCCGGTAATTAGTCGGAATTCAGTTTGATGGCGTCGACTTGCAACGAACAGATAATAACACCGACGCATGCTAGGTACATACGAATGATCATTTACTTCCGATTCGCTACGATGTTTGATTTAAGCCACGTACGTAAGTGCAGGGATATCTTATTACGCGTACGAAATATTGAAGCAACGATAACGAGAAATTAATCGATAAAGGACGTGAACAAAAATTCAAGAAAAAGCCCAAGAACTAAATCTAAAATTGCGTTTGATTCTACATATTTATAATATATAAATATTTTAGGTTCAATTCTTTGGGATTATAGCGAATCCCAATCCGAAATAAATGACCACGTAGAATTAACAAGATGGAAATATGCAGATGTCTACTTAATTGAAAAAATAAAAAAATAAAACAACGCGGGGGCAACAGCTTGTAACCGAAGAGCAACGCTTAATGCGGCGACCGGTCTCGCGCATCAATCACGTGTCAACCCTTCGGTCTGTTTCATCACACATCGGACCTCTCTTTCTCCCTCTTCCTGTCTGTCTTTCCGAACATTACGTTTTTACCCTAGTCTGTACTTTATGCTCAGACGAAAATTTAGTCTTCAAGACCATCGCGACTATTTCGATACGTTGAACAGTTTTTTAAATATGTAACAACTGTACCGTTAAAAAATTATTGGACGTAAAAGGACCGAAAATTCGTATCAAAATACGGCACGTTTTTGTCCATCCTCTCTATCCGTAGAGCGTGCCAACATGTGCGCCGCGTGCCCCTTGGTGTCTCCATCACACGCGAACAATGGGATTCGCAACAAGAACGATTCTAGAGACGAATTTGCATCTGGCACTGTCTTTCATTGTCTTGGCTAATTTCGTCAACCCTCTCGTCCCGTCCAGCTCGTCACCTCGTATTTCCCCGTTCGTCGAATTAGCCATTCCCATAAAGACGCGCATTTGCACGTAAGCCACGTGGAGTACGAAACCCCACTTGAAATGTCCTCCTGTTTACACTCGCATTCAAACGAGCATACGCATTTGCGTTCACGTTCGGTTCGGTTTGCACTCATCGTTAAAAAGATCGCGACCCCGGTAAAAGGGGTGTCTCAATTTTTACCAATTCAGAGGGGTGTAGCGTTACGCGTTGAAGGTGAAGCGTAACGTTAGACGCTTATATACATATAAGCGTGAGCGTATTTTCAACCAACACGGACCCGCGTTACGTTTAGGAGCCCTGAAACGTCTTTTGCCCGGAAACGTCTTTTGCGAACATCCGACAATTTCGGTTTGTACACTTTTATGCAATCGATCGGTCTATCGGGTTTTCTAATCAAAGTATATCGTATTACCAAACTGCGCTGCTATCGTCTACGCGCGTGTGTACGTATTGGATGGAGAAAAACAATATAAAACAAGTGTTACTCACATCTCGTATTTGCTTTCAAGTAAATCTCCAATTGGGCCGAGTAAAGAATTGCATAAATCCAGATTCCACATCGTTCTGTGAACAAGAACAAAATCGTACGAAAACAGTACGAGTTTAATATACATAAATGGATAATATACATGCAATTCAGGATATAGTCTACCATACAAACGTGCTTACGGTTTTAGAGTAAGTATCCCCAAGAGGTCTACGATAACCGCAAGATCATTCATCGCCACAGCCGATTCTACCGCCGCCTGAAAGTTTCGCGTTTTGACACAGAATGAACAACACGCGCGTAAGCAATACAAACGTACGACGGTACCTTGAGATCCTTATTGTGCCAGAGAGAATAGACAATTTGTAAAGAACGATGACGGCTGGTGAGTACCGCCATCATTGATTCGTGACCACGCATCATACTGTTTAGAACTTCGGCTTCCGACATTTCGGTAAGGACTCCCATTTGTGAATACCCCAGCAGGGCAGTTGAATTTCCATACCGGTTCTGTCGAAGACAAGATAACTTCGGATAACATTGCATTTAGAGTCGCATCGATATTACCGCAACGGTAACGAGAACAAACAGAGGAAACGGAGGAGATATATATCTCGTAGGTAATTTAATCACGGTGTGCCCCTCACCGGTAGGAATGTCTCAACGTCCAGGCCGTAAGGTTTGTCGGTACTCATCGGGACAAATTCTTCTTTCTCGGTGCTTTCGGCAGTTGTCCTTAATTGGGATACACGCGTATCGATTTTAGGATTCGGCGGCACTTGGGCCTTATTCGACTTTTTCGTTACGGACGCCGTAGTGGTGGAAGCGTTGCGCGCGGATAGCGACGTTGAGGTAGCAAAATTTCGGTTAAGCGAGGTTGATCTAGATTGACCTGTGTTCGGCCTGTTCAGAGCAGGATCGGAAGGACTGTGCCTGATACTATTAATTCTGCAAATATACGTATCAACTGAGAAATGGAGTATAATGAAATGTGCATGGTACGCGTGATACGCATACATGCATCCATCGATATGTGTACATCATGCGGAATGGTCGGCTACTTGATTTAATTTAAAATGACATGCTCACTGTATAGGATAATCACTCTCGTAACCCTGTTCCCCGTCGCGACAGCTACTCTGCCTCTTCAAGTAATGCTTGGGAGAATCTGGACTGGGTGCTCTATTCTTTAGCTTTCCGTCGTCCATTACTGGAAGAATAGCAGCCATAGGTGCCACGCGCGGTGTCAGCGTAGAATTTGATCGCTGCGGACCCAAAGGTTGTAGCGGTCCTCCAGTGTCGCTGGTCGCTCCGACTTTCCTTCCAGGGAGAGGCGTTATGCTTTGTCTCAGGGGTGGTATAGACGCAAGGTTTTTCGTGGTTCTACCGAGGCCGCCATTGTTCGCTTGGAGACTCGCCCTGATTTGACTCGTGGACGTTATTGCGTTTCTCTGAACGGGGGGAGACGACTTTATCGGTTGAACTCGCACGGGTGCGGGTTTTGTCAACGACAACAACGTTGGTGCAGGTGGAGGTGGCGAAGATGGTGACTGTACGGGTGGAACTTGATCCGGTTCGACTGCACTTAGGCTTGACATTGAGGTAGAAAGATTTTGCAATATCTGTGGCTGCGCAGGATCTAAAAGAAAAAACAATAAAAAAAAAGACCAGGACAAACTACGTGAAAACTTTCACGCTCCGTCATACTCCCTATCTCTATACACTACATATATGCAAGTATGTACCTTGTCAATTAGGTCAATTCGTTTGTGCAGGCTCCAAGAGATAGAAATTTGTTATGTCAAGAAAGCAAAGTGTAGAACGGAAAGGAGAGTAAAGGGATGGAGTAAAAGGAAGGAAGGAAGGAAGAAAGGAAGGCGAAATGAAGAGTGCTTCCAACAGAGATAAAAGGAGGAAAAGAAAAAGCACAGAGAAATAAATCACGAACGCTCATTTGTACGCTCCGCACAAAACGATCCTGATTAAAAGTAGGAAAGGAGATGGGAGACACGTTTACGCGAGACTTACCTACTTGCTGAGGCTCCTGGGAAGCCTCGAGTTCTGGAGGTGGAGTGCGAGACACTGAAACATACCGTGCACAGCATGCTCATTCACAAAACATCCAACACAACATTCAAGTTTCGGGTGCGTTTCTTTTCTCTATCCGGACTCGTGTTGGTCATAGATGAATAGTTTGTAAGAGAAGGGGAATAAGATTTCGTGATCCTTACGTGCTCTATTTGGTTGAAAGACGTCGCGATAATCTGATACATTAGGTATGTCTGCAAACGTTTCTTCGTCTTCCGGGTCTGTGCCAGACTTATCGACCTCTTCTATAGTCCGTACTTCTAGCCTGTAAAAGAGACACGGTCGTTACGTACGGTCATTCGGAGACATGGTACTGAATACGGGGAATAGGGATTAATATTAAGATTAAAAGTAAGACTAAGAGTAAGGGTGCACTCACGTGTGCTTTTTGCTTAATCCAGGCGATCTCTCGCGTGAGAAACTTTTCCGCAGTGAATTTCGGTGGCTAAACGGTGAACCGGATGTCGATATTCCTCCTAACGGAGCGATTTTCTTCAAGTCACATACGTATAGAACAACATTGGCGGTATGAAAACTAGCGCCAATCTAAAATATCAAGCGGATAGATGTCGTTATTATTCTGAAGTATTCCAAAGTTGTTATTCTAGAGATAGAGTGGTAGTATCGTGAAAAACAATTTCTTGCCAGTTGATTCTGAGCTACAGCTATATCCTGGACCTTTCCCCACCCAGTCGGAACAGAATCCAATGTTCTGCCTGGCTCCCAGCCATAGACTTTTAAGACGTCATGACTACCGGCAAAAAGGCATTCTCCACCTTGGCTGAAGTAAAGACACCTAAAGAAAGAAACAACGCACAATTAACGAAATCTCCGAAACGCATAACAATGAGCTGTGCCTCACCAACACTCATTAAGCTCACCGAATTGCCGAGGAGTGGCTCTGCTCGGTAGAAGATACCAGTTGGAACGATTCTAAATCCCAAAAATGGACAGTTCTGTCCGAGCTACCACTGGCTAGTAAGAACTCGTGGGGATGAAATTCTACAGTGGTCGCCGGACCTCTGTGCTCGGAAAATTCTCTCAATTGTCTACCGACTCTCAAGTCCCACAGCTAATCGAAAAACGGAAAGATGGTTAGTTAATGAGAATGCTGCGGGACGACACATTGGAAGGGGCATCGAAACATATTGGATGAAAACTACCTTGACCGTCCCTTCTTCCCCGGCGCTAGCTATCCACTGTCCATCAGGGCTAAACCTCAGACTATTTACCATCCTATTGTGTCCTTTGTACGTAAAGATACAGCCCTTTCTCCTAATGTCCCATAACTTGATCGCCGTGTCCGAGCTTCCAGATGCTAGCAATTCCCCGTACGGATGAAAGTCCATACAACGAATGCCCGCTTTATGTCCTGTGAGCGTACGTGCCAATTTGGCATGCTCCAAATCCCAAATCTTCAATGCACCTGTCTGCGACCCAGCGCACACCAAGTCCTCGGTTTGTCCAAATTTTACGCACTCTATCGAAGTGGTGTGACCGCTCAGGCTCTATGACGACAAATCGGGAGTAACATTATTTACCGTCAAACAATGGCGCTCTTGCTTGGTACAAAATTATAGCGCTGTCGCAACTGTGATTTTAATCGAGTTTTGATCAAACGCTCTGGCCATAATACCATAATACAATTCTGCTTCCCAACTGCCCACAGATTCACTTTTTTATCGTCCCCGCCAGTTACCAAGACACGTCCAGACTTATGACCCAATGCCAGACAATTGACATTGGACGAATGGGCAAGAAAGTCTTCTGCAAACAGAAAATGTTGATTTTCCAACCAATCCCTTTCAATCGCGCATTTTTCTGTGATGCTATAAAGAAGCTAAAGTCTATGCACATGTACATACATATGTGTATATACATATATTCCATTTGTTTCGCGTCGACGAGGATTACGATATGACTATAATTGGAAGATACAATCGCTCGCAATTATCGAGACGAGGACACCCTCGATAAACCTTTGTATATATATACACACAGAGGTAAATAGAGGTTAGCCAATTCTTTCGCCTCGCGGAAGACAAATTGCAAGTTGCAAGTGGTAAAAAAGACTAAAAACACATTAACACACAAGATAACGCGCAGCGGAATTAATACAGACAAATGCTTACGGAGTTTTCGTGATCTCTTGGTTGACGAAGCCATATTCCGAGAGTATGTATCAGAGGATTACGTTGTACGCGACTTATGTGTCAATTTCAGGTTTCACTTTCCAGATGCACAATTTTTTCTTGCTCGAATTTCCAGGTAACATTTTCATTCTCTGTTTTTTTCTCAGTTCAATCAGGACCTTTTAGGATCAGCGTTGACCAGCTGATATGGCTCAACAAGACTGTACCACCTCTCCGCGCAACGTTCCTAAACCTCCCTGCATAGTGACAGGTACATACGATCCCTGTGCACAAAAGTTTTTTTTTTGTTGCAGTTGTTTACAGTTGTTCGAAAAACGTTCGTTTCGTGTCTTTATTGACACATCTAATATCTTCTGAATCTGAATTTGCCTACCTTCCAGCTCATTTCTTCCTACTCGCACCAACACATCGCCAACCCGAGCGGTTTAGCGTAGAGTAATCGGACCAGATCAATGTGGCTTAATGATATTGTAAAGTATATCGTACAACGCAATACGAGCGAATTTTTCTATAATCGCCTCTTACAGTATACGGGTTTCCAGTGTTTTTTGATACATCCTATTCCATTTCCAACTCCATTTTATTTGATTCAAGTTTGATCGTGATCGCCATCAATCGCGATCGAATAAACCAATGGTTAATCCAATTGGTTCCATTGGTTCCAGTAGGTTCAAGTAGGTTTCGTTTGAGCAACAGTTCCCAACCGTTTCAAACAGTCAGGATCATGCGCACATTGATTTTCGCGGTCAAAATTTAACGCGCGCGCATGCTCTTGATGGTTTCGAACAGAGAGACCGGATGCCACAGCCAACCAATACCAACTGCCTACCAAGAGTGGAAACTCTGCATCCTTTCCTCCCGCTCTCAGATAAGGTTTGGTGACCTGGTCTAATACGTTGCTTTTAGAGTAGAGTTACTGAGTAGTCTAGGACTCTATTTCAGAGTCTTGTTGCTTTGAACGCGTGTAGAGTCCTGAATACAGGGCCCTACACACACGTGCACATGGAGTCAACCGTGGTCCCTGGACCCTCGGTTTTGATTGGTGCAGCGATCAGCCAATCAGCAAGCGCGCCGCCGGTGCCGCTTCTCTGATAATCGGAACTCTAAGAAGCACCAATAAGCAAACATGTATTCCATTCAGTTCCGTCGAAGCTTTGTGCACGGGGCCACCAGGGACCGCGACAATAGATACAAGATATAGGATTGCGGAGTTTATTCGTCAGGTTTGATAGAACGAGGAGCAATCCAAAGTCTCTTTCATAAATTCTGAATTCTTCGTGCGTAATAAAGAAATTAATCGCAGGATGAAGTTGTCGAACATCAATGGATTCATATACTAACAGCATGTAAGGAAGTGTATGGACTGTCTTTTGATTGGTCAACAATTCATGACGTGTAACCAATCGAACTGCGGATATCTCGGACTAATTAGTGCGTAATGGCAATGGATAATGTAAGACAGCATCATACTGACGGTATTATTAATTATTGCAAGGAACACAGCCTAAAAACGATGTGTAATTCGGCAGTTCACTGATCACTGTGGTCCGCGGATATCTATTAAAGTGGCAGCAATGTCGAACATTCCCTAGAACAGATAAAAATGAAAAGCAGCCTTGGGGCGGCGTGTGACACCTCGCGGCGAAGATCACTCAAGATGTAATATTTTCCGGTAAAATAGTTTTGGCAGATCTTCCAGATATCGAGTAGATTTGAACAACACGCAAGAAACATAAGTGTAATACTTTGCGGTTTATTAATTATGGTGATTCACGACTTATACCATTACTTCAAGCAAACACACTTTCGTGAGTTGTGTCCATAATTGTCGTGTACATTAGATATAGTAATATATGGCAATAGGGTGCTTCTAACTGTATTAAAACATTGATCGGTGCAGTGAAAGTGGTAAAAAGCAACAAAATCTAAGTGCTTTTCTACGATGTAATCGATATATCATTGCCGATAGTCCTTTCAGTTTGTATTGCTAGCCAGTGGTTATGTTATTTCATGTAGAGGGTTAAACTGGGCTGATTCAGAATAATTGTTTCCTTCGAGTATTATAGATGAAAATGAGTGGAGATATGTTTGAGGGAAAGGATTATTCCACCCAATGGGCTCTAAATCCTTCTACTTATCAAAATATAAGTAATGATCAAGGTGGGTGTATCAACCATTCTGTACGCGTCCCGGGCATACACAGTACTCTTTTCACTACAATTTTGTGATTCACTGTAATCGCTATACCAAACACCGTATATGCATGCTATAAAATCATTTTTAGTTGATTGGGCGGCATTGGCTCAGCAATGGATAAAAATGAAGGAAACGGTAGTACCACCAGCACCACCACCTCCGACTATCAATTCTTTGTGTTCGGGGAATGATGGTAGCGGAGAAGCACCTATGGATATGGACACTAAGGATGACGATGTACCTCCTGCACCACCTGCACCTACCATTAGCGGGTCAGGTAATGGAAAAACAAAATTGAATTTGGTCTTTATTATTTCGATACATGAGTGTTTGAGTATCCACAGAATGTTGAAAAATATAATGTGAAGCGATTAGAAGTTATTGTAACTTGTGTTAATCTAGGTAGGATATCTAATGTTCCACAAATAGCAATATTTAAATTGTATAATTAGGAATATTTAAATAGTTTAATTCAGAATGGCTGAGTCTACAAGGAAAAATGTTCTTTTTGCAAGCAATTTCAAATTTTTTTATATTTGGTTTTGTATGCCAAAAAAGATCTGCTCATGAATCAAATTCATTTGTATTGATAAAAAAAATTAAATAACGTCAATCTAACAAACGTGTCACAAATTTAAGAGTTACGATGCTCATTTGAAAATTCATTCAATTCCTGGATGAAATATTAAAAAATGAAACTTCTTCTAACGTCGAGACGTCAGTTTCTACCAGGCAGGTAACTCGTTCAGTGAACAATGTAAGTATGCCGCACCTTTCACATTATGGAGAAAGATGTAAGGATCCGTGAACTCCAACAATATCAATAACAATAGAATTTAATCTGTGAAACATTTATGTTTGACATTAACATAAAACAACACAATATTTTTTAGGGGCATGATCATTTCTAATATTTATGTTTCAATTCGGTTTAAGATATGTGTTACGATTTAATGTAAGGTGATACTTGGAACCAATGGAGTCAGTGGGGTCATTGGAATACCTCCAGTTCAGGTGCAGGAAGTTGGGAATGGAGCGGTGTACCACCACCAGGTGTTACTATAGGGTCTGATGGAAAACCTATGGGAATTCCAAATGTACCCGTTGTTCCACCTGCTCCAACTATATCAACAACATCGGAATTTAGTGTACCACCACCAGCAGCGCCATCATTGTATTCCTACAATTCAGTACCTCCATCGCAACCTTACAATCAGGTTAAAACTATGTATTTAATATATTATAGTATGGGGTTTCTAAGTTAGTAACATAGATATTAAGTAGTATGTATTACATTCTACACTTGGATTATCTATGTAACAAGTACTTTGTACATAGGTCACCAATTACTGGTCTGGAGATCCACCTAATGTAGTGCCTCCTCAACCACCTCCTTTCATGAAAGGAGTTAGACACGCAAATAGAACACCACATATGAGAGTGATTGACACAGTACGATGTAGAGAAGATAGAGAAAAGACACCAGAAGAAGATACGACTACAACTATAGGTACGAATCAACCATGGCAGATATTAAGTACACCATTGACAATATATAAAATGTTTATTAAATAAGTGTATTAACTTTTTAGATGCAGCGAAACGTAGACAATTACCAGCATGGATTAGAGAGGGTTTAGAAAAAATGGAAAAAGAGAAGCAGAAAGCAGTCGAAAGGGAGAGACAAGAAATTTTGAGAAAACAAGAGTTAGAAGCACGAAAGCAAGCCGAGGATGAAGCACGCGCTGTACTCAACCCAAGTAAAAGTAAATTTGTAAGTGTCTCTTTAACGTGCGAATTAAGTGAACAATATTAAATATAATTGAATTGTGTGAACCTTGCGAAACGTGTATCGTCATTAATTTTCCAAATGCAGGATTCAGATTCAGAGAAGGAAACTGAACAGGAGTTCGATGATGGACCACGTGGTCAACCGGTTGCCGAAAAAAATTATGAGCGTACCGCGGATATCCTTGTTCGCCCAAGGAAATCCCGTTTTCGAGACGCGGATTCGCCAGATTCTCATACGCTTGCCGATGGGAGCCCGACTGCAGTTTCCAACGTGGTCGTAGCAATTCCGAAGCGTTCGCGAGAAGAAATATTACAAGACGTGGTGAATATCATTAATTCAAATTACTGGTTTACGTGTCCCGAACTAGTCGCTGTTACACATTCCGTTCGATAGATGTTAAAGGTGCGGAGGTCTCTTACGGAAATTCTTCTGGAGGTAACGAACGAAGAAATCGGTTCTGCGTGCAGAGAGGTTTGGAGCCGCGCATGTGCCAAAGGTACCCCAGATACACACGATACAACTAACAAATTGATATTTCGTACTTTTGCTCATCAGTGCACAGAATCTCATTTACATGAGCCTCTTGCAATACTGCGGCGAAATTTGTTTCCCCCCATTGTGTAATATAAGCTTTACAGTATTAAACCAAGATTGTTCAATTCATAGACTAAATTATTCGATAATTTCAGGATATCCTACTGTATTTTCCAGGATTTGTATACAAAGCATACATTTATATATTTATATACTATAAGTGGTACTCTCCTTTAATGGAACTGCAGAATTCTACTAAAGTATTGGTTTCTCATAAATCAGTTCCTTTCGACTACATGTATGTATATACATGTGTGTGTGCATACATATATTTATCACAGCAGAAGCGGAGACTAGAGAGGGTTAAATATTTATATCTCGATGTAATTTATTTAAATATTATTTTATCGATTAGCATATATATGGAACGCTTCGCTAAGCTTTTTACAGGTGAAGCAGGAACAAATTTCTTCATTTCAGGGTGCTTCCATCTGTTTTTGTTTAAAAGGAGGACAGATGTAAAGTATCGCGTGTTGAGATTCATATTAAATCAGATTATTGTTTTAACGCAATGGTATAATAATAATTCTACGATGAAACTTGATGTAGATAGTGAAATTTGAAAATAGTAGGGGTGTGCGGTACGTTATTATTAAACTAAAGCATGTTACAAAGCGTATAATACGAAGTAAGCAGTAGATGAAAGATTTTTGTTTAAACACCTTCAATTGAATACAACCTGCGAAGTGTTTCTAACATTGATATGAGTGTTTTTATCGAATATTCGTAGACGTCTTTATGGTGCGTAGCCGTACCTAGTTTTATAATTAAGATAACCATTTGATATCATCAGTTTGCATAAAATAATCAAATTTATGCCACAATAGGTGCGCAAATTATTTTGTGCACATCGTGTCTTCGTAACAATTAAAAGTCTGCTGATATCAACTACGTAGGAATTTAGTTCTGAAACTAATTTCTAGTTTAGTCTCGCTTAAATGCATCTCAGTTTTTTCCGAGATATGTTTGTAATACATGCTATAGTTGTCAGAAAATTGCAATGTACCTCTAATCCCTAAAGCAGAATCTCGTACAAGATACAATTTCCGCATTCAATGTTTAGCAGTATTTAATAGATATTTAAGCTCATGTATAAGTACTACCGTTGAAACATGCTACTAACGTCATATCTAAAGAAGTTTCAGTTTTTAATCGCTAATGGAATAGCGTTAAAGATTTCTAAAGGTATATGAGGATTGAAGGCAGGGACGACTCTACTTGTGTATCGGTGATCAGAGCCATTTAATTTGGGGGGGTATTTTGATACCAGCTCTTAGCAATTGGTTACTAAATGCGTGTGTATTGTAAGTCCCTGCAGGAGAGACCCCCGTCGCATCCCTCAACAACATGGCCCCTCTTGCTCAGATCACTCGTAAGCTTGGTAAGTCACTATAATTTAGCAATCTTCAACGCACGGTCATCCTAGGAACGGTTGTACATGCAGTCAGTTGTCAAATGCGTCCGTGCATTACCACTTTATGTAGCCATGCTCGCTTATAAAAATTCTTACGAAACGAAGATGTCTAACAGGACATTTTTCAATCATAGCAGCAGCGTATTTAGTGGCCGAGCGTATGTCTTTACTTTGAGGATGCGAACGGTCGATCGTAGAACAAGCGTAATGAAATATTCGTTTGATGTAGGTCTGGGCATCTATGGTGACAGTAACAGTGAGTCCGAGGAGGAGCAGAACGAACACGTCCAGGCTCAGAATAACGACAGCGATGAAGAGCTTATAGTACGTATTACCTCGCACATACGTTGATTAATTTGATCGCAATCGTTGTGCCTCGCGGTAGAAGAGTGAAGAACGTATTGTTTTCGTAGGAAACATTGAAACGTCGTCAGCAAGCGTTCAAAAAGACGGAAGAGGAAATCGAGGCGCGCCTTGCCGAAGAGGACGAAAAGGAAGAGCAGCGTTACGAAGAGCAGTACAATAAACAACAGGAAAATCATACTGGTAATACAAGCTGCAGGGATACAGGTATGTTTCGAAATATAATAAAATTAAATCGCTATTACGTCATTAAGCGTAACTTCGAAACATCATACTTTAGTTGATGAAAAAAAAACGGTAAATAATCAAAGAGAAGCGTCTGAAACTTTATCGAGCGGCGGGCAAAGTCCACAGCAACAAAACGTACCGCCTGACACGGCGAAGGCTAGCACTCCATCGGGATCGGCCGATTCTGAATATAGCACTTCCGAGTCCTCGAGCTCGGACTCGAGCCGTAACTCTTTGAAGAAGAGCAAGTCGAGCAAAGCGCGCGATCGTGAGTACCGAAAGAGGAAGTCTAAGAGTAGAAGTAAATCGAGAAGCAAAAAGTCCCGATCCCATTCTTCCGAGCGTGGACACAAACGCAAATCCAGGTCTAGATCGATCAAGTCACGCAAAGAATACCGTTCAAGATCATCGAGCAATTATAGGTCCAATAAGAAACGCAGATCAAGATCGAGAAATCGAAAGCGGCAGAGATCACGTTCGAGGAGCTCCCGTAGATCTAGATCTCCGTCGGTTGCTAGAAAATGGACACGTTCGCGTTCCAGAGGGAAAAGAAAATCTCGCTCACATTCAAGAAGTCGAAGAAGGAGTCGATCTCATTCTCCTAGACGCAGTAAATCTCGCACGAGGGACAAGCGAAGGACACGATCCAGATCAAGGGGCAGAGATAGATCTCGATCCCGTTCGAAGAATCGCAAACGTTCGCAATCTTACGTTTCTAGGAGCAGGAGGATGAGTCGGTCTAGATCTAGGGATCATAGAAAATCGCGATTGAAATCACGGCAGTCGAATCATCGGGACGGTAAGAAGTCATCGCATCGGTACAGGAATTGAGCCTTACCAGCTTCTAGCCAAGGTTGTATATACATTCATATTAATACTTTTCACATATTAACACGAGAAACAGAACATTTTGTTCTTCATAGACTAGAGGCCAGACCGAAGATTTTAATTGCGCAATTGATTAACTGTCCATTGAACTTCCCATACATATTTGTTAACCGTGCCAGAACGTCTATGACAAATGGCTCGAACTTATTAGGCGTATAAATGGAATTAGCGAGTTAATTATAGCGACAGAAACTTTGTAATCGTGCGGTGAGAGTTTAAAGTACAGAATAATAGAGGTTTTTATCTTAGTATACCAAAAGTCTGCAATTGTGCTATTGTTTTTCGAAGGATGATTTCTTTCCGTTGTCTTTTATCGAATCCGTTTCAATCGGTCAAACTTAATCGGACGCAATGATAAGTGCCATCCAAACACTTTGCTTACAATGATGAAGCTCTCGTTAGTCGGATTAATTTTGTACTGATGCTCATTGATCTGTATTTCAAAGTACTTCACAACGAATAATCCCAATTCTGTCCCCATAATTTTAAGCTTAATTTGATTAAATATCCGTTACTCCGAAGAAACAAATCGAAGATCCAAAGCTATTAGTTCTCTAAAAGATTTCAAGTTTAATTGTATTATCGGAATATGTCAGAGTCAGTGACTATTAAAGATAACGCAGTACAAAGAAATTTTAGATTTGACGCTCAGTGTAATTTTATTACTATCTCGACGCAACTAATAGCCATAAATATTTGTCTTAAGATACGACTTCGAAATATTTACGTCGATTTTCTTACTGTAGTATAACGCAATGCGACAATTATTTTACCTGACTTATGTACCAACTGATATTTCTCCATTAACCAAGTGATAAAACTTTATTACGAAAATGGGGATACCGGCGTGTATCTTTGAACAGAGAGATTCAACTATTCATCTAGTTGTATATATTGAGATACGCTTGACATACATTAAATCGATCGTTTGAATGTATTGCAAGACTATTATATGATAAGTGTAATAATTCATTTTTAATTGAAATAAATAAAAAAATATATATATGCTAATCTGGACGATTCCCAGACTAAAGCTAGTTATTTTTTAGCATATTATTTAACTCGTTACATTTGCCACTAATTTTTGCTACAACGCGTTCTGAACGCGATACCAAATTTTATTTTTTTTCACGAGAATGATTTATATTTTATAAATCGATGGGTAATAAGTCAGATATGTCTAACGAAACAAGAAATAAAATCGACGTATCGCAATATTTATTTAGCTTCGTACAGTCAGCACTTTAAAACTATATTCAATTTTTGATCCACTGATGGCAAAACGACTTCGTTTTTTTTTCTTAGGCTACAAACAGAGTGGAAGAGATGTGAACAAAACAAATACATACACATGGGAATAATTGTGTATGACTTTTCAAAATTGTTGGTTTTGATCCAACGCAATAAATGATGGTAATTAAAAAATACTAGAGGTAATCTTAACACCAGGTTTACGATCAGCTCTTGTTTACCTATCTCTACGGATACGCGTCGATTTGACCACACAGAGAATTTCGAGATTAGAAAACTTTGAGGAAAATAAATTTTGATACATAATTTGTCTCGTTAAATGGATAAATGTTAGTACAAGTGGTGGGAGAAAAAATGTAAACTGTTTTTGTAATTTTTCTCATGAAATTGGAATGCGTCAAAAAGACGCGTCCCGTAAACCTAGTGTTAAAGACATATTAATTGCACCCCTTTTAAACAAACCATTTGTATATTTACGAATATGTATTGTGTATCGTATACTGGGAAGAATTTTATCGTCGGAGAATAAGATCAGCTTGCATTTTCCCCGAGAAAACAAAATAGAAAAAATAAAATAATTATGAGACAAGATTGCTTCTAGTGGAAGAGAACAGATTTAAGAATCCGATAAGATGTTCATTTTTTTTTTAACGTTTCTATATACATTTTACCAAGTGAAATTCCTGACATAAGAAAGAACAATATACGATCGTCGTCCTTCCGCATTTTGATTTTCTCACACCGCGTTATAACGAACCATGGATACTATGAGAGAAATTCCCGACCATTATTTAAATTCGCGGGAATATTTTCACATGGTGGAAAAAGATAATTTTTAAACTACATCGATTTGTGTCCGTATTGTGATAAACTCTTCTTCCGCGCATGATATAAGTTATTAGACTAATAGAGCTCACTTTTTACAAAAGGAGATTGAAGAAGAAATAAAGAATTATAATTCTAAACATGTGTATGCTTAAAAAGTTCCCCCTCTGTCAAACATCAGTTCTATTGCATTATTATAATTTATTTCATATAAACATTTGATACAGTTTTAAAATTTTATTTGTAGAACTTAGTTTTAGTAATAGTGTTAATAGTAATTAGAGCCTATAGAATATAACATGTCAGAGAGAAATGGATGGAGTGATGAAGTTTTAAAGTTTGGTTTGGCATGATATCATTAATGTACTTTGTTACATTTGGATATATATATATATATATATATATATATATATATATATATATACATACACATCCATATATATATAGATATATAAAAGAACATCTGCAGAACAGAATGCAACAGAGTTTCTATCGTGAATTTACAGGACGATATGATTGCAAATGTTTCTGAAGATATCACTGTGAAAGGGACAAGAAACTCTAACTGTTTCTTCTAATTTGTTAATTCTCGACAGTAAGCAATTGTCCAAACTTCAATTAAAAGTCTCGCATTCTGTTTCGAATTTAAAAAATTACAAACACTAAATGAAACATATATTTTGGTCTGCATATCTCAAATAAAAACGACGACCGAAATAAATATATACATAAACAAAATAAATGTGAATTGTTTAATTAAAACCAACCAACGACGTTCTAGAAATGGTTTTTTAACAGTTATTTTTCAATAACCAAACTATTTCTTATAGTAATAGTAGTTTCCATTTAAATAAGATTTCGATATCAACGATAGAATTTTTAGCTGGTGAAATCAAACGCGTTTAATAAATTAAATAATTATTGTATTCCGAAAGCAATTACGACAATAGATCGAATGCAAAGAGATTAAAATAGAAATGATTTCTACGATTATCGAAAAAAACGAAACTATCGTTTTCATTTTCCAGTAGTAGGTACATGGTTTTATTACGGTTTAATTATGAACATTTGGTGACGTGTATCGAACGTCTTATATTTCTTTCGTATACTCAGCATTCTCTGTAACATTAAAACGAGCGTTCGAGGGAAATTAAAGATTTAACAACAGCTTTGTTATATTTCACGGCATTTTAATTTTGTGATTAAATGCACTCGGCATTACTGGTTCCTGATATGCTTCATTCAACGATTTTTCATCCCTTTCTATGATACGCTTCATTCTGCCAATTATGTTTAACAAGGCAATGATATGTCACATGTAACGCATGCCATAAAATTACTACGCACGGAAGTAACAGCTCCGGCAAGAAGGTACGGTATTTTTGGAAAGACTGTCGCACACCTATTTTCGAATGAATTACTTAGTACATTAATTAATTATATTAATTAGTATACAGACAAACCACCACGTATGTACTCTTGAAACCCTTTCTGAAACCGTAACCCATGAAATTCAAAAGGTTCCGTGTGCCATGCTTGAAAGAAGTATAGTAATTTCGCCATTCGTCTACGAGAATACCTCGACAAAAATAGACGTCACCTAACGTAAGTGATTTTTCGCAGCTGATTATTTTTTTCTTATATTTCGTTGTGTATTCTCAAATGGCAATGTACCAATTATGTATGCAAACAATAAATTTGTTAACTCCTTCGAAAATAAGTGTGGCAGCCCTTTCAAAAACACTATACCTTCTTACCGAACCCTGTATAAGCCAATTTCTTTTAAATACACTGTTCTACAGTGATCTTCCTTCCTGAATGAGATATGATTAATTAGAATTTTCAATCGACGATTCATTCGCACCTGGAGAAATGATTATTAATTTGTTTCCGAAACCGCGTGGCAGGCAATTTGTTTGTTGAAAATTTGGAATCCCCATCGCAATCTATAAATTCAGGATCAGGAAGAAAATATAAATTAGATTCGCAGAACAGTTAGTCTGAAATCCCGAATAAATAAAATCTGGCTTTACTTTCGAGTTCACTCCCGTACTATCCATGCGATAGGCACTCTGTGATATTTCTCGGCTGCGTTGCTCGTCGTTAATACCGAGGAGATAAAGTTCAAGGTGACAGACAAAAGTTTTCGATTGCGATAAAATGTGTCTGATAGGGTCACAATTAAATTGCATGTTGTCTGCAGACAAATGGTTACTATAAAATAAGGTACGTATTTTGATCTATGTGGATAGCTATTGGGAATTGATATCGACTAATCTTAATTATACTCGTTATAACATAGCTTAGTTTAAATATACAGTAAATATACATTTATGCTTAAACTGTCAAAATATCCTCACTCTTCGCGATAACGCAATAGGACAGGTGAACAGTTAATGGGTCAATTGCTGGCGGGATTACACTACAAAATACATAATATACACACCCAAAATATTGTACGTTTTGAAAAAGATTCTCGTAAACTGCCAGCCGAAATATTTTTCAAACTTCAGCTGGAATTTAAAGTTTCAAAAATAATTGAAGCATTTTTACATTTTAATTTTCATGCCGATTTCTTGCCTTTGAAATCATGCGCACTCAAGAATTCGCTATTTTCGGTTTGCAATGTTCTTCAAAATGTACGATATTGTATACTATATAGTATATACAAACATTTGAGTGATCTACTTCTTGCTATGATCTCGTGTAATTTATTTGCAGAGTGTTCGATGGAATGTTCTTTTTATGTCAACACTGTATGATTTTAAGGGAGTTGTATTCTAATAAAATATTTGTTAAACTTTCATTCTGAGTTTAAACTGACCCACGGAATTAACATAGCGACGCGCGTCGAACGTGGATAGCTTTCGTATACTATGGAAATGACATTTGTTTTTGACACGTGTAGTTTGTATGTATAAATATATACTAATTTATGTGTATCTATGTATTGGTAGAGATAATTTTCTATACGTAATAAGATTGTCAATGAAAGTAGGTTTCAAGCGAGAATATTGTTACAATTTAAGCATAGTATCGTTAATTCGCTTTATATAAGGACTAGACTCAATTACTTATAATAATAGTTTCTTACGTTACGATATTGCAAAGAAATGTAATTGTAAGCTATAACAGTGAGTCGCCAACGTAAATTTACAACGCGAGTCTTCCAAACCTGCTACTCAAGATCCGCTTTTACTCGGTCCAATAGATTCAACGAGAATGTTTAATTTTGTCTCCAATGTATTAATGCGTTCCTCATCAGTCTTCGCATATTTTTCTATGGCATTTTTCTACTTTCATTTTATAATTAAAATGTAGATCATGTATATTACTAAATCAGAGCGTAATTAAATACACCCCCAAAACTTTTTTAAGTAAACAATATCGCGATAATATAACATTCCCGTTATTAAAGAATTAACGCGTTTCTGATTTTATAATTTCGATCTGTCATCGTAAAAAAGAATGTTCGTAGCAGGTTTCGATTTCTCACATTGATCATCGTTTTATCGCAAAGCCAATCAGCAAATGCATATGTTGTTTACAAATAATCATAGCAAAATAGTTTCGTATGTATATAATACTATAATGACATCAAGTATATAAAGTACAGGATAAACAGTTGAAAGTTTAAAAGGACACGTGAATCTACAGGAAAAGAAGATTTTGGGTGACAGCCCTGAAAATCATTATCATAATATCCGTAAGTTTTAAACATTCCCACTAGCAAATAATGCAACGATGTGTTTTTATTTCTTTTTACTGTTTATGGTCTCAATAGAAGGATGATTATATCTTTCTTATCGTTCCGATTTGCATTCAATGTTATGGCGTGGCATAACGCAAAGTAAAAGCGCATTTTCATGGGACATTTGAGTACGTTAACGTTCGTGATTTCATCTCCGTTGTTTCAATTTTCTTTTTGTTTTTCATAAATTCGACGATCCCCTTTGTTTCGAAGATTCGCTTTTCTTTCTTCCGCAATCTTCGTTTTCCGAGGACAATGAATTTGCAAATGAGAATGCGTCTAAAGTTATGGAAGGCTCATCTAGCTTCGCTAAACACGCGTTACACGCATTACATAAATAGTTTATAAATTAATTAAGTACAAAAATTACAAACTTATTAACAAAATATTATTGGCAAGACTGTGGTACAGCCGAATCGAGAGGCATACAAATTTCTATCGTTTTTCATCTCCTGGAATCGTTTAACTCGATATTTGGATAACTTAAGAGGGACGAAGTGATTTTGTGTTTTCGAAGTAGATCTTTGTAATCTGAATTATCTCCTCACGAAGTTTGGAAAATTCACATGCAAGGAAGCCAAGATTCGCATAAATACGTAATTACGAGGCAAAGTGTTTCGATTATAACAAAAATCGTCGTGTTAATTACAGAATAGAGTTACGCGAGAATTCATTTATCTTACATTGTGTGTATCATACCAGAAATAGGAGTTGTGTTGAATACTTAACCCTGGAAGAGACAATAATGTTGGTCTTCTTTGGAGCAGCAAAGAAATTGTAACTTAGGAGGGGGTTAACAAAATTGATTCTTCTTTTCAAGATTAAGACGTTGTTTGCTCACGAATGAAACTTTTTAGTTTGATTGCTGTCGCTTCTGGGGTTAATGCGCACGTGAATTTGGAGAGTTACTTATACGTATCAGTGTCGGGCATTAATCGATTAATTTCTTAGTCAACCAAGTCAATCGATTAGAAATCATACTGCAAGTCGGCCGTCGAAAATTGAGAGTCCGGCAGTTCGGAAATTCGGCAAGCAACTTTAACAGTCTCCGCATTTTGGAAACAATGGTCGTAAACCGTTTCGTGATTATTGCCAGCCCTAGTACGCGTCACAGGGTGTTCCACGTAATCGTAACCGTGAAATTGTAGAGCTACGCCAGAAATCGCAGAAGTATGAATAGTAACTCAAAGTATGATGCGTACTCATTTTTTAATTCATATCTACAAGCCAGCAAGTATCATACATCCCAAAAAAAGTTCTAATACTTAAAAATTATGTAAACCACTAAACGGTGAAATTATTTTTGTCGAAAATTAACAATGAACAATTCCTTGTTAAGGTCTCGTATCGTACCTCTGCAATTATTGTACGTAGTCATAACCACGCGGTCCACCCTGTATAGTTTTCTTATGCTTTGTTTTTCGTTATCTCTTCTATCGTCCGCACCTTCCGCAATTTTCCGAGCAAGTTTCACTGAGTTTCTACATTAATAAATATTATTATCGAGATTATCTTCGAAGAATATCGTATTTAAATTACCTAACGCATATCACAGAATCCATATACTCCTTTAAAAAATTACACGAACGCAATAACACAATACAAAACGATAGTACAGCACGATTACATAAAATTACGTAGGCCTAATAAAAACTAAACTCCGTGTGTTGCGTTTCTTGAAGCTCAATCGAAGTAATCATAATTTTGTGCTCCTAAATGGAATTACCGTGAATTGACTGTTTTTTTTTAGGTCTGCGTTTTTTCTTTTACTAAATTGAAAGGAGTAGGTTCCAAGTATTATTGACAATGAGCCGGTTCTTTAACGTCCGAGCAATGATCACGCGACATTTTCACAACAATCTTCCACTTTCAAAGCGAGCGAGTTAATTCGATAATTTATTTTAATTATTTAATAATTTAATTTGCTATCGAGTCGTAACTATAAATAAAATTAACATCACGATTTGCAGGAATTTCTTTTCAGATTCTACGCTTGGTTCAAGGTCGCGGAATTTTGCTATTCATTTTTCAACCATGCAGTAAACGTTAGCTCAGATTCGTGTGATATAAATATTCATAAATTATTCATTGCATTCATTCAGATCCTCTACGTATATATTAAAATATATAAATTCTGCAATTGAAATCATTTGAGCTCGCGCTCGCCGGTTACACGTACGCCAATTTTGAATCGTTCTCACAGTTTCTTCTTTCCTCCGATTATTATGCTAAAAAACCCGTAAAACTATGACAAGTATAATATTCCGTGATCATCGTCCTACAAGTTTTACGATCTGCGAGCGAGCAACTTCAAACTGTATATCCCGAAGAATTTTCATATAATTTATCGATATGGATAAATTAACGTAATAAAAGATATGTCATAGCAAGTTGGACATTAACTGTAATGAGTATGTTACAATACTATACGAATACTCTTAACAGTTTAACCAATATTATCTGTATGGTACAGTTACGCGTGTTACGATCCGTTTCGGTGAGTCTATCTTCTCGGAGATACCTGTAACCATAATCAACATTTATTATTAATTGTGTTCTAATTATATTCTCCGTACATCTAATCGTTTATGTTTCATAACGTGTACGCGTTTCAACCGCTTTTAGGGATTAATGCTCCGAAGGGGGTACATTTAATGTACATTACAAATATCACCCTCTTCCCATCTGCAACTTTTTTTTCAATTATGTAAGAAGTATACATATCGATGCATTATATAAATTCGACCGATTCTTCCGGATATAATTCTCCCCGACGCGACAGTTCGAAAATAATTGAAGGAATAATTGAAAAAATTTCAAAATGAATTTCAAAATGAACGTACTTATAATCCCCTTTGAATTATACACATCTGTGCTGTGAACTAATATCATTCTGTCGATTGGTAGTGTATCGGGTGTACGAATAATTATCGTACTCCGAACTCACCTTCGTCACTGAAACGGAGCGATGCTGAGGTCACGAAGAGACTACTGGTTGAGCAGGGTGTTAGTCACCTCAGAGATGGACAACAGAGGACTCCCGGCGTCCGGTTTGGAATCTGTGGGACAGTTGGGCCCATTCCCGCCGCCGCCGCCGATGATGCCACTACGTGCTGATGGTGGTGGTGGTGCGGCGGGTGGTACAAGGCGCTGCTGTTGTTGGTGCTGTTGTCCTGGCCGATGGCCATGCCTACTCCCGTCCCCGTTCCCGTTCCCACAGCCGACGGTGGCGTGCTGCAACCAAAAGTACGTCCACCCGTTATCTTACGTTCGCTCGTTGTCCTCTCTCGCCCTTACGAGGGAACGTTTTAGTGTCGCGCATCGATCTGGCTGAAATTTTGCAGAAACGTTTCTATGATCAATCCGTCGTCAAAATCTGCCACTCCTTCGCGTACTTCGTAATTCGTAAACAAAATCTGTCCCAAGACTATACGCATTCCGTCTCGTCAAGCTACCTAAACACCTAACTTCAGCCAAAGTCCATGCGCACAGATTTGTGACTTGTGCAATGCATCGTTCGTAAAAGAAAAATCCGGCCTTAACTAAAGGTTATATTCTCTTTTTAAATATTACTTCCGAAACGTCGCAGTTGTAAGTTTGCGACGATGATTTACGCACACCCTGGGTACATACGTAAAAACGAGGGTTTTGTTAACCCCTTGTCCTACACGAAGTTCGGTCACACGCCGTGCCATTCGACTGTTCAGCCGTGTGCCAGAACTGGCGCACGATTGAAGGAAAAAAGGAAGAAAAAAACAATTTATTATTTCAAAGTGGATAATGAATTACTAGCAATTTGTAAATGAATACTTAGCTTAATATACTCGATGTGAAATAACTTCAATCGTTGGTTCAAATAATAATACGCGGAATTTTATGCATCAATTCCTCACCACGAGTCAGACTCATGGTCTTCGCTTATGGCACAAATTCTTTACCACGAGTAAGACTCGTGGTTATAGGACAAGGGGTCAAATAATTCAGCCCCCCCCCCCTCCCCCAACTAGTCCCATTGGCATGAATTCAGATACCGCGATCGTCGTTAAACGTCGGCGAAACAAAAAAATTATTCTAAAATCTGTGAGGCAGCAGTGACACTCACTGGGGCGTGTGCCTTGGTGGTGCGGGGTGGTGATGGTGGTAGGGATAGTACTGGTAGTGGTGGTGGTGTTGCACTCCTTGCCATACCTCGGAGCCCGCTTCCCCGTGGCCATGGCCAGGATGAGAATGAGCGTATCCGATAGTGCTGGCCGCTGCAGCCGCGGCTGCAGCAGCCGCTGCTGCCGCGGCCTGGTACTGGGAAGTAGTCACGGGATATTGCTGATGCTGCTGCTGCTGTTGCTGTTGATGGTGGGGCTGTTGATGTTGCTGCTGCTGCTGTTGATGCTGTTGCTGCTGCGGCGGGGGTGGCTGCGATTGTTGCGCCTTGTTTCTCGGTGGACTAGGCGCGGTGGTTTGTTGATCACTGGGCGATGTTTGCCTCCACTTGCACTCGCCGTTCATAGAGTTCATTTCGGCGAGCGATTTGAGAGGATCGCCTCCACCCGCGGCGTTCGTGGAGTGCGTGGAGGAGTGGGTCGAGTGAGGCGTGGGTGGACTGTAACTGCCGTTGTTCCTTGGGGGTGTGCGCGATGGCGGCGCACCCCACATGAGGACCGTTTGCCTGGGCGCCTCGTTCCCATAGACCTCGGGCTTAACGTCTTCTATCTTTGGGGTGAGAACGCCGTTCGTTGCCCCGGTAACCGGTGAACTTCCGGCCGAGTTGCTGGACGACGCACCACCTTCAAGGGAGTGCCTGCTACCGGCGCGCACGATGTTGATGTCCGTCGCCGCGGGATGCATCGTCGACGCACTGGCGACGGGACTCGCCGCGTACGGTGAACCACTGACGCTACTCGGATGTCTAGTTTCCACGTAACTGTATTTCGGTGATTCGCCGAGTTGCTGGCAATAGAGTTTCTCGTCGGCTTTGTTCGTCAGTTGGTGGGTCTCGTAGGTGGGCAGGGATACGTCGATGAAGCCATTGTACGCGGTACTCGTGTGATATTCCGGATAGTACGAACCCAGGGGCCTGTATTGAAATAGATTCTCGGTCGCTGCACTGAGGTACCTGAAAGTGTACAGTTTTTCGTGACGGTTAAATGTAACTTCGTGCTTAGCAGCGATGCGGGATTAATGAATGACGTTAATGAAACTGAAAACTAATTGTTGAAATATAGTATACATTTGACTGTGTTCGTATAGGAAACATAGAATGAGCGAGCGCGCTGAGGAGTGTGTGAAAAGAACGCATATATGTATGTCTCCCCCCTTATAAAGCATGTCCGTGAGTATCACGTACATGAGAGAGCTACCGAAATGCGCGATGCTCGCACGTCTGTTACTCCGGCACGAGCAATTGCTAGTAACCGAACACCACGGACAGTTTTGTAATACAAGGTCTTCAATAAATCGTCATTGTTATCAAGTAAAATTAAAGTCCTCACCGCTAAACCTCAATTTCTCTAACACTAATGCTCGGAATCAAGATATACTTCGAACAGTTAGTTACTAGGTCACAGTGGGTACAGGTACATCCTTTGCAAACTCACCTATTGTCTAACGCGGTCGCCGGGTACAGAGTTTGATGATAATTGCCGGTATGACCGATGTAAGTCGTCAGGGATGGATCGGTGGTGGCTGCCACCGCTGTAGGTCCGTACGGCGTTGGATACATCGTGTTCAAATTACTGTATGCCGCCGCGACTGCGGCTGCCGCACTTGTGTCGGCCGTCAGGTAATCCACGGACGCTACTGTAGGCGTGACTGGCGGTGAAACGGACGACTGTGCCGAAAGCTTGGTGCGTTTGCTTCGGCACGTTGATAGGAAGTCTCTCAGTTGCGTCTTGTATCGTCTGTTCACTCTTTGCGACGTCGGTTGCGTCGGAAGCGTTGGCGTCATCACGGATCCCGTCAGACTATCGCTGTCCGAGAAGTAACTGTTGGTCAGCCCGGCATCCAAGTAGCTCACTTTGAAATCCATCGTTCGTTTGCCCAGAAGGTCCCTGCCTTCCTCTTCCCTGTAAAAGGACCGATGGCGTTAAATCATCGACGATGAAAATTGTTTACGATGAAACTTACATTAGAGGTCTATGCGTGCTAATAACGAAATCTGGCTTTGAGTTCTTGTAGACTAATCTCGAACTGGTTTGTAACCACTGCCAGCCGCCATCTTTTTTCTGAAATCTGTACGCTATCATACCCGAAGCCCCAGTTTTCAATACTGAAATCATATTTAAAGAATCATGTTATAACGAATATTTTTTTTAATAGTTTACACAGATCGACTGTAATATTGGGTAGTCGATAGAGAAGCGTCTTACGTTCTTGGTGAGCACTCGCGACGTAAGCTAAATCATCGTAATGGACTAGATCGTATCCGCCAAGATTAGCGAGCTCCGCGTCAGAGTATCCTAGAAGCATCTTTCCACGCTGATCCATCGACACAAGCGCAAGGTCCAATTTGTGCTTGCTCTTGAACATAACGTCCTTCTGTGGTACCTCCAAGAGGGACGGTGGGCCAAATGGTGTGCAGAGAGCAAACAGCGCCAATGGCGGCTCCTCGGTCTTTCGATTCTGACCATGAAGTATTTTAACGCGGCCTCTGATGTCGAGACGCTGAAAGCAAGAAATTAAATTTAACGAAACCATTGCTTATAAACATATTAGCTACGAGGTACGAAGTTATTCGTCGCGAATACCCATGGGTAAGTGAATCACCGAAAAGATTTTGTTCAACTGTCAATTTCGCGACAAATATCGCGATACGACGATCAGCGGCTAAATCCCCGTAACGACGAAGCGAGACACGGAACGGTGGATATCCATCTTGGCGCGAAGGATGCCGCCGACCGACGGCCCGGCCTTTTTGCTGTAAACCTTTTACGATTACAGTTTCATTTTCATAAACGTCAAGGCGGCACTCTTTTTGCACAATGCCCGGGCAGCCCTTCTCGCGAATTGCGCCTTACCTCTACTCGTATCTCGAAGCGGATACTCGTTGTCCTTTATAGCTTTCAGACTGACCTTGTCCCTTACGTTCGACAGCGTTACACACCTCTGTATTTGCTGGATGTTTGCCGTAAGATAATTAGTGTTTTGCCGCGCCACTTTTAGACTTGCCATTTCCTTCGGCGTCGGGATCTGGTTTTGTTCAGCGTTTTGATTTATGTGTGTCGTTTTTTCGACGACGGAGTTTCGTGGACAGCCGGTCAGAAATTTTGTACTAGATTTCACTTTTTCCACGTTTGTCTGTATTTCGTTGATGTTTCGATTGACGCGTGGTTGATAATGGGACCGGAGTAAACGAATCGTGGGATACCAAAATTAAATATAGTAGGTATATTGTCTCGTTCATTTCGTCTATCCTTCCGAATATTATGTCAAATGGTTAGTAGAGTATAGCGAACACGTTTGTTTATAAAAAAGGATGAAACGTATCGATCGCTTAAATAATTTGGGACACTAGAGACGCATGATTCAACACCTAGGGACACGTATTTCTACGCGTACACGCGTAGGTTTTTACGAGTAGGCAGATCGAAGAAGTGTGAGTAGACGAAACAAAGAAAGAGAATGGAGAGTGAACGACGGGAGGTGCTAGTGGAAAAAAGCAATTACTCTGGAGAAGAGGAAACAGAACGGACGGCAGAAGAGCCCGGAGTCTCCTCTCCTCTCCGTTTTTCTTTATGACAGTGAAATTATTAATTACTGTTTTGTATGCCGGCACTTTGCTTTTGCGAGCGTGAAGGAGTGTTATGAGCGCAATGGCGATGCATGCCATTACTTCGTTCTGTTCCTCGCATTATCAACGACAGGGTAGGGTTTTTTTTATGCAAACGAGGACGCCCGTAAGAATAAATGCGAAATTCCCTAGGGACATAATTTTACCGCTGAGGAGTTAACGCAATGTTATTTAAACTTACCAAAAAACCCGACGTATTATCCAGAAGACAACGGAAGCGAACGGTGAAACTACGCTCCAGAAGGTGACCGTGTTGAGGAGAGAGAGCATCGTGCAAAGGGATGTTTGCACTTTCCGCGGGTAAGAAGGAATTCCACATCAGCTGCCTTTGTAATTCCTCTCGATCCTCGCTGTGCACCAATTCGTAGACGCTTTGATGAACGATGTCAGACTAAAAGAGAAAAAATTTGTTGGTAAATGTACGTAATAACAGATTTTCACGTTATATTTTTAATATTTTAAACCCCATCGGTCAGTACTAATTTAATAATGTGTACGAAAATGATTTCTACCAATTAAATAAATTCAGATATTGAATTATTTCACGCGCGTTAATTAGAATAAAGATATTAGAATGTTCCTTATAATGGTGTAATTTTTGCGACTCGATCCCAAGAAAGCAGAGTGGCGCAGTGGAAGCGTGCTGGGCCCATAACCCAGAGGTCCGTGGATCGAAACCACGCTCTGCTATGAAGTTAAATTTTTTTTTCTTTTTTATAATTTTTCCTGATAGATGTTAATAAATATTTTAGACGTTTTTATTTTTACTATAGTTTTATCGATGCGACTGCAAAAATGTATTTGTACCGATACCGCTTGCAAAATCATTTTAACAGAATTTCTTTAAGAATTTGTTTCGATAAGCACCAAGAAGCAATAATAATTTTTTTTTATTAGGGTTTTCGCGTGGTCGAACGACTTATAGGGATTATGTTAAAATCTTATGTTAAAATATCAAACGTACTTAACTAATGGATGTAAATCAAAATGAATAGCTATTCAGTGTACAATGACTGATCGAATGAACGAGTTAGTAATAAATTGATGGTTTTGAGCAGCATAATCGAAAGTAACATAAATATTATTTCCAAAAAGTTAGCAGAGCGTGGTTTCGATCCACGGACCTCTGGGTTATGGGCCCAGCACGCTTCCACTGCGCCACTCTGCTTCGGTTTTAGTTGTTAAAAAATATTTTTCGACTTGCAGCTTTCTCATTTTTTCATTTATATCCCTTTGGAAAAGACTACCGCTTTATATGGCTCATTCCTTTTACCTCTAGGTCACCAATAAACGTTTAATACGCTTTTATATGTACCACGCAATCTTGTTTATTAAATGGTCCTATGTAATTATACGTTTTATATGTGTTCAAAATTTAATTTAGCGTTATTAAAGTTATTCCTAAAAATTAAAAAAGTTTATTTCACAAACGAAATGAAAGTATCCTTTTCTTAATAAAATCATTTCAAATTTGCCGCCAATAAGCTCGATGTTATTGATCCGGTTATACTAGTTCCAGTAATCAGTGACTTTAACTTCCCTCTTCACATCAAAGCAGAGTGGCGCAGTGGAAGCGTGCTGGGCCCATAACCCAGAGGTCCGTGGATCGAAACCACGCTCTGCTAGTAAGTTTTCTTTTTTTTTTTTTTTCGTCATTCCAAATACCACCTAACCAGTTACACGCATTAGGCTCCTCTATCATTTATTTAATCATTTATTTAGAAATCGACAAACAAATTATTCGCTTGACAAAGTGAATTAACGTTTCATTATTTCATTACATCTATTAATTTAATTTAATCAATCTTTTAAGGTGCCACTTTGGATGGTCCACACGGCCAAGTTTATGATTCTTATTTTCCATTGTTTATTTTACCCACATTGACAATACCTTCGTCACCGAGCGTAATCGTGATTCCGCACGAAGCGGAAATTATTAAGAAGCCACCAACAGATTCAGTTCGAGATATCGTGTCAAGATTTTGTAGGCTAAATTAATAAGGTTTGATATTTGCTCCAAAATCGTCGTGTGACATTCGTGCGTGTTCTATTGCCCACTGATCGTGACAACCGTGAATTTGAGCTTTTCTAGCGGCGAGTTTCATGAATATCATTCCAACCAGAAAAGTTATATCGAACCAAGTAATATATACCTACAATTTTTCGAATAACATATGAAAAATGACTCTTCCGCTATAATACCAAACTCTTGGATAAATAATTCCTAACGACTAATTCAACATATTTCTCGAAGCATCCTCCGGCCAGGACGAAACGAAGGTACTGGCGAAGGTAGTGGCATTATTTCAGGAAATATCTGATCGGTCGTGACGTCGCCACGGGGACACAGGCGCATATACTGCACATGTACCTACACGTGTCCGACGCACTTTATCGTGCATAATTAATCCGGACTAGCACCGGGCGAACGATGAGCCCCGTGCACGAGGAAGGCACCAGTTTCCTCGTTCCACTCCTCCGTCCCCGGAGGCGGGAAAACAGATGAAATAAAAAAAAGAGGCGGGGAGGGGAGGGGGGTGAACGGCTAAATCAATCCTACCTAAGAGGGACTAGGCGGATAGGTGTAACCGTGGTATGACTTTTAATCGGATAATCGGGATCGCGCTCACGCATACCCCCCTTTTCGAGCGTACCTCGAGAACCTAGAGAATAGATCGAATTAACTCGGCTCCCGAGCATTGCTCCGTGGTCATGGTTGTTGGGGCTTCGACAGGGGCCAGGAATAATGTAATAAATCAGCCGGTAGAAATGATACGAACGCTCGCATTACGAGCTACCGTAGACGAACGGAATGTGTGGTGCCAGGGTCGCCATTGCGGCCGAGAGCGGAAGGTACCGTACAGTACTAGAAATGTGAGATCTATAAACATCGGCACGGTACGTCAATTATCGTAATTTAATTCAATGCGGCCGGTCGATTCGCGGGAACGCGATTTAAATGTTTAAATAAATCAATAAAACCTTGGTACATGCGCCGACACTGTGCGTATTATGGGGTTTGGTTTTCTTTGATTTTTATAGAATTAAATACGGGATGAGAGTCATGAATCGTACGTTCGGCGGAGTACGTTCATTAAATTTTTTAATAGAAATTGCTGTACATTTTACGATTGTACAATAGCAGTTCTATTATTCGGATATCTAATTACTCGGCCGTTGATAGAGCAATTCGTGTTCCATTGCACTCGAGTGCTCTCAGCATCGATACGCACGCCTCTTAGAACGCTGAGGCTCGTACGGAAAACGCGGAAGTGCAGAAAACGTAAGCACGGTACGGTCCCCGTTTAATAGAGGCTTAAGAACGATGGGAAGCTAGTATCGAAATACCGGCCGGTCGGTTGTCAACGTGGGATTTTTGATCGCGCACGCATCCCGGTCGAACAAGCGTAGAGGAATAGATCGAATTGACCCGATCGACCATTACCTGGTCATGGTTGTCAAGCCACGGGGCGAGTAGGAATAATATAATAAATCACGCGATAGAAGCGACCGAAGCTTTCGAGAGCTACCTTGCATTTCCGATAGCGGGACAGTGTACTTGTACGTACCTGCACCTTCGTACCTTCCTATCGGGAGAGCACGGATCTCACGACTTTCATGTTACTCGCACCGTCCCTACCAAGGTGCAGAAGACCCGACCATTTACTATTTGCATTGCGAACTGAAAAATAATATTCCGAATAATGCGTCGTTGGGATCGGTTGAAAGATCGTACCTTCAACATTATTTTGACTTAACGTCGAGCTTATTGGGTGGCAAATTTGAAATGATTTTATTAAGAGAAGTGTGCTTTTATTTCGTTTGTGAAATAAACTTCTTTTTTATTTTCGCGGATAGCTTTAATTACGCTGAATTAAATTTTGAACGTATATAAAACGTATAATTATATAGGACCGTTAAACAAATAGAACTGCGTGGCACGTATAAAAGCGTATTGAACGTTTATTTGTGACCTAGAGATAAAAGGAATGAGTTATATAAAGCAGTAGTCTTTACCAACGTGATATAAATGAAAAAAAGAGAAAGCTGCAAGTCGAAAAATAATTTTGAACAACTAAAACCGAAGCAGAGTGGCGCAGTGGAAGCGTGCTGGGCCCATAACCCAGAGGTCCGTGGATCGAAACCACGCTCTGCTAACTTTTTGAAAATTGTATTTATGTTACTTTCGATTATACTGCTCAAAACCATCAATTTATTACTAACTCGTTCATTCGCTCAGTCATTGTACACTGAATAGCTATTCATTTTTGCAAACGGTATCGGTACAAATACATTTCTGCAGTCGCATCGATAAAACTATAATAGAAGTAAAAAACAAGTAAAAAAGTAGTAGTCTTTACCAACGCGACATAAATGAAAAAAAGAGAAAGCTGCAAGTCGAAAAATATTAAAAAATAAAAAAGAAAAATCACCACCCGTACGATCGAACGTTACGGTCTTTCGAAGAACATGGTATACCGAAAAAAGTCGTAACACGAAAGCGTGCGTCCATTTCATCGAACGCAAAACGTAACTATATTTGCTCGACGAGTCGAACGCGAAGCGGGGGAGTAATCGTTACTCGATGAACTCTCAGATTACATTTTCTCCATTCCAGACGCGATATCGAGAATTCCTTCCTTTTTTTTCTCTCTCCACAGAATACTCGGGGATCATAAAACTCGGCCTCTCAATAAATATATACGAAGGTACCGCGAAAGCAGCGAGAGCTGCAGGTAAGAGAGCAATCGTTGTATATCGAGAAAGGAGTCCCATGAAGTCCTTCTCCATGGGATCCAATGAATTCAAGCGTCCCGTTTCCCGCGGCTAGCTGTCTAGTCGCAACCCTGCTGGGAGCTTCGATCGCGGCCACGGCGAATGAGAGAGCGAGAGGGAGGGGGGAGAGTCGGAGAGAGAGAGAAAGAGAGGGGGTGAGAGAGAGGGAGAGAGAGAGAGAGAGGAGCGTTTCGTTTGCTCTAATTTTAATTAAAGGGTTATACACGATTTCCGTGGTAATCGACGAGCGCAAGCCGGGCTATACTTCATTGGGACACAGTGGACGTGTAATTGCTCTCCGTACCCTTTATTCTCCCCGCCAACATGTTCTCACAATTTTATTCCCGCTACACCATCGCGTATATCAAGACCCTTGGACGAGAATAACCATCCTTGTAATTTTCATTAATGCCTGATTTATTTTAGTAACGCGTGATTTATGGAATTCTAACGATACTTTACGTCTCCGCGCTGTAACCGCTTCGCGCCAAGATGCCGCGCTTTATTTCCAAATTTTGAATACCTCTACGATTGCGCGGTGTTGGTTTTAACAGGATTCTTCGCAAGTTTCTAGTTTCAATAAAATTGTATTTTGATCGTAAATAGTTTAGCTCGGAACGCGATATGTATTATCGAATCGAATATTAATCGATGGAATATTAATACGCAAGGGACTATTATTCTTTAGCTCCCAAACGCAGTTAGTCGCGTCAAGATAGCGAAAAAAAAATTGATGTACACTCCCGATCTTTCGAAGCGGAGCACGAAGCTAATAAACTGGTTCAAAGAATTCGTTACACGAAACATATCCTTCTTCATTTATTTCGAGTAATAAAATGCTCGGTTATGATTTTTCCAGCGCGCGAGCCGAGGCCAGTTACCGGAGTCAAGCAGAAACTGGCTGTTTGCCGGTAAGGTCCGTAACGTTTGTTACCATTGCTCGTTTAAATAATCTCGAAACATGCATCCGCGGGACGGAGCGGCCGAGTCATGGATGGCTTTACGATCGGCCCTCGTCGTTAATTAAGAGCTTGTAATTATTTAGTGGAGACGCTAGCGCACCCCCGCCGGCATCGAAGCGGTCCCGCTCCTCGGCGGACTTGATTTACATTCCTGCGAAGAATGCGAAAGGCCTCGCCTTCCTTTGCTCTATTTTCTTTTTCTACTTCACCCACCCCAACCTCCCCCCTCCTTCCACCCCCCTCCGTTCGCCCCTTCATCCCTCCCGTCGTCTTATTCCTTCACCTCGGGTCCCCGGCACTTACTCCGCGCATTATTTCTTTCTTTTTCTCCCTTCCCGTTGTCCCTTTTTCACTCCGAAATCGCTTTCATCGACCCATTCGCGTCGAACGCCCGTGCCGGCGCACGTAAATTTTCATCCGTGGACCAGTCGCGATCAGTGATTCTTTGGAAACTTAAAGGGTAGCATCGAAACCTCTCGATATTCGATTGTTTAACCCTTTAAAGGGCATGCCCGCCTTAAGGCAGGGTTAAATTAAATTTCATTTACGCCTGCATTCAAAATATTTTAGCATCTAACAGGCAGCCATGCCTTTTGTTATTGACATTACCCTCAACTGATATATATACGATCAGTTTGATGTGGGAAGTCCGCCAGTACAACGCTAATAATTATTGCGCAATTAAAAAAAAAATTTAATTCGCCTGTTAGAGGGTTAAGGTATCAGAGTATTACAACGTTCGATTTTTAATCGTAAAGTTATTAAAACACTTCCGACTATAATTTTTTCACGTCAGATCGATCAATCTTAAATTATTCTCTCTCTCTAGGATAATTAGCATTTCGGATATCTCTCCCGTCGAACGATTCGATAGATCCACGTTCCACCGCATGCTCTATTAAAACCATATTTCATGACAAACGACTGGTAATGTCGCGAGCGCGCCATTTCAACCCGCCGAACTTGAAAAGAAAAAAAAAAAAAAGAATCGATATCGCAATAATTCAATGTCAGGCGGACAGGTACTAAGGTACCAAGGTACCAAAGTATCAAGGTACGAAGCCATCGGAGGTACGCCCGTGCACCGAGACTCAACCTGAAAGTAAATCTGCCGGGACACCGGGTGAAACCGATGGAAACACGATTCGGCGCGATCAAAGGACCTGCTACAAATTGAAACAAATCAGGAAGGTAATAATAATTAATCCGCGTGGCGCATTAATTATCGAAAGCCAGCCCGAGACGTCCTCTCCACCCCCTCCCCCCGCTCTTATTCTTCCAGCACGGCGGATCGCCCTCGACTGTATCGCCGGTCTTTACCGACGCTTACGTACGCTCACCTACACGCGCGCACGAGCGTCCAAGGTATATAATAACGTGGTACGAAGCGGAATATCGCGGTCCCGAAGTTGAGCTCTCAATTACGTGGGAGAATTATGACGCCACGGCGTTGCCCTCTCCTCTCCCCCACCCCTTCCCTCTCTCACTCTCTCTCTCTCTCTCTATCTCTTTGTATCTTTCTAGCCGATGTCCGACGAGCAAAGGGAAAAGGGGTGAAAGGCGAGAGGGCTCCGGGGCAGCCCGATTGTGTCTTCATTAGAGGCTATTAATTGTCAAAATGTGCCACATAATTCAGTTCGCGCGAACCGGCCCCGCTCGTATCGTCGGGGCACGAGTATATTTAAACTTAACGCGTTCAATTGATTCCAAGGAGAGAGAAAGAGAGAGCCCTTAGGGTTCGATCCTCTCTCCCGTTCCTGAGATCCGAGTAGCGATGGTTCGAGAACAACGCGTCGCGATCGTCGAGATATTGGGCAAACTTAACAGGAAGGATCGCATTTTACCTGACGTGGTCGCGAAATATCTTTTTTTTACAATCGTATAATTTTATTCGTAAAAATGAGCGTAAGCGGGTAATCAAGAGACAAGATCTTGTCTCGGGCCAAGTACAAGTACGCGAGACTAGACCTTGTATCTTTTCCGGAAAGAACGAACTTGGGTTTTCGAGGTGGTCAAATCGCATTAAAAAATGAATGTTTTTTGGAGAGTTTCTTTCGGTAACTTCCGCGTCAGTCGAAAGTTAACTACCGCGAACCCCGAACCCTAACATCTCCAACTCTCTCCCCTCGATTCTCCGTATCGAATAGATTTTCACCCCCTCTCCCCCGCCCATCCCCGTCACTCTCGCGAGCGATAAGAACCCTTTGACCTTTCGGTTAAGTTATTACTTTTATCCGGCACGGGTCACGGGGTATAAAGGCTCGTTGAGCATTGAATCGACTCTATCAGCCCAATTAAGCCGCGTGCCAACTCCATGAACAATCGCGAGAAGCCGGTACTCTTGTCGGGGCTGCTCTCTTTCCCCTATCCTACCCTTTTTTTACCACCACCCTCCCTCCCTCCCCCACCCCCCTCCCTCTCTCTCCCTCTCTCTTTTCATATTTCTCGCGTGAGATACGGAACTAAAGACTCGACTCGGCCTGGTCCCGCTCGTGAATTACGCGAGGAACATTGTGGGTCGATGCTGTCATTACGCGGTTTTTCCTTGGCGTGGGGCCACGATACAGGCTCGCAGTTGCGCGCCCGCGCACTTCTTTCTACAGGGAGTTACAGGGTCGTGTAATCGCGTCATCCGAAACGCCCTGCGATTACGTCGGCTCGGATACACGGTCATCGAGTCGGGAAATCATCGTCCAGCCGTTCTTTACAATGTGTGCACAGTGCGTTTGCGTGTCTGGTTACGTCTCAATGGATACTGGCACGAAGTATCCAGTTTACCGTGGTATTCCTGTTATTAACGTCCTAGATGGCTACCAGGGTTTTGCGTTGCTTTGAACTCCTCGAATTGCCGGGCTCTGGCGGCCTGTTTCGAGGTTCTTGCGTCTTTTTCAAGCGTTTCGATCGTGCAGCTCGGACACTCGAAGTCGTAGATCGTTCGTCGGTCGGGTTCGTGATCAGTTGGTAAAAGTTTCGGACGTAGTGTTTCGTTTGCTGAATTTTTGTTTAATTACCTCGGAATTGAGATTTTTCTTTTTATCGACGCACAGAAATTTGAAGGAATTATAATAGTTTTCCGATTTGTAATAATAATTGTCAGAATTTATTTTTTCCCGACGTTCGTGGCATTTAAGACAATCACGTTGTTTATACGCATATTTCAGAATTACCGGGAGATTCGATTAATGTTTTTAAATATAACTTCGACGAAGGAAAGGTAGTCTGAAATACAGGTGTATAGTTTTTTGAAAACATAGATCCCACCACGAAACGCATCGCAGTTAGACGAGTTAGAAAAGCAAACGAATGAACAAAAAAAATGAATTTAATAAATATCACACTGTTGCGTTGCGTTGCGTGTCTGTTCTGGCGTAAGATTGATGCGGAGGATTAACATCGTGGAATATTTATAATCCAGATAAGATGCTCAAGACGAGGGAAAAGTGTGCAGGTGCTGCTCGATAAAGTTTATGAAAGATACCTCGCAATAAACACGTACCGATATCAAGATTGCGGCGAACGCGTTAACGTTTACCTCGTCCGAATTCGAAATTAATTGAAATCTATATCGACGCGAAAGCACTCTCGCATTCGAATTCCAGGTGAAACGTTCGAGTTAACGAGCTTGATTAAAACACCGTAATTACGTGCCACCGATAACTCGGCGAATATGAATGAAAATAATGTATCTTTTATACAAACAATATGTCCGATGGAAATTGGTATGAAAAAAAGAAATATTCCATTCGTCTAGCTATCTTTAAAATTCTTTAATAAGGGACGCAAAACGGTAACGTATCTTCCATTGCCTGAGATTTGGGATCATCGAATCGGAAAATCATCATCCGCTATTTTCTGTAATTTATGCACAAAGCATTTGCGTGCGTTTATGGTGCATAGTCATCGTGTCGGGAAATCATCATCCGTCATTTCTTTCTTTCCTTTTTTTTTTTTTTACAATATGTGCACAGTGCATTCGCGTGCGTGTCCGCGTTTCGATGTGCTCACAAGGGGTTGAATGATACCGTTCTGCTCCGTATAGTGAGCCGAGCAATTTTTTTTCTCTCCAACGCGATTTCCACTCGGACTTTTCACTGATTACGCGGCCTGCGGAATATTTAATCGGACACTTTCGAATCGTGAAAAATTGCAAACAGGTATAATATCATTCATAAAATTAATATTGTAAGTATACCTTAACGTGTTTCCGATAGCAGAGCATTTTTTTTTTAAATTTGAAAACGTAATTGAGCCAGAGAATCTTGATTATCGTAGTTATAGATTGCAGCGCACGTTCAGCTAATATCTCTTCCGGGGCACCCTTTTTGTTTTATCATAGAATTATGACTCGCCAGACCATAAAAACTAAAAGAAATGGTGTGCAATCTGCTTTATCTCGATCATAGAAGGCAGGTTTGTTAACTCGATCTCCATTAGGTAATATTCAGTGTGAAATCGCGTTGCGCAACCGCAATTCATTATACTTATTTTACTTTTAAAAAAACTCCGTTTACAATCGAATAAAGAAGCAGTTTTCCGCACGCGTATCATTCAAATGCGTATCAACGATTATCGCCGTGTTATCAAGAAACTCGGAATTATTATTCAAAATCATTTTTGTAGAATATTTTCTATCAAGGTACAAGGTTTTGTCCCGGACCAAGTACAATACAAGTACGCGAGACTAGACCTTGTGTCCTTTCCTGAATGATATTCATACAAAAAATATTAATGTTAATCATTGGCATACCATTCGTGTTCAATAGTGGGCTAAGTGCCAAAAATTTGATTCCGAGTTATTCAATGTTTTCTGTTTCTTGAAAAAACTTGACAAAAAAATCTGAACCCAATTTTTTTAGTTATTATCTAGAGTAAGCTTCACATTGCTATTGCAACATTTTTATGACTTTTTTTTTTATGGCACATATCTCACATGCCATCTGTCAGGTCTTGTTTGCGCCACTATAAATGGTTTTGGGACTTAGCCCACTTTGTAGGTTGTTGGCGATGGTATTTTCTAACATTTTTTGGATCTAACTCATTTCTTTCATTTTTCGCACCTAGCCTATTATTGATGTCCAGTCCTCAATTGATGTTGATTCGTGTTCCGTTTTAAACGAGTTTTCGGATTATTGTTTCATCGTTATCATCGACACACTATTGTTAATCCCATCTTTATAACAACGTCCAAAAAATTAAATCCTTTCGCGCTCCGTTTCAAACGATCGTTTGGATTCGAATTTTGCCAGACCCTCCCGATCGTCGACCCGGCAACTCAGATCTCGCAAACTTTGAAACCGGCTGTACACCCGCGCAAACCAGGTATACCACATACGTACGCGCAGAGTCAACGCATCGGCCGTGCGGGGCACGACGATTGGACGAGTCAGTTCTGAAAAATGTATGCCCACTCGTCAGTCGAGGGAAAAGGGTGCGTTGTCTCGAGAAAGGGATGATGCTTGCGCAAACGTGACAGGTACGTACAGCGAACTTGACGTACCTGGCGTGACTGGCGAGTGTTGGGTGTGGACACGGGGTGACTGAAGATAAACTAACAATGAGGGGTGTACTGTGCCTAGTATTACGTTGTAATGAGAGAACGGAGGAAAAATATAACCGCCCTGCACTATAAATACATCGTTCTCGAGAGGCACGCGATCGACGTTTCAGCTCGTAAGCATTCAGGAACGGTGCTCTGATTTCCGCGGGGGTTTAATGACACCGTTAAGAATGCTGAGCGCAGGTAGAGGGGGTGGTGGGAGATGGGGGACGGAAACTCGATTGGTCGGATCGGAGTTCGAGAGAGGATTCTGAAATTTCTCAGGCGTTTCTTTAACGGCCAAGAGTTCGTTCCAGGAAGCGTGTCTTACGGATCGGACTGAGAGGTACCGCGAGAGAACAGAGAGTTCTTAGATTAGCATAACCGAGATTTTCGTAGTGGACGATCTTACCTGATGGAAGCCAAGGTAACTCTCTATACTGTGGGTAGCGAAAAACACTTCCCCGTCGCATGTCAGTATTAGGAGGAATCCGTTTAGTGCCTGTAACAGAAGAAATTATTTTGAGAACGATTATCAAACGCTTCGCGATAGTTATCATGATTTAAAGTAGATCTTAAAGATTGGACAATCCAGATAACTATGCATTTTTCCAAATTATTCACACTTATTGTAATTTAAGATCCTTTTGGATTATTAGGGTGGCATTGCCAGCCCTCGATCCTGGGGCAGATAATTACAGACTTTCAAGATCCGATATACAGATTTAGTTATATAAAAAAATAAATTATTCCACTCATCGGAGAGTGAAAAGTGTCTCAAAGGATTAATCGGGATTAACGAACCCCGGGGCGTGTACGTAACACGAGAGCTTCGAAAAGCAACGGGTAATCGAGACACGAAAACGGAAGGGCGCGCTTCCTTTTCCGCCAAACGACCGGGTATTGTTTTGCGATGTCTGCCGAAAACGTTCGCGGAAAGTTTTCCCATTTATCGGCGGTCCGATACCGGGCAAATACCAAACGAGCTTGAAACTCGAATGTTCGCATCGAAGCCTAAAATATCCGTCCTAGTTTTAACAGTCTTCTGCCCCGCGGCTATGTATATCGACAGGGAGAACCATTTAAGCCTCGTCTACTCGGCTTGTTTCCACCTAAACGTGTATTGTTTTGTTTTATTTCGGTCCGACGCGGTACCAGGCACGCCGAGCTGACTTTATTGTTCGAAAATATGCGGAACACTGTTCTCGGTTCATACGTAATTTTTCTTCTTGCCTAATTGCCAAGAATTCATTATCTTTTTCTAACCGATACTCGTGATACTATCGTAGAACGAAAAAGAACGAGGATGTTCATTGCGAATTTATTAGCGTGCGTTTGTATGGGTAATACAAATTTTCTTTTCGTTTCCTTCGTCTGACGCAATCCAGGTATGTGGAAATTAAAATCAACTCGATAAATTCAGATTATTATAATTTCTTTATTTAGATAAACTAAAAGATCGGACTGAAATCGAATAACAATCATTTTTTAAGCCCGAGAATTAATAGTTGGGATTTAAATATTTAACAGTAATAATTTCGGTAAAAATATATTACCGTCCACCAAGGATTTGAATTGGTAGAATCAATCAAGATGCTGCCATAAATGTCCGTAGAAAAATAGAAAGGCGCGACCGATTGGCCGACGATGGTATATCGGGACGATCGCATGCGCGGATGCTGCGATTTGATTGGTTAATCCTGAAGGTGGGTTCTCTATATTGCGTCAATACGAATGTGCGCGAAGGGTAAGCCCCCAACTCCTGACCTTTGTTCCGCTGTACCACCCCGTGGAATATAAGCTATAATAGGATTTTCTCGTCGCTTCCCCTCTATCGCGTCCCTTCGAAATGGCCGACATAGCCATTCCGCGAAAGAGCATCATCCCCCCCCCCGAGGCCTGTTAATCTACGCGAGTGTATTTACCCACGATGCGGCTTCGAAAGTGTTTTTCGAAATTCTCGATACTTTCGGGAAATCGTTTCCCTCGGACAATCGGTGCGCGGACGAACACGAATTGTCGATTGAAAATAATCATAAAGATTCATTCTCGGAGTTGTCGTTTCACTCAAAGCGGAAACCCTCGTTTTAATTATTTAACAGTAATAATTTCGGTAAAAATATATTACCGTCTCCCAAGGATTCGAATTGGTTGAATTCGACGTACGCTTATTAATTCAATAATTTTCATTCGGAATTTTAAATATTCCGAATAAATTCAACAAAATTTTGTTATCGATCATTTTATATAAAAAAAGCTGCGTTCCGTTCGGGAGCACCTAGGGTGGCATTATTTTTCAACCTGTTCGTTACTAAAGTCTGATAAGAAAATCTTTCACCAGAGCCCATGAATATTTTTCTTATAATTTGACTTTAATTGGCATTGGATTCTTTAACATTACACTTATAACATTGAAAATAAAGAAAATGTTATTATCTACCGACCAAGTATACCTTGCATCTGTTTTTTTATTTTCTAGGCCAACGCATCGCAGATTTGCGACGACGGGCTTACACACGAGAAACGAGACGTCGCGTATATCCGACGCTGTTAAGCGAACGCTTTAAAACAATTGCGAAAAGCGATTCTTCCGTCGCGAAGTAGGCCTACGGCGTGTCCAGGAAGTGCAATGTACGAAAAGGAAAAGAAAAAGAAGAAAAAAAAATCGTAGGATTTCTATTTCTCGCGTGTGCTGGCCGGCGAATCAGTCGCGTGCCGCTCGGCGAGTACTCGCGTGTTCCGTCCGAGCGTGAACTTCTAATACCCCTTCATCCTCACCTTGACTCTCGTGTATTAGCGGGTCGCCAATAATACTTCACGCACGAAATCTTTCCATTTTCCTCACTCATGCAACTAGTAGTCACGGGCACGGACACGAAGAGCGGCAACCACGCGGCCTAAGGTATGTATGCAGATCAACAGAAACAACGGTCGAACGGGGGAATTACACCTATCGAACTTCGCTTCGGGATCGTCCGTGTAATTTTGCTTTCGAGTATCCTTCTCGCTCGTACATTGTTGCATATAGCGCGGAAACGTGAGAACACCGGTGTGATTTTCGCGAATCGCCATTTGTCCGGGGTTGAATAATGCATTTTCGGAACACTCGGCAAGTATCTCTCGAAGCCTTTTGTACAATACTTTTAAGATAAAATTGAGATTATTAATTGCGTCGGAAGAAATCATTTTCGTGGATATTTAGTTAATTCAATTGAATATTAAATATAATATACATATTAATTAAGTTAGAAAAATTATGTTCCTAAAAATTCGGTTAATTGAATTGACTGTGATAAATAATTGAATTGAATATAATATCAATAGCTGTTTTGTTGCGATGAAAATAAGTAATTTGTACTTGCTCACATTTCTTGATTTCACATATTTTGTACGAAGAAGTTTCTATTAGTGAGCAACGAGCTGTGTTGTAAACTATTACTTCTTAATTTTTATAGTTTAATTTTTATAAACTAACTCGCACTGGTACTTGGTACAATATACTCGCGAAACTGGGTGTAATCGAAGCAGTTGTCGAATTGTAATCTTCAGTTCCGCGATCGTCGGATGGAGGTTTCAGTTTCATTGAAATTGGAAATGAATATACACGTTTAACCTCTGGGAACGTATATCGCTTATTATTATTCTACTTAATTAATTAATTAATTTCCGGGAAAAAGCAGAAACGACAGACGTCCAACGATGTTAACTTCCAATCACTAAATACAAGATTCTCTCATCCCTTCGGAGATTCATGATCCGGATAGCCCACGACAATGCATACGCCAAAGAAAGCAAGTCTCACGCTCTTAAAGATCAATAAAAGTCTCAAAGATACGGCGGAGAATATAATAAACCGCGAGCGCTTTCGTGCCAGGACGGATTTTCATAAGTTTTCATTTCCATACGAAATGTATCGTGTTTCCCCGTTGCCACGAGTCCGTTGCAAATATCATTATCATTATCATTGCATAAATTATGCGTCGAGTGTTTATAAAGTTATCCCGTATCCCATCGGAATGCCGTATTCGGTGCGCGATTGTTAATACGTTACTTTACGGCGTTCTAGGTACATACGGATAACGGTCGTTGACGATAAAATCTTTGACAAAAAGAAAAGTACGCCGTTAAAGAAAAGAGCCGTGTACAAAAGAAAATCATCGCGAAATCGATGTACAGGTTACAAGCAGCCCTTACCACGAGGGAGAAAACAGAAGAATCCGAGGCAAAGGTTACACGGCGAAACTAAAAGCGGCTGGCTTAGTTAGACGAAATAATAAAAGAACTATAAATTCCGAATGCGAAGTGGCACGCGAGTCGCGCGCTATCAATCTGCGGCCGCTTTTGCGAAGCGGCGATCAAAAGAAATGCGATATCCCCTGCTTCGTTAACTCCTTTCTTTTTTTTTCTGTTTTTCTTTTCCTTTTTTTCGGACGTGCGTGATCGCACGATTATGGGGATCAATTATTCTTAACGTAAGCTTAAGTCAACGTACCGTTCCTTCGAGTCTCTCACCGTTTAAATACGCTCCGCTCTTTTTTTCTCCCTCGCTACCGCGAACGTGAACGTTTCAAAGCGACGCGAGCCATTGCGAATTCAGGTGTTGACTTAACGCTCTGAATGGCGAGAATTGGGCGTGATCATCGGTCGAACCTTTTCTCGCATTCGCGATAATAATTCGTAAACGAGTCGTCGCCCGGGTGAACCGACGGATAAAAGTCGGAGACACGCGTTACGCCTGCTCCACACATTGATTCCAACGTTGGCGCCAACATTATTCGTCCAATGTGTGGATCGACAAAATAGCATCGGTCCAACGTTGGCTCGTATGCGTCGCTTGTCGGTTTTTCGACGGAACGTCAAAGGCGTTGGGGTTAATATCGATACACCGGTCACACAAATGGCCAAGGTTGACGCCAACGTTGGAACCAATGTGTGGTGCCGGCGTTACCGTACCATGCCCGATTCGTGTGTCGGTCGAGTGTTGGTCGTCAATGGTTAAAAAAAATGCGCAATGCTTTTCAAGTGCAATAGTTCACGCATCACCGTATCAATTCGAGCGTTAAATGTACAATTTCTGCTGCAGCCAACGTCTGACCAACACACGAATTGTGGATGGTACGGTAATGCGTGTCTCCGGCTTAATTAGGTATTTCGGTAGATCTGTCGATGAAATAAGACGAAGGATGATCCGTATAATTATACCAAGATACTTTCATTCGATTAACGTCCGGATCAATTAAGGATCATCTTGATCTCGCGAACACGGGGGGCGGGTTAAACCGTCCGAGGAATCTGACGTTTCGCGTGGCACGCAAAGGGGTGCGTGGCTCATCGGCAGCGACAGCTTCACCAGCTGCAACTTTGTGTCGTTCGTGCGTACGCGTCGCGATAAGAGCACCGTATTCGTCACGGCATGGACGCCGGGGAAGCAATAATCTTATGAATTCGTTGCTCGTAATATTCGCGCTACTCGCGGTCCCTTGACCGCTGGCCGCTTCGGTGCTCGGTTAACTAACGGCGATAACTGTCGTTCTCCTGTGTGCCAACTTAATTACACGCGCGTATTGCATATCGAGGGACGTCTTAACTTTAAGCGCTGTATAAAAAAAAAAAAAAGGAAAGAAACTCGTTACTGGAACCTATAGCGCCGGCACGTGAGACGTAATATCCGTTTGGGGAGGGGAAAAAAAAGCGGGAAACGCTTTCCTTTCGCGTGTCGATGAGGATAAATATGTATGTGTAACTTTAGTCATGCGGGTGGTAGGAACTTGGAGCCTTTGTAAGTTGCAAGAGTTTCTTTTTTTTTTTAAACAAAGGGCAATTTATTAAACCGCAGTCACCGAGGTATTGTGAATGTTGTGGAGTTTTTTAAAATAATTTCTTTTTAGATGTGAGAATTTGGAATAAAACTTAGAGTGCAGTAATGAGAGGAGGGTCTAAAAGGTTGAATTGTATTTATACAGTAAGTTTACGTAACTTGGCAGCAAAGTGTTTCATGTTCTAGGCTAATTAATTACAAATATGTATAGCGCAGAGTTGCAATTAATATCTAAAACAATCTACTATGAATAAACAACCGACACACGTACGCTTATGTGTATCGTTCGAGAGACGAAATTACGCGACATTTTTTTCAACGTCTAGGTCGGATGATTAAGATGGTGGACTTCCGTAAAATGTCAAGTGATAAAACTCGTTCGAAAATGTTTTATGGCCGAGAATGATTAATTACATCTGTATCTACCCGCGGTAAGCAGATTCGGTACGCGGTCCACTTTTTATTTTCTTACCAACTGGAAATTGAAATTTGCGTTTCACTATAATTCCTTAAAGAATCATTTTTCCGTTCTTTTAACCTAACTTTTAAAACAAACTAGACATAACCTAGAACACCGCGGAATCGCATTGGGATATCATTTTGTTGTCGGTAATAAAACTTTTATTCCCACATAAATGTCCGCCACGGCTCTTTACGATTATTCTTTATTACTATCTTTCTGGTAACTCTGTGCCAAGTGGTACGATATCAAACCGTAAAAATCCCTGATAAAGGAAAGAAAATGTTCGACGCTGGAATAACCATCGCCCGCCATATTTCACCTAACCTCTCGAACGAGATCAGATTAAATTGACCCGTCGAACGAAACGGTACGTGATAGGATACTCGTTGGCACCGATTCCAAGATCCATGGCGGTTGTCTTCTAGCTTAATGTCGACACTAAGGTAGAGAGCCAAACCTCGGGCGATACGTAAGGCGCAAGAGAGGGTCGACATGGTATCTAAGGGAGGAAAGGAGCACGCGATCAATACGGAAAGGACTAGCGGTGCCAGACCAAGGCGAACCCCGTCGACCACCAACCTAACCCGATATCATCCCATCCCATGCAGCCCACCCCAACCTTACGGTTACCTTTGACTCAGTCCACGTTTCACTGACTCACTGTACTGGGACGACCGCGCTCCTCCTGTTTATGCTTGATTTCAGCTTATTGCTCTTAATTCACGTGTTGGTAATTGAATGGGTCGCGGAGAAACGAGGGATGATTTTAATCTCGATACACAGGGTGTCTCGAGAATAGCTAACAAGGTTGAAGGCTTCACCGTCGGTGGATAAAAAAATTATTAGGTCGTTGAGCAGCGGGACTCACGATAGGTACGCCAAAATGGTACCGAATAGTAGCGGTGCTAATGCGAGTTTCTTAGGTGAGCGAATGGGTGTGCTAAAATCAAACTTCCCGAGCAGAAATTTTTCTTGGGGCCCCATCGGAAACCAAGTGACCTCTTGGTTTCCAATGGGGCCCCAAGAAAAATTTCTGCTCGGGAAGTTTGATTTTGAGGCCCCATTGGAAACCAAGAGGTCAGTTGGTTTCCAATGGGGTCCCAAAAAAGAATTCAAGGTCGACGTTATTAATTAAAGGGAATCTTTGGCGATGATGGCAACCCGAGCAGAAATTTTTCTTGGGGCCCCATTGGAAACCAAGCGGTCACTTGATTTCCAATGGGACCCCAACAAAAATTTCTACTCGGGTTGCCATCATCGCCAAAGATTCCCTTTAATCAATAACGTCGTCCTCGAACAAATAAAAAAACTATTTGAGATCGGATTATCGAAGAGAGTTACCCAAACCCTGCAACGCGATGTTGTCTCCGTTCGACGTTAACGAGTTAAAAGTGGCGAACGTTTAACCAGTACCCGGGTAACGGAGAACTTTCTGTTGGTTCAACGACAGGAAAACCGCCTGTCCGGCCGAGACGAACTTCCCTATCGCTCCTCGCGTACGGGGCGATCAGCTAGGAAGCAGAAAGCACGACCAGCGAGGGGCAGACATGCAACCATCAGCAACAAGTAAGACCTTATAGCTCGACGATCGAGTTGGCCGTTCCTTCGTTCCACGGTTCGTTCGTTTGTTCGTTCGTTCCTTCGGTATTCGCCCAGTCGGTTAACTCGCTAGTTCGCTAACTTACTACGTACACACACTGAATTCACTTAAGTCGACGGAACATCGCTAGCGCGGAGACGTGATCTAAATTGCACCGCACACGAATGCGGAGGGACGTCGTGTGCGTTTGCGAGAGCAGAAGCCTAGGCGCATCGTGATTGATGCGGGAAATGGAGAGCTATTCGTGGATGCAACAGCCATTCTACGATCGTCGGTGAAAATCGTATTTCCTTCCATCCCTTTAGGAATGGAAGATATAGTCTCGAGTTGTCAAGGAGGTAGAGGAACCGCAGCTCGTCCGGTGAAACATCAATCGTGTCGACACCTATCGCGTCTGTTCGCTAGGACCTAAGTTATTGGAGACCCAGTAAACGATCCTGATACTTCCACGTTGAAACAATTTCTTGATTATGTTACAAACAATTGGATTGTACCTCTGGATTTCGATTCTGGACTCAGACCAAGTTGTCTTCGAGTTATTCGGACAATGCCGTACGATGAAGTGTGATGAGCGTCCCATTCTGTTGAAATGGAATTGTTGGAAATCCAATAAACGATTCTGATATTTGACCGTAGAAACAACTTCTCCTTATACTACAAACAATTGGATCAAGAGACAAGGTCTTGTCTCGGGCCAAGTACAAGTACGCCAGACTGGACCTTGTATCTTTTCGGGAAAGAACGAACAGGGGTTTTCGAGGCGGTCAAACTGTATTAAACAATTAATTAAAAAAAAAACTGCAGTAGCCATCGCAAAGGCCGCTCCGAGACGAGTAATCTGAGTACGATTTGATCAAAATTGGTCGAACGAATCACAAGATATGCGATCTCAAAAATAGCACTTTTTCGTAAGAAACGTCGTCTTCTCAATCGTCTTCTCTGTAAAGCAGTTAATAATATTTACCAATGCCCCACGGGACAATAGCGACCTTTTCGCTGGTTTGTACTTTCATAGACAACCCGTACTCGTACTTTGCCCATGCATTTGCATTTCGAATGCCATTAGATTTTTGAACTTCGATTCTGCAACATGGAGCAAGTCGTCTTCGAAGTTACCGAGCGAACGCCCATTCATTCCGACGACGACAGAAGCGTGATTTCAGGATCAGGGATCTTCGACGAAGGCTGCGCGTCGAAAACGTGGGCGGTGATTCGATGCGTTCGCTCAATGTTCCCGTGATACGGGTGTACAGTAAGTATAGTAGACGATACGTCGGGTGGTGGGGAGAAAAATAGCTCGGTTATGATTACGGGTTGCCGGCGGCGGGGGTCGTTCCTGACCACGACCCTCTTTTACCGCTACCGCGGTGTAGCTGCCGTATTAATGCGATACACGATAGCCTGGTGGCTATTAAATAAAAAATATGAGAGCAAAATGGCTGCTTTCGCGGCGATACGTCACTGAGAGGCGTGATTTGTACCGAAGACCCCTCTGTTGCCTCCCGCGCTTTCGGTTAAAAATTGCTCGATTTCTGCTACCGCGTTACGAATCCAACCGTACCCGGGTGGCGGGGGATTTGCGGAATTTCGCCCGCAGTCCTGTATCAACAACATAATGCACAGGTAGGACGGGCATTTGATACGTACCACCGGGAGTAGAATTTAACGAACGATTTCGCGTAAGGCCTTTACGTGCGTACCGAGCGAAAGTACAGTACTTGTCTCCCTTGGGAATCTTCGGGAAACGAGCGAAAACCATACGGGCGCGGTAAGCGATACGCCGTATTTATTAACAATTAATGAATAATGCATGGAGCGATTTTGATGGAAACAATCGGAGAATTTGTTGCCTCTTGGTAGAATGGAACGCATCGATATTTAATCTATTAAAGATGTTCTGGATTAGTATAATCTAACGCTGTCCTTGTAATATATTTTTAACAATGTTTGGTTACATTGTCGATGAGTGGTGTGTCACGTGTTTGTTAATAAATATGGAGACTGCAGTTTTCAATTACCTGACTCGCAACGTTATAATTACTTTGTTAGTTGAATTTGTCGTGAATTGTTTAATTTAATAAAAGTATTACTTTTTGGATCAAAATGGTTTCGTTATGTTTCGGATTATGTCTCTGTACAAAGAAGAAGAAGAAAGGTAATCCCTAAATTCCGCTGTATATTAACGCACGCGTCACGATTATCCGACGCTAATCCAGCCTCATTTAAATCGGATAATCGGAACTCTCGCATCGCACGCGAACGCGTCGCGATAAACTTTCATTATTCCAATATTAAATGCACATTCGTCGACTCGATTGCGGCCAATAATAATCGTGCGCACGTGACGCCGCCGCTACGGCGAGAGCAAAAAACTGCGATCCCTCATTTTTTTGTTTTTATTCTTTATTTTCCCCGGCCACATCATTTACCGGTTCGCGGTGTCAAGAAAAGTATGTTCGAGTTTCGTTAAAGGAAAGCTGAGAGCCTCAAGCGCCACGGGGGGTTGCGTATCGTGCGTTTTGCTCGGGGTGATAATTTCCAAGGGATGGCAGAAATGGATTGGTAAAGTATGTTCTTCTCACCGATCGCAAAAAAATTTTCTCCCGGGGCATAATCAGCGTTTTATTGGTTTATCAAACGGAGTAGCCTGCGATTTCAGGTACGTCGTTGCCGTTCGTTGGACGACTTTGCGATTAATGTTGACGCGACGGCGGAATAAAAAGAAGAAAGAAAAGAGTGAATTTGCTAAAGCGTCGTCACGCGAGAAAAATATATTAACCCCGGTGCTGGTAAATAAATCAATTAATTAATAATAAATGTCGCTTCACGTTTTTCACGGTCCGAAGTTCTTAATACTAGATGTCGTAAGTAGTCGTTACAGTGATATAATTCGACGATAATTCAAAATGCAAATACCGTATTCGACGAAACGTGCAGGAACGCGCGAGGTGAAACGAATTCCTTTTACCTGGAAATGCGGGAAGTGACGAAAACGAGCACTAACTGTCTTACGCGAGGAAACTTTTTCAGGAGTAATGTATCCGTATACCGTTGAGAAAATAGTAAGTATTAACTAGGAAAGTATCTCTTTGCACGCTATCCACGAAAAACGATGCGTTAATGCGACGAAAGTAGGTACGCGAGGGTACACGTACACAGACACACACTGTAATCAAATGCTTTCCATGACACGGAACCGTAGCAAAGATCATTCATGGCAAAACTTTCTTTGTCTTGTGTCTACGATCAGCTGTGCGATACGTCGCGTACAGTTCCCTACACAACGATTCGACAAGTAAGACTTGTCTCACGTGGCAGAGAAAGCAAAAATTGATAGAAAACGTTTCAAATCAAAATCGATACATTTCGTCCGCAATACAGATTTTTACTTGTCCCACGAACCATCAGCGATCTAAAAAATCGGATTTACCCGTGTCCCGGCAACGACAAAGAAAGTAATCAAACGACTCGATCCGCGATTAAAACGATTAACGCTTAAGCTTAAACGAATACCATTAACGCGTTCCCTCTCTCTCTCTCTTTCTCCATCTCCCAACTGTACATCGTTCATCACGGTGATACATCGTTCTCCCAGAAAGCGAGAGAGAGAGAGAGAGAAAGAGAGAGAGAGAAAAAAAGAAGCAAAAGATCTCTCGTACAGTCCTCGCTGATTTGATGTTCGTGTAACTCGATAGACTCGAGAGGACACACAAAGCCCGCGAAAGCGAAGGAAGACGTACGGTGCCCGCAGTGTCCCTTTTCCCTTTCCCCGATCGTTCCTACCGTGTCCTCCCGAAGGATATAATTGGGGAGAGGAGTATAAAAATCCGATCGCTCAGCCGTAATTTCGTGGATGCCTCGTGGTGGCGGCCGGCTTGTCATAAACCGGATTTACTGTCGGGGTTCGTAAAGTTTATGAGGATCGGCGAAACGGTATATATCGCTGCGGTAAGGGAGGTGGTAGAGATAGCGGTACGAAGGGACAGAAGGGAGGTGAAAGGCGTAGGAGGCGAGGGAGAGGTCTCGGGTAAGGACGGGTTCAAGGAACCCTCCCCCCCCCCCGGGGATTTATACAAAATACGAGGCTCGCCTAAAAAAGAGTTAACCCCTACCGTCTCCTCTACTAGGACACACCGAAGGATCGTTAAGGTTTATTGGATCGTCCGATAATTGTAATTAATTCGGTTTAGGTGGCGGATGGGCGATTCGAGCGAGGAGATGCGATATCGAGTATACCACCAGTAATATAACTACGATTCTGCCAAAGTTGTTAAAAAGGATATAATGCGCCGGGGATTATGTTACCAAAGACGTGGATCAACGATTTTTTTATTTCATCACCGTCGATCCTCGCTCGAGGGGTTAAACGCGTGCTATTCGATCCTCTTATTGTCTCTCCGCGGCAACGCGAATTAAATGCCCGAGTACAGGTATTATCCTTATTCGTCCTTTCATCGTAATCGCTGCTCGCTACCGAATATCATCGAGGTTTATAAAAACTCGACGAACCGATCACCGACGACGATCAAACGGTCAAAACGAACAGGCTAGAATACTTTCCTGTCGTTTCGTCATTGAAATGCAATTCCGAGGAGCGCGTGCCGTTCTCGGAGTTGTCAGGGGCCCGTCCGGGAATTGGCTCGAGGCACGAGGTACGTAACGTAATTAACGAGCCGACAATTAATAACCGGCCGTTATAGATGCTGGCAGGATCGTTCGATCGTAGCGCACGTCGCGTCGAGTCGTATGGAATCGCGGGTACCACTTCGTACGTGTAAGTATATTCCTTCTTCTTCCCTTTCCTTCCTATTCACTCCCGGAGTCTCTCTGTCTCTCCCCCCCCCTCTCTCTCTCTCTCGTTTACTTGCTCGCATGCACACACTTTCTCTCTCTCCGTCTCTCTTATTACATCCCTCCCCATCCCCCTTCCTCCTCGTGTGCACCTAAAACGCAGGAAAGGGAACGTAATAGCCTCGCATGATACAACGCCATTAATCCGTGTATATACCCTTCCATACTTTGGAGGAATAGACACCTCGTACGCCTCGGTTTCATAGCCGGTTCATCAGCCGGATATCTCTCCACTCCCTTTCCACCCCCACCCAACTCCCTCAACCCCACACCCCCCCGCCCCCACCACATCCCCCTCGACCTTTCCTGTCTTTTCCTCTCACTCGCGATGATTTAATTTCGGCGTGTTCCGTTCGAGGCGGAAATTCGAACGAGTCCCTTTTGATTTTAATTGTTGCGTTCTCGACGGTGGGAAACGGGTATGGGTGAATGTACCTTGAGGAAGTATTCTTTTTTATTATTATTGGAATGAATGAATTGTCGAGTCGCTCGGTGGCGGGAAAGGAGCGTGACGATTTAGATATCAAATTTCAAGATGTATATTAAGATTCTTTTTTTTTGGTATTTCGAAGTACGAGTACTTGTGAGGTGGTAATCAAGATTTTCGGGCACGTGAGTTGAAACGATTTCGTTTCAACAAATCGCATTACCTCTCGGACATCACGTTTCAATCACGAATCGTCGTTTAGTAGGACGGCTGTTTCACTTCTCTCCGTTCATTTATCTCCCATCTGTCTGTTCGACCACTCGTCTGTTCGTCGATCCATCAGGAAGCGTGGGTGGGAGTTTATCCCAGACAGACGAATGTATATTGACAAAGGCGTTTAATTGAGTTTTCGATCGTTGTAATTGTGACACGACGAAATTAATGTTAGTTTTAATGAAATTCATCAGTCAGGTTAAATATCTGTTTCATTATTCATTCGTTTCCGCGATGAAGATGTAATAATTAATATGTTGATGTATCATAATTAACGCAAATAGATTACTTTCTTTTCCTCGCTCTCACGAGATTTAATTTCGGCATAAATCCGGACGTACCCGAGTTCCTTTTAATTTTAATACTCGCGTTTTATAACGAATGCAAATAAATTTAATGGACGCTTACCTGTAGGAACATTTCGCCGTCTAGGTGATGGTGATCGTACGCAGCGAATGCCGCCAACTCTCTCGCTCTGTAATGCGAATCGTGGTGCGAGTTCTCCTCTTTATCTTTGTGCATCACCACTGCAACAGAGAAATAAGATCGATTCGTTAAGGTTTCGTGATACAATTCGACGTAGCTCCGCCACTCGACGTTCATTAATTATATTTAACGCTCCCAATCTCGCGAATCATCGTAACACGATGTAAATAATATTTAAATAATTTTGCAAATCTTACCAGATCGGCTTATCGACCATTGTGTCAAGGTAATCACCCGCTACCCCTCAAAGTTATATTTCAACCTACATAAAATAATCTTAAATTCAATATATCTTAACGTTATTTAGCATTCATTAAGATTATCGCATTCTTAGAGTTTTCCACGACGCCAGTTTCGGTGAACTACTTTGAAACTACAATCTCGGTAGCACGATACGTAGGCACTGTGAAATATTTGTACGCGACATAAAGGGTTCGACGATAATTCTTTTTTACTCGTGGTATTTGGAATTTTATTATATGCACTATTTAATTAGATATACGTTTGAAGAGCACTCAAATTACTATTTCAGATATCACGTCGAAATCCGTATCAGCTACAACGAAACTGTTCCGTATAATAATTCGCTTAATTGTCAATTAAATTATACCCGTCGCGAGAGTGAAAAAATGAGTTGAATGCGTTCCCTCCTACAAAAAAGGGGGAATATAATTTCGGGTACGCAATTAAATTTCAATCAAGTGGTACCGCGTTGTACTCGTCTGCGAATCTTAATAAGGCCCTCTTCTTATCGCACTTTTTTTTTTTTTTTTCTTTCTTCCACCGCGTCGACCACAAATCACGAGAATGATTAGAGGGCTAAGTAACCTTCGGCCGGTCGCCGTTACGTACACACGAATGAATTCAGAACGAAGGCTAAAAGTGTGCTGACGTGCAACGGCTGCAATCACAATCAGTTTTACGATTTCTTTGCTTCGAGGTATAAACCTCGTACGGCGGTTTCTTCTCCTGGTTTCGTGAACCCGCGACACGATTTACGACGACCACCTATGAAATAATCTAAAACCACGTGTGCTCAGAAACGAACAATAAAGCTCCTCGAATGCCAATTTTAGCATTATTCAAATAACCAGCGATAATGATAGTGTTTAACAATAGCGCAGCTATAAACGGAGGGGGGTAATGAAACATGAAATACGATTTTGTTTTCTTTCTCGGTATTAAACGAGAGTAGCGAATTAATCGTTGCGAATGATCCACGTTTCGATCGAATATCAAAATACTGCTATCCGATCATAATCTCAGTGATTGAACAAATTTGTATTTGATCATAGTCCCAGTGATTGAACAAATTTGTATTTGATCATAGTCCGAATCATGTAAATGGCTCAATATTATCATACTGCTTAATATTTTTTCAAATCCTTCCAAATCATTTGCCATGCGCGCACGATCGATTGACCAAACCCCGCGAGCAATTAGTAATAATACCTATGAGTTTAAATAAAAATGGCTTCCCGACCCGCGAGTCTTTTTTTATTACCAACGGAAGACGCGAGTTGACGTAACGTCGCGTCATCAGGAATTCAATAATGGAAGTGGTAGATTCTATATCCAATCTGATAATGAAGCTATTAAACTTTACACTTTTACGTCGTTTATCTTGCTAGCCTACATTTTCGATTAAAATGTATCGATCGGTTTTACACGCCGTCTCTCGTTAATTTCAGCGTACAATAATTAATTCTCGCGAGGGGTATAAGTAACCAATCGACCAACGTACGAACGATATCGTAATTCACCATTAATATCGCGAGAATCACTGTAATTTCGCGCGTTTATTTTAGCGATCGGCTGCAACGGAGGGGCCTCGTTTGTCGTGCGACTCGCCGCGACTTTAATGTGGCCGGTTTATTATTTAATGAGGCGATCGTCCCGTATGTTCTAATTATGGTGCGCATATTAAGCAGGAGGTAAAAAGGCAGGTGTATGGGAGTGTAACAGATCGACGGATTATTATAGGGCTTAAAAGGAAGTGTCGCTCACATCCTGTCACATATTGCCGGATCTCCGTGAACGGTCCGTTAATCCCCTTCGCAAAGCTCCGGACTTTCGCGTTTTCGACGAGTCCGTGTTCCTTCTCCTCTCTTGTCTTTTTTTTTTTTCTGTCGAATAATTCGATTGGACGAGATAAGGAGGGGTAGGTAGGGCGAAGATAAGGCGGCTACGAGCGTTACGAACCCGTGGATACTTTAGCACGGGTGCGTTGTTCGCTTCGTTCGCACGTGAAAGTAGATTTGAAATCTCTCTCCCCGGGAACGTATAACGCGAAAAAAAATTAAATCGTTACGAATGATCTTTTCGAAATAGCGTTTAAAGTGTTTAACGCTAGGTTTAGAGGCGATTCTACGAGCACCCGTCATATTGACGGGTAAACGAAAATACGCATTTTCTTTAAAAAATCGATTTATTCAAATTAAGTTTGAATTAATTTACGATGCAAAATGATTCAAATTAATGCTACGGTTTTCGGGATATTTCATTTCAAAATTTGAAATCCGTCAAATTGACGGATCCCATAAAACCTAGTGTTAAATAGTGATTGTTCAAGTGCTTAAATAGTTCTCTTGGCGAGAATGGGATTTATCTTATTTGCGAATGAAACTAGTAACGGATGCAATCGCGTCCTGGAGATTATGTTCCTCAAATAGTATCTTCCTAGTATACTCGAAGCGACTGTCGTTATAGTATCGATCATGGGAATAAATCGATTGCGATCGCACGAAACACGACATATTCGAATGTCTCGTGGCGCCGTAAAGCGAAAGCACGGCGCATTACGCTTACCCGTATGAATGAGAAACATGACCACCTACGAGTTTTAAAGCGGCGGAGATGGAACTTGACGATGCGTTTCGAAAGTGAATAACCTTTCGAAGAGCATTTAGTATCGAAGGGCATCGATGCGTGCATGAAAGATGTGCGACTTCGCCGACGGCCTCTCATAAAAAGCTGCACGCAATGCCGTTGAAGCACGCGTGCGCCACGCGACCCTCCGGGCCACCACCGCTGGTTGGGACAACGCAGCTGCCTAAGGACCAATCGAATTACCGAATCTCGCGACTATTCGCCATCTTTATTTCTGTGCGCGCGATAGTGTCGAACTGAGGCGATCGAAGACCGGGTTTCAAGGATTTTAATCGAATAACTTGAAACTGGGACAGAGGTATCTGAATAGTAACAATTCAAATTTTTTAATACGGGAGGGGCTATTTAAGTTTTTTAATTGCGATTATTCAAGTGTTTAAATAGTGACCGTTCAAGTGCTTGTAGAGGAACTATTCAAGTTTTGAAATCGAGTTTATTTCAGTGTTTGAACAGCGACTATTCAAGTATGTATTTGAATATTCGGAACAAATTTAGATCATGCAAATCTCCGGATCTCCAAACTATTTCTAAAGCAAGCAAACACATGTGATTCCTTGTAAAATAATTTTCAGTAAAATAAAAATTCTATAATTATTTCCTGATCAGCGACCCGAAATACACTTGATAGAGTAAAAAAAAGTTTGGAGATCCGAAAATCCAGACACGTGTATGATCTAGATTTAAGCCGAACATTCAAACAATTCAACGTACGAGTACCATTACATTTAAATATTCCAATATCCGAACACTCGTCTGTTTCGATACTCGAACGAGAGGGATTATCAAAAATATCCTCCCAGGATCTCATCCCGATAAATCCCAAAACATCCTCGATGTCTCGCACAACATTCTACATTCGTTCTAGTTCCAGTTGCGAAACGCGAAAGCGTACACCGGGGCTGCGTTTATGGTCGGTAGTAAGGCGGACCGTGAAAAACGTTTGAGAGCAGAAGAGAGAAGATCAGCGATGCGTGTAGCGAAGATGGACGTTGGTCACTCGTAAATAGTCGCACGCAATGTCGTGAACCACTCGTCGTTGCGCCACGCGACCCTCTGGGACAGGGCCCCCATTAGGATAACCGTCGGGATAACCGTCGGGGACGACCACAGGATACCACGGGAATAAAACTTCGAACGGACTTTCGGGATACCTCCGGTTCGTTCACGTGCCCTATTGACCGTCGCTCGACGACACAATTCGATTTTGAATTACCCTCCTTCGCTCGCTTCATCGTTTCATCTCCTCCCCTGCTCTCTCGCTCTCTCTCTCTCTTTCGCCTTTTACGTAGGGGACTAATGGCCGTGCCTAATGTTTCCGGAAACAATGACATCTTGCTTCCGAAGGATCTTGAAAATATTGGCACCCAAGGAATTCCGCTTCGGTCTCATGGGGCGAATAACGCGGCACAGAAATTGCGGTGAAACGCTGTGGGAGAAACACGAGAAGAGGATTGGTTGTTGGTAATGGTAGTTGATAATAAGAAAGTAACGTAAATTTTTCTAGATTGAATTCTTGTTTATCTAAATACTTGGTTGTTATTTTTTATTTCTTCGATGCATTCAAATTAACTTGGGTCTAAAAGGATTCTTAACAAGAATTGAGTAATCGTTATAATAAATATAGAAATGAGAGAAATCTTGGCGCAAATGTCTGGTCGTTTAAAAAAAATTAAATTCATACTAAAATATGCAATTCAAAATATAAAAACTCATTTTATATTTATAGACGAAACGTTGGGATTATTCGATGAATTTAATGTCGACTTTGTAAAATGGGTTTTTATATTTTGAATTGCATATTTTAGTATGAATTTAATTTTTTTTAAAACGACCAGACATTTACGCCAAGATTTCTCTCATATCTATGTCTAAAAGGATTTTTATAAATCCGTATGACGACGAATAGGTACACGTTTGACATCGAGATTACACTGGAAAATCGATGGCAACTATACCGTTTCTATGTCGCCGGAAAATCCAGCATAGAAATATCACGGAAATCGTCCGGTATAATGTAACAAAACAGAAAATGGACGACGCGCCGAGATCGTTAACTCTCGACGTATCCATGGCGTCGCAAACATGAAATTCACGTGGAAAAAAAAATTCGCTATCGCGATGCGCTCATCGGATCGGTAATAATAATTGCATTTCCTCTCGCAAGGTCACTTTACGTACGCGTATACACGCCTGGCAGGCAGGAAGTGACAGGATCAAAAGCGGGCACAGGCCAATCGGAATGCACGAACGGGAGCAATGGCGTACGTTCTCCTATAAACACGTAGGTCCGTGTACGATTTTTATTTTAATCACTCTCCAGGCGAGACTAAAATTAAAGTACGCGTTCGTATTCTTTTGTCAGCGGTGAACGCATGTGGTTAAGATTTCGCGGCACTTAATTATCACCGCCTCCAATTCTCCTACCTAACAACGAATTATAATAATGTTACGAATGTCTATGTATGTCATTGCCTTCTTGGCGTCCGGCATTGCCGATAGGCAGTTGTCAGTTGCTCGGGCGCCGAGATTCAAATTATAAATATGGTCAGTCGTTGTATTCGAGCTCTGATAAGGAACGGTCGTGGTCTCTATATTCTAGCAATAAACGTTACTTTATAAATACGCCTATTTTGCGGTCGCGTTCCAGCACGATTCGTAGCAATAACATTACGTTACCAACGAACGAATTAACATTGAATTATTTCAACGATAATACCGAAGTACAGGTCGTACCGGGGGACGAGATAACGGCACCTACGCCCTCGCGATATTGTTCGTTAATTACGTCGTTTCTGAGCCATCAGGCTCGTTTATTTAGACGTCTCCCCGAAGTACAAATAATGACTTTCGCCGGAACCTTTTCTACTCTTTTTCCCCCCGTCCCCCCCCACCCGAAGATGACTGGCGTTTACGCACCCGGCGGCGCCTACCTTCAAACCGGACTAAGTGAATGGTTAAGTAAGTGATTATCTCCCGAGCGTATAATCGATCGATGATTAATGGGATCGGCGTTCCTGGATGCGCTTCCAATTAGGAAGCGTTCTCCTCGCCGATGAATACGACGATACGCGTGCCGATCCATGATTGTTTCCCCACCCCCAACCCTTCCCTAAACGCGTACCGTGGCCGTGGAATAAAGAGAGTGACGTTGAGGAGCGCGACGTAGGCGCGGTGACGCTGATATTGATTTATAATTTTTGTCCGCCAGGTTTTGTCGAATCCCGTCCCGACCATTCGTTGACCTAACGTCGCCGATTCGATTCTGACCGAGACATTAACGTATGCACGCGACGAAGTGGTATTTGATTACGTTTATGGATTCGTTGATTAACGCATTGACAGCCGGTCCCGCGAAAACGCGGGTTTCTGTGGCTGTCGCTCGAGTAGCTGCCCCACGATGACGTGGATTTTTTTGTTTTACTGGCATGAGCGTCTTACACATCGATTTGTATTTACTTGTCATGGTTACGCCGATCTTCATTTGTCATACTCTAATGATAAAACGTATACGATTGTTCAGAAACAATTAAGACAGGAATCGCTCTCGATCAGTGTATTCCGCGAACAGTATATATTTCGTACGCTTATGTTTTTGGTTGAACAGGATAACAAGTTCTTTTCTTCTGCAACTTTTTACCCATATAATACGAGCGAAATTATTAATGAGCATATTGCTGACTCTCTATCGGATTATTCGATACACTCGGAAGATTCTGATACGTCGCCGGCGCTCAGGCATTAAATGTCTCTTAGGTCGCCGGCTGTCAATGCGTTAACGTCTCTCTCGCTTGATTTGTTTTCCAGTATTCCGGTACAACCGAAGGAATTTTATTCAAGATACCAGTATTACCGGTATTATCTATATAACGCCGCGATATCGTAAGTATAAATTGAATTCGTCTGATCTAGAATCACTCGTAGGCGTACGATGATTGATAGCCGGTGGACTCGTGTTAACCGAAGGAACCAGGAAGCGGTATAAAATATTCGGGAAGCAGGTTTTCCAGGATCGCTGCACGCTTTTCTTTTCTTTTTTTTCATCGCCGTTCCACTTTGCCCGCGGGGGAATCACGGTGGGTAGTGACTTCGAAATCTCTCTTGGTCACATGCAAATACGAACAGGGGGGTGGGGAGGGGGAGGGGGAGGGAGGAGAGGGTTGGTGGTTGTGACGAGACGACGTTGCGGGTTCGGTTCGCCTCGAGATTCTTGCTGAGTCAGAAAGGCTGGAACGGGCCTCGATGGTAAGCGAGGCATATGGGACGAATATTAAAGATTGAGCACGAGGCGTGCAGATTAGCGTACTAATACACTTGTTCCTCGCGACCGGTGGGAGTCCTGGGTAGACGATTGTGTCGCAGAAACGAATGGTTTCCACGATAAGCGAGACGAAGTACTTTTCGTCAGGTCAGTCTACCAGTTTTTTTTTGTTTTTTTTTTTAGATTGCCCGCGTTACCGCGGTCCGACGAGATACCTGCTGGTAAGAAAAAAAAAAAAAGATAGAAAGAAAAACGGACCGCATTTTTAGCACCACCCGAAACATCGCAATTTCCTTGCTTCGAACGGCTATCGCGATCTTTCCTTTCGCGGGGCGATTAAAGGCTGATAAACGATTATTCTCCGTGAATTATGTTTCTTTACCTCCAACGTTTCTTCGCCATTCGGACTTTCGTTACTGGTTGACGTGGGTGTTTTGCAAAATGACCGGGCACTGCGCAGAATGCCCTTGATGTTGGGTTAAGGTAATTTAAAAATTGTTTTACATACCTTAAATTAAGCTTAAAATAAGTTTAGTGCCAAAGTTATTTAAATGGAAACACCTGTGTTGAATGTCCAATGTAGGATTTTATTTTAATTTACTTTTTTATACCTGAATAAACGTCTGTGTGTGTTGTATGTATATTGATAAAAATTGGTATTTTAGTTTTTACCGATTTCATAGAGGCAACAGTTTTTAGGGATTCTCAGAGGTTTATTTATCAATTCGTTTAAAAGGCATGTCTCCGATCTCCCGAGATCAGAAAAAGAACGATATACCAACGATTAAATTCGCTTGGCCAGGAAATATGGATTTGCAGTACATAAAAGAAAAATCACTATTACTTGACAAATATCGTAACAAGTATGCATGCAACTCTAAATCTAGTCATACAGATTTTAATAATATTCAAAATAATAAATCATCGACGTTCTAAGCTCAGGAATATTGAAACGCGTTCGCGATAAAACCCCGTACCGCGGAACGACGAACACGACGTAATCCCGCGAGCGATCCGTGAAAACTTCCCCCGAGCCCGTTCGCTTTCAGGAATAGCGCGGGCAACGCAAGCGTGTCGCCCGTTTGAAACCTTCGCTCGGCGCAGGGGCAAATTGGAGGAAGCGGGATTGTTCGACATGGAATTAATTCGCGGTCTGGCTCTGCCGGATGATAATAGCCGTGAAGAGAGATTATTAGACCCTCGTAATGAACGATCGTGCATGCGAACGCGCCTGTATTACCGATTGTGAATTTATAAAGCTCACCCCAATTACTCTTCCTTTCTGCATACCTGCCACCCACCCGCCTATCCCCCCCCTTCCCCTTCCCCCCTCCCCACCCCCTCCGTCTACACCACGAACCGGAATCCTGGAAACGATACTATGTACGTGCGCGGGAACACGTAAATTTATGGTTGGTTGTGTCCAATGGTGCACCATACGTTGTCCCTGACGATAACCGCGATGGATGATTACAGGCATTATCGGTGGCACGATGCAACGCGATACCGGTATTCGAACGCTTCTGGTGCACCGAAAGGATGACGGTTGTAAGATTTGAGGCAGATGCTAGAAGGGGAATATTGGCGTGTCCGTTTGAACGTTCTTTCTCTTCGCAGTGTTCTTCGCAATGAGAGGGTACAGTAGAATGTTTTTGTATTCGAATACGACGAAAGTGTCGAGTGTGATATTTCGGAACCTATTTGAACCATGTCATGCCCAGGAAGGACGGTTTTCAATGGGCCCTACATAGAGAAGGACGGTGGACTTAATCCTCTAACAGGGGAATTAAATTTTTTTTTTAATTAAATTTTAAAATTATTTAAAATTAGAAAATTATAATTTCTAAATTTAATTAAATTAAATTAAATTGCGCAATAATTATTAGCGTTGTACTGGCGGACTTCCCACATCAAACTGATCTTATATATATCAGTTGAAGGTAATGTCAATAACAAAAGCCATGGCTGCCAGTTAGATGCTAAAATATTTTGAATGCAAGCGTAAATGAAATTTAATTTAACCCTGCCTTAAGGCGGGCATGCCCTTTAGAGGGTTGAAAGAAAAGAAAAGTAAGATCGAAACACTTTTCGCGCATAACAAACGATCATCCGCGTAAATGCGCCTGATCTCCACTAGCGAGCGACTACTTGTCTCGTTCTGTCTTTCTCGGAACGTCCGTCACCCCTGAAATCGCGTCTGCGTAACGCGGGCCCGTTTCCCCTTTACGATTAGACACCTCAATAATTAGCGGTCGACGACGAGTAATCGCGTGCGCCTGACGATTCCTGAAAATTTCGTAAAATTCCACTTTCCACGCTCGAACGTACCCCGCGCATACATATATATACATATATATATGTATTTTTTTGCATAAATTCTCGCCGCAGATCTGATATCCTAGGAGACCGGCGCGCGGCGCGGGCGCTGGCGGCCAGACACACACCGGGAGTTTTTATCGAGTTGGGTAGCACGACGAGCAGCGAGGAAGAGAGTAGTTTCGCAAGCGCTCTTTAGTGCTCGATTCCACAAATACACACAGCCGAGTACCGCGGTGTACGTACAGTGACCGTATAAAGTAATCCGTCAGACAGAAGTGGGGTGATAATGCATGAGTGCGGTAGCCCCGCCCTATCCCTGTAACCGCGATAAAATCTCTCATTACGCAACGAAACGGACCCTCTGCCCGCTAGACTGTTATCCTTAGACAGGAACTCTAATAAACCATACGTATGTTGGTGAATTTATTTTTGTTTTCGTCCTGCTACGCCGGGACGTCAATCTTTCGGCGAAATCGACGACCGTTGTGTCGTTCAAAACGACGTGTATCGATATACCACGATCGCACGTTTCTCGATGCGTACGATCGGCAACTCTGCTTTGCAATTGTTACGATAAAATTAATGGAAATCGTACGAGAATTTCGCGAGAGATGAATAAAAATGGAAACCTCGTTTGAATATTGACATTCAATTTCAACGAGCGATAAAATTAACGAGGTAATTTTATTTTTATTACGATCGCTGTTAACTTCGCGGATACTCATTGAATCCCATCATTTCATAGAATCCTCGTAATGAAACGTTACGTACGTAATCTCTCGTGTATCTCTTAATCGCTTTACGCTATCCAATGATTAAGTCCAAGTGACCCTGAACTCATGAGAAATCCGGCGAATCTCTTCGACAGAACGCGGAGACAACGAAGACAGATATACGCGACGAAAGAAATGTGCACTCTAGGCCACACGGTCACCAACGTTGACGACGACGACGACGGTAATATTAGTGCGACTGCGTCGGTATGCGTCGCGCTTCCGGTCAAAGATTGCAGCTGAAATCACCTTGACGCGAAGCCCATCGGCATTAAGGACTGCTTTCCTGCGATTCCGCGTTTCTGTGAATTCGCTAGTTTCTCAAGCCGCAATTCTTGTAAATTGAACGTCGACGGAGCCGCTGGTACATTAAAAAGAAAAAAAAAAAAGTATGCCACTGACGAATCCTTCGTCAATTTATTAAACAGGCGCGAAGGACGATTGCTTCAAAACGTATATCCAAAGGCCATTGCACTTTCTTTTGAACTTTGTTTATTAAATATTCGATACGTTAGATTTGGCGTTGTAGGCCTCGGAGGTAGGAATTAATTCACTCTCACTTTATTCTTTGTCAACGTTTCGATCCCGATCAGGATCCTCTTCAGGACATACCTTTTATTGTTAGAATGTACTCGTTATCAACTGTTCACAAACATCCTTTGTACAGTATATACATTAAATCAGATACTTATGTATATATTTATTTTTGAATACAATTTTGTCACTACGAAAACCCTCGTTCGTTGTTTCCTGAAAATATACAAGCCACGGTTCTCGTCCCTTCATTCGTACGACGAATCCTCGGTCGATTTACATACACGGAGCGTCATGGTAAAAAAAAAATAAATAAATAAAGCAAGAAACACGAGCTTCCTTGGACCAAGGTCGAAATTCGAGGAATTCGATTGCGACGACCGACGAGGATTAAAAGCGAGCGCGTGGCTCGAAGGGCAAATCACATTATAATTAGTGCGTACAGCTGTAGATAGGAAGGCAAATTGTATTAATGCATTCCGCTGTAGGGCTATCTAAGCAGTTACATAGGTACACGTACGCGTACGTATACACCGCGTGTAAGCGCGTCCCGTAGCGGGGCCCAGCTGTCGGCTAGCCGAGGCATATACTGCCCGACGACACGACATCGTCATTTATCACCGGCGGTTGCCTCGTGTGGGTTTTCTGCATTACCTAATGAGTTTCATAACCGAATTAAATTTTTGGTCCCGTCCAGGTAAAACGGGGCGCGGGTTTTGGTCCCCGCGTAGCCGGCGAGGAGGGCATCGTTAGGACAGCTATGGCATTAAATTTGCAAGATTAATCTGTGCTCCCATTAGCCCGGGGGTATTCTGTCGTGACTGCACCGCGCCCTTAGAACACTCACCAGGTGTTTTTTCGGGCTCGGATCTAGGGAATATTTCAATCGAAATTATTTTAAGATAATTCTTCGGATCGCTTTTGCGTCGTTTTAGATCGCCGGTTGATTTGGAGTCTTCGCGTCTCGGTATAATTGGGCAACGAGATAAATAATTATTATAAATAAAAGTTCTTCACCTTTTAATCAATTTTAAGAGGAAAATGGGACACTGATCAATATTTTTTTTAAAGTTTTGTCCGTTACGCCTTAAAGATTGTTGGAGGTTGCCAATTTTTGTTACAAAACTGATCGTTGCATCGTGCATTTTATCACGCACTATTATGTTCAATTCAATTATATTTATATACGTACCCGTGTATAATAATAGACACTCGTATCTCTCACGTGGTTACGGGAGAAATCGCGCACGAATATTTTCCGCGTAACGATCGCGCGGCAATACTTTTTCTTTTTAAGTCCTCGCCCATTCGGAAGCAACGCGCAGGCACTCGAAGAGACCGTGCAAACACTCGTTTGTACGCTGTACTCGCGGATGTTAAATCGAGGTAAGGGTAATGTACTTTGCCTGTTCCGGCGCTCTTACGCGTCGCTACTACCAGCGATTTTTCTCATGCTTTCGGCTGCCGAACTTTGTTACGGGATCAATTTCGTTTAACGATTTCTCATTCTTCTCCGTAGCGCCGCGACAAAGGGGAAGATAAACGAAAAAGATACGAGGAGATGAGTAATGGAGCGGAACGACTCCCGAGTAACAGCAAATACACGTGACCGCTGTGGCGCGCTGTAAAGCTCGTCCCGTCGTGTAACATTTTAATACGTAAGCGTTCAATTAAGGCAGGGAATTAAAACAATTAATCCCGAAAGGAGGATGCAATATTCTCGGCCGCTCTGTCATTGGCAAAATTTCTTTCGTCGATTTGCGTCGACGCGAATTAATAACCGACGCGTTAATCGACGGTCGATTGGAATGATTAACATACGTAACGGTAAGTTTCAAAGCTGATAGATTCGTGAGTTCGCGAGGTAAGGGGGAATTGGAATGATTTATGCGAAAAGAATTTTCCCCCAATTAAGCTCGATAATCAACGTTCCGCTATGCGATTCTCTTCCATTTAATACAGCGCGAGATACATTTCCATTTGTAAGTTTATCCATTTACATGTAGACCAGTATTTTCTAAACCGAAAGCCAGGCACGTATCGTGGCCACGTAAACGCGGTGAGCAAAGGAAGATGTAATCCGATAAAATCTGTAATTGCGAGCCGCTATTAGCCGGCGCAGAGAAGATCACGCATTAAACTCGGCCGCCTCGGGTTTTTTTTCTCTTTTTTTTTCTTTTTTTTTTGCATCAAACTCGGTTGGTGAACGCGTGCTCGGTACGTTTATACTCGTCTGCCGATAATGACACGACCATTATACGGCATGTCATTAGATATCGTTGGCGAACATCGGCGCGTAGTATCAAATTTCGCGTAACGCAAATATCGCGACGGTTTTTGCGCAGCGTTGACGAGAGAAGTTTCAATTTATGTTCAATTACCTCGATCAGCTGTTCATTAGTTTCGTCCGGCGAATCAGTAATGGAAGTGACGGAATGTAAGAACGATATTGATAGCACGATATTCACCGGGTGTGATAGAATAATATCGATATTTCCACTGGTATTTTACAAACGAAACTCGTTTAGGCTTAAATCTAGATCGTGCACATCTCTGGATCTTCGGATCTCCAAATTTTTTTTACTCTAGTGTGTTTCGGGTCGTTGATCACGAAATAATTATAGAATTTCTATTCTATTGAAAATTATTTCACAAGCAATCACACGTGTTTGCTTGCTTTAGAAATAATTTGAAGATCCGGAGATTCGGAGATGTGCATGATCTAGATTTGTTCCCTCATTTATATCGATCGAGTACTCGACTATTTTTCCCAAACTCGATTATCCGAATCGATTACTCGAACTTATTTCGCGGTTAATCGCGACGATCGTTTGAACAAAATCTTCGTAGTACCGATGACTAACTTAAACGTGTCCACGGCAAACATCGCGGTCATTTCGCAACGAATGGGATTATTTTTTTAAAAGCCCCATAAGGGGGGGCAGCTACGTACGGCTGTTAAAAATCCTGAGTGCACGTAGCACTTTAATAACGCGAGGCGTTTCCTGTCATAAAAGTATGTAATATGCGTTAGTACCTCGGAATTTTAATGATCTCTCTGTTTCACCGGACGTTAATTATTGAGCAGCTCGTATTATTTACGCATGTTTATCTAGAATTCTGCGTACGGGACGGGCATTGTTCGCGAGCGCAATTATTAGTAAATTAGGTTCGCCGCGGAAGATTTATGCTACTTTAGATAAGTTCATCTGGCCTGGTAAGGAATACATTACAGAAATCTCGTCCCGATCGTTATTAAATTACCGCGACCGATGTGAAGCCTGCGGGTGAGTACGAAAGTTCGTGCTACCATTTTTGTCATCAAGAGACAAGGTCTTGTCTCGGGCCAAGTACAAGTACGCGTGACTAAACCTTGTCTCTTGAATTTTTATAGACAAACTCGTACTTGGCCCATGTATTTGCAATTTTCAATGCTCTTTATATAATTCTTTTTGTTCCCCGGTTACGAATCCATCGATGAAATATGTTCCGAGCATTACGAGACACCCTGTACGTACGAGAGAGGCCAGTTAGCGAGGTTGCAGACGGTCGTTGGAAGATATGTCCCCCACGGGAGTTTGCGTGACTTTTCGTTTACAGAGAAGCGCGACCCACCAATAATTGTGACTTTCGATCCGTTTAGCCCCCGTTATCGAGAAAAATCTTTCTTTCGTTTATGCATCCTTTTTGAGATAGATCGCGCCGACTCGCCGGCTGTTGCCGAGAAAGAGATCGGGGATAATATTCTCGTTAGCGGGGAATCACGCGTTGAATCACGCGACCGTAGTCAAATTCGAGCAGCTGATTAGCTTCGATAAAAACGGGCGTTTTCGATCTCGAGTTTCGATAGGGCATCGACTGTTTTGGTGTGCCGAACGATTATCCGCGTAGGATAGTGAAATTAGTAATATTTTTGTTTTTGTGATATTGGTACTCGGGTACTCTACAGCAGTAATTTTCGATCGCTCAAATAATTATAAAAGTTATAACTTGAAATAACTATAGGATTTTCATTTTATCTAACAACTAATACTCCGAATACTATTACAAATAATAGCTTCGATTTCTCTCTTATCGCTCCCCGACAAATTTCTCCTTATTTTCACCTGCCCGTAGATGCAAAACGAGAACCTCTGTACACGAGCTTCCGGTATACCAAAAGATGGATGTCACGTTCAATCGCTTCTCTATGCGTTTTATACCAACAAACCTAAGATTTCCTAAGGATCCAATAGGCACCGATTCCTGATACCGTGTACCGGAAGCGAGTATCCAATTCAAATCCAACTCGGTGGATCATCGGCAATTTGCGATCCGATCGTCGTGCCGTATTTCAATTTTCCTTACCGAGATTTGGGCAGGGGCTGTCCAAGCCGCGCGTAACGAAGCAATGTAACGCTCTTCCCCCGTAAAATCATTTAGACTCTCTCGTCGAGGGGAGTCATGGATCATTGATGCCCCGCGAGCCGTACGAGCCTGCGGGAATCCGAAAGGCCGCAAGCACGCCGCACACATTTCTCGATCCTACTCGCCGGCCGAACAACTTCCCCCCCCCCCCTCCTCCCCCTCCTGGGTAACGCGATTTTACTCTCGTGCATCTAACTAGAATGGATCGCCATAATTTTTCAGCTAAACTCAAATGTCCCGGCCTGCTCGGCCCCGCAAACGAGCTTGACAAAATACGGAAGGTGGGAATACATTAACTCGGCAATTTGTATCGGTCGTCGTGTTTCCATGTTCCATGTTTTAGCGATCGTGCTGCTCGCATAGAACTACTGACGCGCCGATGTTCCTGTTTTGTTAAAGGGCCGTGTCTCTCTCTCCCGCGATCGTTATTCTCGGTTTAAAGAATTATGCGCGATAGGAGCGTGCGTTGCGGGTAATAAACGTAATTCGGAGCACGATTATCCGGGGCGTTAAGTATGAAACTATTGTATCTGTTGATGCAAGCGTGTCTTGTATGACTTGATATTTATATTGAAAGTTGTAATCAAATAATGTGATGTAATGTAATGTAATAAGATCGTGGGTAAATGTTTTGTATAAATGAATTTAAAAAACGAATAAAAAAACGAATATGACTATTCGTAATTTATCGGATTATTTTCTCCCGAGAGACGTTTTAATAATCGTGCTTTCAAAAATTTTCAAAAATAAGGTAGTATATATAAAATATACAAACGTATGAAACTACGAATCAAACGCAGCGATATTCCAGTTAAATACGATTTCCATTGAACGCGATTGTAAAAAAAAATTATTTATCCAACTGATAAATTGTTTCCGACGATCTACGCCTGAACGAGATTGGCGCGGTGCAAATTATTCGGGTGAAGTTTCATTTAATTATACGGTCGAAATTAAATTGGTAATTTAATTAGTTTCGTACTACACCTCCAATTTTTTTTTCTCTACTTTCTTTAAGTTGCTTCTAGAAGCTCGCGTGCTCGCCCATACACGTGAACTTAGGCTCCACCGAATTCAAATTACCTCCGTGCGACCGTGTAACAGTAATTTTCTTTGCCTACTCTGTCATTCGTGATAAACCCAGCGTTAACGTTTGAGAGCGAAAATTTTCGAACGTGACGGAGTTAGGAGAAATTAATAAATAGCGACGTCAAAGTGGCAGTTCGGGTAACCAAATTTGTTGCTCGATCGACGTTGTCGTTGTTGGAATAAGATATTACATTTAATTGGTGCGATAAACATTTTTTGCTCCACTCCGACGAGATAATTATTTGTAACCGAAAGAATTACATATGTGTATATGTTTGAAACGTTTGCAAATGCAGAAGCAACATCTCAGAAGTACATCGTTACATCGCCAAATTTGGCGAAGTAGCAAACGCGAGGTAGTAATTATACGGTTAGTTTGTTAATTACCAACCCGTCGGAAGGACAAGTAAGAAACGAGAGTCATTTCGACGGCATTTTACGCTAATTGTTATTTACGAGAAGATATAAACTTTATCATGACTTTATTAAGTAGCAATCACAGATCTACTTCCAGCTACTCCGTCGCTTTCTACTCGTTTCCTTTTTACAACTCAATTCGCGTAGTTAAGTTTTCAGCATGAACTCGTAATGCGTAATTAGACGTTTCGGGAAGCAAATAATGTATCACGATTTCCTTTGTAATAAATTACAATACGCTAATCGAAGAATTTCGTTCGTTAAAAACGTTAATACCACTTCGAGTTGTGCGAATCGAAAATTATCTCATAATTAGCCGACTATCAAGGATCGACGATCAAAGTCGCGATTCGGAATGGAAGTTCAACGAATGATTTTTAGAATCCACGCTCATCGTGGCACGCGTTAACCGAGACCTAAGGGCAGATGTTCGGTTTCTTAAGTACGGGTAAATATTGTTCCCTGCTCTACTAAACAGCTGCTTATTCTCCGCGAATTTCACCCCGAGGCCCTACAAAATTAAGCGATTCTTAATGCGCTTCTAAATCATCGTTTTTTTTTTTTTGTAACTGATTATGATAATATCTCTACGCGCTCGTTAGAGTACCGCCGGACGGAGGCAAGAAAACCTGGTAGGGTTAACGCAGCGTTTAACCCCAGACGCGCGCGCGCGATGCTTTCGATCGGTGTTTCTGCTCGACGTCTCTTTCGCGAAAAGAAACTAGGTGAACAAAAAAAAAACTAGAATGTCAAGGTGAAATTGCATAAAATTGGAAATATTGTAAGATTATGTTCAAGCGAGAATAACAGGACTGGAAACGGTCACCGGGGTTTTGCGTATATCGCGAGCGAATGAGGGAAAAGGGGGGGAAAGGGATTCGCTAAGGGTTATCGTTATCCCTCGTACTGCTTCGAGGCTCACGAATCGTCCGTGGTTGTTCCTCGCTGGCCGTTGCGTTCAGGGGTTGCGAGTTATCGCGTGGCTGAATCAGATCGCAATTAGCGACCAAAGCTGGAAGCCGGGAGACGCGATACCACTCAAATTCAATGTCTCGTTAATTAATGCGTCTCGGATAAATTATGCTTCTCCTCTATAAATAAAAGAGTTTCGTTCGCTAGCGTTTTGATTTCAAAAGGATCACGATGGCGTATCGGGCGATCGATAGTGTTTACCTTTAATTGCTGTCGTTAAACATCCCGCTTTGGAAAAAAGTATCGCGGTGCTTTTACATTACGAGGGCGCAAATCGTGTAACAGGAGGGAGAGCAAGGGAGAAGGCAATAGGACTCGATAAAACGACAGCCGATCGTTTTGAACTATTCGGTCGGATACCTTGCGGAAAAAATATGTCGCGGCGAACTAAGACACTGGAGACCTTCCGGCGTGGATCGCACAGTATGGAGCGCACATCTACAGCTAATCCACTTATGGTATCCGATGTCGAATACACTGGCCGGTGTTTGGTTTCACCGTAAATAACGAAGCGAGGCGACTAATTCGCAAATCTTCTCAAAGCGCGAAATCCGATGTGAAAGGCATGATCCCCTGGTCGCGATAGAGAGAACACGTCGCGGCGGCGTTGCTCGACGTCCCGACGCCATCGCCCCGAGCCACCGACATACCTGCGTACTAGCGTCGTGTAGCGTTCGTGGACAAATGTATCAGCGGCCACGGTCGATCAGAAATATATTCGGTATTCGCGATACAGATGCCATCAAAGTTACCGTATCGACGAAGTATTTTCCTAGACACCAAATTCCAAAAACCAAAAAAGATACAAGAACAAAAACACGAACGTCTGAATTTTTGTTATTTACGAGTTTAAGGTAGGACCACATATTACCGTACCATGCCTGATTCGTGTGTCGGTCGAGTATTGGTCGTCACTCGTTAAAAAAATTGCGCAATGTTTTCTAAATTCAATACCTAGTTCACACATCACCGTATCAATTCGAGCGCTAATTGTACAACTTATGCCGCTTCCAACACTCGACCGACACACGAATCGGGCATGATACGGTAATGTGTGTTCCCACCTTGTATATTCGTACACTGTCAATTATTCGAACGACCAATACCTCGTTAACCAATAAGTATCAGTGACTTCAATACGCTCACTCGTAAACCTTACGAATACGCTTACTAGCGAAACGAATATACGCGCGCGACTCAAATACTCTCGCTCGCGAAACGAATACTTTTCCAAATTCACGTTGACCACGATCCGTTACCGATCCCGCTCCTTCAACTTCTCCCGTCCCGATCCCTCCCGATATACGAACGTATCCCGAGGAATCCGCGACGCGCGTTATCGCGTCGCGTCGGCACGGTGCTCGTGAATCTCTTCGTCGCCGGCGCGGCGGTATCCAAGGTGGATTCCACCGTGCCGGACCCCGCTCATTAGCATCATAATAACGAGCCCCTATGTCTTTGGCCACGTATTTACGACGGCGTCGCGGGCAGTTGATGCGTATTGGTGCCGCGTATATATCCGGCGGCGAGGGCTCGCGGTGAAGGTGTAAGGTAACATCGCGTTCCTCCATTTCGGACCACCCTGACGTAGGAGCCATCCACGTCCAGCGATCGTCAGATTCATTTTCTCCTTACCGGCTGGCTCTCGCTCACCCACGATAATCAATTTCTTCGTCGTTTGGGCCTGGTGGCATTATGACGAGAGACTATCCGCGAGGCGAGGTAACGGGGAATTATTTTAACCCCCTTAGGATCTTAACACCCTTGACGTGCGATCGCGTCAGTGAGACGTCATTGTTTTTATATGGCGTTCGTCGGAGAAAGTTCTTAGAACGTCACGGAGACGTAAGAAAGAATTATTGTATTGTTAATTCCTGGCTCTCTGGTCACTCGTGACGCTTACGACGATTGATATAGTATGTCAAATTTATTAGACTTATTAGGAATATTTTAACCCCTTAGCATCTTGACGCCCTTGGCGTACAATCGTGTCAGTGAGACGTCATTATTTTTATACGCCGTTCGTCGGAAATAGTTCCTGGGACGCCACGGAGACGTAAAAAAGAATTATTATATTATTAATTCCTGGTCTCTCGTGACGCTTACGTCGATTAATATACTATGTCAAAGTTATTAGACGATATTTAGGAATGCAAATATTCCGCTCGAACTACCCGGTCCAACTAAATGAAATAGTACTTTTCACTCGGCCAAGTACGTCTTATTCGTATGCCAAGGGGTTAATTATTTGTACACAGTACCTGCGGCCGATATACCGACAATCAAATATCCTTTGTCTTAAAACGCGCTCTTGGTATTATAAAGCGAGGAGAACGATGTTAAAAGCATTTCGAGTGAGCCCGTGGAATATCTGTGGCAGATGAAAAACAAGAAGAGATCGCAGCGTCTAACGCTCAAGAGCAATCTTGAGGAGAGAAGGTGTAAAATATCATCGCGTCCTTTGCAGACCACCCTGAAGTCGTTTCAGGCGCCGCGCCGTTGGCGTCGCGGTCACCTGTTTCTTATTACCGAGACGCGGCAGAAACGAACTTACTCCTTTTTAGGCCTACGTTGCGTAACGTTCATTATCCGGAGATGGGACGGATCGTTGCATCGGCGTTCACGTTATCCGATATAAGCTGATAACGCTCGCGTTTCTATTCGACGCCCCGCGACCGTCGCGTTGGAGGAGGCACAATTTAATTTAAAAGACAAGAACAAACTATTCGATCGGAAATATCACTTGTCTCTCGTCACGTTTAAAGGCAAATCGATATTGGTGCTCGTTAATTCTCACCTTATTAAATTCCCGCAGGTGTAATATTTGTGTATCGGTGTTTCAGCTTCTATTCGACGCCGAGGGCTTCACAGATTATAGGTATTAAAATCATCGAGTGAAAATAAGCCTTCGTGCTCGTCGTTTTCTTCTACGCGCGTCACGTAACGGGTGTGCGAATTAGACGGTGGTTTGCTTCTAACATTTCGTATATTTACATCAGCGTTTTTTATCATCACCTTGTAGGATATTGCGCCAGTTCAATAGATTGAGGTATCTCATTCGTTTTTAATCCGTCGCTGTTCAAATAATGCTGGATTTGGGATTCTCTCAACCGCCGAAAAAATTGCGGAAACTATCGTGGCCACTGAACACGATCGTTTCGACAGCGATCGATATTGATCGAAGGGATCGATCACCGGTCTCGCGAAACCCTTTCGATGGAATCTATCCCGATGCACGGCAATTGCCGGAAATAAACGGAGGCTCCCCCCTTCTTTCGGTCTCGTCATTATGCAGATGATCTCTCTTTACCGCATCCTGCGTCTACCCTTAAACATCGCTTCAACCCCCGCCCCTCACCCCCTCGTTCCTACTTTCCACCCTTAAACGCTCCACCCCGTTAAAGCTCCGGCATTCTCCCCACGCTCGCTCTCTAATATCGCGGTTTCATCGACATCGACGTCGACATCAACTTGATCTCAGCGCACAGAGAGCAACCTCGATAATTCCCCCCGCAGGACAGGCCTGCGGCGCACGCGCCTCCGGCCGGAAGTACTTAAATCCATCATGGCGTCCACCGGAAACTGCCTGAGTCACTGGCGTAATCGTACCTCCTCCCGATGTATCGATTTTCCTCGACGTTTCTGCAAAGCCCGCGCGAGGCCCGACTTCTCTTTATCTCAATCCTCCGACGGCGGGCCGGAGTCAAAAATTGAGTGAACCCCCTCGCGATAATTTTTTTTTATGCAAAACGTCGCGTGGATTCGGCGTTGGTTGTTCAATCGCGATTATTGTGTAGATAGATATACGGGTGATACGAGAAGTGGTATAAGTGAGATCTCGTCCTAACGTACACGCGTGTCAAATAATTGACAATTTCTTATGTAAAAATCATCTATATATTTGGTTATAACCTGTACAAAAATGTATATGTACTTTATATCGATCATGTAATTTCATGTAAGCTGAAATGGGCTTTCTAGCTCCAAATGCTTCAAATAAAAAAAAAAGTATAAGTGAGAAGAGCGTAATACATAGAACATCGATTAGAGTATATTTGGAACGTTGCAAAATTTATTTCAAATGATCTAGTAGACTTATTTTTTTTTCACTTTAGATCTAAGCAGCTCCAATCGCACCTTAACAATTTGCTTTATCAAAAGCGGTTTTTTTTTTATATTCGTTTATCGATCTTATCGTTTCTCCAGTTTTTGTTTAATCTCTCATTAGCAATGGCGTACGCGAAACTTGATGGTGCGATGGTTTTTAGCCAACTACATTTAAACGTAACAAAATTTCTAGAACTGTACTCAGCTCCACTCGTATCGTTCCAAACGAAGACCGTTCGATTTAATTGCTCATTTAACTGCACGGGGAATTTATAAAGCGCTTATCAGAATTTTCGTGAAATCTCGGTCGACCCATTTATTCCGACCGATCGTATCGCGTAATTTCGTAGCGATACGGCGGACTAATAATTACAGACGCTTGGGAAGATGCGTGTGTACACCGCTTGATTTACAGTGGGATGTTTCTTCGTGTACGCGCATAGCTTAAACTATCCATAATACGTAATAGATCTTTAATACGAAATACTCCGATATTTTGATCGATAAGCGATATTTCCGACGATACAGTTGGCAACGCTAGATCCGAAGTAGTTTTAAAACTCATGTAACTGCACATAGTAATTTCTCCGTTTACTAGAATTAAACGGTACGAAGAAGAAATATACATATTAACGCTAAAACTACCGACGATTTATGCATACCTATTTCTCAAATTTTTTGTTACCCATTTTACCAATTTTTATATAGTTCAAAAATATATGCTTAAAATTATACACATTCACACTCCTTAAAACTTAGGTTTTCGTTCATATAATTAAAAATGGTAAATTTGTGTAGGCTTAAACAAAAACTTGAAACCAGTCAAAATGACAGGCTCTGGTAGTTCCAGTGTTAATGAGTGCAAGATACATCAGACACCGAAAAAACTGTCATTATTGTTACAGAAAATTAATTAACCGAGTAAGCAATTAGGCCAGCCAATCGACGTTGTACCGTACTCAAGATAGATTAATTCGCCGAGAAAGAATTTGAATCAACTTAACGATACATTAATTACGGGTACGCGGTCTGACTTTATCGATGCCCCCTATAAAACAATGTAGAGATTGGCAAGGGCTTCTTCGTCAGGCAGAGAGAGAGAGAGATTAATCATTAAATGTGACTCGTGGGGAACGTTAAGGAAGGGTCGTGGGGGGACGAATCGTAGATCCAAAGAGGATCGAAGGTAAGAAGGAGGATATACAATGAACACCGCCGGTGGGTTTATCGTCGGTGTATAAGGAAGAAGAAGGTACCGGGGTGGTCGTTTGAGGCCACCGGAGATCGATAAAGTCTGCCACCGAGAAGGTTCACCCCAGCTTTCCTCCCAGGTTAACTCCACCAGTCAATTGTTCTCTAATCGTAAACTTCTGAAATGGGCTTCGCCCTAAAAATCGATTTGGTCTGCGTCGCGGGGTAAACATGTCAGTTGGCACTTTTCAAGGGGGGGGAAGAGTATTTCTAGCTGAATATTAATCTTGAGACGAAACGTCAATTTGATCGATAGACACGGGGAGACTTCACGTTCGTGATTTTGTGTTAACTGTATTGAGTCGCGATGGGCATCAAGAATATTCATTTTATTGAAAATAATTTCTAATCGTTTTGTCTTACCTATTTAGAGTCGCTTTAAACGATAGCTTGTTGTAAATTTGAATGAAAATTCCATTCTCCGATGTCGTGATCTACCTAGATGCGATTCATGCGAACCGATCGATTTAATTCAAAGTTTAAATTAAAATAATTCTATCTTTATTTCAATTTCAATGAATATTCCATTCTGGGATATCGTGATCTAGTTTTATTTCATACGAATCGATCAACTTAGATCCAAGGCGAAATTGAAACAATTCTCTCGTCCTTCCAATTCGTCACACGAAATAATATTTCTCGCGTTGTGTATCTGAAATGATTTTGGGGTTTCTTTTCCCCTTCCGTTAAAGGGATAAGCCCGACTCGTGGCCATATTAAATCGAAGTTAGAAGTTCCTAGCGACCGGTAAATTACGAGACAGCGGCGAAGTCAGCTAAACATGCGGTGCCACGTGCCGGCCGATGTATATAGAAAGGGGAATTCCCAAGAAATATAGTCCCAATGACAGGGGTCAGCACCATTTTTAACCAGCGGTTCCCGCGCCGCTCGCCTCACGATGGAGATCTATAAATCCTTCCGTTAGGATCGAGGCGAGGTACCTATCACACCGACCGCCGGCTTTACCGAGGGATCAATCGTTCGCCTCGATTGATATTAATGACACCTTTTAACCCCTTGCCACGGCTACCGTTTCGACGTTCGCAACAAACGTCAGAAATCGTTCGTTCGACGGACATCGACGTAATCGCGGCGGAACGACATAAATCTTGATCTTCGACGATTAAATCGTGCAGATGGATATCCTCGATCTGGGTGATTACAACTCCGACGATTTTCTTTAATCCTTCTTAGTGATTCATATAACTGTACATAAATAAACATTTTTGTTTGCGACGAAAGTTTTAGAGTATTTTGTCTGGGCTCATTTTAAAGCGTGAACCTTTCACTTCCCCCTACCGTGGTACATTTTTTTCTAAAAATTGACAATTTATCCTGAGACAGAGTTCTCTCGCGATGCGAATAGTAACGCGCCATCGCACGGGCAACGATACATCGCCGTTGGCACTTTTCTTGCGTGTCGCTAACCACGCTACATCGTTGTTCGGCACTATAAAGTTTAAAGGCTGACGAGCAAAAATATTGTCGCCAATGAAGACGTAGCGCGGGAAAAGAATGTATCGTCTCTGATATTTACGAACGAGGTGCATTAGAATTTTATCCCCAAGAATTTCATCCACGCGCGTCGTGGAATACTCAAAGCGGAATCGTAAACGATCCGATATGACGAATTGTCCGATCGTTTATTATAGAACGATTCAGCGTTACGTCGTCCGTCTTGAAATCGCGCATACATTATTTCCGCGACGTTGGCCGCCCGATGAATTTAAAAACAGCGTCGTAGATCTTCTTAACGCATAATTAACGGGCGGACAGCTAATGCCGTGCGTTACGTTAACGGGAGCGGGGTAAGGCAGAAAAGAGGTACGATGGGAAGAATAACTCGACATTTTGCTGGCGCCATTAGAAATTCGCAACATGTGTTTCAATGTAACGACAGCGAACGGCATGCATCACCTCACCGGTGGCCGCTCGCGCAACGCTCTCATGCAATATGAATGACTCGCGGCACACTCTGTAATTACCAGCGCATTTCATTAGGGGCATTAAATGATTTCGTGGCATGAATACATTTCTGCTAATGTTGATTGGCATGCCGTCGCCGGCGGTGCAGCGTGTGCCACCTTCGAGAGACCGCTTCCGCTTCTCGAACTCTTCGCCGGTACCATCGAGTTTTCTCCGAAAACCCCGCGGACCTTCGTCGAAAGTTGAAACGATATCTGGTGTTGGGAGGTGAAAAGAAATTTGCAAAATATACCGATCAACTTGCAATGATCACTTAATGGAGCGTAACGTTCCGTTTCTGTATAGATTTAATTAAGGCCCGATTTTGTGCACTGACAAAGAAATATTTTCTAATCTCACAAATTGTACTTAATCTCGGTGTGTTTTCAAACAAGAAATAATTGATTGGCATAAGTATATCGGATTTTACACACTGTAAAGAAATATTGTATAATCACGAAACTTGTATTAACATTTCACGTGCGTTTAAGTATGAAATAATGAATTGACATAAATATATCGGATTGCGTTTCTTAGGTATCTTGTGTCTCGTTAACGGAACTCAAATACGTTTACCTTTTGTATTCGCCACAAATGGCAACCCGCGGGGTATTAAATTAGGTGGATTCCTTCGACTTCGGTGCTCTTCACCGTGACTGAAAAACAGCAAAGCGTGCGTGTGCGCGTAGAACGTATCGTTACGAGGCTCTTAGATATCATCGCGTCACTGCGTCATTAACCGGCGTAAACTCCCAACTATCGGAATGCCTAGTCGCGAAACAAAATTTGAAGACTATTTGAGATAACGATTCCAGAGTTTCGAATTAATTTGCGCTCAATGCGCAAACGCGCGTACTTCCACACAAACGCAACTGGAGGGTACTAACGAATACCGCTGCTCAACGATTCTAACATTAATTTCCATTTGGATTAGGTTTGCGTTACGTTTGTAAAGAAATTTATACTAATTCCAATAATTGATCACCATGGTATTTGGTATTTTGAATGTATTCGAATACTCCCATCCCGGGTTTTAAACTTACGTTAACGACATTGCTCATACCATTCGTATCGTATCAGCCGTAAGAAAAAAAAAAAAAAAATACAATTTATGCGTCCGTACTCGCGCAAACACCTCGCCGATAGCGAGCCAGAAAGGGTTGCGAGGGAAACGGACTTTTAAATACACGTTAAGTCGTATATCACTCTCTCAGCGAGAAACTCGCTATTTACCAGGACTGTTGTCACTGCCATTATTAGCCAGGAGTCATTTGGTCCAATTAATTCAAAATGTTTTTATTCGAGGCACTTTGTCCTTGTCCGTCCCTAACGTGTACGCCGTTCCTGTCTCTGTGCGTGAAATCGTAATAGCACGCGCAGGTCTACGGTACACCATTGTACCGTACCTACGGGATACCGCCCTTTTCGTATAATTGCTTTGTTTATCGTCCCCAATCAAAGCACTGCTATTAGCATATACACAAACCGTGTGTTTCTCCCACACGCCCAACTTCTTCGCTCTCACCCCCTCCCACACCCCCCCCCCCTCCTCGCGCCCTTTGGGTTCCCCACCCTTTTTACCCTCTCGCTCTAATCGTCGATGAATTTATGGTATATCAAACTTTTTTTACATTCTTCTCGCGTATTAAAAGTTTTTACGGATTTGATGGTCTCGAGTATTTGAGTTTTTATGATCGACTCGGGCAAGTAATATTAAATAAATAAATAATCGAGTGAATAATATATCGATATGGCTTAATCGTAGATTTCTGTTACCTTCAATGGAGTACTTAGTTCGTTCTTCATTGATTTAATTTACCTAAATTAATTCACGTCCGAAGAAGTTCATCAAGGAACTTTTTACGACCTGTCGGGGTAAGTAATATTAAAGTATTAAATGCAGTACGTTTACTATTCTCGATTTTTTAAATTCACGTGCGAGAGGATTAAACTAAAGAAACGAAAACAAATTAGGGTACTTCGACCTCGTTACATTCTTTTCATTTTTCCGGACTCTCCGGTTGACTTTCTTCGCCAGCTCGAAAAGCCAGTGCTTCCCTAAGAAACGGGGGCATTTCGGAACGAACGATAAGGTTTCAGGAACGGTGTTAAGGTATTTTATCGTCGCTTCTTTCGGGTGGTTTCTTACCCCGCTGGTACTTAAAATGGCTCGCCAATATCGTGCATCGCGCATGCATATGTACGCGATCGCATTGTCGCGGAAACGACAAACCAGAACTATTCCTTCTACTTTCGGCTCCCCACCCCTCGTACCGCCTAACTCACCCCCTCGTAAGTTGGAACAATTAACATTTTTATGGCATGACGCATTTCGTCGCTTCGTCCCCGCGTTCCACGTTTTTAGTCTTCTTTCTTAATTCCTGGCATTATTTCGTCCGAATAAATATTTCACGCATCTCGCGACTATGCATATTTATAAGAAAATATTCTGTCCACGTAATTCATTCACAGTCCTCGTAGCACCAAGAACGTTTTGAGTGTTTCGATCACCATGACTGTGAAAATAATTTTGAATAAAACATTTTATTTCATACGAGATTCGAAAAGTTATTACCAAACGCCACTGTATTTTATTTAAGTTTCAAATCAAGAGACAAGGTCTTGTCTCGGGCCAAGTACAAGTACGCGAGATTAGTCCTTGTCCTTTGAATTTTTATAGACATACTTGTACTTTTATTTGGCCCATGTATTTGCCTTTTTAATGCCAAAACTTATCAGCAGGTATATTGATTACCTTGATGTCCCACATGCGAATGCACGATAAAACAAAAAATCACCAATAATAGGAACCAGCTAAGAGAATATATTCGCCAACGATCGCGTATCGACGAACAACATTGAATCGTATCGTTACGGGTTTGCTCTTCGCCCAACCACCAGGTGCATCGAGGAAACTCACGATTTATCCCCGCCGCGTTCTTGATAGGAATAAAAACATCGAAATGACTCAGCGAGCCGAACCATCGCGCTGAAAACAAGAAGGTCTTACGAGCCTTAAAGCGATTATCACGCCAACGTTTCAACCTCGCATCGTTTTCGTTCACCCAGCTGCGGCCGGCATCATCCCCCCCCCCCCCCCCCCCGGGGGTTTATAATCGAACCAGGATTGACATTCCGGATTCATACCGGCCAGGTGATAACGACAATGGCCGGGTGAAATGTAGAAGCGAACGATGCGTATACGACGGGTTCACCAATACGAACCCCGATACCGCGCGAATCACCCACGAACCACGGCCGTCCGTCCATCCATCCATCCATCTAACCATCCATCCATCCAACCATCCGTCCATCCATTACCCCTCGTCATTAGGTCCTCGAGGAAGGAACATGCCCGCGACGAGACACCGCTGGCAGAGTTTTCTTCGTGGCGCCGAGAAAACGAGCGTTACGTTTCTTCGTGAGTCCACCTCGCTTCCACGGGACCGTCGGAGACCTCCTCGGCTTCCCCCGTCGGGCGAGGAAGAAAAGAAGGGCGGAGGGGAGGGGAGGAAGGGAGGGGGAAGGTAAAGAAAAAGGGAAAGGAATAATGTTGCCTCGTAAGGAACCCCTTTATTAAACCCTGCGCCTCGAGTGAAACGGTCGAAGAAGCGCCAGCGTAAAGCTGTGGGGATCAAGATGAAGAGAAATGCGAAAGAGAGAGAGAGAGAGAGAGAGAGAGAGAGAGAGACTGGGCCCTCGATCTGCCAAATGAAAGAGGCCAGCGCGGTGAGATTACGTGATTCGTAGCACCGATTCGCCATCAGTGTCAGTTTAATGAAGGCCTCTAGGTAACACGAGGGCTCGCCTCAGCGGGATACCGACGACCGTGATCGTCTTTCAGGCTGCGCGCCCTTTGGACGGGGAACGCGGCTCGCGAAGGAAAATCACCGTGAAACGACCTGTAGCGCTCTTCGCCAACCCGCGTCTCCTCCGAAGTCGTATTCCACGTTCGCCCCCTCGTCGCGTCGAACGAAATCCGCGGTACCGAAAGTGCATATTCGCGGTATGTAAGGGCGGTTTGGTCGTTGTCGAGATTTTAATTGTTTTCGAGTACCCGAGGATCGGTATTATCCTTTAACGCTAGGTTTACGGGCGTTTCTACGAGCACCCGTCAAATCGACGGGTAAACGAAAATACGCATTTTCTTTACAGAATCGATTTATTCAATTTAAGTCTGAATTAATTTAGGATGCAAAATGGTTCAAATGAATGCTATGGTTTATGGGATATTTCATTAAAAAATTTGAAATCCGTCAAATTGACGGGTCCCGCAAACTCCCGCAAGTATTACTCACTAATACTTCAAGAAAATTTGTTTAACAAATTACCAAGTATCGCTGAGCAGTATCGGTATTATTTTTACTACTCGAATCTGTTTCGTGTATTCGAGTATGGTATTTCGAAATTTTTGTAAAAATCTCAAACATTCGCACCCAGCGATCGTGGAATTTCTTTCTCGAGGGAAATGAGAAATCGTAATTTGATCGTTCCTCGAGCGAAAATGCTCGGCGCGCTCTATCATCGTCCGGTTATTTCGTTTCTTTAGTAGGTGGGCGTAGTAGGCGGAATCGTACACATTTTCGGCACGCTAGAAGTGGAAAATAGTTTTTAGCCACGTGGAGGAGCTCCACATTCACAGCTGGTGCGCCCTTTCAAATATAAAAGGAGAGAACATAATTTTTCCCCCACCAGGGCGGGAGATACCGTGTGATACGCCAGGTGCTGCTTACGGAGGTGGCTGGCCAGGTACATGATAGATTTACAGCAAATCATTTTACACGCCTATTGCCCGGATCCGCCGCGTGAAATATTATCGACATTAACTCCTCGAAAAGCGATGCCAAAAAAAAAAAAGAGAACGGGAGAAGGAATACGAGTCAGATTGAAACGCGATAACTTTTCCTTAACTCGTTTTTCGGATCTGCGCTGGAATTAGATTTTTGCAATAGTTGGACACAATCAAAAATCAAAAATAATTTTGGAGTACTTGTTGTATTTTATACGATGTCCGAAAAATGCTTTCAAAATACCTTCACATTTTAGTACTCTATAGTACAGTATTTTATAACACTAGTTCCCCTTCGGAGTTTTAAAACCGAATAATAGAATTAAAGCATTAATTAAAACCAACATTTATCTCTCGGAGCGTATTTTCTTTGCGTCGAAGACAGATTAAACGCGTATCGTTAATTAAAATACGCGAATCACCGAATAGATGTCATTAGCTTACCATACGTCGAGTGAAGCGTTACCTTATCGCGGGCATTAAAGTCACCGTCTCGTACGCACCATCAATGGTGAATTAGGTTACCATGCTCGTACGTTTCGCGTTTCTATGGACATTCCGAAAACAGGACTTTGCGAGGCCAAAAGTCAAAATTAAAAAAAAAAAAGAAATTCAACGCTTCGAGAATCGCCCTTAAATAAAAGGTACCTAACAAAACAGTCTTCGAGAACTGAAAACCGCACGGGGTCTCTCTCGTACCCCGGTTTATAGTTCAGCGTTCAGTTAATCGGTGGTCGGATAATCGAGACTCCGCTTCATGACCGCAAAACAGTATCCTCTGCCGACTCATTATTCGTGTGTGTCATTTCACAGATTTTGCTTGTCACGTTTGGGAACACTCGAAATCCGATTCATCCTTCCAATTCTTCGACACGCGAGGCTTCTTTAATTGCAGGGAAGAGAGGAGTAAGAAAGAGAGAGAGAGAGAGAGAGATTGTGTATGGGGGGAGGTAACTACGAACTGCCACACATCGACGCGCGTACGTACATCCCGTCCGTTTTTTCTGCGGTTTCGTTTATTTTAAGTTCGACGTAACGGTATTTTTTTAAAGGCGATTCGCAGGCGATTGCGCGACCGCATGGAAGGTGCAAACATTGTCTCCTTATTCACTTACCAAAGTCTTCCCCTCCTCACGCTCTCTCTCTCTCTTTCTCTCTCTCTCTCCCCCCGTGAACTCTCGCGATGGTTCGGCAGCGGCACGGTAGCGATTACAAAATGAAGAAAAAAGGAAAGAAAAAAAAGGCGGGGGAGAGGGGCGAAGCGTCTGCCTTGCCCCCCTCCCCGGGGGCCCCCAAAACTCTCGGTCGTTTTTGGAAGCTCGCGGTCGGGGCATGAAAGGTGAGCCGCCGAACGCGGCTGCCGGGTTACGCTCGGCGGTCGCTTCAAAATCTCTGAGTACCTGTCTGCTCTTCAATACCTTGGAGAAAGATCTTCAATATCGCCGCTCCGCGTGTCTGTGTGCGAGAGTGCGTGCACCGCGTCACACCACGCTATATACAGTGACTCGAAAATATGTTCGCGCGACGAAAGAGAAATAAACACCGCTGACCCGTCCATTCGATGGTCAACCTCGCGAACGATATAAAACAATTAGCCACTAAACTCCCAAATTCAAAATGTTCTTTCACGTCGAACACCGGCATCGTTGCCCTCGCGTCGACTGTACGAGCGACGTTTAACGTTCGAACGGATTAACTCGGGGGATTGCGAGTTCATTCCCTTTTTGTTCAGTCAGCACCGCGACATTTCGCGGTGAAAAATGCAAAAACTCCTTCGGCACTCTCGTCCGTCGAAATTTCGCCATTCCGTCGGGACGCGAGGAAATCTTGTGAGTCACTGTATATTGTCGGGCGGAGAGCGCGGCACGCCACGTCACTTTCGGTGCCCGCTGGTCGCCGCCGACACTCGAGACACGCGTTCTTTTATTTCTCTCCTCTCACTCGAAGAGGCAGATTTTCTGGAATTCGTCTGCCTCCACGGTTCGCCCCACAAAGAGTAGACTGAAACCCTCCCCCTTCCACCCTCCTATCCCACCGTCCTTCCCCTACACACACCTCTTCGCTCCTCACCTTCTGCCTTTCGTCTTCTCCCTCTACCTCCTCTTCTTCTTCTGCTTCTACTTTTTCTCCCGCTTCGTGGGAAAGCAACGCGTCGATCGCCCCCTTCGACCCGTCGATCGATCGCGCGGCGCGCTCGCGATTTCGCGATCAGGCTCGCTCGCCCGGAAAGATCCGTTGTCAACTTCGTGGAACGTCGTCGCCTACGCTTCTGCGACGCGGTCCCTCGGCCCTATACTGCGTTTCGCTTAAGACGACTTCCGTTTCGTAAGCAAATCAGGGGTAGCGCGTGTACCTACGTGTAGCTTCGTGCTCGATTCTTATCGAGACGCTTTGTTACGTTCGTACTGGGGACCCGTTGCGAAGAGTTTGGCATTTGAAATTTGGGATTTTAATATCGAGTATCTGGACGATTTAAAAAGGGCAACCGATCTATTGGTTAGAACACTGATCGAGGAGTCTTACGTGGATCCGGAATAGAAGGATTATATTAATGTGGTACACTTCTATAAACTGATAATGTGGATAGAATACTTTTCGGGAAATAACTTTATGCATTAACCGCATGCCTGCCACGCGAGAAGTGCCATGAGCGGAAACAGGAAGATCGATATTCGGATAGATCGTGCAAAGAAAAGGAGCAAGTCGCGCAGCCGCAATTAAGAACTAAAAATATACTATAGGCGCGAGTATTTACAAATATCCAACACAATCGGAGAATAATTAATCGCGGATTGAGGAATTTGACTTAGTTTTATTGTTTGTTTTTTTAACAAACAACATTCTACTCTGATCTGGGTCATGGTTCCTTTGTTTGTTCTTACACAATGCACAGCGAGCGGATCGAATTACAGATTAATATTTTTAATATACGACCCTGTTCCCAGGTAATATTATCGAACGCAAAATTTTACGAACCGTGCAGATGGCTATTCGCGTAATTATAACGCGTAAAATTACGAATAATTGAAGGCAAAGCCATCGTCCACCTTTTTCTCGACTCCTCGAGATACGCGCAATGCATTTTAGCGTCGACGCACACTATTACATTTTACGCGCCCTGGAAGCTATAATTTCGGACAGAGGGACCAAACTTTAATGCGAAATGAACCATAAAAATTCATACCGTGTACGATCACACCTGACATTTCACGAATAAATAATTAACCGTACGGCATACCGGAATAATCGCGGAAACCAAACCGAAGCAATAATCTTAACTTCGATTAAAAATATAACAAATCCAAAGACAAACAAATCTCTACGACTCGAGGTTCTATCAAAAAATAAAGCAACTTCCAAACTAGCACCTACTATCCTGAATTTCTCTTTAACTCCGTGGAACGACAAAATTCAAACACTTTTTGCAGTGTCCGCTGCACGCTTACGCATTTACTTCGGCATTCGTTTCGCGCTTCTTGCGTTATACCCGAGTCGTTTCAACTTGTACCCGCATCGTTGTCCTCCTGTCCTCTCTCGGTAGCGAGAGAGAAAGTACGAGCGCAAGATAGAGAGAGAGAGTGAGAGAGAGAGAGAGACCGGAGGTGCGCGCGGCAGGTACAAGGAGCCGCTGATGGAATATTAGCGAGCTCGTTACGTTTTGCACGTAGGAACGATCATCATACTTTAACTTGATATCCGGTGATTTGCCTTGACGCCATGCCAGAAGATGGTAATCGATACGGCGTTTTCTCGCCGTTCTGATACACGTCCGTGATCCGGCTTACTGTCTCCCCGTTGCTCTTTGGAAGATAGGTAGAATGGCGTTCCTGCGATTCCGTATCCGATATACGGTGGGAAAAAAAAAAAGGAAGAAAAGCAAGCAATCGCGCGCCACGGTTTTTCGCTATAAGCAGTCTTGGACGATAAAATATTATATACGGGGTGTTCGAATAACGCGTGGGATCTCGTTTTGGGATAACACGATTGGGGACACCCAACTCTGATCCGACGAGGAATTTTGAAACGTCTGGAAAATTCAAACGAACACGAATAGTAATTAACTCGATAGGTTAATTAACGTCCCCTGTATATCTCCCCTATTATTATAACTATTATTTAGTTTTTATTATTGTATTCGTCTTAAAAACAGCAGGCCAGTTATTTAATCGGCATCGATTTTTCTGACCAAACGATACACAAATTTAGTCAACACGTAGACTGCAACAATAAAACTATTTCTTTTCTATTATTATATATTTAATTATCACGAATAGCCAAAAGTATGTTTGTGTGATAATGTAAAGATGATTAGAATGTAACAAACAGTTTATTTTTGTTTAAAAATTATCTGTATAAATTGTAAAAAAAGCCGAGGAAATAAACCAATTTGATCATCCGATAATAGAATCGCGCGTACGATTCATCCCATCTACTCGACGGCGATTATCGCGAGATCCAGAAAGAACGGAGTAATAAAGCTTCTGGAAAAAATAATATCAAAAATCGAGAAAATTTATTTGAACGAGGAACTAATATGGTCCGCTCTTCACGGGCAGTGAACATAGTCGTGGAATGGCGGTCGTAGGGTGGCCGGCGCGGCGCAACCCCTGTCGATTCCCTGGTAGTATTTTTGTCTGACCGTTGGCTGTGTCCATCCAGACGCGTTTCGACCCTACGCAAAGATAGAGGAGGCGAAAGCAGAGGTAAAAGGGAGGGCCAGGTGGTGCGGCGCGGCGGTGATGCGATGATGTGATCGCGCCATATGCTGCGCCCTCTAGGGGGTTAGCCGTATACGCACCCACTAATTAATTCCCAGGCCTTTGTTCTAACGGACAGACACCAATGCTGAAAATTACTCCCGGTTTTCCTCGGCTTTTGGGGCCAGCGACGGGGAGGAATGAATTCGGGAGAGGATACGCGGGTTGGGACACCTAACAACGATGTGACGAGAAATACGCGAGACGCGTTGAAAATACTAACGAATTTCTGACGATAATAGTTGGTACGGTGGAAGACGTTTATTGTGATCGCTATGGGACCTGTAACTTTTCATGACAATAATAGGTTGGTATTATTAAGCAGAAGATAAGAAAAAGATATTGTTAGATACGAATTATTATAAAATTAAATGAGCTACTTATATTTATCCAAAAGTACTGTATAACGGATGTATCTTTATCAGAGTTGATAACAATAGTCGAAGTTTGATTATGATAAATGAATTAGTTCAATTGATTTTATTTCATGTGGTTTTTGGGACCAACCGATTTGGATAACAGCAACCAATCGATAATCATTAATAAAGTCGCCTAGTAAGTTCATTTATTAAGAATCTCCTCCGATGCAGATTTAAGTTCCATTAAATCAAAATAATAATAATAATAAACGATTACCCTCCTACGGAACGACATTTTCCCAATTGTACCCGAATGCGGGGGTGTTTGGGAATTGCACCCAAAGAGATTCAATCCCATAATAGGATCACGCTCACGATTCATCCCCCCCCCTCCCCCGTATCGAATCGAATTGGAGAGACAATTAAACGGCGATCGGTAACGAGAAGTGAAACGGGAAAGGCAAACATATCGTTTTCAGTCCTTGCAACGACCTCGACACAATGAAAGAAACGAGGAGGAACACGACAGGGGTTGCCTGGGGACCAAGTGGCAGGGGGCACAAGTGGCACAACATGGTGGTGAAATGGGGGAAGCGAATGACTGGTGTCGGTTACACGGGCTGGCACTGCAGCCCTTCGTTGAGCTACCCTTGCGGTTACCTGCCACCCGCCAACCCCCCCCCCCAACCCCCTCCCTTTCCCTCGTTCTCCTCGCCCCTCTCGGCGAAACGATGTATTTATATTTCTATACGTTCATCGTTTGACCCCCGGGTATACCTATGCCTATCGTTATAGGCGATAATCGCTTATCGGTAATGAGACTGTCGTCCTGTCGTTGCTAGTATAGTACAGCGCCGAGTTCGTTCTAAATAACTCGAACATTCGTGAAATTGAATAATAATTCGAGTACTCGATCGTCGAGTCGAGTGGTATTCGTCTCGTCGAACCAACTCTAAATATAATATTTGTAGTCCTGACTGAAAAAATTATATCTAAGTGTAAGCGAAAAATATCGAGCCAAGTTGACGTACGCTACTCAACAGAATAGAAGATTTTTTTTATATTCCTTTAAGTCGCATCAACATCTTGACGTTTTTCCTCGGCCAATATTCGAATTCAGACCTCGTAATAATAACTTTGCGAGTGTTTCATAAAGTACGCTCCAACACGACAAAGGATAAATTTTCTAAATGGACGTTCCATTTCTGATTCCACCTCGCAATGGCGCCGACGCGCATCAATCTCCGGCGCGATCCCGGTGAGACAGAACCTTTAATCGCTCGTCAAGAGTCCTCCGATTATTTAAAGGTAGAGCCCTTTTGTAATGTCGGGCCGGGTCCACTGACTAATAACGCCATCGATCAACCGGTGACTTCACACGGCGCATTTAATGTGCCGTGATGCCGTCATGATACGCGTACTTTGGATTAGTTCCACGATCAGAGGTCACGGTCGTGTAAGGTTTTGTCCGTACGCAACCTTTCCGAGATCCATGGACGATTTCTAATTTCACATTTGTCCGTATGACGCTCGAGTCGCTTGAAGCGCGCAAAAATTCTCTCTCTCTCTCTCTCTCTCCTTCTGTGTTTTTTTTAGTGCTATCCCTCGTGGAACTAAACGCGCTACGAACGGTTCATGATCTTGCGTATCTTTTCGCGAGTCTTTGTCTCGTTGCTTTTAGCGACGCGTGTCACGGAGAGAACAACTTGCTACGATCAATCTTACCCCGCTTAAGGGAATCGTGATTTTTCTCGTTCTCTCGAGATCCTTTCGCGTAACTGGAATAAATCTGGATCATGCACATTTCCGAATCTCCGGATCTCCAAACTATTTCTAAAGCAAGCAAACACACGTGACTCGTTGTGAAATAATTTTCAGTAGAATAGAAATTCTATAATTATTTCGTGATCAGCGACCCAAAATATACTTGATAGAGTACAAAAAAAAGTTTGGAGATCCGAAGATCCAGAGATGTGCATGATCTAGATTTAAGCCGCGTAACTTAGCGTACGCCGTAGACGTGGTTTAAGAGAAAAAAATTGACGATAATATTAGAAATGCGTAGTGTTTAAAGCGAGTGACATGAGTTGGTGGCGCGGTTGAATGAAAATATTTTAAAGATACCCAGGACGCACCGCGAGTGCGCGTAATCGTGTGCACGGACACGAAAACAATATGTCGGAAGTTGCGCACAGCACGACGCGCTTTCACTAGTCGTTATGAAATGCAGTGGCACATACACGGCTCATGCTTATTAAAACCATTAATTGCATAAACCAACAATTAACTGAGTCATTGTAAGTAACCTGCGTGGCGAAAGTCCCTTGATCTAGATATCCAGATGGCTGAGTAAAACGGCTTTGATTTATCAAAGCTGGGTGTTACGCTTAGACAAACAAAGGTGCTCCCACCCGTCAGTTTGCTTCCATTGAGAAGAAAAGATAGTCGCCGTTATATTATATAAGTACTGAATGCAACGTATTATTAAGAAGACTCGACGAGCAAATACGAAAATCCAATACCGTGAGTACCTAATAAGACTTCCTCTGAAACATCCAAACGCGTGTCCAGACTCAGACCCGGATTCGATAAACAAGACGACATTCGAATACAGCGAGTATCCAATAACATTTCTTCGTAACCATTTAACCCCTTGTCCTACACGCTATCTGCCAATTGCGCGATCCATAGTACCAAGAAGTTTAAGTTCTTTTTTTTAAGTTTATCATTATTAGACATAAGAACGAGGGCAGGGTGGGTTTTGAACTTCACTTAAGATAAGTTCGTGATTTTAGCTTATAGCACAAATCCCTTACCTCGAGTCTCGCTCGTGATTAAAGGCCGAGGGATTAAACGTGTCCCCAGCCACAGACCTGATACACAATACAAACACCTAATACTCCGAGTACCCAATCAAATTTCCTCCTAACCAGTTAAACTTGCCTCCAGACCCAGACCTGATACACGCTAGGAACATCGAATACGTCGAGTACCTAATGTAGGAGTAAACGAGGCAGTTTATTTAAACACTTAACGTATCTTTAATACGCTTAAGTCTTATTGTACATATTTGTACACGCTCTCCGACCGACTCTGGCCGACTGCGCTGCTATCAACACGCGACCTATTGTTTTTCGGTGGTCCCTACCTTCGAACGCGTTACTACCCGATCAATGCCCAATTGATACGCTGATCAGTAACGCATCTTCCACACCAATCAAACTTCCTCCCAACCAACTAAACCCTGTCCCACATCGAACCACGTGCCCCATACCAAGCACCGACGGACCTGATCACGTCAGCGCGTCAACCCCGATATATAAAAATTTAATCCACGACCGAGCGGAGACACTGGTCCAAGGTTAGAGCAAAGTACGGCGAATTTGCAAAGGAATATCGAGCGGGTCGTTCGATCTCGTCGAGGCCGCGTGTATCTACGATAGGCGAAGCACGCGTTCCCGTGGCGCGAACTCGCCCGACGGCATCGGGCGAATGTGGGGTAGAGGCTAAACGAGCGGGCACATGCAAAGGTGTCTTGTTCAGTGGGTCAGGAGTGGCAAGAAACCTTCCGGGTGTATCCACCAGCTGATCGCTGGCATGGCATGGCGTGGCGTGGCGTGTTTGGCGCGATGCGTGCCGGTACCAAGGTACCGACACAGAAGAGAGCGGAGGTTTGCCAGTGCCCGGGGAGTTAGGTTCAGCGAGTGTATGGTCCGTGCACGGACCACGGCCCTTCGGGGGTACCAGGGGATATATCGGAGGGGGGGGGGGGGGGGGAGGTATCCACCGGTTGTCCGTTCATGGTCCCACGGCATCCATGGTTTAGCGTTGGATACGACCATTGGGCACTCGCCCCCTCCCCCCTTGAAGCCCAATGCCGTGCAAAACCCTCGTGCGTGCAAATACGTAACCTCCGCGCATCCTCGCACGTACTTACCACTATGGTATATATCACCTTGCCTTCTTGCCGACGACGTTTGGCCCGCGATCAGCTCGCGTGCTCGCCTCCGCGGTATGGACGCGGGTAACCGGAGAAGGTTAAGAAACTATCGGAGACCATTGTAAATGGGTGAATGGCATAAGGCCGTCCCCATCGGCGAGGGTTTAATCGTCGTTGCGTCAGGGATAACTCCGTTGCTGCGCCCTCTGCTGTTTTCTGCTCGACGTAACTACGACGTTTACCGTTTCGACGGGGAAAAAATGGAGTGTGATGTTCGAATAATGGCTTAAGTCTAGATCGTTCACATCTCTGGATCTTCGGATATCCAAACTTTTTTTTTTTTTACTGTATCAAGTATATCAATAATTATAGAATTTCTAGTCTACTGAAATTTATTTCACGAGGAATCACATGTGTTTGCTTGTTTTAGAAATAGTTTGGAGATCCGGAGATGTATATGATCCAGAATTGTTCCCAAATAATCACCGCGATACTTTGGTATATCGAAAATTGAAATACCAGTACTTTTGCGATTACAAAAGTTTTGATATTTATCATTCGTTTTATCGAACCGGTTGGGAATGTTATTCTAGGACCGATCACTCCAAATAATTCGAATAATTTTCAATCGAGTCGCAGTTAGTATACGTATACGTTAGCATATACCCTAGCATACGATCGATATTCGTATAGCTTATGCACGCTAAGATTTTCTCCGTTGATTTAATTGCATACATTCTGCGAGCTTGATCGGTGCGATCGATCAGTACCTTATGCCCATCCCCGTATTCCCCGAGAATATAATTGCTGGCATAATTGGGCTGTCCTGATAATTGCCAAGGGGGTGCGTATCTTTCGATTCAGGTGACGGTTCTCTGCGTGGGCGGCGCGAAACTCGGCCAGCTTGGAATCGGGAACGATCTTCTGTCTTACAGCGAGATTGACTTGAAATAGATTGCCTGTCGTAGTTCCTTGCCCGTAATCCACAATACCGATAATATCGAGGCCCGAGCCATATAGTGACAATTAAACTCTCGAATACCTTGATTTATGTGCGAAAGTCTCTGAGCGCTGGGCGCAATGCTTATATCAGAATCTCGAGATGCCGTTGTCGAGCAAGTGATTTAAAAAATCGATTTTTATAAATCCCTCGCGACGGACACGAGAGATGAATTTGACCAGGATCACGTATCAACTGTCCGGATTCTTATTTCGCGTAAAACGTCATTTTTACACAGTTGACTAGATAATGTTTCAGAAAAGAATCGACCTTGCAAAGCCATCGATTACTACGCGTTCTTCTTAAATTATTTACCAGTCCCTCATATTGAACTTCAACCCCAATTTCTATGAAAGTGACTTATGGGACCACGTATACTATAATATATTACACGGTTCAGTTTACAATGGAACGAACAAAAATGATAATAATCATAATGTTTCTATCAACGCGAATGATTTTTATAATACCCTAAGGATGACGTAAGTTACGGTTGTTTATAAAATTGATTACTTTCCGGTACCTCTGATATTGATCTTCGCGATAAAACATTAGATTCTACGGGAATGGAACGCGTACCCATAATTTATTCAACATTCATCTTCTCGTTGGACTATGAATCACACGGTCATTTTCTTGATTTTAACTACGAATGCCAGGAATATAGATGAATCTCGATGTGCATCCCTTAGCAATCGCAGTGTACGTATAACGCGGTTGTTACGCCGGGTGGCGTGCTCAATTTGAATAATAAATCGCGATGGAATTAAGACGGCCTTATTTCGCTATGCATAAAGCGCATAATTGTTCGAGAGGTCAAGCCACGGGATAATGTTTTTCTCCCCCCCGAGACGTAAAGTATGCATTATAAAATTTATTCTTCCGCGTAAACTCTAAAATGCTTCTCGAATAAAAATCCTCGTACTTCCAATTTTTAGCTCTTGTAATACTCGTTTAATTTTCGAAAAGAAGGGTTAAGTTCGTCGAAGAGCAATTAATCTTTGAAAAAAAAGTAATTTAAATAACCAAATGTAATTGGCGTATTTTCTAGCCGAGTTTTATATAGGATGAAAAAAAATGGTTTGTTCCCGCATATTTAGACACGTGCTTTCATACATTTTAATGATTCTTCATTTTTTGATCCTATAAAACTCGACTAGAAAATACGCCAATTACTTTTGATTATTTAAATTACTTTAAACATGGTCGATTAATTCTTGTAAATATTGTTTAAAAAAAAGGGAAAGATGTCACGTCTGAAACTTTCCCCGACGGATCCCTTCTTCGTCCCCTTTCGTTACCAGCGCGATTCCATGCGCGTCCGGACATAAAGGAATTTTTAACGCCTTTATGTTTATACGCTAATCGAATTAAGGCGCGAATGCTGAAAACGAAGATCCGCGTAATCCATCGTCGGGGCACAGTACTGCGTAGAATAACGTAAATCCAGGGTGGCTGACGGCAAAGTGTTAATAACCTTGGCCGTGTAACGCGGCGAATGCTATGAGGCGGAGTGCTGATTACCGCGGTCGTTAATTCTCGGCTAATATACCACCGTTACACTCGATATCTGTACTCCATATAGCTACGCTTACACGCGGTAACACGCGCGCGCACACACGTCTACCCCACGGCTGAGGAATTAGAAGGTCGTCGCGTACACTATGTTAAGGCGATACCATCGCTGGGCATATTTATATCACGATGATACTGTCTCGGGTTACACCCGGAGTTACGGCAGCTGCATACGTGTACCATCATCCTGACCACCGTCGATTTTCGCCGGTGTACCGTCGATTATCGTTTAGGTAAACTCGCGGTACTCGAACGTTGCTCGCGCTCTATGACGATGAGTTCGGACAGTTAGGCGTTCGGCGTTTACGTTTCTCGAATGAAGCGTGAAATTAGTGTTAGAAGTTAACGAAGTCTACGCGGAATGCCAGGAGTGAGTGTAGGTATTTTGCGGGGAGAAAGAAAACTCGTCTATCTTCCAAGGATTGAAGAGCGCAAATCAATTTCTTCGAGCAGGTTTCAGGTACTAAATCGATCAGGTCTCTGTATTCTAGATCGAATTCCTAAATCGCGAATTTTATATGACTCTATTACAAGAATTTCGATTTCATACTTAACAAAAAGTCTTTCCACGTCTCTTAGAAGATATCTCTCCAAATATCTGAATCCAATTGCGATGGAGTCCGCAATGATGTCCTAGTTTCTGACTCGTAATCAAAAATAATTCAAAGTATCTCGAATGTATTACTCACGAAGCGCTGTGCCTAGTACCGATGATTATTTTTGAAATAAACATTTTCTTTTATCATTACACGCGTTACATTGCAAATAAGTCTAATTATTCGGAAGAAAATCTCACGTGGACAGAGTTATTTCACGCTGTTCACGCTGAAAAAAAGAATTACCCATCGGCGAGCCGGTGTAACGTGCCGCTGATAATAATTACTTGTTGTTATTACAGTCCAATTCGCTGTTGGGTTACGGATACGCGGCCATTATAATTACTTGGATAATGCCTGATTCATATTCATATCCAGAGAAATTTTATGCGCACGGCATTCGCTGACGTTGGTGCTACAGTACTTTATTAGTTGACGCACACTTCCCGTCGATGCTAATACATGAACCTACTCAGAAATGACGAACCAAGTTAATGTAAGCTCGACTCGGTCGTTTGAACAGGGTGTCCGGTGGCATTTGAATATTTCCCAAGTGCTTGAATTCTCGAACGAGAACTCGAACGAACTTCGAGCAACAAAATGTTTGCATTTTCAATATTTGACCGTGAAGTTAGCGTTATAATATATTCGTTGCATAATATTTTATACGCGGCGTGGCATTTAAAACAAATCACCTGAATATATTATTATCTTTTATTGCAGAAAGAAATGTCTCGAACAAAAAATTGACTCGTACCCCTATACCTCGACACCTTTGTCAAAATTACTAAATTACTAATTACTTGTTTTAAACGCCTCTCCCTGTATAATAATTTACGAATGAAAAATGAAAGACAGGCTCAAGAAACAGATTCAAGAACTTGATTCTTCGTCTATATTCCAGGTACTTTGAATACGGGGTACGCCATTTTTTCGCATTACATGTACGGAATGCCGGATATTTGTAGAGTTACAAGAACTGGGCTATACATCCGCGTGATTTTTTTTTCTCTCGCTCTCATCGTCGGTTTCCGCGAAGCTTTGCCAACGTGCAATCAGCATTGCCACTTTGGCTAAAACTCGGCGTAGCATGCGCGCAGCGCAATTTTCATTAACATATTCAGGAAAAGAAGGCTATTTGTGCGTAATTACGGAGAGCAATGGAAGAAAAACGAGCTGATTCGCCCGGGGAATCCCTTTAACGAGAAAATCCTTCCATCCGTGGCACGGTCCCTACTTCTGCATCTGTGTCTACAGCGCGTATACGCGGAAGGAAAAGAAGAGAAAAACTGTGCGCGCATGCCTAATTAAATGTATACATCACGTTTACACGGTAAATACGTGTCTTATTGGCGTTTCGTCTAATTACGTTGTTTACCTGCTTAATTCAATCCTGTCCGCGGTAAGGGAAATCGTTCCCTCGCGTTACGTCGAAGTAGATTCGAATTATCCATTTGCGAGGATAAACGAACTTTGAGAAGTAAAAAAAATCCCTACATTTCTCCTCGCAACGTATCGATGGGTAGACGATACGAAACTGAATTCCCGACACTTTAAAAGCGAGTGTACCCACGCACGGATTCGCGTAACACAAAATTTGTAACTTTCTAAAAGCAAAAAAAAGCTTCGAGTCGAAACTGAATTTACTTTACAATGTAATCGAGCGCTTTCCAACGAACCGTCGCAACGATTCAGGGATTCGCTCGACGTGCAATTATAAATAACTCTATCAAAACATCCGCGCATTATGTGAATAAGAAAAAAAAAAAAACCCCAGTCGCATAACTTTAACGGGCATCGAGGTAAACTCGCCCATACGGTAATTATTACCCTACGTAACGCGTTTTCCAATAGTTTAAACGCGCAGTGGCACCGACACAGTGCAAAATGTTCCGCGGAATGGTTCTTGCGAGCCGCGATGCAAGGGAGAAATCAGGGTTCTTTTTGCACCGAAGTCTTGCACCCGTTAGTCGTTAGTATGCGCCGCGAACCAGTGGCGGCGCTGATAGCGATCTTCTCCGGGCACGCGCTCACCGACCATGAGAGAGCTCTGAATATTTTTATATGAAAATCCAGGTGGAACCTAGTTAGAGTCGGGCGGTGGGTTAAATTTTTCACTGCACGCGCGTCACGCCTAGAGCGGGCAAGAAAAATGATAGAGCACCCGTGTCGTTTTTGTATATCGCAAGGATTTACTGACTCGAGAGATTCGATTGATCCGAGTGGCGCTATTGTGAAGGGTAGGGGGGGGGAGGAGGGGGTGAGCAGGTAACGGAGAGTATAGTAATTTCAGGTGAGCGATTAATAAGGAGTTAGGTACCTTCGTGATTTTTTTTTTTTTTAACCCTTTTCGTGTAATCCATTCAAGACTGATTACACGCCGGGCGTGTAATGCATTTCCTAGTCAAGAATACCAGTTACGCATCGCGCGCGCGCATGATTATGAACGAAAGAAATTTTTTTACTCCTGGGAATTGGGTTGAAAACATTTCTTCGGCTCGAATGGATTAACGATGAAAATTGAGAGTTCGCCAATAATATGGACAATAATCTAGCAGTTAAAATAAAATACTGTTACGAATGTCTATGTATGTCATTGACTCCTTGGCGTCCGGCATTACCGATACGCGGTTGTTTAGTTACCGGGCGTCGAGATTCAAATTATAAATATCTCAGTTGTTTTATTCGAGCTCTGATAAGGAACGCTTGTGTTCTCTACATTCTGGCAAGAAACGTTACTTTTCTAAATATTCATATTTTGCGGTCACGTTCTCGCACGATTCGTAACAATACTAACGGTAAATACAGATATTACTTTCAATCCCAAAATTTTAAGTCGCTCTTTTTTACTCTTTATCGATGTACAGATACCGGTGTCCTTTAACGGCTCTGCATACGAGATACGAAAAAGCTCTGATATCTTGAGCAACGTTCCGCCGCTGTGTCGTACACAACATGTTGTGCGTTACGTTTCAATTCATAGCGGTCGATCTGAAACGCGTTTTAAATGAATGCACGGGCGACCAGATGCATATCTGCCGTTAGCAGTGTTCCCTACCCTCCTTCTTACTACCACGTAGTTAAAATCTTGTTCGAGGAGAGAATTATTTAAATCGATCAAACGATCGTACGCCGGCGATAACGGCCTCTACATTGTAAACAGTCAGAATTCAGCTTTTCGATTCACGCGTATAACGAACAATTGTAACTTGATATTGAATGAATATTCGTTTTCGTAAACGAACAAATTGTGCAATTAATAATACGAAGAACGGGAGGGAGGACGGAGAAGAAATCAAATAAAATCTCACGGCTCTTTGTTTTATTTTATGTATAAAAATAGAAATGTAAAACGCATGGTCTACGAAATCTCCTCCGAGCGTCATTATTTCGACGTTACGTTTCGTGGCAGAAAATATCACTCGAGACAGATAGAATCGTACTCTCAGCGTGGACGCTCCGAATGCGAACGTTGCGCAAGGATAAAAGTATGCGTTGAAAAATGTTCCCCTTCGACGGAAAACGAATGACTCGAAAGGAAAAAGAAACGTTTTCGTAAGCACAAAACTCGCCGATTGTCCCCCCCGTATGCGGGGCGAAAAAGACAAATGCGCCGGACTTTACGATTACGCGACGCGAGTTAGGTGGAAACGCAGCGTGAGTTCTTCATTTTGACGACACGCGAAGCGCGGTTTGTCGATACGTACAGATCCTAACGGGGGATAAGTCGGACACGACGTAATTTACCCCTGATGGCTCCGGCCTATCGAGAACTTACGTCAGTTCGATCGTTCGTTCGAGTTATGTCGTTATTACGTACCCGCTGTACTTGCAACCCTTCCCTGAATAACGCTACAAATAAAACGCTCGGGGTTAGCATAATTTTGCACTTGTCAACCAATTGACGTGCGCGAGTGGAAGCGTCATTCGTCCAGGTGAATACAGTGGAATACTTTCGATTAATATTCCTTGGCGTCGCTCATTAAATCCTGTCGCGACAATTTTCAAACCTTGCCGTCAGAGAAATATTACAAGCGACTCCCGCGTACATGTAATTTTGATTTAATGACGTATCATTTTCAAGTACCTACTCGTACGTTCTTTTTTTCTTACATCGTACGTCGAACAGTCATCGTTAGAGCATTGTTCACGAGTACCAAACATAATTTCTCAACGACAAACTCTGCTCGGGATGAAAATATCCGATTCATGCGAATTTCCGTTTCACGGGTTAATAACAATGACGAGCGACGGATTGAGATATCGATTGCGCAAGACGGTGCGGTAAAATACAAAATACACCAATTACGGGGTGTGCATGTGTGCGGTACGGCAGTTCGTACTGCAGGGAAATATACTGGTGGAGGGGGAGAGGTAGACGGGGAGGGAGGGGGGAGTTATTCTTAATTAAAATGATTGCCGACATTACGGCTAAACTCTCGCAATTATGATTCCCTTTCTCCCATAAAAGTGCTGCTCAATGCCCGCTGGTGTTCGTCGTATTTTCAGCTAATAACACCCTTTACTCCCCGCGCTCCTCTTATCGGAGTTCATCATCGTGCAACGACGAGAGGAGTGTGCGCCATTGCACCGCGAGCATCGCCCCGCTAATCTTCATGAATTTGTTAGTTTCGATCACGGCGCTACTTAATGTCGCGTGAAGGTTTAACGACTCGAGAATTTTGAATATTTCCGAGTATCGAGGAGAAATGCATCGCCGGAGACCTCGCGAGGGTACTTCCGAAATTAACGTTACGCGGGGTATCGCGTCACGTGAAACGAGAAATATTAATTATGTCCCTTTCCCCGGGGGGGAATCGGCGAGCGAGGAGGAAAGTTTCGTAAACGTGATTTATCCGGAGAAAGTATATTTATCGCGGTGTTTTCTTCGCGAATGAATAATCATGAGTGGCACATACGATGGCGGGCACTTTTTATACGTTACGTGTAAATTTACATGTTAATCAAAAGTTCGGACAACGCGCTTTATTGCTCAATTATAGCTTATTAACGCAATTAATAACACGTGAGCGTCAACGCGTATACGTATGCGTGAAAAAAAAAAAGTCTTGCATATAGATTGCGGGATATCCAGTTTACGTCAAGTATCACCATAAACGTCATCGTGTGGTAAAACAAGAGCTTAACGCGACATAAACGAAAACGTGCCACGCGAGGCGTCCACGATGAAAAGAAAAACAAGAAAAAGAGTCTCGAAAATTGAGAGTGTAAATTTCGAACCTTGTTTCTGAATCTTAATCTATGAAAGATAAGAGGGATTCAAAAATAATGGGCTTTACGATTCTTTTTTAATAACAGATTTAATTTAAAGAATCGGAATTTCAATAACATTTTAATTATTTCCAGGATACTCACAGAATCTAAACTGAAAGAATCACCTGATGGTACAGTATCAACGATCCCGTACCATGGACAATTAAAAACCGTAGTCACAAATTACGCGAGAAATAAAAAGCATGGATTCCTAAACGTTTCTTAACTTTTATCCCCGACTGTATTTTGTCGCCAAAGAATAAAAACTGTGAGCACGTAATGTCGACTACGCTATACTTACGCGTGGAATTACGCATGGATTATGTATGGAATGCATTCAGGATTTTATACGTAAAAAAAAAAAAAAAGAAAAGAGAGGAGCATTCGAATCTACTCATCTCTGCTTCCGAATCACCGCTACTTACCGACTCCTCTTTCTTTCCTTTCTTTTTTCTTTCCTTCCATATTTTTTTTTCTCTTTCCAAAGCATTCGAAACGTTATTAACGCGATCGATGCGCTCAACGTGATTGCATTCGAACGGACAGGTGTGCGGGATCCTGCGCGAAAAGTGGCCACGCCGGTTTACACGGCAATCGATTTTCCTACCACCTTTGATGATTCCGTCCGATTGCGGCTGACGTTCAGCCGCCCGCAGTGATGTATACAGGCCTTAAGCCCATAACCTGTCCACAGGCCGTTTCGTTTCGTTGTATTCGTTGTACGCCGTACGCACAACCATCTGCAGCTTTTATACCGCGCCGACCTATACAGGGTGTCCCGGGCGCGAGTGTGGCGTACGAAAAGTCGAATGAAAAAAAAAAAAAAACAAAAAAAACTCGGAAACATTTCGTGGCGTCACCTATGCCGCGACGCTCGGTACAAACGAGCGTTATTTACGGCATACCTCTCGAGAGGGGCAGGTGTGAACCACCTTAAATCCCTTCCCTCGTCTTTTCATCTCGCATAATCGTCGAACGATAGCTCATCTCGGCTCATGCGCAAAGGATTTATTGTCCGACAAATATATTGGATATTGGATGTTGCAGGTGCATTCCGACGCGGCCAGAAATGTCGCGCGCCGAGATTCGTGCGTTTGATCGGCCGTCTCCTCGTGACGCGAGCGAAAATATTTATTCGCCCACCGCAATTCATCGCTATGCATCGTTTTACGTGTAATCGATTAAGTTTTGGAGTAGGTTCTCGGTTTTATTGACGCTAGAACTATCGAAAATTAATGTGTACCTGTTCCCATCAGTCATATTGACTGGTTGTTTAATTAATATAACTTTTGTTTATATTTTAACAATTTTTGTACAGTTAACAAATTTATACGTAAAATTATATTACATGGAAATATATTTTCTTCGTACCTTGGAAATTCTAAATTGGAGTAATTTTATAATAAAAATTTCAAATCAATCGAAATCACTGGTTCGGTAGTTCGAGTGTTAAAAATAAGTCCCATTGATATCTATAAAGCGAAACCAATATGGTTATAAGAATTTTAAAAAGATTTTCTAACCATAAAATATCGCGGGCGTATTTGCTTCGTATAAGAATTATTATAATCAAATCTAACAAGATGAAAGAAATTCTGTCTTACAAAATTTCGACGACTTTAAGCCTGTTTAACAAAACGGGGGTGACGCGCAATTATGCAAAGGGTAATATACATTGCAACGGCGATACGCATCGCGCTGATCTTTACGTACTCCTTCGTGCCATATGTTTATAAATATCCATTGAACGAAGATAATAATCATTTTACGGTAGCACACCGTAACCCCGATTATTCGAATACGGTTATCCATGAGTTCGATTATTCAGCTGATTACGCGGTGCGTATCTACACGTAATATGTATATCGAGCTGCAATTGTGCACGGTGCTTTTATTCGAGTGTCCCATATTTTTGCTGACATTATTCGTGCAAATATTGAGTACCCCATGTATTGGCGTACCAATATATGTATATACCTGCAATATACGGACCGAATATGATTCATAAATTATTAATAAATTAATATAAGTCATAATCTATATTACGATATAATTATATTATTGTGTTAAAAGGCCGAAGTTAAACGATCGTATTATTCCTGCGAATTCGATAAAAAAATATGCAAATATCGGCGTTACAAAACACAGGGCGACTCCCTCTGAATGACATCGTCGCGTCACTTCGCCTCAGTTCAGAAAACTGAAAGAAAGGTGTTGCTCGTCGCAAAACGACCGGTTTCCCCATGAAGAACGATCCGCGGAAGCCGGTTGCATCGACTCGTGCAGGCCCCCATATAAGTCGATATTCGGCACGGTCTAATTGCCGCATTTTTAATAATGACGTTAATGAGCGATAGTTATCGTGTGTCCGGTAGTGCAGCCTGGTTGTCGAACCGATTAAAGGCAAATCGGATCTTCGTCGTCAGCCTCTGCTAAAAGAGGTCTGACTCTCTTCCCCTCTCCCCCCCCCCCCCTCTCTCTCTCTCCCCTTCACCGTCCTCCTATTCCTCCCCTTCCAGCGATACCGATCGCGAATACCGTTGCGCATGCGCGTGCGCGTGCGCGTATAAACACGCTTAAGTAGCCGCGGCTATATATCAGAAAAATGCAAAGGGTCCGAAGAAACTCGTCATTTAATCGGAAGGGCGTGATGCGCCGCGACGTTCCTCACCGGCTACCAAAACCCGGCAGATGTCTCAACGAACTTTTTCGGTATCTCGTACGGCGTATGGAAACGTATAAAGAAATCGCTCGCGACACTCGTTCCGTTTCCAATATACAGGGTGCCCCAAAATTGATGAATTCGATTATCGAAACGACACGAAAGGAGGACGAATTTTTACACGAGCCTTTATCGACGAAAATTTTCGTTTGGACCCGGTTAACGAGATATTAACGGAAAAGGATTGCCCATGTAGAAAGCACGTTTTGAAGACGAACTGCGGCCGAAAAGACAAACTTTGCTCGTTCGCTTTAGTAAAACCATTCGTTATAGACCGTTAATGATTTTTTAAGCGAAGACCGTGTAATAGAAACAACAAACGCGTAACGGCCGATCGAGAACACGATTATCGTCTATCCCGTGGCGCGTTCAATTCCCGTCGATTCGAACTCGAAGTAAAAATCATTTTTCAAACCAAGCGGAAACGCCGTGGTTAGCGTAATCGACGTTAGCGCGACACTGATGACTCTATAACGGCGGCTACGCGCGTCGCTATTGTCCGTGTGTCGGTGTAAAATCATAAAGAGCGCACCGCATCGCGATAATGACATGAAAAATGAACTCGAGCGCAGATAATCGACGAAATTAAATAATTGCATTCGTCGGCGACACGGGGCACCGGCGAATTTAATCGATTTACGATCTTACCGTAATCCAGCGCAGCCTTCCGGTTTTTGTTGCGCGTCGCAGATCCGTTTTGTTGATTTCGCGATAGAATTCGAATCGTCTCCCCCCCCCCCCCCACCCGCCCCTCTCTCTTTCCGTCGCTCGGTCTCGTTGTTCTCTTTCTCGCTCTTCTTGCAAGGTGTAGCGTCCAAGTGAAAAGCGTAAATGTAACGTAATGACGAGAAATGGTAATTGTATCGTCTCGTCGTATATCTGCATCGTGATCTTACGCATTTATCAGCTCGCGCGTTTCTTTGATGCTAGCATCGACGCGTGCGCATAGATTATACGATGCCGCATTCATAATTTAAGTTTAATACGTGTATTCGTAATTGAATGAGAAGTTAATATTTGTTATCTCTTAGCAGCAGAATATTAGTAATGATAATACTCAAATTAAATTACACGAGATTCCCCTAACGCGTTAAAGAATCGTTTATTTTTAAACAAATGTTTAAAGTTTAAGTACGAATTAAGAATCACAAGTGAAACGTTACGTACTAATACATTTTCTATTCTTTAATAGCGTAGCAAAAATTGACATATATCTACCAGTCGTATAGCGGCTATTTATACATAGCGGAATTTTTTTCCACTTTGACGTCCTCTTAAGAAGTGCAAAGAATACATTACTTTCGTCCTAACATTGCATCATTATTCCATGTGCGGTAGGTTTTGATTAAGGTGTCGGAGGGTAACGAATTGTATAATGAGGATTTGATGCCCTCACGGTGTAAGTAATTAGTCCACGCGTGTTATTAATGTCTCGAACTAACAATTTCATTAGGCACTTTATTCCTCACCGCCGCACTTTCGTATCTTCTCGTCGTCTATTTGTCGTACACACCGCGTTCCATCCTTGAATTATTTCCAGCGTGGGTATACGATAATTACCATTAATTACATAATACAACGAAATACACGCGTGCACGGGGGGGATACGTTGCCACGAAACTTCAGAGTCCTAATTTGGATTCCTAAAAAATTCTTTCGATCAATGTTTCCACCGTTTCGGTATCGTTTGTTAAATCACTTTGTGTCAATATCTAAACCTAGCCTCTAACTTCGTGTTCGACTATAAGCGTTAAATAAGGCAACGCGATTCTCAAAAATTACGTTGCCAATGAATTTCTATCGAGAGCAGGGTGAAAAATAATCAAGCGCGAAAACGGCGAGAGGTAATAAGAAGAACGCAATGGTGGTTAATTGCTGAGATTCGTCGTTTTGGACCTCCCATTGGCCCCTGGAAAGAATGGCAGAGTGTGGGAGAAGAACGGTAGGTGAGGGAAGCAAAAGAGGTGCAACCACCGAGATCTGCTATCTGAATCTTCTCGAACGTCCACTTCGCCACCTTCTTCTTCTTCTTCTTCTTCTTCTTCTTTCTTTCTTTCTTTCTTCTTGTCCATCGGTAACTGGAAGCGAGGACGGCACACCACGTGCCTACTTGAAAAATCAGCGCAGTTACCGGGAGGCTAATTAATTTACATACCAGAGCGATGTGGGATACTTTCGGTACTGCGAGAGTTCTGCGGATCAGGGTTCGCCGATCGGGGTGCGAAATCCTATTAATATTGTTACTCTACTATTATTATTCCAATCGCGATTCACGTTGTAGCGATGTTAATAAAAGAAAAGAATAAGAATATATAAGATTTACGTTATATTAGGATTAATATAACCAATTACGAATATGTAAAAATTACGAATTAATTATTTTAATTAATTTTTGTAATATATTCTTACTACGCAACTACCTAACTTCTCCTTACACAAAGGCTCCACGTTCGTCCCAAGAACCAAGTTAACCTAAGTTCCCATAATACGGACCCCCCGTAGACCTACACATACTCGACAAAAAAAAAAGAAACTAGAAACGATCCAGAGACATCTAACCTATACGACCCGACAAACGATCACGAATAAAGGAATAGGCAGCGAGCCTAAAAACTGGTCGCGAGGCAAGTGTGAGAGAGGGAGAGAGAGTACCGTCCAGCAACGGAAAGAAAGAGAGAGAAAGGGCGAGGACAGCTAAGCGAGCGGGTAAAGCACAGAACTCCCAGGTATCGGGGCATCGTTGGGACACTCTCTTGGGAGTCTTCGGAAAAGATCTGAGGTCCGACAATGAATACCTATTAAAACGGTGTGAACAATGCCCCGGGGCCTTGCGGAGAACTCCGGGCCCGTTTCGCTCTCGTGGTTAGGATCGCGGCCAGTAGCGAACTGGTCAGCAACAAGAGCGCTAAGTAGAAGCCGGGCAACCTCCTGTGCCCCGGTGATATACTGCGAGATCCGCGATATCGGGACGTGGCTGGCAGACCCCGAACTGCCCCGGCCAAACGACGACGACGACGACAACAACGGGCGAAACAACCACGTTCAGCCTCCGTCCGACTTCGCGTTCGCGCCTTTAACTTTAGAGCGCGAGCGAGCGAGCGAGCGAGCGAACGAACGATACGCTCGCATTCCCATTCGCACTCGCAAACCGCCCCCGCGTACATTCAATCCGGATTCGTTGCCAGTGCACATTACCTTGCATACGGTATTGCCTTCGATATCGCTCATCGTCCTTTCTCACTTTCCTTTTCTCCTTTCCTCTAACCTTCTGCCGTACGGTTCTCGCGATGTCCTTTTTCGCGTTACTCGTCTCACCCGAGATATGCCCTTTTTTTCTAGTCAAGGAAAAGTCGTTGGGTTATTCTAATTAAGGGTTACCGAACAACGATCGGTTTTATAGGATTACGGGAGAGTTTGATGGCGTTGTCGAGAATAAATAATCAAATATCTGGTAATTAAAAATTTCTTAGTAAACCTCTAGGTAATTGAAGTCTAAATAATCGGAGGTCAAACTAGTTTGGTGAGTGGTTATCAAGAGTAAATAATCAAATATCGTGTAATTGAAGATGTTGGTTTCTTAGTAAGGTTTCAGGTAATTGGAGTCCGGATAATGAGCGGTCTACCAGATTTTCTGGGAAACATTTAATAAACCGTGTACACGCTAATTTTAATAAAATTTTGCAAAGTTGCCGAACCACTGTTGCAGTTTTAATTTTCTTCAAACTCCAAATCAAATTCAACCCGGATCGTTTGATACTCATTGGTTCGCAACACCGTTTCACTCGCTATCGCTCATCCGTTCCCTCTTCTCCTTCTTCGTCCTTTTTTTACTCGTCCTTCCCATTTGGCTTCTGCTTCTGTTTCGTTCTCGCATTATCGCGAAAGCAGTGGGTCACAGCAGATTCTACGCCCACGCGTACATCTACGCGGGGCACAATGGAGCATCGATTTACATTGCTTTACATTATTCAACGTTAAACTTTATTAAATTAGCATTGAACTAAACGGTTAGCGACGGGCCAAATACCGAGTTATCGACGGAACAATAATCATAGCCATAAACGAACGATCATCTATAGAATTAAACAAATATTCTAATCCGATCGGAGCGGTGTATGCAACTGAATTAAAAAGTTATATTCCACCATGATTTTTATATTTCTCAGGTCACGCTTGTACGAGAACAAATCCGATCAAACGAACGTTTCCTTCGCTCCAGGCATCTTAAATATTCCGGACGCCTTCGCCTTAGAAATCGAGCGTGCTAATTCCGATTATTCGTTATCGATCGATCGAAGCAAAATGGCGGCCGTTCCTGCACGGGAGAAACGAGAAAATTCACACGGGGGATCCGCGCCGATATCGGGAGAGTTTTTCCTGAACCCGATATCGCCCGGTGGCCAGGTTTACGGCAGTACTTAGCGGCGTTAAATCGATAAAAGTGTGGAAGCCGCATTACGAGGGGGGTTTCGTGTGGGTACACTTAGTCCGCGCACGTTTCATCGTGAGATTGGAGGTAGAAGGTAAAGAAGGTAGGCAGGGGGAGGAAGGTAATGGAGGAGAGAAAGAGGAGCGTCTACCCATTATTCTGTGGCGATTCTTCGATTGGCCCCACCTGATTGCGATTGCAGATGAGATTGCACACCCGTGGTGCAGGAGAGAAGGTGCAGTTGCATAATTTCTGCACAGCAGCTGAATCGGTCGCGGAAACAACGGAAGATTGTTCATTTTGCAAGGGGTGAGAGAGAGAGAGAGAGGAGGACGACGGGGTTCTCGTATCGCCGATAATTTTTCGTCAATCGATTGCAAAACTTCCTGCGCGATTAAACCTTGAGGGTTGTACGTTAAGGGTCTCGCGAAAGGGATTCGGTGATCGAAGAGGAGAACATTGCTACGCGCGTTTATAGTTGATCGTAATAACGGTACGATGGTACTAATCTCGATTTTTGCGCTAACGCCGAATTAAAGTGAAGCGTAGAAAAATTAAAATTTGGAAACACGAACACAGACAAGATTAAAGTGCGACGACGCTAATCGCAATTTTAGCACAATAACGGATTAAAGCCATATGTAGAAAATTAAAAATTTCGAAGCTCGAGGCAGACACGTCTTATACCTATATTGCCCTATTAATGTATCTACGCGTGTTTTCGTTTCATAAGACATACTTACCAGTGTGCCGAAGGTAAGTAATCTAATTAGTCCAAATAAGTGTAGCGCATCAGCGTAAATCAAATCGTGTCACACATTATGCTACTCCGGTAATACCTTGTGGGCACAATTGCGTATCGAGTTTTACACTTATTCACCGTGAAAACAGTGGAGAAAATAACAGGTTGCAGCGAAGATATCTGTTCTTTTTTTTATTACATACCGTGCGAAGAAGCGTTTAGATTTCCATCGTCATAAATATGCTCCTCTAATTAGCAATGATGGTTTAAATATCGTTAATGGAGTTATTATCCTCGTATAACGATATTAAATGAAGAACTAGTGAAACAATTAAATTAGAATAGACAGTCGATGTATCTCGTTACACGAGTTTCCTCCTTGTCGGAATAAGTTTTAGGACTGATGTAAAATTTTTTAAAAACACAAACACATGGTGGTATACGTATCTTAATTACGAATAATGGATGTAAGTGAGTTGTGCAAGGTTACGATTCTATGTCACGAAGGATTATAAACTGTTGTTTGTACCACTGAAATTATAACATCAAAGCAGCCGGCAGTTACGAGTTTCTTGTAATAATACCGTTCATGTTTTGCAACAGATTTTCAGATTACTCCATGTAAATAATATAACATTTAAGTTTAATCCGATCGTTGGAACATAAATCTCGTGACAAATAGGAAATAAAATATTCTGCGGTGTGTCACGAAAAAAATGTATTTCGGAGTAAATTTTTACTCCAAATTCACTGTCCAAGTATCAACTGATAATAGATATTAACGATAACGATTGAGCGAATAAACGCAAAAAACCGAGTGAAAATAATTGTTAAATAAATCTCGTGATTCATCGGGCAATAAAATGTTCCAGGACTAACGTTACCTCACAATGGCGAGGTAATGACAACCGGCGTGGAATTCCGAACTTTGATAGTAACTAGATGAGTTACAAGATCGTCAAAGAACAAAGAGGAGGTTAGTATTGTTTTCGAATCTTATTGTTTCCGGGAGGGATAACGATAGCTTCGCGTGCTCCGGAAGACCTTAAGGATGCTAATACTTCTGTATAGATGTGCAACGGTGTTGAGATACAAAGACCCCTTATCGATTTTTGCAATAAATTTCGCGTTGCGATGCTAAAGTTTCATTTGCAAGAAAATCCCGTTTCTCTTCTTATTCAAAACAATTCTAATTCATCTTCCTCCCTTATTTTTGTAGATTGCCACTTTGAACTTACCTTGGAAGTAGCTTTTGGTTCGAAGGTAGCTCACGCTAAGTCTCAGGATGCTGAGTCGATCCAATTTACTAAGAATGTTTTGCTCGAACGGAAGTAACGACGCCAATGTGTCCAGTTCGGCATTTAATCGTTCCCTATGCCGCTTGCTGGGATTCGATTTTGTCACGCCATCTTTCTGGGGTGGTTTTAAACTGCAACATAAGAAACGAGGATGACGGTTATTACATTCATAATTTCATATTTTGATGTTATCGCGGTAAAAATTAAAAATTGTTACAGTTATTTACTCGGCGTTTATTCATATTCGAATTGTTCCTAAAATTAAAATTTCTAATGATTACGAAAAAAATTATATTTAGTTTTACAAGAAGTGGATCAACTGTCCCGGACTCCCCCTACCTGCAATAGAAGTGCAATCTTATCGGGAATACAGAAAAACATATTTCATCCGAGCTATTTCAAATGATGAGATTGCCGACTATTTAAAAAATTAAGATACTTACGCTATATTACACCTTACACTCTACATAACTTATACTCAACGCGATAGTCGTTCGCGATTATATTTTTAATGTTGGCGAGATAGGACTATCGTCGTCATCAAAATTTAACAAGACATAGACTTTTAATTAATAACCGAGGTCTCGGTAAATATTTGCGCAACCGTCTCGCAATAATCCGCCTGCAGGATCGTCAGTCGAATCTTTAACAACAGGCGGGCCGTGGTAGAACGACGTTGATAATTAAAACTGACCAGCACCGGAGGTTTTTGATTGACACACTCGGGAATCCCCGCAGACTAATATGACCGCTCGACTCATCCAGGATTCGTTAGGATAAGCATAGTTATTTCAGGCTCGTAACTTCAAGTATTTACGCTGACTCGACTCTACCTGATTCGGCGTAAAGCGCGCGAGTTATTTAGTAGTTATGACAGTGGTAACTGACAACTACGGCTACTACATGGTGGCCTGGCTAGCCGGCAGTGGCGTAGGCACGCGACAAACTTTCATGACTAAACGTGTTGCGCCCCTCAATCCCCCTAAGTTGTGGGCATTTAAATTTTTGTACTCCACAATGGAGACGATTGAACTCATTTAGCACGATTCGTTAAGTAACTAATAATTTATAAAAATGTGTTGCATCGGTGGTATTTGAAGCTTTAACCTCAACATTCGTTTTGGTTATAAAAATAATGCTAAAACAACGGGCCATATAAGTATGTATTTTTTAATATAAAAATTTGCGTAACCAGAACAAATTCAGATAAATAAACATCGGTAGACGTTTAGTTAATAATGAAATAACCAATCTTATATAATTTTTTTTATTTGTATCCTAAACAGGAGATAAATTTAAGAGAACAGAACATAACATAAACCGGTGATTTTTGAGCGGCTCGGTAGATTTAGCGTTAAATTATTTAATTCGCTTACTCTCGTACAGCTTAAACTCCGAAGCGTGCTGCGCCGCTGGATGGCTTATAAAATTAATATGCAAAATCAAATTTTACGCATCGGCTTCGGACTGTTTGTTTAATTGAAGCGCTCGCCGTGGGAATGGGACCCATGCCGAACGAATACGGAACTCTCTCGTCGTCAAAGACACCGCGCCGCGGCCATTCGCAGGCCTATACTTAGGAATAATTATTATTCTTACGCGTATACATATATTTAACGGCGGTGTGCGGTCAGCGCGCGTTGCTCCCCGGTTTTATAACAGAGCGAGATGAACGCGTCGGGACGTTGCACGGGGCAGGACCAGTTCTTATCTCGGGTTATTAAGAGAATAGCGTTAATCAGATGTCACTGCGCGTTATATTATACTTCCATCTGCTTCGTAGCGTTTCACGTTGCCCGTGGAGGTTCAATGTCCGCGGGGTAAAATTGAACTTCGAGATTACGTCGTTGTTAACCCAAGTGCTCTTTTTCGAAACGAGAATGATTTATAATATTTAATAGCGAATTCGTATCTGCTTGTTATTATACGATTCTTTCTTTTGCAAAATAGTATCTTGTACAATTGTGCAGGTATTCTATCGCAACTAAGCGCGGTTTGAAGTTGTTTCCGAAGGTTATTACCAGACTGCGGATATTTATGCAAAATGCATTATTTTGTGCCTTATTTCATGCATTTAATGAATGATTTAATGCATTATTTTATTTTATCTTATACCTACAATATATTCGTATATTTCACGCATATTGATCGCATTTGATTCCCAAATCCGTTTAAATTCAGTACAAAAATAATGCATTTTGCATAAACATCCGCAGTCTAGTTATTACACTTTAAAAAAAAGATATATTTTTTAATACGATTTAATCACCACGAAAACTCCCCTTCGTTCTTTCCTGAAAAATTACAAAGTCCAGTTCTCCTGTACTTGCACTTGACCCGAGACAAGACCTCGTCTCTTTTTTCGAGAACAAACGCGAACCCACGTAGGAGAAAAGGTGGAAGAAGACGACGGAGAATTTAAAAACTAGGGTCATAATACCGGAGTGGCACGGCCCACGTGGCGCTCCTTCGTCCCCGTTCTCCTCCCAATAATAATTAGCTGTGTTTTGCACGGTGCCATGTAGGACGAAGGTGCAACGAGGAGGGGAAGAACAAAAGAGCGGCAAAGTCCTAATGGTATCTGAATGAGACTATTCCTCGAGGACCTCCGTCGTTCCTCGTCTCGGATAATGGATTTGGTGTCATCTAATAATTAATAGAGTTCTTCTTGGCGCTGCTGCGCAGCCGCACTGCCGCCGCCGTATATGGCCGGCAATCTCATTCATCACGCTTTCTAACCCCTAAGCATTTTAATTAAGGCCACCATCTTTTTTTAGTCTTTCCTTACGCGTTTGCGTCTCGACGGGAATTCCGTACTTCCAGGTCTCCGTGAACGTCAATCGGGTTTACTTTAAATCTTTTAATTCGCCGTTTCCGCGAATCTATTTAATCTCTTCGCAAAGTGATTTACTCCTACCCTCCCTCTTTTTTAATTAATTTCATCTGCGCGTTTATTCGTAGTCGTGGACAATAACGCGATCGTCGAACGTTGCAAAAGAAATCTCTCATTCTAAGGTACACAAATTATTTATATAATAATACACCACTGGGGTGAAAAAAAATAAAATAGCGACATGTCCCCGAGTAACCGGGGATGAAAATTGCCACGTGACTTTACGTTCACGATCGCGATAACGTTGCCAGCCATTAGGCAGCGGCTGAAGTACGCGCGTACGTTTCGAGTGCGTTACCGTGTCACGGTTCGCAGACCCGACACGCATCTACGCAACTGGCCTAATATTAGCAGGCCGATGTGCGTTATACCCGTGGATTACGCGGAGGGGTCCAAGAACTTGACGCGTTATCACCTGGCCAACCTGGCGGCCCCGAATCGTGCGTCACTGGCCTTGCGATTCGTAGAAAGATTCGATACTATTTTTATTAGAAGATACATCAAAGATCAAGAGACAAGATTTTGTCTCGGGCCAAGTACAAGTGCGCGAGACTAGAGCTTGTATCTTTTCCGGAAAGAACGAACAGGGGTTTTCGAGGTGGTCAAACTGTATTAAACGATTAATTTAAAAATAAAGTGTAATAGCCATTATCGTTGTCACAGAAATACTCTGTAGCACTGACAGACACTTTACGATCAACCAACTGCCCAGATTCTAATCGCGGATGTCGTGTCTTGGTCTCCGACAACTCTTACCAGGTCCAGAGAATCTGAGTAAGAAATAATAATCGACGGGGAATAGTTTCGCGAAGGACAAGATCTATACCTGAAGGAATAAACCCCGGAGAGTTTGCGTAAGGCACTGCCTGATTAGAATTAAATAACTCGAGTTACAAGGCGGCACCTTCGGAACGGTCGGAAGCTCACTCTTCACACGCCATCCTCGAATCCATCAGGGTGGTAAATCCCAGTCAAGGTTGCCCGGTTTCGCGTTAAGGTACTGTGTTTCGTGCATTTTATTCCCTGGTCTGTCAAGACCATCGAACGAGAGTATTCGTAATGTTCGAGTGTACAGAAAGTTCACGGACATCGCGGTCAACCCGACGATTTGGGATTACGCGTATTCGAGTTTATGGGCGTGTGCGCGATGGAATATGAAAATGGTGAGTTATATCGTACTAAAGGTGGTAGCCTTGCACGGATGCTCAACGATTCCACGATTTAAGGTGTAATAATCTCGACGCGTAGGAACGCGTTTCGAAGGTATTCCTAGAATCACGGAATTGACCGTATCGCAAAATTAGCCGAGGCTCACCCTATTTTATTCAAACGAATGGCCACCCCCGTACCATTGCGTACCGTCGCAAAAAAAATAAAGGACGCCGCCATGTATACCGTGAACGACATTATGTCCCGACCGACCTGTCCCATCGAAACGAGTAAATCCGATAAATCAGTATACCCCAATAGAGTGTCTCCGAGCCACCAACTCCCCCGAGCGACAACCCCAATTGGGAGAGATCGAAATCGCCCGCCATTTTGCGTCTTGTATTCGTCTATCTTGCTATTTCTGTTTAAAAAAAGATTTCTTATCCGTACAATTCTACGGTGTTCGATATTCGTCTTACGAATACCCGAGGTATCGGTATTCGAATGAACAAATACGTACGACTTGGCCTGATATAAAATTATTTTTAATATCGATATAATCGAAGAGTACGCGGTATTTGAATCACGAGTACTTGACGATACGCGAATCAACGGATACCTATCATTTCTTAAAATATTTGCATGTACACGGATATCTATTATCGGAATATTTTCATAGTGATCGGTATGCGAATCACGAATACCCAACTTACAAATATCCGAGTGGACGAATACCCGAATCGGTCGGTGCACCGATACGTAGCGCGTAGAGCGTGTATTATTCGTCGGCGTCCTTACTCGAGAGAAGAGAGGAGAGAACGGAAGAGAAGGGGATTGGTTGTCGGAATGGAAAGCAGAGAACGCGCAGGCGCCACGAAGGGTGGGTCCACTATGGATTTTCGAGGGTAGATACACCACCACTTGAGTTCCGGGGTGGCAGACAGCATGGGGTAGCAATGGAAGCTCCCATTTGCAGGGGGGGAGATGCTCGACAGGGTTGATGTTAGCCGGGAGAATGATATACACCCCGAAGGTACGAGAAGCGGGTCATACGTTAGAATTTGTACGTACGACCTTGAATCAAGTGCTTTCGACTTTCCTACATTTTCTTTTGTATTCTCGATCGGCGAACATCGTTCAACCGCGAACAATCCGAAACAATTTCATTTAATGAGAAGGACTCAGGTATGAGTCGAAACGTAAAATTAAAATTGATGGTTCTGAGTGGGTGTCGCTGCTGATATGTGATTTTGTAAAATAGTTTCTCGTAATTTTTCTGTAGTAATTTTTCATAATAATTAGAACGACCAGAAAATAAGCCAACTAAGAAACGTTGAATATTGTTAAGAACACGGTCGATCATAAATGTACGTATAGAGATATAATTTCATTTAATGAAAATGATACGTCGATACGTCTTTTGCGTTGATATTGTAGAAAGATAAAAGCAAAGGATACATGCCTCTCGATATCGTTGACGTCCGCGGTTATTAATTACATTTTACGCCGCCATCGACAATGTACCGACCCAATGACAAAGGGACAGAGAAATGATTTTATCGGGTCAGATCTCGGGCTGCGATAAGTAGGTATCGGTCACGTGTCCGAGGAATTGTGACTTGCTTTACCGCGGATAATGATTCAGGTGGGCCGGGGGCCGTTCGCGATAATTACATTTTAATGGAAAAGTGAAAATTTCGTTCCACGTCTACCGGAAGTGACCCACTCCGGCGCCGCTCTATTGCCCTGCGTAAATGCAGAGTAGTCGTGGCACCCATTTTTATTATCACGCGTGATAAATGTTTTAAGAATGAAGTGGGATTTATAACGTTCGGTGGTTTCAATTTATTTTATCGATTAACGTGCATTTAAGTCATTTTTATTTGGGACCGAAATCGGTAATAATTAAAATCGGTATATTAAAAATTAAAAAAAATCAATCTTTCCAAACCGAGAAACATACGTATAAGACTCCTTAATCGATGTCGGTTTTAACTTTAATTATATTATAAAATCAAGCTTAAAATGGGGATAGGTAGATATGCAACTGTTCAAGTGTATGAGAAAGTATAGAGATTGACAGGATTTCACGAGTGAGCATTCCCCTCGCGAGCTCGTAAGCGATAATTCTCATATTACCAGATCCAGAGGTTTGTATTCGATGAATATGCATGTAACGAGTGTGCGAATCTCAAACAATACGTTAAATTCATACGAGATCGGTTACCAGCCTCGTACGGCTCTTCTTATCCAATTACATGTATCGAGTTAAAGCGAGCTTCATTCACTTTCCGAGCATAATTGCAAATAGCTCCATTGTTTGTTCGAAGAAGTCACGCAAAGTTTATAAACCTTATTGTTTGTCGTAATGAAATTAAATTATGTGCGATCAATCAAATTTTCATCAGATTACGTCTCGTCGTAATTGGCCGCATTATGAGCTATTTTCTGCATTTCAATTTTTCATGGTCTTGATTGCAACCTCATTGTTGCGAATTTGACGCGCAAAGTGCCTCAATTACTTCAATCGTAGAGCACGCTTTGTTTATATTTAAACTTGCACTCCACGCTCGTGATCGTACTCCATTCGTTCTTAAATCGTTCCTCGAATTTGCGTTACGCGTTAGAATTTCTCATTTCTACATCGTACGAGTTTCAGTAAAAAAGACAACTGCCATTCGCAAAAAAGCTTAACCGTTACCCACGAACCATAACTCGCTAATCACCAATTGCCTTCGAATTAAAGTGCCATCGAATTATAGTTGCAGTGGCATTCCATCAAACCCGAATTTATCCTCGAGCCTCAGAGATTTTAACATTCCGATACTGGAATACATGAATAACAAATCGCTCCAATATCTGAATACACGAATATTCAAATACCGGGGCTGAATATTCAAACTATCGAGTACACGAATATTTAAATACTCCAACAATCGAGTAGCCGAAAAGTTCGAACGGAGAACTTGTGCCCTTTGCGCTAAAGAATCTCGATGGATTCGAATGAACGACGATCGAAACCAACGTTCCCGCGATAACCCGCCTATATACACGCCGGTTACCTTAGATCCCGTTTCCAACTATACCACGGCGAGGAGGAGAGTTTACTTCAACCGAGCCCACGAGCGTTCTCGCGAGGATAATCAGCTGTCGGCGCGCCGCTGCGTTTTGCCGATAAATTACGGGCGCGCGCGCGCGAGAAAAAGCAGGATCGGTCGCGCGTCTCGCCGGTATATCTCGGCGTAATTAATCCGCGAACGATAGCGGTAATTAATTCGCTAGCAGCGGCGATGAGGGAAGAGCCCCGTTCGCGATGCTCTGGTTAGAGTAGACCGGCTCTCTCGCGCGCGCAGGATACCCACGGGGAAACCCGTGTAATTTTAATCGACGTCGACTCCCCCCCACCCCCTCCGTTTGTTAACGCTGTCTAACGCAGAAGACACGTTGCGTATAATGCGGCAATCTATTCGCGAGAACGATCCTTTCTGCTCCCGTTAACACCGCTAATATCGAGCCTGATATAACGCGATTCGCGATAAACGTTACCGTTAGCGAGGCTAGGGGCACGCGGTATCGAACGGAACGGCGCGGGGGGAAAATGAAATCAGAAATCAACGGCCGGAAGAAAAGTATCGTTAGCGGATCGCGAATTTAACGGATGTACGTGTGTTGTTAATGTACGAGACTGAGGAGCGTCCCGAACATGGAGAATATGTCAAAGGTGTTCCAATACGTTATTAGAACCCTGTACGAATTAAACGAATTACACTTTGGCGCTCGTCTTTCGTAAGAACGTTTATTATTTCATTGTACAGTGGAACCATCGATTATCTGAACCTCCGTTTTGCGAAACCTCTATTATCTGAACTGCAATTTACGTATCCGTACGCTCTGTTATCCGAACAGTTATAACAGAGCGTTCGGATACGTCGATTGCAGTTCGGATAATAGAGGGTTCGTAAAACGGAGGTTCGGTTAATCGAGATTCTACTGTAATTATATAATTACAACCACAAAATTAACTGTCTAATTATTAGTTTCCGGTAGCGCGAAATTAGGCGAAAATCCCTACTGGCGAAACTCCCTAGGGACGCGAGTTCAACCAAATTCCCTAGTCTACGCGAATTTAGCGAAATTCCCCCGCGCAACGGTGCGATTCGAAGCTCGGTAAGAAACGAATGGACGAGGGACGACACCCATGTCGGCGTTATTGAATGCAACGAAGCTAATTATTAGTTGGCGGTCGCCGCGAGCGGAAGGATGGACGCGGGTGCATCGCGGCGCCTAAGCCTAGCTCTGCTTTTAATGCGGCAAGTTTATGCGGCAACGTAGTTGCGCACCTCCGATGCGCCTGCGATTTCGTGCAAGGACTATGTAGAGCGCGTAACTGGCGTGACAAACGGAATTATTATGCCAGGACGAACACCTTTTGCCGAGATGCGCCGCGACTGCTGGAACTAATTGAGTGTACGAACTGTGACAGTTTTTCGAGCATCGCGGGGATTATTATTGCGGCTGGGTTATCGGACGCTGCGCGGGAAACAAGAATTTCGAATAACGACGCTGGGATTTGCGTTTGCGTTGGAAGAAGATGCATTTCGAATTCGTCGTATCGTATTAACGATGATTAGTAGACTGCGGATGTTTATGCAAAATGCATTATTTTGTGCCTTATTTTATGCACTTGATGAATGATTTATTGCGTTAATTTATTTTTTCTTATACATACAATATATTATATGTATATTTCACGCATATTGATCGCATTTGTTTCCCAAATCCGGTTAAAGTCAGTATAAAAGTAATGCATTTTGCATAAACAATAGTGGAATAGAAATTCTATAATTATTTCGTGATCAACGACCCGAAATACACTTGATAGAGTAAAAATAAGTTTGGAGATTTGAAGATCCAGAGATGCGCATGATCTAGATTTATAGGAATAAAAAAGCAGAGAGATCGTGGAGGTTACGATTTTTTTTAACGGGCAGAGTCGCTCAAGTTACGCGAAATAGTCAAAGTAATTGCCGAAGAAGGACAGAAGAATAATAATACCGCAGTCATTTGTATCATCCACGATTTGTGATTATCAAGCCACAAAACTGAGCGTAGTGTAAGTATGCAATGGTACAAGCGCAGCTGCTTGGAAACACAATGAAGAAACGTTCAAACGATTCTCTGAATTAGATTTTTACGAAAAGGAGAGAGAGAGAGAGAGTAGAAAAGAAACGCACGAAATAGCAAACCATCATTTTTTTTTTTTTCTTTTTTGTTCACTTCAGTTTCAACGGTGTATCGGTGAAACGAATAGCAACCTGACGCGTGCGAAAGTATCGTGGAGGTTACCAGGTGCATTTGCATTTTCGACCATGGCCAAAGCTTTCTTTGACGTCGTGGCCGAAGACCACTAATTCTGGTGTCAGCGTTCGGCCAACATATGGTCGATTGTTTGGCACAGGATGTCGAAAGTTTGCCTCGTCGGTACAACCATTCTCCTTCTGTCCGATATTTACGAAACTCTGCGTCGGAAGTCGAACGTACTTCCGTTTGGCCGCGACTTCGAATAAAGCTGAATAAGTTTTGCGCGCAAAACCACCGTTTACCTTCCGTTTGTCGCATGTTCGTCCGCGTTGCATAGCGAAACGATAAATTAAAGGCGTTAAAATTGGGTATTACAAACTTGTCCTTTTTTCTCATTATTGTACGTATGCAATTTGTTAAAAACAATGAAAACATCGTACAATGATTGACGACTTATTTTGTTATGTTCCTTGATCGAAGAAAAATTGATACACTGGTAAAACACTTGCAAATTGCAAAAGTACCTGAGAGGTGAATGCGACCATTGGTGTCCTGAAAATAGATGCGACTAACCGGAAGGTTAATTGAAATCCGAATCGTTTACATTCGTCGAATTTTATTATAAAAGGAATACCACGGTTATAGTTATATTGCAATAAAATATAATATATAATAATACCATTAAGGTTTAATACCGGCATCACGATTCCTACTTTAACCCACCTCGGAGAATGCGACGAATTTTCAAAGAATTATACGCTTTAGATACATTCCAAGGATATCTCACACATTTTTTTTTCTAAAAAGGAGAAAGTTGAAAAACCTTTCGAGCGATAGTATCGGCTAATTGCAAAACTGGAAACCACATAGAATTGCGAGCGAGTGAACGGTGAAGCCCCCAAAGTATTTTTGATACTGTAACGGTAGAATGAATTAAATTCGGATTAAAGCACCGGTCTCCAAAAAAAGATCTCGTTCCACCCGTAAGAACACTTAAAACCTCATTAGCGCGTATCGGGTTACTCTCTTTCTCCTATACCGGATTTCTGTCAACGGAATACGGTGCGATACAAAATTACGTGTTTTTCTTTACAGGTGAAACGAATACCTTCCGTCTCGGGTGTCTCGTTGTATTATGGAAAGCGATGGATATATTTCGAACGATCGCGTCAAATGGAACGCCCTGTACGCTAAGAATAATCTGAAACGTTATTACTCAACGCGACGATCCTACCCTGGAATTAAACGAGTAATTTATTAGTTACCTTCAATTTACTCGAAATCGTATGACCGGTTTATAATCGAGGTCAGACACGTTTAAACAACCGATTATCCGTAGGATCGCGAACGATTAGCGATATCTAAACGGTCGGCATTAATTAATTAATTATTGAGCCGATCCTTGGCGTTCGAGAGCTCTCGATCGTTCGCGTTACGTGAAAACCGTTAAATCTGCTTACCAAATGTACTTTACACTTCGGCTCTGTTTAGAAATGGCCCATAAGTAAGTGGTCGGTGCCGATCAAACGGCTGAATTAAATACCAATGTAAAGATATAACGCGACAATTAGCAGCGACGTTATCGCTACTGTGCAGCCTGAACGGTAGCATTGATTAAGAAAGTAATTCTTAACTCGAAAAATGTTAACGAGTAGCTGCGTATCAGTATCAAAACGACAAAAATTATCGAGATATCGTTGGATTTAGTCAATTGTATCATCGGATTTAATAATAATGGAATACGCGTTGCGCGTTAATTAGCATTTACGTTTACACGAGAAACGAGATTACACCTAATTACTCTCGATAATCTTGAATCATTATCGAGCGATAATATTTCAAAAACTTTCTCCTGACAAGATCTACCAAGCGCAATTAAAATTAAAAATCCTTGGGAAGGCTTCAAACCTTTTAGACTCGATTTTTCCAACATTCCTCCAATATTACGCCAACAATTATTTAATCCAAAGAACCATGAACCTCGGAAGGGAAGTTCTAAATATCAAAACAATATTCAACCATTGTAACTATCAGGCCTTTGTGTATAAATATTCAATATGTTACATTTGGCGTTGTAGGCCTCGGAGATAGGAATTAATTCACTCTCAATTTTTTTCTTTCTTTGTCAAAGAAAAAAAAGAAAACAAAGAATAAGTTGACAAAGAAAAAAAAAATTAAGAGTGAATTAATTCCTACCTCCGAGGCCTACAACGCCCAATGTAACATATTGAACAATATTCAAGGTTTATTTTTTAAATCGTTACCACGGATTAAACGAACACCCCATTAGAAAACGAGATTGACGCCAATTAAGAAGTACGGGGGAAAAAGAAAGGCGAGTTTTCTCCGCGATCGCGGAATACCGCGAATTATCGAACACGGATTTATGTTGCGATGCGCTAAAGTGGACAGTCGGTTATTGCAGAAATCGAAGGATATCGCGGCCGGGGGATCGGCGCTCAATCCGTACAATTAACGAAGATCCGTGAGGCTTTTCGTTGAACGTCCCACGCCTCTCTCTCTGGCTTTGTTTACGGCGCTACTGGCGACGTTATTCCCACCTCCGATCCCTATCAAACATCTTGCTGTAGTGCAGCACGCAGACCACCGCAGATTTCCACCTACGGTAGCTGGACAAAGGGATACGCGGGGTGGTTTTTCCCATAAGATTACCCTCTCCGCTTAATCGATGACCGTGAAAATTTTCACCGTTACGGCTAATTAAACAAATATTCGCGATTATACGCATAGACGAGGGAAATAATGAGAAGAAAGAAAATATCCTTGCGCGGTGGAAAAAAAATGTGATAACTCCCGCGCAATGGGACCTTTCGTGTCCTTGAATAGAAATCCACACTTTTATTTTAATTCGCGTAACTCGTGTCTTGTGTCTATTTAGAATTTCCGGTGTATTATTAAAATACAATTTTGATGATTATAGCGTATCGCTTCATCGAGGTGTCGGAATTCTACCACTGGCCTTCGCTGGCCGTTCGGTAAATGTCAGTGTTAAGCGCTAAGATAATACGCGCTTCATCGAAATGGACAAATAAATAGAATCGCGCTAGCTCGATTCTAATGCGACGTAAAACGATAGCTAATCATTTCTGTCAACTTCGTTGTAACGCACCGTCCGCGCGTGCATAGCAATTATTAATTACCTTGGCGCGCGAGTAACGATATTACACCGTACTTACAATAGCGATTAAACGTCTCGTTACGAGACTCAACGGACATTCTTACGCCCCACGGAAAATTTGTTCCTACGGACAGTTCAATTAATTATTCCCATCCCCGCCAGTTATAATTCAATCTGCGCGCGGACAAACAGTACGTAAATCAAGGTTCCTTTATTTTTCTGGATCAGCCATTTAATGAACCCGCGCGGTGCACGCCGGTGAATCGACGGAGACGACTAAATTAAATGAACATCTAAATCGTCGAAACCGAGGACCACAAATCTTCGGACTGCCGAAAACGCGACGGGTGCAAAACTCGAGAGACCGGGACAACTACCAGGGCTAACCCCGAGCGAGCCGCCATAAATTCTCGGCTGAATTCGAAATTCGGTACAACCGGCGGCGTGTGATCACGCGAGAAGAGGTAATGTCGATGTTGGAACGATCAACGGACGATCCTGGTATTCTGCGTAGGATGCGACGATACGGCTCGACTACCGATTTCTAAACGGATCTCTTAGGCGACGCGGTAATATTTGGTTTACGACGGGAGGCCCTCTGCGGCGAACGATTTCACCGAAAGGATTCGCAAAATGCGACTTTTGCGCTGCTACTATTTTTATTACTGTTATGGGGATGAGAGGGTTGGAATTGTTTTTGTATTTGAGTACGAGTTGAATAACGAATATCGAATACGCTTATATGAATATACCGGGTGATTCACTGAAGGTGTTACAAGTTGATGTATCTGGAATTATGAAAGATAGGATGCTACCGTTTGCGATGGAGTGTTTATTCATAATGAGAGTATTACCTGATATAATTTTTATTTTTTAATTTGGAGTCACCAAGGATATTTCAAGGTCAAAAGTAGGTAATAAAGAACACATGTTCATCGATAAAAAAAATCAATGTAACCTTGAAGTGTCATTGGTGCCTCCAAATTAAGAAATAAAAATTATATCAGTTAATACTCTCTTTAAGACCGAACACTCTATCGAAAACGGGAGCATACTATCTTTCATGATTCCAGAGACATCAACTTCTAACACCTTCAGTGAATCACCCGGTATACGAAATACCGAGTAAACGCGGAATGCTGAACAAGCGTATTCGAATATACGCGAACTATTCGATTCGCGTATAGGAATATACTCGAAATGCCGAATAATCGTATTCGAATGCCCTTAACCATTATTTCCTACGTATCCCAATACAAAAACAATACGACTTACCCATCCCTGCTCGTCGGCACGGCATCACGTGCGCCGCAGAGTCAAACGTGTGTACGAGGTGTCACGTGATGGACTAAGAAATCGCGAGACCGCGTGATTTAGGAAGGCGAGTCGTTAATCAACCAGGCCGAGTTAGAAGTCAACAGGTGCGAGAGGCGAAGCGGCGACGTGGGACACGCATGCCGCGCGTGTGTCACGGACCTACGCGCATACATACGTCTTCGAACGGCGCGAGAGCATACACGAATGAACGTTAATGCCTCTTGAACGATGGCCAATAAGTCTTTTTTTTTTTTTTTTTACCTTGGGACGACGTCGATGGTGATCTATGCGACTGGCGTGTACACGATGTCAACGAGTACCGACGACGACGTTTCTTTCGTAGGTGCGCGCTGGTACTGACCTTTCTCGGTCTACGCTGTTACTAATATTTATCGTTGTAAATCAGCGTCCATGCTTGCATACGTTACGGGAAATGTGAATAATTGGGCATTATTTATATCGCCCGGGCAATTTAAAAAATGCCCAAACGGATATTCGGGTCAGGATCGTGTTGTTTACGTTTGATCCGGATATCAAAACTATGGATTGTATAAAATGTCCGGGTCATTTGTGAAATACCTGCCCATTATATATATTTCCCAAAAAATTGAGCATTCTATACAGTGCCCGGGGATTATAAATAATGCCCAATTATTTATATTGCCCGTGACATATATAAACCAGAGAGGCCTGACGGTATTCGTTCTGAAACCATGTTCGCGTTTTTTCGTCTCGTAAATAGAGCGAGAGCATCGGGGCCCCGAAAATAGTCCCTATCAACGTACATGTGTTCAGATTTGCCGAATAAGCGTATTCAAATTTACGCGGAGTGCCGAAAAAATGAATTCGAATATACGCGGAATGCCCGATAATTAAAATCGAATATACGCGTAATGCCGAGCAATCGTACTCGAATACAAAGACAACTCGACGCACAATCCCTGCCCCTCGAGAAGAGATCTTTCCATAGAATGCGGACATCCAACTCGTGCGCGTGTAATGGATATCCGTCCGCCGAACGTTAGAACAATAAATCACCGCGTCGAGGAATAATTATTACCATCGACGCCGATAGAACCTAAACATCGATGTCCCTCACCGAACATCCGAACGCGGTATATGAGAATCCAACCGATATTCTTATACCGAACACGACTTACCATTCGCGCCCAAGGTACAAACGTAACGCAAAGAGCACCTATAAGAGATCGTGATGCACGAGACAACCTTTAAATTTACACCGGTCTTATAAATGCTTTATAACGGGCGCCTTTAATCACTTCCAACCACCCCTCCCTGACGATCCCGAAACGTTTACCTACACGTACACAGAAGGCGAGCGTACGTGTATACACGAGAGTCGTACGGTGCTACCGAATTCACGTGACACAGTACAAGGATCCACGAACACGCAGATTGCACTCGGCGGAGGAAAACAAAAATCAGATCGCGGCTGGTGGAAAGAGCGAACGAGAGTGAGAATGAGAGAGAGAGAGAGAGAAGAAGAGGGCGACAGAGGAGGTGGGAAGGCAGAATGGTCTCACAAATGCATTTATCGGGTGTTGGCCTCTGCTCGTCGGTTTCGCCGGCAAGAAAGATTAGTGGTCCTACTGTCTATCCTCTCTTTCCGTCTCTCCTCACTCTTTCTCCCTTCAACCAACGGACTCCTTCGTCCAGAACTCTCGTCCTTATCCCTTACGCAGCGAATCCGTGGAAAGACGCGTCTCTCTGACCTCTTACTCCGTCCAGTTTGCAAAAGCCAGGGGGGAGGGGGGTGGGGTGGCGAAGAAGGGTGTAAGGGAGGAAAGAAGGCATGGACGAGTTATCTGCTCCTTTTCTCAGATGCGTAGGTATAGGTTTAACACCGTCGTACGTCCTAAAGCGTCTCCGGGTACGCTGGTGGTGGCTACCGTAAATGTAAATATCCTACGTCCCGCATTAACATACGTCCCCGCAGGCTCATTAAGGGTGAAATTAATTATCAAATGGAATCGTTTCTTCTGTCTCCTGTCCCGCTGGCCCTACGCTCGCCTCGCAGCTGAGTCCGATGAATACGGAAAATCGCCGATACCTTCTGATTCTACGAGAAAGATCAGTCCCAACGCGAAACTCAAGTTTCCTCATTCATCGGAGACTCGTCTCACCTGAAAAGGGACAAGGTTCAGTTCTCGCGTACTTGTACTCGAGCCGAGACAACACCTTGTCCCTGGACTCTCTAACAGGCGAATTAAATTTTTGTTTAAATTGCGCAATAATTACTAGACAACAAACTAATCGTATCGCTCTCTCGCGGGTAAGCAAATGCGCGTATATCAATGGAAGATAACATCAATAACAAAATGCATGACTGTCTATTAGATGCTAAAATATTTTAAATGCAAGCGTAAATGAAATTTAATTTAATCCTGCCATAAGCCGAGCATACCCTTTAGAGGGTTAATTTCGTGACGTTGAGAGACTCCCGTCACAGACAACTCGATACGATCGACGATCTCGCGTCTCCCGAGGCGCATCGGTTCGAGAATTAAATCCGTCACGGGGGATACCTCGCGTCCGATAAAGATTCAACTACGGCATCGACTCGCAATTCCGGAGTGGCGGCAACACGGCTGGATTTCCCCCGATGTCGAGAGTCCCATTGAAGAACGTTTTGATAAGCGTGGGCAGAGTCGTTTAAGAGGTGGCGCCAATCGATGAATTATCATGCGTCGCGCTACCACGTGCGCGTAAAGCAATCAACACGGGGACGAAGAGGAGAAGGAATCGGTGGGAAGACTTAGAGGAGCAATTATCCTAATGGATGCAAAGTCGCACCCTGCTCCTCTGCACCGGGCATGGTAATGAGTCGATATCACCGCATACCAGGACCTTGTATCCTTCGGTCCTGTCCCGGGCGAGAGAGGATACCAGAAGGAGAACCGAACAATCCTTCTCTCTTTCTTCCCTTTTTCTTCTCCTCTATCTTGCTCCGCATCTTTCCCACTCTCCATCCCCCCCTCTCTCTCTCTCTCTCTCTCTTCCATCCTTCCTCTAGAATTCACTCGGGCTCGAAAATCACGTTCACGCTTCACACTTTAAACGTGCGACCGTGTTCGCGCTATCCTTGCATACACGGGAGTATAGATAACAGAGGAGAAGACCGCTTCGCTGGCTAGTTTGCCTCGCTACTGCTTCTGACCGCGTTTTCTTTTTTTTTTTTTGTTGCCTCCTTCCTTCTACAAACGCTTTCTTCCCGCGAGACAGCATACTTCCTTCGCTTCTTCTCTCTTGTCCCCCTTCCCTCGTTCGACTCCTCGTTCCGCGTCCGAACCTCTGTAATTTCGTCAGCCGATATTGTCTTTAACGGCACCGTTACCTTTTCGGCGAGATTCGCGTTGCAAAGTGATCCGATACGCGGGTGTAAAGAGGCTTTCAAATTTCTGCTATGACACCCGATTCGAACCTACAGAAATCCAAGTTTGCTGGGGGTCTCGAATTACCTCAGAAGTCCTACTAGGATGGCGTCGTCTTAGGGTCAACGGAACCGCCAAGAACCTGATCGATGAAGGTTAGTTTTGAAATATTCAAACTTTACGAATGTTCGTTAAACCCGTGGACAATGCTAGATAAATATAAGTCGGTATTACACGGTAATGCGAGGATTTCGTAACTCGCTACAATTTTAATGCCTCGCAATACTAACCCTAGATTACGATACTTTACAAGGAATTACGTTGTTACGATACTTTCGTAAACTTTACTTCATTGATCCTTTGAATCAAACTTTGCAAAACTTACACTTTGGAAGAACTATTATTTAAGAAACAATCGACGTCTAACTAGTCCAACTGTCGATTTCAATTAAATAAAAATTATGATATCGTAAATTTTCCTACACCGTCATAATCTGGGGTTAAAACAATGATATCAGCAAGATCGTTACGTTTACGATTACCTAACGTTTCGATGTTAAACGACGCTCCGGTATTCGCAATAAGAAAAAGCGTCGATTAATTACGCTCGGCGTATGCAAATGGGTTAAGAAACCCCGCTACGTGGCCAGTAAAGCACTTGAAATGGCTTCGCACTTGTCACTGAACACGGTTATCTTCTCTCTTCTTAGAAGGTGTTCGCGGGGTGACAGAGACACCAAGAGGCATGACCTCCGCCAGACGATGTACCTGCTATGCACTCCCTACCTGCGACCGTTCCTCTCGCGAGGCTCGCGATTACTCGCTCACGATTCGCTGGAATCTCGAGTGCGCCGCTGTATTTATTCGCCTGGGTTCCTCTTGGCCACGTATGATCGATTATATCGTCGCTCGTGCGAGTAAACGTAGGAGAGAATATTGCTGAGAACAATACCGACGAGGTTTCCAAGTACTCGAAACGTGGGCAGAGCGTCAATGAGTTATTCAAATCTTGTGTGCGTACGTCGATATGCCATTAATGGAACTATTATTTATAACTTTATTAAATTCGAGCATTGGAAAAATATTTTTTACGGGACGAGCAATTACGCGTTCAGGAGTTTTAACGTTTCTTTAATATTCAAACTGAAATATCGAAAAAATAATTTTTTTGCTTTTAAGAAAAATCAAAAATAATCCGCGTCTCGGTCTGAATCTGAATTTTGATCTTTATCCGAATCTTTATCAATGTCATCATCTTTATCAAAATCTAATTACCACAAAGAACGACAATACTCCAAATTCGACTTACCAAAAATTCAGCAAAGAGTTTCAGCAGGATATCCTGTACCAACACGAGGTATAAAAAATACCATCGTAAATCCGATGATTTAGATTTCCACGCGCAAGGATATCCAGGCAAACGCTCATTGCGTTTCGTAGCGACAACGAGAGCGAGAGTAACGTCGTGGCGTAATTCCATTCGCGGACGACGATAGTCCCGTGGGCAAGGACGCGAGTAAACTGCGACCAAACTGCGGGAGAAAGGAGCTTTTGTATGCAGCAAGTGCATTGATTGAAATGCGAACCAGTTAAGGGTGGAACCTAATATTCGAGCGAGGCAAACGACTAGGTGCGTACACCGTTGGGTTTAAAACCCTCTCTAAGGATTTACGCGAACCGGTGTCGTTTTCCCTCGGCAAACAAGGATAAAGGCTCTCGCTCTAAACACGATCAGGTTCTCATCGTCAATGGAATGCTACGAACCATACACCGACGAATTGTTCGAACATTTTTCCCGTTCGGGTATTCGAAAGTTCGAACTCGTGAAAGTGAATGTCATTAACTTAGCCCGACACGAGACTTCGTCTCTTGATAAAACAAAAAACAAATGCTATCGCAGAGTCGATCTCGTTGCATTCTTTTCTCGCGAATCATCGTCGAGAAGAAAGATCGTATCTTTTAGAATTTTTCCTACCCCCTCGACGCTACAAAACGTGTTTTAAACCCGAAGATTCATGGAATTAGAAAAAAAACGAAAAATAACATAAAACGAATCAACGATAATCGGATATAGCGATGCCAGATGAAATGACGAATGTCAAATTGAATCGCATCCTGCGCGAGACGTTACTTCGGCTTCCCACCGTTGAAATTATTTCGAAAGTTACGAAACTCGCGATTCGTCGCAACGCGCCTAGAGGATCAATCGAACGCATCCTTCTCTATTCCATCAGACTTCCCACAGTGGCATGAAAATCTAATGTCGGCGGCTGTTTTAAAAAGGTCGACGAGGTTGCAAGCCAACATTTCTCGGTCTTCCGTTAAGCCAAGTCCGCATTAAACCGCCAAGCGTCGCTGTTCGAAGCAAAATCTCCGTTCTCTCTATATCCCGTATCGGTGATACACGCCCGTACGTTCAGCGTGAAAGAAAAATTTAGGATGTATTGGATATAAGCCAACGGCCCTGCGTCAATGCTCGTGAACTATTGGATTATTCGAAGCGTACGAGTGGAAGAGTTGCGGTTAGCAGGCATCAGTCTGAGTTTGTTGGATTCGGGATCAAAGTAATCTCGTTTGCCATACCCCCGATCAGCCTATCCCCACTGGCCAGGGGTGGGAAAACCACGCCCTGTGCTCGACAGATATCCGCAGTCCGACGAATCTTTCGAAAATGCTAAATATAATCGAGAATGTTGCTTATCGCTCGTCGGTGACAACAAGCGTTTACCGTCTCTCCTGGCTTACCTGACATTCTCGTTAAATCTAACACAAGAAATTACATAAATGACGAATTCAAAATTCTACGGACCATCGTGTAAAATGGAATTCGAGCGCGAATTTGAGCGTAGAATCCGAGTAGAATAGCACCCCCGTAGCGTGGAATCTACATCTGCATGCCCTTTAACGCGGTTGAAATTTATTTCCCGTTTTCACGGGAATATTTAAGCAGATATTTGCAGAATGTTGGACACCCCTGATGCTACCCGAGGCGTGTGATCTCGTTACTTCGTTCTAGGGTGGGTTTTGCCCTCGGCAAAGCCACAATCCTCTCGTTTTTCGAGCTGGGATTATCTCAGCAAATGGTGGTAGTGGTTAAATTAGACACCAAGATTAGTGCCTTGAATACCATCGATTGACAAGTTAAAGTGCGTGATCGTATGCGACGTTGCTTAAATTTTACGAGCAGAGACTTCTAGAAACGTTCGGGCGCAACGGTACGACGAGTCGTCGAACGTCGAATGGAAAGAAGGTAGGTTTATCTTTGACCGCGTCGGTAGAATTTGAAAAAATAAAACGTCAAATGGAAGTGGCTTCCGAGGTTTCGTATACGGATGCTCGAGTTTCGAGGAAAATCGCGATTCGATGAGTTTAGCGATTAAAACGCGACGAGGCTCGCGAGTCTCTACACTCTGAGCTTGGGTCTTGATTTGTATTTACTCCCAGAGACACGAATGCAGGAGTCAATTTTATTCTCAAGTAAAGTTATTTAATTATTTTCATGTAACTCGATCCATCTACTGCTCGATGAAAACCTTGTGTCAGGGAATGGGCTTTCATGAATGATTAATATTAAAGAATTGGGAACAATATGGAAAAAATTTTAATGGAAAAAACGGAACGTAGATATCCCTCGTTTAAATAATACATACATCTTGCGCCGTGCTTTCAATCTCCTTCGAGCGTTACAATTATTGTACATCGCATGACACCGCTGGTGTACATCGCGCGACACAATTACGCGTACCGCGCGAAACGAAGAAAAAAATACCATTGTATCGGTCGATACGCGTAATACCAACCCCTTTCATTTTATATACATAGATCGGTGTATTTTCTAGAAACTCGAGTGCCCGCCCACGAAAGCTCGGAAGCCACTTCCACTTGACATTACGAAACTTTCGTAATAACGTGATCCACGGTGAAGTATCGTAACCCAGGGTTAACGTTACCTCCAATGTCGATACCACCGACCACCAAATTACGTTAACATCGCGAACAAATTAAATTAACATCCTGTTACGTACGATGTTGCGAACTAGAGGCGAGGGGAAAATTTCGTAGGGAAACAGACGATCAAGAGAGAGAGAGAGGGAGGGGGGGGAGGGGTATGTATACTTCTCGATGAGCCATTACGATCGCGAGTTGATCGGATAATTGCATGTTCGGTTATCGGGAACAAGGGTCGTTTCGCGTCACCGAAACATTTCTGCTCGGTAAGACAAGGGGCCCCGGTTACCTCTCGTATCTAAATTACTCCCGAGCAGAAGGTGCAGGGTTCGTCGTAATTTCTTTCCACGCTCCTCGCCGTTTCACGAGTGGCTCGCACGATCGCGGAGTCGGACCTCCTTACGTACCGAGCGCACCGTTCCAAAACGGGGCAGGTGTAACCGACTAATTCTTCGATTATCTGTCGCTACCTTAACGGTAATATTACCGGCTTCGTATCTCGACGAGATATTCATGATTCCTCGCTCGTGATCTTGCCGGGCAGTTTACGCGTTGGGATGCGTACATGTACGTCGGGAATGAGCGGAATACATATATTCCGAACGGTACTCGATCGAATATGAGTCGAGTGAAAAATTGCACGACGATAATGGAACAAATCTAGATCGTGCGCATCTCCGAGTCTACGGATCTCCAAACTATTTCCAAAGCAAGCAAACACATGTGATTCCTTGTGAAGTAATTATCGGTAGAATAGAAATTCTATAATTATTTCGTGATCAGCGACCCGAAATACATTTGATAGAGTAAAAAAAAAGAAGTTTCGAGATACGAAGATCCAGAGATGTGCATGATCTAGATTTAAGCCACGAAAATAATCTGACTGCACGATAATCGTGAGTATTTGCTCGCGATCTTGCCGAGCTTTTTATACATTGAGAGTCCTACATCAGGAATGAGCGAACTTTATCGCAGAAGTTGGTCAAACGACGAATACCAAATAGTCCGGTATTCGACGCTCGAATATCCTATTCAGTGGTTTACGCGTTCTCGCACACGCCCACTCGATTTAGATAGATTCCGTGGAATTACGATGTCCTTTCGCTTCTCGACTCGTAACGGTGACCGTTAAGCAGGTGTTACCCGCGAACACCGATGGAACGCCGAGGGTAAAAGGGAGAAAGATCATTTCTTCCTCGTGACGTTTCACGTTGGTAGCTTCGCGTGGTCCATTCGCGCCGATGGAACACGCACGATGACGTGACCGTTAAAAACCTGACCTAACCGACATCCGCGATGCCGGCACGCCATTATCCGTGCGTCCATCGCTACTGAATGAACCGATGTCCAAGCTCGAACCCGCTGAATCGCACGGGGTCCCCCGTAAATCCGTCCACGCTTCTCGGCCAAAGGACATGCAATTCAACGAATCGTTCCTCTATCCTATCGGGAGAGTGCGTGTGCTTCTTTCGTGCCTCGGTTCAAGGTCTTCCGTACACGCGGATGGACCTCGCGTGACGTATTACCTACCGATACTCGCTCGCTACTCGTTTCGTTGGGAAGCATGGAGCTTTGGGCCGCAATGGTACGTAGGTTAAATCGAATGCGGCTACTATCGGTACGGGTAAATGGTAAAATTGTGGTTCGTAGTCTAAATTGGCTATTGGTAATTGCTGTGATAAAGTCGTACTTCGTAGGATAAATTGACTATTGGTACGCGTAAAGATAAACTCGTAGTTCATAGGATGAATTGACTATTGGTACTTGCAAAGGTAAAATTGTGGTTCGTAGACAAAATCGACTATTGGCAATTGCTAAGATAAACTCGTACTTCGTAGGATAAATTAACTATTGGTACGCGTGAAGATAAACTCGTAGTTCATAGAATAAATTGACTATTGGTACTAGCAAAAATAAAATTGTTGTTCGTACGTTAGAGTGACTATTAAAATCAAATTAAAGTCAATTTCAAATTTGAAAATTAAAATAAAATTGCACAGACGATCCAGCGCGTCATAAATTATTTTCCAATTGACCCAGGCGTCCCGACGAACATAGAAATATATATCCCAACGTAACGTTCGATCAAGTCGATCCCTTTCTACGCGTTAACGTTCCTTCGGATCACCCTGCATTATCGTCAGCTCTGCTATCAGCCTTGATAAAATGACAGCAGCGATTATCCGCGTGCACGCAACTCGTGAATGAACTAATATCCAAGTGTCGACCTAGTATCGGTGCCTGCCCGTAAATCCATCCACGCTTTGATCGAAAGACACGCAACTCTGCGAAGCCGCCCTTCCCCGTCCGTGGTTATCCCTTTTTCTTAGACCATCGTGGCAGTCTTGCGCGTGTACGCGCGTCTGTTCGTATGCGCATACGTAATTGCTCCTCGCGAACGTCGTACCGTTAATGTCTGGTTGTTGATCGATACGTACGGAATGAAACCGATTAGAGTTCCATGAGATTATTACGCTACTCCTATCACATTTCTACCTTGTTTGCACAATGTTAGGAAGTTAGGACATCGTTTACCGAGATTTAGAATTCAGTTAATCGGCAAACTATTAGATTATCTGGTCTGTTGTGCGACTAACGTTAGTTTGAATATAATTTTACTTGGTATTCGTTGTTAGCAATATTCGTTACTCGCATTATTTCAACAGATGCGCGAAGAGCTGTATCTACTTTGAACGATTGAATTCAATAACTTTACATCCAGGAGACTTGCATTTCTTGCGCTCGTCATTGTACGCCGTACGTATACCAAAAACACATGCACTTTTTATCAGTTCAAGGTTGCAGAGAGGTGCATAATGCACCTCGCGTGCTACCATGTCAGTGGTTGAACTTCGATCGATGTCATTCTAGGAAGAATTCCTCTGTGTCTTGTATCCTTTTCCGCGAATTATAATTACCCAATCTATCTAATCCATTCTACTCAATCTCTGAAATTATTGAATTATATCATAGAATTATCGCCGAACGTAACCAAATATTTATATCGCCTATTTCTGCGTATCGGTCGACTCTACTTCCGATTGGCGAATGCGACGCAAAAAAAAAGGACATTTTGCAAAATTACGCGATTGTTAATCTCACGGAATACTAAATTCGCCATTAACCCTGATAACAAACGAGCTTTCGTTGCACGCAACCTGACTTGCGCTTTTTTTTTTTTTTTTAGTTACTGTGCGAAGTTACGGTTTCATTGTCCTTTAACAACCCTAAGCTAATTAATCGTACGAAACTTCTCTTTCCAGCAACAGCGGAGATTCTTTCAATGTACGGAATAATCAAGGAGAACGCGTAGGTACAGCGATATTTATCGAAAGAGAGTTTTAATTGGCGATATCAAGGAACGATTTCGTTGGAGCGAATTGTATCTCGTTGGAGAGTGAAGCCACCCGGTGGCAACTGGCAGGGTGCCATTATGACTCGTGCTCTTCCCAGAACCGTCGTAAACGTTAAATATCCTCCAGCCGGTCTCGATAACGTAATATTAATAAAAACAGACTTTATTATCCGTCGTGGAGCTGGCGAGGACTGTGGGAAAACGGAGAGATAAGATGAGAATGGCTCGTGACGATCATGTAATTAACACCACGATTGTTACGTAAACATCGCGATACCGTTACTCGTGTAAACCGAAAATATAAATATCGTCCTGTTTTTAATCATCCGAATCATCATTTGCATTTCAAGATCGCTTAAAGGGAAATTTATCAACAACGCCGTAGAATTTTCCAGAAAATTATATTTCGATAACGTTCGACGAAAATCACGACCTAACCGATCTGAAATTTGTTTAAATCAAAGCATTTCAATAATTCTTTCCACGGAACGACGAATTTCCATGTAACGCGTCCGCGGGAAAAGAAACGGCTACGACGAGGAACGACAGTTTTCGTCGAAGAAGTGAAAATCCGAATTCGTAGATAATTTGCCATACGGGAGACAGATCGCGAAACAGATGGGACTGCCCGAGCGAGAATCGATTTCGATCTTTCGCTCTCGATCCCATAAATATCTGGTCGAGGCAGCCAGCCGGATAATTACGTATCGCGGCGTACGTGGGGCGGAGACCGCGGCGTTATATAGGTTCCGATATTATGCCTATACGTAGTCCTGGCACGCTTGACCCCCTGACACCGAGAATGATATAATAATAATCGTTGTACCCGTAACTACGTTCGCAGATTCATTGGTAGAAAGTCGTCGTTGCTGGTTGGAAACGGACCCAGATCGCTGGGACGTGCCCGATACGTAGAGTTTGGACGCTTAATTTCACCGATTACGATTACTCTCGTACTCGTCCCACGAATCCTCCGATCATCCAGATATTCGTTAATATTAATTTTTTTCACAGTACTCCATTATTATAGATATATAATATTTAATTGCCATTGCGTTGAGATAGCAAGATTCAATGAAGTATGGATTAGGAACAAATCTAGATCGTGCACATCTTCGAATCTCCGGATCTCCAAACTATTTCTCCAAACACATGTGATTCCTTGTAAAATATCTTTCAGTAGAATAGAAATTCTATAATTATTCCATAATTAGCGACCCGAAATACATTTGATAGAGTAAAAAAAAGTTTGGAGACCCGAAGATCCAGAGATATGCATGATCTAGATTTATTAATTTGTTGAGTCCCTACATCATTTCCTTTTAAATACATTTTCTAATATAAGAAACTCACGTGCATATTAAATCGAATAAATATCAAATTGACTCGTCCCGGTGGAAAGTTTATTTTCAACTTCGATTCCCTTGAAGTGCGCCCGGGATTGCGAGTTTGCCTCCTTCTCGAAAAGGAAGGAAGATTTCGGGGAAACCGAGATAACTGGCCGAGGCGCATACTGAATTAGTAGGGTGGTATATCTACCGAAAGGCATTACCTATCGTGAATTGAGTACAAACAAAGAAGAGGCAGTCGTGTATAGTAAAACGATCATCGCTCGACTTGAAATACGTGGCCATTAACGGCCATAACCATTACCGATTCGACTGAATTGTGAGGTTAGCATGGGCTAATCTGCAACGTGCTTTACTTACCTGTCAAGAAATTAGCATATTATCTGAATACTGGCTCCTTTGCCTCCGATTCCTCGGGAGCACGGACGGTTCCATCCTTCTCCCCCCCCCCCCCTCCTACCGGCAGTTTTTTATTTCTTTTCCCTCGCCCACGGAATCGCGGTCGTTACGATTCTTACGGTAATAATAAGTTTGGTATAATCAAAACTTCCGATAAGAACCAAGGTCTCTTCCTCCTCGCGGCGAACTATCCTCCTCCCCACCCCCCCCGATTCCGTTTCGTATAATCGACCGAAACGCGGACGCGTACACGAAAGAAAATGGATTCCTCTTCGCCCGGGAAATCAATTTCGCTAACAAAGCGGAGTGAGAAACACGGGAGATCCCTCGTTCCCAGGTGAAACGCAAAAACCGTAAGACTGGGCGGTCGGTACCGTTCCCCCCTCGAAAAGTCTCTCCCTCTTTCGCGCGAGTGCAAAAGAAGCAACAATTGCGCGTGGAGTAAGGAGCAATTACGCGGGGAATAAGGAACGATTACGCTCTTCCACGGGTTTCCCCGAAGCACGCGGTATCGAGCGGTACGTCGTTGGTCCGTCCGGTGGTTAACGATCCAGCCGAATCCAGCTCGAATCGAGTCGTCGAAAACGGAAAGGTAAACACGAGGGGCAACGCAATATCGAAGCAAAACCGGCGACGTAAACAGTTCGCCGCGAACGGTGCAAAAGAAGCGCGGAAGCGTTTCCACGTAGAAACTTCGGTGCTCCTTCGGGGTCTCGTAAAACTAACTGCCGGGTCGTTTAACGATTATCTCTTATTCTTCCAGGTTCGCGTAGCTTCGAGGGAGATCTGGTCGCACCGCCCGGTAACCGCGGCCTATAGCGTCGAACGGTACGGTTTGCTGCCTTCTATGAAGCTGTTAACTTACCGTAAACATTCGCGTTACCGGCGCTCCGGCCGCGCGAACTTAACCGCCCGAAACCACCCGACCGCTGACCGCCACTTTGGGATCGCGGTGTATAACTGCGTGTAAAGGGGTTGGGCATGATTCGAATTATTTTGGTCCTGGTTCGAGAGCTGTTTTGGCAAAATTATTTTAGGGTTAATGAATATTTTTGAAAAATTTCACTTTGTACGCGGTTAATAGCTCGTTCACGCGATACGTCGCTTCATCCACATTTGGCTGACAGGCTCGACACATTTGTAATACTAATATTAATATTAATAAAATCGGTTTTCTGTAACCGTGATACCTACTGAAACACACTTGTTAAGATTGTCGTTAATATTTTAAGTAGGTAGTACTACAGTAGATTCTCATAAAACGCGAATTTCTACAGACGCATACACAATCCTATCGCGTTTTCATATAATAGACCCGATTCCTCGTAACGTGGCAAATAATAAAACACAGGAATTAAATTTGATTCGATGAGAAAAAAAAAGATTTTTACGTTCGTCAAAGAGTTAAAGGATCTTCGCCGATTCGATGCTGTCGGTTGAAATGTTTGTAAAACGATACGCCTGGGTTCGATCGCCGATATTCAGTATTTTAAAAGAATACCTCGACGGAGTATTTCCTGCGCGCGTTCGCGGCACGCACAGAAATGTTTAACGTAAACGAGTATAATGGGATCTTTGGAGAACAGAAGGAAATAAAAATCACGTTAGCTTCTTAGGGTATTGCGAACTTAATGGGGTTAACCTCGGCTAACCTACGTATAATTAAAAACAGAAAATGATCCGGGACGAATCGGGATTATTGATCCGGAGATTTTACGTCGACTCTTAAAGCCTTGTACCTAAAGTCTATCTATCGATTCGCCGAGTGGCTCATTGGTTCTGAATTTCTTCGCTGGTACGTAACGACACGGTTGTAGAAACCAAGAGACGGGGTCTTGTCTCGGGCCAAGTACAAGTACGTTGGAATTAGATCTTGTATCTTTGCAGGAAAATACGAACGGGTGTTTTCGAGGTAGTCAAACCGTGTTAAAAATGGATTGTTTTTTAAGTGCTATATTTATACGTTGACGTCGATTTATAATAATTCTCAACATTCCGCGATGCCAAGACGAAAATTGAAATTGTATCCGAAAGACAAATTTTTTAATCTCGCGCAGAATGTTTTTGTAAGTAAGTATACCATTTTTGAGATCCCATATCTCGTGATTGGCTCGACCAATTTTGATCAAATCGTACTCAAATTACTCATTTCGGCGCGGCCTTTCCGATGGATGTTACACTTTTTTTTTAAATTCATTTTTTAATACAGTTTGAAAAGATACAAGTCCAGTCTTGCGTACTTGTACTTGACCCGAGACAAGACCTTGTCTCTTGATTCGATAGATTCCAGTATTCGTGCGTATCATTCGAGTATTCGATCCCTCGAAATTCATTCGTATCATTAGAATATCCGATCACTCGAACTTTATTCTCAGCATTACTCAAATATTCAAAACCTTCGAAATTAATTCACAGCTCCCGCGTTCTCTCGACATATCGGAATACAATATAAAATTATTCAAATTCTCTCCCAAGTTCTACGCTCGAAGGATAGAGATCGACAACGCAACACGCTCCTTCCTCGCGTCAGCCAACGCAACGCATAGAATAAAGCATAATACACGGAAGACCGAGACCGGAGAGGAGAGCAGATGGTGGCTCGAGCAATCAGCGCCACGCGTAATGCGTATCATTGGCCGGTCCTCGTAAACACGAGGGCAAAAAACAATTATTAAGGGAAGATTGAAGAGAACGGCAGTCAAAAGGGCGCGGAGGGCAGAACCTTGGAGAGAACGAGGATCCTTAGCGCGAATCCCACGGTTGTACCTCTTTAGTTTCGGCTGCCGTTGGTATCGCCGTCGGAGGATTTAGGGTACATTCGTACTCCGAGAGGAAATACTTACGGCGACCGTAACCGTAAATTACGAGGAATCTTCTCGGCCGACGTGTTAATAAATAATCTTCCTTCGCTGCTTCTATTCATTATTTTATTTAAGTACTATTCTATTCATTCGAATTGAAATATTATCTGATAAACGAATAAGTTCGCATCTAAGTTCGTAACGGAGAAGATGGATTATAAACCAGAACGATGTGCAATAAATAAAATAACAACATGGCCCGAGGTAAAGAGGTTCGCTCTAAAATATTCGGCACTTTGATTACTACAAATTTGTTTATAAAACCCTACCATCGATTAGGAAATTTATACTCGTTACTCGCGATAACTTGCACGCGTAATAGGAAAACCCGAGTACCAGTGATAACAAGTACGCTCGTAAACACCATAGAAACCGGGGGGGTAGTTGAACGTCGGATGAGTTGGGGGTACGGGGGAGGAGTCGTGACGCAGCCCACGAAATTGCATATTTATAAAATGCAAATTCTAATTGCGGTAATAGGAACGCGAAATTAATGATTGCATTTAAAACGCTTTATCGGGCCGCGGCACATTTTAACTCGCGTAATAAGCAGCAACCATACCCGATGCTTACGTGTATCGTAGTATACCCCACGTGTACGTGTGTCGCTAGTGTGCGCATTTGTTGCGTATTAGTAAAACGCGTATAGAAAATAATAACTTAGACAGTCAGCTAGTAGGCCCTCATATGGATAAGCGATGCCGTTATTATGCATTCCTAATTAGCGTAATTAACGGTATAATTGATCCCTTCGTCGACGCGTGGCCTCGTCGTTGTAATTTTCCCTTTGTCGTTGTTTGCATATTTTAACGGCTAGTCGGGTATAAAATAGCGCAGGTAGGACCGTAGTTACCGCCCTCCTTGATCCTAAATCATGGCACCTTTTCTGCGGGACGATAATGGTGAAAAAAAAAAATAGTTCACCTAATGTCCGAAAACTCAAGTTAAATACATTTGTAAAATCATTTTAAAGTAGAAAGGTCGACAAAAATCGTCGAAATTATTTTATTAAACGAAATATAATTATAAATTTAAACAATATACACTGATATAGATAATATAATCAAATATAATTGTTTAGAATAAACGTTTTTAAAATGTTTTTGATATTAAAAGCTTGCCCATGTAGTGAGAAATGTAATATTATTTTATTCAAATTCGAGTTGCTTCGCATTTGTTATTACAATTCAAACTGTAAAGACTCGCGGCACGGTGAGATTAATAAAACTGAGACTCGATAAAGAGAAATAAAATATCGTTTACTATTTATCTGCCAATTTAGTTTACAAGACATTTTACGCGAAACTGAAAACATGCAGGTGCCTCATTACTTCCCTTCTCCGTGAAATGACGCTCCCTAATTACTTCGGGGCCCCTTCGTTAAAGAGCGATAAACATCTCGGCGATTAATAAGGAATACTATATTTTTTTCCCCCGCGGCTCGATCGTCGTATCGCATTAAACCGAATGTACCGAAAACTAAATAAAAAAAAAAAAGAAATGTACGAAGGTGCGATATAAAATTGAAGGAAAGATAGGGCGTCGGCCGTATCAAGTGAGGCGGGAACTAACGTTAATTGCGGCACAGATGTCGCGTAAATTAATTTTCGTTTTAAGTGAAAAGAAAAGAGGGACGCGAACGTTTATTAGTTCGAACATAACGCTTGTGTTCTAAATTAATTTTTTAACAATTACGTCCAACGACACGTCAATGTTTCCGCTCGGTACACGGTGTGCCAACTGACAGGCCTATACATGACACCCTGTATATCTATGCAACGATAGGCAGTTATTCTGATCAGTATGTGATTTGTAAATTTTGATAACAATAACCGGCTGATAACATTAAGTATAAGATAAAAAAGAAACATATTATTGGAGAGAAATTATTACACAATACTACAACCTACTTATATTTATCCGCAGCTACTGTATAACGGTATGTGTAATTATCAGAATTAAAAGTCTAATAGCCAAAGTTTGATTATAATAACCGGATTATTTGAAGTAATCTTATACGATGCGGTTTTGAGACCAACCGATTGTGGCAACAATAACCGATTGATAACATTATCCGTGATTAAAATATCCGGTTTCTCACTGTATTATACCTCAGATTTGATCTCAGCAGTCTCGCGTTTCGTACGGCTTCTAATGACGCTGTGGTTTAATTTTCATTTCTTTCGCGCGTGTAGGCGTGGCTCCCATAACTCAATTTTTCCGTAGCAGTACTCTCCTTCTAGGTTTTCCCTTCCCCGGGGAATACAAATAGTTCGGTCTGTCGCGCCACCGGTATCTATTCGTGTAGCTGTCGCGTACAGAAAGAAAAAAAAAGCCAGAAGGTCCCTACAAAGGTGATTAATGAAAACGAGTCAGCCACCCGAGGACACTCCCTAAAGCGGCATTATGATAGAATAATTCAGCGGGTCACGATGACGATACCCCCCAAAGAAACGTATTTTTAGCGTAAATAGATTTTTGATAGATTCCAACGTAAATTAATAATGAACGAAAGGGATCGATCTTATTAGAAAAGTGCTTCTAAAAAATCTGCTAAGGCTTGGTCGACGAGAACTCGTCGTGTTTGAGTTGATAGGTGGGCCCAAGTGAACGAAGGAATTTGGGCCTTCCCCATAAAGTTTATAGGGTAATTCTGTGTGTGGTAAAAAGCACTTCCGTTATGGGCTTTTGCCAGTTAGTGCACTAGTAAGACCTAGTAGTAAGTAAACAACCTTTAATCATAAACCATTCTCTGTTAATGATAAGGACAAACGTAGGAATAATACCATGAAGTATAGAGCGGCTAAGATAAGCGAATGATTAATGATTTTAATTGTACACGTATGTTTAACCGTGATTAGTCATCCGAGTGTTTTCATCTGATCCTTGATAGTATATGTACAGTGGACAGTAATCTCCCTATAGTATAGTTTTTTTCCTTGCTATTTTTTTTATACTGTCACGGAAATACAAAAATCTGCAATTAAATTGAATGTTGCACGCTTAACCGTAGCGATAAGTTATTAAGTTTAATTTAGCGTTCGACAGTTATGATATATAAAATAGATAATACAAAAAAGGTAGTTACGACCAGAAAATTACGCCAATTAACTTTTCTGTATTATCCATGTCGTTGCGATAAGAGCAATAGGAAAACCCAGAGACAAGGGTGCTCGACCAGAGCCATTAGTCTATTAAGATAAAACACACTATATTCCTGTTTATCTTTTTTAGTTATTTATATGTCTTATTGGCAATAATGAACGCGTGTTAAAAAAAAAAGCGGTGAGTATCCGCGGCTGTCCCGCGGGAGACCGGGGTTGGACTCCCCGTCGGGTAGACGTATTTTTTTTTATTCACTTGCATTTATCATAGTTGTTTCTAATTTATCGAATACCACATTATTGAAGCAAGCGTTTTCTAACACTGCCGGTACTTAAAATTACTGGTTATTTAAACGTCACGCTGAATTTTACGTATACCAATCATTACTTTGATTTTACAAAAATCTGTACATATAATATATTGTATAACCTCGGTAATAAATCAATTAATTATAATTTTGATTATAAATCGAACGCAGCCGTAGTACCAGACAGACGAAACCCAAATATCGTGAAACGATTACCCGCAATTCTCTACGGTCGAAACATAAGTCACGAACGGAACGTACATACATACGTACGGTGCATGCGCTAAAACAACGGTAAGAAAAAAAAAGGGAGAGAGAGAGAGAGAGGGGGGGGGAGAGAGCAGAAACTGGCGAGGAAGAAGAAATGTCATTTCGCGCGGATTTACGTGTCGGTAATCGAGAGAAAGAGAAAAAGGAAAGTGGCTGCGCGTGTTCCTTTGAGAACGGCAACCGCAGGGGCGAAGATTTTCCACGAAACGTTCGCCGGGGTAAATTTCGGACGTAGAAAGACGGGCAAAATACGAGGCGGATATTAAATATGCGCCTGCTCGGAAATAAATTCCTTTTAGCGGGACGAGGCTCAATTTCCATATCTTCGCTCGCCGCCACGCGAAATATTTCCCTTCCGCGAACGGAATGGAGAATAAAAACACGAGAACGGCGAGCTAGAGGCTGAGAATTCAATATTCTCGCAATGCTTTGCGATACTTTTTTCAGATCGATGTACTTCAGTACTACCTAGTTCAGTTCTTCGTTCAAATTTTGTTTTCCAGATTCTCGTTAATATTTCGGAACGAAAAAATTATCATGGATCAAGTGTTTTATGATCATGGCATATTGATTTGGAAATCAAATTGGAAGCACTGATTTATCTTATGTTACGCAACCATCGTTATTACATAAGTTTCGCAAAATACAAGGAAAAAACTACCGAGTTACCTTTGGGAGTGGATCCATTGCGTAATTTTGAATCTAAATTTCCTATTTAGTATCAAAAATTTGTCAATCTAGAACCATATCGTTTCTACATGCGTTGCCGCCTATAATATTGCAATTAATTATTATCGCCAACAGCAGTCTCGTGACGACTATCCTTAATTTCGCAATCATCCAACACAAGCTCTTTATAGATATTGCCAGTTAACGCGCTAGCGCAAAGGGTGTCGTCCGCTACGCCACCACGAGACACCTCTCCTCATTTAGGTTTTTCCGTCGTTTCTTACCAGTAATTTTCGGCCAATCAGGTTTACTTGTAACTTAAACCGACGTGAGTTATAGTTCGAATTGTTCTATATTAGATTGGGCATTAAGAAACCATCGAAATGTAACAACATCGTCACCACTGCCTCTTGCAAATATTTGATAAATTGTGCGTTTGGGAACTGTACAAAATCTCTTCGGCATTCCTCCAACCCTCTTCTTCGAAGACGCAACACAGGAGCTCGAATCGATTAACTTCGAAATTCGATGAGTTGGTTCGTGCACCTTTGAAACAACCGAGACCAGCACAGCCCGCATGGAGCAACCGGCACAACAACGTGATAACGTATAATTATTAATGCACATTGTATAAAAAATTAAATTATCTTTTCCAATAATGCCTTTACACGCTATTAGGAACCCATTTGCCTAACTGTGTATTACATACTTCGCTGAAACGATATTGATTTTCAAGCAAATTTATTCAACCGCGTAACACCAGAAACAGGATTATTTCAATAATTATTATAACGGCGTATTACTTCGATAATCCCCGTAACCATCACTTTAATCGCTCGAATATTAAATCACGCAAATCTTTATTTATCGTTAAATCCAAAATTGCTCCCAATGATTATTATTATTTTAAACACATTAAGTTACTTACAGACATGAAGATCACCGTGAAAATTCGAATTCAAAGAAAACAAAAATGACTTCGAGATCATTAGCGTAGTCGTGTAGGCTATTACAAGATTACGATTAGATTAGATTACGTCGCGCACCGTTTATAAAAAAAAAAAAAACAACAACGCGTTCTCTCCCGTACGCGTAACACGAATTCACGCTTGTACGCGTGCACACCGATATTCAGGTAAGCCGCGAACGTAAGTCGTTGGATCGTTCTTCAGCCGTAACTAACGAACCATCGAATCGAAAAGGAGAATCGCGTTGAAAAGTACCACCCTTTACGGGAAAATGGCTTTTTTTCGTACATTGCCGTTACTTATCGAGAAGTCCGTCGTATATGTACAAAACTATTTAAGGAAGGGCTAGTGGCAGGTGGTAGCACGATAGTTTGCATATTCATCGGTTACTCGCTTATCGGTCCCATATTATCACAGCGTGCTTAATTGACTTCAGATTCCCTCATTAGCGCTAATGGGTTAATTCCAAAACTGTTCCGCCGTAAGGCGCCAAGAAACCGCAGCTCGCGACGCGTATGCATATCAAAACGTAATACAGGCGCATTTCAAAGCAACGCGTGCAAACTCATTTTTTTCCATCGTTCTCGGTTACGTTGGGTGTGTGTAGAGATAGTTAGGCACCGGCTCATTTATCAACTATTAACAAACGTGCGATGCGTTTAATTTATATTTTTTTAAATAATGCTTCTCGGTGCTGATGAGTCAAAAAATGTTAGAACGATTATGACTAATAATCATTAGTATTATATTAGTATGTATGAATTACCTACGTATCGTGGCAATGTTTGTTTTTTTTTTTATAAGAACGAGTTATGCGCTCTAACTCTGTTATTTATTATCGATACCTCGTCGATCGCGGACACCTCCTATTCCACTCGCGTTAAACGATAATCACGGGTCTCTATACTCCGGTAATCGACGTTAAAGCAGCCGCGGAATTTCCATGAACGCTCACTTTGTAAAGCGATTGCGATTCGTGTGAGGGAAAGAAAAAAAAGAAAGATCGAAGGGAAGGCTGGAAAGTTGGAAACTATACGTACGTTGAGGCATAGAGTGACAGACTTTCGCCATCCTACGCGTCTTTAGACTTCGTAATCCAGGATGTAATTTAGTCTGGTTATAGTCAGACCGAACAATTTGCCGGTAAGCTGACCGCTATGTAAATCCGGTAAAAAAAATCATACAATGCTTTGACGTCGTCGACGTTGATTCTAGAGCCTACATGAATCATAAATCATGCATCGTCACAAGTGCAATACGTACGATTGTCTCTGACTTTTCAATATTTTCCGATTCCTCGAGAAAGGAAAATGTGACTCCGATTACGGACGAATTCTCGTGAAATCGAAAGCGTATACATATAACGCGTTGATGGCCGCGTCAGCCATATCAGGGTGACGCGCGCGAAACGTTTAATAATCCTAATATCAATATTAATCAAATTAAAATATAATCGGTATCTACTACATAACTATAGTACCGATCTTTACGCGACACCCGAATACGATTGACGCGGACGATCAACGCGTCAAACGTGAACACATCCGATCTGTTTGAACTCCTTGTTTGAACTCCTTAACGCGAGTTCTACATCAGCGGTTCTCATATCGGTACCCACAGAACGGTCACATAAATTCCTTCGTTATTTCCTCCTCGATCGTCTACTTCCAACCAGATCCACATTTTCTATCAACGATACCAAGGATCCCTCGAAAAAAAATATTTTGCGACCCGAGGGAATCGCAAAAACTTTGGGAACCGCTGCCCTAGTCACACACGTAGATCAGCAATGGCTGAAGCTACTGTAACTGCTATACGATCTACATACCCGCTAATAGGTGTAGCTAACCGGAAAAAGAGAGTCACTCGACCATTCGATGTCCGTTTGTTTACATAGACGTGAGTGGCGTGTGCATTTTTATAGGGAGGATCAGATGTCGGGGCGTCGAGTTAGGTTACCGTCGGCCTTTTCTCTCCTTTCTATATCCCCCTCCGCCCCCCTCACCCTGCTCCCCAATCACATACCGCTAATCCATTTTTTTTTTGTTATCCTCATTCATCGTCGACCAGTCGCAAAATATCAGATCTACGACGCGAAAACGCAGACGTTTTTCGTAACGGAATATTTTTTTTGATCGGCAAGAACGTGGCTCGTCGTTCGTCGATCGAATTGTCCCGACGGGCTCAACAAGATTGTATACCCTTTACCCGGCAATATCTTTGGAATAAATCAAAAATATATTTCACTTTTAACGTTAGATTCAGGTATAATATTTTCTCAAGAGATGTTAGTACCGCTTTATTTAGATTAATGCCATTAATCGTTAAGTGAGTGACAGTAATGTCCTGCGGAGCCGTCACATGGACACACTACAAGCCCGGGGACTTGGCGAGAGGTGTCGGACGTCGATGGGAAACACTTTATTCAAAGGTACCCCTCGTACCCATTATTCTTTTGTATAAATACTGTTGTTATAATTATTATGTAATATTTTTCTTTTCAAAGTGTGTACATGTTACGGGCAATATAAATAATTGGGCATTGTTTATAATGCCCGGGCAATTTGCTTGCTTTAGAAATTGTTTTTGGATTATTATCAATTGTAAGATAAATCAAAGCAGCGGGTATTTGTTTGAAAACTATTTCTAAAGCACGCAAACATCTGTGATTGCTTACAGAATAATTTATGCTAGTGTGAGGTGTTTCTAATTTGGCCACTTCTTAAATTGCCCGGGCATTATAAATAATACCCAATTGTTTACATTGCCCGTAACATATACATTTTTTGGAACTACTCTGTATTCACGGTGGGCCGTATCGCGATCGAGAGTCCATCGATCGAACACTCGACGTCTCGAAACTTCTCCGCGGACTCGCGAAACGCACATTTTGCAGGGAAAAGCAGAACTGGCGGGAAAATCACTAAAATGGCAACACCGGATCGCCGGTGCAACTGGTGCGTACACCGCTGCGCGACTATCATATTGCAACCGCGTCCACCGATTATTCTTAAAGCGCTGGATTTTTCAAACGACCGACGTGTAGTAGATAGCAAAAAGGATGGGGATATACTCGTAGTAGAGAGGACGTGGCGTGATTGTACTGACCGTTCGTCGTTGATCAGGATGTCGAACCATTTGGCTTCACTGGGCCGTGTTGGAACAAAAAAAATTAATGCCAGCGATAAGTGTTGAGCAAAAAAGTTAGTAAATAATCTGTGATATCCGTTGTCCACCGTGGTAAATAAGTAAAGATGTCTAAATGTCATTACCTTCTTTGCGATCGGAAATTATTTTTAAAAAATGCAATGTATATTTTTGAAGACTCTCTGTAGGGAGATACTAACGGAATCTTGAGACTATTTTTAAATAATAAGTATTACAACGCCACGCGAATTGAAAAAAAAATAAGTTCATAAAAATGTCAATGTTTTAAGAAAGTTTACGATTTTACGTTAGGCCCTGACATAGATTATTTATTATCGGTGTAATCTCGCTATCTCTGTGTTATTTCCTTTTTCGAACAATTTTCAAAACGCCGAGTACTCGTCGTCGGTTAAAATCATGAACAACCTCGAATCTCGAGGACGAAGATTTCCAAAGACCTTCGACGCATAAAAGTGTAATTACCATCGTCGCTGATAGACGATATCGGCAATGTTATTTTTCCCTATAATTGCAAAAGCGTTCGCGGGGACACCATGCGTCGTTTCTGTCGTCGATTTTCAATCATTTAAGGATACTTCGTTCGACGCTCTTTAGGATGACGAGAGATCGTTATTTATTATCTCGTACAACTGCCAGGTTTCGTCGAGCGATTTTACACGGCTCTCTTAAATAAACTTACGAACGTAACGCATCTCGAAGCCGTGGGTCGATATACGGCGGATAAATCGATTTGTTAATCATCCGTGAAGCCGTGTGTGCATAATGTCTGCAAATTAATTACATCGACAACGCGTAAACGTGCTTATCGCGCGGCCGTCCCCCTGTGTAGGTGTTAGGCTCGATCGAAAACGCATTTATTAAGTTGTCGGTGAACCATTGAAAAGCAGAGCGCGAGAATATCAGTTCGTAAACGACGATGATGGAAATCGTGACACCCAGGAAACTTGGGAACACTTTTATGCCACGAATAAACCATCGGTCGAAGTGGTCATTCGTAAATACCCATATATATAATATATGTATATGTATATACCCATATATATAATACGTTCCCATATATGCGCGGAGATATAATTTATTTCCAATGATAAGTATTCAAATAAGTATCGTTCGATCAACGAAATTGCGATTAAGATAAGCGTCGTAAAGAACACATTTTTCCTTAACTCTCGTCGAGGTTTTACTTTACAAAGCTATCTGGAAAAATTCAAGCCAAGCCAAGGTGAAGTGGTAAATCGATATATATAAATAAATTATGTCGAAGACAGGGCAAGTTTCCGCCGTACCTACCGGAAACAGCCTCTCTTCTTCCGTCGCACCTGCCACTAACGACAGACCTGAAATTATGTTAATTAAATATTGCGAGCACCGCAGAACTTCGTGCGCAATGGAGAGGGGGAAAAAAAAACAGCTCGAACGACGCTGTATTCCCGAATCACCCTTTTCGAGGATAATTAAACATCTTCGTAAGGATAATTTGCAGAATAAAGAACAAATAAAACGAGTTGCTTCCGAGAAGATACTCTTAAAAATTTGATCGTTCCATAAGATATTCGAGATTCCCATAACAATCTCCATAGAAAGTACGAAACAACAATTTACAGCCCCCCCACCCCCTCTCCCCGATAAAACTACCACCTTAACAAAACCTTCCATTCTTCGCATAGCGACTTGTCTCTTGCTGATATGGAAATTTCACGTGCAATCATTCTTACAAATTCGAGTTAGCTCGGGTCAGCTTGAACCAAACTCCCGTCGTAGACGTGTAATCTTCGATGCTAGCCACTAGGCGGGGTAATGATACGCTCGCGATCAGCGTAGTGGGCTATCGGTGATACTAGTGGTAGTCGGCGGTATACTCGTGCACGTAGCGCGGAATCGGTAGCAAGTACCTAACAGGTGAAGTTTCGGTTTGGAAGAGAGCGATGATTTCTGTTTTCCTTCTCTCTCTCTCTCCCTCTCTTTTTTTTTTTTTATTATCGTAAACCTGACCCGGGGTGTCAGCGCCGTTTACTTTAAACGCTGGAAGAGGAAAGTGGTGGATGGGGAAGGTGGTTAGCGTTGCGCGAGTCATACGCTGATTTTACTACCGTCGGAATTTATTAACCGTGGTTCCTGAGATCGATGTCGATCATTGTGCACGGGATGTTCGTGAAACGTCGGAGGACCTGAGGAGAGACTTGAAATGTTAATATTTGGTACCTGGTACGGAATAAAAAATATAAATATTAATCTTCCGTTGGTAATACAATTCTGGCACCGATTCTTCTTAATATTATTTCGACATTTTTAGTGGTGTTAAGCTATTTTTGGATACAAATGAAAGCTGAGAAATAGGAAGTAGGAGAAATCAGTTATCGAAGCGATCGGTACAGACTACCTTCGATGATCACAGAAAAAAAATTTCCGTGTGGAGTTACTCATTACCCCTGTTACTAACGGAAGGTTAATAAACAGTAAATCGCAATTCGGATCTGAAGAGGTTCCATTTTTTTATTTAAAGTCAGCTTTGGGATTGCAGTTAATTTTCGGTATCGAACAATTAAAATGCTGCGCAACAATCTGATGTATAACGAATACGAATATCAATAAATAGTTCCTCGCAATTTAGGTCTGAAAGCGTAACATATTTTTCACCAAACCCAACCTTGAAGTAACAGTTAATCTTCTTCATTCTACAGTTAAACATCGCGAGAGTACAAAACGGTAGTTGATTGCGTGGTCCCGCCGAATTGCAACAAACGTTGCAAATTTGCAACGAAGAAAATTCAATGTCCATCGCTCTCATCGATCCGCCACTTACTGGTAGCCCGAGTATCGACGTACAAAAATGAAAACTCGCTACGAAAGCATACGTAGGCGAAGATGATGAAGCCAGAAAGCCACCGACTACCCTATGTTTACACGGCGCGGTGGTACGCCCCGTGAGCATTAGCCCTAACTTTGCGCCGCCCAATTTCGCGATGTCTGAAATGCAAATCCCGGCGAAACGAGCGGATAGCGCGGCAAAGGGGACGAACAACAATGATGACGGACTCGCACGACTCCTTCGAACTTGATCCGGATCATTTTCAATCGTCACGGTGAAACAATATACCTCCCTACCAGTATTAAACGCTAGACCTATCGAGAATTAACGTACACCTAATTTCTATCGGACTTAGTCGAAATGACTGGTTAATTGTAAAATGTGTTGTTATGCGAGATAACGAACCTTCATTTGGGTTAAATCTAGATCATGCACATCTCTGGATTTTTAGATCTCCAAACTTTTGTTTACTCTATCGAGTGTATTTCGCCTCGCTGATCAGGAAATAATTATAGAATTTCTATTCTACTGAAAATTATTTTACAAGGAATCACATGTGTTTGCTTGCTTTAAAAATAGTTTGGAGATTCGGAGATGTGCATGATCTAGATTTGTTCCCTTCTCTTATATACATATTTTCAATGTTTATACCGTCAAGACATATATTTCTTCACGATTAAAGATATAAAGATGGTAAATTTAAATGGGAATTTAAAACCGGTGAAAACGACAGATTTAACAGTTCTAATGTTAATACGAATACCGCAAGATCCAGCCCATTTTTTGTTCAGCGTACAATAAAATCATCGTTTGCCAAAGCGCAGTCGATGTCACGAACGCGACTCGCAGTTTGAATACTTCCAATTACCCTCCCCATTATCGTCAAGGTGCGTTAGGTGCAAAGGCGATCCCGATCAGCGTCGCTGACCCCGATACGATCGTAAGAACGAAGCTAATTCGCGAACAATTTGGTTTGCATTCAGGGTTCCCGATCGAGTCCGCTGTGTTTTCGTGGCAAATTGTACATGCACGCGCGGCTCTGTTAAAACGTCCGTCCTTCTTTGAAGCGGGCCCGGGTATAATTATGATCATTAAGCCCTCTATCCTCGCGGTGAGAAAAACGGATGCTTGAAAAAGCAAATGACAGCCTCTGGTGACGTAATGACAATGAGGTACCCGCCTCCTGGCACCGGAAGTACCTGCTACGCGAGGACCAAACCACCACCGACCGATGTCATGCGCCATCGTCTTCTCCCGTGTAACGAATAAATGACTAAATTGCGGAGGAACGGGGCTAATTATCGACCTTCGGGAAATATATATATATATATATATATATATATATATATATATATATATACATATATATAAATGAAAAAAAAAAAGAGAGAGAAGTGGCTCGGTAAGAAACTTCCGCGCGAGGGGAATCGTTCTCGCCCCGCCAATTGTAGGACATTCGTCGAACGAATTGGGAATTTGCCTAAAATGATTACGGGGTTCGGGCGCGTTAAGATATTCGAGAATTTCGAGAATTTCCAGGCTGCTGGAGTGACGTTCCGTATTCGTAACTGGTTCCCAACGGATCACCGGTGAAAAAGTTAAAATTTTAGTTTCTTGTTTTCGGATGAGTTCCTGGTTCACGTTTTTCCGTGATCCGTTGCAAGAAGCGTTGTCGATTTGAATTTGAGTCACAATATCAATACTAATATTGAATATCTATGTAAAGTGCATCGTACTCCTCAAATTATCCCGCGCATTTGCGTAGCGTGGGTAATGTAGATGAGGGCATACATAGGGAATTAGAAAAGTATAGTGACGAATGAACACGTGTTTATTAATGGTACGTTGACCAAAATTTTAAGTGTGTAATCGGAGAAAGGACACAGCGAATAATTGACATTTAATGCCGTTTCTCTCTTTACAGGTAAGTCTGTAAAATAAGAAGCAAACATTGGTGCCATAGTCGATTAAAACTCTTTACAGGAGAAACCCAATTTTGTCATTATTCCAACCTGATTCCACGATTAATTAATAAACCTCATATCTATATTAATAGTAATATCGATTACCAATATTAATCGTAATATCGAATACCAACACATTTATAACAACAGATCACGTCGAACGTGATCTAACCTTAATCGTACGAAGAGACGAGACTAATCATAATTATCGCGACCGATGAAATTGTCAATTGTGGGAGAATTGGGATCGTCGTTATCGAGTTACGGACAAATCGGTAGTGTATGTGGGACGGGATGCCGCGCGCGCCAAACAAATCGTGGCTAATAAGAAGTTGATACATGGTGGCGAGCTGGAGGGGGCCAATACATAAAAATAAGATAAATTTTACACTTGGCTGGTGATGAATGGCGGGATGAATTATTGAATAGTTAAACACACAGCGCCGTACCGGGCCCTGGTTGCCCGGAGTCGGGGCCCAAAGCCGGATGAGATACATCGTTCGCCAGCCGAACTCAGGGCCGCCTCTTTCGGAACGAATCTTCGAATTCCATCTCGACTGTCCGCGTGGGTCGACCGGCCGCCGTGAATGATTCCAATTTCTCGGTATTCGTTTGAACGAGTTCTATCGATATTATCGGTTTCCCATCGTTCGCGAGAGTAACGCCGATGTTCGTATCGGTATTAATATTTATAACGTGTATTAATCTTTCTAATCGACCCAGCTCAACCCGATTACCTTTAATCAATTAATACGCTTGATTAAAAGATTAATCGACCAAGGCCCAACGGTATCCGGGGCCCAATCCAGTTTTCTCGCTTTCTTTCTTTCCTCGAGCGCCTTTATCGTTTATCGGCGCGCTTCGATTGCAGCGTCGGGGCGCTGTTTACGGGTTTCAGATAGTCCGTTCCTGCGGCATAAATTCACCTGCGCGTTTCACTTCGTTATGGCTCTATTCACAGTTGCCGTAACCGCGAGGACGGATATTCCTTGCTGTGCGGCCCATTCAGCACTCGCGCGGCCCCCAAAGGGCCCCAGCAGCCCCGATCGCGAGTCGAAGATGCGCTTCGTTCGTGCGCTTCTCGACGATTGTTTAAAATCGTGTCTCTCTACCGTTAAAAGGGAGATCGAGATGAAACTTTGCTTTTTTTTTTTCTTCGCAAAAGAAATCGCGCCGAGGCGGTTACGAGTGTCGACGGTTGTCGCGAAATTCTATAAATCAACCCAAATAAAGCGACTCGAAGTCAACGTCGAGAAGAAGATGACCAATTTCTGAATACGTACATCACTCTAACTCGGCAAGTAGGAATTTGCAAGCCTGGATGTTAGTCGCGAAATTCACAGAATTTACCCGAAACGAAACGATTCGGAGTCTTGAAATGTTGATGTTTGGTGCCTGGTACGGAATAAAAAGTATAAATATTAATCTTCCGTTGGTAACGCAACTCTGGCACCGACTCTTCTTAATATTATTTGGACATCTTTATTGGTATTAAATTATTTTTGGATACAAATGAAAGCTGAGAAATAGCAAGTAGGAGGAGAAATCAGTTATTGAAGGAATCGGTACTGTTCGCAGATCAGAAGAAGGCACCTGAGGCGGTCCGAAGGCAAGAGTGGGTTCGCCTATCTCCACTTTTAACGCCCTTTCGGCCCGCCGTTTATTATAGTAGTAGGAGTCCTATTTGCGCGAGGGACAGGTAAATCCTAGTTAGCGGTACTTTACACCCCGAGTTTATTAGTGTGCGTGGCAACTTGGCCAATGGCGAAAAATGCGTGTGCCCCGTCCCTATGGTTGTGTTGGAATAGGCAGGACCCAAATGCTACAACCAATGAGGGCGCATTTTTCTCAGGTGCCTTCTTCTGATCTGCGAACAGTACACACCACCTTCGATGATCCCGAAAAAAAAATTTCCGGGTGGAGCTACTCATTACCTCTGTTACTAACGGAAGGTTAATGAACAGTAAGTCGCGAAATTCACGGAATTGATCCGAAACGAAACGATTCGGAGTCGACGTCGAGAGGATGAACGGAGTTCCCATCGGAAGCGACGTGGTTGTACGCGATAGGCCACCAATTATACGCGTGACACGGAGCATCGTTATAATTGGATACGAGGTGTTAAATCTGTTTGGGTGTGGCCAGTTACGGGAGTTATGAGTCTTCCAGCAATAATGGTCTTGTCGCTGCTACAGCGTATATACATACATCTCGCACGAGCGAAACGCATCACGGCCTCGACTAACGCAAGGGGAGTCTATTAAATTACAGCGTGGCCGATACGTGACGTAGAAAGTAGGTAAATGATATCCTCCTTCGCCTTCGAGGATTAAACGTTTTCCTCCGACTGGGCGATATACGTCTCCCGTGCGCCGAACAAAGGGAATTTCGGTATTTCAGCGTTTTATCGACACTTAAATAATTCGATTACCCAAGTGCGTTAAAAAAACTGGATGTCCAGCTATCCTTTACAAAGCTACCCTTATTTTTGTTTATACCGCCATCCTTTTCCCTCTCTGGACTTCAGGTATCGCGCTGTATGTACAGAGTTTCCAAGGTCAAAAAACATGGCAGAGCACTAATATCCCAGGATTTAGAATTATTATGGTAATTTAATTATTTAGTTATTACCATTAAACGAATGCAATTTATTCGATCGCATGTACTGGGACACCAGATGAAAATGAATACGTCCATTGTAACGTCCGGTAAAGGTACTTATTCAACAACGTACGCGCAGGTTAATAAAGCGAGAGTTTAAACAAAACCGAATCACGCGTATGGCCGCAAAAAATGTTTATTCGCCGTGGCGTAAAAAAGAAAAAAAAACGAGGAAAAAAGAATGAGTCGGTTGCATTTCACGAGCATCGACCACTCTTAATGGACATTGAAAATCCTTGTAGGCCGTGTAGCCACGGCCCAAGTCTTCGGTCCGGTTGAATGGAGCAAAGGTCTCGGAAGCAGGTTCATTACAAGGCTATAAACGCACGTTAGAAGGCCGTAAGGATGCGCGGCAATTACTTAAGAACTAATCAGCCGAAACCCGGGACGACGGCTGCTGTCCATCAAGAAATCATCGACCTCTTCGCGAATGGCTCTTCGGACGCTCTCGTAACAATCTCTCTCCTGTACGGGGAGCAGAAAAAAAAAGGTATTCGTACGCGCACGCGGAAATAACGATCGCGATACCGTTCACGCGGTGCACCGAAAATTTCGTGAAAAGTTTTTGCTAAGAATTAAACGTTTGATGTACGCTGGTAAAGAGATACGTAACTTGTACAATTATTGAGTTACTTGAAAATGAGTTACTTGAAAAATTGTAAAGAAAATTTCGTGAAAAGTTTTTGCTAAAAACTAAACGTCTGATCTACGCTGCTAAAGAGATACGTAACTTGTACAATTCTTGAGTTATTCGAACCCAACCGGACGCATTTTGAAGTTAACACTAGATTTACGGGCGTTTCTACGAGCATTCCTACGAGCACCCGTCAAATTGACGGGTAACCAAAAATACGCAATTCTTTTTAAGTGCAATAGTTCACGCATCACCGTATCAATTCGAGCGCTAGATGTACAATTTCTGCTGCAGCCAACATCCGACCGACACACGAATTGACTTAACTCCAAACGCGAATCGCGGTCTTTAACGGAGAACTGACCGCGGCAAACGTTTCTCGACTATTATTTATTCCGGAGTGCGCGAGACGAGTTAGAGAGCCGGCACACCAAATACGTTCCGTTACGTTACGTCGCGTCTTCCCTCGAGTCGAAAAGAGACGACCACGGTGTCTCAATGTCTCCTTCTCCTTTCGACACAAGCGAAGACGCGACGTAACGAACGAGCAGGAACGAGCTAGCGCTAAAGTCGCGTCGCGGCGAGTAAAGCCGATGAATTCGGCGTAACCGCGATTTGCGTGGTTAAAGGGTCGTTTGGCGAATCGCGAAATCGGGAATCGAGTTCGGGGGCCCTTTTTCGCGTCGAGGCGAACGAGAGCGAAAGGCTGACAGTCGAACGGGGTGGAGATCGAGAGAGAGACTGACTAAAGTATAATCAGGTTTCGACTGAGTCCGCGGCCGCGTGTAATAACAGTAATCCCTCTCCTTCGCCGGTAATTTGGCTGTTCGCTCAAAAACTCCAAATTATAGAAGCTGCTGTCATTAGGCCACGGCAAGAAGCATCGTGGATCGCGGGCCACCTTCTTCCCCGAACCCTCTAGAATTTTTGGGAAATTCGACAGCGCCCCCCCCCCCCCCTCCCCCCTCACCTTTACCGTGGATCGTTAAAGGTAAACTCTGAGACTTGTCATTCGAGAGAGGGACGGAACACTCGGAATTTCGTTACGATTAGGGTGAACGAGCTCTATTTCGAGAATGTTACGCGATTCCACTTGCAATTACGAGAGAAGCGATCGTCCTTTTGTTTATTTCATCAGTTATGTAACAAGAGGGATTTACTTGTCGCGGATCATTTACTCGTACCAGCGAGTACACAAGTATGGGAAATTATTAGATCATCTTTATCGTGGATCGTTGTAAATTCACAAACATGTAATCCAGGAGTGAGAAACACGGAACACTCGGAGTTTCGTTACGATTAGGGTGAACACGTTCCTCTTCGAGAATGTTACGCGATTCTGTTTGGAATTACGAGAGAAACAATTGTCCTTTTGTATCATACCCTATCAAGTATGAGAACAGAGGATTGTGCTTGCCGACGATTATTTAACCATACCTGCGAGAATATAAGTATGAAGAAGGATTGAAATTTATTAATAAATGCCGGTGTTATTGCGCCGCAAAAGAGCATATACACGGGGTCTGACGTACGAATACTTTTTCCACTTGTCGTGTATTATGCGCGCGTGGATACACCTACTTTCCGAGACACGTACACGAGTAGAGCGTTTGTACATCCTACAATAATGTAAGACAGTGCCCCTCGTGTGTACGCGATTTTACAATACACGTTACCCCCCAAAGGTCGTACACGCTCGGGTGTGTAAATTGCAATCGCAATTGCATTACTATATACATTACAAATACGTTAGCACGAAACGTTGCATTGCGCATAGCCGACGAGCCGAATGCCGAGACTTCTGACAAGCGAACGCGTAGAATGGCGTAACATGGAAATACGATTTACAATTGTAATACACATAATTCCGTAGCTACGCGACGATGGCCACGGACAGAATTATAATTTACGAATCGTCAAACCGTCGGGTAATTGCGAGTAGAATGTACACGGTATTGAAAAGAAAAACGTCGATGATTATAGGCGAGTATTCGACTTCATTCCTCGTATATGCAATGTTTCTTTTTTTTCTCTTTTTTTAATTTATTCAAAGTAGTCTTGTTATTGACTATATTGTAACTTTACTGCATTGTTCGTACAAAGATATTCTTACGTAAGAATTCTTATATGCAAATTTACCAGAACGAGTTGAGTCTTTCAACGCGAGAGCGGGTAATTTAAATATTGCAATCATTGTATTAAATAACGGTGCACGGTAATAGGACCGCAAATACCAACTTTTGTTTTGTATAAATATTGTTCGACGTTTGGGACTCAGATAATGAATTATCTGAATGATAAGAATTATCCAACGTTTAATCCCTGTCAATAAAATATCGCGAACGTAGTTCTAGTTAGCGATAGTAGAAATTTTCTCAGCTTTTAACGAAAGAATTTATCGCGCTGCCAGACCGTGGCTGGCAGATCGATCCCTTAAAGATCCACGTCCTTAAACTGGCCTAGGACCAGCTAGGGGCCCGAGGGAAGGACCCGTTGGATCGCGGATGGATCCGTAGAAGTTGAAGGAGCCGAGGAAGAAGCGTGGAATGAACCAGACAAAAGCCCTTCGGGGCATCCTCTGGCAGCTAGTCCGTCTCGTTCCTTCCTTTCTCTCCTTTATCGTATCAAAGGGAAACAACCCGAAGGGAAAGGAAAGGAACGAACGAACGAAGAGGATCGGTGATCGTTGGCCGTATGCCTCGAACGACCGTTTAAAACTCCATTACGCCCGTGTTCGTGATCCTGGTGATCACGGCATACGTTGTTCTTCTCTCCCTCTCCCTCTCTCTCTCTCTCTCTCTCCGTCTCTCTGATTCCGTCGAAGGTTTGCACTTGAACCCAAAAGGGCCCCGATGCCGATTATCAAACGTGACACGTTCCTGAATCCTGAGCGAAGGCACAAATAAACGTGTCCGGTGTTTTTTTCAGGTCGAAGGAATCAACCCCCTCGAGGGCAATGTTTAATGAAAACCAGCGATTAGGATTCGAGTTTTTAATCGATCGTCCTGTTCGATGGATCTCGTTTTTAATCGCCCACAATTTAAATGCGTGAAGAGATTGAGCTACGGTCATTGGCACGGATGATTGTAATTTATAATTAAAGTATATTATTATAATGATAAATTAACGCCGGAACTACGAAACCAGTCCTTTTGACTGGTTTAAAAATTGAATTTATATTTACTATCCTCAAGTACACGGGTAAAGTGTGTTTTTAAATAGTACGAATATATAGTATATAATATTTGTACATATTTCTTGAGGGCATACAAATTTATAAAATCTGAATAAACTGTTTTTTCTATCACGTGACGTATTTTACAAATAACCAGTAGTTTCGACCAATCTGGCCGAAATAGGTACACGTACATTGCCGGTAGAGGAATACTTCAAGAACCATGCCGGGTTACATTGTTTTGCTCCCAAACGCGTGCCATTTCTACGTGCCGCGAAAAACGAGCCCCCGAACTTTTCCTTTCCACTTCAACCCTTTAATCGTGTTAGAGGTAGTTTAACATTGGCCTACCTACAATGTGAAAACAAAACGGTTCGTTCGATGGCTTCTTAAGATGACTTTCCTAGCCATCTTAACGTCCCGTCACGCTTTTAAGCGTGATGTAACGTAATTTATGATATAACAGACCCGCTCATTTCATTCTCAATCAATCGAGATGGTCCTAGATTTAAATAATGTTCGTCAATTGGTATACACGAGATATAATACCGATATTAGTAACTTTCCATTTCTCTGTTATTTGTTCTTTGATAATCAAAGTGTAATCTCAAAAGACGGCTTAAATCTGGATCATGCACATCACTGGATCTTCGGATTACCAAACTTTTTTTTACTCTATCAAGTGTATTTCGTGTCGCTGATCACGAAATAATTATAAAATTTCTATTCTACTGAAAATTATTTCACAAGGAATCACATGTGTTTGCTTACTTTAGAAATAGTTCGGAGATCCGGAGATTCGGTGATGTGCATGATCTAGATTTGTTCCCAAAAGACACACTATTGAAAATATATTTTGCACGTAACCCAAACATAATCTGAAAATGCCCTAACCCACTGATATAGATCACTATAGAGTCCATTGATACAGGCTAAAGCGTCCTCGAAGACTACATTTTTATTTCGAACAAGAAATAACAAAGAGCAGTAAAGTTCCGGTCGATCCATGTTTCGAACTTTCTACCCCACTCGAAAACTTATTTCCACGATTCTCCGCGACGCAATTCGAATCGCATAAACTTCCCGCCACGCCGTGATAAAAGAACTCACGGTGATTCGAGTATCACGGCTAATTACGAGTAGCGTATGCAAATGATTTAAGCAAAGTCCAGACCGATACCTCGCGTGGTTTTAGTTTCCCCTTCTTTGCAATCAGTACCGTACTCCGTCTCTGTCAGCTTACCACCAGGTTACCCCCAGTGTATCTTTCTCTTGATGTATCGAACATTACGCGTATATGTATCGTGTGTCGCATGCTCGTATATTTATGCGTCTCTGGTACCTGCGTATTGAGTGTCGCATTTGCGCGCGCGTATGTGTACGCGCGTGTGTGCGTATACAGGGTGGACCGAAAGAAAACGAGATACTACTGCGAGAAGGAAGATCGATCTGAATCGGTTGGCGGTTTCTGACGTTTATACTCGTCGCGAAGAAATGGCAGTATTTTGTGTTATGACGAGTATACTCGTCATGCGAAAAGTAGTTACCGATTTAAATTGACATTCGAGTGAAAACTAAAACACATATCTAAACTTTCTGGAGCTATTTTTAAACATGAAAATACGAAATTGGCTTCTGTACTGTTTCTTTAGTAAACCAAGCAACGATCTATTAAAATATGTTCATTAAATACAATATGCTCGTCATCGCTTCATCGTTCCGACACCAATTTAGATGCACACTTTTCAAGCAGGTCGCAAAAGCTAACTGGTTAAAAAGAAATTTTTCATTCATAAATATTTATATCGTCGTTAAAACAATTCGATAGGCCATATCAAAATTGTCAAAATTGAAAAGCGTGTAATGATTATACTTAAAATTCTATCGATACGAAGAATCGAAGGGAAGAAGACTCATCCTCTATTGATTGGCTCTCCCATCTTCTTTGCACGCGAAGCGACGGGAGGAGCGAGAATATTATTTTAATCGGCGAAAACTATGGAACGGGAGTACACGACACGTGACGGATTAGCGAAGTCGTAACAATGGCATCGGAATTACCGCAAATATCCGAAGCACTGACAAACGAGCGCAATCAACGTATCACCTGCAGACGACTCGATATTTTACTAAACCGATAATTCTCGACGAAAAGTCTAAGAGAAGATATATACGGGCGCCGGTAAATTATGACAGTTCTTAGCCAATGAACGAGGGTCCTACGAGTATTACGCATTGTCCTGACAGCTGTCAACTGTCGGCAGATAGTTCGTTTCCAGATAGCATTGTATTAATAAAACTAGCTGTGTAGGAACTGTTGTTGTTTGTCCGCTTAACCGTTTCTTCGATCCAAACGATACCCCATCTCCATTTTGACGTTTAACGTTTGTGCGTGGGAGTACAGCCGCTTCTATTTCAATTACCCGGTAATCGGGTAACGTTTTGTCGATACATCCACAAAATTCCATCATACGTCGCTTCGAACCACGTGCGTTTGACGCGATTCGCATAAATTATGCAACGAGAATCATCATTGAAATCTAGCACAGGGAGAGGAACGCGTGAAATTGTACCATCAACAGTTACTTTGCATTTATACGCATTAGAATCCACGGTAATTGGTATCTCGTTATGCGCTTGATGCCCATTATCACAATCTTCTCCGTCCATATTTTCAGCGCTATTATCAAAAGTTTCGTGAGCTCGATTATATTTAAATCGTTGCAGCATCGTGTATTTTGTTACGCGTACAAATCAGAAACTACCTTGCGAAAGAAAATTTATTTTTAATGTCAAATATAACGGTGTACGAGTTGGATCGTTCGTTTCGATTAATAATTTAAACAATTTAAGGAGTACGGGAAATTATCCGCACGATTTACTAGAAAAAAATATATGTAATTGTGTATACCTACGTTTCCACGATTACACGTAAATTTTCCGCGAAACAAATAGAGCATTGAGAATGAATGACGGTACGAGGAAAGTTATTACGAGTGGGCTGGAGAAAAACGTAATGTAAAACCGGCTTGGTTTCGATGAAAGTTACTCCAAAAGGAAATAGAAGCGAGCAAATGAAACGTTTGCTATTACAATTAAAAGAGATTAACGAGAAACGTTAAATCGTCGTAACTTTATAAATTGAAGTGGAACTTCCTGTCCGGTTGTTAAAGTACAGTCGTAAATTTCAACAATGATTCGTACTAAAGACTTTACATAAAACTCAGGGTAAAGCGAATAATACTTTGGAGTGAGAGAACAGTGATTGCAATACTACAATTAAAGAACGAGAAATAATACACGATTAAAAATATTTTTTTTAAGTTCAATGTCCAAATTACATGCCATTTTTTCAGATCAGCATTCTTTGAAACTTCAATACGTACGTGTACGAAAATCAATCAACGTAAACGAAAAATCACAACCATTGATTTCACTAATAACCATTCGGATACCTGTTACTTTCATGCGTCAACTGTCTAAATAAATAACAGACACTCTTCCGCGAAAAACAAATATACCTTCGACGTTTGATTATCGAAAACGTGCAATTACAACGACAGAGGTGTATTCGCAAATTGGGAAATGCAATTGATGTAATTACAGCAATGTTGAGCGAAATTGCGAAATCAGTTCGACAGCAAAGCATAAGTAATTTTTTTTACATTGATTCGTCATTCGTAAAAACGACTTGAAGAAATGCAGATGGAAAGATGTTTAAAAAAAACTGTCAGTATATGATCGTCCGTCAGTTTAATTCATTCGCGTGAAAGATGCATAACTTTTCACGATTGCTTTTCGAGCAAATGATACGATTAATTAAATATTCTATGCATTATGGTGATTTAAAAGCCAACAAATACGGTTTAAATAATAAATTATCATAAGTTCCTAAGACTTCTATACACACAAGTTCCGTAACGGCGGAATAATCGTGAATCTTGGATGAGTACAATTTACGACCTGTACACACGAGTGTCGAGTTAACGTATAATCGATACATCTCATGTTAAAAACATCGTCTATACTCTTTCCGTACGATGCCTGGGCGAATCACGTGAAACACAGTACGTAGGTACGCTTTTGACTGATTGTAAATAGTCGATCATTAACTTTACGAACGAACTCACGACTTTACGTGCGAGGACCCTACTCGAAACCTATTACCAATGACTCGAGACGCATGAATTGTATATGCCGCGTGTCGCGATACTTCGCGCTATCATCCTTTTCAACTGTTAATAAATCGGCAGTATCCTAACGCAAGGGTGTCAAAAGGGGATGCGCGTAACGATCCAGCTACGTTGAGCTACGAGAAGAAAACGCGAAGACATATGTTTGCGTTTACTGATTTGTTTTTTTTTTCTTTAATGAAACTTAAATTGCACGTCAAAGGTAAACGTTCCAAGCAATACACGAAAACTTAGAAATGCTACACTTCCTCCGCTTAAAAAAATCCTACTTCCATAATTTTTTAGGGTATTTTGAAAATTTGAACCAATTTGGTAAACGATACGTTAAACTTGTCCCTCGTTAGACCAAGATACGAGTACCTTCGGTAATGCGAGTGATTAATTGATTCGGTATTACCACCCGAGCTGTCACAACGATTTCTCTCTCGACGATCGTTCGCTACCGGATAGGACAAACGTACTCGTATTACTTCCCACTTTCTCGTCTGTGGGGGACACGTCGAGCACTCTCGATCATCGGTTAAAAAGATCGTTTAACGCGATTGAGAATAATCAGCTTAACCCTAAACGGTCACACATGGGTCTGATCCACTAGACCCTAGGGAAATTTAAATTTCACGGTCAAAGCTCGTTCGCCGCACGACTGGACGGCAATTCCGATTCCAATATCAGTTTCAATTCAAAACGAATCGATTCTTGGACAAAGCGTTAATAACTTTCCGAGCCTGTCTCTGCGCTACCAAAGAGCACGCCTCCGATCCTCCAAAAGGTGCTTCGACTGAAATCGAGGCGGTAAACCTAATTAAGTCTTGGGGTCTCGTAGACCGCAGCGTTACCACCGTTACGTGAAGCTTTTCCGTTTTCTTTTTTATAACCCAACCGAGTGGGGGGGGGGGGGGGGGGGCATCGGTACCGATTTATCGAATCTCCTCGCGACACCGAAAGAAACTAAAGTCTGGAACCAACCTCTTTCCGTTTCGTCGTCGTCTCTTAGTGGCGTAGACGGTCCCTAGTTGGCTCATTGCAACCGGATTGTTGGGTCCCGACGCCGAGGTCGGGGTCGGTACCGGCGCCGAGGTGGGCGTCATCGTTGGATCAACAACGGCGTGGGGCTGAGGGTGAGAGGCGGTGAGGGTGAGCTGGGATCCCGAGGGATAGCATGCCGCCGTCACGTAATCCGTCGGCGCGAGGGACGCGCTCGGTGGTGGTCCACAGATCCCGGCGACCACCCCCGGTACGCCACCCCCGACGGTGCCGCTCCCGTTCCCGTTGCCGCTTCCGCCGCCGCCTCCGCCACTTCCCCCACCTCCTCCTCCTCCTCCTCCTCCGCCGCCGCCGCCGCCGCCGACGACACCGACACCGATGACACCACCCCCGACCACCCCCAGCCCCGCCGAGGCGGTTCTGTCCAGCGCGTACACCGTGCAGACCGTGACGCCCCTTGTTTCTGCCGACGCTACGTCATCATCCTCTGTCACTGCCGTAACGACCAGCTGCTGCTGCCGCCGTTGCCGTTGCCGCCGTCGATGTTTCGACTCCTGATGCCGGCGGTGGTGGTGGTGCTGCTGGACGTCGGCGCGATCACGGCGGTGCAGCTGCGACAGCTGTTCACGGTGAGGCAATTTTGCGCTGATAGCGGTCACCTCTAAGGGGACTGATCTAACGGTAGCCTCGATGGGGACCACCGTCTTGTCGGCCGACGATTTGGGTCTGTCGTCGCGTCGGGGACGAGTCGAGCTTTAGATACCAGCGGCCTAACAGTTCACTGGCTCGGATTGGCTCTTTCTCGAATCTTCCGGGAGATCATCTGAGAGCGCGTCGCGTGGAGTGTCGCGTAGGGCGGAAAATTTGTCGATGCTTTGAATCCGCGCCACGCCGTACAGTGATACATTTTTCGAAGCACCAGAAACCCGATCGGTTGTATCCTCGATGATCCGCCCAAGATTGGGATAAGAGTTCGCTCTACTCTGATCTCGATGATCGCGACAAGGGGGCGGTGGTCATTGCGACTCTGTCGTTCACCGTCCGAGCGATGCTTCTCGCGTCGTGTAATAAACGTAAGCGTCGAAAGCACACCTGAAAATGTCACCGTATCACCACCACACCACAAAGAATGCAAAAAATTCACGATGCAGCATCATTGCCCGTAGACCCACTGTGTTTCCTCGTAAATGGCTTAAATTCGTCTCACTCTCATCCTTCGGTCTCGTTCTTATTCGAAACGTTCACTTTATCGCCGGTTCCTCACTGAAATACACCTAACACTCTCACTATTCTCTCTCTCTAATCCCTCCGGCAGGTGAGTATATCACTTCCCAGTACTGTCATCCAAAGCTTGCCCCGAATCTCACAACACGATTTCCAGCCACGTATATCCGAACCAAAGTGATCTTCGCACCCAAGATAATCCTCTCATCCACCGCGATCAACTCGCACAACTTTGAACACGATTAAAGCACAACAACATCACCGTACCTCTGGATCGGGGTCGCGTGTCACGTGTACGCGAAAACTGAAACGCGCATCCCTCTCGCACCACTGACACCTCACTTACCCTCACCCCCCTTCCCTCCTTCTCGAGCCGTCCCTCCCCCCCCCCCTTCAACACCCCCTTCTCCTGGATCGTCGCAAATAAGAGCCTCTCGTTTCCCACCCTTATTTATATACGACACTCTTTTTCTCTCACGTTCAGTCCGCCCGGTAAGATCCGACGCATCACGGGTACAATAAACGCGCGCAAAAACCAAAACCGGGATTCTCGGCCGTACCGTACCACCCCCCGACCTGGCCGTAACTAGTTTTTCACCCACCAGCCGAAAAAAGGGTTGGAAAGGTGTGCGTGGAAGAGGTAGAGAGAGAGAGAGGTGGGTGCTGCGAGCCGCGGACTCGGCGGTGCTCGCCTCGTAGAAGCGTGTCGTGTACTGGCGGGCCTGCCGGGCGTAGCATAAGTCAAGAGAGCGTGGCATAGAACGGAAGCGGAGAGTGGTGGTGGGCCAAGGAGAGGAGTATCCTCCCGTGGGCTCGACCACCGGACCGACTACCTCTACCCACCTACCCACCGACGATCCCCGTCACCTTGTCGCTCGTACCCCCCACCCACGGTACAGGCCACGCCCTTTCCAACGGGGAACCGACCAATACGGTAGCCAGCATGGCGCTACACGACCTAAACCTACTACCCACCGCAAGCGGGAGATACCATCGCGCGGCGGCCAAGGATTCCACCTATTTTCGCCCGTTCCTCTTTCCTTCCTTTTTCCTCTTTTCTGCTTTCTCCTGTCCGCTGAATACTTGCCACGCATTGGACGTAAGGGACGCGGGGTCTCTTTGACGAACTTTTGCCGCGCCCGAGGACCGTCCTCTGTTTCTCTCTTGATCTGTCCTCCCCCCTCCCCCCCTCTCTCTCTCTCGCTCTCTCTTGTGTCTGTCTCTTACTTCCTACGCGATGACGGAGCCTTTGCTTTGATAGAGTCGCAAGTTTTGTTTATGCGACGCGAGTCTCGTTTGCAAGCGGGTCACCGGAATATCTAGAATCTCTTAGGACGTGATAAAGTTTATTCTGTGGGGTGTACTTTGTTTTTTTTTTTCTCATTCTTCCTAACACTTTTTGATCGATAAGAATCGATCGAGTCTCGTCGAAACGTGAAATGAGACGTAGGAAATAAGTGGTTGTGGCTGCAAAGTTGGAGTTTACGGATTGACGGTGATAACCCGGTAATTGCGCGTGTGCACTCGAAGATGAATATCGCGTGGATTAAACATATACCTGCAGAAGAATACAAAATTATTTCATAATTACCTACACATCCGTAGACTAATCCTCTAAATCACCATAAAAGGCCTATCCGAAGAGAGGAATTTGCATTGTCTACTTCCGAGTGGTAGTCTTCTAACATAAGGGCGAACGGGCAACGGAATATTAATGAAAAAGAAATTATTTTCAACGACACCGAAGATACTGGTTCCCTAAACTGTTCGAGCATCAGGAGAACCCTCCAAGTTTGGGTACCTCGATGCAACGAGAGATGTGCATTAGGGAAAGAGAGGAGCGGCGAAGAAGCAGAAAACGCGTTTCTCATGACTCGATCCATTCGATCCACGGTTACAATCGACACGCTTGTATACACTCGTTCCGGCGTCACACATTCCTCTTATCTGAAGAGGTCCGCTTCGTGAGTGCTATCTGATCGCGAGACACGAGCGATATCCCCGCAGCCACAAACAGTAGCAGCAACAGCAACGACCGATATCGCTACGGTAATATTAAACCAAATAGAGCAGAGCGGCGAGATCGGTGGCTGGTGGTGGTGAATACGCTCAACAACATACTTGGGGAATACGGAAAAGGTTGTACACACTTTTTCAGCAATCGTAAACCGATATCGTCTCCGATGAGTGTAGTGGGAACGAATTATGGGAACGATCGGAACGTTTCGGTGACATGCGATTCGCCACTCGTTTTTATCATCGACGTTGTACCGTTGATCGTACGATAGAAGAGCGATTTTCTTTGAAATTGTTCTGGTCTCCGACGATAACGGGGTAAGGACGAATACAGTCGTTTTCACGCTGTCGCGAGTGATCGATACGATTCTCCGCTGAAAATTCGTGAAGTTAATTCAATAGCGAATGCAAAATGTACGGCGAGTTTAAAATCTATTATTTTCCGCACGGTAGCCAATTAGAATTTAAAAGAGGTTCAATTTATTCACAGGACGCATAAAATGTTTATCTACAATTATGCGCATACGTAATGCAGATGTACTTACTATTTAGTACGTATTATTTAAATATTTAAATACAATCGACTTATTTCGCCGTGAGTCCGATCGCTATGCAACTTGCACGTTTAGAATTGCATATTTCTAATCCTTTCACGTTTTAATTAATTAATTCTGTGTATTATTTTATACAAAGAGAACGGAAAACTTGAAAATGCCAAACAGAAGTACTCAACTCTTGTTGTCAATTATTTAAAGCAGTAACGAATATTCAAACCTTGAAGGTGACGGTGAAAATTAGAATACCAACGAATTACCTCATCTAGTGGAATTTCGACTGCATTAGGTGTTCCAAATATATTCGCATATGTATGTACATCCCCTTTGTTACTCTCATAACTCCATCCGCTCATCGTTCCTCTTTTCTATTTAGATATTCACCGACAGACAGAGCGAGGAGTAGTATCCGTATTGTTTTAATAACACATTACACACCCTTTTTACGAAAGATCTCTTTCGCGTTAAAAACTCATTTCACGCATGCACTTGCGACATGGACGCTACCGTTGGAGGAAGTTCTTACACGCAACAGTCAGAAGCACCATGGTTTGGTCCCCTCAGCTGACTATCTTCATTCTCCGTTGCCTCTCTCTCTGTCTTTATCCTTTTGTCCTTCTCTCTCTCTCTCTCTCTCTCTCTCTCTCTCTGTCTCTGTCCCCGTCTTCGTCCTTCGTCTTTTATCTCCTTTGGTCTCGCTCCCTCAGTCTGGGTCACGCGAATTCGGACATGAACCTTGTTTACCTCTCGGACGAAATCGAGTTCTGATAACTTTTACTTTCGTCCCATTCCGCACGGACATAAATCGCGCGACCGTTAATTTTTAATTGTACGATTTTACCGAGTCGATCGCTAATAAGTAATAATGTGCTTTGTCGCTCCTTGGCACGTAAGGTTCGTTTGATCGAAGGTATTTATTTGTTTCGCCCACATTTGGGAACCCTTATCGGTGATCGCCGGCAATGGGCAGAAGTGTTCCATTTCGCGATAGTTAGCGATATTAATAAAAGTGTATGAAAAAATAATGAATACCAATAATTTACATGTGCCATAACAATTGCAGTGTCATCCGCACGATCCATTATTTCGTCTATTAACTCCAAGAAGACACGCATTTCGATTTTATATTCTCGCTACCTTGTTATCGAGTCTAGGGTTTCGTAATTTAATGATCATGTTTCAAAAAGTAGGGACCCGAAGTTACATCTGCTATTCTGTCCATTCTAAAGAGGTAGTCTTCTCAGAGCTAACGAACAGTAAGACTGTCCATCTACGCGGAACTTTAACTTTTCCCCAAACATGTGTCTTTTCCAAAGAAAGTAGGGTCCCGATTGGAACAGCACCGCCATCTACCGGCGCCTTACGTCACCAATCTCCCCTTGGGTAAGACCAACCTTCCGATTACCAACCGATATGAGAGGTCCGTCGGTCCACCGTAATATTCCCGTCAAGTTCCTCATTATCTGATATCTTGCAAAGCGATCGACCATGGCACAGGAAATAATATTGCGATTCCTCGAAACTCGCTGATCGCGGTCGTACTCATCCGCGTTTGTTCTCGGCATACGAGGCTCGTTTCGACCGTTGGTGCCGATTTTCCGAGAAGCTTTTCCCGTCTTACGCGAATGAACGTTTTTAGCCGCGAGTTGAAAAGTAACCGGCACGAAACACACCGAACTTGGTCCGTATCGCTATTTCGTGCCGCGGAAAATAATGGACGGCGGAATAATGGGCCACGTATAACAAAAGCCCGCCTAACAATGCAAAACTGAGGCTTAATTAGATAAATCATTGTTTTGAGACGTAAACCCGCAATCAGGGGCTGGAAACTAGCGGCGCAATTGATGCAACGATATCGCCGGTGCACCATACGACACGGCCGCGCACTGCTCGTAATTGCGTGCTATGAATAATTACTTCTATACTACTTGGCCAGGGGTAGTCAACTGGCCGGGTATTAAGGCTCGGACCTGTTCGAGTAATTTGATATTCGAACGTGTCTCGAGTATTCGAGTGATAAGAATAAATATCTAATGTTAAAATATTATGCAAATACGACGAGCATGAGAATGTTAGGTTAACCATATATATTCGCATAAAATGACTTCGCGGTAGCACGTATTAGTAAACTAACGATCAAAGTAACGTACCATCGGTAACCTCCAATTTTGCTGCACCAAACCGCGAAAGTGTTGCCAATCATCCTGCACATATGTGCGCTACTGGAATTACCTTGTCCTTCCGTCCATCAATTTCCTTCAATTCCGCCGGCGGTGAGCAACAGCACCCACGAGTCTTTCGTTCCCTCGTAAATTTAGTTTTGCGAGTAAGTTCACGGTAGCAGTAAACATTAGCTCAACCGTGGACGGTGAAGCTGTCATAAAGAACGCATTAAGACGAGGGGACCACGCGAACTTTGGTTGTTAATGCGCTCGGGAAAATGTATGAAAGAAAATGGAATAAATTAAAATTACTTGTAATCGAGTGATCAATTGAGATTTGTGCGTCACGTTGCTAGTTACAAAATACTTAAAATGTAGTTGCGATCGTTTGAACAATTCTCCATAAAATTACTATGTGTTTCAGATACCATTATCCACATAGTTGCATTCACGTGTAACGCACTCCTCTTCGCAACTAAGTTCCACGTAGAGACGATTACTGGTTTCTATAAGATTGGTCTTAAGTTCATCGTTGCCTCGTGCGTGGCAAGCGGCGGAGTTCAGTAAAGGTTTTCTCAAAGCAACGCGGTGCGCGTCTACGTTAACGCGGCATCATAATCTTCCCCGTGCTCTCGCGTGGGATCCCCCTACGTGTAACAACGCTGCAAGATAGATGTTGTGAATTTTTTTATTTTGGGCGATTCGAGGAGATGCGCTATTATCCGAAGGCAACACGACAAGGTTGACGTGAACGATAGGTAGCGTCCTACGTCACTCGGCGTGGAATATCCCTAGCCCTGGTGCGCTCATTGGTGGACGAACGATGCCCGTCGGTTCTCGCCGACGCAGTTGTCCCACCGTCTTACCGTCGGACAACGGTAGGTCTGACGTACTATACAAATCCCACGCATAGCATCCCAATTAACCGAAATACAAAAATACCAAAATCCCTATTTTTAACCAAAAGAATAATCAACCTTTTGGGCTTAAACCTAGATCATGCACATCTCTGGATCTTTGGATCTCCAAACTTCTTTTTACTCTATCAAATGTATTTCGGGACCCTGATCACGAAATAATTATAGAATTTCTATTCTACTGAAAATTATTTCACAAGGAATCACACGTCTTTGCTTGCTTGAGAAATAGTTTGGAGATCCGGGGATGCGCATGATCTAGACTTGTTCCACCTTTTGAGATCTGAACTATTAAACTGCCAATCCAAACTGATTTTTTTAGACACTCGATAGAACGATTACCTATCAAACAAAAGAGTAGACAAATTCTTGAAGAATCGTGTATCGCCGTCATAGAATGGCCTTGAGACCACTTTACTCAGAGGTCCTTTTATCCCGAGCGCAACTCGGCATACTCGACACCAATTTACTCATTATCGCACCTCCGCTCCGCAATTCCTCCGCCTCGCGAGTCACCCGGCTCGCAATCTCCCCGTTCGCTCGCGAGCGGCCATTACAGTTTCCAGTTTCTTCTTCGTTATGTATCATACCATGTACTCGCGTACATACGGCGCATCCACACATTACGTGGCGTGATCTACCAGTCAGAACACACCTCGCCGATACTTACGGAGGATGTGGAAAGTGTACGGAACGATCCTCATCTTCCACGTCCTGGAATCATGCAATTATGTTCCCTCAACTCGCTCGAACAACGCCGGGATTGGCGGTGCCGGCTATTAAATTCTTTTTTTCCCCTTAGAATTAATGCAGGAAGCTCTTGAATAAATGCAATGGACGCAATTGTCTGGTTATTGATAAGAGCGTCTTCGAATTATAAAGTAAATAAACGAACGGTGGAAACCGATTTAAAATTATGGAATTTTAAATAAACAAGATTCAAGTTACCCACGACCCCCGACTTTGTTAAATAAAACGCAGCCTGCTAGCGCGTCGATCCGAATCGACGAAGGAGAGCGGTGCCCATTTTCAATCCGTAGGGCCCCATATACGCGCAATTATGGTATCCCAATAAGAAATTTCTGTCGGACCGATCGGCGTTCGGGTAAATTAGCCTTCCAAGTTGAAAGTGATTTCCTTGTCAGGGTGAAACGACGGGTCAGACGAATATCCAAGGCCTTAATAAACGCCGTAGGCTCGTTCCCAAACAATAACGCCGTCCGTCGTCGGCAAACGCGCTTTATTGGGGCCTCCCCGAAACACCAAAACAGTCCGCCGCGTCCGAGTTCCCTGGAAAGGAGCAAAGGCGGTATTATAACGTCCCTTGACTCCTTCCATATCGTCAAATTGGCCTCTTTAAACAACTACTACGAATCCGTGCGTAACGCGTACTATTCCGAGGAAGTTCGACTCCTTTTTCTTTTTTTTTTAATCATCCAGGTCAGTGGTGCGACTTTGGTCGTGGACCGTTGCGTCACGCCGCGTCTTTTTCGTCGCTGGACACCATGTTTGAAGAGTCGGACGAAAGAAGGTATGCCATGTCTTTACGGATAACTTTTAACTCGCTATGAAAGTTTCTTACGCCGCCGGAACTCCGTACTTTAATTATTGCAAGCAGTGGAGCACGATGCTCACGCGGCCATGTTGTCCGCGTGTCGACGCCATGGTAAAACATTGCGTTTTGCAATTATGCCACGTAACGCACGTTTCGCCGATATTCCTCCAGCAATTAATTAATTACCACGTTTTAGCCCTCGCGAGATAGCGTTTTAAATATTTTTAATTTATTTATATTCTAAACACCGTTGAACGCAAATTTTATATGTAGAATTGATCCTCCTCCTCTCACATCCAATCGTATAATTATAATCATAATTATATAATCCTAGCGTTTGGTAACCTAAAAATGTCAGTCACTCCACGATTTATTTTGCGTATACCAGCGAACCACAGAATCTTCCGCTGGAACGTGATTTACGCAAAGGAGGAAGAGTTACGTCCGCGATTCTTGTTCGGTATATCGAGTGTGCACATTATATTTTCTGCGCACTTGTATCTCCTTATTGCTGTCACATTGGCTGGCTATGAAATTACCAGGTTGCGTCGTTCTACCTCTTTTCGTTGTACTCGTTGCACCTCTTCAACACTTTAAGCAAGAACTCCGCTCGCCTAATGACCGAGTACATACACTATTTACAATTAGTGTCACTATCGTGTTTATCCAACGGCGTATCCATTAACCTCGGTGAAGAGCACGTTGGATACGACAATTATTCAATTTACCCGTTTATCGACGTTGGGTCTCCTTCTGCCATGATATTAATTTTTATGACCAGCGAGGAAGTTCGTTAAAGGTTGTAACGTTTAGAACGGGGGAAGATTACGCCGCTCGGACGAATAACAATTCGACGCGTGACGATCGTGACGCGTTATTGATAGATACTCATCTACCAATTATCCGCGCAAGAATCGTTCGACCTTTCAGCCTCGCGTTTCGGGATTAAATCCGAACGCGCGAACATACGGATCTTCTGTACACTTTCGATCCGAAAATGTCGTATTCGGTCCAGGAATCCCCTTGACGGGGAACCCTTACCGAGAACTTGGTTCTACGCATTTACTACCGGACACAGGTATGTACATACACCGAGAATCGCTGGGAAAGAAAAAAAAAAAGAAACAGGAAAGGAAAGAAACGCGATTCGTCGTAATGGGAAAAAACGAAATAGATTCCCTCGCCACGTAGAAAGCCGGGGTTTCGCGATCGTACGATTATCCGTCTGTCCCGAGGGACAATCGGGAAAGTGGTCCGCGGAGTCCTGTAACGTAAAAGGTAGACCGGGAGGAAGTAAAGAGGGATAAGAGGGAGAGGGAGAGAGAGAGAAAGAAAGGAAGAAAAAGAAAGAGGGGTTGGAGGGGAACGGAGGGGAAGGTTGCCTGGCAGACCCGACCGGCTGTCAATCAACCGCGGGCTAGACTACCAATTTCTTCGCTCATAATTTCTGATAATTTCTTCGGACCGAGCGAACTGGCGCGGCTGGCCCCCTGCCCTCCCCCTCAAACCACCGCCACGAAAATCATCATAAGAAGGTAATTGCACCGATCACGTACCAGCGGCTTGTATTTATCCTTGTTTCATTATAATAACAATGTAACGCGCACTACGGCCCCTTCTGGAAGCCGGGGGGATAATCATTGGTTCGACGCACACAGCTACAGCGTGCTCGGATATATTTTTGCAACCTGGCATTTATATCCGAGCCAATTAGATAAACGTAATACGGGTAGGTAGAAAGGTTTCTCTATCCGCCTCGTATCGCGATTCACGCGCGTACTATGGTTTACCCGAGTCTGTGGAAAAAAGGGGAGAAGACACGTGGCATACGTTGGGTAGGATTTTTATTCGATTCGTTGTTCGAACCCAAGTTGATACCCAAGTTCCATCGTGTTTGAACGTTCAGAATTGAATCGGAAGAAAACAGACGTTGACTTTTAAATCAAAATTATCGAACGCATTGCACCGATTGAGAGAGCTTTTAGGGGTTTTGTTGATAATTATTTCGTGATCAGCGAACCGAAATACACTTGATAGAGTAAAACAAAGTTTGGAGATCCGAAGATCCAGAGATGTGCATGATCTAGATTTAAGCCGCCGCGAATATTGACGAACGGACTGTGGATTTGAAAGGGTAAGAAATTTATGAAACGCAGGAAGACACTTCGGTGCGCGCGATTAAATAAGATTTGGGGAAACTGATCGTTCTCGAGCCACGAGGCGTACGTATGTACGCGGCGGATAAGTTATGTACTTTTACATAACCACCCTCAATAGCCCAACCAGTTTTACGTGCCATAAACTCTACGGACACGCGATGTTTTGCGCGAGCACCAGATATACGGAAAAGAAAATCTGAAATAGAAGAGGAAATATAGAGAATTACTGTAGGAAAATTACAACAGTTTGCCGACGTACGATTTCACTCCGTTTTCCCCCCCATTTCCTTATTAGTTTCCTCGTTGCCGCGCGTTGATCCTCAGGTGGGCGAACTTCTAAGCGAATCAGGGTTCAGGTTGAAATTCCAAAATGCGTTATTACGACGAGCACTCCTGTCGATTACGTTGACCGAGCTCTGGATCCTCTATAACGGACTAAAATGTCGATAGTCGTAAGGAAATTGGGAATAACAATTCGTGCAATAACTAAAGTTGAAACAACAATCCAGAAAAACACAACGTAGTCATTTATAATTTCACCATTTAACAATTATTTTCACCCCCACCTTTTGATTGTCAAATTATTTTTTAATCTACAAGCGGGAGTCGCGTGCAATTATAACAAAATTCTATTTATTATTAGTAGATTATCGAGATTCTATAATTAGTATGATTTTGGTAATGGAATTCAGCTAATTATAATAGAATTTTGATAATCCAATCTCGACAATTGCACGCGGACCCCGCTTGCAGAATAGAAACTAATAACAGTCAAATTTAAGGAGGCCAATTCCTAAATTTCCCGAGATTAGCGAACGTAATTGAATGCACAATCTGTCCGCGGCTCTCGCGAAAAATATGTCGACCTAACGAATTTAAGATTCCCTCGGAAGAAATTTGTATAAGTTCCTAGACTCGCGTAATTAAGGTTACTCTTTGACGTACATTCGGCTCAACGTACCCTAACCGTGTATAGTACTTGTCCCAATGATCGCATGTCCGCGACAAGACCTGTCGGCGGGCATTGCCACTAATTTGAAAGGGTCCGTAGTGGCACAGTTCAATGCTTCGTTTGACATGCCGCTTGCCTTTGACTTATGTGCGGCTCTAGCGACCGAGATCAAAATGACAATTATTATTTCTGTCATCCTTGCCGTTCTCTTTCCCGACGAAAATAGAAACGTCCTTAATCGCCGAGCCTCGCCGTCATGAGCGCACAGAGTCAAGAGATCTTGATATTCTGTATTTCGAGTCAGAACGTTTTTGCGCAGAATTGCCTGTTTGTCAGCGACGATTAAAATTTGTTATTCGCAACGTGCCAAATATTACGAGTTAGTATTAATATAATGTTCGGTGAGATACTGCCGAATTAAGAGCGACATCGCGAAAATGGAAACGGAAAGACTTGTAAACCTAGCGAATTGTACAAAAACAAGTTCTAAAGCTTCGATTATTTTTAATGCAATTAAAAAATGAAGTCGTTCATCCTCATTGACAATTGAGAATTTTAACCACAATGTTTCAGGTAATGCACTTAATTATACGCCCATGGCCTCTCAATTTTCACACAAAGAAGATTCGGCTCTCACTTTCTTAGCTTACACGTAATTATTTCCCAACTGGTGGAAGGAAGAATTGTACAATTTTCGCAAAGAAACTGTACGAAAGTACCGTGCAATAAATTATTGCGAAACGCCGGGTTACGCGTAAACCTTTAAAAAGGAAAGTGAGGATCCTGTTACTGAACATTGCGCTAATAATTTAATTCCTTATACAACTCAACAATGTTTCAACGCAGAAATGAAAACTTTATATTGGAAGGAACGAAATCAGTTTGAAAACTACGAATACTGTTCCTCGTAAGACGATAAAGAGAAAAATGACTTCGAAGCACGTATTATAACTCTCATTATGGTAAAAGAATCATACATTGTAATTTAAATACCTTCCTCTATCAATTGCATTCATTATACAACATTCGCATGGCCGGGTTAATTTTAATAAACAGTAATGAGCAGTCATTACGCGTACATATATTCCCTTGGAAATATATGCCACGATAGCGTGCATTTCCAAACATAAACGCAGGCAATTATTAGTTTACTGATTTACTTTGAACTTTTTGCTCCCCTGCGGATAACCCGTTCGGATACGTAATATCTCGCTCAAAGGATGTTAATAATCCTCAATTATTATACCTACGGGCAATGCCAACTTTAACGAATTACACTCCGCCCTTTTCGGTACACGGATCAGCGTTTCGTGTAACTGACGTGTCACTTAAAAGTAGCGAACAACAAAACATTCGTTGAGTGAGTCGCAAAATATAATCCTCGGAGACATTAACCGAATATTTTTTCTTTTGGAGTATTACTTTCTGTCGCGACACGAGCGGTTGTTCTCGCAGTATTCTCGATACGACACAAGAGGAAGGTCTTTAATCCATTGTCAAGTGAAATTACACAATGTTCCTTTGTGGGACACGTACCTACACGCATGCGCTGATAATTATCATTAATCCACTAATTATTAGCGAGCTCTTTTAATAGCTCGGAAAACGCTGGAACGTTTAATAACTATTGTCACGGATGTCACGCTGCCCCAATTCTCAAACATTTGAGTAACGAGCTGTTGTTACAGTCAACTTCCAACTAATACTTGGCACAAATCGACGTTAACTTGTCAAAGTTAGCGCTATTCGGCGTATTAAAAATATTTTCGACTATTCGGAGTTCTCAATTTATCGAATGTGATTCAAAAATTTAAGTTTCAATGTTTCGAATACCATTCGAATACACGACTTTGTAATGTATTCCTAATCTCTCAAGAGTCCGGCGTTCTCTCGAAAGAAACATAAACTAAATTCATAAAACGTCTATATTCGCCATTCCACGGATAAACATCTGACTTGAAATTAGTTATCGGTGGTTACTCGGCAGTGGGCGATGATGACGATCGCGTGTAGAATATTTTCGTTTCGAAACAAAACCTAAGAAAGTAGATAGGCTCGAGTAATTTTCAAATAATTGCTTGTCCAAGGGTCTAGGAGGTCTGATCCTTCGGCCATTTGTCGAAGGAGAATAAATAATATTCTTCGTGGCTAGCGTGATGCCCTTGTCGGCTACTGGCATAATCCCCAGAGAGGAATAATTTTCGACGTCGGTCGATGATTCTGATCGTGAACGTCGAAACGAGGAATTTCGATCGGCTTTCGCGCTTTTCTTTTTCTTTATCATGGAATTTCACGGGAATCACGATACACCTCGGCGATCGGGAAAAATATCTTTCAATCGTACGCTCGGAATAGGATAATTCTTTGGACAGAGTGTTTATCGACGCTAACCCTCGGCTTAAATCTAGATCATGCACATTTGTGGATTTTCAGATCTCAAAACTTTTTTTTACTCTATCAAGTGTATTTCGGGTCGCTGATCAAGAAATAATTATACAATTTCTATTCTACTGAAAATTATTTCACAAGGAATCACATGTGTTTGCTTGGTTTAGAATTAGTTTGGAGATCCCGAGATGTGCATGATCTAGATTTGTTCCTAACCCTCTCTCACAATTTGATCAAGATATTATAATGGTACTCATAACAGACTTTGTCATAACGATTTAGCAGTGCAGAGCGAGGAAAGGCAATGTAACGATAATCCTTGCCGCACGTTTTCATTTACTTACGCAGATTCCTCTACTTGGATGCAAAACGGTATGGCTTTTACAATTGATGAAAAAAACCCGCGTTTTTAAAGATAAGAGTACGCGAAATTATATAAAAAATCGGCAGTAAAGTATTCTGCTCAGATTCTCAAATACCGTTGGCGAGTGTCTGTCAAGTAGAATAAGACAGTGATATGACAGACATGTCTCGCTTAAAAAAAATCTTAACTTTCACCGTTCTTACTCTATTCGAGCGCAATTATGTAACTGCATCTTGAATCTACAGATATCAAGTGGACAGATAGCTAGTGGAATTAATTCAAAATTATTTCCCTGGAATCTGAGAAACTTTTCCATCCATATTTCTCCCGTACGGTTCTCGGAAAAGAATTTTTTTAAAACAAATGACAGTACTCGCCGAAACAATAGTGAAAAATGAAGTACATATAATTACTGTACGGTCAATATTATTTTTGCCAATGCAATTTCTTGTAAGTAAGAAGAGTATCCCGCATTATTATGCAACTTCAACAGTGCCCAATATTTATGATACTCATACGACGGTGTTGCGTAACACAATTACATTGCAATGTGTTACGGTGGACGATAATATTTTCCTACCGTACGAGTCGGGACAAATTGAATGACGTTGTATAATAATAATGTAATAATGTTTTACGGTTAGCGACAGCAGCTATCGGCAGAATAATACCGATCGTATCGTAGATAGCAATTTTAATATTTCGTAGAATTCCACTAGCGATGTTGATACTCACTTATTCGCATACGTTATTAACCGATTACTCATCGTAGACTTACGTAAAACAATTGCAACGCTAACGTTAATTTACTCCACCTCTTTCATCTTATCACCGCCCGCTATTTATAGAATCGTGCTAAATGGCTCGCCGAGTAGAAAACGGTAGAAAAATACCAACTCCATTTAATTGTAATAATGACACACGACTCAAATGGCTTTTACGAAAACTTACAGCTTTATCGTCAGTGCAGTAACGGAGATGATAAACGTGGGAAATATCGTGACATCCTGTTCACGTAACACTGACTGCCTTCGGAACTTCCTAAATTGCATTAATCGCATTAACCGTTGAAACGTTACCGTGCCCTTATCTTAACTCCGTTACGAAACCCTCGAACGAGAAATACGAAAGCGAAAATATTCGCGTTTAGGTATAAACATACGGGTATGCCGATTGACAATTACTAACGTGGCTCTCTCTAGCTACAAATCATTTGTACAACACATTTCGGACATCGATTGATTCAACGTAGCGCAAATCGTTCTAAAAGTTAGTGTTTAATTTATTCAGCGAAAAGTAAGTCCCCTCCAACTCGTATAATAATTTTTCGTTCGCGACTTTTTACTTTCACCGAACCGCGCGTAATCAGCTTAAACTTCATGCCGCGAGTTTTCTGTTTTCTCACTTAATCCAGCCGGAATCTATGAAAAATACTTTTATGCCACCGATCGCGATAGCCACTGTCTAAACCGCGCAATTTCAAGCGAAACCATTTTTATAGCCTGCACACTCGGCAATTTAATGTTAATGCGATACGCGATAGTTAGCGGCTGCATATTCCGCGTGCTTAAATCGTGATAATAACTCGCGGCATATATGTCACAAGTGTATAAAGTTAACAATGCTTAATAATACACGCCCGACGGGACTGATCCGCGGTATCGATAACTGTCAGCCCAGTTTAATGCCACTTTTGGATATATCGATAACGGGGGTGGAGGGGGGGGGGGGGGGAGAAAAAAAACGTAACAACTGCATATTCCCACGAACGTGCGTTGTTGAAAAATTTTATCACTCCGCACGATATCCTGTCCAACGGCACGGAAGTTGCATACACGTACGTTTACCGTAATAACGAGACAATGCCGGTGGTCCTGTTTATTACCTGCCATAATAGTAAACTGCCTTCTCGTAACGGTAAATCTGTCTATCTAATGATCTCCCGGGAGCTGACAAGTGTCGCCGGGAATAACGAAAAATCGACCAGCGATTTTCCTGATTGCGGGATAAATCGAGTCGCGCGATGCGTATCGATGTCTCTGCGCATCGAACGATAAATCTGACAAATATTTTTGCACCTTGGTTTTTGCGAATGTTTAGTAATTTTTATTACGGGGATTCGTCAAATCTTCCCCGACTTGTTATTCCATGCTTGTCGCAAGGAAGTGACTCGTAATCGCTAATAGAATGTTCTCGAGATTAGGGTAAAAAGAATCCTGAACCGTTCTCCTAGCGTAATGGATTTTCGCTGTTAAAACCGTACCGTTATACCCCGTTCGATGTACACTTCGTTAAAATATCACCGAAGAAGCGTGAAAGCGTCCTCCTATCCTGAATTATCATGCCACGTCCTAAATTCGTGGAATCTATTGCGATAGATTCTTTAAAATTGGTTTCAATCAAACCCAATTAGCTCGTGGTTAGTTCGGGTACAGTTCCCAAGCTCCTCGGTTGTTTCGTGAACGTTCACGAATTTCAAGTCTCTCCGTGGACTTTTTAAGAGTTCTCGCTGCCTCTCGGCCAGCGAATAGCATTCGAGAATACTCGGTGATGCATTCGAAATCATCGGTTTCTTGGAAAATGTGCAACGGGAGGAGATTGAATGCCCGTCGTCGTTTTGCGAGCGGCGAATGGCTAACCTACCGGTCCCCGGCAGTCTGTGACTGCGGGGTTCGCAGTAGAAAAGGTTCCGACGTTTACCAGAGAAATTCGCGTTCTTCCAAGTATTCAACAACCTGGGTCCTGACTTTCTATTTTTCTGATAAAACATTTTTTTTTTTTTGTAAATTCGCTTATTTAGTACATCAAAGAGATATGAACAGTTAGAGACATGAGAAGACTTAGCGAATTAATATAGGTGTACACTGCGATGTACAAAAGATCCCGGTGAAAATAAATCGAAAATGGCTTCAGTAAAAGGTTTCATAAAACTGTTTATGTACATTGTAGGTGATCGTTAATATTGATGCTTCAGAATTTTGAATCGTCGTCGAATCTTCACGAGTTTCAAGTCTCTCCATGAACTTTGTAAGAGTTCTCGCTGCCTCTCGGCCAGCGAGTAGCATTCGAGAATACACGGAGATGCATTCGAGACCATCGGTTTCTCGGAAAATGTGCAACGCGAGGAGATCGAATGCCCATCATCGTTTTGCGAACGGCGAATGGCTAACCTACCGGTCCCCGGCAGTCTGCGACTGCCGGGGTTCGCAGTAGAAAAGGTTTTAAAAAAGAATCGAGAAACGAAGGAGTGCACGCGACCAAGATGGCGTCGGATTGTGTATACGCGATAGAGACAGGGACGGCCGCGAGCACGAAGCAGGAATGGAAGCCGTAGGAGGATTGGGGGGATAATTGCGTTGGCAATGTAGGAGGCTCCTCCCCTTATTCGGGCCTAAACTCGGCGAACTGCAAGTGCCAAAGCTACTCATTTTTCAGTGCGCGCACATTACACGCTCCAGCCACTGGTGACGCCGCGATCCCCCGGCGACGCTGACGCTGACGTTTGCGCTCCGCCTCGTGCAACTAGCATTTAGTACGCCCGTGTACGCGCAAATAATGGCCAGGGGACTCCCTGGAAATCTGACTCACTCGACGCCACACCGACCCTTTGTCGGCTTGCATCTATCGATCCGTTTCTCTTCTCTCGAGATTTGCTTACGAGCGACTTTGCCCCAACCGCGACGCCCACTTTTTCACGTGGCATATGTATCACCCGCGAAGTGGCGTCGGTGTTTTTCGATAGCTTCGATGTTTACCAGAAAAATCGCGTTCTTTCAAGTGTTTAACAACCTGGCTCCTGACTTTCTATTTTTCTGATAAAATATTTGTTTTGTAGATTCGCTTATTTAGTGCATTAAAGAGATATGAAAAGTTTGTTTGTGTTTTTTTTCTTCTTTATTACATAAATATTGCGCGCGATATGACTACACTGACAAAACTTAACGAACTAATATAGTGTACACTACAAAAGGGCCCGGTGAAAATAAATCGAAAATGGCTTCAGTAAAAGGCTTCATAAAACTGTTTATGTACATTGCAGGTGCTCGTTCTTATCGATGCTTCGGAATTTTGATTCGTCGTGCCAGCGTTTAAAGGTGGCATCGATAATTGGGCAAGAGTTTGACGAATAAAGATTTAGGATGTGGGAAATAAGAATCAACGGATCAAGTTTTTTCTGGCTGCCTGTTAACACGTTCCGAGCCAAAATCTGTATGCTGCGCGATTCACCCGTTTAGATATTAACTAACTTACATAGTGCAAAAATACATTTAACAAATTATGAAGTTTTGTAATGGCAACCTTCGAAAGTTTCATTTCGAAACTGCGAATTCGTCAGATTTATACTTAAGATAAGGATCCTACTTTAACATTCCGTTTGTCGCGTGTTTCTGCCAGGTGGATAGTGAAACGTTCAATTAATAACGTTAAAATTGGTTATTACAAACTTGCCTTTTTTTCTTCTCATTATTTTACGTATGCAATTTGTGGAAAAGAATAAAAACATTGTACGATGATTGATGACTTATTTTTTTATGTTCCTTGATCGAAAAAATTGATAATTTATACACAGACAGAAAAATTGCAAAAGAACCTGTGAGGTGCATCCGGCTATCGGTGTCCTGAAAATACATGCCAATAACCGAAGGTTAAAACTGGCATTTTTTAGCGAAAACTAGGATCCTGATTATTTTAAACAAATTGATGAGGACCTTCGAAGGGTAGCCGAAATAAGTGAATTTTACTTCACCTTGATCAACAATTCGCGTACATTACCGTTCAAGCTTTTCCCTTGTGTTCTCCTCCCGTCGGCTGAGCAATTTGCTTGGTGACAAGCAGCGCGCGTAATATGGTAAACCATGAATTTACTTATAGTACTAATTGTAAGCGGGAGTTTTGATTGCGTGACCTCTGGCCGTAAGGGACACGTTCAACTGGTTCCCTAAAGTCAGGGGTTAGTTGATGAATTGGATTAATGACTAACTGCTGTTATTTGATCCGGTAGACTAATTTCCACGTCAAATAGGATACTGCAAGTGTATTGCAATAGAATAATTTTCGGCAGCAAGCAACGGATATCGATATACTTATTTCGGCGGTGAATAAAATATGTATATAAAGCAACAAACTAAATAGACTGCTAATACCACTGGTTTTTTTTTAACAACACAATAAGTCATAACAGAAAAGTTACATAGTTACGAAAAGGAAAGCACGATGATATAAATACTATAATTCCAGGATTTCTTGTAATTTTAAAGTCATCGTCCAATATTTTTTTAAATAGTACTAAACTGTTTTGAGTATCTACGACTGCAGGCTACGCAAAGACGAATTCAACAGCTATAATTAAATTAAGTTAAAGTCATTGACAAAAGAATTCGTAAATTTTGTAAAAAAAAAAAATAAATAAATAAATAAAGAATAAACAGAAGGATAAAACAGTCAGGGTTGTCTGCAAAATGATGCGCTTAAAATAAACGCAATAAAATTATATAACAGTAGCCACTTCATACGTGGTGGATACGCGTAAAGTCAAATGCCCTGCGTGGTAAATGATAAATCCATCAAATCAATTACAGAATTATTCATTTACCTGTTTTACATCTCTCCATTGGCCCCCAAACATTTCTCCGCGCACCCCACTTTAGCAACCACTGGTATGTATGTGTACAAAATGAATCAAGCCATCTTGGCTCCGTTGGTCAGACTGACGATCGGTATCTAGTAAATTCTCCGGCTATAGAAGTTTAACAGACTGTCGTGTATGTACGCATGTCAGTGCATGACAGTCGAGCCAGCTGTAGGTGGCTGTAGCCGCCTGCTGGTAGTATAGTATAATTCGATATAATGCGAACATAATGTGACGTGCGTTGATACTTAATTAGTTTTAATGTATCGTAACCTGTATAAGTATCAAGCGTTTCTTAATATAAACTGTTTTTACTTTATTTAAACATCTAGGAAAGAGAATAGTTCCTAGAATTGACAATACATTGTTCGAAGAAGGTAAATCGAGATCTATTATGCCCTGTTAAACGAAATATCAACACAAATTTGTATCAATATTACGCGACATTTAATCTTTGACCCCGCGAATGTTAGATAATAACTTTCCTTACGATTAAAATGATGAACAGTCGACATGATTGCAATAATATTTTGCGATTAACAATATGTATAGCATATTATTAATTGATCTATTTAACGTGTCATGTTACGACAGAGAATTGTAAATCCACGTTTGTAAACATTGTCGGTATAACTGTATCGGTAACGTCCGCGCTGTAAAATGATAATTGTATTCGAGTATTTCTTATTGTATAACGTTGTTCTGTTCTAGGTGTACAAACAAACGTTGTAATAATGTTGGAATGGACGTACGATGGTATTAACAGTTCCATACCACGTAATGTGGGACCGGAATGCACGTATTCCTCGAGCGTGGAACGTAGAATAGTCGAAACATCATTTGTCTCGATATTCATTATTGGATGTATCGTTTGGGGCTACAAACATATGAAATTCCCAGCCCGAGTGCCATACGTTAATCACGATCGAGTCGGCAGAAGAGTATTACTAATTATTATGTCGTTAGTTTTTGGAATGGAGATCGGTTTTAAGTTCACTAGTAGGACGCTAATATACTTGTTAAATCCGTGTCATGTCATTACAGTACTACAGGTAATACGATTTAAAGCCGCTTATTTTGTATATAAGTACACGTATCGTTTATAATTATTTGTAATCATTGTTTATTCTGTAATACAGTTGTATTTGCTGGCAGCAGATCCAAGCCCGACGGTCACGGCTCTCTTCAGGATACAATTGAATTTCTTAAATGGACCGCTATTAGCGTATCTGTTCCCTGAAACAGAGTCTCGTAATGTGGGTTGTAATACTTTATGCATTATTGTTCTAATATCCCAAAATTAGAAATAATGGCAGTTTATATCTTCCAGATATTTGCTGATAAAGCAATGTATTACATTCAGCACGGCATGATGGTAGTAATACCATATTATTTGTTGAGGCTCGGAGGTATCTATCTACAATTAATTTAGTTATATAGCAGAACTCTGCATATCCGGACAATGTAAAACAATTTGACCTGATAAATACAAAAATCGTATATCTATTCCAATATAGAGCCCTGTTATATGCAATATAAATACAAAGTTCCTACCGTGAGGTACAAAAATTATTTAGTTGAGGGCCAAAGAACCAATTGTTCGGATAATCAGTTGCAAGTTGTATTAACGCTCTTTTGATTGTGGCGATCATTATCTACAGTCTTATCTTGATTCAGGTGCATACAATGTGGAGCCTCTATTCGACATGAGCTGGGCTATTTTTAGTTACGGACTAAATTTGGCATATCACTTTTGGATTCTTCAAACAGCTGCTTTTGTAAGTTTCATTGCAATTAATATAGATTCCATGTAGTTTTGGGGATACAGCAATTCACTTCTAATCATTATTGATTTCGTCTATTGTTGATTTCTTGATTCGATTCAATACAATTTCAATTTACGATTCAAAGTCAAATACAATGGATACGTGATACGGGATAGTGATAAGGGACACTATTAACACTCGTTTAATTTGCAATAATAGTTATTACAAAAACACAATATCTGATTGATCAAGTTCTAATATAATCCATTTTTTATATAGCCTGTGCAAGTGAACCTTAGTCATATGCTGTGCGCAGCTGTTTTGGATCCGTTCGATGGAGAAAATTATCGTTTATGGGCGGTAGTGCATCAAGCAATTTTATGCCCTACCCTATGCAAACTCTTATGCTACTGCTCCGACTTCTTCTTAACGAAGTTTCCTCCGACAAGAGTAAAAGCATCACTCGAATGTGCATTGCAAAGGAAAGCTTACAGATACAACAACAACGAGAATCTAATCGATCATTCGAATAACACAGGGAATGGGCATGCACGTGTCGATTAGTCGTTTATTTTTAAATGTTACGCCGATGTAATTTGTATGAACATTTCGTTGCAACTACGAAAGTACGTCATATGTAAGAAAATAGTTGGGTTTGTACGGCCACAATTCACAACTGTTTCACATCGGTGCGCGGTTCGTCAGGTTTGCCAGATGTTACACATTAAAATTGTAATTTTGAAGACTATGGTAAACGTTAATTTTATATTAATATTGAAAAAATTATCTCTGGGCAACACCTTACGAGATATATATTTTATACTAAATACGATGAAACAAAGTAAAGTGAATCAAAGAGAGGTTAATATTGAAGAACAAAGAAGACTAATATTTAAAAAACCATACCGGATATATTTTTCCCATCTCGATGTTCACAAAAGTATTTATCGTCAATTTAAGTAATGAATGCGATTGATAAAACGGGGCCATCGTAGGATTGTAATATTCAAATGGTACGAAAATCAGCCTGTTAAATTTGTAGCAAATATATTCACACAAGTATTGTATGTAATAAAAAGTCACACAAAGATGTAATAAGCAACAGTGAAAACATTTCTATCAACTGCTTATGTGCACCAACATTGTCGGTATATTTTTGTAAAGTAGAAAGAGCGTCATGTTGATGTCAATAACAATCATGTGTACAAAAGGACTATGCTTGATTACGATTCATGTGCTAAAGCGTATCAAACTGAATGTACCTATATAGAAATACAAAATATAAATTTGTACGAAATGTTCATATGCGAATGCTGGAATAAAATGTTGTTACTAAAATGTTTTTTTTAATGATTTCGTCAAAGGATCAGAATTCTTATTTTTAATCTATTACATATTCCTGTATTACTTACAGCAATAAGTTAATAGTTTTCACGTACACATCCCAAATCCATTACCGGAAGCATATTACCATAAGATGCTCCACACATCCCTCGTGGTTACGTTAATATCGATCGCGGGGTATTTCTTAAATTTGTTTTAACTATAACTGAGAAAATTACAGGCTGATACGAGGGAGTATAAATTTCCGGTTTCAATTACTCGAATGCATTTTATTCACTAACCGCAAAAAAGAAATTTGGCCCATGAGGGGATCGAACCCGCGACCTTCGCGTTATTAGCACGACGCTCTAACCAACTGAGCTAATGGGCCAACTTGACTCTCGTTGCGTTTTAGAACGTTTTCAACTAACTCGACTGTGCTTTATAAAAAAAATTGCAAGTATCGCGGATATACTATAAAAGCAAAAGATTGGCCCATGAGGGGATCGAACCCGCGACCTTCGCGTTATTAGCACGACGCTCTAACCAACTGAGCTAATGGGCCTCGTTGTTTCGCTGTTTTTACAAACAAATCGCGCGTTGCTGCAAGTCAATAAATTATAAACCATGTAATCTCAGACCACGCTAGTGTGGAATTAATACAGTACGCGCAGCTCGATCTTTTTGACCAGCCACACGACTGCTGCGAATTTTCTTTCAATTGTATACACCACTTTTGAAAGTCCCTTTCAACACTTTACATTTTATATATTCTCCCTATATTTCCTGAAACTTTCAGGATTTGTGTGTCGATAACGAGAATCAGCGCGAAGACTCCAAACATTTGACTTTTACTCTAACACGAGAAGTAATTTCGCAGGACCAAAATGATCATAGCCAGCTCTCAGCTTTCGTTCGTACGTTATAATTGGCGACTTTATATAGATAATTGGTAGTCATAGCGTTCGTTTGGCCTTTAGGGTTTAAGCGTTTCATGTCGGTTTTACTTCATCGAACTCTGTTTCCCTGTAAATGGAAGTTCGTGAACCTTGTATCGATTTCACTATTCATAGAAGCATCCAGGACCGGTCGGTGAACTGCCCGCTGTTATAGTTGATGTATCGAGGGTATATCAGCTAGTCTAACAATAAGTTTATGGCAGACATCTCGAGTTTAAAGTACGCCGATGGAACAAGTGCTGAGATACGAGACCTTGCGCGTAAAATTTTGTACTTGAAGAATTTCTTCACTAGGATCGATATACTAATACAACACTCCTGCGAATTAAAACTCTGCCTTCGGAATGCGAGTGCCATCAGTGGCGTAAAAATGATGGCGTTTAATCGAGTAATTGCTCACTCGAGAAATCTATAGTCTGTCCACGCAATTGCAATGCGTAATGCAATATATATGTTCCCGTTTACCATCACTCGCCTAATATGGTCTGTAATGCTCGATTTGCATTTTTCTATTCGACAAACGTGAGCTAAACGATATTTTTAGTAGCACGCGGAATTATGCCGAATGGTCTGTAAATCATGTAAAATATATAATTAAGAATCACGCGTTACAAAAACTCGTCGAAGGATCATTGCGGAATATTACAAAAAAAAATAATGACTGAATATTCTGTGCCAACCGAGATGCAAGTTAGAAGAAATAACGAAGGTGCAGAGTTCTAAATAAGGGACAGCGCGTGCAGAGTTTAATTTCCTTCCGTCGTGCATTGACCCGCGGTTACTTATGGTCGCATGAATCAAATATAAACGATATTTCAAAAGTATAACCAACGATAAAACCGATACGTCCGACGGGCAGGTTTCCATGCCAATTCAAGTATCTGCAAAGACGCAGAATTTTCCAACCATAAAGTGTATACAGTGTGTCGGAAACGTGAATTGGTCGAAAGGTCGTTCGAACGCGTTACACAACAAAACTGTACGCGTGCATCACTTTTTTTTTTAATCGTCATTAAAGTCCTAATAAATCACCGTACCGTACGTATGTGCGTCATTAACACTCGACGTAAATGTATGCCAGTCATTGTAAAAAATACTACACTTTGTAGAAGAATACAAAGTAGTTCGAGATTCTAAATAACAACTTCTCTTTCTTCCGCAATCGGAGTCTGGGGGGATTAAACAATTTCTGTGTGAGCCAAACGGCAAATATTAATTGCGTTAATTGAATATCACTCCATTGAGCAATATTGCCGAATTAAGTATTAACGATGCTGGAGTAAACGAACTCGATAATGACGTTTAGGACGCTCAAACGTTCAACGTTTGTAACGCACGGTGGCTTTCCGGCATACATACCAGAATCGTTTCGAAACTCGGTGTCCCGATGTATCTCTTTTAAATCCTAAAAAGCTCTCTCGGGAGTAACGCTGTTTACGATTAAACGCAAGCGTTCGCCGGTCTGTCGAGAGCGGCATGCGTCGGGGAATGAAAGTGATTGCGTAATCGACATATATGAAAGCCGGTATCGCGAGCGGGTGCAACGAGTTAAGGAGAGGAGTGTCTGCAGTTTCGTGCGGAAGATGCTGTTCGCGCGACGGCGAAAGTAACGCATGCAATTCGGAGTGATATTTTTGGATCGTTTTCCCCGTCTTCCCGTCGTCGTGGCAGCGTCAGATTTTTTTGTCGGGCGAAACTTATCTGCCCGGTATCATCGCGAATACGACGGAGAGATGCTTCCTTTTTCTTTTTTATCAGGGAATGATGTCAGGGTTTACGTCTCGGGGAGCGTCCCAAAAATAGTCCAGTTACTCGGGACGTTAGCCGTCGACCGGACGATCGAGTAAATAATAAAAAAGAAACGCCGTTTGGAATGTAGGAGAGACAAACACGCGAAGAAAATATTTCAGGTATAATCCGTCGCGGTGTTTGGTTACTATAAACGTAATCTTTTTATTTATCATTGGAGCCGCGTCTCGGTGCCGAGAAACAGTATCGTCGACGGTAAGTGTGCGAGCGTAAGGGCCATCAGGCAATAGGCGATTCCCTGTCGCCGCGATTTTTCTCCTGAAAACACCATTCTGACAATGGATTTCCAAGTAAAACGTGCTCGCGATTACGCGCGACAGCGAATCGCTAGTGCGTGGTCTCCAATACACGCCATGTAGAACTCGACTGTCGCGTGTAGCTGCGACCAGTGCGCGATGACCCTAAATCGGCAACATCGCGATTCCGCTTTCTTCCATCGCATCGAGTGCACTGAGGAGTTTTTTTTATTCTCGGATATTTAACCGCGCGCTTATCTCGAGATCCGAATCGATGTTGTCATCGCGCGAGTCTCCGAGCGGTACATACGCGTTCACCGAAACTCGACGGTCCGAAAGACGATCGGGACTTCGATTTCCCCGGTCCCCCGCCGTGGCATCGTACCTCGATCGCTTTCCTCGCAAAAGCTTCTATTCCACTTCCGGAAGCCCGTGCATCGCGGCCACCCACGCCACCAGCTGCTACTCCATCGATACGCGTACTCGTAATCATTCTATAGTTCAACGAACAGGCTGCGCGATGGAACGTCACGTGTGTCTGTCAGGAGTTTGGAAGATTCCCCTTGGTAGTGGTCGGAGAAGCGTTATAGCCAGACGGCTCATTGTTAGTCGCGATCCGAACACGACCGACGACGGTTCGGCATCTCCTCTCGCGCAATTTTTCTTCCCCTTCGTTTCGCGGGTAACGCGCTCTTCGTTTCGTGGAGAGTTATTCGAAATACGAGGGGGCCCGTCGTAAAAGAGGTCCAGTTTTAGTTTCGTTAATACTAGTGCTACTGGAGGTACTGTTCGATACGTCACTCGGTAAGACATTACTTCTCGAAGAGTCGTTCTCGTTGATATCGATACGATCGTGGAGATACGGCTATTTCCATTTGTTTTTCCATCGTTACGGGAATCGGAAATCGATAACGTTTCTATCGCGAGACTCTTAGGTACTAACGCTATATTCGATAGTTTTGCCAGCGAAATGGTAATCAGGAAAGTAGATTGAGCCGTTCCGAGATGCAAATTCTGCGCGCGAATCGAAAGGCAGAGTTTCTTTTAACGCGAACTGACAGATGTCAGCGTTCCCGTTACCGTAATCTTATCGCGCCACGATACAATTTTTATTCTCATTCCGACTTTGTCCTCGAGAACTCTCCTCCGGTCCGAACGAAAAATTCGTTGCCCCTATGATAATTAACAGCCGCGGAATATCTTGTGTACAACGGGAAGCGCGCAAAGTGAAAAGGATCGTTAAAAAGAAATTAATGTTATTCGAAAAATGAACATTCCTCGCGCTACCTGCCTTACCTGACGATTTCTTCGCTCGTTCTAATAACCGCGTTCAGAAAAATGATTGTTCGAAACTCAACGTTGCTCGGAAGTCTGACCTCGCTCGTCGGGACTTCACGTGCAATATTATTAGATCGTCAAGTACGAAATAAACTTGACAATACTACTCGCCACAAATTTCATACTTGACAACTTAATGATTTGATACGACGATAATAGTTGATTCCGAAATTACGTCACCTGTTCTCATGAGCGTCGACAGTGCGTTACATACCGGTCGAGTCGAAACACAATGGTTACAGTGCACGGATTTCGCTATCAATGTCAAGATTACGCGACATGCGTGCTTTTTGCGAATGGTCCCGTTTCGTGCGTAATCATCGCCATAGTCGCGCGCCAAAGGTCGATGCAGGTTTTCGAATAGATAGCGAACACTGTATCTGGTCGCTGTGCTTTAATCGAACGATATAATTCTGCTATCGGACGAAGCGGACCTCTGACCCTTTCCCGACTAAATAGTAATTTCCGATCAAATAAAAAGCCGCGGTTCAAATGTTTCCGCGCAACGGAACCGATAACGCTGTACAATAAAAATGTCATTGAATACGGGGTGTCCCACTCGAAGCTCGCAGCGCCATTATATCGTGGGATACAGGGTGTCGCGTTTGACATTTATAATTATCTCGTGAATTACTCGTGGTTAAAAAAGAAAAAAAAAGAGAACGAAATTTTCCAGCAGAACACGACGCAAATAAGATAATTGTTTCGTGCAACGCATAGTTCCCGGCAATAATTGTACGTCCATGCTTCACGCGAGACACTCGTATTTATTTTTCCCGTATTTGGATGAAATGCTCGACGTGCGACGCAAAAGCACGATAGGAAGCGGAAATGGGGTAGCCGCGAATTCCTCTTGTTTCACGCCGTAGACGGATAAACGTGCAAAAGATTTCGCAAACGGAGAAATTGAAAGGCGCTGTTCGTACAGCGCGACGGCAACGGGGGAAGATTTTACGTAACGCGCGACTTTGCGCGCGATCCTCCATGCCAATTTGGATCGAGCGATTTTATAATCGGACGGAAAGTAATGGGAAGGTTCGAATGTTTGAACGAAGCTCGGTTTTAGCGCGCAACGAGTGAGCTAATGAACGCACTCAAGCAAAACTATCGCGTAATTGCGGAAATTTTTGTTGTCGTACACGATACGTAATATAATTTCAAGTTGACTGTTAATCATACCACTTTCTTAATGATTGTATGGTCCTGAGAACGTTTGGCTACCGATAGCAATTATTCAAATTGAAATCACGTATAACTGAAAGTCACAGTGTTTTATTGATCAATAGGGATACCACCCCTTTGACTCCATAACTTCTGTAACGGTTGAGCTATTCTTAGAAAACTTGTGCTCTTGCAAATTTAACGTTCACGGAGTCGTGAAAGATTTCAAACACGCGGTAACGTGTTAAATATTGAACCATGAATGAGCGTGTATACAAAATGTTTCTTTAACCCTTTGAATACCACTGGGACGTGCATGTGCCAAGAAATTTCCACGCATCTCAGCGTCCACTAGAACCCTTTAAATAAACTTGGTATATGTCCCAATGGTTCATCTTTTTCTTATTATTCATTTCAATTTTATTTTTGATATTATAATAACAAATAGTTATAATAATATTTTGTTGTATACTTTTTTTTCAATCGGGTAAAGATGAGCCGACAATCGAAACGACCAAAGGTCATTGAAGATGACATCATGGAAATTCCGGAATCAGACGATTCCGGTTCTGATTTCGATGATTTTGATGATTGATACAACTGAGACAGACTGTCTCAGTATTCCAACACCAGTTGGACACACGTGTCCCTGCAATAATTTACCATTGGAAGGAATATGGCCCACCCCCCCCCCCCCCCCTAAATCCCCACACCTTTATTTTTTTTAAAGGAGCCCGTTTTCAGGTTATTTGAAATCTTCTAATTACGTTTTTGGAAAGAAAAATGTAATTCGAAGAATTCAAAATTGGTATTCGAAAGATTAAAATTGAACAAACGAGATTCAATACTTATCTGGCAATTCCAATTTGCACGAGTAGATCGATGATTCGTTCTTCAAGGTCGCTCCGAATTCGAAAATATTTAACACTCGCATTATTATACTTATTGTTTAGGCAGGTACCAATTAGTTTTTTTTCCTATCGTTGTTTTATCTCTTCACTGCAATTTATTACCGGTTGGGTGAAGCCAGTTTACGTAACCAGATGTGTGGAAATAAATGAAAAAACTATCCGCGCGGGCAGTATGCAGACGTATCTACAGAACCGTAATATTCTATTATCGTGTTACGTTAAATGTTCGTAAAATGTTGGGACGGTACATGCTTTTTATAAGAATTAATATACACCCAACATGATTTATGCTTTTATCGCATCGTTATGTTTCTCGATTGCTAATAAATCCCAGCAAAGTTTCTCGCTCATTTCCGACTCATACATTTGATCACGATTTTTAACGTACGAGGGTTCGCAGAACAACCGGGCGATTGTTCATCATTTGTCATTTCTCAGCATTTTACATGTTTATCGACACATAAATGCACGCGTCATGATTGGCCGCTTGACATTCAGAGTTACCTCGAGCGAAAACGATTTACCGGTGACGTCTATCTACTTTTAAGAGATACGCGCAATTATCTCTCGTTCTATTCGTCATTAAACAAAGTATTGTAAGCAGAACTTCTGGGTCTCGCGACGTCCCTCTCGAAAAACAGTAAGTTCTGCTTGAAACATATGTTTGATCCCGCTTGAAACTTAAAATACGACACCCCGTATATGTGTACTTGTACACCAGGGTCGCGACAGTGTACGTTTCCACCAGATAAGGTACACTTGAAATTTTTTACTTTTCAGTCCAGCAAGCCAGGCAACCATGGTTAAGGCGTACGCCGGTGTGTTGGTCGTTGCGGATATCCTGCTAGTTTTCCTGAAGATGCTGTACTACATCGTGGAGAGGCTCTACAGAATTTTCGTGCCGCCCGAGGAGGCGAACATCGCTGGAGAAATTGTTTTGGTAATACTTACGATCACGGTTGATCGTTGCACGATCAATGTTTGGCGCGAACAGTAAACGAAACTTACGTCTCTCGAGAATTATTGGGATTAAATATTACGAACTGGGCGAATATATAATTGTGTGTCTCGGATATTGACCCTTATAGTGCCGAACAACGATATATGGATAGAAGGCGATTCGCTATTCGCATCGCGAAAGAACTCTGTCACAAAATAAATTGGAAATTCGTAGGGAAAAATGGCTCGTCATAGGCGAAAGCACAAGCTTCGCAGTTTAAAACGAGCCTAAACGAAATCCTCGGAAACTTTTAATCATAAGCATAAAGTTTGAAGATTTCAAAGACCTTTAATTTTGACGAATACTGTACGTCAAATTGGCTCGGTATTGTTATTTTTACCGTCGGCACTAAAACGGTACAAGCTCCGCGCGCAAGATATGAAATATTACGTATCGATAATTGCGTTTCTTTGATTGCGCGTAAAGGTGACGGGGGCGGGACACGGCATCGGCAAAGAGTTAGCGTTGAAGTATGGATCCTTGGGCGCGACTGTTGTCTGCTGGGACCTAAATCCTGAGGGAAACGACGAGACCGTGAATGAAATTAAAAAGCTGGGCGCCACTAATGCCTACGGCTACAAGTACGTTCGCAGGCATCGTCATGTATTTCTTCTCCAATAATAACGAATAACCTTTGACGCGATGCTTCATTATCGAGCATTCAATTTCCTCTATAGTTTACGGCTCTTGCGTTTGATTAGACGGAAATAATTGTCGGAACAGCTCGCGCGGCGTGCAGTGATTATTTTATCTATGTTTTGCAAGGTGCGACGTGTCGAACAGGGAAGAAGTGCTCAAGGTGGCTGAGAAAGTAAAAGACGAGGTTGGCGACGTAACGATTCTTGTTAACAATGCTGGCATAATGCCCTGCCGTGCTTTCCTGGATTTCACGCCGGAGGAAATTAGGCGAATAATGGATATCAACGTTTTGGCACACTTCTGGGTATGCTCGTAACCATATCCATTTACTGTATCTATCATTCTTCTCAAACCGTGAAACCTCTGCTCTCTTTTAAAAATGTTTTTTTTTTTTCATTGAGGGATTTCATTGGAGGGGAACTGGGCACAATATATTCTGAAAAGAGCAAACTTCGAGAGGATTAAAAAAAATATAATCGGTTTTCTGACAATTTCAGCCTAACCTCTTAAGGTGATTAGGTAGGTGTAAATGACGACAATTTTGACGACAATTTCATAGAATGGAATGTACAAGATCATATAAAAATTATAAAAAAAAAACAGGGAATATCTCACGGACACATGGCTCTTCGCATAAACGTTTATAAATCGTTTTTTAATTGTTTTCCTGATATTCAAGGTACCGATAAACTTTATGCAAGAGGTCGCACCTGCATCTCTTTCCATTAAGTCATAATGCAGTATAAAAAAAAACGATCATTTACACCTGCCTAGTCCCCTTAACAGTCGAGTTCGATCAAAGTTCACAATAACGTGCTCAAAATCATGACGTGAAAATTCAAAAATTCAAATTCATGACATGAAAAACGTTAGCGCGAGTCGAAAGAAAAGTGAAAAACGGTTTTGCCGACGTGGCGATTGTAAAGGGAAAGGTGAAATGTTTTTCTCGTACGTCGCAGACGCTGCAAGCTTTCCTGCCGGCCATGATCCGGAAAAATCACGGTCACATCGTTGCACTTTCATCGATGGCTGGATTCATCGGCGTGCCAAACTTAGTTCCTTACTGCGCCTCGAAGTTTGCGGTGAGAGGTAACGAGGATTGATTCCGTAACGCTCGTTCATTTCATTATTCGTGATTCGCGTCACCGTTACAATCTTTCCAACGATTTTATATAATTTCAGGATTGATGGAATCGATGAAAGAGGAGTTACGGTTGGTCAACAAGGAGAAAGTCTCAAATATCAAGTTCACCACCATCTGTCCCTACATCGTCGACACGGGTCTTTGCAAGAATACCAGAATCAGGTGAGAATCCCTTTATGCAACGATTTGACGAAGGAGAAATGATTATCCTAAACAATGAAATGCCGTGGCATTTACTCATCCGTTGTAATCTTTCATGCAGACTAGATTATTGGATCAAAGGTACTAAACAGATATAAAGCACCGAATTAAACTGGAAACACACTATCGTCGGTTCACGTGAGCCCACGTGCTATCGTGGTGCCTGTGTTGAGCGTTGTGTGTGTGTATGTTTGATACGCGTGACGTGACGTTAGCGTAGCTCCGATACGTTTAAATCTATTCAAAATGCACACCCTACACTTTTTTCCCCGTGACGTGAGTTGCCTCGATAGAACGTGAGCTCGCGTGACACGACGCAAGGATAATGTATTTTCAGCTTTAAAGGCGATCGGGATAACAATTGCAACGATATATAGATATTCGTGTCGCGATTTTCTTACGAACAATCGATTAACAGAATTACCACATTCTCGTAGGTTCCCTGATCTCTTGGCGATTATTCCGCCTCAGGAGGCAGCTGCACAAATAGTCAAAGCGCAGAGACAAAACATCTGTGAAATATCCATTCCCGGAATCTGGATCTACGTAAATAGCATCGTGAGGTACGGAAACGCGTATCAATCGTTTATCGATTTTCTAATTTTGCAACGTAGATAATATGTCTTTTGATCTTTGTCGCAGATGTTTACCGCAGCATTGCTGCACTACCTTACTAGATTTCGTAGACTCTGGCGTCGATCCGGACATTTAATCGACGCCAGTTATTTGGAACTACAGCTTCGATGCGGCGATCGAGCGGAAACCGATGCTCGACGATATGAGTCTTATGTGTACGAAACTGTGTTTTGTACTAACCTCTTCAGTTCGTCGCAGAGCGCAACATCGTTCCGCGATTTCGGGAGTTCGATCTGTAAAGAATATTAATCGGTTCGTCGATGGTCGGTGCCTGATCAATTATTGTATGGTAATTGTACGCGCGATCAATTTTAAATGTGCTCGCACCGATCGGTGTATTTGATGAATCGTACAAATTCACTTAGCGATAAGCAAGAATTTGTTTTTACGATGAGTGATATGGATGCTATTTAAAGAACATGGTGTTGTTTTTTTTTTTTTTTTACTCGTAACTATGCGTTAACGATATAATCCACTGGTGTCCCTCGATCACCGTTTGCCATATCATCTTTAGTATTGCGCAAACTGTAATTTATGACGTGATTCACGACCTGTGATTAATGAAGTTGTACTCGCGTATTTTTCGGCATATTAGTAATAAAAGAGGATAAGTGTTCTATCGCACGTGTTTGTTTTTTATCTTCGTCGGCGGATCTGTGCGCCCAATGTTTACGAAGCCAAAAGTAAAATCCTCCTTTCGGGATCATTATTTTTATTTTCCTGAGTTCAGGTCAACGTACGTATGTACGTGACATAACGCGCGTCTTACAAAATTACAAATAAACAGAAATCCAGGAACGGGGATGCGTTAACAACGTTGCGGGCAACGAACGATACGTATAAAAAATAACCATATTCCAGTATCTTGACTAAAATTCACATCAATCTAACAACGATGCGACGTCCTAACATCGACATCGTCGCGCAATATATTAACACGTTAAGTGCTCCGGTCGACGGATAGTCGATAAATGTTATAGGCATCTTTATGGCTTTATAATTTACTCGGTTATCAGATATTGTATTCATCATTAAAATAGTAAATAATAATAACGAGTAAATAGAGAGAAAAAAACAACGGTATTGCGCGAGAGACCGACGCAGACTGGGGCCACACCTGTGCAAAATTCAACGTCCTTTCGTACGCGGGTGATTTTATTTACAAACAACGTATATCTATATATGTACAGTATGTACAGATATACATTGCTTGTAAATAAAATGTATGTACAGGATGTACAAATATACATTGCTTGTATAGAGACTCACGCGCGAACGAGCGGACGCTGAATTCTGCACCCGTGTGGCCCTAGCTTAGGCGCTGCTACACAAGCAACGCGTGTCGATTACACCGGGGCACTCGAGGCGTTAAAGCGTATCGGACACATTTATCAACTGTCCGACGTATCTTTAAAAAGTTTATTCAAACCCTCGTAACCTTTTAAACCAACTTTCGCGCCAGCTACGCGGCAACCAAAAGTCACCGCTGCTTGCAGAACGCTTTGAGTGATAAATTCTGTACGACTACATTCCAAACTTTCGATGTTATAATTCTGTTTAATGTCGCGTCTAGGAATATCCTTCCCACCGTCGTCCAATCGTTCCGCCTCCGCCAGGCGATCGCTCGTGAAATCCATTTTCGCTTTATTCAAACGGTACAAAACGGCTGCATTGAAAGTGTCGCCCGCCCCTAGCGTGTCCACGACATTTTGGGGCGGAAACGCGGGTGATTGTACTATAACATTATCCGGCGTACGAGCCATTGCACCTCTGTCCCCCCATGCGCAAATGATAGTTGCCCTGAAACAGCACATCGTTAACGACACGTCGACTTTCGATATCCAAAAGAGGAACAAATCTAGACCATGCATTTCTGACTATTTCTAAAGCAAGCAAACACATGTGATTTCTTGTAAAATAATTTTCAGTAGAATAGAAATTCTATAATTATTTCGACATCAGCGACCCGAAATACACTCGATAGAGCAAAAAAAAAAGTTTGGAGATCCGAAGATCCAGAGATGCGAATGATCTAGATTTAAGCCCCAAAAGAATTTATACGTGAACATACCCTGATTTAGCGTCCTCGCTAATGTGCCTGAGCGTCTCGCTCATATTATCGTAACCCCTGCTTTGAGCGAACTCCTTCGATATAAAAGCGACGTCCACGTAAGGCAACAGATCCAAGAGCTCTTGCCTGGGACGCTCCAACTCTACGCTGACCGTAATTGGAACGCGTGACGGAGCGTTTCCGTGCGTCTCGGGATGACGATTGTTCGTCGCGTTATTGTAACTTTCCACGCACTGCATCATCGACAGCACCTCGTTGAGATTTCTCCCCTCGAAGTGGATCCACGTGTAATCCTCCAGTCGTAGCCGGCCGAAATCCTTTAACGTTAATTCCGGCAGACTCGGATTGTGATGCAAAATCGTGCGAGATCCGGAGCTCAGGCTGAGTATGACGGTCGACGTCGGGCAACCGATACCCTCCGCCATCGGGCATCGTGAAAAATCGATACCCCTCTTTCGCATATCATTTTGCAAGAAATTCAAGTGCTCGTCGCCGCTGAGGATACCAAAGAATTCGCAGGGGCATCCTAACAGAGAGAGGACCGTGCAAGTATTTGACGCATTACCACCTCTTTGCCATCTATACTCTACAGATCTGTAAATTCCATTGCAATCGTCAAACGAACAATACGGTGAGGATAAAAGGGAGAAACTTGTAACGTATCGTGGGTCCGATTTTCAATCGATAATTCTAAGTATTTCAAAGTACGGAGGATTATTAAGATATCGTAATAAATATAAAAAAGGACGTTTATAAAAGAATGATTTCTAAACTGTACAATGATATATCAAGAAACAAGGTCTTGTCTTGGGCCAAGTACAAGTACGCGAGACTAGACCTTGTATCTTTTCCGAAAAGAACGAACAGGGGTTTTCGAGGTCGATATATTACGAGGAAAACATTCGTCAGAAATCAAGAAGAAGAAAATTTAACATTTCGCGCGATAACTCTCGTAATTTACAACTAGCGTATTCCTTGATAATTCTAACTTGTATGTACTTGGCCCGGGACAACGGCTTGTCTCTTGATAAAGCTGAACGAAGTCACTGTACGAATGACTCTGCACATAAAACAAAAATAGCGCGATTCGGGCGGACGTGTTTACGTTTACATTGATATCAGCTGACTGACGTAAACAATGAATCATGACGCGCGAGCGCGCGTAAAAACTGTTGCTCACCTTTGATCGGAATCCTCTGTAGGAAAATGCTCGCAGGTCTGAACGATATCGAGGCACGTTAAACCGACGCACAGGATCCTTCGTTGGCTCGACTCCGTTACTGGAGACGCGCCAACGATTCTCTCGTAAAAACTCGAAATCATGTCACACTGTGAGATTCCTGGCGCACGAATTCTTACGACGCATGCCGTCGTCGAAAGTCGTGGAGACTCTGCCTGTCACCGATCGATCGACGCTATCGAATTAGTCGACTCGATAACGCTCGGCTTATGGCTACGAACATGGAAATATTTTGTTTCATTCGCTATCTGAGAGATTAAGGCGGATAAATCGACGTTTTTGGATCAAATTCACTTGACCCTTAACACCGGGGGGAACTTTGACAACGCATTTTACGTCTGTAATCGGTTTCGCTGCGAAACTGTTTGCGAATTTTACGCAAAGGAATGATAGTATCGTGGGTTTTGTTTGATAGGAGTTTTTAGTTTTTCGATATCGATGCTCGGGACTTGTTTCTAAATTGGATTGAAGGAGAATTGATTTTTGCGAATTGTTGGGTTAACTGCTGTATCGGTAACAAAAATGAATTGGTTATGTTCGCTTTGTAATAAAGCTGAACAATCTCAATTTAATCTGAGCGAACCGGGGCACGTGTGTATGCTAATTTTCAAAGCCTAATTCTCACAATTTTCTTAATCCGTGCACTTATTTCTGAATCATGAATGAAGTTTCCACCGAAAGGTTGGAATTGCAGTCGAGCTCCCACTGTTACCAGCAACCGCGAACCGCTGCGAACTACAGAAAACGTCTACACGAATCTACAGCAGCACTGAGCGAACAACAGGGAAAATGCCAATATGGCAACGAAAGCGATATCGTAGAACGTTAAAATACTTTTATTCGCGGGCAGAATTTACGAGCTCGATATCGTTGACGCGTCGTTAGACGGGATTACAGATTGTTGGTCTCGATAACGACAAGAAAATATCATTTTCTTTAATAGACGATATCTATGCGGGTTACACGTGGTTTAGCATATCGGAGCTCAGACGTATCGTTTACAGACGCAAATTATCGGCTCGCTTTTATCTCGTTTTGATTTTTGGCTGATTTTTAAATTACTATGGATCCTCGACTTCATAGAAGGACAGAGGCAGAAAAGGGTCCGGGTGATTTGGTTAGTGGCATAACCTTACGTGTTACGACTTCCACTTTATTCGCGTTCATTGTTTCGGAGCAAAATAATGAGCGACGCTCATTTCGACGCTGGTCTAATGATTTCCGTTATATTAGCAAAAACATTTTGAGGGTCTACATTAATCTGTTGATAGATAAATTGTATATACGCGCGCGTTCGATGAACAATATTTTATACAGAAAGTTCTATGAACTTTTGTATTACCAAATTCGTGATCTATTTAACGAAATGCTTTCAGCCTAAATATTTTGAACTTTGTATCAGAGTCAATTTTGTACAGGTAGTCGAATGGCTAAACGAAGCATCCTTAAACCCGGCGGAGGATGTAAAAGTTACAAACTTATGTAAGGTTCAAGAAATCTTGGTAAACAAAGAACCACAGTTGCTCTCCTTGTACCTGGACGAGGCATTGCAGTTCTCTTTAGATAGGAACTCAGAAGTTAGGAAAACAATTACAGGGTTTCTCGAGGAAGCTGGGTAATTATTATTCGTACACGATTACTCTCGGTCGCGTTAAGCTTCCACGAAGAACACCAAGAGCTCAATGTATTTTATGTGCAGAGTAAAACAACCGGAAGTGATTCCACGTGTAGTTCAAGTACTCTTACGGTTGGTCTCGGATGAAGCGTCAGCTGTAGCTAAAAGGGCTCTTAGGGCTAGCGGTAGAATACTGAGAGCCGCTTTAAAATGGATAGCCAGCGCGTCTGTGGTAACGCCAGAAATGGAAGTGGCATGGACGCAACTCAGTACCCTAAAGATCCAGATTATAAACATGATCGACAGCGACAACGATGGGTAAGATCCGCACGATCTTCTTTGTCTTCGTTACCACATTCATTGTTTTATCGTCTAACGCATCAATTGAAACTGATGTACTTTTCAGCATCAGGACACAAGCAGTGAAATTCCTGGAGGGTGTTGTATTGATACAAACGTACCCTGACACCGATTCCCCAAAAAAACCAGACGATTTTTCTTTGGAAGACATTCCGCTAACTTTGAAAATCGCACGCAGGCGAAAGCTAGAAGAGGAAGCGAATCACGTGATGGATTTATTAATTAAATTCCATGGTTCTCCACATGTTAGCAGCGTGAATTTAATGACGTGTATGGGATCACTCGCATTGATCGCGAAAACCAGGCCGCAGTTTATGCCTGGTGTAATACAAGGTGCGCAAAAGATCTTACGAGGTACTTCTCCATTTCTTTTCAAAATTCATAATCGAAGAACTTTAATTTAACAGCTTTGCAAAGGCTGCAGCATGATTTACCGCCAACGTTATCGGACTCTCAAGTAACGAGCGTTCAGAAGCAGCTAAAATTAACCCTATTAGGATTGATGAAGCACCCGGCTAGCATAGAATTTGCAAACACCATAGCTAAGCAATTGACACAGCTCGGTGCAAAAGAACAAGAAATAATTAAAGCGTATCCAAAACCGGAGGACGTTCGACGTATAAAGAAACGTCAGCAAGTAAGTAAATTAACGTGACACAATTCTCTAGTCGATTTTATTTCAACGATACTTAATTATCGGCAAATTGATTTTTATTGCATAATTTTCAGGAAGCAGCAGCCGCATCCGCTGCTAAACGCGCAAAGCTCGAAGCAGCGCCAATAATATCAGAGGAACCCGAGGTTGTACCCACTCCGGTACCAGCTCCAATTAAGCTACCAGAGCTGATCGAACTTTCCGAGACTTTCATTGGCGAAAGATTGAGCGTCGAAATCGCTACGGATCTGGTGATGGATAGCATGGTACGAAATACACTTTCGTTTCATAATTATCATATAATACACGTTTACGGAAACTTCCGACGTTTATAGGCGTGGGTACCCGACACCATGACCACAATTTTCCAAAGAGAATATCAGCCCACTGCAACGACTGACATCAACGTTCAACGTCAGACTATCGCCAAGTTATTAGCATCGCAAATCAAGCAAGCTAAAGCGAAAAAGAAGAAGGACGCTAAAGACGAAGACGCTGTGATGGAAGATTTGATAAAGAATCCCACTATTAGCGTGGCGGAGGCGAAGCGTGAACGAAAGCGTGAGAAAGATCGTGAAAAAGAGAAGGAGGCGAAAGCGTCTCTGGAAGCTCACGAAAAGTCCCTCGCGAAAGCGAGGAATCGTTTAAAAGCTTTAAAACTGTCGGAAGTGACGAAACCACTACCCAAAGACGCGAAAGAAAGAATGCTGTTAATGGCAGTGACTAGAATCTTGCTTGCCGAGAAAACGGCAGTTTTCGGTGGCGTGGCAGGCGTAAGGTAAATTGATGAAATTGATGAACAAGTACAATTATCATGTAATCGAGTTTTATGATGGAATTGGTTACAGGTCGAAAATTTTGACGACACTAGCGGCAACGTTCAACCCGTACATTAAAGAGGCAGTATTACGGTATATTACCGACGACATGAGAAATCGTTTAGATTTAGCTTTAGGCTGGTTATACGAAGAATACGCGTTACTTCAAGGTTTTCAGAGGCGCACCACCCTGTGTACTAAGCCCAAAGAAGCTCCGCATCAAGCTTACAATTTTCTATTATGTACTTTAGTATCCGCGATAGATTTGGTTCAGGGTAAAGATCGGGACACGCTGTTGTACAGGTATTAAAGGGCATTCATTACTCGGGAAACGATAATAAGAGGAACGGTGTAAATCAATAGGAATGTCTTTTTCAAAAGGTTATACCTGGAAGCTCCACTAATTACCGAGGATGCCGTGGAAGCCTTAAAAATGGTATCCTCCGATGAGACGAGAGGCTTGGCGCCGTTACAGCTATTAAAAGAAATGGTCATTCGAAGGCCGACCAAACAACTTGTTTTTCTTAACGTGCTGCTATGTCACACCGGTCACGAAAACAACACGGTGAGCACTGATTCAATAATCGTCATCGGACGAAACATTGAGATGATGTAAAAAAAAAAATAGAAAGAACCCGTATCAATCGTAATCGTTGCCTGTTTTTAAATAGATAAGGGAATCCGCTATACAATTAGTTTGCCAGCTCTATAGCCGATCCGAGTTAAGTAAGCTCATAGAAGAGTACGCAGTTCTTTATCTAGGTTTTCTGCGTCTTCACATACCACCCGAAATTGTTTTTGGCCAGGATCGAGGTAGGACGCAGATAGAAACACAATGGACAGAATCGACAACGCGGGCTTGTCTGGGCTTGTATCTAGCTCTCTTGAGCGAGCATCAAGATTTGATTCACGAGTGGGTCTTCAATTTTTATTCTCGATTCGGAGAATCAAGAATTTTTCACTGATTTTTCCCTTTGCAGATTGGCAAGAGTTTACACGTCGATGGGTGCTGATGTGAAACGTATGGTACTGAGATTAGTAGAAGGACCGGTGAGATCCTTGGGCATGGGCAGCCCGCAATTACTGGCCCTTGTAGAAAATTGTCCGAAAGGTGCCGAGACATTGGTTACGAGAATAATTCACATTCTGACGGAAAAATGTAAGCTCAATTTATATTCGTATTGCACGTTAGTTCCTCGTGTATCGGATAACCAATTCCTTTTTTTCCCTGCAGCCCCTCCAAGCGCCGAACTAGTCGCGCGAGTTCGAGAACTTTATCAAACCCGGGTCTCCGACGTTAGATTCCTAATACCCGTATTAAACGGTCTAACGAAAAAGGAAGTGATATCCGCGCTTCCGAAACTCATCAAATTGAATCCTATAGTGGTTAAAGAGGTAACGAGTCTACGCGATGGTAAACTTGAATAAGTAGGTAGCCCATATTACAAAACTAATCCTAATTCACAGGTATTTAATCGATTACTTGGTACGCACAATAATGAGAGCGGTGTGCCTCATACATCCCCTATTACACCCGCGGAATTGTTAATAGCTCTCCACAACATAGATCCGGGTAAAGCGGAGCTAAAGACGGTTATAAAAGGTGTGATATTTTATTCGGTAAAACTAACCCGACCTAACCGCGACACGACAGTCCCCGTAATTTGCCTCTGTAACAATCGTTTTCAGCCACGTCTCTCTGTTTCGCGGAGAAGCAAGTCTATACGCAAGAAACAGTTGCAGTCGTCATGCAACATCTCATGGAGATGACACCTCTGCCCACGTTATTGATGCGCACCGTCATACAGAGCTTGGCTCTCTATCCACGACTCAGTGGTTTTGTCATGAACATACTGCAGCGGTTGATCCTGAAACAAGTTTGGAAGCAACCGAAGGTCTGGGAGGGTTTCGTGAAATGTTGCGAACGAACTCAGCCGCAGAGCTTCGCCGTGATTCTACAGTTACCGTCGGCGCAATTAGCGGAGGCACTGAGGATGGCCAGCAATTTACGTGGCCCTTTGTTGGCGCACGTGGAGGCATTTGCCGAGAATCAGGTAACTCAATGCCATTTACATATCTTTCCCCGCTCTATCAATCATACTTTCCTTATCGATCGAATACGAGGAGGAAAGAGAATATTGCTTATACGAGATTGATGATGGGTTTCAGAAAGCGCACATTCCGCAATCGATAATGGATGTTATTCAGGGTAAATCACCTTGCGACATGCATGATGAGTTTGATATTGTGAGTAAAAATGCTTGTATATAAAGAATCGATTTTTTATACCTTAAAAAAACAAATAAATAAATGAACTGATCACAAACAAGGTTTTCCTTGCATTTCTTTCAGGCACCACCCGGCGATTATCCGAACGAACAAAAACCAGATACAATGGAAATTGATATTTCAGAGCCAGCTCCCCCTGGTTTAGATTAGCATAAACCCATTCCAGTGTTGGGATCCGAATCATCGTCTACAGATTATCCCAGCTTTAATGAATTTATGTTGTAAATCGTACGTTAATTCTTTTTACACTTTACCACAGAGCGGAGAATTCAATTTCTTGTGTCCGAAGGTAGATTATCAATTCGGAAGTTACAATCATGCAGCAATTTTCGGAGGAAATTCATGTAAATCATTTCAAGTCTCACCCCCTTGTAGTGATAACGAATTTGTACAAAGAATTTTTTGTTCAGATTCTGAACATGCGATGTCTGGCGCTAGGGATGACTTTTATTTTTTATTCCTAGGATACTGTCTGTCGACATATCGAGAGTGATATCAACTTCGATCGATTCGAATCTTTGGTGCTCGATTAACCCGTGATCGACTCGGTCACCGATCAAACTTTACTTGTGTCTCGACTGGGATCAACCAGAAGATTCTCAGTTCATTGGGAATTTAAACTTATAAAAAGTACATTTATTTTTACTTAACGTCCATAGTGTATGAATGGATTCCGGGAGACCAAGCGGTACGCGATTACAAGAAGATTTACATTTTGCAGATTATGAAAGAGCAATGAGAAATCTGTGAAAGAAACACCTGATTCAACGCGCGTCTATTTTGCTACTATTAAATAATAATTATCGTGTACATACATCACCTCTTTGTTCTCACCGCACTACTTTCCCCTCTTCTTTTAACGTGCAATGTGATACTTTGCCTCGTAAAATATATTTGATATGTATCTAGTACGATTCGTTCGATATAAAACTTGTATGCGATTCGCACATCTGCGATCTCAAGAAGTAAGTAAAACAGTTATTGAAAAGACATTTCGCGCCGAAGTGCCAATATTTGTTTCATTTACAAAGAAAAGTAATGCTGCGGTTTATTCTAAAATGTATTCGTTACGTGACATCAATCTTGTTTTGCTTTATGTAAATATCATAAGACGTACACGGAAAGGACAAAGAATTAGTAAGCAAAATTGTTTTGTATCAGATTAATGGAACATTGAAATTTTATTCTTGTTCAAAAATCACTTTAATATCGAACGATGTAGAACGAATAAAGAAAATATTCTCTGTTACATAAATCACAAGCTTCTCCCGTACATTTTCCCACAGGTACGACGTGAAAATTTTCGATTTTAAAATTTGATGGATAAACTGCCCAGTTTAACCGTCACAACTGGTACTTTCTGTTTTATCCAAGTATTACCCGAAATCGACTCCAGTATCCAACAAATCGCGCAACATGAAAGACGCCTTTTTTGGAAGTATTCTGCAAACACAGAAACCTTATTTTCACACCAGCGATACCCACCCGAATACAATGCGCGCAGAATTCAAAATTTACATAATATTCACCTGAGAATATGTCCGAGGTAAAGCAAATAACCAGGTACACTGAATTCCTCGTAATTTCGGCGGACGCCGTCTAAAATTTGTTTTGCCGCCTCTGCAGCAGGAACTGTACCAAAATAGCTCGGTATTCTAGGCATCAAACGAACAAGAAAAAAAGAAATACATATAATCCTGAAGAAACATAGTGCTATGCTTTGATCGCTTACCTAAAACGAATATTTGTTGCTGCCTCTGGTCCAACGATTAATGGATATACATGAATTAACGTGATTTTGATATTGCTGTTGGAATGCCTGAATTCCGTGTGCAACGATTCGGCTAAGCCCTGAACAGCAAATTGTGCGGTCGATAAGGGAACTCTACTTTTTCTACTGGGACCGGTCGACAATCCAGCCACGGAGGACAACAGTACGATGTGTCCTTGCCCTACGCGTTCCATAAAAGGCAAGACGGACTCCAATAACTGTCAGAAAGGAGAATGTTATTCCTCGAACCTACGTTACTCTCTGCAAACTATACAAACTATGCGTCGTATTGCATAATGATAATTTACCCAAAAGTGACTGAGCACCCTCAAGTTAATGGTATGTTTTATTTCGAGCTCATCCCAATTCAACGTCGTTGGACTGGGTATGCCGCAACAATGGAAAAGCATCGTAACTTCTCCCAAATCCATTTTAATATTATTTACCACCTCCGTCACCTAGATTACATAGTGGCATTATTTTGAACAAAGTTAAGGTCTCATCCATAATATTACCACACATAAATTCCTAGTATGCCCACATTTTCTTTATCCTTCACATCGCAAAAGTAAGCTTTGGCTAAACCTAACGATCGAGTGGTAAGCTCCACGGTAGCTTTGCAATTGTCAATGTGAATGTCCAAGCACGCTACGGTAACACCCAATTGGCACAAATGAATCGCCAGTTCTCTACCCACTCCTCGTCCCGCTCCAACCACCTGAGCGATAAGATAGACTTTTTATGTTCACAAGAAACTGTTTTCTAGCTAAAATTGCAATATTACCATTGCGATTTCTCCATGAAGGCTTTTCAAAGGTGGCGGTCTAAATGTTCTATACAGAGCTGTTAAAATAGCGAAACATATTCCAGTCAAAAGTGTCACCAGATCTAACATCAGGACAAAAAGAGAGTACAGCCTTAACAGCATGTTCGGTGGTTTGATGTGCCACTGATTCTCCTGAAATACAAACCCATTCTTATTCATGAATCGCTCTATCCTCCCCTAATGAAAATCTACTAATAATTCAATCGAACACTTTCCAAACTCGATTATCCATTCGTAAAGTCACTTTCACTGGATTACAATCCCAGATTATCGATATTTTTTGTTAAGAATAACTCATTACTTTTCGCTCCTACTTACCATCTCTCAAAATAACGTAATTATAATTATACATGCAAACAAGTGATTCGAATGAATTAAATCAGTTGGAAAGGCGATGCTCGAGTGGGTGGTATTCTTAAAGAAATAGATAATGTACCTTGTATCAACTAACGCCGTGAACTTTACGATAACGTATCATGCCCGCCAGAACTGATCGAATATCTACAAATCCAGTTTGCCCCGAAGTTTTCAGATTTCCAGTGATGAAACTGGAATGTAATTTACCGGATTGTTTACCAAAATATAGAGCGCGCCACGTTAGGAGTACAAGGCCACTTGTATAAACAATTACATCCGATTACTATAAACAGTTCGATCGCGGGAAATTGACTGTCTCGATTGAACTGAAACTTAATTCATCGCGGACGTGCTGTACTCCTTCATATTTGTACGTACGCGTAAGGTTTGAGTATTTTCGTATAACTCCAATTTATCCTCCTTGCTCGTCAATTGCAATTTTAATAAAACTTCATGCACATAATTGAACGATAATTTGAAAAGAAATGCCCTTAAACGAATTCACGAGCGACGCAGGCGCTGCTGAACCGATCTACGCGCAAGCCCACAACCATTCGTAGATCGAGAAAGAGACATTTTTAAAGCGACGTATTTTTACGTTTTCTGGTGCGGTATTTCGATCGGAAGAGTTTATTCGAAATGTGGTACGAGGTATTGCCCTGCATGATAATTTGCAGTGGTACGGTAGTGTTACCACAAATCTTGACACATGCGTTGAACTGGTACCTTTTGGGCGGAAACGTAAGCAATTTGTCAACCTAACCTCTAACACTTTGTTTGTTCGCTTTAAAGAATTCTTCATTACCGTGACTCTCTATCGTTAAAAAATTTTCGTTTATTCGTTATATTTACTTCTTCGTGCGAAGTGCAGTTAACGTAATTGTCCAAAACTGTCGTATCACTCTAGTCTCTGCATTTCGCGTTTTGTCGAATGTCTGTCTTCGACTAATCACACTTTTCGTTATTTTTCGTTCCAGCCGATGCGCAGAAAGTTAGACGACAAGTGGGATATGGAAATGTTCACCAGGGACAGCAGATTAAGTGACGAAGTATGGAAATTCGCGGTAAGTAATTAATCTTCGATGAGTGTTACGCAACCGTAAGATACAGTTGTACCATCCGAAAAGAATAGGCGGCGGATCAGCTGTTTGGACATCAATGATCGTGCATCGTAGAATACTTTATCACAAAACAAAGAACGAGTGTACTGATTCGACGATTAATCTTTCTTTTATAGGGTTTGGAAAACATCCCCGACGAATGAAGTACAATTACAAATCTGTTACCGAATATGATATATCGTTGTAGGAAAAATGTTACGGGTACAATAAATTACAACCTATGGCAGTAATCTAACCACCTGCGGTGTTATTTATTTATGCAAAACTCCCATCGCCCAACAAACATCCCTTTCGCGTAAACAATCCTATCTACTGCTACTTTATTAATCGTACAATAAAAGAGCATCGCGCGGGACGCATAGCCGATAAAATTATCTTCCATAAATCTTAGCGATAGTGGAAAGCTCTCTCCGAAGGTTCAACCGATAAACTTTACCCCAAATATTCGGCGTTAGTCTTCAAGAAAAGTCGCCCCGAGAACCGAATACAATTACCGTAGACTCGATAATTCCAATGACTACGAGACTAACCAATGTCTGGAGTAATCATGAACACAAATGTAATTCTCGTTCGGCTCGTACGCTATCCCGAATATCAAAGGCTCCGAAACGAAGCACGGTTGTTCATTGTTACGTCCATCTCATAATCCGTTATTGCAATGAAATTGCGCTTTGAAGGCAACTACCGGGAAGAGAGAAATCCGTGTATTGTACTTCCGGTCGACGAATATTCGGAACAAAGCGTGGCGACGGATGAAAAATTAATAACTGCAAAGTAGTTTCTGTCGGGGAAGAATATTCTTTCGCGCGCATACTCAGCGGGTGTATGTGTGTGTACCCACGTACGTATTGTATATACGGGGAGGAGAATGAAGAGTCTCCCAGTTGTCAGTCCGTTGCAGTTCGTTGGTAGAAAAGAAATATCAGCGAGCTTTGGGGAATTCTTATTTCCTCCGTGTAAAGTGTAAAACGTATTTTTGCTATTCATTTCCTCGGCACGTCCAATATAAGCGGATACCTGTACGCTATACGTATACTAACCGTATCAAAATTCGCGTCCCGGGGAAATTCGGGTAAAACCGTAAGGGCCTCTAAAAGGGAAAGAAATTCCAGGTGTTCCTCGGCTACGATGCGTTCTTTGTTTTCACGCCATTATGGCTCTGAACCCCTCGAAAATATATAAGATCGGCCCCTATGCGTAGAGAGAGATAACGAACAATAGGTAGCCGAGGGGGACGGGCCTTTGAACCGGGAACATAAAGGGCACTACAGGTATACGTGCCTTTTTACTAGAAACGGTGATAATAAAAAAAAAGAGAACTCGAATCGATAGTCATTATCGTGGAGAGTGATTAAATCGCACCTAGGGATTCGTATAGAAATTTCGATATAGTTGAATGAATTACAAAATTAAATATAAATTTTATCTTTGTTGGCGGTAAAATTTCCTTACCTCCCACCAGTGCCATGGTAATTCAATTTCTAAACATTTTTCGTTTGCCCCCCTGAATCCCCAACTGTTGGGCGGTAGGGACCAGGTTGACTACCACTGCGCCAGATCAAGCCGAACCGTCGAAAAGCCAGTGGAAAAATCGAAAAGTGGCCCGCTAAAAATGCTCCACGTACATTAGCCCGCGTCGCGATCAATCGTCGTGTCGCAATAAGAACAGTCAGAAACCATCGGAAATCTTAACGCGTCGCGCTAACGGGTTCTTAAAACGTTCGACGAGCCGGGTACACGGGAGATCCAGTCACGAAAGGAGAGCGTTACACATATACACGTCGATTCACCTATTCATCTCCGCTCTCTTACCTGAGGGTCCTTCCGACCAATCGACTCGTAGTCCTTCCGCTTCAAAAACTCGCTAACCGCCGATGAGCGCCGGCCGTCCTTTTACCCGATGACTCCTGACTGCCCCGTCGCCAACGTAATTTCTTTTGTCTGGCACTGTACCGTCACCTGGAAGGTTAATTACCTGTCAGCTCTCCTCCTTGGCAGGGTATGCCTTCAATTTCAGGTCCAATCATGGGAAAACTGAAGGAAAATCGGCTGCTCCGCTAATAATCCTTCCCCCTAGCGTGATCGAGGGAGACGGAGCTAAGCGGCGAGGGATCGAGAGAGAGGGAGACACCGGAGGAAAACTTTAGATCGGTATTCGAACTCGGTGGATGGCCTCGCAGTCGAGTGCGGGACGTCGCGGGAGCAACGTCGCGTTACACGCGTTTCATCTCTGTGCTTCTATTGTCGTATCTTCGAACTTAAGTACTGTCGTAGTAGCGGTAAATACTACAATGTTCTAGAGAAGGTTTCGTCGGAACGAAACCCGTGATGACACGGAATCAATGACCGATCGTTGTTTACGCGCCGAAAGTTCGGTTCACGTTCACGGAACGCTCGCGTTGTTCGTCGTTTATATTTTTTTCGTATGTTTTCGACGACTCGACGAGGAAGGTTACCAAAAGATATATCCTTGAAACGATCTTTTTTTCGTCGTTTTTTTCCCCCCGCGATCGGGCACCGGTCCGTTACGTTAAGCACCGTTTGGCGCGTGAATTGCCATTTGCTCGCGTAGCGCAAAGTTTACCGAACAAAGTTTCAACCAGTTTCTATCCGGTGACACTGTTAGTCACGTCAAAACAGTAAAAAAAAAAACCGCTCACGCAGGAACTGTGAAAGAGGAGTTTCTCGGAAATCATCGTTGGAATGGTAATAATGTGACGCGGTAAAACCTGCTTCGCTCGAACGAAAAGGATACGACGCTTCGAGGATAGTATCCCCTCCTGCCTCCCCCCCACCCCTCAACCCCACGCTCTCGATCGGTGGAGGAAGCTTACTGGCCACTTTTGCGAAACGTACGCGGAAAATGAGAGCGGCAACGGAGACGCGTGAGATTCACGGTTCCACGTGCGAGGAGAGGCTGTGATTCGTTTTCCGAGGAAACAACAGGAGCGGGAGAGGGGAGAACGAGGTGGAAGAAAAACCTAATCAAAGGGGCACCCGGATCATGGGGTCGACGGGGAGCGAATGGTACAAAAAGAAAATGGGTAAGTGAAATGCGGAAAACACGCGTACGCTCTCCGTTGTTTCTCGGTCGATTCAACTTCCGTCCCGTTACGCTTCCTTCGTTCGACGGAAGAATTATGTATGTAGGTGCGCTTGCCGATCGCGCAGAGAATCCATCGAAACGTCGGTGAATTTTGCAGCATAATTACGCTCGCCGTTAATTGCGGTGTCCGCGCGATATACTGCGTTTGAAATGCGAACGTATTCGACGCAAAAGGAAGTGCGACGCGTTTCACGAAAAATCGATCGCCGCGTGTCCTGGGCTTTGCGACGAACACGAGAATGTAAACGACGTTTCCAGTCGGCAGCCCGGAATTGCCTTAAACCGATTTTCGTGTCAGCGATTTTTTTTCCTCTCCTCTTTTTTTTTGTTCGTACGCTATAACGGGTACGCATTAAAACGTCGTATCGACGACGAACAGCATTTTTAGACCAAGGCCGTTGAGTTTCGCAAAGTTGGGAATTTAGAGTAGATGGCCTTTTTATTTTGCGACACCGTGGCCGGTGTTTCTCTAACGAAAAAAAGAAAAAGTTTTATTTTTTCAACGGTTAAATTACAAACGAAGCGCGAAATTGGCTGGATCGGTCGTACCCGGGTAACGGGTGCAAATATTTAAGTTTCATTATACGAGGAAAGAAACAAGAGTAACTTTTCTTTTTATTGCAAGCTCGACATTTTCGCACCGATGGAAAGAAATTAGATTAAGATCAAGGTAAATTACCTCTTCACCGATACGCTCGCAGTCTAGTGTTATCACGGAGACTGAGCTAATCTCTTTCTCTCTCTCTCTCTCTCCCTCTCGAGATTGATAAATCGCGCTCACGTCTTACTTTCTTTATTCACCGAGTTTTATATTAAAAGAACGCGTAAACAATCGATTATTCTGCATGTCGTAGGAGACTCGCGAACGGGAACCGTGTAACCGGGGAAATAACTTCTTATCCTAGCTTCGCCGATACGTAGAATAAACGGCAATGTACGTCGTCGCTAACTGGAACAAAGAAGATCTATGCACGCAACTGCTAATAATTAAAACGCAGCGGTTTTTATCGTATTCTCCTGACGCTGCCCGCAAAAGCGTTTCCCAGCGACGTATTTTCATTTACACGGGTGTCCTTCGCGCAATTAAAATGTCCCCCCCGCCCGTGGATCCTTGTAAACTCGACCGTGTCGCGCGTCGGAATTTAATGCCGATCGTTTGCGCGACGATGCCGTTAATTTCTTTTTCGCTGTCCTTGCGAAAAAGACAGAGGCTATCCGAGGTAGAGTAGCAAGAAACTCTGCAACGCTGATATCGTTGATACAGCGTGCGAATTAGAAAGTCCATCTTACGCGCATCCCTGACAAAGGCGACGCACCGGCGTTTACGAATCATCGAGGGCTAATGAAATTAATGCGCGTAATTAAACGTAAACCGCGTTGCGTCACGAGTAAATGCAATAATCCATGCGCATTGCCTGGTTTTCTATTCAACGTTGGGAGGGCATGGAAATAATTGCTTTTGCTCCATTGTGCAACGCGATCGGTTCTCTCGTTGAAGGTTTCCTTCTACGAGCGAACCGGAGGCGTATACCTCTCTTCCCAGAGTATTTCTATTTCTGCCGTGACGTAATTTAACCGCGTAATCTTATTTGACAATATGCGGAAAGCAAGACGGTAGACAAAGATTTACCAACGTCGCTGTTTAGTCATCTTTGGTATCCGGTGAAACTCACGTTCAGCGCACGGATACGCGAGCGTAGATATCACGGTCGTAATTAAAATCGGATCAGTCGATTGATCCTCGATTAATCCACGATTACGGGTGCTCGAGGTAAAAAAAAAAAGTTGTTTTGTTATCGTGGGACGAGTCATTCTCTCGGGCACCTTTGACACCTGTCAACGTTATCGAGACGTAACTACCCTCTCGCAACTGTTCGCGAGTTATCTCTCGTTACGTCACCTCTGTTTTGTCTTTTGTATCGTTGACCGTAAAGACGTCCGCGTCGTTTCCTTTTCCGAGGGAAAAATCGGTAAAGGAAAAAGCTGGGAAAATATTGTCGGATCCTTCTCGCGGTTACGACGGTGTTACCCTACTTCTTTTCTCGCGCACGACTCGCTCGTTGGAATGAAAGAGAAGTTTGGGATAATTGCGTATCACGAGTCCCTCAGACGCTTGTATCCATTTATTCGCCGGGAATAAGCGATCGATAAAAGCCCGCGCGTCTCTCTTTTATAACTTACTTCGGGCACCGTGCACGGCGTGTGCAGCTGATGCTGCATACCCAAATGTTTTGGATGCGCAATCTCTTCCCCTCCCTTTTTCTTTTTTTTCATCTTCCTTTCCAAGGAAAAATTGAAGCAAAATTTGAGCGAGACCTAGCGGCTGCATTAAACGCGTTCAACGGCAGTCGCTCGGAAGTAAACTCAATTACGGTATTTATGAATTACGAAATTTTATCGAGCATAAAATGAATATTCCTTTTGGTATTTTCCCGGCGAATGCGAAAAGCAATCGTATTATCGGACATTAAAATTCAATTAAATGTCCGTCGTTAAAGAAGGACAGTTTTTTACCTCGAGCGCCCGGAAAGTCTCGGGAATTAAAAATGATTTTAATGGGATAGGATCAAGGACCGACGAGAAAATATTGGTACAGTGTAAATGCTAAAATTTCCGATAGAACTTCTCGATCACAGACCCGAGTCACTCGATAATTCTTCCGTTATACATATTAATTTCCCGCGAGCGTTCATCTTTGTTTCTATTAATTGTCGGCAGCCAGCCGTTCGTTTGGCTGCCGAGATTAAACGATATTATTATTATAACGCGGCGCCCGCATTCTCTGACGCACGATAGAAGTGTTCGACTCGTTACCGAAACGTAACGTTAATTTCATCAGCCCCGGCACCGTATATTTAGGCGATAAACGAGTTTACTGCCATTATAACCGCCTCTGTCGTTAAACCTGGAAAGCTGTAATGAGGGTTACGAGCGGATTTTGGAAAAGCCGTAAATTCAATGCCGACCGAACTAAAGCCGTTGCGAGAATTAAGCCGTGGCCGTGTGGCGAATCCGCCGAAACGTTCCGTCGACTTACGCGTTAACAGAATCGATCGAGCGGATCTCAAGAATCGAGATGTCAAAATCGACTTCGGCCCGATCCGGTGTACGGCTTAAAGTGGGAACGATCGATTCATCGATATCGCAATAAATCTCCCGCAGGTGTAATAGAATTAATCCGGAACTGGGAATTATTGGGGCCTCCTCCCCCACCTACGTAACAAGTGCAACGCGCCAAAGTATCGAGGCAACGGATTAAACTAACTTCTACGAACGATAATTCTCCGGCAACTAATTAACATGGCTCGCCTAAATCGTTGGGCATAGATCGGGCGATCTTGAACGGTAAACCCCGTGGTAACGATACGCGGTGAAATTTTTCGCGCCTTTCACGTACGAGGGTGTCAGCGTCGGATAAAATATTTTTTCAGCAAGGATCGGCGGTTCGGTTAAAATCCCACGTGGGATGTTAACGAGCGTTAATGGAAGAGTAACGCTGCCACGATGTAGAAAAAAAAAAAACAGAGTAAACGGAGAGGGAGAGAGACCGAGGTCGTAAGTTTCCCGTAAGCGGCCGAATAATTACGCAGTTTCCCTCGACCGTGGTCGCGCTCTATTCTTCCTAAAATTAGCGGGAAATTTCATTTCGCCGTCCGGATGCTAACGGGTAACAACTTGTATATCGAGTTACCCCAAGGATTGCAATCGGAGAGAAGATAATATGGAAAACAGCGACGCTCCTGATTTCCCTTTGTCGCGACTCCTTTGCCGGACAAACTGAATTCAAATTTTCATTCTGTTTTCTTGTCGTTTTGTTTCGACGATAAGGGGTAGTCGGTACGAGAGGCGATTTAAAACGACGTTTTCGATACTCTTTTTTTTTTTTCTCACTCCCCCAATCGGACCCCATGTATCGACGTTCTTTTACGATAGGAGCGAAAAAGAAATATAGCTGACAAAGTTTTCGATTTATCGGGTACACACACTCGACGTATCGAGATTTCACGAATTACAGTGTTTCTTCTTTTTGTTTTATGGAACGTCATCTGCGCGAAACAACAGGTTTTTTAAAATAATAGAACGCGGTACGCGAGCAGCATTTGTAATACGAGAGCGCTTGTTTTACAAGCACGAGGACTCTTGACCTATAGCCCCGCGTATCAATCTGTATTCCATCGAATGCGATATTATTTTATTGACTCGAACGTCGACGCGGATGAGTCAGTTTTTCCAGCTTCCTATTTTGAAAATATACAACGAGACGGCAAAAATGTGATTTTCAATCAGGCCAGGGTATCAATCGGTGCAAATATGAGACGCAGTAAATTCTGTACGGGAGGCTGGTTACGCAAAGTAACCGTGCCTAGAGTAAACTGTATTACGGATTCCTTTGTACACTCAATTGCACCTTACGAGGCGCATGCACTTCTGGAATGCGCCCGTGCATCGCGATCGACGCGCGATACATTCTTGTAAGCCAACGTCGATCGATGAGCGGATGCATAATGCAGAAGATGAAGCCGACACCTGCTAACGTTACTCTTTCGACAGATGCTTAATTATTATTTATTATGTGCCACGGGCACCGAGGTATACCGACCGACAGGAACAACAGAGTATTAGCCGTTGCGATACGGTGGGGCAAAGTGACGGCGGCGTTGTTTATTTTTGCGTGATGTCAATATTAATTTTGTATTTTGATCGACGAGGTACGGAGAGAGAATACGAGTTATGGGAGTAAATATTTCATTCATCTTCGACGGAAGATATCGATAAACGCGTAACAAGTTCAAGCGGAAAGTGATGATAACGTAAGTTCGATAGATTCATCTCTACATGGAAATCATTCGGAATTCGTTTAATCCTGGATTATAAGACAGCGTTGTAAAATTTACAATCTCGTAATACAAATTTAATAATGCCAAGGTTTGTCTTGGCTGTGCTCCTTAATCAAACGCTCCTTAAGCGTTCCAAAGATTTGTTCCAAAAGATCAATACAAATATTATCTCTCCAAGTTGTACAAGATTTTCGTGGAGTAGTAAATTTTAACCCATAGTAAAGTATCGTAATCCGGGATCACGTATCCAAATAGGATATTACGTTTGTCGAAGAGTATCGAGAGTATCGCGTTTATTTTGAAATCCCTGCAATTTTTGTTCACATTCCACTGATCGTACAGCCGTGCCCGGTGGGCCCGGATTTCTCGCGAATCCGTCACATGTGTCGAAAAGTGGACCGCGACACGAATACCGAGAATTCGGTCCCGCGTCGCGTAGTCCCTCGGGCCCCATTGCCCAGGTCCAAGGGATTCAAATAAAACTGTATCCCGAAATACACGTTCCGCGATAACTGGCGCATCGCGTATTTCTCTTGCACGATATTACGTGTCATCCGGTGGCAGTTTGTGCGTTCAGAATATTGGAATTTTTTTGTTTTCGCCGGGACGTTGCAAACTTTCGTCTAATAGATCAATTGTGCCGTGTAAATAGTCTATTTTTCATGGATAACATATTGATACGTATGGCCCCGAGTTTCAATATTAATCCTGTACACTCGTGCGACGTCGCATACGGAGAGGTTTATGATTGCTTCATATTCCGTTGAAAAAAAAAAAAAGAAAAAAAAACATTCGAAACGTTAGGGAATGATTTGTATTTTCTACGGATATTTTTCCACGAGATCCGTCGGGCTTGCGGGGGAGGAAAAAATGTCGAGTGGAATAATTGCGGTACCGCAATTAAATTTGTATCATCGTTTATTCGATTTACATCGTTATGAGCATTTACTAATTGAAATGCATTTCACGTTGATGATATAATACGCAACGTATTTCGCGTTCGATCAATGATCGCGAAACAACCGACCTCTACGCGTTTAAACGACGTTACGACGGATCCTCCAGCGTTCAACTTCCATTAAATCAACGGAGCTTCGGGTACGCGCTGAACGTTGTTAAAATCACGGAAACAAACTGCGTCCCTCCCACGCCGCGCGAAGAAGGTAGACGAACGTTTGATTTAATTTTTTAAAAAATCCCCGAGCTTCGCGAAGTCTTCCGCGAGGTAATGTAAACGGAAGAACGTGGCTCGATTTCTACTTTGCCTAAATTTAGCTCATGAGCGTCCTTCAATTTAATCCGTTCGTCTTGACCCAAAAGCGCCTCCATCCTTGTGCAACCGGGCGACTGAGCCGAAGAACAGGTTACGGTGGAAAAATTATTAATGGCCAGTTAAAAAGATTAACTTCTTCTTCGTCCGTTCCCCTCGTCTCTCCTCCTTCTACTACTTCCTGTCCCGGAAAGATTCGATATTGTTGGCGCTAGTTTATTCAGGAGGATCAAAGGATTCGACACGAGTATGGACGGAAGAGATTGAACGACATTTCGAGTATTACGCCGCGAGTCAGTTACTTTGGATTATTAATTACTTTCTCCGGGATAAAGAATTTATCCGCGTACGCTCTGGGGTGGGGGGGGGGGGTGAAATACAAATCGGTCTTCGCGACGAGCCGATTTCCGTTAAACTGTTGCGGCGTCTTGAAATAACATTTTAACACTAGAACTACCGGACCACTTATTTTGACTGGTTTGAAGTAATTGTTTAAGGCTACTCGAATTTAGCATCTTTAAGTATATGAACAAACATGTTTTTTTAAGTAGTGTGAATATGTATAATTTTAAGCATATACTTTTGAACTATATAAAAATGGGTAAAATTGGTAAAAAAAAAAACAAATGGTAGAAATGGGTATATATTAATCGTCGGTAGTTCTAGTGTTAATTAAATCGTAGGCCTAACGTTGACAGGGAGACGAGGCTCGTTTGATTTTATTCGCATACGTTTGAACGAATCTCTTCCAACGAGCAACGCGTTACTAATATCGAATGTGAATATGACGTTTCAATATCGGGGAGTCTCTTTTACTCGCGTTCACTGAACACCGACGAGTTCATAATCTCACTGAAATTTTTCCACGCTATATTTATTGTGCGATATTACCCGTCATAATTCCGAAAGAAAAGAAACGGAGTTCCGTATTCAAAGGAATCCGATGAGATCCTCCGAGGTAGAACGCGCGATGGCGCGCTCAAAGGTTTCGCTTAGAAAGGAGTCCCCGACGCCGAATGGCAGAGAAATTTTATCAGGAATATGTATTATGCGCTTTGATTCTTTTTTTTTTTTAACGGATCGATCATTTTTCCCCGACTTCGGAGAGACGCGCGAGAAGCCGACACGGGCAAATTAATTTTCCGCCGCCTCTGTCGACAATTGTAACGCGAATTATCTCATAATCGTTGAGATTTATTAGTCGAATAATCGTTCGAATGGCGAAAGAAAGCGTTCATGGGATTTTCATAGTTTTCCTGAATCGATCGATGCGGTAATATCATTTTTTGTACGTATAATCGTTCGAATGGCAAAAGAAAACGTTCGTGGGATTTTCCTGAATCGAACGATGCGGTGAGATATTCTTTTATCCGAATAATCCCCCGAACGGTAAAAGAAAGCGCCGAAGAGATTTTTCCGATTTTCTCCAACCGATAAATACGGTGATATAATTTTTTCTCCGAATAATCGTTCGAATAGCAAAGGAAAGTAAATCGATGAATGCGCTGATATAATTTTTCAGCCGAACAATCATTCGAACAGAGAAGGAAAGCGACGAAGAAATTTTCTTGATTTTCACGAATCGATCCCAAATAAACTAAATAAACGCAAATTCGAGAATCGCGATCTACGTCAGCGAACACAGCGAATTTGGCTTTGCTACGAATAAATTTTCGTAACAACGGATTCAAAGAAATCTCATGGGTGAGCTTTTCAGTCGCGGTAACGGAGGCGCACCGGTGTTTCTTTTTTTCCTTTCTTTTCCTTATTCTCTGGCGAGCGTAGCTTTTCCTACGCGCGCGTGGAAGAGTCACGGAGGCGTGACTCAAATTACGTGGGTTCGTTTTTCCAAGTCGTATGAGACATAATGGATACACACGCATAATATCCAGGGAGCTGTGAATATTTATGAAGCTTCGGCGAAGATGAATGAAAAACCTTGGGCGAATTCAGCGTCGAGGATAGAGCTTTGTGATCTCTTCTGCCGCGGCGGTTCATCGGGAAATACGTCAAACGGCTTCTACCCGGATACGTTGTTTCGTGACACTGTAACGATGTACCTTTGCCTTCAGGGATGTCATTTGTGACGTGTATCCGTTAGGAAGCGAGGATCGTGATAAACGGGGATAAGAAAAGATTTCTCTCGATGTGCGGCAATGGCAAACGCGTGAGTTTTATGGATCGAGATCTCGCACGATTCTGTCAGCTTTGCCGGCACGTACAAATGCGCGTGCACGAGTACCGAATTCCTTTTTGTCGAGACAACGACGAGGGTCAAAAACGAGCGTCGAGGCGCCGTTAACGTTGGCATTGACGCAAACGAAAGATTTTGATCGACTCGACGAAATCTTTTCTCGTTCGAGTAATCGAGAGTTATTATCGCGAGATTTACGCTATCGTTGTTAATCGACAGCAATTTCCACGGTGGCTCGTATGCTATTTTATAAAATTGTACGTATTTTTACGTATTGAAACGAAAGATTTTGATCGACTCGACGAAATCATTTCACGTTCGAGTAATCGAGAGTTATTATAACGAGATTTACGCTCCCGTTGTTAATCGACAACAATTTTCACGGTGGCTCGTATGCTATTTTATAAAATCGTAGGTATTTTTACCTGCCAGCGGTGTTCTTCGCTAGGCGCCGCCCGTAATTTTTCTTATCCCCCGGAACGAAGTGTAAGCAATGCGAACGTTACTACACCGGAGAATAAATGCTTCACGGTGTTCGGGGAATCGAAGAATTGTCCTTTTTCTTCCGTGCACAGCCACGGCGTTGTAACGTAGCTATTATTATTGCCGGACGTGTCGTAGGTTTTTCCACGGTAAAAGGAGTAGCGCCGTAAGAAAACTGAAATCGGTAGTCAGACATTGTTACAAGCGGCGAAGCAATTTTGCAGCAGAAATGAAAGCAGTAAAGAAGTCCTTATTAGATTCTATAGGGCGCGCGCGCCCACGCCCGGCAATCTGAAACGTAAAAACGAATCCCGCGGGAACCGTTGAAATTACGAAAGTCCGTTTCGCGGTGGGAGGAAAAAAGAAAATAGCTGAGAGGTTTTTCCTTCGCGCTCGACGATACACGGGGCTGCTACCAACACCAAACAGTGGGAAACGTAGCCCGTGTGACGTACTCGATCGTAATATAAATTAACGATGAGAAAAGGGAGAGCGCGGAGGAGCTTAAGCGCAAACGAGTGGAATGTCGGGTAATATTTTGTTTAGCAGCGAGACGGGGCGTTTTTTTTTTCTTTCCGATTGACATCTTCCGAGATCCGTACCGCCAGGGGAAGAGTGTCCAATTGCTCGTTATTATTGCGCACGGTTCATCCATCCGTCAAAATGTCAATTTCGAAGGCTTCTTAATAGACCGTAGAAGAAACCGCGGGAGTTTGCCACGAATCGAGATATTCCCATTAGGATATCCGGTGAGATTTATTCGCGAAAACTTTCCGACTTTCCCAAGCTACTACCCAACGCCTCTTCCCTATCGAAGATTTCAAACTTTCGAGAATAGAAACTCTACGGCATTATTGTGACCATCGGGATCTTATTAATTCTCGATGATCCTCGAACCAACATTTTTCGCTTATCCCCTTTGTTTATCTCCCCCCCTCAATTACCGGGACACGTTTCAATATTCTATTTGATATTTCATCGAATCGCGGGGTCACGCTCTCCCGCTTATATATACATATAAATATACCACTGACAGGTGTTTCGTAGTACCTCTCGAAGCTCGTTGAAAACAATCGAAATACAATTGAAACTGTAGCAAATCAAACCCGTTGGTCGGATGTGCGGCTCAAATCGCGTTACACTTCGTAACATTGGAAAATCGCTGAAAAGTTCGGTTTAAATTATGGTTGCGGAAGGGGGGGAGGGGGTTGGGGAGACGGGGGTGGGAAGGAGATCACATTATTCGTCGCGCGGGCTCGCATTTTTAAATGTATACATTATAAGCTGCGAAGGCTTTATGCAGATTTTATGCAAGCCATTTAATTAAAGGATTTAGATTTTCTCGCTGGTGCATCGAGAATACCCGCTGTTTACCGCGTTATTTTTATGCGCGATAAACTAACTTTTTTTGCTACTCCCGCTGTGGAGTTACGACAGTTTTCGTGATTCAGGGGGAGGGAGCGGGGGAGAAAGAAAAAAAAATATCCTCCCAGGAATCTATCGTGGTTTCCCATAATTATACGTTACGAGTAATGCGTTTACGCTCGTAAATCTCTATCCCCTCGATAAGAGATGCTCGACTAGCGAGCCGTTTGACTTTTATACTTTCCAATTTATCTCGCCTAATCTTTAACCTTCCGGGGAGCTGTATCGAAACGATTCGTTGATCGCGAATAATCGAGAAGCGTTGTCACTCTTTAATTATTTTCTAATATATTTAACTCGTACGTCAACCTACCGGAGAACAGTTCGAGAAATAAACCGCGAGGACAAAAAACCGCATCCAAAAAATAAATAGCTCGAAACCGGGCGGTGTACTTAAAAATTGGGTACTCGTTAAACGGAAACTGTGTCTGCCGGATACGCGGGAAAATATCCGAGCAACAATGCTTGGTTCTCGTCGGACTGACGGGCCCACTCTATAAATCGGCGGTTAAAATAATATTTAGCCGTTTCCACATTATTTCCGTCGAGGTTGCTCTCGGATATTGCGTCCCGGGAGAGAGAGAGAGAGAGAGAGAGAGCGAGAACGAGAGAGGGAGAGAATCCAAGAAAGGAAAAGAACGAGAGAGAGAGAGCACGGCCGCGACCAATCCGACGAACCGTTCCCCGTTCTCGTAAACCTCGCGCGTTTCCGATAATAGGATTCCGTTGTCTAATTGTGATAAGAGAATTCTTGGCAAGAATCTATGCGCCATTATCCACCGGCGATGCTTCGATCTCGATATATTCCCTATCGATCACCGACTCCGATCTCAACGTCGGAACCGACGCCCGACTTTAAGATCGATCGAGCGAGCGAGCCGTCGGAGATAGAACGCGCGTTGGTAGTATTTCTCGACGAGGTCGTGCCGCGTTCCGGTTGCTAGAACAGAAACTAGTTTCCCCAGAATCGCGATCGCAACGATTGCGTAATCAATACGAAAGTCAGTGTCACGGTAACGTTACACCTCGACCGCGATTCCTCCTGTCTCGGCAGCGAGATCGCGTTACGGATCGGCTACTTCCTCCCTGAATCACTTCATCCTACGAACGATACGAACGCCATTATTTTCGCCAACTTTGCTAATTCGCTGGAACGAAAAAAAAATCTGTCGCGTCGTCGAAACGACGAAACGTCGTGTCCTCGTTCAGGGGACTCTCTCGTATCAAAGAACGAAGTATTAAAAAAGGGGATCGCTCGAAACTACACGCCCCATTCGCGAGCTCGTTACACGAAATCTGTAATCCTCGTTAATCAGGTTGATTCGCGAGAGGCGAAAATCGCGGATGCTCATTTATTTTTTACTCGGCATCCGGGATCCTCGCGGGGCGAGGGAGAGTCAATACCAAACGCGACGAGGGAAAAGTCCAAGAGACAAACCCCCCCGGTTTTGATGCGTTTCATCGACGTTTATAGATAGAAGCCTCGCGTCGTCTTCCATAACGATGCACCGTTATCGGTTGCAGCGATAACGGCCGCGTCTTCTGTGTGTCTCTCTCTCCGTCGAACAATGGCCGGGAAGAGGGACAATCGACGAATTCTGATTCACGGGCTTTCCACGGTGAATATACCCGGCCGACGTAATAAATTGCACGGAGCTCAACGTCGGCGCGCCGACGCCGTACTTTATTCACGCGCGAGGGGTACGACACCCCCGGGAAAAGGGGTGGGGTCGGAGGGGGGGGGGGGGGGTGGTCGGTCGGTGTATCGGTATTTGCTACTGATTTATCGCCATCAACGATTGTAATTTCCAACGTGACCCGATCGGCCTGAATGATATTGTACTTAAAACCGCGAACCGAGTAATCCTGTGATCGATATCGTTTATCTCGTTAACCGAGTGAATCAGAGTGGACGCGCGACAGGTGTGAGTCAGGTAATTCTCGCGGTTCCGGTGTTCAAAGTATCCGTTGCGTTATCTTAGAAACGTTTCTCGGGACGCGATTTAACCGTCCTTAATCCTATTTCTTCTTTTCCACCCATCGTGCGGGTTAAACGTGGAACGGGGCTATAATTGCATTCGACTTGCCGGTATCCGAGTACAAAGTTACGACTATAAATATCGACCGAATACACGATTTTGTTGGAATTTCGCGAAGCTGTTAACCCTACGTTAGTCGCGCGGGGTACAGGTGTCACCCAGTCTATTTTAAAATTAAATTACTCTTATCTCGTGCAATTTACGCCTGCGATATCTCTAGTACCTCTCGTTTAGACCCATATGAACCTAAAAAGCCTTAAAAAAAATTTTTTTTTTTAATTTTGTGCTATTTCTGTTATATTATAACAATCATACATTTACAAACGAGTACATTAATTATCTAAATATATAAATATTGATGTTTATTACAGATAAAATGTGATAAATGTTCATTATTTATACTTTTAACCACTAATTCAGAGATGGGTGAGAAATGTACCCCACGCGCCTAACGAAGGCTTAAAGAGAGCCAAAACGAATGGAGGAGCGATGGTGTTTTTGGTATTCGAAAAATGTCCACCTCGCCTCCTCCCTCGGGGTACTCGCTGATTGAAAAAGAAAGGAGATCACGGTACGATTAACAGATTCCGACGGTACCCAAGTATCTTGCGTTCCGCAGAAATTCGCGACTGACGATAAATTCCGGAAGGATCCTCTCTCCCGGGTAGGACCCGATCCGGGGGGTTGGCACTGGGAAATTCCAGTGGCGACATTGCGCGATCTAGACATCGGAGCTATTGTGCTCACTTTACTCGTGGAAATTCGATCTAAGGGGGATATTGCGCAGCATGCGATATTACGCACAATATACGTTATGCGCGCTGGGGCACAATATGCTTTATACATACATACGTATAACGCGACTGCTTTGTATCTACCTTGCCGCGCGAATGCAGTAATACACAGTCGATGTGTTCGGCTGCGATGCCTTGCTTGCTTGCATAAATCTTGCGAGAGCACGGCTACGCTTACGGGGTGCAAAAGCAATTTCGTTTTCGAGTCTCGAGAACTCTACTTTGTTCGCGGAGAGATTCGGTCTTCCTTCAGTTTCTCTACGGATGATTCGGTTATTATTTCCCGCCGGTTTTATTAGCTCGCGCGAAGCGTCTGCTTAAATTTCTACGAGTTCGTCAACCCCTCTATAATTCGATCTTTTTTTTTTCTGGGAAAATTGCGTTTGGCGCGAAAGTAGGAGATATTAAACCGCGGATACGAATGGACGATTAACGCTTTCTCTGGCACATTTTTGAGTATACCTATTTCGACGACATCTTATTTTAGATCCAGAAAGAGATGAGAGGAAACAGACATCACGTGAAATTAATTTAACAACCGTTACAGGAAAAGTAAAAAATTCAATTGAGGAATAACGATTGAACTAATGATAATAATGTTAAGTCAAAATTTCAAAAATGTGTCTTATGATACCTTCGGTAGAAATAGTGTCAATTTACAATTCTCGAACTATGTATTTTAAGAGAAAAACGGTTTCTGACTTTGTACATGTAACACGTAGGGTGCGATATCTGTACACGCGTATATAATTGAAATATAAAAATAATTTAAGTTTGACGTTAAAACGGAAGAGTATCCACGCTTCGCGTACGCGACTTTAAAGTTACTTGGCGTCACGAGGGATTCGAAGAATTCGAGATATAAAACAGTAGAGGGGAATACCTGGGTAAAATGGGAGTTTCCGTAATTTATGTATTCGGACAACTCGGAGGGAAGTAAACCGGTAAACTTGACCCACTCTCGAAATATCTTTTCCCTCGTTCTAATAACCTACCCGAAGAAAGCGGCTGTCCCTCCCGCTTCCGGTGCTACCTCGTCGGGTCTGTCTTACAAAATTACACGATACTAATAAAATTAAAAAAAAAAAAAAAAAAACGAGGACGCTTCGCGGCGTTATTTTCGCACCGTTGTTTTCCGGGCCGCCTGGAAGGTGGTCCATAAATTTCATCTAATGATTCCACGACAGAACTTGTGCCTCCGGCGTTGGTAAAACGAGGCGAATAAAAATCCCCGTCAAACGAAGACGTTTTTCCCCAGCCCTCACTGCCCTTGGAGCTTTCATCGGTTTCGTCGAGATGGGCGATCAATTAATTTTCTTCCCCCACCTCGTCGTCGCTCTACAAAAAAAAATCCAAAGCTCGTCTCTCGCGTCGTAGATACCACTCGACCCGGAACAAATTGTAGCCAGTAATCAGATTTCGTAGGAATGGTTTTACGCGCGATCGAAATTCCGCGAAAGTACTCGACGGAAATTTCCGAACGGAAAATTGACGAAATCGAATCGCGGCACGCGCGACTAGGCGTACGTTGGAAATTTAAACAATTTCGAGGGTCGGAACGTGGAGACGTCGACGAGCGCTTCAGGCGGCACTCCGAATCGAATAAATAAAAATCACTCGACGGTTCCCGCAGGAGAGAGTCAGAAGTGGTTCTTATTTTTAGTTAGATACGCGCGAGTAGACGTTGGCCGCGTGCGTTTCATCTTCGTGGGCAAAGGGAGGCTTGCACGAAAAAGTGCAAAAACGAAGGATGAGGAGATGCCCCGGCCGTCTCGAGGTAGTAAGATAAACAATAAAAAACAGAGAGAGCACTGATCACCGAGAGGGAATTAGAGACGAGGGAAAAAAAAAATATTTTTCGATTATTTTTAACAAGTTCGACGTAACGTAGTAATAAATAAACGGATTTGATGGAAACTCGCATGTTGTTGTAGGAGACGAATTGGAACTCGACAAAGATGAGGTGCTAAACGTTATTCGAGATAGATTTTTAGATCTCTCCGGTGACGGAAGAAATTTCTATTTTAACCTCGCTTCTTTTCCCCTCTTCTACGGAAATGGATAGTATTTGCAGAAAATCCGCGGTGTAATTACCATTATTATTTAGAAACGCATATCACAAAAATCTGTTGATCCTTTGGCGTCGTATTAAATCTTTTACCCCATCGCTCGAATTCATTGAAGGTTAATTTCCAAGATTGATCCTCTCATTAGAAAATAATCGAGTACCGAAACAAAGATTTGTTAAGTAAGGGACGGAGGGGTTTCTCATAAAATTCAATTCACCGTTGAGATTTTTTTCTCGAATTTGAGCATTAAGGAGCGTGCTACCGCTTGATCGCATTGATCACCGAAGTTTCCAAGAAGAAAGTGCTAAGAGACGCTCGTTAAGGGGCTCGGAATGTCCGATAAAAATTTCAATTTATACGCAAAAAGTCCTCGAAACTTAGATGAAGAAAGTTCATAACTGGCCATTAACTCGTTTGCCCTGACTGCAGAAGGAGCGGCTGCCTTTCCCGCCTTTTTTTTCCCTACTCCTCCTTCCGGGACTCGGTTTTCCCCGAAAAAAAAGAAAAAAAAGAAAAGGATTGCTCCGTCCGGAGGCCTTCCCTATCAGAACCGGAATCGTTTGTTTTTACCGAAAATTACGCCTCGTTCAGCGCGCCAGTTCTTTATTGCTTTTAAAAACTGGTTTCGACGAGTATAACGTAATCTTCATTAAACGCGAATATCGCTACTTCAATATGCTTTTCATTCCATCAATGCAAATACGCACAGTTAAACAAAATTCAAATACCGAGAACTATGGTCGCTTACCGCGTACGCGCGAGCGGGACGCGCACACGCACAAATCGAAACGCGACGCGTATATTTGCTTTCGTAAATATTCGATAGATCGCACAATCGAGGTGTGTTGGCGCGCAATAGATTAAAAGCAAGCAAACGCGTAAACCTGATTTCGATGTTTGGCTCGGCGTTCGAGCCACCAACCGGGCCCCCCCCCCCCCCCCCCCGCCTTTTAATCTTTCGCAATTTATCGTGCGTCCTTCGGTGGCATCTTGAGACCTCAAAGAAAACTGGGTCATTTTTGCGTGGCAGCGCGATCAAGAAAACTCCTACCGGTAACTTTTTGTTCGGGCTGCACGAAGAGAGAAAAAAGGAAAAAAAAAAGAAACTTCCTCCGGTGAGACACATAGCGGCCTTGAAACGACAGGTATCGATATCCCCCGAGCGAACAATGTATTACCGCGAAAATATTTCATCCGGGACGCGTAGATAGTTTTTTGCCCGGGAGATTTTGTCGTTGCAAACGAGCCATTTCGAATATTAGAAGCTTCTCGAATGAAACATTTCGTATTAAAACCACGAAACGAGCGCGTTGTACCGAAGGCAACCCATTATTTTTTATTAACGTGAAATTTAATGTACTCCCGCCGCTGTTTATTATTACTCGATGAACATTTTTTTCATGCAGAGCCTTTGTCGCCGAAGACTCTCGAAATATCGATCGCTCGACAATTAGTCGCGACAACCTATGAAACGTTATATCAAAACGTTACCATAAATTTCCGGTTTGCAAATGCCTGGCTAATATCTCCGCAAAGAGGAATTCGCAATACTCGCGAAAAAAGGAAATATATTCCAAACGCGCTACGTTCTCCATGGTGGAGTCGCCTCCTCCGCCCCCACCCCGACCCGCACGAAAAAAAAGGAAAGAAAATATTCCATGCTTTGCACGGCACGTATAATTTTTTTTCTTTTTTTTTCTTTCTTTTTCTCTTAATATTCCGCTGTCAGTCGAGCGCGGCAAGATTCCCATTGTACTGGCTCAGCTATTCTGCTCCGTCAAATTAAATTATCCGTAAGTCATAGCGGTAAATATGTTTTTTCCTCGTGCATTCGTCCAACGGTGTTTATGCTCGCGGACGAAACTCGTCGACGAGGAAGTGGGACAAAAGCTGGGTAGAAAAATACAAACGCAGACTAAATCCGTTGCGCTGTAACGCAGGTGTTAATCATGTTTCTCTCGTGGCTCGCAATTCCGTGGCCCCTGCAGTTTTCACGAAGCGCGACGTCGTCGCAGCGAGTTTCTTTCGGAACGGCCGGGGGAACGTTAAATAGCGAGTAACCTGATTTTTCAAGTACGACCACGTATGTACGCGGACTTGGAATTTTCCACGTTTCAATGCATCGGTTCGGGTATGATAATGTAAAAATTCACGCGCACCCGTAGTCATCGTCGCGCGATTTCATGGATTTCTGCGAGGTTGTTTTAACACAACCTGGCTCTTGATGTAATCTTATTTTATCGTTAACGAGACTGCCCGGAAGCAACACTCAATTATCGAGAGAAAAAGAAGGAAAGAAAGCGCCGAAAAGTTTTCCTCTTTATTACGGAATAGCCGATTACATTCTCTACCCCCCTCTCCCTCTCTCTCTCGCTCTCCTCGTTTTTCATAACACTTTTTCTTGTCGGAAATAAAAATGCAGGGCTTAAGCTGTTACGAGGAGTTTGAACAGAACGATGGGGGAGAGGGGGGTGGGGGGGGGGGGTGAAAGTTCGACTCGTTTCCCATCGACGGAAAAACTTGAGCTATTTTAGCCGGCAGTTCGTTCCAAAGATTTCAATAAGGAGTTTGGAATACTAATTATCGCTACATAGAAACTTTCCGACGGCCAGGTACTTTCCCCTCACCCGTCGATAAATAGTTTACCGTAATTAAACGTAACCGTCTCTTGATTATCGTGGCGCGTTAACCGTGTACATCTTCTCGCCGGGAGATTCGCTCTCGCACATTTCGAAAATCCACGTTTCGCTTTAAACGAAGTGAGCCGAGATTCTCGTGACGTTGAGATACAAGTTGAGAAACGGATCTGAGAACGAGCAATAAATTCTTCGCGTAATGAAAGACGATAGAACTAAACGGAAGTGAAAATATTCCAGCTACTTTGGGAAACTCTTTTCGCCATCCCGCTGTGCGAGCGCGAGTCGAAACTTTGATAGCGACGCCACCGTAATTTCTTTTCTTCGGCCAAGTTTACGTTACGAGTGGCTGTTCGCTCGGGTTTAATTTATTTTCTCTTTAAACCGAAGACTCGTTTGGAATCGACGCCCGACGAGTGACCGGTCCACGGTACGTCTGCGAAAGGAAATGGATGTTTGTTCGACGAATATCGGTTACGTTTTGTTTATTGAAAATGCCTTCGCCAAGTGCTTATTTAATATCGTCGATTCGCTCGGAACGATGAGACCAGTTCTCGCGCTCGAGCTTTCCCACCGCTCTCCATCGATTCTATTTTTAATTAATTTTCATCTCGCGAGGAAAAAAGCCGCATCTAATTTGGATACCGGAATACTGCCGCCGCGATGCGCAGTGATTTTAATTACGAACATTACGAGAATTATAATTAAATAATAACGGAGAGATTTCCGATGGGGGGTCGAGGAAAAAAAGGCAAATCCTTCGAACAAACCGCGCGTTGCGTCATTTGATCGATAAATTAAAATGATTTAATCGAATTCGCGCAACGCGTATTATACATACATTCGATTCCATTAACGCTTAACGCATTCACGCTGACCGATAAGAGAAGCACGTTAAATAGAAACTGGCCGAAGATACCGTCGAACGAGAGAAATTTAGCGCCGTCAGTTGTGTACCAGCGAAATTAAACTCGGCGCAATTGGAACAACGGGAAGCATGAAAAGTTTTCAAGTAACAACGCGTCGTTAACAAATCGTCGAGTGGTTTTTATCCAAAGCCAATTACCCCTCCGAAAACAAATGGCTCGTTACTTTTGTTAACCGCCGCGCGGTGAAAGTACGACGACAATTAATCGCGATGCAAGCGCTAATTCCACAGCCACTCGAACAACGACAATGAAACTGTGTATCGTCCGGGCAATGTTTACAACGGGGTTTGCCGGGTAATTCGTCGCAATTAAATTACATATTTGCGTAACAATGGCTCTTCCGCTCTTTGTTTTCGCCAACGTTTTCGTTTCCTAACGCTGGATCCCAACGAAGCGTACGTTATTTTTGGAGATCTTCTTCGAAAACGCTTTTATCTCCGGGACGCATCGACGTGCGTTCTCCATCGCGCGTGCATCGCTGAGATCGTACGCGCGCTTAAACTATCCGTCCGCGCCTCGCCGAAAGTGGAAGTGGAATTTCGCAGAACCGGAATTTCGCGCTGGAACATTATGTATGATAAAAAGAATGCTCGCGAGAGAGAACTGCCGTTGAATAAAATGGTTCGGAGGTCGAACACGCGGGTAAACCGAGGCAAAAAAATATGATAATTTCTGTCCGTTCAGATTCCGATATTTAAATCGGGAGTTTAACGACGGGTTATTATTCCAAACTGTTCGCCTCCCGTCTCATCTCGTCTCCACAGTTTGGATTCTGGTTACGAGCGAGTTACGCGCTATTCCGACGCGTAATTTCCGTTTCCTCGAACAAACGGTAATGTTCTTAGGGAACGACTGAGAACAGTGTCGAAACTACGAGCAAACAAGTCGAAGATAACGTTATCCGCGGGGCGAATGAAGTTATTACCTTGATACGGCGCGTCATTCGTGTCTAATCTGCCTGACGTTTCTCGGCGAAGCTTATTTCAATTCGCTCGATCCCGTCGAGAGAGGCTTCCCAGCGAGAAGCACCCTTTCGCTCACGGCTCCGTTACGCGCCTCCTCGCGATCGCTCTGTTAATCACGGAAATCTATTATCATTAACCCTTCGTTAGTCAGCGCGGATGTTAATTAATGTACTCGTTTAGAAATGTATGATTACGATAATATAATAGAAATAGCCCAAAATTAAAAAAAAAAATTAATTTTTTAAACAGTTTTTTAGTTTCACATAGGTCTGAACGAGAGGTACTAGAGATATCGCAGGCGTAAATTGCATGAGATAAGAGTAATGTAGTTTTTAAATAGACTGGTGACACCCGTACCCCGCGCTACTAACGTAGGGTTACAATTCATAATCGCAGGTTTACTTAATTCCTTTCGCGTGTCTCGACAAAGTCGTTTGCTTCGCGAGCATGTGTTATTATCGCGAAAACGTGTGCCGCTTGCCGTTTCATCGATCCGCGTTTTAATAACTTGCGTAAAACGCGATTGAGCACCCGGCGGAAGCGTCGGATCGGTGGAAGCTTTGTCCTCGAAAATGAAAAAAGAAAACACGTACCTAGATATGTACGTGATGTGCATCTCCCGACACGTCGGTACGCTCCGGTATCGTTCGCAAAACGCGTTCGCGGGTCGTTTCCGAAAGTTGAAATGTGTCGAAGGGAGCGGGTCGGGAAGATCAAAAGGTGTTTTTTATCCAACGATTGTTCAGCGATCGCGGAGAAAAAGTAGTGCCGCGCGAGTACTTCGGTCTTACCACGCTGCACGTTCAATTTTATTTTCAACGATCCACGGAAAGTGTTCTTCGGGTTGAATCGGAAATTATACCGTGACGTATTAAGCCTCGCATAAGACAGTACAAAAAAATAAATTGCGAAACTTGAAGCAGTGTATTCAAAACTTGTTTACCAAAACGCAGTCCTTCCTCGGCAAAAACGGTCGGCGTAAAATATATTTACAACGCCTGGTCCGTTACGTCGTTGGTAGGCGGGAGGCACCCACGTGGTGGACATGCGACCCGATGTTTGAAAATCCTTTACGCTTGTCCACGCTGAAACAATGAGGACGAACTTTAAGTCGAAACAGTTTTGAGTGGGGTCCCTTCTCTCAAATTACTACAAAGAATCTGTTCCCCAGATTTCCCATGAAATCGTATTCCTTGGACACCTTTTGAAACGCTCAGCGACAACACTCGAGACGAAGTCTCCTTGTTGCTTCAGCTTGAACGAGGCTTTGAATTGAAACACGATAAATTCAAATTATACCATTTCGCATGATCTTGCCGAACTCTCGAGACATCTCGACTTTCACATCGTAGTATACTCGGAAGGGGCAGTTGAATTCGCACTTCGTGTTCATTTCCTGAAAACGAACGTCCACGATAATCGGGGATAGCCCGTAGATAGAAAACATCGATCGCGAGGACTGCCGGCTCTAGCCGGGAAAAGGAATACTCCCTCCTCTAATTGATCCTCGCGTTAATGAACGACCGCTACCTCGTCGATCGACAATTGCGCTTGCTCCACGAATAAACGCAATCGAGCCACCCGAGCCGCTCTCCATTACATTTCGCAGACCTGTTGCTGTATAATGTTGCGCGGCGTGCACCTTTGCGATAACACAGTCTATTTTGGTTCGCTTCTTGAGCGACGAGGGTCTCGCGGAACAGTGGCAATAAGCAGCGACAGTGGCAGATGCCGCGGGCGGCAAAGCCCAGGCAATTTTGACGTTTTCATTTGCGTACATCGCGGTGTACGAAAAATAAAACTTTGGTCGGGGGCATAATTAAGGTATAATTAAGGAAAGCAATTAAGACGGTAGACGCCCGGCGAATACGGGGAGAGAAAGAAAGAAAAAAAAACCAAAACGATGAAGCGTCTCGACTACCCGTTTAGGAGCGTGCGGGGGGGGGGGGGTAAAATTTCTTTTGGCACGAGGTTAACGCGAGTTGTCTGAAATTTATCCCCCGATTAAACCCATTCCCCGAATTTCGCCAGAAGTTTATTTCGATACGTTAAAGTCTCGGTTCGTTTTTTAATTTATATTTATCGCGTGACTTCTTAATTGGGTTTTTAAGCTTCGAGTAATTCGGCCTAACTCGCGAGCCGGGATGGTGAAAAATTCATACGGCCGTGGGGAATCCAGACTCGCGTGTCTCTTCTCTCTCTCTCTTTTTTTTTTTTCCATCGCAGATTTAATATTCCAAAGCGGGGAGTTACCTCCGCGTCGTATATATTTAATTAAAACGTCGATTGTGCGCTTCGGCTCAAAAGCGGGCGTGAATCGAATTAATTTCGGGCTTCGTTGAGAAATTGATGGAGAGCGGCGAATGAAACGGCGGCGCGGGGGGGGGGAGGGAGGGTTGAATAAAAGAGAAATCCTATTCGGAGGAAAATTTGTAATCTCGCTACGGAGGCGAAGGCAAACATATCGAATATTTGACGAAGTCACTCGACATTTCGTCGAAGTCTGTCGAGCACGGATGGAATAAAGCTGGCTTACGTTTAGACCGCCGCGCCATCAGCGCCGTCTCTGCGGTTCATCAAAGCCTTGGCACAATAAACACAGCGGCGTTATTCTTTTCGTAACTCCGCGAACCTCCGAGGATCATGAATCGACTCTAGGGTAAACCGATGTCGCTCATCGTGTACGTAACGTATACATACATATGTACATACGTGCTTCGAAACAAGTTTCTTGGCAACGGGATTGCTAGTCACTTCGGTCCCGAATTCGTTAAAATCCTCGCGCTTTATCGTCGCGTCCGTGGATTTAGCGCGCGCGCGGGGAAAATTTCGTTCGTCTCATCCTCCCCCGTACGTACGAACGCGAATATGAAAATTTGATTCCGAGATGCGAAAGATTTTCGCCGGGCAGCAACTTCTGTCGAATTGTCATCGAGTTTTTCGATAGACTCCGACGGGGGGTGAAAGGTTAAAAATCGAGGTACCGGGAAAAATCGACTTAAGAAAGTTTCGACTTTAGTTCCCTTCGACTTTGAGCGCGATTGGGTGAGAAGATTTCCTCTGGAACGAAAAGAGAGTAACGCACCTTTGACGCAAACTTCGCGGAATAAATCTCGCGGAATTGTACTTAATCCGTAGATTTGTTCTCCCTCTCTCCTCTCTCTTTTTTTTTCTCTCCTTGATTCACGTTAATGTCAATCTCAGGAACGAAAACGTTATTTGTGTGTTACAGATTTGAGTATGATTCTGTTCAACGGATTCTTGACGCTGACCCTTTTACTGACCATCTTACCGAACGGAATAACGTTGGCATCGCCCGGTGCCACGTTGGTTATGGATCAGGACATTCCGTTAAAGAGATGCCGTTACAGCAAAGCTTACGCGATGCTTCAAGTAACTTGCACGAAATTGGAATTAAAGGAGATACCGCGCAATTTGAAAACGGATATACAGGTGAGTCGAACTCGAATTAATTACCGGAAACTCCTATTGTTGCCGTTACGAGCAAACCGTTAATTATCCAACGGAGGGGGAACCCGGGCAGAATCGAAGCGTCGATAATTAAAATCCATACAATTTTTTTTCCCCACCCCATCTAGATTCTCGACGCATCGGTGAACAGAGTGAGGAAGCTGACGAACAAAAGCTTGGCACCTTACAACAATCTCGCCTATCTCTACCTGGCTGAAAACTTCATCCAGACCATCGATGACACGGCTTTCGCGAGTCAACAATACTTGGAGGTCCTCGATCTCTCGACGAACGGCTGCACAGCTTTACCGCGTAGTCTCTTCACCCTGCCTTACCTTAGGAAACTCTACCTCTCCGACAACAAGCTAACCGACAGCGTCTTCAAGGTGGACGTCAGTTCACCCTTGAACTTCTTACAGCTGTCGCAGAACAGCCTCTGCAAGATCCCTGAGCTCGGTCCTCTGCCGAGTCTGATGCACCTGAACGTCTCGGAGAACACCATCAGGAGAATCACCACGGAGGATCTCGCACCTTTCTGCTCTCTCAAGGAACTCGATTTCTCCGGAAATCCGGTCGAATTCGAGCCGGAGAGCTGCGACTGCCAAACGATGAGCGGATGGTTAAAGATCCGCGGTATTCGATCGAAGCCCGAGTTCAATTGCACCGTGACGCAGGATAACGGATGCAACGGTATGGAGTTCAGTAACAGGACCACGGAGCTGTACGAGAATTGCTCGAACATCCTGCGGCTGAGGGTCGAGACCGAACAGGCGCGTAACACGTGGACACTGGTGGCCTGTTGCGTCGGTGCTTTTCTGTTCTGCCTCTTCGTCGCTCTCTTCTGCGTTCACAAGAGGAACAAGAAGAGGAAGAGGAGGCTGAAGGAGGAGCAGAGGATCGCCGTGAATAACGCCAATACCGAGTTACTCAACAGCAATCTCAATCGACCGGAGAACACCTGAGAGAAGGATTCGAAAGTCGGTGGTAAGGAAACCGAATGGGGCGAGCGACGAGTCGTAAGAATTATCTGCCCGATGGAATATTTGAGGGGGGAGGGGGGTGTCGGATGGTGACGCGATCCGAACGATTGTAACGTAAGGCGTGGGATAAGCGATACGTTTATCCCATTACATATTACATTGTGTGTCCTGTGGATGAGCGCGCGGACGTCCTTTAATCCTTTAAGAGCTGATCCCTTCGCCAGTGGATTACGGACGAGAGAGACTCTTTGCGACTTATTATGTTTCTTTTTATACATATTCTCTCTCTCTCTCTCTCCGTCTCTTTTTAGAGTTCTCGCGAGTGTGAGAGTAGATTGCGCGAGGACGCGAGGGTGAGAAACTTAAGAATGTTTATGGTCTCACACTTGATTCGGGTTTATGGTGTCACCGATAAGGAGGACGAGATTAAAGCGAAACTACCAAATATTGTTGATTGGTTCGCCTTGAAGGGTTAAAGGGAGGTTCAAATATAATTACGGAGAAGCGTATGAATGTTTCTATCTAATCGTCGGTGGTCGTCGTGAGTTCCGATTGCGATTATTATTCGGTTCTCGCCGGCCACCCAGAGAATATTATTAATCGCCCCAGTGTGACTGGAACACGAATATTTATATTAACGATTTTATCGTAGGGTCGTCGGAATTATCGATGTTCTTATGGTATTACGAAAGCTGATAATCGTGCGATCGTACACGTTCCGTGAAACGTAATTACGCGTATCCGCGAATCGATTGATAGTTACCCCTCGAATCTCGCTCGGCGACGAAGGAATTTATCTTCCCGCGAAATTGATCGATTTCGCGCGAATCGCGAGAACGAGTTCATTACTCGCGGGCGAGATTGGTATGAAATATATGCGAATTAATCACTCGTCGTCTTATATTTAAGCGATCCATGTAGATACGCGCACGTATATCGATTACGAACATATTTATTTTTTATTTAACCGTAGAGAAACTTCTATCACTTCTTGTACTCTCATTTTATTTCGCGGCGACGAAAGGTCGAGCGTTTCGCGACGAGTCAAATATTTTCGTTTGCGAATTGCGTATAAAGCGGGGAACCCTCGAGCTTTTCCTTCCGTTCGCAAGGCGCGAAGGGAAAAACTTCCTTCGTTGAATCTCGAAGCCGGGTGACGAAGCTTCGCGAGGTTTCGTTGAGATGGTGCGCGTCGTACGAAGAAAGAAGAAAAAAGGTGGATCGAAAAGCTGTTCAAAGCGTAAAGAAGAGCGGCGAAGAAAAGCTGGTCGCGTCGCATGCTCGCAGTCAGGAAAACTAGTTCCTAATATACATATTTACGTGATCTAACGCGAGTCCACTTTGGTTCTCCATTAATCGACTTAATTAACTTGACTCTCTCCATGACGCGGAGGGAGATCCGGAGAACGCGAGTCAAAAGGAAAAGGAAATTTTTTACGGTACTTAAACGAAGACTGCACCATTTACATTTTACGAACGAGAGAGAGCGTGTAACGTACGAGGATACACCGAGCGTGCCGTAATGAGAGGATTGAAATAAAAACTGCGATTGGCAGAATTTTCCAGTCGCGCAGCATTGCGAGAAAGCGAGTGAAAAAGAAAAGAGGGAGGCGATCAGAATTCCTCTTCACTCGATCCGCCGTATCGTGAAAATTCTTTGTACGCGTACGCGATTGTACTTAAAGTAGATTCGAATACTTTTATATTTGTTTTCATTATTACTACGTATACAATTTAATATACATTGTACAGAAATGTTACCGAAAGTTTCACGAATTCCAAAAATAAAAATGTGAAGATAATTTCGATAGTGTTCGCTTTGCGTGTTTTTCTAACCCTCGACGCTGAATACATCAATATTACCCGAATCATTCGAATTCGTTGAATGATTTGGAAATCATTCGAATGAAGCATTATTTGAAATTCATTTTGATGCTCCGTAAGGTAACTATGGATTTTACGTAAACTCTTATCTTCTGTCAACAGACTGCGATTTCCCCGAGTAATGAAAATCTACTAAACGTATTTGAAATGCAGCTTTGGAATCCTCCGGGGCTAAATCAATTTTTCTTTCTGTCTCTCGTGAGAACGCATTTGCACAAAATACACAGACCGCGTACGAGTCACGTGATTTTATCGAATGTATCGTGCGCCAATTGGATAAATCACGGATGCATCTGCTTGTGGACTCCTCTGCTAGATGGCCGTAACGCGCAGAAACCACAAGCACAATATTACACTTTATTCGCTCGCTCCGCGAGATATTTAATAAAAACTACTCCGTTTCCCGATTCCTTCACTTTTCTCTTCGCACTCATGATTAGAAAAATGCAAATGACAATTCTTCTTAATCGATTCACCGTAGATAAAGTAATTTTCCATCGGCCCGGTCCATCGAGAGATGCCGCCTCTATCGCTCGTGGAGAAAAAAAAAGGAGAAAAAGATAAGCCAACAGTGTAACAAAAGATGCCGACAAAAGCGCGAAGATTTACTACATACCCGCAAGCGCCCACAAGTTGCTGTTCCTGATCACGTGTTGGTTTCTGGTAACCAATGACACATACGAGCAAATGTACAGTCCAAGACGAGTGACGGCCTCATACTTAAGCGAGTGGACTGCTATTTCGGATTGTCATTCAACGAATTATTAGGCAATCGACGAGTTATGGGACCTTAAAGTTTCGTGGAACGACACCGACAAAATTCGTCAGCTTTAATCGTAAGTGAAATTCTCACTAATCGAATGACGAGACTTTATCGAGACTCGTTTCCGCGATTATTATTTAAATAATTAGTAGTAGAGCTCCTGGTGATCGGGGAAAATGTGTTTAGAGACTTTAAGTGATAAAAATTCGTGTACGTATTTCGACGTAATCCGTGCGTGCATACGAATGATCGATTCATGAACAAAGTTTACTATTTGGTTGGTTCAAATTCTACTTCGTTATTATGTAAGCTACGCGAGTCGCGTTTTTGTTCTACGATCAAAGAGTGACTTCGTTTGTAATTGTGGAAGATAACTTCGCTGGATAGTGCTTTCCCGGAATCTGTCTATGAATTTTGTGAATCGGTACTTTATCAAAGTGACCTTTTAACTGTGCATGATCGCGTTGATGGATTTTGCTTTTCCTGAATCGGTCGACGAGTTTCGCGTGTTCGCATTTTACCGTGAAATTCTGATTTATTTTAATTACGTTCGAACACGTAAGCGCGTTATCGTACAAATATTCAAGGTGATATTCATGAGACTATTCAGATAATACTTAGCGATGGAAAACACGATTGTCCGGATCATTCCATAAGTAGCCGATAATGGGATTAATTATTAAGAATTCAGTACCGGGTTGCAACTTATAATTAATCCGATCATTACTGATAAAAAAACATGTTTGCCTATCTCGATATCTATAAGCGGTTTACGCATATTTTGCAACAAGGAAACAATCGTTTTTGGCAGAAATCTTGTAATAAGCTGAGTTAAACAAGAAATGGAAGTAGAAATATTTCTAAGGTATGATAGCGAGCAATGATTTCCTTTGAAAAGAATTTTCTGAGTATTATATTATAATTCGGATCAGAATAACTGAGCGTGAGGGAATAATATATTTTTCTTGCTCAAATTTTCATGCCAAACCGTAATGCTGCAAAATGAAAGGTATTCGGAAACATTACCGAGTTGTCGCAACATGCATTTCGTTTGTATTATCTTTGAGACAGTTGCTTCAGTTGGGGAATATTGCTCAAGAAAATATTATCTACCAATGAGCTTATAACTGTTTCAATTAGTAAGCCTTATCTCCCCTGTTGCTATAAATGCAAGTCACTTATGGCAATAAAATTGGGCCGATTAATAAACATTAATTAAATACTAGAATGATTAATTATTCTAAAAAATTCTCTTCGTAGCAAGGGTTAAAACTTGGAATTCAGTAGCGTACCACCTCTATTATAAATGTTCGAGAATGTTTATGTACTAAAATTTGTGGCGATACTTGTAATTGCTTTATGACTCTGTCGAGCATAAAAATAATACCAGTGTGTATACAAACGTTTAAAATTAACTGAAATCGTAAACTTAGATATCAGATTAAATAGATAAGTCTGTATTATTCAATAACGGATATCCTTCTTTCGTATCTATGGTATACCTTTTATTCTGTTAAATTTACTTAAGTAGCTTATCGATGTGTAAGGTTTCCATGCATCGTTATCTTAAGCTATCAGGATCAAAAGAATTTGCTCTCGTATCGATAATTACGTGTCTGTGGTACGAATAGCAGTTTGACTCTTGTTAATCTTTGTTAGGAATCTTGTGCTTGATGAATTTGGGATCGCGTAGACTAAACACTTGATTACTTCGGTCTGTTGTGTAGGTGGTGTGTAATTGTATTTTCAACAATCCCGTCGTTTGATCATCCGTGTCAGAGACACTAAGACTTTGCGAAGACACACAAATTTTCTATGGTACAAACATATTGATACTTGGTATGTTATTACGGATGCCATACGTCACATGCCGAGTCGTAGATTCTGCATTATCACCCACAAGTATATCTACCAAACACACAAAAGATAAGATAGCCCTGTCATAATCTAGACCCTTCCACAAAAAATTAATAAAATATTCCTATCACGATACGTTTGGATCTTTTAAAAATTTCTTTGTGTACAAATTGTCCGATCACGAATCCCATAGTGATTCGATTACTCATTAAAAAAATGCTGTATATGGTATGCAATGCGTATATGACTTAGCATGTTTAGAATGGAATTCTAGATATATATCTCACCTATTTGTATAAGAAAGTACCTCTGACGCAACAAAAAATCGTTTAGCGATTGTTCCCTAGATACAAAAACAATATCTAATCGACGTATCTTTGGGTCAAGCTCGTCAATGGTTATCGGAATTCATAATCGCTCGTAATAAATATTTTTATCTTGGAGGTACAGAATCTCAAAGATACAACTATGAATTTGATACATTTCAGAAAAGGCAAGAGTAAAATAAATGCAAAATTATCATGGATGGGAAGGTGAAAGCGGAGAAGGTAAAAAATCCTAGGGCTGGAGCGAACCCCTTTAGCGCTTTGACATTCGCGTAAGTGCTTTAACATAATATTAAAATGTAATTTTATTCGCTCTGTTTGCCGTCACGTTGTCCGTTCTTAAAAACATCCGATCAAGGTGACAAATGAGCAATACCTTATGAGGTATCTCTCTATCAGTCACAAATAAGTCTTGTGTAAACAAAGCGAGGACCACCTTGATGGTCTTTATCCAACAAATAATCCCCTCAAAGTTGTTTTCATTTTGCATTATCTTCTAGTGTTTTTGAAACTGTCAATTAACATTAATATCTAGCTGTTTTCGATACTTAGTCAAGATATACAAACTCCCAGGGTTGTCGTTGCTCTTTTTGAATGTTAAAAAAGAAATTCTGGTATTTATTAAAAAACAAACTCTTCTACAACTAGAGATCGGACGACCGAGTTATGAGCAAAACATACAGATCCTGTACTTCCAATCGTTGTGTTACTAAATGTTTATACATTGCTTATGTGAAAATAAATGCAATATTTATTACGCGGAATATTCATATAACGAAATGCCGGCATTACAGTCATTAAGAGGAAGATAACTTCGTTTCCAGTATTCGATTAACATATCAAGACATTAAAACATGACTTCTTTCGATCAGATGGATCCTACGTACTTTTTGGACGGGCTATCGCAGAGATCTGGAAGTAACCGATTTATACGAACCTCTCAAAGAGCACACGAGCAGTGTTTTGGGAACAAAAATATCGAAAGAGTGGGAAAAAGAATGGCAGGCGTACAAACAGAGAAAATTGCTGGCGGAAGAGACACACGGCGACGGTAAAAAAGATGCGGGGAAAAAGATAAAAGAACCGAGCCTGTTGAAAGTCATAATTAAGTGCTTCGGTTTTCGAGTTGCGCTGTACGGAGTAGCTCTAGCCATAATGGAAATTGTGCTCAGGTATCTAAAAACTCCACCGTGAAATCTTATTTCCATCGATTTGTCATTTCCCTATATTTTACGATCTATCGACCAGCAAGCCTTCCTCTTCCGTGCAAATACTTAATTCCTTTAATTCCTCTCAGACGTCCGCGCAAATAATCGCATTTATTTCTGCCACTCGCACGTAAAAACAGCATCGCGCAATATTCACTGCAATCCCGCGGCGATAATCAATTATTTAATTTTTTTTTCAATCTAACTTCGCCAACTATTTAAATTCCATCTATACGATTTTACTATTGTGTATTATTCTCATTGTCGGTCGGAAAGATCTTGCACACCTATATACAGATTTCTGCATTTAAGTTCAGATCTTTAAAGCGTTTTATCTCAATATCTATCCAGATTATTTCAGCCATTGTTCCTTGGGCTCCTCATTCGTTACTACAGCCCGGTGAAGTTTATCCACGTGCCGATATACAATGCACCAGTGCCCAGGCTGTATAATGCCACCGAATTGCATATTCACAGAACGGAGAATTCTGAAACATCGTTAAGTCCCCGTTACCCCTTCAATCCTAAAACCCCACTAATTCGCTAACGCATCGTGTTATCAATAATACCTAGATTGTACTTAGTTCTCGAATAGATGTGTGTTTTCTTGAATTCCAAAAGCTCTAACGGAACCATTAGCGTGTAGCGACGTTGAATTTAGACCGGGTCTGTCCAAGTCCGAGCCCACAGTTTCGGTTCTGCTTCGTTCAGGCCGAGCGAAACAAAACACAAGACAGTAAGATTGAGAAGGATAGTCCCCGAAGCTCCAATGGAACGTATATTCGCAGTGGTTTGCGGCTCTCGAGACGATAAGTGTCTCGTTACTCGGCAAGATGGGCTCAAACTTGGACAGGCTTGGCTTGGACGATGTTTGGCGATGTTACGTTAAACGATCCTAAAAATCGACGAATATTAATTTTTCGTATGTATTTCGTAGGGTGATGCAACCGCTGTTTCTTGGTAAATTGTTGGGCTATTACAACTCCGACAATGTATCGCTTGAATCTGCATACTTATATGCGGGTGGCGTAATACTGTGCTCGGCCATTAATATATTTGTCATGCATCCATACATGATGGGTATACTTCACATGGGGATGAAAATGCGAATAGCTTGCTGTACATTGATTTATCGTAAATCGCTGAAACTCTCGAGGACAGCTTTGGGAGAGACTACCGTTGGACAGGCGGTCAATCTTCTGTCGAACGACGTCAATAGATTCGACGTGGCAATTATATTTCTACATTATTTATGGATCGGCCCGCTCGAGACAATCGTCATCACGTATTTCATGTATCGCGAGGTCGAAGTATCCAGTCTGATTGGAGTGGCTGCGCTATTAATGTTCATTCCTCTGCAAGGTAATTGAAATTATTGATTTGACCCCGCGCGGTGATCGCGCTACGCATTAATGATTCAAATAGTTTAATTTTATCGCGATGTTTCCTTTCTTACAGCTTACTTGGGTAAAAGATCCTCGATACTGAGATTGAGAACTGCCATTAGAACCGACGAGAGAGTTCGACTGACTAATGAAATTATTAGCGGCATTCAAGCAATTAAAATGTACACTTGGGAAAAACCATTTAGCGATCTAATCGAACGCGCTAGAAGGTAATATCTGCGTGGTTTAATCTCATCGAGTGTAATATCTCAGTTTTCTGGATTCAAATTATCTTTCTTTTTTCATATTGCCGATGACAGAAAAGAGATCAACGTGATACGTGCCACGTCCTATATCAGAGGCATTACTATGTCGTTCATCATGTTTAGTACAAGATTATCCCTCTTCCTCACCATACTAGCGTACGTTTTATACGATCATAAAATAACTGCCGAGAAAGTGTTCATGTTAACAGCGTACTATAATATTTTACGTCAGAGTATGACCGTCTTCTTTCCCCAAGGTAAGTACGAAAAGAATAATCGGGGGTCGCCTTTAAGGGCTAATAAAGCACTAATGGATATGGTATTGCAGGAATCACGCAAGTTGCCGAGGCCATGGTGTCTATAAAACGATTGCAGAAGTTCATGATGTACGACGAGGTAAAACCTACGAAGTACAAAGCCGATAAAGAGGCGTCGCGAGGAGACATGAACAACGGGAATGATTTCAAAAAGGGCAAGAAAGGCAAGAACGAGTTTAACAACGGGAAGAAAATAAACGATACGGAGAACAAGAATGATTTGAACGATTATCAGGAGGAGAGCTCTGATAACGTTTTAACCATAGAGAACGCCAGCACTAAATGGTTGTCCTACGAAACTGAAGATACGCTGAAAAACATTAATATCACCGTAAAACGAGGCGAACTGATTGCTATCGTCGGTCAAGTTGGATCTGGCAAGAGCAGTTTACTTAACGTAATTTTGAACGAGCTGCCTCTTCAAACTGGTAAAGTACAGGTTCGTTCTCCTCGATTCTTCTCCAACGACATGTCGTTCGTACACCAGAAAGCTCTTTTTTATTCTCAGTTATACGACTGGTCGTCGGCATTGCGATCGTTGGTAAAACAGTGCACGGAAGAAAATATAATTAATACTGTTTTTTTTAGGTAAACAGTAGCGCTGCTTATGCTAGTCAAGAGCCCTGGCTGTTTGCCGGTTCCGTCAGGCAAAATATTTTATTCGGCAGAAAGATGGATCAGCTCCGCTACGATCGTGTTGTCAGGGTGTGCCAATTGAAAAGAGACTTTAGCCTGTTGCCGTACGGAGACAAAACGATTGTCGGCGAAAGAGGGATCAGTCTTTCCGGTGGACAACGCGCTAGGTCGGTAATCGCGAGCTATTCAAGTAAAAAAAAAAAATGCCCGTAACGTTATTAAACCGATTCGTTAATCTGTCTCTTCGCGCAGGATCAATTTGGCACGAGCAGTCTACGCAGAGTCCGAACTATACTTATTCGACGATCCATTGAGTGCTGTGGACGCACACGTGGGGAAGCACATGTTCGAGGAGTGCATCGATAAATACTTAAAGGGAAAGACTAGGATCCTCGTTACTCATCAATTGCAGTACTTACGAAACGTCAATAGAATCATCGTTCTGAAGGATGGAATGATAAAAGCCGAAGGGTAAGCGTGATCCGTGTATTCGAACTCTTTGGTTATAGCAAACTATGGTACTGACAAGCATCGTGTTACTTCAGCACTTACGACCAGCTGGCTTCGATGGGAATTGATTTTGGGCGATTATTGGAAACTCCGGCGACCGAGGAGGAGAAAGGGTCACCGTCCGCTCCGGTCAGCAGAAGTAATTCAAGAAATGCCAGCATTACGTCCATGAGTTCGCTCACTACCACTGATACTGGAAAGCAGGTTGACCCCGTCGAGGTGATTATCAATCGAAACCGGAATAGTACGGTCTTATCCATTGTAGCAGATAAATGAATGTATTTCCGTAATCAGGAGGCAGAGGCGCGCACGGTAGGCACCATATCTGGAGCAGTCTACGGCGATTACTTCCGCGCAGGCGGTAATTGGTGCCTCGTTTCTACTATACTGATTCTTTGTATATTGGCGCAACTAGCAGGTAGCGGTGGTGACTTCTTCATCGCTCAATGGGTTAACATGGAAGAGAAATACGTAAGTATGCCTCTCTCTTTCCACATGCAGTTTCTTAAATGAATTCCCTCGCAACGATTACAAAACTCTGATAACCAAAGGTGAACGAAACTTCCGAGGGTCTGGTCGTGAACTGGGACAACTGGCTCACTCGCGATGCTTGCATTTACCTGTACACCGGATTAACGGTACTGACAGTGGGAGCGACGCTCCTACGTTCGTACACGTTCTTCTGGACTTGTATGAGAGCGTCGATGCGACTCCACGATCGCATGTTTCGTTGCATCAGCCGTGCCACGATGCGTTTCTTCAACACAAACACGTCGGGCCGTGTTCTCAATCGATTCTCCAAGGATATGGGTTCGATAGACGAGCTTCTGCCAATGGCTTTGATCGACAGCATTCAGATTGGCCTGTCTCTTCTGGGTATCATCGTGGTGGTGGCAATTGCCAATGTATGGCTACTGCTACCCACGCTCGTCATAGGAATCATTTTCTACTATCTTCGGGTGATCTACCTGGCAACTAGTCGAAGCGTGAAACGTCTCGAAGGGATCAGTGAGTAGACGAATACAATTATTGTCCGTACCGATTCAAGTTCCATGTTTCGGACGTGAAACGTGATTATCATAATTGCGCTTTACGACTCGTGGAACGACGAAAGTGTATAACGAACAATGATCGACAGCTCGGTCGCCGGTGTTCGGGCATCTGAACGCGACTCTTCAAGGACTGCCAACTATACGAGCGTTCGACGCGGGAACGATTCTCACGAAGGAATTCGATCACCATCAGGACTTACACTCATCGGCCTGGTATATATTCATAGCGTCCTCGAGAGCCTTTGGATTCTGGCTCGACGTCTTTTGTCTCATCTACATAATGCTGGTCACGCTGAGTTTCTTATTCATGGACATCGGCGGACCTGGTTCGATGCAAGGAGGCAACGTTGGATTAGCCATCACGCAGAGCATCGGATTGACGGGAATGTTTCAGTGGGGAATGCGGCAGAGTGCCGAGCTGGAGAACCAGATGACTTCGGTGGAGCGCGTGTTGGAATACAGGTGAGAGATAAATAGCTCGCTAATCTCTGTACTAGTATTCCAATAAAACTCGCGATATTGTACTTTTTCAGTAAAGTGGAGAGCGAGCCGCCACTTCAAAGTGCTCCGGATAAAAAGCCCAAGGACGATTGGCCGTACGAGGGAAAAGTAGAATTTAAAGGTGTCTCGATGCGCTATGCGCCGCTAGAGCCGCCGGTGTTGAAGCACCTAAACTTCGCGATACGTCCACGGGAAAAAGTGGGAATCGTTGGCAGAACGGGTGCCGGGAAGTCTTCTCTAATTTCAGCTATTTTCCGGCTCGCGGATACGGAAGGCGTTATCGAGATAGACGGAACCGACACTAGCCAAATAGGTCTTCACGATCTACGGCAGAAGATAAGTATAATCCCTCAAGAACCGTTCCTGTTCTCCGGCTCTTTGAGAACCAATTTGGATCCATTCGATACGTACAAGGACGAAGTACTTTGGAAAGCTCTGGAAGAAGTCGAACTAAAAGAAATGGGCTTGCAAGCCCACATCAACGAGGCTGGCTCTAATCTGAGCGTCGGTCAGCGTCAGCTCGTGTGTCTTGCGCGTGCTATTGTCAGGAACAATCCTATCCTCATTCTCGACGAAGCTACAGCCAATGTAGATCCAAAAACCGATGAATTGATTCAGACGACGATTAGAACAAAATTCGAGAAGTGCACCGTTCTGACGATCGCCCATCGACTCAACACAGTGATGGACAGCGATCGTATATTGGTGATGGATGCCGGTACCGCTGTCGTAAGTTTTGTTTTCTTTAGCCCACTGCACTTTGGCGTCAATGATTTCGCTTGAAAAATCTGGGCGTTTAACAGAAACCATTACGATTTTATTATGATTTCTAGGAGCTCGATCATCCTTATATCTTGCTGCAGAAAGAGTCAGGATTCTTGAAGGGCATGGTGAACGAGACTGGATCGGCAATGGCCGAAGCCCTTAAAGAAGTCGCGCGTCAAAGTTACTCTAGTCGCATGTCGACATCACTTTAATGTGCCTGCGACGCCGCCAAATTATTTCAAATTCCACATCGCGTTGAGCGTTATTACCGCGGCCTGTATTACATTAGCGTTATTCGACAGTCCGTTTCTTCCTATTTATAGATATTCAGAATTACACGGAGAATACTTGAGTGCGAAGGCATGTTCTATTTTTTTTTTTTACAGATTGCCCGGATAATAGTCGACGCGGAACGATTTTCCGCCTATCGACGCTTTTCTCATCCGTGGATACAGTATTATTACATAGTTTTTCTATATCGTAATGATATATCTTTCTACTCCCAAAAATAGATAGCCCGAGAAAGCCGTCACGAGACTATCGTACTTAATGTTAAATACGTAATCTTAATCTACTTTTATACACGCTTACACGGCACATAGAAAAATATTGTATAGTCTCCCCGAATCGTAATTTTTTGAGAAGTTTATAGAGGATAGTTTTTTTCTCTCTGGCCACTATGCTGGTGCTGAAAGTACAAAGATCATATACCGCGGGTACGGTGGTTTTGTACTTATTCTTGAAATTTTTTGTACGTTTTAAGGGGGATTACTTGAAAATCATGTTGAAACAGTTTTTATTAAAACACCGAAGCTATACTTTAATTATGTACATAATGACGGAGCGTGGAGTGTACCGAGAATCAAAGTTACTTAACTCCACCTTCTTTCCCGCGTAATCGTATTTTACAGCGTGATATTTGAACAGCGGGAAACGTCTATCTAACGAGGACGAAGATTTTTGTTGTCGGCTTGTACTTTGCAGAAGAGTACTTATCTTCTTTTACGCCTCTTCGAGATTCTTCTCGTATACTATTTCACCTATTTGTATTTCGTCGCGATAAGTAAACGTGTTGTACTTTTAGGTGAAAAAGAGCCTTACGTACAAGTGCCTGCTGTAACTTCATTATTACGAATGAAAAATATAGATACAGAGAACTATTTATCTTAATAAACCGTCTGGTTTCAATTATTAACAACCTTTCCCCGCAAAGCTACCTGCATCCCATCGTGAATCGCGAGAAGATCGGTGACTTTCGAAAGGCAATGACCAATGAACAATTTCTCCTTGTTAAAAATATCAGTTGTTCATTGGCGACGTAGAAATAAATTTGGCAACGCTCGCGCCAACTCTGCGAAATGTAATTTATTTTACAGTCGTAGTAAGAAAAGTAACAATCCGACACGTCGTTGGAAATATAAATATTCTCGTTTATTATCGGGTCTCGCGTAACAGTTTCTCTTCACCCTCGATACCAGCGTGAAAAGAAAACGAGGGAGACCTTTGTGTTTTTTTTCTCTCTCTTTTGGTACGAATAGAGCCTTATCGTCGATTTCATGCTTCTCGTATCATCCTTTTCCTACAAAATCTTACGAGACTTTTAAGCCTTCGTTAAAAGGCGTACATATACATATATAAAAACGGAAGAAAAAAAAAGGAAGGAAGAAAGGAAACCGATCGCGAAACTAAAATCGCATTGCGTTCGGTGCGTTTCGTACGGCTCGACGCTCCTCGCGCTCTGTGCGTCACACCTAGTCGCGCTGTCGCCTATACACGCCGCACGTTAAACAAACAAATAGATATAATCACTAACACCTAGACTCTGCCTTTACTCGACTCGCAATAACTGCTCGCAACGTAAAACAAAAATAAACGCCGAAGCACATTCTCGCGAGACAAGTACACTAGTGTATTGTAATACTGACAGTAAAGAGATTACTATAACATTAAAATTAAGCTCACGTCTTGGATCTGTTCTGTGACATCTAAAAGTACAATTACAATGGGACATTAGGGGTCGGAGAGGCGGGGGTCGTGGGGAAGCGTGAAGACGTCGGTGGTGGGGGAGGGGGTGGGGGATAATAACTACCGGTGAATAATTACAGATAACAGTTACGCTAGAATTACAATTACAGGATTACAATCGACGTCACGTTAGCGGATACATTTTTCTAAGTCCCTTCGCAGTCGTTAAACGAACAATGAATAAGTTCAAGGAAAACGGTATAAAAAACGAATTTTTACACGCGTACACGCACATGCGGAATTATAAGTGTGTGTGTGTATACGCGCGTGTCACCCCCATCCTCTCGATTTATAAAACAGTATAAAATACTTATTCGCTAGTCGTTCGCTCGTCCACCGTGAAAAATAACGTAATGCTACTTAGAAAACGTGTACCCGGAAACGTGGACGCGTATTTTTTTTTTCTTTTCTTTTCTTTATCTTATCCCATTCTCCCGAGAATCATCCGAAGAAAACATTTCTAGGATCTAAGTCGTATAAATAATACAGCTAGCTAAATAAATAAGGGCAAACTGCCGCTGATGTGTCCATTATATACAAACGAGAAGACAGAAAGAAAAAGAGAGAAGCGGCACGCAAATTGCGATTACGAGACGCGCGCGCGAGCAAGCGACGAACAACGGCCGCTCGTTTCCTCTTCTCTCTCTCTTTCTCCCTCTCTCTCTCAATTTCTCTTCGTTTCCTAGAAAAGAACTCTTTCTCTCGCGGGAAAAGGAAGACTGCACATTATTCGTTTTCCCCGTCTTCTCTCGAGTTTTCATACCTACCGGATGTACCGTGCTTTTTTCGAAATATAAAATAAACGTTCTTTTAAGTTAAAATAGATCGATTTGTCGTTAAATGAGAATCGCTAAATCTACGTTGAAGTCCAGTGGTTAAAACGGGACATCCAACACGGTACAAATGGCGTTTCAATTATCAATGGAATGTGCAGCGTGTTGTAAAAAAAATGTCTAACGCTCTTCGTCGGATCGTTCGCTTCAAAATATCCTCGTAAAGAAATAAAATTCGTTGCGCTTACAATTGCGCCTGTCTTTTTCACTTCGACGTATTTCTCGTTTTGTTTTTTTATAGAATTTTCTCGACATCTCGTACGTTCGATTGGAGAAAGAGCCATCGCATCCAAAAACAAGTTAAAAGAAAAAAAAAAAAAGAGAGATCGATATACCGGAACGGAAAACAGAATTTATCTCGTTGAACTCGAATCGCACACGATACACTAAACATTTATTGAGCTAGATCAAATTTCAGCATACTTCTGTTAGTGTCGGGTTATCCCAGATACAAAACCATATTTGTGGATCTCTGTCTGCACGACTGTAGGATAAATTCTTTTTCAAGCTATGCCTACCGCTGCGTAGTTAAATTTTCCAACCGCGGCGCGAGTTTCTGATCAAAAGGCTTTAATTATGATATTCATCGGGCTCTATCGAGTTCCTAAACAAAGTTCGAATACTCGAAACTAGACTGCCAAAATATGGTTAAAACTCGGTGCATTAGCCGAAATCCTCGAAAGATTTGAAAGGCTGAAACTAGTACGCGCAGGAGTCGCATAATTCAAAACAATTACCCCCACGAAAGTTCCCGCCAAAATTATACTAACTATGCTCGACAGAATTTACGAGGAACGCGACGAATCACGATCCGCGATGAACATTTTGCAGGAACAAGAAAATTAAGGTTATAACGAAGCCTGTTCGATGTGCGATTATACCTTCGATCGATTGTACGCGATGCCAGAATCGAGGGGGGAAAAAAAAAGGAGGTTCGTATTATTAAAAAATGCCGCTTCCGCCCTGGTCATTTGGCTTCGCACGATATTCGCTCCGCATCGGCGCAGGTACAGCTTTCCTCGGTGCCGGAAACTCGAAATTACGAACACCGAGGACTGGACGAAGTACTTCACATCACTCGCGAATTAATAATCACGCTTTGTATTCACTTGAAAGTTTAAATTTTGCCGCGTTACTTTGTTATACTTCGAAAAGTACGCTGTCGTTAGCCGTGACATATGACTCCGGTGCGTATCTAGTAGAATTCGGTGGTTTCCATAATCAAACGATACCTACCCGCGCGATCGATATTATCGAGTTTGACGACAATAACGCAATTTATTTCGATAATCGAAATCTCACGCTTTGGCGCGTCATGAATTTTCACAGAAAAACGTATTTTTACAACTTTCGATCGAACGGTGAGACGAAGTATTCGATATATATCGTAAATCAATCCAGATTTACTAATAAAACAATTCATTTCCCGTAAAACCGTCGAAAATCCGTGAGAAATCAGGAATCGATATATCGAAGTGAACCACCGATCGAAAACGACGACAACGTTCGCTCTCTCTTCGACGACGCGTAATCGAAACGACTCGTTCGAAATTACACGCGGAGATTACCAACGCGGAATCAAAAGTACGATATTCATCTCGTTAAAATTTAAACGAGAACCTCGAGGCTCTCGCGAGATCTAGCCTTCTGTTGTCCACACTTGCCATTCGCTTGGACGATCATCGCCACCGATTGGCAGCCGTTCTCGTTGCTAATTGGTCGAATGGGCGGCATGGCCAATCGGAGGCGATACCAAAATTTCGAGCTACCCGAGACAGTGTTACCACCGTCGTCCCAGCGTAAGATTTTTAAACGATCTAGGGTGAGTTCGGCGCAATCGTGACGACCGCGATTCGTTCTCTTGGCGATCGTCGTGATATTTGTAAAATCTTTCGTCGTGATCACGATCGTTCGCGTTGACAGCGACGAGAGTTGCTTGATGACCGTCCCGACGCTGGAGTCGTTCCAAATGTTACCCAGTGACGCCGGGCTGAGGATGACAATGACCCGGCGCGAAGACGCCGCGTGCGGACCGATCTCGAGACTCCCTGAAAGGTAATTAAGAACGTAATTAACAACATTTGTTAATATATCTCGCACTTTGAGGTTACAAAGATCCGAGTTTCTCCCGCGCAACGAGTTCAACTCGATGGCGAGCGTGTCAAAACATATCCATCGCTATGGCGCAACTTTCAAAATCTATGCGACGGCTTCTCTAAGACCCTCCTTAGACGGGGATACTGTAGAAACTGCAATCGCCTGGATACTAGGAGACTTGGCGACTATACACATAGGCAAGAGAACATGTGTATTGGCGTTATTCGGATGAAGCTACTGAAATTGCCGCGACTGATAAACTGACGCGACTAGTTCGCTCGCGACTCGATATGTCAATCTCCCCCGCTACTCTAGTTCGCCGATTTGCTTGATCGATACAAAATTATTTTGTAGTTATGGCGATTCAAAGTACAGCGTCACATGAAGGTGCCATCTAGTTTAGTAGACTGTGTGTGTGTGACGATAACGGGCAACTTCAGTTGCCTAAATAGTCGCCTAAATAGTTTCTTTTGAGTATCCCCGTCCGAAGAGGGCGCCTAAGGGCGATCTCACGCACTAGGCGATTCCTTGTCGCGTGTCGCGGCGGCACGCGACAGCGATTTTGCACGCGCGACACTCAGCGCGACCGTCGCCGCGATTCTTGAATAATATCGTTTCCGCAGTTTAGTTTTACAATTAAAGTGTCAGCGGAAGGTGCTGTGGGCATTTGCACTTACATGAATTGACGAAGGAAAGACGCCGTAAACGTCGAATACAAAGATATCGAGAAAGAAAGTTCAGGGAAAACATTTTTTTTCCATTTAATTAGTAAGATTCGATTAGTGTACTGTTCACTTTCATGTTCCATAATAATGGACGATTTTTCTAGCGCAGAAACCAATGTTTTACGTCGAAATTCATTGCCAGAATGGTTGGATTTCCGAGTAAAATCGCGGCGACTCGCGACAAGGAATCGCTTAGCCAAGTGCGCGATGGCCCTAACAAGCACAATGAATCTAGCTTGCTGATTATAACCGTCGTGCTCTGAAATTGGCCAATTACGGAATACGGGCGCGAGAGAGTAGCAATTAAATATTTAGCTAGGCATCGACCTCGATCCGCGCGATTGGAAAATTCGTTCCTACCAACAGCTTCGGCGCCATGGGCAAAGGGACTAGTTAACGCGTGAACTTCGTAGTGCCGCTTGCCCGGTTAGACGGTAATGTTTGATAGTCTATGAACAAAGTTGAGTAGTCAAAGGATGAGCTCCAGATTCCGTATGCCAGGGAGCAGAGTAATTTTGTCGTGATCCCGGGGCGGGCAAAAGTTTCAGCTTGACCCCGAGCGTAGTTCGGAATGATAGATTCGTTGGATACCTGCGCGAGAACTCGAGTTTTGTTCCCCGGATGAAGATCGACTGGATACACGTACGTTTACGCGGGAATACAAATTTCGCGTCGGCAAACAATTCGACCTGGGACCAAATAATGCAGCCGGATCAGATTTCGCGTGTTTTTTTACCCTAACATAAATATTACCATTCCTAATGCTCAGTGATTTTTTGCTGATAAGTAGACTGCGGACGTTTGTGCAAAATGCGTTACGCTGACTTTAAACGGATTTGGTGACACAAATGCGGTAAGTATACGTGACGTATGCGTATAATGCATTATATTGCCCGTATAGTATATTATTATACGTATAACATATTATTATCCTCTGTCAGCTCGTTAAATGTAATGTATTTTGCATAAACATCCGCAGTCTACTGATAAGAAATCGAGAGCGTGCCAAGATTAGACGATTCGGTTCTGGATGGTGGAATTTTTAGAAGATTTTTATTACGGCGTAGCTCGGCATGGGAACGCAAAGGGTCAATATTTCGAATACTATGAATCAATCGTGTATCCTCAACGTATTATTAATCGCAAATTCATGCTACTTTTACCGTTTCCCGCACTTAGTCATTTCCGATTAATCGAACGTTGAATTAGCCACGACGGGTATCTAGCGTTCTCGCGTAAAAATCTCGAATCAAATTTTCGCCGTTGTCTCGGTCGTTTTCTGGTATCCGTTCGCCGTGCGTGCATCGCAACGCGCGCCGCGTCGTATTTCATTCGAAGTTAACAAAGTTCCCTCAGGAAACAACGGTCTGTAATAGGAGGAGCTGTACGGTAAATCAGTTTTTGCCGAGGCCGCGATACAAGCTTAATTTACCGTACGCGTACACGTACGGGGTCCATCAGACGTTACTCCCAGCGAAAACAGATACTATTTTTTAATCTAACCGACGTCGGGGGTTCATCGAATTGCTCGAATGAAAACTGACGAAAATTTATGCTCTTCGCAAAGGGTCGTAAATTGAAAAAAAAAAAAAAAGATTTGTTTTTCCAATCAAAATTGCGCGTCTCGCGAGCATAGATATCAAATCAACATTCCCGAACGTGGCGTTCGGTAATCGAATTCTCCTTTCATTCGTTCGCGCCACCGCCTGTACCCGCGAAACACGTTCGATTCAAATGAACAAGTTTAGTAACTTGGAAAAAAGTCTTTCCCGATGAAACCGAGAAACGTTGCGTTCCGAATACTCGGAACGTATCTGCCGTATAGGAGGCTGCCTCGCTACCTGGAACAATTCCACCGTTCCAGGATATTATCAGAAGTTGTTAGACTCGAAATGTATACAGCTCGGCGTGTAGTAGACGAAACCGCCTCGTATACACCTAATTCGAAACCGCGGCCGTGTCGGAGACAAACGAGACAGTCGACGTCCGAGAAAACGGCAAACTTTCTAATTCAATTTGCCAAGTTTCCCCGCCGTGATTTCCACGATCCTGAAGGATCTCCATTACTTCCGGTTATCCCGGGCGTGCATGCATATCCATGTATAAGAGACTGGTACACCGTGGTTTCCAAACTTATCCTCATCCCTCGTTCGTTAGGCTCCCATTTTATTAGGCCGGTTAATTGTACCGCTTCGTTCGCAAGTTTATCCCCCCTCCCCCGACAATCTCGCGGCTACCCGCCGATTTTGAACCCTTAACGAAAGGGAGTTAGGGGGTTAGTCGATACCTCGAGCGTCTTTACACTCCTTTGAATAATTTGCAACGCGGCTTTCGGGCAAAGCGGCGTGTATGATTCAAGATAATTGCAACGGAATTCTTACGTAACGAAGACAATTAATAATTTTTAACGTTACTGTCAATAACCAAAAAGTATTACGTTGTGCGATAACCGAGGTGCCCGGTTAATGAACAGCCGATTTGTTAACTTCAACGCGTGATAACAAATACTTTGTATCAGTCAAATTGTATTTAATGAACATTAATAGATATAACAATGTCCAAATATCGAGGATCAGTGAAGCATATTGTGGTAAATTTTCAAGGAAATAGAAAAATTCTTTTGTGAAACTGAAATGGCTACCCGGTTATTGACAGTGGGGTTAATTAATAATTATCGTGTTTACGGGCAATGCGTATTCATCCCGAAAACGTAAACAGGCTGACGAATGTTCGCGGTCTAACTGGATTATAACCGCAAAATTTTCCGCGACCCCCTGGAACGAAGCGCGACGGCGAAAAAGAGAAACGGAAGAGCCGGGAGCGAAGTAAACAGGAAAAATCTAATGAAATACGTGGGACGCTGATTCGCGGAAGCCCCTATAATCCGGTCTAATCAAAATTCGCGATTATTAGCACGGGGGGGTGCAGGACGATGGGCTCGTCCCGATGAAAAAGAAAAAGGGTGCCCCGGCACAAAATGAAATTTATGTATAGGTTACTTTGCATCGGCGCATTCGGGGGCCGGCAGCGTGCGCCAATTTGCATTAATAAAATCGCGGTTACCGGCCGCGCGCTCACCTACACGGCCCCAATTTTGTCCTGCCAATTAGAAGGAAATTAGTGTCTGAATATTTTTCGCCGAGCACCCGTTATCATGGCGCGCACCTAGCAGTTGATATTCATGAGATGCGAAACGAGGAGCGGGGCTCGCGAAACTAGATAGCGTTATACAATGCTAACTTTCGGCCGCCTTTATTCGCGGTAATCGCCCTCGCTTTGCTTCTCTTTATTCGCCCGATCGTATCGCCCGGTTGTTTGCAAACTTCCCTTCGTAAAGCGGATGTAATGATTTATACCGATCCACCGTCTTGTCTCCTCTCACGGCACGTACCTTCCCCCCCCCCCCTCGCCCCATGTGAACCAGATTCGCGCGTAAATTCCTTCGCGGTGTTCGCCGACGAATACTTCGAAGGCAAAGCCTATTTTGCAGTCTCTCAATTTCGCTGTCGAGACTCTTAATTCCTCGAGGCAATGTCTAAGGCGAAGGAATAGCGTCGCGTCGCGAAAAAGATCGTCGCGTTTACGTAACGTTCCGCGGTATATTAATTTATAACCTAAATTTATAGATAACCAAAGTAACCTAAAATTTATTAATTTAAAATTTATAACGTTATATAAATTTATATAGTTCGCTGTATTTTATTCGTCATAACGCGTTCTTGTAAATCCTACTGAACCGGTGGCCACTCGATATACTGTCCTTTATGAAATTTTACGCATACAGAGGAATCGTTGTACTTCGGTATTCTCGCGCATGACATACTCTTTTTTTGGAACAAATCAAAATCGTGCACATCTCCGAAACTCCGGAACTCCAAATTATTTCTAAAGCAAGCAAACACATGTGATTCCTTGTAAAACAATTTTCAGTGGAGTAGAAATTCTATAATTATTTCGCCATCAGACACCCGAAAAACACTTGATAGAGTAAAAAAAAGTTTCGAGATCCAAAGATCGAAAGATGTGCATGATCTAGATTTAAGCCTTTTTTTTTGCTAATTAAAGCCCATTGGTGGCTGAGCCGAGCGTTACATAGATGCGCGCTTAACCAGCGCGAGTTTGTTAATACAATTATCGGCAGCCACCGGTGGAAAGTCGGATTTCGCATTTAATTAACAGCGATACTTACAATTGTGATTCAGGTGGGAGAGCTCCAGTGCCGTGCATTTGTATCGATGCCTCGACTCCAGGGTGGGTATCACTATACCGATGACCAGGCTCGAGTCCTTCTCGTGGTAGCAGACCAAAGCGTCGCATTCCTTCCCGTCTGCAATGCGTGTTCGTGATCGTGGTAAGTACGTGGCTCCTCATACCGGGACTCGGTATTTCACAATCAAAAAGGTGTGCGCGGCGACGACGACGACGACGTAGTAAGCATCGCGACCGGTCGTCTAATAAAATTTGTTCATCGGCCGCTGACATCGCCGTCGAGACGTCGCCACGATAAAACGGGGACACTTTTGTGAAATATTCTGTAGCGTACTCTCGATACACTTTGCGCGAGACATCGAGTTTTATTGATACTCTTTCATCGTCCGAGAGTTAAGTACGGCACAAAATTTCAATGAACACCATATTTGGTCGTCTGGCGGTGGTTCGCGGAACACGGATAATATTGATTTTCAATTTGATTTGTCTGTACCAGTTGGGAAGATAAATATTATGCTATTCTAGGATGTCGAGACTGGGAATTTCAACGTTAAGGGGGCAAACGGAACTTGACGTTCGCGTTTGCAAAAAAAAAAACGAAAGTTAGAAAGAATAGTAAATATGCAAATATATGGCTCAAGCTAGAAGGTATTTTTGGATCGTCGATCTCTCATTGAGAGATAAACCGAGGGAATCGTTAGCGCGATAAATATTCGACGGGAATGTTTCCTATTTACGGGGAGAGAAACCTTTTGCGAAAGAAAAATTTATTATAGCCTCGTGCGCGCGCTTTCCTTGTTTGCTTAGCCGTCGATTTCTAGCTGTAACGATGTTTACGATAGTGCCTTTTAAACGATGAGGTACATTATCGTAAATTCTATGGCGGATACGAGCGCGAGTGAAAGTACTCGATTGTTTATGGAATGATTCGCTGGGTAGCGCGTATAAGGAGAGTCAGTCACGAGCGAGACAAAGCCATGCAAGAGTGAAGTTCGCGATAATCCTTTTACGAATTCTATGGTGCATTATTATTTCTTTTGTTTAAAGAGACAGCATGGAAACCCCATTGTCTGGAATCACGAGCAACGGCCGAGTTTTCGCGGTTTCGTTGGACCGAACTCGAAGAATCAGATTTCTCGCCAAGGTTTCCCGCGTTAAAAGAAAACGTCGTTGAATACCCTCGTTATTCGAAAGAAAATACCGCGCGCTAGTTTTCTATCCTCCCAGCGTATAATTTGTCGACGTATCGAGAGATACAGGTACGCGTAGATTCGTATTGCAGAATGCCGCGCTGTGGTCGACACGAACAATGGCCGGCAAATGAATGAAAATAAAATTCCCGGTAGTCAAATGCTTGGCGAATAATCGCATGCAAAACTCCACGGGCGCGCGGCGTTTCTACGTCCGTTCGTGCGCGTGCACGTACCTTGCATATAAATGACGTTTTCCAACGAGCGAAAAATCGCAATAAATCCCGGCCCTTCGTACCGACCGTGATCGATTGCTACGCGCTTGCCCCGAAACGTGTCTGAGACCTTTGACCGCGTGTTTGTCCGCGTCCCATTGCTTTTTGTCCCAAACCCCCCCTTCCCCCCCTGCTTCCAATTCCGCGCCGTCGAAAACTGAAAAATTCTTTTCATTTCCGCGTATTTGTTTCCCGCGCTTTTGTCATTCCCATTCCGTTAGAGGATCGAGAATCGACTCCCTCTTCCATTCGAACCTTTCGTTTACTTTGATCTCTCTCCATTTCGCCGCGGTACTTTTTCTCATCGCTGAATCTATCGTTGCGGATTATCGATTCGAGCGTAAAACGCGTAGGTACTACCTCCCTACCAGATGGCGCGTCACATTCGTAAAGGATAAACGAACGAACGTCACGTGTTTCTGCCCTCACGACAATTTTCTTTAATACGTCGGTTAAGGTGGGAACACACTATCGTCACGTCACGTGAGTTCACGTGCTGTTACTGTATCTCATGTCACGGAAAAAAGTGTAGAAGGTCTATTTTACATGTATTTAAATGCATCAGAACCACACTACCGTCACGTCACGCATATCACTTCACATCATAGATTTCACGCGTGACAATACGTGTTTTGTTTTTAGAAGTTTCATCTAGAAACACACTATCGTCACGTCACGTGAGTTCACGTGCTGTTACGGTATCTCATGTCACGGAAAAAAGTGTAGAAGGTCTATTTTACATGTATTTAAATGCATCAGAACCACACTACCGTCACGTCACGCGTCTCACACCACATCATGGACTTCGCGGGTGACAGCACATTTTTTATTTTCTAAAATTTTACACATTCTCGGCTCATGCGAGCTCACGTCCCATGCGTCGTGGCAGTCATATTTTTCTGTTCTTCTGAAACTTGGTTTATTGGTTATTGTGTTTCATATCGTTGAATCCGAGTATGATATAAAAATTCTAAATATACCAAAATTGCGATCCGCGAATTTGAAACTGCCATGTGTTTGTCAACATAATTCCACAAAAATGAAATTTAATGCTTTATTGTACATCTTTAACTCTCAACCCTTTTCTTTATATGTACATATGTAATTATGGTTTTTGTACTATTGTATTCATTGTAAGCCATACGTCAGGCACCAATTATTTAATTGTAATAGCGTGGGGCGTGTACGACACACGCAGCCTTAACGGAAAGTATTCAAAAATTGATCTGGCACGGAACATAATAAATACAAAAAAAATTACATTTTGGTCATATGTATATGTGTGTACCAGTGTACCTAGCAATATCGATCGGTACAATATGTTTACAAATGGCGAAAAGACAAAGGAGTCGAGCATTGAGAAGTGAGCGCAGTGAAAGAAATCGTTTGCGTTTTACTAAATTCTGTGACGTGATGAAGCATGAAAGTAGTGTGTTTCTAAACCTGACATCATGGTTCAAACGTGCCAGCATGATAGCACGTGAACTCACGTGACGTGACGATAGTGTGTTCCCACCTTTACGATTCCAAGCGATTATAATACGCGTTACGTGTCACGTAATCGTCCACTTCGGGCGTGTAACTTAGAAACTCGTCCGCGGTGTCATTAGCCGGTCTACATAGCGGGGTTGACAGAAATGACACATCCGCGGGGCCTCGAGTTTTGCCGGTTAACAAAGAGAAAACGATCTCCCTGAAACTTTAATGGGAGATGTCGTGACGGTGTTCCGAGAATCACTGTAATTGTGGTAATTTTCTACTTTCCGTATACGGGGCCATTCGTGGGACATCGTGGGCCCTGGGTAAACCACTCGCGAGATCGGAGGTACGCGGGATCTCTGTAACAGGCTCGAAGTTACACGTGTAACTCGCGGCGAGCCACGATTTATTATTATCGTTCCCGCGATTTTTCGCGCCGCTCTCTTTTTTGTCTCTCTCCCCCTCTTCCCGAACATAGCGATCGACGAGGTGAGCTCGACAATTGTCCCGTCACGTTCTCGCTATCTATATACTCTGACGTACGCGAGAGTTTTTACCGTTAAAAAAATAATTTCTTTATTCACTCGAGCGCATTTTGACTGAATCGAAGAACTGCGGAAAGCGCGACGTATAAATACCGGGGATCGCTAACGATGACCGGTTGTTTACACATTCTTGGCGATTCGACCGGCGAATTCGTCGAACCGGTGCGCGCGCGCGCCTTCGCGGCGATAAGCGTCCTGTTTGTTTTTAACTAAAAGCGGGATGACAAAGCGTCGCGGAGAACCGTGGCACGGCCCCATCGTGGAACGACTTCGTGCTCATACGCGCGGACGAAGTTGACTTTAATTAACCGTACCAGATTTGGAAAGTACGGAAGATTTATACGCAACGCTTTATTTATACTCGTACGCGTCAAAATGAATAATTCACGAAGGAAAGTCAAATATTTGGGGCGTTGTTTAAATTAAAATCAAACGATCTAATATCGCGCGTGTGCGCGAGGGTATATCTGCTTTTCGAGGGGACTTGGGGGATATTACGGTAATTCGAAGGGGGAACGTGGAATCTCCTTAGAGTATCGAGTATCGAGTATCGAGAGTACTTTCCGTGGGATACGCTAAAATTTATACGAGATGGGAATCCGATATGTTAATTTCGCTATTGCTACGGGGGGAACAACCATATGGCGGGTAAGTACGATATCAAACGTTAAAAATCTACCGGAAAGAATTGTCGGTTTGATAAACGATCGTTCGATAAGTATTTCGCGTTTAAACGCGCAAAACTTTGTATCCCACCAGCGATGATAAAACTCCATCCGCAAATGAAATAAAACAAGAAGCTTTCGAGGGAACGGTGGATACCGCTTCGTCTTAATGGCCGATAATCGGAAAGGGAACCCCGGCGCGGTTTAACCGAACGATAAAAGTGTCTGGGGAGGAGAGAGAAGAAAAAGGAGAAACGAGCGTAAAGAAAAGAAGAATACGCCGTATCCGTATCAATATCGATATCCGAGGAAACAGAATACTCCTCGCATTTAATCCCAGAAGGAAGTTAACTCGGCCAGCGATTTGAGATTATTCAAAATAAATAGACGGAAGGCGCGAGAGCATCGCGGGAAGGCAATTGGCAATCCCAGGAGGGGGTGAAAAGAGTTGGGTGGAAAAGATGGCGGGGGTTAGGGGGCGAAGAAAGTTCCCCTTTAATTTCCATGCGACTCGAGTTAAGCAAAGTTAGGGCGGTATATCCGCCTGTACTTCACGGGGTAATTAAGAATCGCAATTAAGCGGGGCGAAAAAAGGGTGCCCCAGATAATTACCGTTCTCCTCGAGTGGGGCGAATTTGTCGCGGCAGAAAAGGACCACGGGTAGCCAGCATCGAGCGTAGAAGGTGCCGGCCGAGATCAGTAGAACCAACACCAGTATACCGAGTAGAAACGGCTTCCTCCATGAGCCGTTCTGAAGTCCCAGCGCGAACTGTGGTTCTGCAAAAAAAAAAAAAATATCAAATTCACTTTTACCATCGCGGATCTTGGTTAATCTTCGCCATCGTTAGTTCCTTTTGGGAATATTAGACTCCGGAGAAGCTAGCTCGTGGTCCCCCTCGTCTAGCCTAGAAGTTTACGAAATCCCCGGATACTTTTTTGCTGGTTTGCCCGGGGTTTTCATGAACCTACCTTCCTGCCGCTCGTCGCGAGATAATAATGTTAATTAAAATTTCCACGCTCTCGAGTGTCCCTCGGTTGGCGGATCCAGAAACGGATTGGTTTTGGTCGTGGAATATTAATTAGAGACAGGGGTGAACCGATAAAGTGGCGTTCGATAGACCCCGAGGCCTCTTTATTAAACAAATCGTAAGGGTACATTTCCGCGGTTATGAGTGATAACGATGTTTCGATCGTGCTCGATAATTATTTTTTTTTTTAATGATTAGCTACCGCTGTATCTCTCGCGCGGCCGGAAGCGCGCGTGAAATTGATTATCGATAACTGCTCGATACGGTTTGGCGAAATAATATTTCTGGCGGGTACGAGGAGGCAAATTCACGGATACCGATCCACGACGGGCGGGGGGCTTATGAATTTCGGTTAATTGGCTCGAATTAATTGGGCCGTGCCGTGGCCGAGTAATGAGTCGCGAATTAAATCGAATTCGATTTAAGCCGATACGAGACGTTTGAGCCACTGCTGCCCGTTAATTAACTTCGAATACACGATCAGGCCTGTCTTTTTAATAGGACCGTTCGCGTCTCTCTTTAAAGGGAGCCACGAGATGTACCGTGGTGATCGAAAAGAAAATCGCGGACAGCTTCGACGCTTTTCCAGCTAGCGTTTAAGCGCGGGGCGAGTGTTTGCGCGTGGTAATCGGTACGTTCCTTAAACGCGCGAGAGATTAAGGTTTAGTTACCTTGTCGATAAACGTGAGCGGGTAACGTGATCTCTTCGTCCACGCCGTTGCTAACTTCGCACTTGTACTCCCCGTAATCTTCCAGAGCGATGTCCTCGATTTCCAAATAGGATCCGATGATCTGATCGTTTTCCCTGAAAGCAAATCGTTAATCTTGAGCGGAATTATGACTCGTTTCAGACTATTCAATGTTAAACGCCAGAAGGTCGTTTCGCGTCGAGTTAACTGCCTTTCAGAGGCAAAATTTAAATATCTTTTTCCAAGTAAACTGTAACTGGATAAATGATTTAGAAAGAATTTCCAAATTTATCGAGCTCCGATAGTTTGAAGCGTGAATTTTTAGAATGACGTACGAAACGACGGTTCTTTTTCGATCTCTCCTCAAAATATCGTCGAATATAAATTATAAGTAGGTACAGTAGAACGCCGATTATCCGAACGTCCAATTATCCGGGCGGGCAAAAAAATGTCATTTTAATTCTTGACTTAATTAATTTCAATGTCAGTTTAATTTAATTAAGTTTAATGACAATGCAACCACACGTCTTTTTGAGTTATATTCAATTGAAAAGTTATTGCATGACCCAACTTTAGAGGAATACCGTGATAAAGATTTATGATTGCGCAATTCCAAAATCTAAGAAGTTCTTACCTCTCAGGAATTGAAAAAATATTACACAGTTTTATTAGTATTATTTTTTCTTTTAATTGCAATATTGCAATACGCACACAAATGTAGATCTAATATTCTCGCGTTATAAATACTAAAGAAACAGACACTTGCTCTATGGCTACAAATATTCCTTCATGTCGTTCCGCGGTGTAGATTCGATCCGTTTAGATTTGATCAACGATATTTCATCGTGGCACGCCGTTAGCCCGACCAACGGAAAGTTTCACAAACAACAATAGATTCCAACTTTCCTATTAACGTTTCGCGTGTACGCGAGAACTACTTTCCGATTCCTCTCATCCTCCGCGTACGGTAGACGCGCTAAATTCGTTTATCGAAATAACATTTGGCGGTCTACCGACGAAACGAAACTGGGTCTCGATAGGGCAATACGTATGTACGTACGTACGTACATGTACCGGGGCATAGAATTCGGTAAATTTAACCCAATAGAAACGGGACTGGCGCTTCGTTACATCCGTTGCCACATAGACTTCCGAATCCCTAAATACGTTTGTATATTATATCCGCTCAAACTCCGCCAACTTTCCATAAACCGGCAACTGTGAGTATTAAAGCAATTTCACCGTGGTATAAATTAATAACATCTTTCGTTGAATATCGTTTCGAAGCCGTCATTCGCAACGACAACGATCGGATCAAGAGACAAGGTGTTGTCTCGGGCCAAGTACAAGTACGCGAGACTAGACCTTGTATCTTTTCCGGAAAGAACAAACTGGGGTTTTCGAGGTGGTAAAACCGCATTGAAAAATGAATTTTTTTTTTTAAAGTGCAATATCCTTCGGACAGGCCGCGTCGAGATGAGTAATTTATGCATGATTTGATCAAAATTGGGCCAGCCAATCACGAGATATGGGATCTCAAAAATGGCAGTTTTTCGTAAGCAACGTCGTCTTCTCCTCCAAACATCGTTTCGCCGACGAATTAGACTAGACACGAACTAGCGACAAAAACTACGTTTTCCTCGAAACGCGGTTAGCCCAACGTTTCCTCTGATCTGGGGGAAAAAAAAAACTTGACAAAAAGCACACTCTCTCGCGTAACAGCGAAGAGCAGCGGGCTCTCCCATCTCGAGGAGAGGGCGGAAGGTACGTCGTCCAAGACCTTCCCGGATCGTAAATCTGTCAGGTGGACGGCGGTATTGCGTACTTTCGGGAAAATATCACTGGTTTTCGCGGGGACGCGATGAAGTCGAGCCGGCTCTCCTGGCAGAAGAGCGCGATGATTTCTCAATTCTCCGCGGAAGAAGAGAGATCGGGTGATTCATGGATCCCTCCCCCCGTTGTCGGATCGATCGGCCGCCGTGCGTCACGAAAATTGATACGATAAATTAAATTCGTTCTCGGAGAAGGAGCGAAGGTGAGAGGGGATACGTTGGAATTTTTTTCGAAAAAATCACGAGTGAAATTTTGTCGTGGTTTCGCGCGAGGGATCGCTCGGCGACGCCAAAGGGGCTTGCCCGAGAGAGAGAGAGTGATCGACGCGCGATCGAGAGATCTCAGCCCATAAATCTGTCAATCCACTAGCGGGGAGAGCTCTCGACTCTTTCCATCCGCTCACTCGCGATCCCGGTTAAAGAGAATCGCGCGGCTTATTAAGCTGCTTATAGAGTCGTCAGCTGTCCCCGGTTGTCTCGTACTTTTGCCTCGATATCACTTGGACGCGCGCATCCTCCTACCTCTCTTCGTTGTAAACTAATCGTTCGGCTCGATCCGAGATCCCCCTTCCACTCTTTTTTTCTCCTTTGACGGCCGTTCGGTTAGGTTACGATGTACGAGGTGCGTTCGCGAAGTAACGCACGTACGCCTTTTAGGGAGGAACGATTGCTTTCATCGGTTTAGTCCTCTTCTTCTCTTTTTCTTTTTTTCTTTATCGCGCAAGAGTCTCGTGGTAGGTGCGGTATTCTAACGCGGGGGGATTAGGTGGAAAATGTATCGTACGTTTTACTGTTCGGGAATAAAAGTTTTATGATAAAGCAGGCGTTAACTTTCAGGGCCGAATCGAGACCTCTCGAGACCCCCGAGCGCTTACAAGATTTTTATCTAACTCGAAATAAAAACGATAATAGGCCGTAAAAGAAAATTGAACGCGGGTACGCCGAGCACGTAGCTTTACTTTGCCCGATTGTTAATCCCACAGCTGGTTACTTTGCAAACGCGTTTCGTAATGATTTCATATTCGAAACTTAAATTTCCTCCGCTTTTTGTAATTTTCAATATTGACCACCGTTCTTTTGGATTACCGATACGATACGTAGGTATCGTAAAATTATACTAGGATAGGAAGCGGAATAGATTCCGCTCGAACGTTTTTCTATCAACAAACATGGTATTTTTCGTACCTCTGCCAGTTTTATCAGAGGAGAACGATTTTATAACGTTCGAAGAAAACCTCGGAAAATTTGGCGGCCACATTCGTTTTGCCAAGCGTCAAATGAATTTCTGATCGAGCAATTTCCCCCTCGTTTGCGCGCTTTTGTAATACTCGAACCGATTTCTACCGCGACGAGAGTATTTTATGCGGTGCGCGTTTGAAATTTAATTTTCGACCCCATTTTTAAGTCCGAAATTCGAAACAATCGTCGCGTCTCGCGGCCGCCCGTTATTGCTCACCGCGCACGGGAATGGCGGCGAGATTAATTCGCTTTAAGACAGATTAATTAAAAAATCCGAATCCAAAGTAGCGATACAAATTTTTCACGGAGCAACTTTCCATCGCTTCGAGACGAAGCGAACTTTTACCTCCGGAGCCCCGTCGTCGTTTCCAACCTGATTTGCATAATTCACGTCAAACAATTCCCGTTGCAGTTTCGATCCTCGTTTCATCCTCCGCCGCGAAGATTCGCCACGAAATTCTTTACTCGATAAAATATCGAGGTAACGGTAGGAAGACAGGGAAAATCAAGGATCGCGTAGAAACCACTCGCACACGTCGTTCCCCTTGGCCCACTTCGCTTCGATTAAAATTCCAATTATTCCCTATTTATGCGAGCGAAGAATGGTGCATTTGCATCAAAACCGGCCCCCCCCCCCCCCGGCCGATATCGTTTGAATTTTTCGTGGCCCCGTTTTCTCGTCCATTTCATGGAATCGCATACAAAAGGGGAAATGCGCCGGTAGGAAAAGGGTGGGGGGGCGGAAACTGCTCTCCAGTTGTAATCCTAACGGCGAAGGGTGCAGCGGCGATGCACGCGAAAGGGTCGAATGAATTAAATTATACGCTGGGAATTAATAGCGGGTAAGTTGCATTTCGCGGTGCGCCTATCCCGGGTGTAATTAAATTAGCATCGCGAAATGCAATGCGCGTTAAATGATTGCGTAACGGCGCGAACGTGCACACGCCAACCGGTCTTTTCCGGTGTGTTTACGGGCCGGAAGTATACGCGCAACGATAGTTTATATCGGTAGGACGATTTCAGGGGACTTTTGTAACCGCGATTTCGATGACTCACAGGTACTTTTGGGTTATCTTTGCGGAGTTGCCGTTTGCCGATCGAACCGGGTGAGAATTCTCGAACACTCTGTACGATATCGTTTATTTTTTATATTTGTTATGATTAAATATTCGAAATGAAACATTTATCGATATTCGAGGCTGCCATTACGTTATTCCACGCGCTGTTCTTTTGGGAGTTTTGAAACTTAAGTACCACCTAGAAAAGAAGGAATTCTTTGGAAGAATATTGAACTCAAAAGTTTGACGATCTCGAGAAGGAAATACAATTATCCCACTGATTTTTTTTATTGGGTAGCTTTTAAAATTATTCAACGATCAACTTTCTTTTCGCAAATAGAAGAATATTTATCTTCAAACTTCGCCGTAAAAAAATATTTGTGTGAAAAAACAAAGTTCAGTTTCTCCCACGAAACTTTCTGAAAATTCCTCGTTCCCGAGATATTAAATATGAATCTATCGAACGAACGTACCGTACTTCACCGTCCTCTCGTCCGTCCGTTTATTTTCAATCGATTCGTAGGAACGATCGGCTTACTCGATTCGTTAATTTCCTTCTCTTCTAATACACGTCATTAGCGTCACGGCGTCAACGATCGCGCCTATCTTGAGGATCAATCGACAGGAATGAAGAGCGACGAGCCGTATCGTACGGTAGTTCATGGAATAGGCAGTAAAGCTTCAAAGTATCCCATCAATTGAAATAGTTTAAATCAACTTAACGGAACGGAATTTATAGAGTGTTCGTAGAAGCGCGTTACGATCGCGACAGACTTTAATCTCGGAAGAGGGGTAGCGGGAAATCGATGAATCTGATAATCCCCCCAACCCCTCCTCCTCCCCCCCTCCTCTCGTACCGTTCGATCCATCCGCGAGGAAGATTCTGCTTAATTAAGGGAAACCAATGAATTCGGTAATCCTTATTCGCCAGGGCGTCGTTCGATTAAATGAACTTTAAGTCTACGGTTCGTGCGACCGGGATTTGAAATTTCTACAAGTTTCGCGCGCGCGCGATTAGGGGGACCCCCGACGTTGCTTAGGCGTCGTCTCGTATAACGGTTTATCATTTTCAAAACGTTTTAACGCTCTCGTACCTCGAAACGAATATACCACAATCTTCCGGGAACAATCGTGATTCCGGGTGGCAGAGGGAGAGGGGAGGGGGGGAAAGCGACGTTCATTTGCAAATACGAGGATTTTCGCGAGCGTCATCAGAATCCGCAAACGTCACGATTTAGCGTGACCTAATCCTCCCGAATATCAACGGACGGTGTCGCAAATATCACGTACAGAAATCCGGTAGAATCGTGAGCGCGGTAATGCACGCGAGGTGCATCGTCGAGATGATATCCTGAATCTTTTTTCTTTCTCTCTCTCTCTCTCTCTCTCTCTCAATCTCCCTAACCTCTCCGTCGCGCGCTTCGAAACGAAAATCCGTTGATACACGGCTGGCCGAATTCCCTATACGTTATTCCGCTCATCGATGAGCAAACCAACGAAATTTACTCTGTCGACGAAGTTGTTAAAGGTTCGGGGATTTCTTGGAACCTATCCAACGACTTCCGTTTCCCGGTGCGCGCTCGTTGCATTCGCCTATCTATTTGCATGTAACGAGCACGCCGGCCTGGAAACTCTACGGACCCAATGTGATATGTATTCGAAACGGTTAAATCGTCCCTCGACGAACTCTTCCGCCTCGTTTCCAGTGACGGCGAATTTCGTTCGAACACGAGGATGGGGCGTGGGGGGGGGGGGGGGGGGGAGGAGGGGGAGGAGTCTTCATCGAGGGAGAAAAATTTGATTGGTGTAAATAAAAGAAAGCGCAGAATCCGCGAGCGGTATGGAAACGATCGCGGTTAAATGTCGAGCGCCCTGTGTTCCGTATCCAACGAAAGCATATTCCCTTTGTTCCCTCTCGAAGGAGGATTCTCTCGTTCGTTTCGTCGGGTAAGTTACTCCTCTCTTTCTCTTTAATCAAGACCCCATCTCGAGCACACGCGTTCGGGGAAGACAACAATGCTTCTGACGCAATTTCCTGTCGTCGCTCCGGAATAATTAAACGGCACATTGTCATCCGCGAAGACAGTCCCCCCTCGACTGTCACGGCAGACGAGCCTCGTCTGTCAAATTCCAGCCGGTTGAATCGGGTCAGATTAAATTTCTCTCGCGAGGAGAGTTTCGCGTGCGTAGGCAACGGGTCAGACAGGATTAAGTGTCCGAACAGCGATTTTCTATCCGCTCGTTTTGCACGCGGGATGTTTTTTTTTTTTTTTTTTTTGTTATGGGTAATATCGAGGTACAACGGGTAAAGACGCGTCCTCGGTATGCCGCTGTATGGCATTTGGCAAAGGCCAATTGGCAAAATCGAAACTGATGTGGCAGTTACTTTGCGATTCGTAGCGGGAGATTCCTACCGTTCCTTAAGTTACATGCTCAAGATTTCGAGGCAAATAATTTAAAAAATTATCCCGAATGTTTGTGATGCCATACTCAGCGTTTTACAAGATTACATTAACGTACCAATCACAAACAGTATTTACTTAAATTAAAGAAATGTATTTTGTAGCATACTGCATAAAACGTAAGTATTGAACGAAAACATAAATAGGGTGTCGCTAATAAAAAAAATATATTCGAAACCGCTGTCGAAATCGTGCCATTCGTCATGCCAATAGGAAACGCTCAATTGCCGGTCCACTTCAATTGTCAACTGGGTAAAGAAATGTAAGAATATCCCGTCGCTAGAAATCGCAAAGTAACTGCCACATCAGTTTCGGTTTTGCTAATTTGTCTCGCCAAATGTCATACAGCGACATAGCGAGGACGCAGCTTAAGAGGGAACGCGTCTTGTCAGAAATTTGTAACTTCTTATCGCGTTCGATATCGCCGATCGAGACAGAACGTTGGATAGCTTATTTTGAATACTTCCGCGACGATGCATAGGAATTAACGGAATCTCCGTATTCCATAAACTTAACGTCCGAAATCCGACCACGTGCCGGAATCGATCGGAATGGCCGATAATACGCTAATTTAATCGAGTAAATTGTACATAAACGATTCCGCTCGTGCGGCCGCTCCCATTGATCGTGGAATCGAATTAGCGAGACGGTCAAATGTTAATTAATCAGTTTGTCACAGGATTGTCATAACGTTTCGCGTATTCGACGTATTTTACCCCCCTCCTGTTGCGAATAATCCCGACGGTCACGGAGGTTTCGTATTTACGTTCGAGTTTTGATGCCACCCGGGGAGTCGCTATACAACGAAGAAAACCGTGGCACGATTCACCTCCGTTCTCGTGGAAAATCGCATGTTTTTATTATTACAACGATATTACGTCGTGAGCGCAACATCAAAGATGCCTGACATTATTAAAACGTGAGCGGTTTAAACCCATCTTCTGCTTAAAGTACCCTATTCAGTGAATTTCTGTCGGGGGGAAAAAAAAGGGAGAAAAGCAGAGAAATCCTCGTTAAAAGTCACCGTTCCGTTACACCTCCCCCCCCCCCCCCCCTCCCTCTCGTTAAACGGCAAAACGAACGAAAACCTCGTTTCCTCTTTTAAAAGGGAGCGCATAAACGATGTGCGGTGATTGGACGCATCGAATCTTTCTTTAACTCTGTTATCTCACGGTCGTGGGTTTATTTAATCGTATAAAAGTTATTCGTTCGTCAAACTAATAATAATTTTACGACTCATGATTTCGGGTTAAAAACAAGAGACAACGAGGCAACAAACTCATTTCTTTTGCGCGTCATAACGTAGGACATTTTGCGACGAACGCTGTACGGTAAAGCAGATTACACACGAGCGTTTTCCTTTACATGGTTTTAAAAAAAACACGGACCAAGGATAAAAATCAACTCCCTTTTTCAAAATTATTTTTCTGCCGGCAGCTTTCATAAAAAAAACTTTTAAGTAAAACTGCATTTGTCGAGAGGGAGAAAGAGTTTTCTCTCTTCGCGAGCAAATAAACGTGACACCGTGAGAGATAGAGAGTGAGAGAGAGAGAGACAGCTGACTAAAAGTAATTTATTACCTCGCGTAATTTATTACTAAGCGTTGCGTCATCCAATCGGTTCATTTTTAAAGTGTCAACTTTACTATATAGCATGTAGCAATCCTATCTCTTTCCGTGCGGTTTTTTTTTGCACTGTTTCTCGAGGAACGTATCTACCGTGTAAAAACAGAGTTGGATGTATTATATTATAACATTATTACATTCCGCTCCGTTTCTGCTTTACACATCCGCACGGTCCAGCCAAATTAAACGCTACCTCTCGCAACCCGTACCTTTTCACTTGTACTCCACCGGGTCAAAGGTTAACGGCGTTTTCAATCTTTTTGGACTCGAATACCTGACAGATCCCCGGTGTACGAGAATATCACTCGCGCTCGATCGACCGCTGAGAAAATTAGAACTAACTTTCGCCGATGCATTGGCTCTCGTGTATCCCGATGCCACGCGAATGAAATCTCCGCGAGGAGCAAGGGGTCTACCCCCTCGGACGGATCCGATTACACGAATCCATTATGCATCGCACCTGATGAAATTTTAATTGCATTCGACGTGCCGTCGTTTCCTAGCGTTCTTCGAACTCGAAAGTTCCACGGGTCGGGAACGACTCGACTAATCAAGCATACGGTGGTGGCAGGGACTCCGGTGGTACCCGGCAAATACTTCCAGTTAAGACCATCGATATCCGGACTGTATTACATAGTCTAACGAGGTTCCTCCGGCACCTGCATCACCGAACAATGGAGCGACATTGGACAAAAGGTAACCCACCCCCTCCCACCGGGTTGTACGGCTGTACTCGCGAAAAGTCTATTCAATGAACTTCTGCCAGAGGGAGGCGGAACGCGGGGGGGGGGGGGGGGGGGGGGTGGACGGTGGATCGTGAGGGAGTTGACGAGGGGTAGGATTACGCGACATCGATGGAAATTTTCCGGCGAGCTCGTTTATCCGATCTTTCTCCACTATTCTTCCACCATCTTTGTCCCCGATATACGTATATCCCGAATACGCGATCGTTTAAGAAGATAAGTATTCTGGCACGGATTCGATGCACGTGTGACATATAATTTAACAATCTTGCATCGCCGTAGTTTATTTATAAGGGTTATACCCTTTCCCGAGGTTGATATTTATCGCGCGGTTTCGCTTGCTTCGTTAATCAGAGATTTTGATCGTAACCCCTCGAAAAACTGTCGCGATATTAAATGACTCCGATTAAAATAACCCGACGGGCATAATGAAGCGATGAAAAAAATGAACTCTTAAGCGTTGACGTCTGCAACGTTCGCCGAAAGGTCGTACCCACCATTTTTCCCCAACTTTCTTGCACATTGTTTCGTTCTCCCCGTCCCAGACAATTTTCTCTTTCCGTCCTCGACGGCATTACAATTAATGCGCCATGTAAAACTGGGTCGTCCCTCGGTAATTGCATAGCATTCACCGGTACCACTGTGTCAACAGCACAGACTCGTGTTCCACGGATATCGTTTTTGCCTACCGCTTTTTATCCACCGCCTACACGTCGGTGTCCTCCTCGTCCTCATCCGCTTTCTTTATTCTTTCTTTCATTCTCTCTCTTTCCCTCTCTCTATATGTATATCCCTTTGCCTTCGATCTTTTTATCTCTCTCTCTCCGCCCCCCCCCTCTCTCCCTGCGTTCCTCCTCTACGTAACTACCATTTTTTGTTATTCGACACTCCACGTTCTATTTGACTTTCTCTCTGTTTTTAATCGCCCTCGCCTTTTATCCCCCTTTTCCTCCGACGTTAGCCCTGTTTTTCTTTTCTATTTCATCCATCCGCCTCTTGGACCCCAAGGTTTCGACAATTTTCCTCTCTACCAAAGCCTCCGTCGTTCTCCGTCTCACTTCTCGCCGCTTCTTTCATCCCAAAATTACTCTTAATTTTCGCTCTCTTCTTCCCCTGTCGAGTCTCCCTCCGCCTATATTTCTCTCTTAACCCATCGCCGTTATCTTCTTCCCACTCGCGGACTGGTCCCCTCTTCCGCCAATTAGACGTTATACTCGACCAATCGATAAGTCGGCCCCGGGGTTCCCGAAAGAACAGATCGACCCGACGTTCGCAGTTTCCACGACGAAGCACCGGATGTATTTTCATCGCGGTGTATCTCCCTTTATTTCTTTTTTTTCGTTCAAACCATCCCTTTATATTCTCCTTTCGTATTTCTTTTTCGGAAAGGGAGGTGCAAGGGGCACAGCCCGCATTAAATCCCATTGTCGATTGCCACACGCGCGGAAGACAAAGGGTTGTACGCTCGTTTAATTAAATTCCCGCTGACTCGCGCAGTTGGAGCATTTTTTTCGCCCGTCGCCGAGTTTCACCCCGGAACTCTCGTGGCGCCTTTTTCTTTTCCCAGTGAAGCCTCCGAAGATATTACCGCATTTTCTTTGACGCGACTCAGCTCGATAATCGCGTTTGCTCGATCGTTCACGCGACGTCGGTATATCTTTTTTTGTTTTTGTACTCCTCGACGTCGAGACGGAGAGAGCGTCGGACGAGCGAGTTTTGCAAAAAAGTTCGACGGCAACGATTCGCCGCAATTCGCATAACTGCGAGTAATCGTTGATTCCTACGGGCTTCCGTTCGACGGGAAAAACGGAAGAAATCACGTGGACCAGCTGGAGGGGGGTGGGTGGGGGGGGGGGGACGAGAGGCTTCCGTCGAACCGACGAAATCGAATTTTACGGGTGGATGGCAGAGCTTTTCGCGGCTCGGCAAGCAACACCTGCGACGTTCGTTCTCGCCGATAACGATAAACCTGGCATGGAGGAAGCTACGCTGGAAGAATTCGAAACGCGTCGACGCTGGACGTTACGGCGGGTAAAAATTCAAGGGACGCTGCTATACGACGCCATTGTCGTCGTTATTGATAAGCGAAAAATTATGCGTCGCGTAACGTACCTGAGATAGAGGGGGGGAGGGGGGGTTGGAAAATGGAAAATCTTGGCACGGATAAAGACGAATCCCGACTGGCACGAAGAAAAACCCGTATCATACAACGCGGTCACGGTGTACTGTTGGTTTATCGCGTTTACACGATTACGGTACGAAGTCGCTGTACTGCAATTGTGTTCCGCTTCGTCGGACGACCTATCGACGAGAGAAATCGCACGTAATATCGATAAATTATCGTTAACCGGTCGATTAAGAATCTCCGCATCGTACACTGCCTTCCTATGATTAATGGACCAAATTACTGGCTGCTGGCTACCAGATATCACTACCACGACACTGTATCCGCAGCGTCCAGGGATGTTCGACTAGAAATTTTCTCCTAACCCGTCGATACTCGCTGAATCGAATTACCGATCGAGAAAGATCGAGCGGCCTTCGAGAATTTTGGCTTTGAAAAAAAGATCAAGGAACAACCAACACCTTCGTCACCGACAACAATCAAGTAATTCCAATCTTCTATTTACCGTTAGCGTTTCTACGAGCATTTCTGCGAGTACCCGTGAAATTGTCGGGTAAACGAAAATACGCATTTTCTTTACAGAATCGATTTATTCTATTTTAGTCTGAATTAATTAACGATGTAAAATGGTTCAAATTAATGCTATGGTTTTTGGGATATTTCATTTCAAAATTTCAAATCCGTCAAATTGACGGGTCCCATGAACCTAGTTGTTAAACTATCATTCGCGTTCTAAAAAACGAGGCAATAAGTTTCGTACGACCGAAAATTTCTCAAACCTCACCGCCGAGTTTGTCGAACTCGTCGGAAATCGAAAACTCAAATGTCGACTCTCTTCACGGTTAAATATACCGATTAATTCACCGGCAACGAGTGGTTTAAGTACCCCTCGCGATACATTAACCCCCCCCCCCAAGCCACGGTGATCGATAGATCGAATTACCAGGTGTTACGGGGCAGATACCGTCGGATTGACAACAATTCGGCCTCGTAAATCTTAGCTCGGAGGGCGCGCTGGGCAAATAGAGACGAATTACGCGCTCCCGCGGGACGTACCGGGAACCCGCGTATTAACGCAAATTGCATTCGAGCGCAAATCCGTCGGAATGCGACCATTATCGGACGCGAAGCGTAAGGTACGCCGCAAAATGCCCCCTTTTCCTGGAACCGGTCAAAAACGTCACTGCGCCTGGGTAACGAAGAGCTGGGATCCCAACCGTTTTCCCGAGTCTCTCGTTACGAGAAAGAAACGGGATTGCATTTTGAGAAAGGAAGTAACATTTTCCGCAGGGTTCCCACTTCGCGTGGATTCTATTCGGCTGTTCTTCGCGGGACTCATTCCCATTACGTATTTTTCTGTTTTTCTCTCCTTTTTTTGTTTGTATTTTTTTTTTAAATGAAATTGAATTGGAATTCTTTCTTCGGCGACGTGGCTTTTTAAATTCCGCCGGAATGCAGCGAGGATGTTTTCCAAAGTTTCTCGGAACGTTTCACCGAGGTTTCGCGCTACGCGTGGGAAGCGGTGACTGCGCTTAAGCTCGTACGGTTTCATTATGTTCTGCCTCGAAGCGGCGAGAGCTCGTACCAACGTCGTCGTGCCGGCCCTCTTTCCGGTCCTCCCCCGCGTCCCACCAAGACAGATGGTCCACTTTTCTTTCCAGTCCACCTGGAACCATCTCGTTCTCCCGTGCCGCGGAAACGCAAGAAAGTCCGATCTCGAGACCGCGTCAGCGAATTTCCGTCTCGTGGAAACGAGCCCGGTGGGAGATTGCAACGCGAAAGATTATTTATCGCGATAAGAACGAGAATGTGTCTCGCTCGATGGTGACCGGTCACGTCGGTTCCCCCGGTTAAGGGAGTCGTCGGGTAGGCGCTGTCTCGCGGATCCATGGATCTCGGGGATCGATGGATCCCCGGGTCCGGGATGGATATCCTTATTCCTCCGCACGGTGAAACGTCGAACGAGGTATAAATTGGAGACGAAGAAAAGTGGTTCGTGGCTCGCCGCGCGTATCGACGATCTGCCTTAATCCCGAGCGAGCGACGAGGTTTAGAATATGAGATGCTGGATGGACCACCCATGGCTAGACGGGACGCCCTATCGCGACACGATGATCGAGAGCTGGATGAGAAAACGAGAGACAAGAGAGTTAAGCTGGAGAAGGAGCGAGAGAGAGATAGAGAGAGAGAGAAAGTCTCGGGCGACTCGTGACCCTGGCATCCCGCTCCATTTCATTCCGGTCTCCTCGACCCGGTTCTTCCCTTCTTCCGTCGTAACTTGACCCCAAACTTTTATTTTGCCATTTGCTCGTGGCTCGGAAACCGTGGGTGCACGGTTCATCGATACCGAGTTCCGGATACCGACCACTCGAGTACCCACTCGCGCGTTTAATTAAACCCGACGGTTGATAATCAAATTACCCTCCGCTTGTCCGTCTTTTTTCGCATCGGCAAGAATTTTCCGCTCTATCGTTATCTCATAATCGTTCCGTCGTCTCTAAAAAAAAAACCCCTACACTCGCGTCGACAAAATTGAAAAAAAAAGAAAGGAACCAGGTCGAACAAAGTTCGAGAGTAAGACCGATGAATCCAAGAGCGCAACGTTTATCGATACCCCTGTTCGATACATCGAAAGACGAATCAGAGTTTCCAAACTGGCGAATTCGTAGCGAAGCGTTAAATAAGTCGAGGATCCTCTCGACTATCTTTCCCCTCCTCTCGTACCGCCCAGGAAATTGGTGTTTCTTTTTTCCCCCCCGGTAGATTGAAATCTAAGCGACGAGAAGGAAATTGAGGTTTCATGGACATAGAGGAGAGACCCGGAGAGGAGGGGAAAGAGGAGAGTGAGCGAAGAGAAAGGGGCCTTAGGAAGCAAGGGGGTTCTCTCTCTCTCTCTCTCTCTCTCTCTTTGCCCGATCGACAGGCACCACTCGATGCACGAGCCGTTAACGATAATTCCAGCAGGAGTGCAGTGCGGGAAGCGGTGGGGACGATCATCGTCCATTGGATGCCTCCGAATAGACCATGATTGGCAGACGGAGGCATCCCCGCCGCAAGATATTGCCGATCGATCGAACCGACCGAAACGCCGATGGACAAAGCCGCTTCACTCTACATCATCGTTGTAGTACGCGCGCACGGAATCTTGGGGAGGGGGCTCTCTCATGCGTCAAGGGTGCATTCTGGGGAAAGTGCAACGAACGGTCCCGAGGAGGTACTCGGATATCGACGAAACACACCGGGCAGCGTCGTTCGAGGGAAAATTAATTTGCGCTCCGACGTTTATTCGCCTGCGAGACGCTTTGGGTTCCGTTGCGATGTAATCGCGGTAGGGATGGAATCGACGAGCGATGGGCCAATTCACTCGCGACGAGTATTGGTAAATATCGTTGTGATATGAAACTGGAGTTAGAGATAAATAGTTTTGTTTAACTAAGTACTCGACGAATTACGCTCTAGCGAGATGCGCGGATCCAAGTGTGTATGTGGTTTGATTGAAGACGAGCTTAACGGACATTGCTTGAAAAAAGCTTGAGAGAGAGAGAGCGAGAGAGAGTCTAAGATATCGAGATGCTCGGATCTGAGTTTGCAGAGAATTTTACCAACCCTTAAAGAACGAAGGGATGAATATACATAACAATTGCGAAAACAGGTGAATTGGAAGATAAGTTAATCAGCGAGGATGCGCCGAAAGTGAGTCGGAAAGAGTTGAAAGATTTCTCGGATTGAAAGTGCTGGGTTACCAGCAAACTCAAAACAGCGGATAATTGGATCGCGTGGTACGAAAAACAAGATAGCGACGAACGAGTACCCAACAATGCGTGTCAGACTCGACAAACTTTCAGTCACCGGAGAATATCGATCTTCCGCGTCGTAAGAAAGTACATCGTAAGATCGATCGACATCGCGCCGAGCGAGAGATTCCCCCGTTAGCCGATATCGATTTATTTACGACTTTGGCAGGCGCTTTCGATCGATCGATCGATCGGTTAACTCACAGCGTCGTGGAGCGCGTATCTCGATCGGACGTCGAAACATTCCATGGAAACTCGAATAACGACCAAACCCCCCCCCGATTTGCTCGGGTAACGAAACTCCCCGCCCCCCGATCCCGCGAAACGCTCAATTAACTCGCGGGCCGAGGGAAACTTAATAACGGCGAAACGAAAAGCCTACCGCGGAGAATCGCGAGGCAAACACGCCTTTCGTATCCCGCGTGCGTTCGCCGGGGCATCAATCTCGAAAATGCTCCCCAGACAGTCCCGACGATTATCAACATTTTTGTCTTTTCAGCAGCCGGATAAAGATGGCCGTTGCCACTTGGGGGGCAGGGGGGTGCCGGATAGAACGAGATGGGGAGACACACGAAAAAGTAGGTAGGGGGTTAGAGGGTTGGGTTGGAGGGAGGATTGGGAGGGGGGGGGGGGCGAGGGTATCATTAGCGTAATGACGGAGCACCGCGAGACAGAGGGAAAGAGAGAGAGAGAGAGAGAGAAAGGGATAAGCAGCAGAGAGAGGGAGGGAGACGAGAAAAGGGAGAAAGGTAAAGATTCCTCAAAGTTTCTTGTTCCTCCCTCCTCGTTTCTTCGACGGAAGAAACTGATTTCCTCCTCCCTCGTGGCCGAGCCCGGTGTCCTCTCCCTGACTCCCTCCGAAGGATAAACCTCTTCTCTCTCTTTGCACGGCCTCGCTCGGACGCCCCAGAGTTTGTCCCACTGTTATTACGCCCGTAGCGCCTCGAGAGAGACACCGCAAAAAGGCTAATCGCCAGACCCCGCGGCCGAGCTCGACGATCTCGAGGACGCCTCTCGGAGGAGGAGGGGGAGGATGGGGAGGAGGAGGATTGTCCTTCCGATCGTCTTCGCGGAACTTCCACGAGGACGAGTACCGTCGGAGCTTCGAGTTCTTACCAGAGCTCTGCGATCCACAAAGGTGGGATTTTTTTGTCGTAGGACCACGGAGACATTTAACGACGTTAAGTCGGATCTTGCGTTACGCGAGTCACGGAGGTAACGGGATGGTACTGGGAATACTTGTAGGATATCCGTCTCATGTTTCGTGCGATTTGATTATCTGTCGTCTTATGCCTAATTTTTAATTAGGGACCCTTTGGACCCTTCTGACTCACTTCAGACCCATTCTGGCTGATTTACTTATTTTTCTCGTGTCCTTTTTTCTCATTGTTGTCTTACCACTTCTCCTTCATCCCTTCAATTACGCTTTTCTACAATCCTAATTTTCCTAATTTCCACAGTTCCAAACGTCATAGATTTATCTGCTACCTTAGTACCGAGTACCTACTTGTAATTCATAGAACCCTATATACCAGTGGTGGCCAAATCTTATCGCGACAAGAGTCATATTTCATTTATTAAAAATACTAAATTTGTTACCAACTCGGACCATTACGACTCTTCGACCTAGTTTCACGATATAATGAAGCTGGGGCAATCGGAAATATTGATATATATCTTTCCCGGGGTTATAACCGAGTCTCGCGAATGGATATACGGTAATACCCGTGGCACGGGGTTCGACGATGGAGTCGGGGAAAAACTCGATCGTCCATCGTGGAAGACCGATCGTTCCGGGCTTCCTTCAATTTCGTAAATGGAGGGAACCAACCTCGTTGGCCATTTTTCTCGACGGCTTCCTCGGGAACGCCGTGAACCAGGACGTGACAAAGGCGCCGATGAAGGAGAGGCGGAGAGAATTTTGATATTTTTCCCTCGTCGTTGGTTCCGGAGGTTTTGAAAAAGAATAGAACCGACAATGAGTTTTTGGGCTTGATATAACTGAGGGATGCGAGGAAATCTCGGAATGAACGGAGTTGGCTGGCGCGACGAGAAAACGAGAGAGAGAGAGAGATAGACTAGTCGTCGGTTTGAATAATTTGCCACGGGGAAGTGCTTTTACGATTAAAATAATCTTGGAATTCCACCGATGAATAATTAAATCGAGGATGACGAGAGTCACGGCGTTTCGATCTTTCGCGGATAAAGGCCACTTCGTAATTGTTGGATTCCCGGTTGTAAGGAGAAATGTTTCGGTGTTAATAAAACTTGAAATAGTCTTGACGAGTCTGACCCGGAAGTAGTGTTGCGCGTTTACTGTCAGTGAAGTTCGAAATAATTCTGACGGGTGGAAGGATTCGTGGAAACTAGGAAAGTTAGGTTTTTAGATAAGTGTAACAACAGTTATGAAGGGGAAGTGGTAGTAAATTTCTGGACAAAGGACGACGGGCAGGACATTGGATAAATACACGAATCAGCGAGGATGCGTCAGGAGTGAATCAGGAGGGTTGAAAGTTTCGGCGTACAAAATATTTTTTAGGTTTAGGAAGATAGGAGAAATATGACGCTCGCTCGAAAACAAAATAACGGTTGGACTAGACGTATGGTATCCAACATAATTTCCAAGTGGATCGTGAGTCTTTCGCGAGTCGCAGCGAACTCGCGCGCAAGCGTTCGAACGATTTTGCACGTTTATCTTTGCAATTGCGAGTAATCGCGATTCGTTTTTGCCCCGCGCAAGACTCGGCTCGATTTTCCTTCTCCCCGAGTGGTTTTATTATTTTGCAAATATAGCACGATAATTTGCAATATATGGATTAAATCTAGATCATGCACATCTCTGGATCTCCGGATCTCCAAATTTTTTTTTCCTGTATCAAGTGTATTTCGGGTCGCTGATCATTATTAAAATTATTATTATAGAATTTCTATTCTACTGAAAATTATTTCACAAGGAATCACATGTCTTTTCTTGCTTTAGAAATAGTTTGGAGATCCGGAGATGTTCATGATCTAGATTTGTTCCCAATTGCCAATTTTTTTTCGGCCTTCCATCCCCGACTTCGACCGACGCACGATTCTTCTTTACGTCTTGGGAGATATTCTTTAGAAAAATACGTTAGCACCGTTTCTCCCGGTTCGATCGCCACGCAGTTTCGAACAAAAGGCCAAGGAATCGATCGGAAAGGTCGGCGATAAGGTTTTGTTTCTTCAACGATCCACGAGCCCGATACGCTCCCTCGTCAGTCGTGAAAGGAGCGTTCGATATATAAAACAAAGTTTGTTATCGTTCCGAAGAAATCGCGAACGACCTCATCGCTCTCAAGTTTCGTGGCTGAAATAAAGAGTATTTCTCAGAAATCGCGATCCAGAGGCGGGAACGTCGATGATCCGCGATACGCCGGTAAACCGCGCTTTTGTCTCGTGATCAAATAGAAAAAATACTTCGTTTCTCAGGTTACAGCATTACCAATCGAGGGACAACGAGATTAATCTTGTAAACTGTTGTCCGCATAAACCGTACCCGCCAGTATTGCATAATCGGCGCGTGCGAGACAGCACCGTAGCCCCCCCCCCCCCCCCCTTGTTGTCCGTGGTTTCCGCGAATGCAAATGCTTTCGCGTTCAACCATGTGTCTCACGGGTAAATTTCGAAATTGTCCAGCAAACCTGTCCTCCAATTAGTGGGCTGCATCCGGCGCTACGATTCTCCCTGGCCCCCGTTCCACCGCCGTCGACGGACGTAACGAGACTTTACGACGCATTCGAGCCGAATGCACCGTTTTGGTGTTTATGACAACGGCCGGACGAGTAATTCTCGTATTAATTGCGAAACAATTACCGAGACGCGGATAACCACCCGGAATCTGCGATTCGATCGCTAGGGCTTGCCGAAGCGTCGCAACGGTTTACGGGGTTCGAATAAACGCGATGTCCGAGTGAAAATTGTAATCGAATCGCGCGTTATCGAAAGCGTACACCGTACACGAGCGGTACGATTTCGCTACTGGGGCAAAACGTTGTCGTCGACAACAACACGCTTTTGTCGGTGTAGCGAAACCGCAACTTTGGCGAAAAAACGTCGAGCCAAGTTGACGTACGGTACTTGATCGAATTAACCGTCTGACAGGCGAATTAAATTGTTTTTTAAATTGCGCAGTAATTATTGGACAACAAACTGATCGTGTCGCTTGCGCGCGGGTAACAGGAGAGCAAATGCGTCTATATCAGTGGAAGGTAATGTCAATAACAAAAGTTTACAAAAGGAATGACTGCCTGTCAGATGCTAAAATATTTTGGATGCAAGCGTAAATGAAATTTAATTTAACCCTGCCTTACGGGGGGCATGCCCTTTAGAGGGTTAAAGATCTTTCGAATCTTGTAACTTTGTGATCAAAAGTTTCAGAGCATTTCGTTTAAGCTCATCTTAAAGTGCGAAGCTTCTATTTTCGTCTAAAGCCAGTCATTTTTCTCTACGAATTTCCAATTTATTTTGAGACAGAGCTCTCTCGCGATGCAAATAGCAAGGCGCCATATATTCATATACCGCGGTTGACACTTTTCACGAGTGTTGCTAAACAACGATATATCGTCGTTCGGCATTATAAGGATTAATACAATGCGTAAAGTTTGAACTTCACGCGCTCCTCGAAACAAGGCGAGTTGCGCTGGGAACGTCGAATCGTTCGAAAGGTAATTGCGGGTGAAACTTCAACGCTCCCGTACGTTGAACGTTGCGCGGACGATGATATACGTATTTCTAAAAAGCATCTCGGTACAACGATAATCGTGTTGAAGAGATCGTCGGGGGAAATATTTTCGCATATATCTCCTCCATTCTCCACGCACACGCATAGAAATCGTGCATTACGAGCACAGCCGTTGCAAATAAATACCCGCAATGGTAAATCCGTACCGCTCGTTTTCTGAATTACAAATTCGTCCGCGGTTAAAGATAATCGCGTGATTTTCCACCATTCGACGAGCACGTCGAAGGAGGACGAATGATCTCCGCGACTATATTTTCTAGCTGTAATTAGGGCAGTATTAATTACGCTCTCCCGTTACCCGATTACAAACTCTTATTAGCCGGTCCGAAAGCAAATTCCAAAATTCTCCGACCAGCGTGCCCCGTTAATTAGCGGTCTGATATATCTCGGTGCTTCCGCGACGAATCTTCCACCGCTGTAACTACTCTTTGGATCTTTCAATTTGAATTGCAACCGCATTCTCCCCAGCTTCCAGTTTACGACGGAAATCGCGTTAAATCCGCTGCGTTAATTATCGCGCGATACGTATGCTGCCGGTAAGCCCGCTATCCTTTCATTACTCGCGTCCCACGCGATAACGAGACGAAGATCCCGGGGAAATCTTAGTTAGGGCGAGTACGGGATACTTGAACAGGGAGGAGACACGAGCCACCGCTCATAATTTTTTTTCTTCAAATTTCGCGCTACTGAGGCGAGACACTTGAATCGTAACGTGCATTACCGCGTCATACGCTCACTTGTGTAGCAACACTGCGTTCCGAAATAACGTTTCGTTGTTATCAACGGTAACAAGTTTTGATGTTATCGTAGTAGAAAGACATTGTTATAGTTGTCTACAATTAAAGGAACAAATCTAGATCATGCACATCTCCGGATCTTCAAACTATTTCTAAAGCAAGCAAACACATGTGATTCCTTGTGAAATAATTTACAGTAGAATAGAAATTCTATAATTATTTCGTGATCAGCGACCCGAAATACACTTGATAGAGTAAACAAAAGTTTGGAGACCCGAAGATCCAGAGATACGCATGACCCAGGTTTAAGCTAAAATAAAATTTCTAAAGCTTTATAAATAAAATATTCAATATTTAATTTTGATCACTTATATTCACGACCTCGCGCGGCAAATTCACAGGGATCAATTCCAGCCTGAAACGAACGACAAATAAGAAAGAAATGGGAAGGGAGGGGGGGAATTCTCGATGACTAGGAGAGTAAAGCAGACGCCGACGAAGCCGAAGGACTCTGGCCAAGAGCGAAACTCCGGAATGATTTGTCGCGTACAGCTTAGTTGAAACTGCAACGCCTTCTCGTCTCGACTAACTCTCGAATTTCGATGTGTCTCGAAGTCACGTCCTCGAGTCTGTCGTCGAACGACGGAACATGCCTCGAATAGATCGTGGCGAGGGCGACGCTGCTGGCCGATCGAATTTGTGCCCCCCCCCCCGCGTTTGCTTCGGGTTGAAAATTTCTAGTAGCAAATAAATCGCGCTCGAAGTTTTCGATATCACGATCGAGCTTAGAATTGATCGTTCGATTGCCATCCCCACCCCGTAGGTTTTCTTTTCTTCTTCTTTTTTGTACACTGTAATATTTTTCTTACGCCGCCACCGTTTTCAAAAGTCTGCGTACGTACCTCGACACTCTGTGCTGAGCGATCCTCCCGTGATTCGGTAGCGTGACGTTGCTGTCGCTCTTCGACCAAGTTACAGAGTTTTTGGCATCCGGGAGTTCGACTTTTCCGAGGTAAGCTTCGCAAAACAATCTCGCCGATCCTCCCAGGGGTACCAATTGAGAGGTTGGCCTGTACGTCGGCAATGGTTTGCCCGTGTATCCGCTGGATTCCTCGCCTGAAAAATAAATACGAATCTCATTGGACGGAAAGAGCCACCGTGATATACCGCGTTGGGAATTTCGATTTATTACGCTTCGCTGCGAATAATTCATCGCGCAATTAATTACAGTTTTTTGTATCACATGGCGGGGAGGGATGGGGGTAAAAATTGAGCGCCCCCGACGTTCGCCGTTGATGGATCGTAGAATAAACGAAGAAACCACGGGAAAGTTTCGCATCCAGTGGCTCGTGTACGCGGGAGAGGAAAATATTTCATGCAAATGCGAACTATTCGTAATGTCCGCGTTTTACCGCTACGGGAAAGTGGCGATATTAAAGTGATTTTCATTTCCCCGCCCTACCAAACGATTCGTCCACCCCCATCGCTATTCTTTTTTTTTCACAACGATTTTCAAGGCGCACCGTTAACCGAGAGTAATAATTATCGAATTCCATTTTTCATATCCGGCGGCCGGCGATTTATAAACGCGGCCGATAAACGCGATTGTTTCCGCGTTCGCGCACTTTTATTTCTCGCTTCGTCACGCCCCGGTGGAACGGTCCTCGCTCGAATCCATAAAAAAGATTATTCCACTCAGGAGTATCTCGATCGAAAAAAAAAAGCAGAACGCGATGTAAGAGACGTAGGGCAATTTAAAAGATACGGCGACTCTCGTTAATATTCAAACCCCGTCGACGTTTAACTTATATTCGAGCGCGCGGGTGGTTAGTTTACCGTCTTATTCATAATGTTCAAGTTTTAATAAATTATTTATCGAATGAATTAGGGAAAAAACAGGGAGACGGTAAATTACCGGAAAGTGGCGCGCCCGAAATAGAGGTTAAATCCATTCAAAGTGTCCGAACGCGAATGAAAAATATTGTACGCGCGCTAAGAATTTCTGTCATTACGATAAATCATTTTTGAATGCGGTTTGACCACCTCGAGAACTACCGTTGTTCTCGTTCTTTTCTGAAAAGATCCACGATCTAGTTTTCGCGTACCCGTACTTGACCCCGAGACAAGACCTTGTCTCGTCATCTTCCGAAAAGATACTGTTACGGACCGTACGGGAACGTGAAATAGGCATATTTATGTAAAGTACATCGTACTCCTCAAATTATCCCGCGCATTTGCGTAGCGTCAGTAATGTAGATGAGGGCATACACAGGGAATTAGAAAAAGTATAGTGACGAATGAACACGTGCTGATTAATGATACGTTGACCAAAATTTTAAGTGTGTAATCAGAGAAAGGGCACAACGAATAATTCACATTTAATGTCGTTTCTCTTTTTACAGGAGAAACCCAATTTTGTCATTATTCTACCCTGATTTCACTATTAATTAATAAACCTTATATTTATAAAAGTTACGTTTATTGCCAGAACGTAGAGAACACAATCGTTCGTTATCAGAGCTCGAATACAACCATCTACATATTTACGATTTGAATATCGGCGCTCGGCAACTAACAACAGCCTGCCGGCAATGCCCGACGTCATGAAGGCAATGACATTCGTAACACTATTCGTAACAATACGATGGTCCAGTTCTCGCGTATCTGTACTTACGAGGAAACCTTTCGAACCCGAAAATTCCGATATGAATGAAATTTACGTGGATTTGTAGAGGGGTCTGAGATATGAATTTAGCCACTTTTTGTTTGGGCCCAAAAACGGTTTGAAGGGGTGAAAAAATGGCCTTTGAAGTGAAGGGGGACTTAAAAAAAAATAATTTTAAACAATTTTTCTCTCCGCTATCTTATAGAGCGTAAAAACAGTAAAGACGCCCCATTGATCAGTTTTAAATATCTCTAATAGTTTTCGAGATATTTGCGAGAATATAAATATTTTCAACCCTTCACTTCAAGGACAATTTTCACCCCTTCAAAACGTTCTTGGGACCAAACCAAAAAATGGCTAAATTCATATCTCAGACCCCTCTACAAATCCTGTAAATTTCATGCAAATCGGAATTTTCGGGTTCGAAAGGTTTCCTCGTTAGTTGGCCCGAGACAGGAACTCGTCTCTTGATTCGACTCGGTCTTAGAAACGTCAGGGGGGGTGCAGAAACGATAAAAAGAGGTTCGAAGCGGAGAAACGAATAGCGGAGTGATTTAATTTATCACGGTGTATTCGATTATTGGAGCGCAGTTACCAGGATCGTTATGTCGTTTCTCCGAGCAGAACGTAATTTGCCTCGCGTTAATTTTCCGTAGTGCACTCAGCTTCCCGACGCGACTCGGTACAGTATTCGAGCTTGAAAAGCGATCGATCACTGCTCTAACAGGATTAATTAAAGTGTCTCCGTTAAGAATCAGTCAACGTTTCCGTTACGCGGGCACGGGTTTCATCGTGGAAATGATACGAGAAAAAGTACCCTCCCCCCACCACCCTCTCGAAACGGGGTAAAAACGCTCATGGTGGGTGCTTAGCGCCGGGGTTAATATCCACCCCCCCGATAATATTTACTCGAGTGGCTTCAATCATAAAAGGAGACTGTTATTTGAAATTGTAGGAAACAATATTTCGACGCAACGATAACAATACGTTTCCCAGCGTGCTCTTTACCTAGATATTTAAGCACCATTGTTCGCCATTCTGGTATTTTTAATAATAATGGTTTCGTAGAAAATATCGTTAACGAGCGCTGGGGCTAATTACGCGAGAAAAGTTTCCGCCTCGCTGTTTGTGCAATTATTAATTCATACGAATATCGTACCGTACGTAGTCTCGTTTAGGTTTGCAACCGAGCGCGTATCTTCGCTGATAACCGAAAGTGATATTAATCCTAAGAATAATCGCGAGTAATTCGAATAGCGGACCATGATAATCGGCATCGGTATCTCAACGTTCGTACGTCCGTGTTAAATTAATACCTCGTTAAAGCCACGCTCGTAATAATCCCAATTATCGTAAACGCGCTGCGCAAAATTGATAATTAAAAATTCCACCGTATACGACGAAAAACATACCGCGCTCGAGGCCGTTAACGAAATCAGAAGCTCCGTAAGGGATGGTCCGAGAAGCAAATTTAATAACTCGGTCGTGCGTTTGCAACCGCAAATTTATCACCCAACGACGAAGAGAACCTCCCTCTCCCTTTACCGAATCTGCTAGGCATTCGGGTTTAATAATGGGATCGCGGCAGTAATTAAATTCTCGATCAGATAGCGCGCAAGAATAATCTGCGTACGAAGAATCGCGAGAGTTAGGAGGCCGCGCGCGCGGTCACGAGATTGTTCCGGAATAAGCGCGCGTACCGGATAAACGACGCCAATGGCGCGCCGTTATAATTCATGCACTAGAGTTGGTTAGTAGTTTTAGGGGACATTCTAGCGGTTTGTATTATCGCGTATACCTCCCCCCGACCACCCCGTCGACCTTTCCTACCGCGCGCGTAGAAATCGTACGTTAGGAACATCGGGCGCGTAAAGGAATATGCACGCGATGGTAAATCCGTACCGCTCGGTACCCGAAATTACGACTCGTCTGGGGCAGGGCAGTTAGGCCCGCGACCGATCGTAGAATCGTAAACATTCTTAACCCTTTGAACTCCTATGTTGAGAGTGACTCATCAATTTTCTTTCCGGGGAACTACTATATCGACTCACGCTCGACATTTTAAAATAAAAGGCATGTAATGATGTGGTGTTCTCGGGAAGAGAATTAAACAATGTGCGAGAAGTGCGAAAGAGTTAATCTGTCGTTGGACGTGTCTGTTCTTTTGGACTCGCTTGGTCGCGTGGTGAGAAATTCCCTCTCTTATTTTATATGTAATATTATGTGCTTTAAACTACCAAAACACATTAATTGCGCAATTTTTGTTAATTACGAACTCTTGTAAAATTCATATCTTTCTTATATATTGTGCACGTAGCCAGTTGTAATCGAAATAATATCGCCTATAGTACGATAATATGTGTATCATCGACAGGACATAAAAATAACAGAATCGATATAACGGAAATTAAAGATTAGACGTATAAATTTAAAAATCTACTACCACGGTACCTCGGTACTCGCCTCTTATTATTTTGTACGAATCCACGCGATCGATATCGAAGAGAAATTTCCGAACGGAAACGATAGCGTGGCATCAGTTTCATTCACCCCCCTCCCCCGCTTATCCGTTTCGGTCATTCGATAATTGACGGCCATTAGCCAATCGCGAGGAGGAACGAATAGAAAGTGCGGGCAGTCCCGAGAGGAAGCCGCGACTGTGAGATTTCAACGAGCGAGGATTATGGATTTCTGCTTCCTGAACTCTGAACCCTGAACTCTGTTTGGAGTAACGCACGAGTATTGTATTATACTACCGAGTGTCCTCAGACTTCCGTATTAAACCTACCCTGCATGCCCGTACAGTGCAATCATGCGCGCGTGTAATATCTGGTATATATCGTTTGATAGCAACGCAAACTCAGGTGTGCACACACGCGTACGTGTGCATAGACATGTCACGTGTCGCGAGCACGAGTCGACATACACACACACACACGCGTGTACACATCTTACGTACAACACCTGTGTACCCTGCGAACCTCCGAAGCTATACATATGCTAAGCCACGGAATTGACGCGCGTATCAGTATGCATGGATCCTGTGTATGTATGTACTTATGTACGTACGTCATGTACAGGTTGCACGTTACGCGAGTAACACGGTCTGACAACTTTCCGACTGTAACGGCAGTGTCACCCTGAATTTATCGAAAGAGAATCGCCGCCGATTATCGATCCAAGTCTCAATATCACTTTCGGTACGAAGGAGACAAATTGAAAGCTCGATTCCGGTTTCCCGTTACAATGCGTTCCGTAGATTAACGAAAACTCTTTTCGTAGCCGTTACGCGCTATAGCGTACGATCTTCATCGTAAAATTATATTCGACGTAGGTTACATTATTTGCAGAGTATCCCCCGTAGATCTTTCCCTCCAGTTAGCGTTCGAGCACTTTCGGAAATACCGATCACCGATTTATTACGATTTATCGAAACTCGGGTACGCCGGAGTGGCGTCTGAAAGGGTTAAATTATTACGTCTCGTTAGTTTCGAGCACGGAAATTCCTCCAGTGACGTTTGTCGAATTATAGTTGCGATCGCAAAGAAATATATCTGTGGACGCGTGTTTCCAGGTAGCGCGGGGTACGTCCTCGATTGACAATGTTGTTGTTTCTTCATACTTAGTTCTTAGAAGGGATTAAGAAAAGGATTTTGAGAAGACGGCAAGGTACTGGTTTCCCTTATGGTGGGGATGGTTGTCTCATCGGAAGCTTGACAAGTTCCAGAACATTATACGATACAATACTAAGGATTTGGCCTGTTCGTTAACACTAGGTTTACGGGACCCGTCAATTTGATGGATCTCAAATTTTAAAATGAAATATCCCAAAAACCATAGCATTAATTTGAACCATTTTGCATCGTAAATTAATGCAGACTTAAATTGAATAAATCTTTAAAGAAAATTTTCGTATTTTCGTTTACCCGTCAATTTGACGTGTGCTCGTAGAAATACTCGTAGAAACGCCCGTAAACCTAGTGTTAAAGAATTATAGTAAAGACTTATCGCGGCGTTATTTGAGCTATGGTCGAAGCGAGCGCACATAATTTTCGTCCATCATAAATCATCTCTCATCTCTCGCCCTACCTAACACCGCAAGGAAATAAATAATAACCACGCGCAACGGACAAAGATAATAATCGGCAACACACGTGCGCCCCGATTCCTACATATCCAATAAACGAGGAAGAAACAAGTACCGCGGGATCCTTCTCCGCCGTCTATCCATCTACGTTGGAAAACTTTCAAATACCGTGGAACGCGAGTCGACACGCGTACCAACTCACGTCTCACGTATTACTCTCGTAATGGGGGTACACGAAGACGCGCACGAGGTCGGGTACGTGCCCGCCGTCCACGGAGAAGGGAAATCCATGAATGCAACACGGATGCGGGCGTCGTAAACCACAGGTATGAATCGAGGCGCCCCTCGCGAGCGTATAAACCGATGCACGGCGAAGAGAGAGAGAGAGAGCAGGAGAGAGAGCTTCTCTCCTTCGTGCGAGCGTGTGTGGTTCGTTGTTGCGCGCGTGGGTCACGTGTCGCCGCGACACACACACACACGCGTAACGAACGCTTGGCCGCCGCCGTCCATGTATGTATATCGGAATCTTGCGGTTGGTCAGGACGGACTGCAGTTTACCGTGAAATACGCTCTCTCCCGCGAGTCGATGCACCGAACCGACGCGACGCGCGTCGTACGGACCGGCCGGAACGTTTCCGACCAAACCGAAAGCGCTGGGAAGCGTGTCCCTTGGGTGAGCGCACGGATAATCGCGCGAGCGATGGCGCACCGGAGGAACTTATTTCTGAGAAGATTTTGTATTCGCGCTACTCGGTTCCTCTTGAGATTTATACACGATCAGTTCTTCTCGATATTCCGATGGAATCTAGAGTAGACCTTAACGTCGGCGGTCGGGCGTCTTTGATTATTTTGCGAAAAGAGGATTTCCAGAGTCAGTGAGCGTGAACAATATTGAGAATAAGGCTTATCTTTTGGGGAGCTTGTTTTTGGAAAGACGCGACGAAAGGAGTTTCTTGGGAATGAGAATTTTTATTCGACGTCTCGCGAAACGAGTTTCATTCTCGTAGCAACGAAACGACCTACGATCGTGAGAAATTTCAGAATCACTGGTTTAAAATAATTAGCCGCGTATATCTGGCGACGGTTGTTAGTTTTTAGAATGCTTCGAGAAAACAATTTTACTCAGGAATGAAAAATCATACGTTTCTGAGGCGTCGCGTGTCCCCGGTAAATTCTTTTTCGGCCTCTCGCTAAACAAGTTTCGCTCTCCCAGCGATGAAACGTGGTTAGCGTTCGTAGACAACCCAACAGTTTTATTGCCGACGAAGTTTGGTTGCTCGATGTTCTTTTGTTCTCGTCCGCCGATAGTTTACGTGCCGCGGTGGCCAAGGGGGTAGGGAGAGGGGTGGAAGTACGTGGATAGCCGCGGAAAGTCGTTCGCGAGGAAGCCCCGAGAAAACTTTCGGATCAACTGCGAAGAGACTTTTCAGGTTCTCCGTGAGAAAAGTCACTTTGGTTTGCATTGTCCATTCCAACGAATTTCCGTCAACGACGAGGACGGGAACGGGGGCGGAATCGCGGAGACGGAACTCCCGTTTCCTTTTTCGAGAACGAACGCGGGGTTCGGTTAAATCTAGATCATGCGCATCTCATGGATCTTCGGATCTACAAACTTTTTTTACTCTATCAAGCGTATTTCGGGTCGCTCATCACGAAATAATTATAGAATATCTATTCTATTGAAAATTATTTCAGAAGAAAACACATGTGTTTGCTTGCTTGAGAAATAGTTTGGAGATCCAGAGATTCGGAGATGTGCATGATCTAGATTTTTTCCAAATATTTCCCCCCCCCCCCCACACTCCTCGTTTTTCCCCTCATTATACCCCACCCCGTTGGTTCTTCGTACCTCTGGAAATTGCGATATAACTCACCGGTAGTAACGGATATCGTACCCTTTGTCAATTTATCAACGTCAGTGTTTTTCTTTTCGTCGATTCCGAATCCCCCCCGTTTTATTTCCCTCCTCCTCCTCGATATCGTCGCTCCTAATCTCGAGCGCGAGTTACAAGAAAATAATCCCAACGGAGGAAGAACCCGGTGTACGTAATGGTAACGCCCTTTGTTCTTCGGCGGGAGCCCGACAAAATTCGTTGGAAACGCGGCACACGGTCGACGGCCGGCTGTTTACTAATTGGCAGCCGAAAAACTTTTCCCATGCCGGCGCATTGTTCTCGGCACAGACAAATGGTGAGTTACACTCTTTATTTGGGGAACAATGAATACGCGTCGCCTTCGGCATTCGCCGTCGATACAATTACGCGACGAACAATCGGTTTGTTAAGCGAGCTCGTTTATCGGATCCCCGATTCGACTGGTACCGGGGTGTGTACCAAATCCTCCTCGATTTCCCGTAAAAATTCGATCATATCTCTCTCCCCCACCCCACCCCTCCTCCCCCCTCCCCCCGACCCCTTTGTATGGTACGCCGGATCAAAACTTTGGAAAATTATCCTCCCGCGGGCGTGATTCGAAACTCGCCCGGGTGAGTTAAACCTTCGAGAGTCGATCGACCGTGAATCGCGATATCAAAACTCGGAGGAGGTCGTTTCGCATGTTCGAAACATTTCCAAGAATTCTGGTTACCGGCTAAGAAAGGGCACTCGATTCCCTTCGAGATTTCAAGGGGGCTTCTCGGAAGTTCGCGTGGGCAGTGCTTTATTCAAATAGTCCTCCTACCCTCTCCCTCATCCTTCCCCCTCCTCTCTCTCTCTCTCTCTCTTTGCCCCTTCGTCGGAAAGGGCAAAGAGAAATCGATGAATACGAGTCTCGATATCCCTCGGTAGGGACGCGTCCGGCGGGGGGACGCGAGGGACGATCGAGGCGAAGACAATGTCCCCGGAAGGTAATAACCGGCGTAAGTTTTTTTTTTCCCCTTCGCCTCCCGCAAAGTGCCGCGTCGACGACGCTTTGACGTTCCCGCCTTCGAATCCCGAGGATCTCGATATTTCCATTAATTCCCAGTTCTCTCTCTCTCTCCTCCCTCCCTCTGTCCCAAAAGAGAGAAATACTTTTCTTCCACGTCTCCTCTTCCGGTCTAATTACGTCGAAGCGAGTGGCCCCGAACTCTCGGCCAAATTGAAAGTAGCTCGAATGTCTGATCGAGGGGCGTCGTTTCCCTCCTCCCGCGAAAGATTATTATTGGACCATCACGTCGGACGGCTATGGGGTTTCCCTTCCAGTCTTTACGGGGTTTATCCTGGACACACGATAGCGCGGTTGCATACGCGTGTACACCGTCGAGGAACGCGTTACCGCAGCTCTCGCCCGGAGGTTAGCACGCCCTTCCCTCGTTACACCGAGCTGCCGTGCTTAATTGATTAACGTCCTCGCGAGAGTATTGGTCGTTAACCTTGCTACCTCGGCTGATACACCTGATAAAATACGATACATCCACCGAAGGAGCGCGCGGGTAGCTTTTGGAGTCAGCTTTCACGGATCACGAATTTCCGGTTACCTTTCGCGAAGTTCAAAATTCGCGAAAATTCGTAGCGACGCTACGTCGTGTGGTCGGCAAAATGTTCCGGCGATTCGACGAAATTGAGAGAATTTCGAGGATATCGTTTGGCTCGCCGATTTTCGATGGTAGGTAGAAACGATCTGCCGGCCGGTGGACGATTTTTCTTTTTACGATATTAGATTGCAATTTTAATACGCAAAGTGCCGTCACATGTGTATATTGGTTTCTACGCTTTGCCTTAACGTTTCGCAAAGTATCTCTCTCGTTTTCATCGATACCGCGGAAAAGTCACAGATTTAAGTAACCACAGAATCTTTATTTCAGGACATCAAATTTCTAAATTAATGCCTAAAGTGTTATAAATGCCACTTTTCACATTTGCCTTAACGTTTCTTCTAAATATTACTTTTGTTTTCACCGATCCGTAGGCGCGAGGTAATCGAAAACCGTCGATACGGTCAACGCGCGAGGAAGAAAATATTTTGTCGAGCGAATGAAAATCTCTCTCCTCCCTCTCTCTCTCTCTATCAGTAATTTCGAAACTACCGCTAGAAGCGAATCCCAGCCACGGCGACGCGGGTGAAATAAGGGAAGCTTTGACACATTAATACGAAACGAAACACCCTAAATCCGATCGGCATGCCAGGAAGATCGAGCTTCCTTCGTTGCCGTAAACGTTACCGCAGCGAAATCGCTTCCCGGGGAATTGTTTATCGTCGAGAATTACGGCGAACTAGCCGGGCGACCGCTGATTTATTAGTCCGATTTTTCTAGTATCCCTTTCCAGCCCTCAGCCCCCCCCCTCCCCTCCCCCCCCTCCCGTTATTCGCCTTTTAATGGAACGGCGCACCGACTGATTTTCATCGCGGAGAAAAAGTCGCCCGTTCGTTCCCGCGAAATCGAATCGCGCGATTTACCGGTTTAACGCGATATCCACGGGGCGTGTCCGGCTTTTGCGGGGCGGATCTGGACGGCAAAAAAAAAAAAAAGAAAAAAAAACGTTACGTCTGTTATGGAAACAAATTTACGTTCAATTTATCCGCGGAAAATTGCGTTCGAGTAAGGGGGGGCGCCACGTAAATCGATGATTTCGTCTGCCTCGTAAGCGAAAACCAAACGCGTCGTTTTACGAAATTTTCGCGCCCCGGAAAACCTGCCACTATTTTCGATATTCAATTTTTCTCGTCTACCACGCGCTTCCCCGTCCATTCATTTTTCGTTGTACGTGGTGTACGGGGGGAATAATCGACGCTAGTAATGCCACGCAGATATTTATTAAACGCCGCTTTCCGTCGATCGTTGGACGTTTTTCTTCCACCAGTTTCTAAATTTCTCTCGACATTCCCGATCGGCGCGTTACGCTTACCGATCGGCGTCCGACTTATCCTGCGCGTAATGAGATCCGATTGACGAGCTTTCACCCATTGGGATTCGTTAAGAGTCTCGCCGAGAACCGTCTGTCGACAATGTCGGCGATTCGATACGTTGTTCCGCGTATGAAATCTTTGACGTGGATAGCCACACCGGGTAAGCGGGGGGAATATGCATATTGCATCGCGACTCCCAGACGAGCGTGGTCGGCGCGCGATAAGGTATTACGCCTTCGCCGTAGGGCCACGCGTAGCTGTAAATATAGATAAGCGTGTAATGCCACGGGGTAATGCGCACCGTTTCTTAGGAAAGATTAGAGAACAAAAGCTTTCGAGAGCATCGCGTTGGATTTCGTCGGCGATAACATCGAAAATCCTGGTCCTCTCCCACATCAGTTTCCGCTCGAAAACAAGTTACTAGTCATCCCCGCCACATCCTTTTCCCTATGATAATAGTTTTCCTTAAATTTAACGTCACACACCATCCGCGGGGTATCCTCGAACTGGAAACCGTGAAGATCCTCAGGAATTATACACTGCACTGTTTAACCCTCACATAATAATGAGCCCGGCGGCATTTTTTTAAATTTGTGTTGTTAATTGTTAAAAAAAAATTTTTTTATAATGGGTGATATGGTATACTATGTATAATAGAACATATGAACAGATTGTCAAATTTATTTATAATCCTTATTACATAAATTTAAGAAAAAAAAACTCTGATCAAACAAAAATAAACTTACGGCATATTGAGTGCTAATGAATAATTTAAAGGTACTGTGCCCTCCAAGGAGATACACCGAGATTCAAAAAGTGCGTTACCGATGCCGCACGGCAGATGGTTAAATCGGAAACTCGCACCGTCAGTCAGTGTCTCACCAAAATCGAAATTGCGGACTATTACGAAATAAATTCTGAAACATCGGTTAGTTAAAAACTTCTGAAAGTCCATTTCGAACATACCCCCTTTGTTCGTTACAAGGGAAACGTATCGCGATGTTCACGATTCTCGTCTATTGTAAATCTACCTCCGCTCGAAACGTCTGTCCCGAGTAACGAATAAGTTCCGGAGATAATTGCGGGTGGAACTGCACCTCGTTTAATCCATTATTTTACGTCGGATCTCTCTAAAAATGCGAAACGAGGGAGTATTTTAGGACGAGTGAGGTTCGACGAGCAGAAATGGCCACGAGAGATAGCGCGGTACGCCAGCTAATTGCATTACTGCCAGCATCATCGGTGCAACCCTACTCCCTCTCTCTCTCTCTCTCCCCCCGTGAGATCATACGCATTTACTTAATGTATATGGCATACCACCGCTTCGTGCACTTAGGTCCCAGATATTGGCTCGTACCTCTCCCTCGTCTCCCCCTCTTACCTCTCTCTCGTAAATGCGCCATGCATATTTATACGAGCCGAGTTACAAGGGGGTTACAACGGCCGAGAAATTAATTACGTTTCGCTGTACGTCGGTATCCATTTCTTTTTTTTTTTCTTTCTTCCTCGTCTCCATTCAACTCTTTTCCCCTCGTAATTATGTCGCGAGCGCGGTGCGTAGAGAGTATCATCCAATTCCACAAATTGCGCTCCGTTATTCGAGTATCGCTCTTTTTATTATCACTTTTTCGAGAACGTTCCATTAAAGCCCTTTGTCGCGCTACCGGTAGACACTCGATCGCCAATTGGATTTCATTGCGTTAAATCGCGCTACTTTCGAAGTGGCCTTCTCAACCCTCTTTTTTTTCTTCTTTCCTTTCCAAAAACCAGGTACGCGGGAGTTTCTCGCCGCGCGAGGATCCCTCGGCGAAGGAAGAAAACGCGAAGGTAAAAGCCGGGGATAGTATTTCGACGTGTTTCGGAAGCGCGAGGGAAGAACGGTGGTGTCCCCTTTTCAAAGTTTTGAACACAGAGAGACCCGCGGCAACGAAAAGGGACTTCGCGGATAAACCAGCCGTGGAATCGCAAATGGTAATCCCGTTGCGTGCTGGCATTCGCACTTTTCCCGCGGAGCGTAAAACGGAAACGAGGGTGGGGGGGTTGGAAAAAGCGCTGCCATAGATCCGGCCGGATTGTTCGGGTCGCCCTTAAAGCGGGTAACGTCGAGCAAACTGTTTTCAAGCGCGCCAATTGTAAATCGTTGAAATTGTCGGCGAGCCGAACGTGGTTACGCGAACTGCTCTTCCACGTAAAAAGGATTAATGGAACCGCGAGGATCCGTTTACCCTTTAGTCGCACCCTAATTTCCCTGAAGGTAAACGCGCACCTGTTCTTGCAAAACCGTCATTCCTTTCGTTAAAAGTGGAAGACAAAAATTTCTTCCGTCGTTAACGCTGGCAGGAGAATGATAATTGAAGAGACGCCCGGAAGTCGATAGTTTGAAAATAATACGACGGTTTCGGCAAATTACTAAAAATTCATTCATTGCAATTAAGTTTGCTTAATTAACTCATTCCATTAATCGTGACCAATCTTTCAAAAGTATTTTTAACATTCCATCCGGGATATCTAATTTTCCAACGGATTTTCAGCGGGCCGAGTACGTTCGAAAAAATCAATAGCTTCGGAAAAAGTGACGATAAAGTGAAACCGGCTGGAAAAAAAGTGAAGCGAACGAAGAACAATTAATTGAAAAAAAAAAGAGAAGCGAACAAAGAACAATTAATTGAACTTCCGGATCGATACGCTTGACGGTGATTATCGCGCCACGCGATGCTACCCGATAAAAACGCGGTCCCGTGCGTTTATCGGTCACGCGATAAGAAAGGCAGATTCGACGAACTTTCTCCGGCGCGCGAACGTTTTCACTCGAATATTTTGTCAGCGGCGCGTCGATAAGACACGCGCGATTAAACTCTTCCCCCTCCCCCCCCACGGGCGGACCACGATCCGTCACATCGGACGCATATTAAAAAAAAAAAAAACAGAAATTTCACGCCCCATTGTTTGGTCCTCGAGCAAATCGTTTTATCGCGAGGCTTAAATGGCCACGCGCGATATCAATTACCACCGCTTACGATTACGTTCCAATTAATCTTCCGCCCCGACCCCCAGGGCGATGGTGGGGTGGGGGTGATTAAAATAATAATTACTTGGGATTCGAGAGGAGAGTGCGAGTGGGAGTGGCGGAGTGGGCACCGAGACCTCTCGGAAGAATGCCGGCAGTCGTGAAGCAACGGAAACTCGTTCGTGGAAAGTGTCTAATCGAGATTCCTCGAAACTATGGCGGCACGATACGTTTGACGTTTACTCCTGCACCGAGTTATCTCGGTACAGTCCGTGCATCCGACTCTGATAACTACTACGCTGCAGTCTCTCTCCCTCTCCCCCCCCTCTCTCTCTCCCTCTGGGTTTCTTTGCCCTCACTCTCTCTGTCGAGCTCTGCCTCACCCCTCCGTAGAGACTCGAACGTTTAATTTCTAGGAAGGAGATTCGATTGACGTCTCTCGGAATTACTACCTACGCGGAGCGTGAAACATCGATCGATTCAATTTTCTCCTTAACTAATCGCTTTCATCTTTCGTTAGCGCACAACCCGTACCCGGAATCGTTTTGTATAATAATTCAAAGCCTCGGCGAGGTACCGGTGGTAAACGCGAGATGGAATTTCGCGGGGGGGATTCCGTCTCGTACGTACGTCGAGCGCAAATCGACGGGCCAAAGGATAATTCGACTGGTGGACAAATTATTCTCGCGAAAGGACGACCGTACAGTTACCGAGCTAAACTGGACGAATCGTAGTAGTGCCCTTCGATCGTAAACTTTGTTAATAAACGTCCAACGTTCGACGGTGACCGGTCGTACGTACGAGCGAATAAAGGGAAAACGCGCAGAAAGAGTCGCCGAAATTGAAGGAGCGCGAGGTTACCGACGCGACGCCAAGCATCACGATGCGCCAGTGTTGCGCGTCCGAACGATAATTCGCGGCGTCTCTTTGCACCGACGAGAATCGCGGTCTCTCCGTAAACTCGGTCGTACCAGCTGTGTATATTTCCACGAAGAGTCTGTCCATTGACGACTCCGACGCCTTTTACCTACGCTCTCCGGGAAATGAGACGTTTTACGAGGAACGGTTTATCTCGCTCTTTTACGAGTTTCATCGGTCGTCTTGTGCCTCGCGAGTCTCGTCGGTTCCTCCGTTTCTTCGCGAATTTCGGTCAAGCGGACAGGTTATCCAGAGTAGTGCGCGGATGTTTATGCAGATTCATATTTTTATGGGAGGTGTAAGAGGCGAGCCGTGTCTCTCGCACGCGTTGTTAGCGCACGGATTTTTGATACGACGTAGCGATTGGTTGCGCGTAGTGATATCGCGTTAAGTTCGCGACGTTGGCGAAGAGGCTCTAATTTTGAGGACAGACAAAGAGACGCTTCCGAAAGCTGAACGTCGAGTCTCTGACGAGTGTGAATGAATCGAGGGAACGAATCTGGATCGTGCACATCTCCGAATCTCCGGATCTCCAAACTATTTCCAACTATTATAAAATCATTTTTCCTCGGCGATTTTACGCGAAGTAATCGCTGTAATCGCAAGATCGACGGTTGATCGCTTAATTATTTAAACATTGTACCACATCAATTTTTGTTGTTTTACAAAGAAACGTTTGATTTCATCTCGCATCGTGACACACGTGATTCCTTGTGAAATAATTTTCAGTAGAATAGAATTTCTATAATTATGTTCGTGATCAGCGAACCGAAATACACTTGACAGAGTAAAAAAAAGTTTGGAGATCCGAAGATCCAGAGATGTGCATGATCTAGATTTAAGCCAAATCGAGATAGTTTCACGTTATACGAACGCTGTAAGTTTATTAGACATAACCCGCCATCCTACAGGGGCTCGTAAAGAAGTGGGGCACGAGGGAAAATTTTGCTTCGCTACCGAGTGATTCTTTAACCCGTCGATGGATGCGTCGTTCACGTTTAGTTACGCAATTAGCGCAATCATCACGCGAGATCGATTCGGAATCAGCGTAGAAAGGGGACTTTGCATAAACATCGGTGATTGACTAACGAGCAATACTTAAGAGAAACGCTGCGAGACGAGCGAAACCGGCGTTTAATCGTCGCCGCTTAAATGCAAATCGAATAATTGGATACGCGCGCAACGCGAAGGGACGCGAGCGGTATAGAAAATAAAGCAGCGCTCGAGGAGGGGAAACGAGTACCGGAAGGACGGACGAAAATGGTGACAAACGAACTCCTCGATTGCGAGCCATCGATTCCGCGCAGCGTGAACGTCCCGCGGGGAAACATTCCGAATCTCGCTCGTGATTTTTAACCGGAAACGAGCGCGCTGCGCCCTCGTTGCTGCTGTTCCTAGTCGAGGGACGGAACTCCCTTGGGTATTTCGAGCTCTCTCTTTTTTTTTTTTTTTATCTTCCTCGACTTTGGAAACGGTCGCTGACGAGCCTGGGATGTTAACAAAAAAGAAAAATTAGGAATCGATGTTCGAATATTAAAAATACTTTGGGGAGAATCTCTCGATTAAGGGGGGAATTAATTGCGATCGTCATTAAGATTTATGGAAATTTTAAACTTTGCTCCGAGCGTAGTCTTGTATAATATTTCAATTGAATCGGTGAGGAGAAGAACGGTACTAGTCCGAAAATCTCGATTCGAGATAATCAAGTTCAACGTTTCATAAATTTGTAGGCTTCGTCCTATTGACTTTAAAACATGCCTTAATGTTAAACCAATGAAGATAGGCTGCTATAGTACTGTTCTTACACTCAACGTTTAAATCTACGTTCATCGAACCAATTTCAAAATTTAAAAAAAATTTGAGATTTCGACTGTTCTTCTTTTCACCGATTCAATTATCGACTTTATCTTCAATGGTTCTGAACCCTTGAACGTTCAAAGTTCCATTTTCTAGCCCTTCGTTCCACTCCCGATATCTTTATTTTTCGTCTCCACCCTCTTCGTTCTTTTCGCTTCTCTCGAAAATAATTCGAGCCTCTTCCAACCAAACTCTAATATCGCCTACCTTCCGTCGGCGCACTTTACTCGTATCTCACGGTAGAACATACCAACCTACTTCCCGCGTAATTCTACCACCTTTAAAGGAGGGCAAAAGTAATCCACCGAATTCTGTACGGAACTGCGAAAAGACCGAAACCATTCGAGAGCTTAAACACTCCAGGGTAAACCAGAAATATTAATTACCAACTCCGAGACTACTAAATGTCCCCTCTCTCGCGGGGTGTACGACGGTATCGCGACGATTCTCGCGGTCTGTTCGGAAAATACGAAAGACGATTAATATCCACCCCGCGCGATGCACCGAAAACGAGGAGCGTAATACATCGGCGAGTCGACGAGTGGTTTTGTACGAATATCGATGACACGAGCCCGAGGGGACACGGGGACGAGACTAATCCGCGATTGCAATGTCAAAAGCGAAATCGGAATCCGGTGTGTCGTAATGTCCGCGAAACGAGCGGCGCGCTGGGAATTCATTCCAGTCGAAGAATCGGGAAAGCCGGATTTGCTGGAATTCCACTCGATGGACCTTCGATGCTCGATCAAAACGAGGAATCATCCGTGGAACGGGGACGGCGTATCTCGTACCCGCCCGTAACACGCTCTCGATCCACGAAACGCGTTTTTGAGAGGCGAATTTTGGTAACCGCGTTTCGCCCCCTCGTAAAGTTTATCGCGGATATTGACGTACGATCGGAGAGCGAGTATTTTTTGTTCGTCCAACCCATATTTTCGAGAAAAGGACTTTGTAGTTGCGTGTACAGTTGACGTACGTCGTGTACATTTTTACTCCACCGCCCCCAATCCCCCCCGCCTCACTCGTTCAGCTTATAATTGAGAAACGTGCTTTTTTGTTCAGAGCCCCCCCCCCCGCGTTATCCCTACGATGCGCTCAAAGTGCATTTTCGTACACAAATGCAAACCACCCCGAAATCGGAATAAAATTGGAGGATTCCGTACATCTCTGTCAAAGTATCCCATATTTCTGTTAGCGAATGCGTCAGCCCTATTTCCGGACGTATTAAATATCGCGTGTAACGAATTTGCTCGCTCCCTCGTTTTATTAAAAACATCCCCCGCGTTTTTATATATTTTCGGTGGAAAAAAAAATAAAAAATAAAAAATAAACGCTTGACGATGACGCACGATTGGTTTCGAGTTTCGTGATTTTACGTTTATTTTTTACACACACAATTTGCATCGAACACGATTTTAGGGGAGACACGCGTTTCAACCCTGTCAACCTCATATTAAAATTACGCTCTCCGTACTTTTTAATCCGATTTTCGACGCTTCATTTCCGAAATTGTTTCGCCCGTGCTTCCCGATTGACTTTCCGGGGAGTCTCTGAACCCTTATAGCCGGGCAATTTTATCATCCGGCCTCCACGTATTCCGCGTGGGAAAAGAGAAAAAGGAGATACTCACCGAGAACGGCGAGGGTGATGTCTTCCTCGAGGATGGTCGTGTCGTTCCTGGCTTGACAGGAATATCGTCCTGCGTCGGAGGCTCTCACCTCTTGTGTGTAAATCGTTTGGTTCGCACTCTCGGGATACAGGATAAAGTGGCTCTCGCCACCTGGCCAAGGATAAGCCCTGTTATCCTTGTACCTGAAAGACAAGCGAGCAAACAATCAACAAACCGGAAACGAATCATTGTACTCCACTTCAATTTGCTTCGACGTTCGCCCCGATACCTCGGACGCGTTGACGCGTTGCACGCGGTGAACGTACTTTTACGTTTTTTTTGCAGTCTCTCGGTAGAGCGCGGGTCACGTAACGCTACGTATTTAGTAGATTAGATGGTTTCTCGCCATCCGGGGGGTACGTTACGAATTCAAATTACCAGTTGACAATCATAAGTAGACTGCGGATATGTTTATGCAAAATGCATTATTGTTGTACTGACTTCAAACGGATTTTGTGACACAAATGCAATAACTGTGTGTGACGTATACGTTTACTACATTATATTGCTCGTATAGTACATTATTATGAATATATTATTATCGCCTTCCAGATCGTTAAAAATAATTTATTTTGCATAAACATCCGCAGTCTAATCATAAGTTATATTTGTAATTACTGAATTAAGTAAGTCCTTTGATAAATGGTACTTTATTTCAATATCTTCAAATTCTCTTAATTCTTATTCCGAACTATGTGGTATTTTCTTTCTCTCGCGAGCTCGATACAAAAACTAAAGAAGCGTCGATGATGGAAGCGGGAATTTTGGAAAATACCCAGACGCAACAGCTGTTTCTATGGATCTGACATTCACTTTAAATCGTGGAAACTATCGAAACACGAGAGTCGGTGTCTCGGATCGGGAAAATATATGCTCGGCGACGCTCGTCGTCGTCGCAACCTAATATACACGCGACGGTGGAAAGGAGAGATCTCGCGCGTCGGCGAGGAAATAAATAAATAACAGTTTGATTCTGCAGGTGGCACGATTCTATTCATGCCCGGGGAGATACCTCACGGACGGATATTCTCATGATTCATTCTCCCCGGTAGTTTGACTTTCGCCCCCCCCCCCCGCCCCCCTCACCCGACGAGTCTTCCCCCTGGGAAGAAATCGTCACCTCTTTTGCGCTCGATCGATATTTTCCTTCTATTTGTACGCCAAAGAAAAGGTTCGTGATATTTTACGACACCTTTTCCAGAGAATCGATGAGAGTTACTCAAAGCGTGACTACTGTGTGTTTCTCTCCAAAAGAAAACGAAGAGGAGCTCTTTGCTCTTCCTCTTCTTATTCTCTTCTTATTTTCACTCGCCTTCCCCCTCTCTCAATCTCTCCCTCTCTCTCTCTCTTAGGATGAGGTCCGTTTGCCTTTCCGTTCATTCGGATTACTTCCGGACGAAATTTTATTTACCCAGGAAACTTGTTTACCAGGAACATAAAAGCGCTTTCGAGTAAGCGCGCGCGCCCGAGCTAACGTCGCTCTCCCCATACAATTTCGTCCGTAATTTTCGAAAGAATCGCCTTCCTTCCGCCGTGCACCGTAAGGACAATGTTACGAGAAACGGACTGCTCGTCGTAATCGCGAAAATCCGAGGTTGCGTCCGTAATTAAGGTCTTTCCGACGATGATTCGCGATGCTCGGCCGACCGTAAAAGGAATTTAATAAGACCGCGAAAGTACGGGGGGGGGAGGGGCGTAAACGGCGGGGCGAATTGCGCGGCGTTTCTTATTTCACGAAATTATTTCGCCCTGCAAACCTTTCCGCCCCCCCCCCCCCCACCCCCAAACCACCCCCCGCCAAGCCATCTCATTCCCTGGGACGCCTGGCGCCGTTTTGAGGATTATTTCGCGGTAACAACGCGGAGAGCTTCCATTTCGAGGGGGCTCTCCTTTTAAAATGGTAGACAATGGGCTTCGCCGGTCGAAAACGAAAAAAGACGATGATAATTAAGCCTTCCCTTAATTTATTCCACCGGCATTCGCGAGAACTTTAATGGAGTTTTTTTTCCCCCCGCAAAGTTGGCGAAAAAGGAGTTAAACGGAAAAATTGCATTCGTTCTTTAATTAATGCTGTTTAGCTCGAACGGGGGAAACAAACGCGCGAGAGAGAGAGAGAGAGACTCGTGGAAATTAAAGCCAAATTTGTATACGAGGCTCGCGGAATCGCGGTGAAGTGCATCGCGCTGATGAAGAACAAAGAAAAACTAAATAAATACAAATACCGGGCGAGCGTGACGCGGCAGTGGTCAAGAAAATATTTCTCAGGCCCCGGCATCGAACCGACGCGGTAGCGCGTCTCGCGTTTCGACGAAGATTTTCGATTTCCACCGAAGATCTTCGACGCGGAAATAGTTCAGGAAAAGAGGAATGTTTCCCGGGGAAAATTGTCGAAAACGCTCCGCCACGGCAATGAAAGTTATTTAGCCGGACCCAACCGTGCTATCGATTCGACCTTAATTCACGGGCTAGCACGGGGAGCACTTAAAATACACGACGGACAGAGACGGATGATCGTGTTACTCCCTTATCTATGCTCGAAATAACGCCTACATCCGTTTCGCAACGAAATTAACGCCGACCTGTCGTTAAGCGACGTCTCCGCTCGTCGCGGCCACCCGACAACCTTCAATTTCTCAATCTCGGCCCCATCGATCGCGTTTAATTAACGCTTTCTCGAGCATCGCGTCGAGTCCCACGACGATATTTCGAATTTACCTGATTTATCCTCGAAGGGCCCGGCAGCGGAGCTATTTTCCCCAAATCCGCTCGACATCGGGAAAGCTCTTTAAAACCCTGGAATCGAGTGGTTCTCAGAACTTCGCGAGAAATGCATAATAAGGAAACGAGAGTGGTAAATATACGGGGTGTCCCGTTTCATCTTTCACGCGCAATTATCTCTCGTATTAAGTACTCGTTATCGAGTTTTCGGTACGCGTGGAAACTCATTTCCACGCCAAATGATGTTTTTCTCGTTAAACGTTTGAAAGTACCAAAAAATTAATTTATGGTGCAGAAATAGAAAAAAGGATGCAAATTTTGCAGATGTATTATTTTCAACAAACAAGATTGAGTTAATTTTTTATATGTATATTCCAAATTAGATCTATATTTAAAAGAATATTGCATTTTTTAAAGATAACTCTTGTTCAAGATTCGTACATTTAAATGAAATAAGATTTAAAACAATTGATCCAGTAGTTTTGTAATCCACGACACTTTATGCACCGATTTTCAGGGCACATAAACGTATAAAACCCCGTAACATATTCCCATCCGGACATATTATTCTCGTCGGGCGCCACGAGCCGCATCTTTGCTGAAACACAGACACGTGCATAGACACGACCGTGTAAAACTGTATACGAATTTATTGCAATAAATACGGTAATAGTCGAGCAGAGCGTAATCACGCTAATCCCATCATGGGAGGTTCCGTAAAACGTCGAATTTCTTATTTTTAAAACGAACTTGCCGGTTGACAAATGAATTCTCTTCCCCCGATCCCCTTCCCGTTCGCGACATCGCGTGCCTCGAGTAAATAGAAACTTTTCGAGGGCGGCTTAATTCCAGCGGACCCGCGGTAAAGGGTATCGATTTGACCTTAATGCAGGGCACACGCGAAAACCGTGGATCCGTCGAACGTCCAGGAGAGGGGGGGGGTTGGTGGTTCGGAGATGAGAGGGTGAAGTTCCGGACCACCCTTTGATCTCAGTGTAAGAAGCAACGAGAAAGTGGATTTACGTGGCGGGCGGGGGCCTCGGGAAATCGAGTCATGCGAAAGATTTCCTTTCTCTCCTAAGGGAGATTCACTGCTGATCGTAACAGCGCCTCGACGCGCAACAGAGAGAACGGAAGAGGAAGAAGAAAAAAAGAAGTCGGGGTGGCTCTCGTAGGTAGATGATCCTGAATGTACACCCGTCGTGGATTCTGGATCTATCTCTTTGATCCGCGTCGAACCGTCGGAAAGAAAGATTTACAGGATAAAAAAAGAAGAAACAGGAGAGAGGAGAGAGAGAGAGAGAGAAAAAGGGAAGGAATCGTCTGAAAGGCAGTTCCATCGAACGATCCCTTCTCTTCCGTGTTACGCGCAACTTCATTTCAATTTATCCGTGTTTCGCGAAAATGACAAATCTAAGACAACCTCTACATATACTAGAAAATATGCCAATTACTTTATTTAAATTACTTTGAGCACGGTCGATTAATTCTTGTAAATATTGTCAACCTCTACGTATATCGTTATCGGGAATTCTGTTTTATTGGCCTTGGTTAATTTCATTTCGAGCGTAATATAATAACACCGTATCGAGAGAAATCCCGTACAAAGTGATTCGTCGGGATCGTTTCGCTTTTATCGTAATGTTGTTTGATAAATCTCGGGGGTTGGGGGGGGGTCAGTTTACTTATTAATTCAATTCCCGTTGTCGGGATACACCGGCGGACGCGGGTATAAAGTTTTAACGCGCTATCTAAGAAGAAGAATCTGTTTCCGCAGAGCGATCGTTAATATGGGAGCGCGATGGATTATGGGTGTCCTTAATTCCCGTAAAACCCCGGAAGAAGATTTATGAAAGAATGGAGGTAAAAGGGAAGATAAAGCGGGAAGGCATGATGCATCGCGCGAAACGCATCGATCACCGCGAGATATTAATTATCCTTTAAGGGGAATCAACACTGCCCAATGTTTTTACCCGGCTTTTCGGGTAATAAGTTTTGCGACGTCGGAAGGGAGGAAAATGTTGAAAAATAAGCGTTTCGTACTAAAGACTTTGACTCTAAATGAAATAACATTCCGCTCTGCAAAAGGTCTCAAATGGAAGATAAAAGTCAGAAAAACTCACCGCCACGACTCAATCCAGAGATCAATAATAAATCTATAATAACGTATTTCACCGCAAATTTAAAACTGTCACATTTGCGATCACGATGAGATTTCATCATGGCCGTCCATCCGGTGGTCGTCATACAATTTTGAGTTATTTGACCAATTCTGGAAATTGCCCGGTCGAAATCGCACTTGCCGTGATTTTTTATTACTTTTATCTTTTATTTAAGACCTTACGCAGAGCGAGATGTTGTTTCATTTAGAGCTGACGTCTCACTACAATTTGGTACGCATTTACTACGTCTCTCTCAGTTTTTCTTACGAAGTTCTCCGCTCTCTCTCATACATAGCATATATCTAAAGCCCGTTGATAAACTTACTAAAGAGGTAAAGCTTCCCTTTAAAACGTAATTTAAAAAAACTCCCCCTCCCTGCCTTTGACAAAAAAATGCTCGATTTTCCTGAAATCCATTCTCAACTGATATTTCACACGATCTCTACCTCTAATTAACCGTTCGACGATGCGTTTGGAAATTGCCCACCACAAAGGTTTAAAGCGAATCGCGATTCAAATGTACCCGCTGATATTAACACATTTAATGCTGAAAGGGTGTTAACACCTTTTTCTCCGACCGGTAGAACACGAGAATGGTATTTTCATCGTTTTGTAATCTGGTGATTATTGGCAGGTATTATTACCTGTAATGTTTTGTTAAATATTTCACGTTAATCTTGCAATAAAGGATCGCATCACTCCCAACAATTTCCATTCCCTGTTTTACGCTGATAAAAGACCCAGAACCAAAACGCCCGTATCTAATATTTTAATAAAAATAGAAAAACAAAGTATATCAGGAGGACGATAACTCTGTGTAACTCGTCGCGTTGCCGTGGGTTGATTCTCAAAGTCACGGGGAGATGATAAAGTTCGTTCATTTCGAAACAAGCGTAATCTCGAGATTGAAATATTTCCCACCCCGATAAATAGCATCGCGGACGCGATAAGGCCGAGAGGGAGAGAGAGAGAGAGCGCCGCGACGCCGGAAAATTTCATCTCCAGTCTTCCGGTAAAAAGGTTACGCTCTCACGTCGGTGCTTCGCACTTCCGACGGATCGTACAGTTTTCGTAAGAAATCATTTTCCCACGTCATCGCTCCTTCCACGGCGTAATTTTCCAGGACTCGCACGCATACGTTCCCACGGGGAAAATTCTCAGTCTCTCGACTCTCGGTTTTCCTCGCGGGAGGATACTCGAATCCTCGCGTTCCTATCGATCTCCAATCGATACTTCTTATCGAGTATGCTCGCGGTGCGTTACGATTCGTGCTCGCATCGATGCGAAACACCTTTTCTCTTTTTAACGTAAAAACAATCGTCCGCATCCTATTAAGAATTCCTTTATTAAAGCCTCCTACTCGGTCTCACCAGTTTTACGAGCTTTCCTTGCGCGAAGACTTTGAATAAGAATTTTTAATAAAGACCAGATCCACGGGAATTGCTCTTGTTCCCAGCTCTTTTTTAAAAACATTACTTCGAGGGTTAGCCGGATTATCCTACGGTAAAGACTATTAAAAAAGTAACGGTGGATAACTTTGTCGAATTTCACGGTCGGGAGGAACTGTATACTTGGAATTAAATAATTCGTCGCGACTGCGAAGAATTCCCCTCGATCTCACGGTCTCCTCGGGTTCTCTCTTTTTACCCACCGCGCGATTTTGAGAATCGAGGGAAATAACAGTAACAAGCGGGGAAATGGGATTGGTTATCGAGACGACGGGGGTACCTACGTTGAGAATTCGCCTTTCAAGAGACTATGGATATGTATAACGTGAGTTTCCACGTTCTCGTAACGCGTCGCCCTTAGAGTTTTCCCCGACAGGATCGTAAATTTTCTCCGCTCTACAAAACCCCATCCAAGGGCTGTCAATAATTGGAAAAATTCTTCGCCCGAATGGTTCGACGGCCCCCCTTCTCCCACCCTTGTCCTCCTCATCCCCTATTTATCGTCTCGCGGGATAAAGTCTGACGGGAATCGATGTTATTTGGGAATTTTGATGCCACCGACGTACTTACGGTTGAACATCGACACTTCCCGTATACCACCAATTCCTACCGTGACCGGTATTTAAGACAACTTATATTTCGTAATACAGAATGAAGATAATAACCAATTTTGGTAGCGAACTAATGTAATTTCTTTTGTTTATATATAGGAAATTCTAGACGAAATTTAAGACCGATCAATTGACCGGCCGTGATAGGAATAGTGTTAAAAATTTTAAAAGAAACCAATGTACGGTGGGTAAAAATTTTTCAAGAAACCAACGTACGGTGGGTAGGAAAAAAATGTATTATCGTAACTGAGGTAAATTAATTTGACGCGAACGTCAAAGAAATTAATTAATATCGAACGGGGGATTACTTCCTGAAAAGAATATTCTTTTTTTTATCCCTCTGCATATTTCGCGTCTGATAGTACGTATTTTCCAATTACCACTTACGAGTTGAGTAGAGCCGCGTAGAGAATATTTCCAAGTTCCCCGAATGTATATATCGAGTGAAAAAAAATTCGCACATCTGTCTTCACTGGCGTCGACGCGAGAGTCACCGAGGAAACGAGCGCAGAGAGAGTGGGAGAGGGAGGGACAAAGAGAGAGAGAGAGAGAGAGATTGGGGAGCGGAGTTTCGGCGGTACTCAAGTTTTGTAAAATAAAATGGAACGTAAACGAGAAACGCTCGAGTACATCGAGTTTTCCCGGCCGCTTTTTCTACCTCTCGCAGTCGGCGCCGTATAAAAGTATCGACAGCCCGACTCGGATAACCTTATAAATATAATACCGCGGGAGGAGGGGGGGGGGGGTGGCAGGTGCGATCGATGGATTCGCTCCAGCGGGGTGAAACGTTTCCCCGAATCACAGGACATTATCGAGGAATTCGACGAACGACATTATTTCACGCTTAACACGCGCCGGATGTGGTAGTTCCACGCACGCCGAGTTCTCCCCCCTTTTCCCCCACCTCGTCCTTTCCAGGGAACGCTTTTCACTTCGAATTAAATTGTCGGCTCGGAGAACACCTTATTATTACCTTTGCCCGTCGTTTCGCTGGTTAACACGTTCGCTGCCAGCGTTGCGTACTATGTATAAGCGACGTCTCGTTTCTTGTATTTTCTGAGCCTGGCGCCGCAAATCTGCGACTTGTTTACTTTATCAGTTTGCGACAGGTGTGTCAAAGTCATTTAAACCACGGGGCTATTTGATGCGATTAGTAAGATTCGTTGCAGGTTATACGAATATCATGTTCTTATGTCACAGGACGTTAAATACGTTAATTAGCCGCGAAATAACCACGGGAATTATTAAAGTTGTAATTATTATGACATACTTAACGGTCGTAGTTCGTGGAAATACTTGAGTAAAGGTTCGCCCGAGATTCACGATCATCTCTAATTACCGAGGTTGCCTTCTTCGTTAACCCTTTTCCCTCACACGATCTTTTCTAATTCATTCGTCGTCCCGTTGAAAGATTAAATAAAAATGAGGAAACATCGATTTACTTATCGGTACGTCTTATTAGAGGTGCACGACGGGAGGGAGAAGAGGAATCAAGAGACAAGGTCTTGTCTCGGGCCAAGTACAAGTACGCGAGACCAGACCTTGCATCTTTTCTGGAAAGAACGAACAGGGGTTTTAATAAATTCGAGAAGAATGAAACGGGAAATCCACGATCGATTCGATACGGGTTTCGCTCGAGCCGCAAAAACGATCGTTTAATTAGATTATTGTTACGCGAGCGATACCGGGGTTTCACATTCCGTCCGCTCGTTAAGCTTTATCCCCCCAATATGGATACGCGGGAGCGTAGTTTTGAAAATCATTGGCCGTCCCTAACGTTTCGCCCCGAAATGCAGCGAATTTGCATAATCGTGGGGAAGAAACGCTTTCCGAGCGCGGTATTCGGTTTGCAATTGAAAAATACGAGCGATCGGTCCGCGCATCGTTTAAATATTTCACTGGTTTCCCGAATACGAATGCGGAATTAAAGTCGAATCCGAAATCTTTCTCGCAACGTTGATTTATTATTTTAAATTCTCCCGATCCGGAATATATTGAATTCTTTTTTTTTCTCTCTCCGTGTAAGTAATTTGATTTGTTTCGCGGCACGATTATTCTCGCAATTTGTGTGGATTCTTCCCAACTTTTTTTTTTTGAAAACCGTTGGTGGATTACCGCGGAAAAATGGGGCAGATTTTTTCCCCTAAAAGAGCGGATGAAAAAAAAAACGAATAGGTTTACGAGCGTAGATCGGAATTGGAGTACCGATCCACGCACCGACAGTTTCATTTCCCGAAGTAACTCCACCGCTATAAATTACGAGTCGGAGACACCCTGGGGTGGATATTTAATTCGAGTCCAACCTCCGGTGTAATTATAAACTTTCCGTTTGTATCGCTCCTACTGTTAATTCGACCGCGCCTTCGATCGGCGTAACGCTAAAAAAGGAACGAATCTAGATCATGCACGTCTCCGAATCTCCGAATCTCCAAACTATATCTAAAGCAAGCAAACACATCTGGTTCCTTGTCAAATAATATTCAGGAGAATCGAAATTCTATAATTATTTCGTGATCAGCGCACCCGAAATACACTTGATAGAGTAAAAAAAAAGTTTGGAGATCCGAAGATCCAAAAATGTGCATGGATCTAGATTTAAGCACTAAAAAATTTAGTTTCTCCGAGGCAAGGTTTTCGTCGTTCCCACGCGCGTTAATTACTTCGAATTGTGAAAATATCAAAAGCGTATCGGAAAGAACCGGCACGATGGCCGGTATCGAATTCACTGCAGCTACCGGATTAGATTCGAATGCACTTTCGATGCAGTGGCTTTGTAGGATAACTCTATTTGTACGAAAACGAAAATTCGGAAAATTCCTGTCGCGAAGCCCCACGAAACCGGTTATACGCGTCGTCCCTGGCACGCGCAAATTCAACGCGGATCCTGCAATTGCGGATTACAAATTAAATTAAGCAACGTCGAGTTTGTACCTGTTTAATTATTTCTTTCCAACGACCGCTGTCGGAAAAGCGGATAAATAATGTTTCGTTAATTCAGTCCGAAATATCGGGGCAATTATTCTTCGTTATCGTAAAGTACGTATAATTAATAGGCCATTAATATGCCAGTTGGAATAAATGACTGTTGTGTGGCACGTACGTCGAACGATAAATACGACGCAAAATTGCGAAAAGCCGTTAAGTTAAATAGCGAGTTTTATTCGAGCTTCTTGACAAAGAAGATTTATGACCGGACAAGGTTATAATTATGTCTGGCATCGCTTTTTGATCAATATCCACCAACCTCGGACGAAAGAGACTGGAAACGATCGAGTAGCTAAGATAATAATTAACGCTATCTTCTCGCAAACGATAATCGAATATAGAGCTGTCAAATTATAAATTAAAACTCACGAGCGTCGGGTACCGGGCCCGTAAAACGTACTAAAGATCGCGCAATTGTTAATAATTAATTCGATCCCGGAGCATTATTCGCGGAACTCGTGAAACTGAATCATTATTCAAAGAATTCTCGGAGGTGCTTCCGAACGAAATAATTAATTAGGTACAAAACGCGTGCACCCGATATCGATGGATCATTTCTGCTCCCACGCTTCCCTCTTCGCTCGAGCAACAATTTATCCTAGAGCAACGGCGACTATAAATCTCGAGTTAACGAAGCACCGTCGTGGCAAAAGTAAATCCTGAAAAATTTGCGAACCGTGAGATCGAAATACCCCGACGAGATCCTCGAGCAAACGGCAATAACGAGGCCACTTAGGGCGAAACGATCGGTGGCCATTAATTTCTCTCCGGTACCGATGACCGACCGCTGGTGATTCGTAAAATTGATCGAGCGTTTCGAGAATCGATGTATCCTCAACGCGTTGGATGTCGCGCGATTCACCGGTGATTCGCGTGTTGTATTTTTTTTTTTTTTTTAATGTGTAGCCGCGTGTACCACCGGTGGTCATTTCTAAAACGCTCGATCAATTTCACGGTTGGCAGTATTCCTGCGCGAGACACGTTTCCCGTTATATTTTCACCGCAGAGGGTGTATACCGCAAAATTCGTGCTACGTTACATCGTTAATTAAGGAACACCGTGTAACGCACAGAACGCTGGCGCGTACGCAGCTGCGCGACATCGTCGACAATCGTCTCGTGCGTCGCCAAGCGCGTGCACGCACGCACGCATCGACGGTACGTGAACGTGCAAGCGGTACACAGTGGCTTTCCGTGGTACACGCGCGTAAACGTGTAAACAATGCCGTAACGTAACTTTGCCTTACCCCGTCTTCCCGGGAAGGGACTTACACGAGTAATTTGTGGCAGAGCTCGTGTAAACGCGCTCGTAAACACTGCATCTCCAACCATCCTCCTCCTCCTCCTCTTCCTCCACCTCCTCGCACTACCCTAACGCACGATTATGCCGTAAAGAACAAAGATTTCGCTCGGCACTTACGCCAGGAGGTCTTTTCAATATTAATTTTTCCGATAAATGAACATCTTTACGAGCGTGGGAAGTGAGAATTGCGTTGCTTTTAACGATCAAAGCTTGAATATGTCGTCCGCAACGGTTATTTTGAAAAAAAAAAAATTATTCTTGGAATTTAAAAAAGGATACAAGGTCTAGACTCGCGTACGTGTACTTGACCCTAGACAATACCTTGTCTTTTGATAGAGGAAGTTCACAGATGGCGTAAAGAACAAAGATTTCCTTTGGCATTTACGTCGGAAGGTTTTGCTCAATATTAATTTTCCGATAAATGAACATTTTTACGAGCGCGCGAAACGAGAATCTTGTTGGGTTTAACGATCGAAGCTCGAATATCCCGTTGGGAGCATCGATGCTATCGCGAATGATACTTCTTTTTTTTTTTAAATGGTTCTTGAAATTTAGGTAGAGAAAGTTGATAAATACTTGCTCGTTACGTCGGCATCGTGCTGTCCGTAGCGTTCGCGCTCCCTAATCGATCGCACCGCTCGATGCTCTCTCGAGACCAGCGAGCTAAAATTTAAAAACTTAAGCGTTCGCGAATGTCTCTCGTAAAAGAAAGATTTATCACCCATTTTTTGTTCCATTCTCCCGAATCCTACGCGACGCGTTGAAATTTTCCCAACTGGTCCGGCACCCGCGTAGTTTGCCAAACTACGGTCCGAAACGGTGGTAAAACGGAAAAATATTTATCGTCATTCCCATCGAACGTATAAAATACAAATTCTCGACGAGCGTGGGTAAAAAAAAAAAAAAAGAAAGAAAGAAGGAGTAACGACCCGGAGGACTTGTGAAATAAAATCGAGCCGGGGGGAAAAGATGATCGTCGAGCGTACAAAAGAGAACGACGTGGGAATTTCGGGTTAAAAAAAAAGGGGGGGGGGCACAGCGGGGAGGGAGACTCGACTCGCGAGGAACGTCAATTGCTTTTGTAACTTAACGCGCGTTTGCAAAGAAAAGCGCGCGCGTCGAGAGTTTCTCGCGCGCATTAATTGATTATCGGCTTTAATTAATGTCTAGTAGCGAGTTAGGCAAATAAAAAGAGGGGGGCGGGGTGGGGTAGGAGTGGCGTGGCAGCTTGTAAACATCGCCCGTGACTTTTAATTACCGGCAGCAGCACTTTTCCTCGCGGGAAAAGTACACGCGTAAACGCTGACGGGATACGGCTGAAAGCCCGTCGTCAGGAAATTAAAGACGCCACGAAGATTAATGCCCCGCGATAAGGATGAAGTACCATTGCTCGCTCGAGCGTGGAGAATTACCGAACAAAAGAAATTCCAAACGGGTACGAGTCTTTTTACCGGTGGGGGGGAGGGGCACGAAGAGGCGCGTAATAGTTTCTCAAGTTAATACGGCTATTAGCGCTTAATAAAGGCGACTCTCGGCGGCCCGACTTGTGCGGCGGTAACGTTTTCCGTTTAATCGAAAGCGTATCTCGTTCGCCGCAACCGCGCGCGCGCCCGTGAATACGTAAAATTTCATTTACAGATACGGGGAGGGGTAAGTCCGATTCGTTGAATCATTATCGCGGTAATTAACCGGTTACGGGGAGTACGCGGCGCAATAGGGGAATCGTTACGGGACGATAAAGCGGGAATATTATTTTGCGCTCGTGTCGAATATTTGGGTAACCAACGGGTATGTGGATGATCTTTTGTTGCTATTTTCCCTGCGATCTGTGAGTACGATATTGGCACGAATCCTGGCCACTGGAATGTTCTTTAAAAATACACTGGGCAATAGAATTGGCGCAACAAAAATTTACATAAAAAATTTGCTCAAATTCAAACAAGCATAACATGGCGAAAAAAAATCGTACGGACCTAATCTTTTTTATAATTTGCAGAGAAAAGTCCATATTTTGCGATAGTTTTCATGGTAGTTTCGAAAAAAATTCAGTCTACCCCGTGGAATGTGTCAAAGTATGCAATTTTTTGGAGACGTAACGTGCCCTTACTTTTGGACGAACGACGGGAGGGAGGATGGCTAAATTCAAAATCAAACAAGGGTTCCTTAAAGTACAGACTTCACTCTTTAAAATGAAAGTAAAATCTTTCAGATGCGACAATTTTTCACGGAGTTACCCTTGTTTGAATTTGGGCAAATTTTGGATGTAAATTTTTGTTGCGTTAATTTTGTTGCCGAGTGTATTTCTCCATCTATTAAAATTATCATCGGGATTAATAAAATTTGTCATAAGATTAGTATTCTGGAGTAAGAACGATTCGTATCTGGATCCTTTATCACGTATTAACGCTGTACACTTAAATTCGGTATAATTGCTCGTCCGTAGACCAGAAACAGTCGATAAACGAACTTCCAAATTATAATAAATATCAGGGTTCAGGTTCATTGTTTAAAATTAGTTAAACGAGTTTGAATGGGATCGAGCACAGTTCCTAACCCAAGTGCTCGAAGTATGCGTCCCAAATTAATAATCGCGGCTCTATGTATACGCCCGTATACGAACATCTGATCGCCCCGCGAATGGATCTCAAATTTCGCCCGCGCTCTACCGCCGGTTATTTTCGCAGTCGCGGAATTCGGTCTATTCGCAATTGTTAAAAAATTCATACCGTTCGCGGTATGGACGAGGCGATGGCGGAATTACAACTTACCGCGTTTGGTGGGAGGGAGGGAGCGTCTCTGCCTGATAAAAGAAATGTGAGAGAAAACGAAACCCTAGGGAAGGAAAGTATCGAGTGTACCGTCTACGCGAGTGTACATACATACATAGTACTGCATAAATATAGATACGCGTACGTACGTATACGGAGCATACCCGTTACCTTCGATTGTACGGTGGAATGATAAAATTTTCATCCCGGAAGACATTTCCTTCTCGCGTGCACGCGTTTCTCGAGTGCAAGTACTCTCCTCGTAGCTTTACATACTTTTCTTTACGCGAGTTCTATTCGTTTTCCCGGGAGCCGAGTGCACGCGGCCGCGCTAACTTTACAAACGCGGAAGACCAGTTGACTTTGTCGTTACTCAGTTTTTATTACCCGCGATCTTTATTACCTTACTTATACGATTAAACGTCGTCTATAATCGAACGAATTCGAGGGTCACGTTAACGTAAGAGTTGCGTCGCGATTGACGCGTCGATCGCCGCGTCAGCCACGTTTGGCTGACACGCGAGTCTCGGTATCGTAGTTACAGAATTCTATTAATATTGATATTACGGTTGTTAACGCGTCGCGCGTGTCACCTAAATTTCGGTGACGAGCAACGACGAACGCGTTAAAAAAATAATAATACACGCGGTATCGTCGACCGCAAAATCCGAATCACGGTCAGGGAATATTTTATTCGCCCGACGTACAACGTATCCGAATTAAATTTCATTCGATGCGATAGTTCGTAGGTAGAAATTTTGTTTCGATTTACCGGCACGGCGGTGGAGTCGCGAGATTTCACGCCGCCGCTGAAAATCGCTCGTTGAATCAGAAGTAGTGGCATTTTCCGGTCCCAAATGGATTTGCCTGATCGTTTCGCGCGGCGCTTAAATTAAATAGCTCTCGTTGCGAAATAAATGGGCCAATCGTCGGCCGGAAAATGAACGCGGCTGAGAGTGTCGCGGAAAAATAACCGAAATCGCTGGACTGGAGGTATCGCGGCGAAAGGAAGATAGAAAAAAAAAAAAAAAAGAAAACTAAGACATACCAGCTCGCATCGCGCGCCGCAAATTTCCACGCTAAATATTATTTTTTTTTAATATCGCGCGGAAAAGCGGCGCGCTATATCGCTTTAACCGAGGGAAAGTTTTGACGGGGCGGAGGAAAGAGAATCGCCCCGACGTTATTCATTCCGTGCAGAGAAATTGTGAAAAACGTAGTCGCGAGGTCGGTTAGGAATTTATCTCGAGCCCCCCCCCCCCCCCCCCGCCCACGCCTCCGCACCAACCCTCGCGCAAAGTTGAATCTCCGGGATGAATGCACATGCAAACGAGTTTAACCCGTACACGCGCCACCTTTGTTCCACCAATTTACATTTTCACTTACGGAAGCTTGGAAAACGCTGCGGACGTTCGTTGCCATACGAAATCAAATGTATTCTTTTTCGCCAAGTTGACGAGGGAGAAGGGTGGAAAAGCGCGAGTAAGTAACGTTTAATCGAACGGCGAAAAGGAGGTGGGGAGGAACGGTTTTCCTTCCGTCTCGCGCGAGAATACGTTTATCGAGAGCGAGCGAGATGCGTTCGCGTAGATCGAAGCGACGGTCGGTCGTTCGGTACGGGACGCCGGACGTCGGATGGACGTTCGAGCTCGTCGCGTATTTATCGCGACACGGCAACCGTGACAATTCGTATTCGGCGAAACGGGCTTGATTCGCGAACCTAAACCCCTCCCCTCCACCCCTCGGGGAGTTTACGAGCCACGGTTGTCACCGTGGAAAATTTGCGGGGTTCCCCGAATTTTCGCCCCGACCCTCTTTCGTCAAACCGGCGTTAATTCCTACGCGAACGGAATTTGAGGTTTTCCCGGATGCACTGTCGTCGGGGGTACAGAGGAGGGGATGGTCACCCCCGTATAACTGGAACAGATTTGAAATCCCCGCCGTAAGAAGCCAATGAGGATGCGTCAATCGCGAGAGCGTCGCGTGATTGGCCGAGAAGTCGAGACAAAAGACGACGCGTAGATCGCGAGCCAATTGTATTGTATTCCGTAGCCGCAGTTCGTTTGCACGTCGCGAATACAACTAACCCGAACGACAGTTTCCGTACGCTACCGATTAATTCAAGTGTTGTATTAGGAGTGAATAAATACCATATCGATATCAATATAATTATTTCCTTTACACCCGTGATCGCCTAAGCTGCTGCTATCGCTAGAGAACGAGAGTGAACGTCGGCGAAAGGGGTCGGCGAGTCGGGAGAAAAATTCTCTCCGTCGTCGCGACGCCGCCCTCCGTCCCGTTGAAATCAGTCTCAGAAGGACGCACGTCCCTCGCGACGCCGATTCGGCCCTATAATCGCGTCGCGCGGGAGGGAAATAATTTAGCAGTCATCTCACCTTCCATCCGTTCTCCCTCCTTAAATTCAATTACGCTACCTTCCGTGCCGGTACGTCGCGCCAGTTTGCGCGCGAAACAATTTACGAAAATCATTTATGCCCCTGCTACCGAGCCGTTCTCGCCCCGCTCCTACTCCCTCTTTCTCTCTCTCTCTCTCTCTCTCTCTCTCTCTCTCTCTCTCTCTCCACCCCCCCGGCGACTATACCTAATGGTTAACATTTGTTCCACCTGATTACTGCCGCCTCTAGTCCCAAGAGCTGCCTCCCAGGCAAAGCTTCCTTAATCGACTGCGACTGCGAATTAATTACACTGCCCCTCCCCCTAACGCCACCCCCCCCCCACCCACCAACCCCCTCGTCTCCCTCGTCTTCCTTGTTCTCCGGACGGCGGCGACGTCGGCGTTGCCGTGAGAATTAATCGGCGCGATTATTCGATTTAACGGCGCCGTCCACTCGAGGTACCGTGCATTCGCGAAATAATTCGAGATATTAAATCGATGACTCGGCGAAACGTTCGACGGAAGTGGGCGGCGTCTCCCGTTTGATCGGCCGCCACCCTCCGGCGGGGGTCAGGAGACAATCGGCCCCGTTTCCAACGGGAACGAAATTTTCAAGGAAACGAAACCGCGAAGTTAACTGTGATTTCAATGGGAATCCGGCGAAGGGGGGATTGGACGAGGGTGAGAGAACGATATCAATTTCGTCGATAAGAGTCTCGATATCGTCCGAATCGTCTTTCCAATGTGGCTCTCGCCGGGAGGAATACCCGACGAACGGGAATATTCTCAATTCTGCTTTTGACAGACTCGCTTTAGCCCGGATGGACAGCCTCGTTAACAAAAAGCAATTGCTTTCCCGTCGTTGGGGGGGAGGAGGGGGGTAGATAAAAAAGAAAACGTAGCGGAACTGCGACGAGGACGAAAGAAAAAGTGGTAGTAGTAACGGGAGAGCACGATAAAAATGTAGGAGGAATGGAAGAAATCGGTGATCGAGTATCGAGCGAACTTCTTGCAAAAGGACACGCAGGGAAGGAGAGAGAGAGAGAGAGAGAAATCCGTTCGTTACTAAGTCTCCGTACCAGAGTGGGTCTCAGTACTCTCATTTTATCTCCGCTCTTTTTTTCGTCCTGTCCTGCCCCTCTTTTTCCGATCCCCAACGAACAGCGGAGATATTAAAACGACGAAAGAAGGATAATACGTTTTTCTCTCTCCCTCCCCCTACCCCCTACTCCGTCCCGCTCCTTTAGAGCGCTCTATTTTTGCGAGGAAGTCTCCGAGTTTTCACGAGCTTTCGTACGGGAGCCATAGAGTTTATTGAAGCTTTCTGACCAGAAGCTTTCTTCTCCCCGTCCCTTCTGCCTCTGCTTTCCTTCCATCTTTTCACCCCTTATTCCTCCTTTTCCAATCTTTCTCACGAAGACACAATTTGTCCTCGTTCCGCGACGGTGTAAAAGTCTCTTTACGAGCCTCTCCCATCTTGTAACTCGTCGTCGTCGTTCCGCCTTTCGGGAAAATAATTTACGACTCCGCCGATCCCGTGGAACCGTGAGAGGCCACCAGATCGCGGGGAGGAAAAGTATCGCTCGGGGGCAGTTTTCCACGCTGATGTTAACGTCGAACTACCGAGGAATAATAATTCGCGGTCTCCCTTATCCCGTCATTTCTACCGTTCTCGGTCGTCACGCGACGCGGGTAACATCGAATCGCCGTTCGACGATAAAACAGTGGCCTGATTGTACTATTATACGCGTTAAGCTGGCAACAGACTATTGTCGCATCACGTGACAAAGAAAAAGTGTATGCGCGTCGCATGAATTTTTTCTGATATATTTGAATACACACGCTCCACGCTTCTTTTTTTCTCTCGTGACGTGACATACCGTGATAGCGCACGAGCTCACGTAACGTGACGATAGTCTCATTTCCAGGCTTAGCTGCCGCGAAACGACGTCCTAATTTCGACGCGACGGATTAATCGCGGTTCGGCGGCACTCTCATCGCCGTCTATCCTTTATCAGAGATAATCACCGTGCGGAGGAAATACCACGCAGAGTACGGAAGGTCCGGATTTAAAACCGCGAAGGTCCGCGGACGACTCGCAAAATTACTCAGCGACCAGCTGTTTTTTTTTTTTTTATTTTTACCCTCGGTCCCGTTAATGAACGCTCGCACAATTACTAACTAAATAGATGTCATTAAGACCCATCTCGCTCGCCTCTCGCGTACACTTTTTTTCCAGGAATTATGCTCCTCTTCCACGGGCTGAGTTCGCAATGAATTTCGCGATAATGCGAAACACGCGATGAAGATCGAGGAAGGGATTCTCCGAAACGCCGAAGAATGCACTTTTCTTTCGTTTCCCCCGTCGACCTTCGCCGACGAACTGGCGTTACGGCTTGGCTGTCGTTAAAAAAAAAAAAAAAGGAAAGGGAGAGAGAGAACTTCTGGGCCGTTTATAAATTTTCCGAGAATCGAGCGGCACGATGCAATTGCAACACGCATGGCCGACCTTCGGCTCCACCGACCGAATAAGTTGCGGTAACCTACTTGAACGTCCGTTTCGCAACGCGCGTCTAAATTCGAGGGGATTAAAATGACAAAAGGACTTCCAGTCGAACGAATTCGTATTATAACTTCGCTCTATCCCCGAATCGATAAAACGCGATTCTACCAACTGGATTAACGATTAACGGTATTCCAAAAAAGCGCGATTCGTCGGCAACCACCGAATAATGGAAACGCACTTCTATCGTCGCCCCCTTTTGCATGTAATTTCCCTCTGTGAATCTGATATTCAACGAGCCAAAAAAAGATTGTATTACCTCCCGTCGGATTAAACGGATTACATTGTTCGTTTATTAATATCGAGTTGCCCGTTGGAAACATTGACATGTTGAATCCCATGAAATCCCAATTAGCGTTTTTTTTTTGTAGGATACTTTTTAAATTAGGCATCGCGAACCCCTAAATCGCAATTTTCCATCTCGTAATCTGTCACTCTCCTTCGCGCCCGCTTATTCGCGTTACGTTTTTCTCGACAGAAGTGTCCGCAGACCAGAGAGACACCAATTTTCACCGATCGCGATCAACGATATTTTTTTAAGATACTGTTTATACTCTAGCCATAATAAACCCACAATTCTCAATTCCATGACCCTGTCACTCTCGTCCGGGTTGTTTATTCTTATTCCTTTCCCTAGACAGAAACGACAGCAACCGAAAAGCACGTCAATGTTCAGGTATCCCAATAAAAGATTTACCGAAAATACACTTTTTCCACTCGGAGCAACGATAAACCGGCAAACCGCAATTTCGTACTTTCCTCCTCGAGGGGACGGCGATATCGTTATGTTAAAAAAGAAAAAAAGAAAGTGGAGAGTCCCAACGAAAGAGACAAACCCGTGAATCGATCGAGCTCTCAATGCCGATGAACTTTCCTAGAAACGGTTGACGCGGTGCAACACAGTTGCAGGAACGCGGCGGCGATCGGGCGTCGTGGAAACGTCGTACGTGGCCATAGAATCGTATTAGCGACCGACGTTCTTCTTTTGCTTCTCTCTCTTTTTTTTTCTTCCCTTTTTTCTTTCTAATCGTTTCCACGAAGAGAAAAGTGGAAGATTGCCCTGGCACGTCCCCGGCTCGAAATCGATCCGAGTCGGGGAGCGACCAATACCACGTAACGCGTACGTACGTACCTGGAAGGGGGGCAAGTCTTCTCGTTTGTTTCTCTCGTTTCCCCGCTTTTCTCAACGGCAATTTACGGAGGGTGGGAACGTCCGTCGAACGTTGCCGCCGATACGTCATACGTCGATTCCATTTAAATCCCCCCCCCCCCCCCCCACGCCGCAGTCTCTCTTCGTTACGCGCGCTCGTTTGTTCGAATTTCAACCGCGCGTAACGGCGTTACGTTTAAATTGCGTTTAAAAGAGAAGGGATTCCAAACGAAATTCCGTTGATTATCTTATTCGTGGCTCGTTTGGCATTTCAGTTCCACCCTGGATGTTCCCGATAAGTCCACTGGAGCTCGATGTTTCGAATAAAAATATTAGTTCGGCCGTCCCCCTTTTCCCCGAGGGCCGTTTGATTTCTGGAAAAACAGAGTTAAACGACGAAATCTCCGAGCACGGATGGAAATCAATGGTGCCCCCCCCCCCCCCCACCGTGCCTGAAGGTAGGAAGTTCGCTCCGTCGGGTCGCTCGAATTATTCCTCCGTTCGACGGGGTTGACGTAAAGTACCGTGACAATAAAAATCGACGCGAGCGAAACTTGCGCTTCGCGCGCGATTCATCGTTTATCAAAAAGCGTCTCTCTCGTGCCGTCGTTTGATTAATCTCAAAACTATTCCTCCGGTCAACTGTTCTACTCCGTAGGAAGGCACTAATTTTTAATGTCTGAAAAGTACTTCATCAACTGACTCGCTATGAATCGCGCGTATGAGGTTCTGATCTAGAATTAGATGTTGTCTGGTTGATGTACAAGAACTGTTCTCTGTCGCGGAGGTTCCGCGCTATGGTTTTAAGAAAACCCTTATCTTAAGGAGAGGGTGATAATTTGGAAAGCGAAGGATGGAAAAGTTTCTAGCGGAGGCAGGACGTTGGACTTTGGACGGTAGAAGTATCAAGGATGCGTCAGGAATCTCTGATATTTATATCGATCGGAAATATTTGCTATGACTATGCTTATCTTAAGATACACCAACAATTTCGCGTGTCTTTACATTTGAGTTAAATACGCGGTATCTAACACAACGTGGATAGTCTCCTCGGGGGAGGACGGAATCAAACCTTTACCGCCCCCGGGAGCGTCTAATTCGAAAATATCAAATAAAATTGTTTGGACACGTTTAGTTACTAAATTACTCACCACTCGACTAAATTACTAACACAGTTCGAACCAAGCTTTAGCGCTTCGATACATCACCTTATTTTCTTCCCCACCTTCCATCCCTCTACGAACTCCCGGTATAACGCCGAGGGTGTATAACCTTTGGAATCCAGTAGACTTCGATTCATACCTGGGGTCCAATGGTGCCACGCGAACTCCCGTGACGATAAAAATCGACCTGAACAAACTTATTCCTCTCTCGCGATTCATTATTTATCAAAAGCGTTATCCCCGGAAGGCAACGTTGTTCTTCCTCCCGGATGGCCCACGCACGATAACGCGAATTACCCCCGGCGAACCGTACGAAGGCCGATTAATTTCAAAAGGTACAACGCGAATTCGAGTCACGCGCCAGTGGAATAAGGCATAGCACGGCCCCCCGGTAGATCGTCTCGAAAATCCTGAGGGAACGGGATATCCCGGACTCGGCCTGGTAACGATAATGGGAGGGCAAATCTTGAAGAGGATTGAAATAATGACGCGGTCGAGAGCTGCCTTCGCGTATACGCTCCTGTGTTTTTTCTTCCTCTTTTCCTCTCTTTCTACCCCCCTCGCGCTGCTTACCCCCTCTCCCTCGTACCTTCCGTGAGGAGGGGGGTGCCGACGATTTTGAGCGGCACGCCGAGGGGAGAGTAATCGCATAGTATACGAAAAGTACCACGGAGAATTAGTATCCGATGGCGGAGGATGAAATTAGGCGAGATCCACGGGTCACGGGGTTAATTTGATCGAATAATCGGTGGGGGACGATTAAGTAAATCGACTCGAGAAAATTCAATCTAGACCCGTAGACTTCGTTCAGAGGCAGCCGTTTGTCCCTCTTAATTGTGATTACCGCGGGATCGCGGTTCCTCGAATCGTTTTATAACAACGGCGACTATAGTCGTCGATCGTTGAATACTAGTCGCGTATCGACGGGTAATGTATTCGTCGAAAGTCGAAGCCACGCCTTGTATTAATGACGAATATATTCGTCCCTCGTTGAAGCCACGTCTTGTATTAAAGGCGAATATATTCGTCCCTCGTTGAAGCTACGCCTTGTATTAACGACGAAAATATTCGTCTCTCTTTGAACCCTCGTCGCGCACCAGTGGCGACTATAACCGTTCGAAATTAATTCACGTCGATTCCTAACTTACATCGACGCAGTTACTATAAAACGCGTTAACGTACGATTCGTCCCCAGCAAATTCATTACACCCCACGTCAAAATTGAACCGCTATACTCCTTATCCGACGAAGCGTCCTTCGCGCCGCACTCGTGCCCCGTTCAACGGACGCACAGCGGCGAGAATTGAAGTCTCGTCAAGAGGATTAAAAAAAATCGTACGGAAGAGTTTCCCCGTGACTCCGTTTTTAATGCCGTTAGTTCATTTGCAATCTGGTTTCGGCGCGCGCTCGTAATATAATTTCGCCGTTTAGCCGGCCGGTCAGCGATTCTCACGGAACGAGCTCGCGAATTACTTTAAACTCGACGATGTGTACCGCTCGAGACGGAAATTCCAGGAGAGAAATTTCGCGGATAGCCCCGTAATTCGGGGGGTTAATTTCGTCCAATTCCGATCGGAATTATCCGTTAGTTGGAACCGCATTTGATCTAAATTAGGTAGTTGGATTCCGAGAGTTTGACCGTCGGGGGCTTAGATCAGCGTTAGTTCGCGCGTTCTTCTCGACTCCGTGCACGCGTCGGAATTGAATTAGGTTTCTAAGTTTCGCGTCCGATAAAGTCCGTCGTTCGCCCCCGAAATTAAGTTAGGTCGAACACGAGTCCCGGAACTCGGGGGAAAACTATTCGAGAACTCTTGTAAATTATCCTTTGGGGGGTGGGGTGGAGCCGAGGTCAGTTTTTCTTCGGACTAGTACACGCGTCGGTAGCTTACCGGGAAGGTTGACGATTTACCGAATTTTTTTTTTCCCCTCCCAAGATTATTATATCTTCCGACGACCTCGGGCAATCCCTCGGGGAACGGAGGGAGAGACCGCAAGTTTGCGCTTCCTCTCCCCCGGTCTTCGTTTTCTAAGTTTCCTCGTCCCGAGCGAAACCGGGGAGAATATTAAAAAGGGAGAAATAGTCGAGATTCGTTTATCTTCGGCCGACTTTTATTTATTATTACCCGTTCGTCGCTTTGTTTGGATTTCGCGTTAAGCGCGTTTACCATGGAAACGAGGGAAGAGCCGAAAGGAGCGCGTGTATTGCGCTCAGGATATATAATTTCGCTGAGGAACGTAGAGGCGGATAAATATCGCGTATTTTTCATATACACGCGGGAGCGACGGTAAATTGCGAATTGTCCTAACTCGTGTCCCGTTACGGTTAAATAATGCGAGTAATCGCGGGCAGTTTGGGGTACTAATTTTCGAGAAAGCAAGAGGATCATAATTTAAGCCTACGTTAGTCGCGCGGGGTACAGGTGTCGCCCAGTCTACTTTAAAATTAAATTACTCTTATCACGTGCAATTTACGCCTACGATATCTCTAGTAGCTCCCAGTTAGACTCATGTGAACCTAAAAGTCTTTTTTAAAATAAAATATATAATTTTGTGCCGCGACTATTATGTTATTCTAATCATACATTTGTAAACGAATACATTAATTATCAAAATGTATAAATAATGATGTTTAATAACGATAGAGAGCGATAAACGCTGATTATTTCTACTTTCAAACAATAATTTAGTGATGAGTGATAGGTGTACCCTACACGACGAACCACGTAACAAACATTGGCGCGACTGACGTAGGGTTGAAGGAGGTAAAACTTGGTATTCGTAAACAGCACAGTCCGTCGAACGAGGGATTTTTGTTTATGTACATACCGCGGAATCTTTCCAATCGCGTCGTTGCCTTTTCCGAAAACGACGCGGAGATTCGAGGATCGATTGCCGTTGAAAACTGTCAGACTCACAATCCGTCAATATTTATTTATGGTATCTTATTATCGCGTCTAACGGCGTCGAATTCACTCCTCGTATTCACCGTACGAAAGTACACTCGCGAAACCACGGAAAGAAATATCCAGAGACGAGAGTGCGTCGACGTGCTCGTTCTCGCCTACTTTTTTAATCGAAATTATGCGCGAGTGAAAAACTGAAAATGTCGGATCTTGCTTCGAAAAAAGAAACACATAATGAAAAACAGAGTGAAAGCAAAACCGCCGACGAGATGGGAGAGAGATTAATTAGGGAATAATTTTCAAGTAATTTAAGTACAATATGCGAATGAGCGAGTTTCCGATGGAAAATCGCCCAGCAAATTAATCGCCGAAACCGGGGCCGCACGGTCCTTCGCGTCAGGGCCGTCGAAATCACTCGCTCGGGCAATTTTAGACCGCGCTCGAGATTACACGAGCCAACGATTTCTACTCCCGTTCACCGGTTATTCGTCCCTGGAACCACGTTAAATCTCATCACTCCGCCGCACGGCCAAATTTCACTCTGCCCAGGAGCAGAAATAAAAAACAATAGTCGCGCGTCATTCTTCGAATCGGTTTAATCGGCGCGAGGATACGACGGACGAATTGCAAATACAGTTCTCCACTAAAAATCCAAAGTTTTCCGGCCTCAGTGCTTCGAGTTCGGCTTCCATACCAGCCCGACGTGAGAAACTGACACGCTAAATCCGAGCTACGAAATTAATCTCGCGTCACCGAGAAATTATATTCCCGATATTCGATTCGTTCCGGCGGCGCTTCGGAATTTGTTTTCCTTCGAAAAATCCGAGAAATATCTGACGCTGACGGTAGAATAATTCTCATCCGTCTCTCATCGGACCCCCCCTCCCCCCTCCCGCCCCTCTCGATCGGCGATAATTAAAACTCCAAAGCCCGAGAACAAAGTGCGCGGAATAACCTCGGGAATAAGGTTGTCATTCGTCCGCCGAGCGGCTTTAAAACTCTCTCTCTCCCCCTTGCAACGCTAATCATTCGATCCGACGTAGTTTTAATGAAACTTTCGATCGTTGTTTTATCGCTCGATCTTCTCTCCTCTCGTTAATCCACCCTCCCTCCCGATCGGCGGACGAGCGCACGTGGTAGAACATGTTTTTTTTTTTCAATCGCTCTCTGATAGTTTTGTCAACGACGCGAGTCAACCGTCGCGACGCAATTAGAGTTGGCTAATGGCTACCAATTTGGTTTCGGTTCGTACGTCGTTTGGAGGGGGGGGAGGGGCGAAAAAAGCCTCGGATCATCCTCGGAGAGTCCAACGAGATTGCGGGGATCCAATTACCTGGGGCTTGAGAAGGTTCCTCCGATACTGGCTCCTAGGAATTCCGATGCTTCCTTTATGCTATCGAGGATGTCGTAATTCGCGTCTTCTGTCCGCTATAAACCTTCTCAGTGGCACGCTCACCACTTCCACCCCCCTCCCCCTTCTTCACGGAGGTTCCGTTTAACCCGTGAATTTCAGATACCGCGAGTCACGTTATCTTTCGCGAATACGATGGAAATGTCAGTGACGTGCCTCGATTAACCTTATTGTTAGATAACCAAACATTCGTTTAACGTGTAGTTATTGCGAAATCGTGACTTTTCTCGGATAGTTTGAACTCTTTGCTATTAGGCGGGTTAAAGGCTGGCCCATGTTTTGCCTAGATTTGCCGGTAAATCAGAATTGAATTGAATAAATTAGAATTGCCGGTAGATAAAATTGAGATTAGAATTGACGGTAAATGCGTAAATGAGTGAACACTAAAATTTATACGAGTCAAAAAACATCTGATAAATTGTTGATACTGTTGGCGATTTTTCGTTTTTCATGAAAACCATGTGCCTCGAAAAGTTAACATCTGCCAATATCGTAAAGTTAAAGAGCAATGCTGATTTAAGTCTAGTTATCTGGGGTTAAAAAATCAAGTATACCCTTTCAACATCACTCGAAATCTCCGACGGTATTTCTAAACTAGATTCTGCGACGCTCCCGTCACAGAATTCTTGTACCTCCCGCGTTCTAAATAATATTCACAATTCATCGTAAAACCGTAGAAGAGTAGATATTAAAAACTTTCAAAGCGACTCGTGCTTTACTCACCTGCGACACGAGTCTCTCGAATCACTCCCCATTGAACCGGTTAAACTTTCGAAGGAAACAAAAAATAAAAGAGAGGGGGTAGAGAGAGAGAGAGTAAAAATCCCAGTGAGCCTCTTAGAATTTTCTCACCGGGACTCCCACGATCCCGGTCAAACGACCCCTTTCGAAAATGGACGAACCGGAACCATCTAGTTACGAGTCGATCCCGTGCCATTAGCCGCTGCATTCTTATAGATGTTCGTAAAGGAATTCTCGAGAGGAGAGAGAGAGAGAGAGGGCGAGAGAGCGAGAGTATACGCGAAAGGAGCGAGAAAGAGAGAGGACGAGCGCTGTCCTAATGACCGTCGATCCATTCTTGGCCCTCGCGACGCTATCGTCGCGAGCGGTACTAATTGCGTCGTCGGGGAACAAGAGGCAGGGCATCAACAAGGACGAAACGATGGAAGAAGGACGAGGGAGGATGCGCGCGAGCAGATGTACGAACTCTGTCCCTTCCGATAAGACCGAGAGCCGGTTCTCTTTGCCGTCGATCGGAGTGCCCGGGCGAAGAGGATCGCGTTTAGCGAACGATGATGGGCTCGCTAATTCGTTCCTCCTCTACAGTTTTTTTATTCTCTTGTTTTTTGTTTTTACCTCGACCTACGTCGTTCGCGATACGTTCGCCGAGATAAACGTAAAAATATTCGTTTTAGCGAACTGCACTCCTCCCCCCCCCCCCGCCCTCCCTCGCGAGGTTCTGAATTTTGCAAACTTGGAACGCGCACACGTACGCGCCACTTCCCCCTCCCCCTCGAGAGAGTTTTATGCAATTCATTTTTTACATTTTATCTCGCGCCTTCCATTCCGTTTATTTGTCCTACCCGGATGGGACGCCTCGAGTGTTTCTTATAAAATATGGACGCATTATCCGCGCCAGTTTCTTTCTCTCTCTTCTTTTTCTTTTGTCACCGGCAAAAGTTTTCTCCTCGCGGGACGAGTAAATCCGCGGTAGCTTCCACGGGGAGAGAGAGAGAGAGAGAGAGAGAGAGAGAAAGAGACGGAGAAGAAACAAAGGATCTTCTAATTGCGCTAAGGAAAAACTTTTCGGTCGGGGAAAAGGGACGCGATATTTGTATCGACTCGTGACGAGGTTGTAGGTGTGAGACACTGCTCTTTGAAAACTCTTTCATTTTTATCGCCCTTGCGACTCAAGCGCAAAAGGCTGAGGTATTTCTTCCTATTCTCTTATCGTTCGATTCATTTGCAACGACTTCTGTCCCGCGCTGACGGAAAATCGATTCGTTGTTTTCTTTTTTTTGTCTGCGCGACGAGAGTTATAAATCGTTATTATCAACCGCGACGAGTTTAGAACGCGAAACGGAGAGCTGAGAAAGTTTCGACTGCGGCATCGAGTCGAATAATATACATGCATAGACTTCTTGTTTTTGTAGACCGAAAGCGCGCAAGTTGGACGGGTAACGCTGCGCGTTCCCACGACACTCGATCGAGCGAGGGCTTTGAGATCCTTCCGTCGTTTCTCCGTATCTCGTGACTCGTGCTAGGTCAGTGTCGAGTATTACGGGAGTTTGTCGACCCGAGAACGATGGCACCGAATCGGTCCGTCATCGTCGATCAATTTACACGGAGTATCCGCTTTCCGTATTCAAGGAATTTCCCTTGTAACGCGATCCTTAGAATATTGCATTCCATATAATTTACCTTACCTTCCCAATCTGATTTTAACCTTTTACCCGGGTGGCGCAAACGAGGGGTAAATCAAAAAGTAAGAGCAATTTTCGCATATCTTTAACATAAAATTCCCTTTAGTTTCTGATTTACCCTCGTATCGAGTATCGATTAAGAGGTTAGAAAAAATTTCACCTCGTAGAAAAAAAAATAAGAACCCCTGGATGTCTATTACTTACCATAATTTATTAACCGTACCTGTGATTCCGAGAAATTTAACTTTGAGGGGATACAAATTGCACGCCACGAGTCCCCTCTCGAACGACGCAACTTTGTCTTAAAAAAAAAAGAAAGAAACTTTTCCGCGTACTCGTAAACGACGGTAGGTACTCGAGCGAGAGCCCCCCTCCCCCTTTTGCCGAGTATATGTACATAATTTCTTTTTTTTTTTTTCAGGTTTCTTCGGAGCGTTTCGCGAATCGCGTATCCCTCGGCACTCCCCGAGCGGAGGAAACTTTGAGAAGTTTTCGCGTTTCCCCCGGTGAACGCGTAGGGAAATTATTAATCGTCTCGAACGACTCATCCGGCGTATGTGCGAAGTCAAAGATCAATTTCAGGGTGGTTGAAATTACAGGGAGGAAAACACTCGGCGATACGTTCGGGAGCCAGACGAGGTAATTTATTCCGTTTACCCCCAAGTTTTGTTCGCAAAAACAAATTAACCGGACTTACTCTATCCGAGTGGTAAATTGGGAAAAAGTTTTTGCAACCCCTACCCACGTGGTGGAACGTGCTTAATGTAAATGCGAGGAGGCGCCGTTGAGCAGACTGTTTCTCCGCCGAACTGATTTAATCGCGCTTACTTTGAAGGAATCGGTGAAACACGTTCGTTACAACGAGAGGCGATCTCATTAATTTCTTCTTTCTTTTTTTTTTCTTTTTTTTCAACCGGGATTTCTCGAAGTCGTCGACGTTAATTCAAATACGTAACTTTTAATTGGCGAACGAGAAGAGGAGCATCGGTGTATTTCTGTCAACGGTGTCGCGAGGAAACGGAGAGATCGTATCGATTTGATCTCTCGCGTAAATTGATAAATTGATCTTTAATAGGGCACGAGCCAGGATTTTATTCGACGCCTCCTCGCGTTGCAACGTTTAAACGCTACTTTCCGTTCCGCCGGTTGGTTTTGATTCCACGATGCGTCTCGAGCGCTACTCTCTTCGTTTCGATAAAAGATAGAGTTTTCAATTAAATGGGAATTATCAAGCGTACGCTATCAGCGAGTGTAATAAGTGAGAACGAATAAGAGCGGTAAAGTGACGCAAAAATGAAACGTATTAATGCAGAAATTAGGAAATGTACCTGTACAAATTACTCGGCATTATTATCTGGTCGCTGGAAAAATTGTAAAAGTACTAAAAAAAAATCCACATTTAACCGAAACAACCATATAATAACGCCAAGTAATTTCTTGACTGAAATGATACGGTAGGTAAATTACTATATTCGCTCATTAATGAATACCGAAATACCACTTCAACGCTGGGTTTACGGGACCCGTCAATTTGACGGATTTCAAATTTTGAAATGAAATATCCGAAAAACCGTAGCATTAATTTGAACCATTTTGCATCGTAAATTAATTCAGACTTAAATTGAATACATCGATTCTGCAAAGAAAATACGTATTTTCGTTTACCCGTTAAATTGACCGGTGCTCGTAGAAATGCTCGTAGAAACGTCCGTAAATCTAGCGTTAAAAAAATTATCAGATGTCTTTCGATACCGCGCAAATTAGCGCGAGCAATATTATCGAAATCTAAAACGATTCGTGGATACGCGGAAAACCATGGCGAAGAGAATAATTTTTCCCGTCCACTGTACACCTAGCATCGCGCGCTAATCGTTTCCACGGAATCGGACGTACGAAGTGGCGAGGTGGCCGCTGCCATAAATTCGTGTCGACTGCCAAGTCTGCAATAAAGCAATCGATTCCACGAGGCCACGTGGCCCCGCGATTCCAGGGAAGCCTACCGCCGACGAGTTCATAGAAATCCTTATGGAAAATCGATAATATGCAGACCGGTGTACGTAATACGCAAATTGCGTCCTTCGATAAACTGGGCTGCCTTTTCTTCAACGTCGCCGCCCCGTTATCGTCCAATTATCACCAACTAATGGCGGGAAACGATAGGCCAGCGGAGTACGCGGGAACCGAGGGACGAAATATCAGGTCTACAGGAAAATTTTGTCCCCTTGTCGATTAAAAGAAAATGACGCTTTTATTAATATTTACTAAACGTGTCAATTGCGAGAATTACGGCGTCGCGTTTTGACAGTGGTTTCCGAAGGGATTTATAGATAAAACTGTGAAAAAAAAGTAGTGAAAAAAAAAGAATACCAAGGTCGGTAGATTTTGTAAAAGGGGAACGATATCCCAAAACGCGTCGGTGTACGATATTGTTATTCATGCTACATCGTAACTTTCGATCGAGTATTCAAGAACGAACTGTTATGTTGTTTACGTTCGCAATGTTTACAATTCGACGTAAATCTCACAGTTGTCATATCCACCACAGCTGTGATTGCTGTATTATTGCATTTTTATGAAATTTAGTAATCTCGGGATTTTTTTTTACTATTATTCCCCGCCGTTCTCGTTAAAAATGTATCCGCGAACGGCTGTCACAATAGGGCGCCATAATTATCGTAATCGTGCTTACCGAACAATATCATTTCTATCGTTACTAATACGATAGAATGGTATAATTATATTATCAATTTAACTTGTTATCCATTGAATTACCATATTTAATTATATTATCAATTATATTATCATTTCTATATTCATTTTACATAAATTCGTTTATTTACGAGCAGAAACTAACGCAAATTAATTTTTGCATTATCTATTTGCGCTACAACCTTCGATTATTAAATTCAAATTATTGTATGTATTTCTATACGCTATGTTTCAAACGAACGCGTTTATACATATTGCAACTGAAATTACATAATCGAATGGAACTTTCCGGTAGACCTAATATTCCTGCTACCTCAAAAACTTTTGTGTACGCGTGGCTATCCCTTGTGCAGGTTCGAGTCGATTCCCCGAACTAATTCCAACGCTGCTCTCTTTTCTGGCCGAGGCCGATCGCCTATTGGGTCGGAACGGAATTGAACTATCGGAATCGAATCCAACCGAACGGATCGGTAACAATAATTTTCAATGGAAATTCGTGCGCCAGTTAAGAAGGTGACCGGAACGATAGATCGGGTCGGAGCGGAACAAAATCGAAGCGGATCGATGGATGAGAATTCTTTCAAGAGTAAATAGTAACATGGCATTCAAAATGCAAATGCATGGGCCAAGTACAAGTACGAGTTTGTCTATGAAAATACAAACTAGCGAAAAGGTGCCTTGAGCGAAAAGGTCGCTATTGTCTCGTGGGGCATTGGTAAATATTATTAACTGCGTTACATAGAAGACGACAGAGAAGACGAAGTTTCTTACGAAAAACTGCCATTTTTGATATCGCATATCTCGTGATTCGCTGGACCAATTTTGATCAAATCGTACTCAAATTACTCATCTCGGGGCGGCCTTTCCGATGGCTATCGCAGTTTTGTTTTAAAATTAATTGTTTAATACAGTTTGACCACCACAAAAACCCCTGTTCGTTCATTCTGGAAAAGATACAAGGTCCAGTCTCGCGCACTTGTACTTGGCCCGAGACAAGACCTTGTCTCTTGATAGCGTCGGAGGCGTCCCGACGCGTCTCGTGCAGGATTAGAACGAACGCCGAGAAAAATAAGCTCGCGCCCGGGGCAACGTGGGAAAGAGGGACAACGCGCAATTTTATATAACTATTTAGTTAGTTTAGCTTATATTACATATCGAGTTTCAAGCACTCGGAAACTCTAACGTTCTGAATCCTCGCAGGATGAGGATTTTTCTATTGAAATTTTCAATTATTTTCACGTAAAATTTCTGCGCGCTTATAACCTACGGCAAAGTTTCTAAGTTTGTTCGCGGCAACCCCCGACCACCGAGGCTTAATCCCAACCCTGCTCTCGCCAGGGTTATCGTTATCGATAATCGAACGATCGACTCAGCGTTCAACGACGCCAAATTATTTTCGACTCTTACGCGAGTCCATTGAAACCCCGTCCATTTCCGATTCGAATCACCGCCGCGACGATCATTACGGACACGTTTTATTTCGCTAACAAGCGCGCGACACGGATTCGAAATTTCTGCTTTGAATTATGTCACGGAGTATCGCGTAACATTTCCATAATACAATGCAACGGGGCGTGTTGACAAATTTGCAGGGAGCGCCACGCCGAGCGAAAGAAAATTAACGACGAAAGGGCGGGAGTGGTTTCTCCCTCTTCTTTTTTTTTCCCCTCTTCCTCTTCCTCTCCCCCACCTCTCTCTCTCTCTCTCTCTCACTCTTTTTTTTCTCGCGCCCCGTTTTATGTAAATTGCAGCTACGTGCAGGTACCGAACTCTTCGCGTGAGGTGCGAGCGAAACGAACTGGGTCAGGTAGATTAAAGTTGTTCACCCGAAGTCTTCATCTCCCCCGAATCCACCGAAGCTGCTTCCATTTGTAACGGCCTTAAAAGAATTATACGATGCTCGGGCGCGATACGTACTTTAGAAAGCGCCGCGACGCTCGAGAAGTTTCTCATACCAAATTCACGCTCCGCATTGCTAATTAAAGGCCTACACTCTACCTTCCCCGTAACCTTTCCACGCGATGTAAAAAAAGAAGAAAAGAAAGAAAAAGAAAGAATAAAAAGGAAGAAAGAGAGAAGCGGTTGGCACGTTTCGTACCAGTTTGAAATCGTCGTTACCCTACGCGAACGCCCGAGGTTCGCGAGTTTATACATATTCTCTTGCCTCGATAACGGGCGAATTCAGCGACGCCTGGGATTAGCTCTTTTAATTTTTTACCTCCAAGTACATTTTTCGCGTGTAACTGGTCGCCTCGCTCTCGCGAAAACTAGGACGACGAGGACACCGTCATCCTGGGATCCCCACTCGAGTCCTCTCGGCGCGACAATTTACTCTGGAAATGGAAAATACTCGTATTTCTCGAGCGGCGAGGGCTTTCCTTGACGGAAAAATGCACGGGTAACTTGCGTCACGGTGAAATACGGAAAAAATTCAAGGGGGGGGGGGGTGAAAAATCGCGGATTATTCGACCCGGTGGAAGTCGGAGCTTTGGTCGTCGAATCGATGCACCCGATACTCTCGATATTACTCTCTCCCAAGCCGCATTACGTAAAAGCGCGTATGGCTTCGACGAGAGAGAGAGAGAGAGGGGATGAAAGAAAAACACATAACAATTTTTAATGTAAATGATTTTAGTGAAAAGAAGAATAAAAAAAAAAAAAAAAGAAACGCGGTTCCGTGGGGCCCCGGTGTTTCGCCGGGCCGTGTGTTTTTGTTCGTAGCGAATTCGCAATGGTCCGAGCAATCGGTGGAGAATTGCAAGTTGCGTACAGCTGCAATTTGCCAACCGATAGGCCGTTACTTCGTGCCAGAGCCGGACACCGAGACTAATGAGAATCGTCAAGGGCTGCTTCCAACAGTGTGGGGGGAGGGGGGGGGGGAGAAAGAAAAAAAATAAATTACATCTCGTCGAAGGAAAAGTGACGTCGTTAATTGGAGCCGAGGTCCGAGCCCCAGCTGCGGGATAATTGCGCGTGTTCTTACTCGATAGGCCGTGTATCGGAAGTATCGGCAAAACGATGGACGATAAACTCGCCTTTCCCTCGAATTGACCGTCGCGACGAATCGCGCGTCCCGTCGATGGCACTTTTGCCGTTTCCTTCTCCCACCCTCTTACCTCTAAGTAACTTCCTTACCTAAAGCCGGAGACACACGTTACCGTACCATGCCCAGATTCGTGTGTCGGTCGAGTGTTGGTCGTCACACGTTAAAAAAATTGCGCGATGCTCTTTAAATGCAATAGTAAACACATCACCATGTCAATTCGAGCGCTAAATGTACAATTCCTGCTGCAGCCAACATATGACAGATACACGAATCGGGTATGATACGGTAATAGCGGCCTTTAGACGAACACTTTTTCTGTTGCGATTGGATTGTCACAGACCAATCGCGCGAGGAAGAATGAGCGTGTAAACGCAAATAAACACTCGTGTTTTTCAGTCATCCGGTCGTCGTTTCCCGTTACTCTTTAAACGAGCAGTGCTTTCGCTGACGATTTGTGTGTCTTCGGCTTAACTCGCGCTCACCGTATCGATTGGCGCAAGCACGAAATTTCCCGCTCTTTACAACGAGCTATGACTTTTGTGTTTCAGGATTGCCCTCGTAGTCGCGACTCTCTCCCGCGGAAACTGCCAGCCGATTTTCTACGCCGCTCGTTTTCTCCGGCGAGTCTAATAAACTTTCATAATGCACGCTCCCGCTGTCGCTGCTATCGTATTATCTTTTCGTTTCCGCCGCCGGGAGGGAGAGAAAAATCTACAACTTTGCCGCGCAGAGATGGAAAATTGAAAACCTTCCTCGCGCGAATGAGAAGTTTCGAGTGTCGCCGTTCGTGTGTACGCTTTCCGCCACGTAACTTTATTCTCGTCTCCGTATTTACGCGCGTCGTCTTCTTCTCGATTTCGTTCTCGCGTCGCTTCGAGAGGATACACATCGATTTTCGCGACGCGAAATTTTTCACCGTGTAAAAGATCGTTAATCGGCGTACGTAATTGCGAGTAACGCCTCGTCGGTTTCGAGATATCGATCGATCGCGTTCTCGAGTCGATTTAGATCTACCATCCCTGCGATCGGTGAACCCGTTAATCGCCGCTGTTAATTATCGTCGCGTAAATTCGCGACTGTTCTCTTTCTCTTCGTAATCCCACCGCCCCGCGATAGACACATTCTATAGATTTTCCCAGATCACTTTTATCCCCCCCCCCCTCCTCCTCTTAACGAACCACGAATCGTCGTAATTGGAAGGATAATTGTCGGCTTACGAAACTCTCGACGAGAACAAGCGCACCGGCGTGCCGGTCGTTGGAATTTTTCCTAATACGACGCCCGCTCTCCCACGGAACACGATAATACCCCCCCCCCCCTTTTCGTGTATCGTGATCGCGAGTTCTCGTAAACGATAAACGGCGAATCTTTATACCGGATAGGGGGATGCTTTTAACCTATCTTTCGAGGCGGAAACTCGAAAAGCGCTCCACTAGCGGCAAAAATTACAGGCTGGTATCGCTCCCCGCTATCGTCCACCGGCACTTCGCGAAAAAGAAGGAACGACGAAAAAAAAAAACACAGTTTCCCGAACTATCCCCCGAGCACGAAGAACCCACGGGTGGGTAACCGCCGGAACCGGATGTAAAAAGCTCGATCCTCGTGTAAACAGCAAACCTCGCCGATAGTTCGACGCGGAGCGCTAACCGCTATAAAACTGCCCCCGAGGGGGTGGGGGAGGGCCGACGGGGAGGGGGAGGGGCGGAGGGTGAGATTCCTCGGCGCTATAAAAGCGAACGGTAACGCGGCAGGTGTTGCCGGAGGGTAGCTCCAACGCCAAACAGAGAAGCCGGTAAAATCGAGTGGAATTGCTTTTGCCATGGTACCCCGGGCGTCTTTATGGCGGGAAAATATCAATGTTAGCACGAGTCGCGGCGCAGTGCACATTTTTGAGACTCGTTTCCAACGGTCAACGGACAGCTACGCGAAGGAACATTTAATTTTATGACGGGTAGTTAGGGAAAGTTCCCTCGAACCCGAGTTTTAGCGCCGCGGTCCAATTGGATTTTTACTTTCTTGCCTGGAAGTAGACGTGAAGTATTTCCGAGAACGTATATTTGTCCGACGAGGATCGCCACGATTTTGAGATAATGCGAATTTGACCCTTTGAGCACGATAGACGTAAAGTATTTCTGAGAACGTATATCGTCCGACGAGGATCGCCATGATTTTGAGATAATGCGAATTTAACCCTTTGAGCACGATAGACGTAAAGTATTTTTGAGAACGTATATCGTCCGACGAGGATGGCCACGATTTTGAGGATAATGCGAATTTAACCCTTTGAGCACGATAGACGTATACGTACGCCATTAATATTTTTCTCGCTATAACGCGATGGGTCCCATCGCGGAGCAGGGGTCAATTTGATTTTTAAGAAGGTATTTTTGTGTATACGGCTGTTTTGCGGTGATTTTTCTGAAATTTGTTACACATGTTTATTGATCCTTGAAGAGCAATTATTTGAATTGAACTTGAATCGAATCCTTTTCCCGTTCCATCGAGCGGAGAAAGCAGATGTGTTGTGAATTGTGGGCCGAAATGTCGCGTTGATTAATTTTGCGTCAAAATCGCATTGAATACTGATATCCTCTGACGAGGCTTCAAAAGTAGACGCGAAACGTTAGGATCGGTAAAATTATGCAGTATTTTTGACATTGTGAACATTTTTCTTTTTTCAAGTTTCCTTTTCTTAAAGATTTTAATTGTTTTCAACGACCCGACATACGCCAAAAAGCTTTTTGATTGTCCATTTCCCTGAAGAGCATATACAAATAAAAAAAAAAGAAATTATTACCATCGGTAACAGTTTCGATCTTCTGCATGTTTTTATTCCCGCTAACCGTAAACATCGCGCCGTACACGTTGATGGTTCGCACGCGAGAGCACACCGTACTCAAAGAATTAACGGGGGGAATCGATATCGGTAAGGATCGATCATTCATACCGTTCCTTCCCATCGATTCGTCCGTAGATTCGTCGACTCCGATAACTCGATCCTGTCGAACGAACAAGAACGCGAATTCCGTAGCAAGGAAACGTCCCTCTCGCCACGAGGTACTTTGCGATCTTTTACGTACCACGGGGTCCGTTCTTCACCGTAAATTTTCTACCTCGCTTAAACGTTTCCCACGACGCCGAGAAGGTGGCCCGCCGATCCCGAAGGTTTCTATCTACCGTCCAAAAATTTATCGCCATAGTTCAAGTCCGCCGACGAAGGTAACAAGCGGACGTCGGGAAATGGAAAACGAATTTATCTTTTGTATAATCTAGGATTATTAATTATTACCATGGTCGTTGTCATACGCTTTCGCCGGTTGATCAAACGTTATCACGGAGCAAACACGGAAGATAACGGCAAGAATTTCATACTATCGTACCCCCAGCGCACCTCGCAAAAAGTTTATTTCAAACGTTGCTTCGTCCAGCGTTCAATTTACTTTTATCGAACCCCCCCCCAATGAATCGAATCGTTGAAACTGAGAGAAAGGGAGGACTGGAAGATCTTCACGGTTTCCGGTTCCCCGACTCACTCTCGGCGGAAGTTGGGCAGCTTCCCGTTCTTCTCTTTTCTCGCTGAAAGGACGAGAGACTGCTGTTGGAGAAGTCCGAGGTGAAAGATGGCTGGTCCGCTAACGTTTCTCTCCCCATCTCACGAGAAACAGAGAGAGAGAGAGAGAGAGAGGGAGATAGCGTCCCCCTCCCCCTCACCCCACCGCGTTTTTATAACCATTGTCGAGGCGAAAAAAAATAAACGAGGGATTTCAATTGCGCTCGAACACTCGTGCCGCGAAATAAGATGAGCGACTCGGCGCGCGAATTCCGTAAACCATCGGTTCGAAATTCTATCGACAAAACTTTTTGCGTCGCCGTACAGTCGGATAGGAGCGTTGAACTTTAACTCGAGAAAGGAGGTCTCCGTTACATCCAACCACTCGATTGTAATTCGCAGTCACATATTCCAGATGATACTTCGACGCCGAACGAGCGTTACCCGAGAAGTACGCGTATATTGGAATTGCAGGTGTACACCGTACTACACGAGGCACCGGAGTTTCTTTCAATCCACCCCCCGTGAATGCATGGAAAAGTTTTTATTTCCATTTCCGTTTGCGTAAGATTAATGTACACGGGACATATTCCGCCCTACCGACCGTACCCCCCTCCCCCCCCTCCCCCTTCTCCAGCGCCGCGTCGCCTTCGTCGACTCCTTTCACGATTCTCCGTTTACCTTTTCACGGTAATCGGAAACCTTTTCATGCTACGAGCATTCGGGAAACATAATCGAGCATATATCGATCTATTGTGCCGTACAATGCTTGTCGATACTCCATCGTCCATCGATCGAGTGGCCCGGCCTCCCCTTATCGTTTTATCAGCCACTAGAGTGGCTATTGATTACCGTAAACAATTCGCTCGAGATACGTGCTCGGATATTTTGAAACATCCTCGTTAGTCGATGCAAAGTCCCTCTCGTAGATATAGTGGACGGATTACTAGCAATAACGAGCCAATGTAATTTCGAAAACTGTAAGAGTCGTAAACAAAGTGGTTAAAAAGCTTTCCCTTTCTCGAGCCTTCGATGGGATAATTTTTGCTCAGACTTTTAGAATCTTGTCGATACTTAGGATGTAAGAATAGTATGTGAAAATACTTGGTATTATCAAGAGAAGGTCGTTTTAAATTTAGTCGTTGGAAATCTTTCTAACGACCAGATTATAGCGCCAAGTGATGTCACTTTATTGTCGATTAAATAGATACGGTTGATTATTAACTTCATTTATTAATATACTTAGGAGTCTAACCGTTCTCGGTCCACCCTGTATATTAAATATAAAACATAACACAGTGCAACGAGTATAACTTCACGAACTCGGGAGCGTCGAGTTAAATGCGAGATTCAATGGTTAAGAAGTAGAAAGACAAGAGAGGACGCGCGTCGAGACGCTGTCGGTACGCCACTCGGCGTCGCGAGTCATCGAAAAAGATTCAAGAATATCCTCCTACTCGAAAGATAAAAAGGTCCGCGGGAACGTGGCTCCTGAGCCTTTAAAGCTCAACGCTATTCTTCAACGTTGGTATACCCGGGCTAAGAGAAGGATTTCCGTTTTCCCTTTCCCGGCTCGAACGATACGTCGCCGGGAAAAACGGAAAGGGGGGGGGGGGGGAGAGGATGGGCTGGAAAATCAGACTGCTGAATCTACGTAACGCGAAACGTATCTCTGGCCCAGATATCTCTTTCCTACCCTCCTCCTCCCCCCCTCCCCCCCCCCCCTCGTTGCCTACGCCCTTAAGCTCCTTCGCGGATTGTCCGACTCGGAATTCTGAGACGATTTCAATCGAAAGCCGCGAAGGTAGCGCGACCATACTTCTTTTTCATCCGGGATGCACAATGGGACCTTCCTTTTGTATCCGTTTCCGTTGAGCTTCGCCGTCGGCAAGATAATAACGCGAATTTCTGGAAAGAAGGTCTCTATCCGTCGGAATTGGGGAAAATCGATTCGGCGCGTCGACGTTATCGAAACGATTCGACTCTCGCGACGTTGAAATTAGCGTTTCCACTCGGGAAACCTTTTCTCGGGAAGTTTCTAAAGACCGACGAATTATATTTTCTTCTGTTCCTTTTTTATAAAAATGACAAATCTTGTGGCGCGCGTGTTTTAAAAAAAAACACCGATGCCGATGTAACGAGACGAAATTGATAAAGTAAGACGATGAAAATTCCGACTAATCGAAAGACCGAATAATTTTGTAACACGTCGCGCGACGACGTTTTATCAGAAAGATTAGACTCTCGTGATGCTGTAATTAGCGTCCTCATTCGGAATTTTTGTCCCGAGACATTTCTACAAACAGACATAGGTATCATATTTTCTGTTTTTTTTTTTTTTTTTTTAAGTATGAAAGCGACAAACGTTGCGGCTTGCTAATTCGAGAAAACTGATGCATGTGCCGAGACAAAATTGATAAAGTATCACGTTAAAAATTGAAATTAATCGAAAAATCCAATAATTTTGTAACTCGTCGCCCGACGACATTATTGGAATGGAACGATTAGACTCTCGTGTAGTGGTAATTAGCGTTCTCACTTGAAATTTTGTCTCGAGAAATTTCTACAAATAGACATAGGTAGAACATTTTTTTTTTTTTCTAAACATGAAAATGACAAACGTAGTGGGCGTGGGAATTCGAAAAAACCGATGCATCTGCCAAAAGCGCAATTGATAAAGTAACACGATGAAAATTGAAATTAATCGAAAGATCGAATAATTCTGTAACTCGTCGCGCGTCCCGACGTGGCACGAATATTTCGCCGGCTCGTTCATTTCCACCGTGCACGCGTAATATACGCTCGATAAACGATTTTCGCGTTATCGCGTGTACCCATAATTACTTAAAAACCGTATCGCCGCGGATTGGTGAAATTTGATTCGCGCACTTAATTACGCCCGACGCGTAATTATCGTGCCGATAACAGAATTTGTTTTACAAATAACTCGGCGTTACGAACGCGATACGCGTTTCACGCTCTCATCGATTAATACTAATTTGCTTCCGTCCGCTCGCCATTAATTATAACTAATATACATCGGACGTATCAAAGCGTTCGCCGTTAAAACTTGCCGATGCCGTGTAAAAGCCGTGCAACGGTTGAAACGACACGCCGCCCAATATCCGCCACGAGCGTTTTCGCTGTCGCCGTCGTCCGTGTCTATGAACGTGAGGCTAATTTCGCTCTCGTTAAATTATTAAAGCTGGTAAATCTTGCGGGAGACGCGTGTCCTTTCCAGATATCCTGAACGGACGACGGCACAGCTTAAACAGTCCCCCCCCCCCAAGCTTCCGTGGAAATTGATGAGGTTGGCATAGCAACGATCACCGCCGGACGTTAACGTCTTGGACACAAACTCGACCGCTGGCGGACGCCTTTGCTCCGCTCGACGCGGCTCTTCTGGCTAAGAGCCTTCCCGCTCAAACCGTCTCTCGCCCTCCTTAATTATTTCGTGAAACGTATGCGCGGTACTCGCGCGCGCGCGCTTCCTCGGCGACAAACAGCCACCGAGGCCTAATGCAAAATGGAACGTTCGAGTGGACACAGGTGCGCGGTTACGCGAGTGCAATCCTCGGCTTATGGATTTAACTGGAAGATCTTACGGCTTTGACCCCCTGGGATTTAGGATTAATTATTTCCAGGTGGCCATACGCGATGGAAAAAGAGTATGCGCGGTCGGGTATCCATCGGTTTTACGAGAAATTGATTTTTTAGTTTTAACCCCTTGTCATACACGATATCTGCCGATCGCGCGAGCCATAGTGAACAAGAAGTTAACGGTAACGCGCCGTGCCATTCAACTGTTCAGCCGTGTGCCCGAACTGGCGCAAGATTGAAGAAGAAAAAGAAAAGAAAACAATTTATTATTTCAAAGTGCATAATGAGTTACTAGCAATTTGTAAATGAATACTTAGCTAAATATAGTTGATGTGAAATGACTCCTATCGCTGGGTCAAATAATAATACGCGGTATTTTATGCATCAATCACCACGAGTCAGACTCGTGGTTTTCGCTTATGGCACAAATTATTTACCAAGAGTCAGACCCGTGGTTATAAGACAAGGGGTCAAACTTTATTAGAGTCAGTGCGATCGGTATATGGTGGGAAACGGGGAATCTCGTTGTTCGTCGCTCCATGGAAGAAATTAAGAGAAACGCGTATTCTCATAATCGACGTTTATCGTTAGGCGATAATTTTGATCGGACCGTTGAACGACACGACGACTTTCCATGACTTCCCCGAGGGGCCTCTCGATTTCAACTAACCGTGGCGCTTGTGTGTACGGGTGACCCCCACGGCTCTAGTGCCAAGCGTGCTGCGTCGCACGCGTCCCAATATTCGCCTAAAGGTGCGTTTAGACGACGCGAGTTCCGCGTGGCTTTAGTTAGATCCGTATCGATCGAAACGACGATCCTAATCTCAATCTTTGCGGATTTTCTTAACTCAAAATTCGAGCGAGAATCTTACCTCATCGATGCAACTTTCGCCGATAAGATACGCGCGGGACAACGCGTCGCTGTAAAGGCGAACTCGTGGAAAAATAGTCGACGATCTTTTCCAAAGGAGCTCGAGAGAGAGAGAGAGAGAGGAGCTATGCGAGAGAGCACGGTATACTCTCGGAAAATTTTCCCCACGAATTTCCCATCCTGTCTTCCCTGCCGACGGGATACACCCTGACGAGCTTTTATCTCCGTGCGACGGCAGCCACGTGTACCTTTACCTTCTCCTCTCGTTCCTCCGAGGCCTCGAGAGAGACTAACGTAGGTGACCCCCCCCCCCCTACCTTCCACGAGTTTCTTCCTCGTAAGTCGTTATCCTCGTTGGCAGAACGATTTTCCCACCCCTCATCCCTCCACGTGGATACGTTCTAACCCCTCGCGCTACTCGGGGAACGAAGGACGTCTGCGATGGACGAGAATTCGAAATTAGGAATTGTCCCTGCTATTCGTTCCTGCGACCACCATCGTTTCTCATTCTACTTCGATTTACAACCACGAAACGGACAAATGGTCTCCCCCCTCCCCCCAATTTGAACGAGGGAAAAGGGGAGGGGTCTCGATCCTGGTAATATTCTCTTATTTCCATCCCCTCGGTATCGAATCCCACCGATCTACGGAGATCAATCTCTTTTCGGAATTCTCTCGATCTTCCATCAACGTTGGCGAATTAACGCGGTATTTGTACCACCGAAACGGTAATCTTTCCAGCTTCGATACCCCTTTACTTCTCAATTCAGGCAACGAGTAATTTTACGCGCGATACTCATCGAACTTTACGCGAAATCGAATCTTAAGTTTCAGCACTCCCGAGGAAAGCGCGAGATTCACTGTACACCCGTTCGTTGATTCCGTTTAACCGAGAACAGTGATTTAATTACAGGTGAAATCCGACGAAATCCCAAATAGGAAATTCATGATCCAGCCTCGTTCGAATGAACTGGCTTATCGGAGTCGCAGTCCTCGTGTAATATAAATGGGATCGTGGGACCTACGATACGTAATGAGAGTTAAATTAGTCTCCCGTCTCGTCCGTGCTGGGAAAATTATTCAAATTCCAAATGAGCTTCGCTTAAGCTACCGGTACAAATTTTGTAAGCGCGCTAAAATTACGTCGTTTGTTTTAATCCACTGCGCGACTGATCTTGTTTCACCTAATAAGGTACATCAAAATTACGAGCCGTCATAGACGTCCGAGTGTCAACAGTTACTATTTTTACTCGTACCAAAGAGACACGCTGATATTTTCGCTGAGTTGCCAAGAACAAAATAAAAACTGTCTGATATTTTTACTAGAACGGTAAGGTATCATTTTTTCAACGAGACGCGAGCGGAATAAACTTTATTATAGTTTAAACAAAAATCGCGCACTGACGTTAGAAATTACGTTTCTCGAAAACGTAACCGGTTTTGAAGTGAAAATAGAAACATTCCCCATGGAACGTTTCCAGAAATTTCCTTAACGCAGGTGAAACTTTCCACGAACGGTCTACAGTTACGTCATCGGATACGAGATACGAAGTCCGGAATTAATTTCAAAGTTCGCGGTCTCCTCGTAAAACTTGTAAGACGTTCGGGAGGGGAAGAAAAACAACTACTCCCCCCCACCTCCCTCAGCTCCACTATCCAGAGGATCCTTCCTTTTTTTTTTCTCCCCCTTTGCTATCCCGCGCGACAAGGCGTTCCGCGTGTTTTACAAAACGTAACCTCGCCCGGCTTCGGGATCTTCATCGTAAAATCGCCATAAACGTTTCTTCCGATACTTCCCCGTCGAGCTTTACGATCGAACTTTCACCGCGATACGCCTCGTTCGGGGGGTAAAAGCGAAACAAACTTCCGCCGTAGCGTTCATTTGGTCGACACGAGCCGCTCGTAATCCTTTGTCGCTTTGCTCTTTCTTTCTTTTTTTTTTTAACTTCCTATCGAGCCACGCGTGGCTCGTAATTTATTACATTGGTCGCGACGGGAAATGAGGGGAAATCGTGAAATTTGCATGAAAATTAACGCGCTCCCGATGAAGAGGCGCTCGGTCGACGTTTAATCGAATACCGTGCGTGTCTTTTTTTTTTTTTTGTATTTCTCGTCGTACGTTGATCCCGGTAAGCGTTCGTAAATTCGCTTCTATCGAATAGCCTGGACGAAAATTATTGGATCCCAACTGGGCGGGATAAAAATTGCGAGATTTTCGCCCTCGTGCGAGATATACGCGACAATCAACCTCTAGCGCGTTAGCTTTGCGGGTTTTAAGCGTACACCTGGATTTTTAACTCGCGCGAATTTGATCCCGATGTCGGGGGGAAAAAGTTTCCGAGAGCGCTTCCTGTTGATCTTGGGAGAGGTATCGTTTTAAAAAATTTAAAAGTCGATTGAATTTCATCGCGAAATATCGTACCGACGCAATTTATGCGCCGCGCGAATCGAGCTTATACGCATACAGAGTCAATTCACGGGTCAAACTCCGAGGGAAATATTTTAAGTAAACATTTGCTGTATCTCCGCCATATTTGATGGATTTTTTTCTTTTTATATTATATATACAGGGTGGTTCGCGTAATCCGTGCATCTCGAATAACTTCCAGGCATTTTTTTTAATACAAAGGTCGTAGGTGTAAAAAGGTACGTAACATACGCTGCTTAACGTGCCCTTCTAAAAATAAGCCCTGCAGCTCCCGTATAAAAAAATTGTTTCGTTGCACCGCGTCCTTCGAAGTTGCACGGACCACCCTGTATACACGCGGAAAACGATCAGTTTTCCGCGTGGATTATTCACGATTATGCACGGTCGGGAGAGTCTTAGCGACAGATCGAGCTAAATAGACGAGGTAAACAATTTACGAGAAACATTTCAATACGAATTCTTTATCTCTTTTAATCTCGCTCTCTGTTTTTCCTCCCCCTCTCCAGTACCGAAAGAAAATACACGTTCGCGACACGAAGAAAGTACTTCGCGAGGGAAAATCCAGCGGGTCTGTCGTGGCAACCGCGACGTTAATAGAGATTAAAAATATAATCTCGTCCGGGACGAGATTGTCGCGTGAGCGCGTGCAGAAAAAAAAAAGAAGTGTACTCACCTCGCACGGAAAAAAGCGCGCGCGCTTGTTTTCAAAGCTCGACCCCTCCTTCACTCACTCCCCCCTCCCCTCCCCCCAACCCCCCCGCCATCCAGCAACCACGTCTGAAGCAAATAGAGAACTCACCTGCAAAACAAGAGAGAAATTCATTACTACACAGAACGCACGGAAGCTCGGTGTCATGCGGGAAAAATCTTTGCTTTTAATTTTCATCGCTCTCCCCCTTTTGCTTCCTCCGCGAGTCGACTTCGCGCGCGCGTAAACGTTGAAGCTAATTTCCTCGAGTTTACCGATAACTTCGAATCCCCTCTGGATAAATATCGTTTACATAATAACGCGTCTCGAGTTCGAATCTTCGGTGGTGGCCTACCAGAAGGCAAACTCATAAATGAAACATGAACGAGCATACTCGAATAAAACTTTTTGCGAACCCCCGAGTGACTTTATCACTGGTAAAATCCATAAAACATTCGCGCACGGGCTTTGAACAATTATTCTTTGAAACCCGGTTTTGTCCCGAAACCGCATCATTTCGTTCCCTATCCTTCTCTCGCGACGGCCTAAAATCGGGGGATGAACGAAACGATCCGTCGAACGGGTAAAAATCTGAATGAGAAAGAGGCGATATCGATGCATCGGGGTAGCGGATGGAAGGGGGGGGGGGGGGGTGAAATGGGCTTCCAGGAAGAAGGCAGGTGTCACGCGCGTGGATTATTATCGGCAAATGACGAGGAGCGAGAGTGGAAGAGGGCGAGAGAGAGAGAGAGAGAGAGAGAGAGAGAGAGAGAGAGAGAGAGAGAGAGATAGGAGCCGGATATCAGGGGGGGGGGGGGTAAGAAGAAAAGAGCGAGACAGAGAGAGAGACGGAAAGAATAAAGGGCGAAAAAGAGGGGGGGGGGAGGAAATGGCTGGAAGGCGCGAGAAAGGAGGGGGGGGAAGAAGAAAAGAGGTCGAGCAGTTTGTTTTCAAAGGACAGGTAATAATGGCTCTTAGGTAGTAGGAGCCAGCCGGTATGGAGTGCGAAGATGGTTTGTATGCAGACGGCAACCAGTCGTTCCGACACCCGGCACACGTGATCAAATTTCCTGAAGCCGGAGGAGCGCGGAACAGCCTTTACGTCAAGCGAAACGGAAAACTTCAATACGACGACGGGGCAGCATCGCGTCGCGACGTCATTTTGACAGCCGCGAGGAAATGGCACTTACCGCCCGTGAGAAGAATGGAACGATGCTTTATGGCGGGGGACAAGGGACCCAGAGGGTCGTACCGAACGTGGAATCCCCGAGGAGGGACGACTCTGCGCTTCTCTCGCCGAGAAGGAATCGTCGTTTCTTTACCTTCCGTCGGAGGCCGTCTACCCCGGTTTTATCGTCAGACGGGATTTTTCGGGGAAAATTATTATTTAACTCGCCTCGCACTTTTTCACTTTTCTCTCCTCCCGGATCTTATCCGTCCGTCGACGCCTCTCAGGTTTTTCCCCGTTTTCCCAAAAACGCTCCCGTCGCAAAAGAGTGGCTTCCAATCCTGTCGCTCTTTTTGCATTCGCCCGTAACGCCCAACCACGGAGCGATTGCGATATAGAGGGGGGGGGGGGGACGAGACGCGAACGTAGTTTCGCATCGGACGTCTCCTTCCGGTTGTCCCTCTCCTCCGCGTACCTATTCCGTGGACGGAAATTACTTGGTTCTCGCGTGTCGGCTACCGGGGAAAGGTGAAACGTCCCCAAAGTAACGATTCCGAGATATCGAAATATTCCAGGGGAGCGCGAGAGAGCGCGTTCAGCGGGAAAATCGTGTTTCGCCGATGATAATGGGGTAGAATTGAAAAGGGGGGTAACGAGGCGCGATTGCCGGAGATGGGTATAATCTCGGATCGATTTCGGTGTCCCGATCGTCTTTCTCCCGAGTGTCAGAATCCAGCCAAGAAATAGGGGTGGGGGGAGAGAGAGAGGTGAGGGGTCGCGAAAACGGCGGAAAATGTAAACGAGCCGATAGAAAGTCCCCTCCGGTCGCGTCGAAGGGAACTTTATTAAACTTTCATGGAGAGTGGGCCGTTAAGTTGTAATTATCTTTGGAGGGGAATCGCGTTAGAATTTAAAGGACGAATGAAATTTAATCGCGATCCTATCCTCCCCCTTCCTCTTCGCATTCCTACTTTCCTTCCACCTTTGAAGATTAAAGGCAATCAAAATTATTCTCCCTTTCTACTGTTCTGCTTTTAATTATACGTTTCGAGTACCGGTTATCCGGGCACGGACACGCTTGATCAGCGGAATAATTATCGAGAAAATTTCAAATGAGAAATAAAATGAGGTATAAGGAATGAAATAGGAAAATAAATAAAGGATGTGGAAAGACGAGAGGAGGAGAAACTTTCCTTGCGATTCTCTCGCATCGGCGGACGGTCAAAACAACGACTAATGACTCGCCAGTCTAGAAAAGAAAATGAAAGGGAGAAAAACGATAAGCTGAAGCCGGGAGTAAGCGGAATCATCGTAAGGTTGGTTCTTCGAGAGATTTACCTCGAGCGATAGAAATATAACGGACGAACGGCTATTATTTCGTCTCGTCGCGAATCCACTCGCTATTGGAACCAAAGACCAACCTACGCCGACTATTGCAACTGTAATGTGCCGACCCCTTCTTTATTTAATTCTCTAGTGATAAGGTTAGTCATAAGTTAGTGTAGCAAATATTTTTTACAATAATTATAAGATTTATAAAGAAGTATATAAGATTTATTATTTGATAGTGGGATCAGAGTAGAATAATAACAAGATTGGGTTTCTCCTGTAAAAAGAGATTTGATTGACTATGCCACCAATGTTTGCCTCTTACTTTACAGACTTACCTGTAAAAAGAGAAACGACATTAAATGTCAATTATTCGTTGTGCCCTATCTCTGATTACACACTTACAATTTAATTTTGATCAACGTATGATTAATCGGCACGTGTTCATTAGACACTATACTTTTTCTAATTCCTTAAATATGCCCCCATCCGCATTACCCACGCTACGCAAATGGGCGGGATAATTTGAGAAGTACGATGCAATTTACACGTATTTTACGCTTACGACTTTCATCGGCTAATAAGCCACGCCGTCGAAACCGATAAAATTAGCGTGCACCGTAGGAGGGGGACCACCGCGAGAAATCCGAGTCCCGACGACTTCATCGGGGGACAACCGAAACAACTTGTAACATTCGGCCGAGAGCAGGTAAACCGGCCGTAAAAACGAGGAGTTAGGTAGCCGCGGACAGGGGTAAAAAGGATCGAAATAAAAGTGAGTGGGCGAAAAAGGGAGAAACAACGTCTGTCGTACAAATCTATGGAATCTGTCGGAAGAAGCCGCTACCTGAAAAAAAAAAGAAGCCGCCGGGCCTAGAGAGCGTAGAGAGCGAAAGCCGGGAAGAGTGAGAGGGGAGGGGAAGCGAAGGGAAGGGAAGGGAAGCGTTGGGGAAAGGAAGGGAAGGGAAGGGAAGAGAAGAGAAGAGGAGGGGAGGTTAGGGAAGGAAACAAAAGGAAAGAGAAAAAGGGGAGCGTAGGAGACGACGGTAGGCGGATCCTGTCTCGACCTGCTGAAATTCCAACGTGTACCGGGTGCTCGAGAATAGAGCACCGGTGCCTCTCGAGCCGCGTAAAACAGTATGCAAATGTTAGAAGGGGGGGGCATTCCTTTCGCGTTAATTAATCCTGTGCGTCCTGGCTCTTACTCCGACCCTCTCCCCCCCTCTTCTCTACCCCTAAAACCACTCACTCCCTCTCCGTAACTCGCGTCACAAGAGCGTCCACCGAGTCAGACGCGTTTTGTTTTCCATCCTACAGCGCGTTAAGTGGATTTCAGAAATGACGAGACGCGCGGTTAGACCTGGTTGCCACGCGGACGAAGTACCGTCGCGTTGCAACGGACGTCGGATTCTCATCCGATTATTAACCGACGTCAATTTCGACGTGTGTTCGTGGCCTCGTGCCTTCGACGGCCGGAGGTTGCGCGCCGGAACGAACTTTCCTGGAAATTTTCCATCGCGCGCGCGTTTCTCGATAACGTTTCCGTCCGCTCGAACGAATTCTAACTCGGACGGGCAGGGGTTTGAACTCTGGATCCCCGTGAGTTCGTACGATAGACGCGTAAGGTCGATAAAGAGCATCGTCCGCCACTCGTAGGGCCCCGGGGATAGTCGAGCTAGACAAAGGGGCGCCTCGTTGGTTTTAATTAATCAATGAGAGTGCGCGCGGTCGCGGGACACTAAAGATAATCTCGTTCATCTGGTGCGCGACTCCGCATATTCCGTCCGAGGATTACAAAGGTTTCGTGGAAGTCGGGAGAGAGAGGGGGGTGGGGGGTGGGCATTATGCTAGCGGGGGATGCTTGATTCGTTAATACGCTCCGCGAAAATTCTACGGGCAACGATCTCGGTGTTGTTTAACGTTTATTATCTCGTTCGTCGTCTCTCGAGGACTAATTAATGAATTTTCAAGAGCATTTATAGTCTCTCTCTCCGTAGAGTCTCGCTGAATCGTATTTGCATTGTTTAATCGTTCCCGGGTCGGTGTTTGGCGAATTATAATCATTATTGTACTCCACGATCTAGGGATACACGAATTAGTCGCCTTTTGCTGCGTTTCGATGTACGAGTATGCGAATTATTCGATTTGGTATACGATTCGAGGGATGTTTAACGCACTCGTGGTGTAAGGCGACAGGACGAGGTCCTGTCTCTAAGTACAGGTACGCGAGAACTAGAAATTGTATTTTTTGGCTTAAATCCAGATCATGCACATCTCTGGATCTTCGAGTCTCGAAACCTTTTTTTTTTAAATTTGGAAATAGTTTGGAGATCCGGAGATGTGCATGATCTAGATTTGTTCCTATTTTTTCAAAGCGCATTAACTCGACGTGTTAAAAATTGAAATTTTTTAAAAAAGTACTCTATCGTTGGGAAACGCCACGCCGAGACGAGTAATCCGAGTATGATTCGATAGCGTTAGGACCTTTCGAGAAATGTATTTAAATAAACTACGATTATCGCATGACAGGAACGGTAATAGTCACGATTTCCAGAGCACGAGAGATCGAAGCGTAACGATCCGGCGATCGGGTGAAAATTGTCCCGGATGTCCGCGCGTGTGCCACTTACAAACACTTTTTCTCCCACAACTCTCGTGCTCTCTCTCTCTTGGCACTCCAAGCGATTCGGCGAAACGAGAGGATATAAAAATTTCAACCAGCAACTTCGTCGAACCCGTCCCCAGTTTCTGCCTTGGCGAAGAAAAGTGGTCAAGGAAACGCGTGAGAGTTCCACGACGCCTCTTTCCCGGCTGCTCTCTCTCTCTCACGACGTCTCCCAATTTTCTTCCCTCCCCAACGATCCAAATTGCTTACGCCAAGGGGCGCCCCGAGATAAGCGATTTGCATTTGTCGCGCATTGAAAATAACGCGAGGGAAAACAACGGCGTACTCTCGGCGCGTGGATCCCGCTCGAGAATTTCCAGAATTTCCGCAGAGAGCCACGCTGTAAATAACCCGCGCGTGTTTGTCCCGGATTACAAAGGTTGTGTTCCAAAGCCCCACCCCCACACACACTTCCCCCCGATCTCCGTGGGGGGGTGGGGAGAGATTTTATTGCGATTCGAGAAAAACGTTACCGGCCATTCCTACGGGGACGGCTTATAATATTAAAACGGCACTACCGTGACGTTCAACGCGGACGAATATGTCGAGAAAACAAAATGTTAAACTCGAATCTATTTGTTCGATCGCTAGCGTTGCGGAAGCGGTTTATATTTCGGTCTCCCGAATCTTTTATGAGCTATTGGAAATTATTATCGGTCTTCCGAAATGTCGATTTTTCGACCTCGAGCGGCGGGGATAAAGTAAAGTAAATTTCGAAAATAAAAAAAACACAATACATCGGCGATACGCTTGTACGAAATCGCGGGATCAAACGGAACAAATAACGTTCGTCGAAATCAAACATTTTTGTTAAAGCCACCGGACGGAAAATGAAATTCCCCGTTTAATTAAAACTGGATTACGTAGGACACCCGGACGGCAACGGTATACACCGTGTAAAGGGCAGATTTCCAACGGAATGACTGATTTACCGAAAGGATTTACAAAGCCGTATCGACGAAATGATTTCCCCCCCAGCTGACTTCGAGCATTTATCCTCGAGGCATTGGATAACCAATGCGAAGGGGAAAGCCAAAAGAAAAAAATGGCAGAGTCAGGTCCGAGGGTTTCCCCGCGTCGTATTTTCGCCACGATATCGCGTTTAATCGTTGCGGCGAGTATGGTAACGACTAGGAACTATGGCAACCGACGTGCTTAGTCGCGAGCATAGTTACCGGGAGATATAGTTATCGTGACTGCGGACGATAGTTATGGCTAATGTGTGCGCAATTATGCAAATAGCTCGTACAAATGTCTACGTATGTTTGCGGGAGGAAATGCATCGGCGGTACTGGTTACGGACCGAGTTACGTTTACGACAAAAATGTCTCCCTACCTGGGATACCTGTGTATCGTCGCTCTCCTACCGTACGGGCGTCGTTTAATTGCCCGTGGAGCAATTATATTTAATTAAAACCGACGACGCGGGTAATGGGAGATGGGAGGGATGCGGTGGATCATCGATTATTTGTATCGATCGCTCCGAGCGATCGTTGGTACGAATGAAATTCTCGCGTTCCTTGATTTTTGCATCGAGGGGTTTGCCGCGTGAAAATTTCTCGCCGGCTTCGCGACAGTTTTCGCAACGGCCGGCGATATTTTTATAGTGAAATACCCAACGTATACGGAAATGGACGACCGCGCGGCGAATCGCGTTTACAGGGGAAACTTTGGAAAAGTGCTAGGCCCTACTCCCCCCCCCCCCCCTCTCCTCCATCCCCCTCTCCCTCTCTCTCTCTGTGTGTGTGTCTCTGTCTCTATCTATTCCTCCGCTGTCGATAGAATTACGCGAACAACTTTTTCCCGAATACCGTAACTTTGATGCGGAAAGTTCGCGCGGTTATCAATAAACCGTGGAAAAGACTGTTCCCCTCGGTTTCCTCGCGGTCAGAGAAACGTCGCGCGACGGGATGGATTTTTCCACTATTTCGGAATGCCCGTTTCGCGTTCCGTGAATACCAAAAGGCAATTGGAATCGACAATGTCCAACGATTTGCGGTTACACCGTCGCGTTCAATATGCAAATATGTAATATCGTCGCGTCCCCCTCCACCTCCCTTCCCACCGCCCCTGTATCGCCAACGAATACTGAATCGGAATGGAAGAAAGTTCGACGCGGAAATTCCGCAACGCGAGCTTCTTCGACGGAACTTTAATAAGTTCGCGGTGTTAAGGCGGAATGGGAATAATGGCGCGTGGAAATGTCCTTGTCGAGAGAGGTTACGAAACGTGGAACAACGTATAGCGCATGATGTATGCAAATTCGATCGCGAATAATTTGCGCGTAGCTCGACATTCGATGCGAAGGGGACAATGTTGAAGAAAATATTTTTTTCCTGTCTGTCGATGGGAAAGAAGAAACGGAAACGAATCCAGAGTCGACCTTTTACGACTCGTACTCTAAAAAAACCGCGGTGAATTTCTAATTGAATGGAAATTAACCGGAAAATTAGGCACGTCGCGTACATCTCGTAATTTCGTTCGAGTCCACTCGAGTCTGCACTCGCTTTCCTCTCTTTACGATTAGAAACAAAAAATCTCTCTTCGACGCTAATCCCCTCGATCGGGAGAAACTAATTTCCAGACGCGAAGTACGAGTACCACCAAACGAATTGTCGAGAGCGTCCCGAAAGCGAAATTTCATGTCGTTGCTCTTCCCCCGACGTCACCGAGGATAATGATAACTCGTAACAAACTTCTCGCGAATAAATACGAAACGCGAACGATAAATTTCGTAGCGGATGGTGCCGCCCGTTATATTTTACCACGCGAGTCTAGGATCCGTTCTCGTCGTTTACTTTTATTCCCACGATCATTTTATTACGCAATCCCAGACACTGGGACGCTGGGGCAGGGGGGGACAAAAAATTCAAAACAACGGTGCACGGGAAACTTTAGTATCGGCTGGCATAGCAAAGAAGAGAAACCAGAGCACGGGAGGTGGTTGGCCCCGGTGATGTCTCTCACCTTCAATTTTTCTTCGGTATTCGCTATTATTTTCGCGACAACTTAATAACGCGCAATAATCGTTCCTCCACCCGACAGGACGGATTATCCTCGCAATTTCCGTGACGTGCGACGGGAATAGCGGGGGCGAGGGGGTGCAAGCTAGACGGGGCAACAATTATTGTCGTTGGGAAATTTATCGTATCCGGGAATTTCATTGGCGAGACTGGGAAATTTATTTCGTGGCACGAAACTCGCCATTCGAATCTCATTATACCCACTTCCCCCACTCTCCACCCTCCGGTGCGCGCTCTCGTCGTTTTAGTTTATTAAAAAAGAAAGAAAAAAAAAGTAAAATAAACTCCGCCACGATCGGATGAAAATTCCAAGCCGCCCGACTGGATCGCTCGGTTAAATCGAATTCGCGCCCGCTACGCTTTAGCAACGTAAACCGTTTCGTTTTAATTTCACTTCCGTCGTTTCAGGGCGCTTCCTTCGACGGCTCGTTAGCGGGAACGACCGCGACGACAAATCTGAATTAAAGGCGGCGCGGCGCGACGATTACGCGCCGACGGTCTCGTTTTCATAACGGAGTCCGCGGACAGGATTATTAGGAAGGACGAAAGTCTTAACGGCGCGATAAATTTCAATCCTCCGGCGTGTAATAAATTTTCATCTCGACCGTGAATACGCGCTGATAAATACGCTCGCGGACTGTCCGCGGCCAGGTGTAACACCCGAGTGTCCCGCTCGCGACGACGAGCAGCAACTTTCGAACAATGTCGCGAACAAAAACCTGTTCCCGCGATACCGCGAGAAAAATCCTCTCCCCCCCCCCCTCCCCCTGCCCTTCGGAAATCGTAAATCGTTTATGACTGTTTGAACGCGATCTCCGAGGGCCGTAAACAATCGTTTGCCAACGCAGACCGACGGGAGATAACGAATTCGACTCTCGAGCCTCCTCCTTCCCCTCCTCCTCGTCGCACCGGCTAAACTGACTTTCGTTGTACGCCGGACAGGTAGCCGGTTCCAGGTGCGCCACACTCGTAATTCTCGTTCTTTACCCTCTTTCGCCCTCGTTACGTCCCCCGCCCCTCCCTCCCCCCCCAGAACAGAGGGTTCCTCGAATGAATTCTCGCGAGGCGAGACAGAACGACCCCTCTCCTTCCCATCCCCGTAATTCTCAACTGTCTCTTCAGCCCCGCGTTATCCTTGGACCCCGTGTCGCCGCCATTGCGTTTCACCGCCACCGCGGTGCAAATCTTCGGTACGTGAAGGATCAAAGCGGATCCTCCGTAAATTATTCTCCCTATCGATCCTACTTCGGAATACCGGAGAAATACGATTTTCAACCCGCGACGCAAACTCACACGGATGGGGCTTGTCTCTCCCTCCCTCCCTCTCTTCCTCTCTCTCCCTTTCTCTCTGTTCTCCGTCACGGTAATATTTGGAATAATATTTCGCACGGCTAGGCGTCACTTCTAGTAAAGCTTCGTCACCGGGGATCCCACGGTGAAAATATTTCTTTCCGCGGGAAAAGGAGACCTCTCTCCCACCGATTCTCCCCAGCGATTTTCCCATTGCGGTGGCTTCCTTTGCTTCGGGAGATTCCGATCGGGAAGCGTCTCTCCGAGCAAAAATCCGTCGACTGCCTGTGTGCATCGGATTCATCTCCTTGGGCGCAAAGAAGCCTCCTCGGGGCTCTCTTTCTGTATCTCTCTCACTCGATCCTCCCATCCATACCTCTCTCTTCTCTCCCATCGTCGTCGTCCTCCTCCTTCGGCGAGTAAATGAGAAAGTGCCGTAAGGAAAATACCATGCAAATCCTGTAGAGGCTGTTTTATCAAGAGCTTATCCAGAGGCAAGAAGGATGCGGTTCCGCTCCCCTTCTTCTTTTCCCTTCCTTTCTTCTCTTTTCCCTTTCCACGTCTCGTTTCTCGCCGCGGCGCGGCGTGACCCGCAAATGCAAATTTCGCCAAGCATTTGTTCGAACCGCAGACTCCTTATCCCCCCCGCCCCCTTCTCGCCACGTACGCTCCTTCTCTTTCGGCGAGGCCAAAACACCCACGCGCGTCTCTCTCTCTCTCTACCTCTTCTTTTTTTGTTTCCTCCCCACCTCCGTTTTCTTCACCGGAGCCACCACCACTCGGGTTACCCTTTCAATTCGTCCCGGTAACGCGCGGATTCCGTCGCGAGGATCTCGCCGTACGTTCCTCGAACGATTAAACGCTGGAATCGCGAAGAATCCGGAAACGCGCGGTTTCCACCGAACGGGAGATCGTTTCCCGTCGGACGCATTTATTTCTCCGAGTGGAATCTCTCGCGGATGGCCGAGTGGGGGGCACCGCGCGAATTTTTATGGGACAAAGAATTTTAATTTTCCAACAACCGCCTCTCTCTCTCCCTCTCTCTCTTTTTTTTTTGGCGAATTTCACGCTCGTTGGGCCGTCGCGTCCCGCTGGAAACGTAAACGGACGTAAACGTTACGAGAGACCGGATTACGACCGCTTTTTATGAGAATCCCCCCCTTCCCTCTGACGCGAGGTGTACCAACGATCGGGTGGGAAATAATTGTGACGTACGAATGTAATCAAGAAGGAAGGGGAGGTGGGGAGTGAGAGAAATAAGAGGCGACATTCCACGACTCGGGGACCGAGAGAAACTCAAGGATGAACACCGAGCCTCTTTGTCCGAGATCGCTACTCCGACGGAGGTGCTAGATCACGGAAGTTCCTGGTAGTTCTTATACTCCCACCTGGACAGGAGTGAATTAACAATTGTGAAAAATAAGCGCGTGCTCGGGCCTTGCCAGTGGAGGGGTGTGGCGTGGAAATATTCTACTTCTTTACAAAAAAAAAATGCTGTTTTATTATATCTCACGGTTCGTTATCGTTTGTATTGTCACGAATGATATTGTCGCCATTGCGTCCGGCATTAACACTAGGTTTACGGGACCCTTCGATTTGACGGATTTCAAATTTTGAAATTAAATATCTCAAAAACCATAGCATTAATTTGAACCACTTTGCATTGTAAATTAATTCAGACTTAAATTGAATAGATCGATTCTGTAAAGAAAACGCGTATTTTCGTTTACCCGTCAATTTGCTCGTAGAAATGCTCGTAGAAACGCCCGTAAACGTAGTGTTAACGATGTTGTTGGTTAATAATAACTTTCTTAAGTTGGAGGTTGTATTTGAACTCTCCACGCGAGCTGTTGTGCTTCCGTGTAATAAATATTCTCGCAATGTCAATTCAACGTACGCAAAAATATTTTGAATTAGACACGCGAGAACACCGTTACTTAGTTCATCCACTCAGGGTCCCACGGTGTCGATTCCCGATAGGATACCCGATTTTCGAAAATTATTCCATACCGCGCGATTACATACATCGATTGAACTTTAGTTACAAGTTCTCCAAATTTCTTCCGTTTCGATAGATCGTGTCGTTGGTTCTTGGACGAAGCGGAACGAGAAATCTCGAGACAGACGCGAAAGAAGTATGAGGAAGCTGTCGACTGGAAGAGGGAGGGAGGGAGAGAGAGGGTCGCCGCAAATAATTACCTACGAGAGAGAGAGACAGAGAGAAAGAGGGAGGGGGGAAATTAAATCGACGTTGCCGGTGTATTTTCACCGACGACTAAACGGAATGAGGAATTTGGATCACGAAAGGCGTCGGTACTCCTTGCGGACTCGTGCGAAGATATCTCAGAGCGTGACTAGACTCCGCGGCAAAGGTCAAATCACTCGAGAGGTACAAGTTTCCTCGTGAAAAGTCATTCCCCTCGTACTTTTATTTGCCTTGCAGTTACCCGGGCGCCGGGGAGGAGGAACGAGGAGGGCGCCAGATAGAGAGGCTCTCTTCGGCAAACTTCATTTCCTGACCGTCGGAAATACGACTTTGTCTTCTGCTTCACCGAACGACTCCAACAATAGACCGTAGCGGGTGAGGGCTGGGGGAGTGGGGAGGGAGGATTCGTGCAAACAATTACCGTACTCCCGACATAACTAATAAGCGAGACTCCGGCTATACTCAAACTGTTTGCTAATCCTAATTCTTTGTCAAACAATGGCCGCGGGATAATATTCCTGCTTCGCGAATCGAGAAATCCCGGCACGGAGAGGGGAGGACCGGGGAATAACGTTCAAATACATGAAATTGATAAGAGTTCCACGGACTTCGGCAATATTGACGCGTTTCGATTGGCAAGGCCGGAGAAATCGAGCGGTATGTAACGGGGAAATATCGAGTGCACCGCCACCCCTCCGAACTTTCTCGAGTGTCCGTAACTTTTTAATAAGGGAACACAGTGGGTGGGACGAGGAAAGGTCCTGGCGTGCCATGCGCGAGGATTTTCCGCCCTCGTGATTTATCAGAACTTTTTTATTCCGCGGGTTATCTCGTGGGGTACCGGGCACAGTATGTCCGTGTTTTCGCGCTTTCCCGACCCGTTTCCACGGGGTTATGCTTCCTGGTAGGCCAATTAATAGCCATTAAGTGCTGATGAGAATAAGTGGCTCGTCTCGGCGCACGCGCGAAACTCGGGGCTCGATCCGATTTACTTTCCTCCGGTTCTTTCGGACCGTCTGTGTGTTTCGAAAGATATTATATCGGATCGTGCTTAAGGGGCGTGACTTGAAACTGATTTGATGTCCTCGGAAGATCGAGGGAGAGAGAATATTTATTTGTTCTGGGACCGAGTCCCCTGACGATACAGAGATAACCGAGAGGTAGACAAAATCGGTACCGTTACGGTCAACGATCAAAAGCAGTGTAACGGGAATAAAAGTTTACCCCGTAGTCAATCAGAGATTAAAGATCAGATGGCATTGATTGCCCATCGACGGATGAGAGGTAACGTACCACCGAACGAAGAACGGAGAGAGAGAAACGGATCGACGTGACGGATAAGTCAAAAACTGTGGAAAGCATCGAAGCTCCCTGATTGGTCGACGTACGGTAACCTCGGTTAGTTAATCGGCACTTTCCGTCCAATTTCTCAGTTCTAGCAACGCGAGGGAAACCAACAAATAACGTTGCTCTTTTATGGATTCTAACTGATTGCCCCCGGGTGCCGATAAAATTACCCGCTTCGACGGATTCAGGATCCGCCCCCTGCCTCCCTCTCGTTCGCTCGTTTTCCCGAATGAATTATGTAAGAGTCGCGAAAACAAGAAAACGAAAGAAAGAACCCCCCAAAAAAAAACGAATCAACGAACGTCCGGAGCAGTTGTCGTTCGGGGGGGGCGTTTCGCTAGATTTCAAAGTTTGATCGAGTACACGCGCAGCGAGAGAAATCGCGCGCGCTCTCGGCCCTCGAGCGAATCACATTACCAAACGCGTAAAGTTCCCACCCCGTGAAATCTGCCTTCCTCCACGAGAACAAAGCGTCAAAACAGAATTAACGAAGGAATCTCGGGAGAAGACCCAAATTCCCCATCCGTGAAATCCGCATCCCCCTCGACGGGCGGTGGGTGGGGGCGACGCACACAACTCGAAACAATTTAAACGCGCAAACTTTGCAAAATTCACTCCCACCGCTCCCCGTCGCTGTCGCTCTTTAACAAAGGAGTTACCGAGTGGTAAAGAGGAGGGGGGGCGACGGTAACGTACATGCAGCGTCTTCTAAATCACCCCCGCATCCAGGGAACCCCTGTGTACTTGTAATTTCCTCGCAACGACAACTTTGCAGCTCGCGCTAACTTTTACGCGTAGCGCGATAATTTCAGATTTGTCTTTCGATTCTGAAGCTGCAACCTCAAACGGGACACCGGGAAAGAACGGAATGATCATTCTATAGGAGAGAGTGTATATTTTTTTGTTTGAAGAATTGTAGTATTTGGCAAATTGCGCTACAACTAATCGTATTACAGTGGCACGATTCTTTGAACCTCGCGGTTTGCCTGGTCCCACGTGATATACATATGTATTGTCGAGCTAATTGCTTGTATGTGCGTGTCCTCTGCATGCCCTTCGAGAGTATGCCTGTTTACAAAAGTATCAACGGTTTACCATCGTGGTTCAGTTCGCCTCGTGCTCTATTCAATGTAACCTGTTATATGCAGTCTAATTAAATACAGATTTCTTTTTCTTTCGTACCGTTAAAGAACCGATTCATCCTGAACCCAATATTTTGGGAAATCACATCGATCTGGAGTGTACCTAATCCGACGGCTCACGTTTACCGTGGAAAGTGCAACCGACGACGACACCGAGGAAAATAATTTCAGGCCAGCAATTACAATCCTGTCACGATCTCTGCACCGTCTGTCTATAAAGTCCAGACTCTCCCTTCTCCCCCCCCCCCCCCTCCCTCCATTCCTCTCCTCCAGCATCCCTCTTTCCTCTTCTCCCGATCACCCCCACCCCCACCCCCCTCTCGCTTTCAATCCCACCCCTCCGGCAACTCAGTCGCATCGTCTTTTGTAACTCCATCGCCGAGCGAGAATCCAATCCCGAGGGGGTAGAGAGAACCGTTGTTGCCACTCGTATTTCCCGCGAGGTGAGACCGATGTAGGGATAAAAAGGAAACACCGGAGAGGTTCTGCCGCAGACACGGAGAGGGAAAAGTCGCGGCGGAAAGTCGTGGAAAGTCGTTTTATGCCAGCGGTGTGACGTACCCCCCCCCCCCCCCCCTCTGCCTGATGACCACAATTGCTTTCTTACGCGTCGCGACGTACCGCGGAATTGCCTCGTCTTTTCCCCTCCCCCCGCACCGATTCCCCACCGGAAATCCTGCGTACATATTTCAACCGGTGTAACGAAAATTCCCAGCTTCCCGCATTTCCGATGGAAACGTGAATTATTTCTCGAGGATATTCTTACCGAGCGGCGCGCCGTCTCGCGCTACCAAATCGTAATAAACTCCGCTCGCTATGGAAATTTTCATTCCGTCCGTCTCCTCTCGAATACGAGTACAAAAAAAAATATATATAAAGATGTCTGATCGGTAATATTCTCACGATCCAATATCTTCTTACCGCGCGCGCCCATCGCTCCGCGGAGTTTCCTTTTTCACTAGGATTAAGCTTAACGCATTCAAGCCTCCGCTGTAAAATATGCGATATCTCTACGCCGACTGGTGTCCTTTTTCTATCCTTTAGAAAAATGTCGTTCAAAGTTAGTTTTATGACAAACCAGCCCTGCACGCTATGTCCAGCATTTACTCGAGGAACCGAAGAATTGTTTTCTGCACTTTCATTTCAGTTAAACTGTAACCACTTACGAACATATGGTATTGAAGTGCATAACCGAGTGTCCACCGGTGGACAAGTCGCCCGACGAAGTATTTAAAAGTTCACCCGCAGGTAAAACAAGCTTGTGTAGAACGTGTTAACGTTCAAGATCACATAGATTACATGATCATCAACGTTCGAGATCAAAAACAGTTTGACGATCTGCGTTGAAATGTCCTTCGAATTTTAATCGACAACGTCATTATAATTGCTCGCGTTACACCGAGTACCTACTTATCGCTCATGGATTATTACCAGAAGCCCGGTCAAAGGTGACACCTACTCGCGCGCGACGAACGCCATTACAATACCAAATTCACCGATGTTGCGCATAGTTCTCGCGATAATTCGCATAATCGTGCGAATATAATCGAGCGCGGCACGATGTACGGGCACTCGTCGATCGGGGCGTTACGCGCGGTTTACGGGGGCCTCGCGGGTGAGCGTAATGCCGATAAATACGGGACGCAATATTATGGTTGATTCCCCCTACGAACACGGTTTATGTACTCGCTCGGCGAAACCTCCGATAATTTTATTCACCGTGTTTCGCGCACCGCTATCGATGTACTCGCTCTCTCGATCCTCCCCGTGTCTCTATGCGTCATTGACACGGTCAGTCACGGGAGATCCAGAGATCCAATAAATTCGTTCGCGTTAATTAACCGATAATAATTGAGCCCGCCCGTTATTAATAGCTCTATAGGCCAGAATTCTTTTGCTCGACTATAAACGAATTTATGTAATGTCAAATCAACAAATATCTACCTATGGATGCAGGTTAAAATTTTCTTTTCTTTTATTTCTTTTACTTTGACATTTTAGGTTAAAGCTGATAATCGTTACGAAGAATGTCACTGGTGTAAAGTGAGGTGGGTTTTCTCAAATAAATTTAAGTTGTTCGGGATGAGAATATATTGATACTTTATGTAGCCAACCACTACACATCGCACCCGAAAAATACTCTTATGAAAGAATCCCAACGGTGGCTTCCGGTGACATTGTCTAACAAGTCGTGGAAATGAATTAAATTATTTAATAAAATATGGATACGTTGGTACGTGACTCGAAAGTTACACGAGCTCATGCACCAGACGACGGTAACCTATGACCCGCGGGTCCCCAACTGACCCACTTGAATTCCGCAAATAAACTATAGTATACAAAAATAAATTATAAAACATAAACATGAAATGAGCGCTTTGGGAAAATATAAATAATACAATCGACATACGATTAATTGGCCCGAAAAGTCTACTTAACACATTGCATGCAGGAAACGTACTTTTACTTTTTTTGCAGTCTATCGCTAGAGCGCGGATCACGTAAAAGTACGTATTTAGTCAATTTGTGCCGGTGAGCGGGTATCGTATAAATACGATTGACATCGTAAGTGCCAGAAAAACTGTCGTTTTTTTCCCATAATCGTAGAGCATAGGTACCTATATGTACGTGTACAATAAAAAAAGCTTCGTCGAGAAAAACGAAGTAATTATCGATTTCTTCCGATTCTACCGAATGACCAAACTCCCGCGAACTTCACGAAAAAACACCCAGCCACGCGCATAAGTCCGCGACGAAATATCCCAACGTGCAATGTGTTAATAACCGCATTTCGGCTGACTTTGAGCCATGGCCAAAAAAGTTTCCCGACGTGCACCATAGAGGGAGGTTAACGGAAACGCTTTTACGCGGGTGCCACTTTCGAGATAAAAAAAAAAAGAAAGAAATCGATAAATATGCGAACGACCGGGTCGTATTTGTCGGTGTACCCCCCACCCCATCAGTCGGCATTCCTGGGGTTTCTCGCGCGAATTGTCTGGGCGCACCGGTTATTATAACTCGAAGGCGGCGAGTTTATATCGAATTTCGCATTAACTCGCAGACAGGCATGGAATGGAAGTGCGCGGGGCGGGCATTGTCGATCAACATTATGCGCGGCTTATGGAGCCTGAGGAATGTGAACAGAAACGAGCTCTCGTTGCAGCACGATTGCTCTTACCGAAAGTAATTAGAGAGCTCTCTCTCTCCGATCTTACCGTGCTCACTACGGGAATCTTGGGGAAACTGGATTAACTCTGCTCGTTTCCTTGAATTTTGTGCGTCTGAAAGATGGCGGTCAGCATTTGTTTCCTTCGAGCCCCCACCCTCCCCTCCTCTCCACGCGTTTCCATAACTTCGCCGTTTACGTTGTACTCTATTATTATTATTTAATAGGAACTCCGGCTCGGCTAATTAATTACTGTTTCTCCCCCATCCACCCTCTCTCTGGTTTGGTCTGTGGGGTGGGATGGGGGCGGTGGAGGGTACACGGAATACAGTCGGTTAAATATCGCTAGGAATCGTGCAACGGAAATACGCGTTACGAAACGAGAGCGTTTCCCGCTACCCCTTGAAATGACTTCGCTCGAAGCGTTAAAAGCTTTCCAAGTTCGACGCTCGTTGCATCGATCTTCCTCTATGAACGTCAACGTACTCGAAACCCCGTCGCTGCGTCGTCGTCGTCGGTCACCGGAAAAAAAGAAACGAACAAAGGCACTCGATTCACCGTCAATCGATCCGCGGTGTCTCGATACCGTTCTCCGGTTTGCATTCAACGCCGGGGCGCGACGTCGCGTCGGTCGTTCGAAGAGTCGACGGGAAAGCAAAAAAAAAAAGGAAAAACTTTCTTCTCGCGCGTCGCGCGCCTCTACTTTTGCGAGAGAAACGTTTGCGAGAGAAACGTTTGCTCACTTTTGGTCCCTTCCCTCCGGAAAAGAGGGAGTAACACCGTTGCGAGTGGAGTCGAAACGACTCGTTCGCGGTTGGCGCGACGGTTGAAAATTTGCGAGGGTCGGTAGATTTGCGGAAACGAATCTTCTCGTCGACCTCGAGGCGATTACGAGGCTCGAACGCCATTTCGACGGTGAGCGAATTAGTCAAAGGACTCGGGAAAGGATTAACGAGTTTGACAGGGTATTAAGGATTGAGCAGTTCCCCGGGTAGATTCCGATGTTCAGTTTGAAAGAAACTCGCGAAACGTTATCAGCGGAGTGACAAATCGAAAGTTTTAATCTACGAAATCCCGTGACCGTGATTGTTCTGTACGTACGTCTGTCTTTGTGATTGGTACCAAAAATTAATGATTTTTATTGAAAAGTGGAAAAATAGCGGACGTCTCTACCTTTCAAAATCTAAAATCGCGCGTTTTTCGGGGTCGTATTTTGTAATAATAAAGTACGACATTATTATTTTTATAAAAAGTGATTTTGGTAGGGACGGCAGCCAGTAGAGTGTGGAATATCCTGTAAAGAGACCCGCCGCACCGAATAAACAAATTTCTACTCCCGCCGTGTCACGATTTTTTCACTCGGCGGGTTTAAAATCTCAAAAACTACACGAAGGATTGGTCTTACATTTTTCGAAAATTTTAGAATATCACAAAACCCATTCCGCACTCCTTTTCAGACCTCGAAATGTTGTAACTTTGTCAATTTCTGCAATTTAAGCATACAATTTCGGGAATGCATTCTTTAGATGTTATACTTTATAAAAATAACAAGAATGAGTCTACTAATCGACTGAAACATTGATATAAATCACTACTATAAATTAATCTCAGTTTTGATTTTAACTTGTTTCTGACGACTAGAAAATACCGCCGATCTCTTTATGATAGTGATTTATACTTTATAAAAATGCAAATAAAAGAATCGATTTTCTTTTTACCCATTCACGAATAGATAGATAGGCCCTTAGATCGCACGGTAAAATTTCGAGTTTTCATTCTTGCCCGGGTTTGCGCTACCAACGCAATTCCAGCAACACCTTAGTCGAGGCTCTCGTGTCAGCGGCGCAACGCGGCGTCCGATAAAAATCCACAATGGACATGTCGGGGACGCAAAAAAATATCTATGTATGCGCGCACGTATGATATTCTCTCTCCCTCTCTCTCTCTCTGAACACACTCGGAGGACGACGATCAATCTTCGACCGCGACGAGCCGCTCGAAAGAAACTCGACGAAGGCAAAGGCCGCGCACCGTCGGGGTTAATACGATTCATCGAGACCCGCTGACAACGCGCTTCGAGGTCACTCTCCTCGTTGAACAAAAAAAAAAAAAAAGAGGATAAAGAAATTCTCGAGAAGTTTTCGAATCGCGCGGAAAACGTCGAAGCGAGTGATATCGGGCGTTTCTCTCTCCTATTTCTGGAAGCGTTAATAAATCGTTTGGTTTATCTTCGGTTTCTTCATTGTTTAATCCTCGGTACGTACTTCAAAGTCTTTTCGCGGTACTCGTTTCTCTTTTATCCTCCTCTTCTTCTTATTCTTCTTCTTCTTTTTCTTAAACCTTCTCCCTACCGGGCCCCCGTTCCTTTCTTTCTCCTCGCACCGAACGATTTCACGTTGCAGCGAGCTCGAGGCAGTCGAGGTACCGACAATGCCTCTCCGAGCAACAAGTACTCGAACTACTTTAACGAAAAGGAGGGAGAGAGAGAGAGGGAGAAGAAAGAAATATCTTCAAGAAGCCTTTGTACGTCCTCGTTGTTTCGTGACAGAAATAAGTGCCTTTACCACCAAAGGCGTCCCGTCGGCACTCGCGTACTTCGGGGAAACCAATTGGTTAACCGAACTTCCCTCGATTCGATTCTTCCGCGACAAAAGGGAAACCCACGATTGAAATTCTTAACGCGTCGCCCATCATGACGCGTCGCGTTTGAATTCCATCGCGGGATCTCGGGTAAATCCTTCTCGGGTTAAGGAGGACGTACGCGAGATAACGTCTAATCGGTAACCCTTGGCCCGTAACCATGAGCCTCGGGATTCCTCTCTTTTTTTTTTTCTCACGGAACGATGTACCCTCGAAACGTTCTCCTCGCCAACTTCGTTCCAGATTTCATTACTATTCAGGGTCATGGGTAAGTAACGCGATATTTCCGTACCGCGTGAACTCGCGTTTTCCCGATATTTCAATTATTGTGACTTGGAAATATCCACGGAGCGTTTTAGAAATCGATGTATACTTAATCTGTCACCAATTATCTCGTGGAACTACTATTTTCTGTATCGTTGGGTATTCTTATGATAATTCACGATTCATCGTGCAGGTACGTGCGATTCAGGGTTCGAGAGAAGTGCCTGTACGTATTTTTATCGTAAAATTAAATAAGCAATCGAATGTTCGTTGTTCAAATTGGAAACAAATCTAGATCATGCACATCTCCGAAAATATTTTTCAGTAGAATGGAAATTCTATAATTATTTCGTGATCAGCGACCCGAAATACATTTGATAGAGTAAAAAAAAAGTTTGGAGATCCGCAGATCTATAGATGTGCATGATCTAGATTTAAGCCCCAAGTTGGAATCAGGGCAATGCTCCAACCTGCTGTTTTTTTTTTTTTGCTAAATCTACTTTAAAATTATTTTTCCCATTAGCGCAAATTTGATAAAACGCAACGCACATCCTTATCCCTTCCTTCGAGCGTGTATCCGCGAGCTGACGTCGGCGTGAAAATATTTAAATACGTTTCCACGAGACGGCGTAAATAACGCGTTACGCGAGTCACAATTAAACACCGGGGTTACCATAAAACCGGCGATAAACGGCCGCGTACCGTGTGTACGCGTTACGAGCGCGCGCGAGACGCGTAAGGGACGAGGAACAGGAAAGTGCAAACAGGAACCTGACGTAACTCGAGTTCGATCCAGCCATTCCCGTTAAATTACACCTTCTCCCGGTTCGGTACACGAGTACCCGCGTAAGCGAGCTCGTCGACATGAGTTACGAGTACCGATACTCCGGGATCACCTGTACGAGAATCGCCCTATAAGTAATCTTGCCCCGAGAATAATAGTCGTCCGTGGAAGTGCCCGCCATTAATTGCGTGGCCTCCCCGGGATGGATTATTCCCGAGGAATGTGTCCGCCTTATTGGCCGATGACGCGTTACCGGGTCGGAAATAGAGATGAATAATTTCGCGTCGCGAGAGGGAAAAGCGTAGTGGCGAAACAGGTAGGAGAAACGCGTGAATCGCGAGTGACGATGGACGGAAAAAGACGAGTGTCGGGGAATAACGCGGTCGTCGGAGAGGAGTTTCCCCATGGAAAATAAAAAGAAAGGAAGAAACCGGGAGGGGGAAGGAAAAGAAAGAGCGGTAGGGTCAGAGTCGTATCTCGAGTGCCGGGCAATTTATACCTGTCCGACGGTGAAGGAGATAAAGACACGAAACTCGAGACATCTGATTTTAATAGAAACGAGGCGGGTCCCGTGGAAAACAAAAGGAAAGAACGAGCACGGCGACCGCGAGTCGTCGAATGGGGGGGAGACACGGGGAACGCTCGGTGATCTCATCGGGATAAAGATCTTGAGAAACGCATCCGGGGCCAATCTATTCTGAAACTAATATCTCGTCGGATCAACGAGAAGCGTCGGAACGCTCCGGTCGATCCCCCCCCCCCCCCCCCTCGTGGGACCGATCGAGATTCGCGTCCCGTAGTTTCGGTAAATTTCCGAAAAATAATCAACCGAGCACCGACCGCCGACAAACGACGATTTTCAATTTCGGCGCCGGAGCGTCCAGCAATATTTCAGGAAGCAAAAATCCAATTATCGGTGAAGAAGAGGGGAGAGTGGGGAGGTCGAGGTAATACAAACGAGGTCCGGGGAGTGATATAAATGGTTTTCTTATCGAGAAGTCTATCGATAATCGAATATGGTGGACCAGGCTCGTCTCCGCAAACCGATTCGCGTGTACCTCGCCGGAACGCTTGAGTTCCTCCGCGCTCTCGCTGCAAAAAGGAACAGACGAGAGAAAAGGCCAAACGAGAGAGAAAGGAAGAGAGGGAGAGAGGGAGAGGGGGGTGGGGTGGGGGGGAGATCTGGTGAGTGGATCGGCGAGTTGGAACAAAGGGAACTCATAACCGCTGTTCACCGTCGGCTTCTCGAGGCTGCACCGTTGGTGCCTTGGGTGATTATTCCACGAACGGAGAACGGCAATTGGTCGAGGGGTACGATCCTCGAACGTAATGCTCGAGAGCCACGAGTTTCGATAATAATTGTTGCATCAACGGGATATGCACCGTCGGACCCGGGCCCGAATGGGGCGTGTACAAATAATGAACAGTATCGATTTCCAATCTTTTTCCCGAGCCCCCTTTTACCGTGGCCCCTCGGTCTCGCCTTTGAAGCTAGGATCGGACGAGCCCCCCCCCCCCCCCACCATTCTCCACACTGTCCCGCTTTTCGTTCGTCGTCGAGGCGACGGAAGATCGTTGGTCGAAAGCTCGAACTTCTTTGAACTATCGACCGGACGCGACGAGTCAACCTCGCGCGTTAAAACCAATCCGCGATGATTATTTAACAATCTAAAGGGCATGCCCGCCTTAAGGCAGGGTTCAATTAAATTTCATTTACGCCTGCGTTCAAAATATTTTAGCATCTAACAGGCAACCATGCCTTTTGTCATTGACATTACCTTCCACTGATATATGTACGATCAGTTTGTTGTTGGAAGTCCGCCAGTACAATGCTAATAATTATTGCGCAATTTAAAAAAAAACGTAATTCGCCTGTAAGAGGGTTAAAGAGAGAAACTACGAGAGAGAAGGATGCTCCCGTTTGAAAAATTCTTGTATCCGAGAAAACGGAGAATTTTTCGGAACGCGTCGATTTCATTATCAGTGGCAGATTTTTCTATTCGATCCTATCTCAAGAGGATTCTCGGTATACGCGATCGGTGATGGTTGCCCGTTGTTTTATCGCAAAATTCAGGAGAATGTTTTTGGTAGAAGCGACCAGTTACGTTGATTTCAAGGAAGGTAGACGGAGGATCCTGGAGCCCCTCGAGAGTCGTGCTGGCGTGAGTCTGCAGATCCTCTCTCTTCCCTCTCTCTCTCCCTGTATTCTCGTGCCTCTCCGTCGCACCGTACGGCAGAATTCGTAGTACGCGAGAGCGACGAGGTAAGCAAGAATCGTCGAGAGCGTGCATTAGTCATCGTCAGAGAAATCGAGGCAATAGCTTGGCAGAAGAGCAAAAAGGGAGCAACGAGAGCACCGACGAATGTTCCCTTCGTCATCGACGGAAAACGTTTGGACGCCGAGAGAGACCCGGTTGAGCTCTCGCTGGACGCTAACAAAGCGTCGCGACGCGGATGCGTCGGTTCGCTGTGCCTAAAGAATGATCAATCGCGAGGAGTGTTTTTACCGTTAGTGTTTCAACGTTATTCGCGTTTGCGGAAAAATGAAAACCTTTGTTCGACTCGTTACGCGCAAGAAACTTGAGGTGAGCTCGCCTCGCTTAATGGATTTTAACGATAAACTAATCGATAGTTCACGTCGTTATTTTGTACAGAGTAATTATTTCGCGAGAACAGAATAGGAACTTTGCGGCCGAACGAAACGAGAGTTTCAAAAACCGTTTGTTTTTTTTCTTCTTTCTTTATCGTAGATATGATAAAGAGAGGTTGGGCGAGAGGAATAGCTGGGATAACTTACGGGCTAAAAATAGAATGAGATAAAAAAAATATGAAATACACCGGAGCGGCGCGTAGTCATTTCGTTTCTGCTTTCGTTGATTTTTCGGTCGTGGTTTTAACGAACCCACGGCGAATCCGACGTTCCTCTTCCGATCCGCGCGAATGCGACGGACTATAAATCATTAGTTTAATCAGTTCCGATCGAGCGAGTGAAATTGACACGAAGCCCGTATCGGCCGGGTGAAACGAATCGGAAGTTTTTATCCCACCGATAATGAAATTTACTTTTCGCCCGATGGAGGTTTAAAACCGGATCATTGTCGCCGTTGTCGTTCTAATTTTTTTCCACCGCATCCCGACACGTCGTTTTCCGCGGTAAAACGCGCGTTATCGCGCGGAAAGCGCAGTTACGTGACAGATTACGCAAAAACATTCGGTCGTCGATTCCCAAATGAACGATTCCACCACCGTGCCTGTCCGTCGTTTATTTCGCTCCGAATGCGGCTTTATACCTTCCGTTTGCCGCACGTTTCCGTGAGGTGCACAGCGAAACGTTAAATTAAAAACGTTAAAATCAGATATTACAAACTTATCTTTTTTTTTCTTATTATCGTACGTATGCAGTTTGTTAGAAACAAGCCCGATCAAGGTCAAGATCAAGATCGATGAGTTATTTTTTTATGTTCGTTGATGAAAAAAATGATACACTGGTAAAACACCTGAGATAAGGCAGAAAAATTGCAAAACGACTTATGAGGTGCATGCAACTATCGCTGCCCTGAAAATACACTCGGCAACAAAATTAGCGCAACAGAAATTTACATCAAAAATTTGCCCAAATTCAAACAAGCATAACTTGGCGAAAAAAAATCGTACGGACTTAATTTTTTTTTTAATTTGCAGGGAAAAGTCCATATTTTGCGATGATTTTCATGGCAGTTACGAAAAAAATTCATACTACCCCGTGGAATGTGTCAAAGTAGGAAATTTTTTGAAGGCGTAACATGCCCTTATTTTTGGACGAATGACGAGAGGGGGGATGGCTAAATTTAAAATCGAACAATGGTTCCTTAAAGCACAGACTTCACCCTTTAAAATGGAAGGAAAACCGTTCAGGTATGGCAATTTTTCACGGAGTTATGCTTGTTTGAATTTGGGCAAAATTTATATGTAAATTCTTGTCGCGCTAATTTTGATGCCGAGTGTACATGCGACTAGCGGCAGGTTAATCGAGACCTCGCGAGAGTTCATTCGTTTCGACGGTTCGACAAATTCGCGGTGGGAAAATTTCCGAACTGTTGAGAAGATGAAAACGGTAGAGCGGAGGGGGAACATCGACGGAAATCGTCGGGACCGACGAGATCGAGAAAAGAAGTAAACGCGAGCGGAATCCGCAAAGTTCGAAGACTCGAAGTTCCGTGGCAAAAGTTGGTACTTTTAGCGGACGAAGTTAACGGCACCGAGGTGACTAAGAAATTTAACCGCGATTCCTAACAGGACGCGATTTATCGGCAAACGCTTCCCCGACTATGCGGCTGATCGAATTCGTCGCGGTTCAAGCGTGAAACGAATCGAGGTCGTTCCATGTATTATTGACACGGGAGAGGAGGAAATTTTAATTCGTCTCTTTAGAACTCCATTGCGCACGTTGCACCTCAAACATTAACTCCTGGGGACATTGCGAACGTTTGAATCGTACGATTGTTCGTTTCAAAACATTTTTGATCAAAAATTTGAACCGACGAAAAATTGTCCAGCATCGTTCATTTTTCTAACGAACTAATTGTTCCACAAGACGCTCAATTTTGAGAGGAATTTGTTTCCTCGACGGTGCGACGCGCGTACCGAGTTTCGCGAAAATCGAAAAGCACGGAAGTTAAATCTCTAAACGCCTCAACGTTGCTTCCGAGAGAAATCTTCTTTGCTAAAGTTTGCGCCTCGCGTTCATCTTGTGTTAGACGTAGTTTATTTCGCATTGCAGGCATCGAGAAAAGATTCGGTTAAATCGCAAAGGGCAAAGTCAAACTGCAGGAGAACCTCTCTCTCTCTCTCTCTCTCCATCTCTCTCGGAACGGAACTTTGTACCGAGTAAGAGTACCGGATCGCGTGTACGACAAAAGGAAAATACTGACGCCGCCGAGCGACTTGGCTATCGAACGAACGTTTCGAGATCAACTCAATTTTGAAAAATGTTAATTCAGTAGGCAGTGATCGAAATCAACGCACGAGCCACGAAACGCATTTATCCGACGCCCGTCACAGCTGCGATGATTCTCAACCTATTTATATCCGGGGACCAATGAAAATGAGAGATACGTTTCACGGAGGAAAAAAAAAGTCGCTTTCCAACAGTATTTTCCGTATCAGTTTATAAATCCAATATTTCAAAATGAAAATTCCGTAGTCATGGGTATTTGTAACCCCTTTACGCTTTTTACGCCGACCGTCAATTGAATATCGTCGTTACAACGCATTTCCGTTTGATCAGTATAATATTACAAACGGAATGATGTAGCAGTTAGAATAATGTATATCGCGTTATTCCGGACCGTTTTCCGGAGAGCAGGGAGAGTTCAATCAACGCGGCGATCATGACGGCCCTGTTACGTAACATTAGCAGTTGCAGTTAATGGAACGATGGATTACATTTCAAACCACCCCGTCCCCGTCATTTTTGTTCCGACGTTCGATTCAAAAATTTTTGCGTATCCAATATCCCTGCACGCGAAATCATCAACGCGAACATTAATTTAATGGACGGATTAATGGAACGGGCGAGTGGTTTTTTTTTTTTTTTATAAACAATTTTACGGTTAAAGTATCGTCGCTAATTGTAGCACCAGCGTTCATCGTCCGGTATTAAATCACGACGAACGAAGATATGCGGGGTGACCGTATTGAAATTTCACGGACAATAATTTCCTAAAGTGTCAGTTACTCGAAAAAGTGTCTCGAGCGGAACATATTTCGTTCGCGAAGGACATCTTACCACTGCACGATAAAGTAAACGAAATACCCACTCGAAATATTTTGCAGAGTAACAAACAATTAAGGAGATAATTGGACGTAAATATTCAAAACGGACACCCTGTATCCCCCCACTCGAGCTATGAATTCAATTGCCCGTCACGTATCATCCTTTTCAATCTCGAACTTTGAAGCACCACTATTCCCTCCCTGAGATTGAAGTGAAAACTTCAAAACCAAAAATCCAGCGCAATCGAATCGCAAATGAAAGGAAGTCGATTGGCTCTGCTTCCGGCGATCTATTTAGAACTGTTTCCACCGAATTATAACCGACCCCTCGGCAGTTTATTTATTACTCGCACACTCGCTGTTTAAAAACCATTGATTTTATTTTTCCATACACGCCCTCCTCTCTCGTTGCCGATCGAATCAAAACATTGCCGACGTCTACGCACCGTTACTTTTCGAATGGAAAGCATCGATATCCAGGGTATCGACGTTAAACCCATCGCGAGTTTAGAAGCTCCGCGGCGATCGTACCCCTCGATTCGGAACCCCGGCGATCGTTTTTCACCGGGCGAACGGTTCCAACAAATCACGCGCTTACGCGTGTAACACGTGTAAACTCGTCGACACGCTCACGCGCGACCGATGCTGCCCACCTACGGCCTCCACCCACAGGAAGCGGCATACTCCGTTCTGGACATCCGGCCACGCTTTTTATAGACAGGTGGTTATTCCTATCCTCTCTCTACATGGCGTGTACACCCACGCGATATCGTCGCCACGAGACTCGGTTAAAATTGCGCTACAATTACGGTGCAACCTGCTAAAGAGAGTTCGATCGTGTATCGGGCACATCGATCGTTGCCTCGTTTATTTTTCTTTTTTTTTTCTCTCGCGCTCAACTTCCGTCGCCGCACGCCCACTCGTCGCTACGTTTGTATAACTCGTTCGGTTTCTTCTTTTTTATCGTTATCCTGATCTTTAACCCTTTGATACGTAGTCATTTTTGAATCGCGCGGTATAAGGTTACTGCGTAGCCGTCGTAAACAGATCTACCGCCTCGATCGCGGCGTTGCCGACGTCACGCCGTTGATGACGTAGCGCCGATGTTCGGTGTGGTCACAAACGATCGAACGGGGCCCGGTTCGGCAACGAATTTATCTTCGATACATACACTTATTTTATTAAACACTGCCACTCTTGATTCTGACCTTCTCGGTCATCCTCTGAAACTGACTCTTCCCACAATACATTTAGCTAATGCTATCCGCAGGGACCATGGACACGCAATACACGTGCGACGATTTTCTTTAGCCTGAACTGCCGATAAGGGGAAGAATAATTAATCTACCGAGAATAACGCGTGTACTTGCGTTCCATGCACGTGTCCAGCGATAGCGAGGATGAAGCAGGGATGATAACAAATGTAATACAACTGGATTTAATGAGTACGCCAACCATTAAGCGCTTTATCGTCGTCATCGCGGACTTCGCGGTAAAAAGGATTAGAATCCCACTTTATCGAATCGAGATATCTAAACGAGGGTTATAATTTTGAGCGGAGCGAAACGATGAAACGATAATCTCGCCGTCCAGGAGAAATTGTACAAAAACGTATATTCATTCAAATATAATACCTCGCGTGTTGGAATACTTTTTCGATATTAGAATACCTTTTTTCCGATAAAACCCGCTGAAGGGAGTGGGGAACGACGGATCCTCGAGTTCGGTAAGAGGAGGCTTCTCGCGGATAAAATTAATGTCTGGCTTCAAAAATATCCGCGCCATTGAAGGATTAATAGTCCGATTTCTCGAGCATTCCGATCGGTAGAATCATACAAACGTAGCGAGGCGTCCCACTTTTATGACGAGCCGGAATGGATTTCTCGTGTTCGCCTAATGCCTTTCGGTATTCGAGTATTCCCCTCGCGTGCCTCCCCGGACATTGATCGACGTAGCGCGGATCGGCCCCCTCGGACTCACGCGCCGTCGTGACGTAGCTGGATCTCGATCCGCGAACGAAGAATCGTTTTCGCCGTCGAACGATTACCCGTCGATTGGATAAAGAGAAAAATGATTTACCCTTTAATTACCGGCGATGTCAAAAAGCTGAGCGTGTCGATCGTGCGGATTGGCGACGATATTTAAATATTTGACGCGGAATTAATTGAAAAGCGGCCGGATAAATGGAACCAGGAATATAATACCATTTGGCTTAATAAATCTTTCATTCCCGATGACGCAATTTACTCCGCACGAATATCATAAATGCGTAATTACGCGCGTTGTATAAAGAGGCCCCCCCTACCCCTACCGTGTACACGTAATTATACAAAATATTACGTCGAATTTGCGGAAGCGAGTAACGCGAAACGGTCACACGGAATTGCAAACGCGAAACTATTATAACGGTTTCGCCGATACGCGACGTCGAAGGGACACCGTGGATAATTGTTTGGTAATTTTTTCGAAAAATAATAAGATACCGCCCGACAACACCGCGGGAGTCGGAGTTTACGAGTTCGTGCATATTACGTGCACGCGTTATTATTCGAGCGAACGTACAAACGCAGCTGTCTGGCGCAAACGTCACGTGCAACAACGTGTCACTGACCGGCCGACATTTTTCGTTGAAATTTCTCTCTTTCCTGGATGCAACAGGCGGGGACGTTTCTCGTATCGCGGCGGGGACAGAGATAGGTGGCATTTTTACAAGGGAGAATGAAGAGAAAAAATCGTATTGGTCGAGACGATGCACGAGACTTGCACGGAATTAACGAAAACTCTGATAATACGCTTCCGATGCGAAGATTATTATTTTGTAATTCACAACGAGGTGGTTGTGCAATAACTGAACTTCTAAGGTTTAACGAACCGAAACTTAAGATTTTATTTCTCAATGTAATATAACAATTCTGAGATTCGACGTGCGTGTTTAGTTTTAAGACTTGGAGATGTAGATGGTTCGAGATTCGAGGATATTCTGCTTAGGAGTTTGTAATGTTCTCTTGAGATGTAAAATGAACTCTGAAGAAGGAGAGGATCGGTAGGTTTAAGGAATACTATTGTCTACCAAAAAGGATGTGGAAGGGATGATGAGTAAGATGTTTTGGTGGAAAGTAGAAGAGGAGAAGGACTAGGAGTTTGAATGTTGAACTCGGTAATAAGGAGCCGTACACGAGAAAGTGGTGACTCAAGGTCTAAGGGCGATTTTAAAGATGTACAAAATATTGGCTATACTAATCGTACGACTAGACTGTGGATGTTTATGAAAAATGCAGTATTTTTATACTGACTTCAAACGGATTTGGGAAACAAATGCGACCAATACGCGTATAATATATTGTATGTATAAGATAAAATAAAATAATGCATTAAATCATTCATTAAGTGCATAAAATAAGACACAAAATAATGCATTTTGCATAAACATCCGCAGTCTACTTATGACTAACTTACGATTAGGAAAAGGAGGAGAACGAGTCGGTACATTACAATTTATTCGTCTCGATTCGACCGTCGCGATTCGATTTAAAATTGACGGGAAGTTATAAATAGATAAAAAAAAAAGAAAAGAAAGAGAAGAGACTAACGCTACAATCGCGTTTCTTAAGCTTCGACGCGATCTAAGCAAAAAGCTTGGAAAATAATTAAAGAGATTAAAAGGGGAGCAGCGGAGAACGAGTCGGAAGATTCGCGAGCGGAGACTCTTGTCGATCCGATCGCCGATCGAGATCCTCTGTCCGGGATACAAAAAAAAAAAAAAAAGGTGGAGTAAGGAAGTTGCTCCGTGGAATGATTAACGAATGAGCGCCGTACAATCGCAGAAAAGAAGCCGTCGCGCGCTCCTCGCCGTGGCGAAAGTTAATTGCTACGTCACTCGAGCGTGGAATCGCGCTCGTTATTAATTTACACCCCCTCCCGGTCCAGAGTGCTGCCGGTGCCGGGGGGTCGTTAGGAAAATTGAACGTACTTCGAATGAAAAATTGCCGTTTCGTTCCTCGACGCAACGTTTGCGCGCGAGAAGACTGCAACGCTGCCGGGGCGCGGGGGGTGTTGCATTTTTATTTACGTCTGGCCAATTCGAGCGCTGGTATTCCGTCGTTCGCGGGGAGCACAGTGGGAGATTGCTGAGTTTGCCTAATCTTTTGTCGCGGATTCGCGGATAAGCGAACATAATAACCATGGGAATAACGAAACTCTGAGAAAAGAATGTATTACAAATTCTTGTTTCGTTCGTCCCCCCTTCCCCGTTACGCTCTTTCTCACCCTCTCTCTCTCTCTCTCTCTCTCTCTCTCTCTCTCTCTCTCTCTCTCCCTCTTTCAACGGTACATTCGTCAGTTTATCCATCTCTATCGTTCGGCGGAGTTCGGTACAAGGCAAAGTTGAGCACTTCGAGATCCGTCGAAGTGGAAACGACGGGTATTGTGAACGGGCACGAGCATTGTATTTGGATCGCGCCAAAGTCCAACTCGGAAGAATAGTGGAAAAGCCCTCGAGAAACGGAAGTAGCTCGTAAATCGGCGAAAAAGAGAGAAGCTCTTTCCAGGAAAGGTCGTTTAATCGAAATAAACGAACCCGACCCATCCCTCATCCGAACTCGACGATTCTCTTAATCTCTCGATGGATTACGGCGGAATCGTTCGCACCTACGGAATCTTATAATTGCTAGCATAAAAATCGAATATCCCCTCCCCTGCCCCTCTATCTCTCTCTCTCAACGAAAGGGTAATACCACGCGACGTAAACGTAAAGAGAACGATTCTCAAGCCCGAATCACCGTAGAACGACCTACCTGTCGGTTACACACCTTTTTGCCTCGAGGATCGTTCGATTATCGTGGATCCCGTGTGTCCCGTCACCGCGGATTATCCGTTATCGGAACGCGAACGACACTATAGAAAACTTGTATCGAGGAGGAACACGCCCAGCCGAGTCTTAACTTTCCTCGTTTCACGCGAGACAAAGAATCCGGGAGCGGGGGTTCGAGTTAAACTCGCTATCAACGGAGGGGAAAACTTCCACGAGGGATCGGAAGAACCTCGTGAATCCTGCTTACAGGGATCCTGGGGGCCGCGAAGTAGACGCCGCTGCGTCACGTCGGTGCAAACCTGAAGCGTTCTGAAACGTTCGGAACGGCCTGAACCCGGGAGAGTCTTTGCCACGCAAAAACTTACCGCTAGACCGGTTCACTGGCATTGGCACTCCTCTGTCTAACTATAATGTCTACCGGCAGTGGCGCGATCCTAACTTTTCTCATTACTTTCGCATACTTTTCATCGCGCTCTCTCCCCCTCCCCTCCTACTCCTCCTGCCGTCTGATCCGGAGGGTAAACCGTGGAGGAGGAAAAATCGAAAAGGGAAAAATTGCCGGGAATAAATATCGTACGGCGATTCGTCGGTCGCAACGTTAACGTCGTTGCGTCGTACTTCGCGAAACGTGGAGCGTATCTGATTCGTTTCGCCTCGAAATTTCTTCTCCGACGGATCGAAAAATACGATTCGTCGACGTCGAGAAGCTACGCCACTGAAAATGTCCCGCACGGCACCGAAGGGAGAGAGAGAGAGAGAGGAGAAAACGAAGTTTGCGCTCTCCCCGCGAGCACCTTCTCCGAAAGCATTTCTGATCTACCACCGCCGTGTGCCGCGTTTGTCTCCGTCGTTTTTCGCGAGCCGGAACGCGGCGGCAACTTAACGCTTCCTTCTCACGGTTTTCGCTATACGCGAAAATCCCCCCGAGAGTCTGAGAGATAAAGTAACATCCACCTCCTCATCCTCCTCCTCCTTCCTCCCTTTTCCACCTCGACTTCGATCCTTCCGATGCCCTCAAACGACACAAACGTTCGCGCGCTTTCCCAACCGACGGTCTATCCAAGAAGGAACACGTTTTCCGTCCGTTCGGTTATTTACGTTAAACATTTACAACACCATAACCTCCCACCTCCTTCTCTCCCCCTCTCTCTCTATCGTAGCGAGAAACTAACGCAATTTCACCGAAGCCAGCGCGCGGCCATCGCTGGAACCCGACGAGGGGAAAAGTTGCCTTCCGGAGGGGAGGGGAGGGTTAGGCGAACGTTTTCTCGGATATTTATTATTTCGAGAGGAAAACACCGTTAAAGTAACTTTGAAAGTTATCGCGAGACACTGCTGGAAAGACGAGGGTGAGCGCCAATGGCCGTCATACATCCCGATACGCGCGTACGAAGGCGAGGGTGGTGTGGTCGACCGGGGCGATAACGGGTGTCCATTAAAACCGGACGTTCCCCCGTCTCTGACTCTCTTTCTTGGGCGGCTCAATGACCCGGGACCCCTTCCCCCCATCCCCCTCCTTGCTCGAGAGAGCCAGCGAAAGAGGGAACGAGAGCAAACGAATCTCTTCCCGCCGTCGTACTCTCCTCTCCTTTCTCTTCTCTTTATTTCCCCTCTCCGTTCCATCTTTTCGACAGCTTTAATCTCTTACCGGATCCCGCTCGACTCGAGTGGCCCATTTTTAAGTATATACTTGAACTTTGTCACGGCGACGTAACCCCTTCCGGCCGGGGGTGGGGAAATGAGATTCAATGCCAAAAGCGAGACCAAGGGGGATGGTATTTCTCATTTCTATCGCAAGTTCTCTTTGCGACCCTCGCTCATTTCCGCTGCGCTCGGTTTTTTTTTTCTTCCTCCTCCTTTTTTTTTTATTACCCCTCCCAACCGTATCCTTTTCCTCCTTATTAATCTACCCCGGGGTATTTATTTCTACCACGGTCTTCCCACCGCGTATCTCTTTCCCGCATTAATTAGTTTACGCGACACCAAAGTACTCTCTTTATACCGGTCCCTAGGACGAGAGAGTACCGGGCAACGTCGTACGAGGCGTCGCGCGCCTGCGCCACCCTTATTTCCCTTTGCTCCAATGCAAATCGCAATAACTCTTCCAGCGACCGCGTTTACCGATAAAGACTCGTCGAACGGGGCTACCCACGGACAGCAACCACCCCCCCCCAACCCCCACCCTCCCCCCCCCCGTGTCTCCCCGGGGATCCGTAAAACTTCGCTCGATGTAAACGACTTACGAGGAAAGACGGCCCCCAGGATCGCGTTTAAGGGCACCGCGGGTAACGATGTTTACGACACGAAACTTCCTTTCCGTGACGGAAATAAGATTATTCCGTATACCCGGGATTTTATTTTCCTAATGAAACGCCCTTCCCGGGGAAACGCGATTACTAACCTCTCGTGGACCTGGACATACCCCGTCTCTCGATCTCCTATCCGCGCATTAAATTAATATACCTGGATATACATATTTACGAGGTATATTAGAATCCTTTGAGGTTTTGCCCCGCTAAACGCCCGGATTTTACGGGGAAAATGTTTCGCGACGCTCGCCGAGTAGACCGGCTTTCGTCGAGCTGAAAAGTCTTTTGAAATTAAATTTTTTTTTCGCCTCCTAATACCCCTCGACGACTTTTTCCAGGAAATTTTTTACGAACCGCGCCTCCGAGAGTTCAGCGGGTGAGACGCGAAATATAATCAGATCCCCGAAATCGACATTCGAGATGCCCGAACGATCGAACCCTCTGTTCGTTTTTACGCCTGCATCGTGTTTCGATCGAATCGCGTTCCCTTTAAGGTCAATCGATACCTCTTTAAAAAAGTTTAGAAACGGGCTTCACGTCTGCACTATGCCTGTGAGAGAAAGAGAGTGGGGAGAATAGCGTATAAAAAAGCGAAATGAATTGACCAATTCATTGAATCAGAACTTCTAGTTAAACAAAACAACATCCTAGAGTGCGCAAGAAGTCAATCCGGGGAACGTGCGATTTCGATCGGGCAACGTCCAAGATCGGGAGAGATTACTCAAAATTGTGCGAGGGCCTTGAGGTTCAAGTTTGCAGTGAAATTGTGTTATAGTAGATTGATTATTATAGTAGAGTGATTGATCTCTGGATCGAAGACCGTCCCCGCAATTTTTGAACTTCTATCTTTCGTTTAAGACCGTGCGCAGACCCAGACGTTGTTTCGCTTTGTTAGATAAAAGTTATAATTCAAAAAAGCCCTTATTTCTCAACATTTTCCACGCTTCTGACGTCACGAGACGCAAAGCCCCCAAAAAAACGTTAAAAACACTGGCTAGTGTTGATTCCCCTTAAAGCAGGCCCTCGAAGAGTTAGGCCCGGCAGGGGGATGATGGTCTTTATTTTATTTTATTTTTTTCACCACCCGCCCCCCTCGATATTTTTCGACGATATTTTTATGCTCCCCTTCGGTCGCGCTTACATCGTAAAGATGCCTCCCACCCACTGGAATATATCCCCGAACGTCGCCGCCGCCCCCCTACCACCCCCTCGTTTGCTCCACGAATTCCTCCCACGCGGACGATTTTTCTATCATAAAACTCTGATCAATGGAAACGACTCGCCGCGAAACGGCTCCAGAAACGCTCTCCCGCCTCTCGAATGCGCGAGCGCGCCAAGAGACGGAGGAAATTTCTTTTTACCCGCGGGATGATAAAATTATACAACATCGTAAAAACCCTTCCTGATCGGGAGGTAGGGGAGAGGGGGGGATGAGGTTTATAAATCTTTGGGCCATTTTTGAGCGGTGAAATTCAAACGAGAACGAAACGACACGCGTCAGCGTTTAATCCAACGCCGGAGATCGAAACTTTTCAATGAAACGCGGACCCTCGATATCGATATTCTCGAATCGATGCGCGACCAGGGGAATGGAGGGGTCCAGGAAAGAAGGGGGGGGGAGGGATACGGAGGCACCGGTCCAGAGGGAATATACGTCGAAAGTTTACGTCGAGGAGGTTCTCACGATCGGACCACCGGCTCCTCCATAGTCTCGGGACTCGGCAAAAGAAATCGAAACGGAATGGAAGGTACGGCGCGCGGCGAGCCCTTTTGGCCCTCTGGCCAGAGAGACTCTCTTCCTTTTTCTCCCTCCCTCTCCTTCTTTTCGTTCGTCTTTCCACCTCGTCTCCCGCCCTCTCCTTCTCTCCTCCCGGCCCCCGAGACATTCTTCGGCGGCGTTTTACCTGGCTCTCGAAAGCCGCTCGTGGCACACACAGCCTACGTTTCGGGAATATCGCGAAGTAAGTATCGGAAGGGACGAAGGGAGGAAAGATAAAGATACAGAGAAAGAGTGGAGAGAATAAAACGAGTAGTGGAGAAAAACTGTGAGAATACGAGAAAGAGAAGCTAGCTCAAGATAATAAGCTGCTCTCCGTGATCGTTCCGCCTCCTTCCGGACCCTTCCACGCTCCACCCCCACCCCCAAACCCCCCCCCCCTGTCCCACCTCTCGCGCATTATTCCCATTCCGACCTCTCCACGAAAGAGCGTACTCGGCACGCGCGAACGTACTCTTAAGCCGTCTCTTATATCCAAGAAATTCTGCGGGGGGAGTTCTGTCGGCTCTTAAACCGAAAGCCTCGGGATCTAGATCTTCCCCGGCTGCGTCGAGAGAGACTTTCCTGGAAAACGTGTAGCTCGCGCGTGTTTCGCAACTCGCTCTGCTGCTCGTAATACGGCTTGCCCTCGGACGTAAAGTAACGGCCGTCGCACCGCGCAACGTCGATTTAACGCGTCCCACGTTTTCTCCTAATTCGAGTACGCTCGAAAGACTGGCGAGCGATCCAAACGTGGGCCGACGATATTAATATCGCATGATCGATATCTCTCTTTCTCTCTCTCTCTCTCGACTGTTTTCGCGAACTAGCAGCGAACCGAGAATGCAAACTCCCCCCCCTCCATCGCCACTCACGACTCGTACTTTTAAGAAGTTTCTTCCTTTTCTACGTCGAAACAGCCACGGCCACTTCAAACTCAAGATTCGTACGAGTCCGTGGAATCGAGAGGGGAGGCTTCCCCTCGAAAAAAAAAGGTGATGGTGGGGGGGAAGGAACAGACGAAATAAGTGCCTCGGTTCTCCGAGCACGAATTACCTCTCGGTCCCGGTCTCTTACTTCCCCCCTCTCGACGCGAGACGAGACGAAGAGGGAGAGACAGAGTGATACGGCGCTGAAGGAGGAGGACCGAAGGGAGAGACGTCGGAGAGCGTTACCTCTCTTTTCCTCTGTCTCCGCGAGAATGAGAGAGAGAGAGAGAGAGGAGGGAGGACAAGAAAGAAAGAATGGTCGCGCAGCAGAGAACGACCATCTTTCCCTCCTCCCTCCTCCTTCCACCTCGCCCCTCCAACCTTCCCTTTGCGGCTCGGTGTCGTTTCTTTCTCGGTTCTGGCCAATTTCGCCAGTTTTTCGAGGCAATTGAGCGAAATCGCCGTGCCGTGGCGGGGGCACCCCCGTGTACGCTCCTGGTTTCTCCTTCTGCCCCGGAGGTCTTTCCCTCCCCTCGTTCCTTCACCGCCGCGCTTTTCCACCTCCCTCTGCCCCGAGAGTCCTCGCTCGCCTTCGAATTCTTCGTCTCTCCGGGTTTTGTCCTTGAACGTCGTAGGACGTGCCGGAGTTCGAATTCGTGACGGACGCGAACGCGGATATAAGCGACAATGGTCCGCCTTGTGCCGTTATTACCTCGCCGACACTCGAATGGCCGAGGTCCGCGGGTTCGACGCGTAAAAAAAAAAGAAAGAAAAGAAAGTAAAAAAAGGTCTGGTCGGTGTCCTTTTTTACGGAAACTTCCTTCCATCGGGAGACGCGAAATTCAAACTGAAGCGAAGGGCGAAATCGAAATCGCACCGTTGGTTTTTCGTACGAGACTCATTTAATCATTATTCTTTTTTTTATTTTTCATTCGCCGTTTTTCATCGGTGGTATTCTCGAACAAACGACTCGAGGGCTGGAGAAACGTTCCTCGTACCCTCGATAATCCGCTCGCGATATTTATTTCGCGAGTATAGCGCGTTTCCGAGTAATTTTTTGCCGAAAACTCTCCGCGAGGTCGGCGACGCGGAGAGCGTACGGAGGGAGGGAGGGGTAAAACTCGAGAAATTCGCGTTACACGGTTAAGCGTTATTACGTAAAAATATTAAGTCTCGCGAAAGCGCCCCCCGAATAAACGCGGTTAAACGATACGCGTGGACTCGCGAGGGGCGCGCAATCACGGGTAGTTATATTTACTTCAACTTTGTAAACTCTAATTACACGTACAGACGTTGGTGCGCGGAAGTAAATTATCAAAGTTCACTCACTTGGGAAAGCGTGCGCCCCGTATACCTGTCGTATTCACTAAATTCCCGGCAATTCGATAAACAGGAAGTTTCGGGCGAAACGAGCGGGAAACAGTGCCCGAACGGTGCAATTAAGAAGCGGACCGACGGCGATGGAACGATTAGTCGCTGCAAACAAATAATATTACGACGGGTGGAACGCGACGATCGTCATTGGCGAGTGTCGCGGAAAGAGATATCGCATCGAATGAGTTTTCATCGAAATCGGCGTACCGATGTTTGCGATAGACGTTAACACATTGACAGCCGGCGATCTAAAAGGCATTTAAAGCCTGAGCGCCGGTCTTATTCTGATCACTGAATAGCCAAAAAACAAAATTTTAAACATTATATATTTTCGTAAAATAGTACATTTTATTTACAAATTCGTGATATACAAATTAACGGTAATTAAAATTTTAGACAAAACCGAAATTATTAATTTATAATTTAAAAAAAATACAGTTTCTCATTTCATGGTGGATTATTACATATATATAACTACTCAAGCGACAGCCACATAAATCCGCGTTTTAGCGGGGCCGGCTGTCAATGCGTTAAGGTTCATTTCTATTCACCGAAAGACCCCATCGGGAAACTTTCGCGTTGCGCGAAACAAAGAAGATCGCGATTACGCACCTGTCACGTACCTTCGCCCGCACTTGTCTCTCGGAATGATAAATCCACTACCCATTGTCCGATACCCCGAACGACATTTTTCTTTTTCTACCGAGAACCCCCTCAAAGACGCCGTGTCGCGGCGTCGCCTCGGTCAAACGGAAAAAAAAACCGATCGTCCAGCTGAGATAATTAATAATCTTCTCGGCATCGTCGCGGAGGCGCGGTCAATTTACGATACCGTCGGTACGTTCCGCTGTTTCGAACCGTTCGAGAGCGAACGGAAGTTCGTGTCGTCGCAATTTTTCAATTTGAATTTTATCCGACGTCCGGTCTTTGGGAATTGGGGACGAAGAAAATTGAGACACGCTGCCGGTTTACGAGTAATCCGGCGGAGGAGGAGAAGGAGGAGGAGGAGGAGGAGGATCGCGCGACGTTGGTTCGCGTGTTTTCACCGTGCGAGGTGTTTTGCAAAGCGACGCGAGCGCCGCGGCGCGTCTCTCGTGACTCGATCGCGTGTACCGGCTATAATAAAACCTTGCTACGTTCCACGTAACATAAATGTATCGTTAGCCCAGATTGATAGAGGATAGAGGGTCACGAGCATTAAACTTCTTACATCGAGCGTTTAGCGCTGAAAGCGCTGACACGAACCAAAGTGGAAAGCCAAACTTAGATTATGCCAGCGCAATGGTCTTAATTGAAATTCGTGCGGTGAACGTGTCGCGAGATGACGTAAAGCCAATATTTATTATTATTATTATTATTAAATATTCCCATCGGTCATTCGTAATTTGAATTCTCTTTGTTTCTTTCCGTCACGATGCGATCTAAAGACGAGAAAAGACTAAACGAAAATCGATTTATCGATAAAGTTATCGTTATCTAGAACACGATTGTGATATAACTACGGCACTTTATATTGACAATGGTTTCCGAAGAAAATTTTAGCGAGGATCGTTGAACAAATTACCCAAAAATACCAAGACCAATAAATTTGGTGTAAATGCAATAATAAAGCAACCTTTCGTGAATATGGGAACCATAATCCCTTCAAAATTATGAGCGAGATATCTCGCAACCCTTACACCGGTCGTGTAACGCTATTAACGAACGAGACGAGTTACGTAAAAATTAAGGCTTAAATCCAGATCATGCGCATCTCTGGATCTTCGGATCTCCTTACTTTTGTTTTACTCTATCAAATGTATTTCGAGTCGCTGGTTACAAAATAATTATAGAACTTCTATTCTACTGAAAATTATTTCACAAGGAATCACATGTTTGGTTGCTTCAGAAATAGTTTGAAGATCCGGAGATGTGCATGATCTAGATTTGTTCCAAAATGAATAAAAGTAACCGAAGTTTAGATTCCAATCGAAACAATTTCTCCTCGACGTTTCGGACTCTCCGCTCTTTATCGGAACAGATCGCACGGAGTTTCGTGACTGTCAAACGCAAAGAAACGCGATAAACTCAAATCACGATCGAATCACCGCAATTGTACCCCGGAATACGGCCACCGATTCGCAGCGAGTTTGCGGGCAGATTAATATCGTCGTTGGGTTTAGCCAACGTTAACCAGCCTAATGCGATACCGTAGACAACAGGTGCTAATAACACCCGCGGACGCGAGAGCACACGTCGGCCCGTACGCGTATAGCTAACTGTCGCTTGTCACGGTTTACTTCCGGCAGCTAGTAATCAGCGATCCTCGGAGCTTAATTAAGTCGCAGTAATCATGAGCCACGGTTCTCGGATGTACCGAGTTCAAACAACGCCGTTAGGGATGGAAGCTGATCCCGGGGATGAGCTAGGATTTACACCGAAACTACGATGGAGAACGATCTTCCGCGGCGAGTATAATAGCCGGTTGCGAGTTTGCGAAATAATAAATACACCGCTGTCGCGTTTTAATTGATTTACAGGGATATCGCCGGGACGTAATCAAATTTGCGTAACACCCCCCCGCTCGGCCATTGAAACCTTGCGGTGTTTATACGTCGGGATGGAGGAAAATAAAGGGGTGGGTTACAGAAAATTTCCATTGTCGGATTTACCATGGATCGTCTGGCGCAAGACTGCGGATTTTGCGCGGCTGATCTAGGTTCCGTGATAAGTGAAAAAATTGCGTACATGTACTGCAAGGAGATGAGAAGAAAGCAACCGAGGGGGAAAATGATCTGATTGGTTCTAGCCGGTGGGCCCAATTTACTTGAACGGAATCATAGAAACGGGACACGCGCATTTTCGCCACAGGGCTGAATTAAAAATAATAAAATAGTACCCAAGCTTTCGGGGCGTTCAAAGATCTTGATCGATCCTGCTCGTAATTGATAAAATTAATTAACGAGTACATTCTAACAATGAAAGGTATGTCCTGAAGAGGATCTTAAACAGGATCGAAACGTTGACACAGAAAAAATTGTGTGTGAATTAATTCCTACCTCCGAGGCTTACAACGCCAAATGTAACATACTGAATATTTATACGCAAAGGCCTGATACTTACAATTGATGATAAAATTAATTGTTTAATACAGTTTGACCACCACGAAAACCCATATTCTGTCTTTCCGGCAAAGATACAAGGTCTAGTCTCGCTTAATTGTACTTGGCCCGAGACAAGACCATCTCTCTTGATTCTCTCGTATCACTAACCGTTTCAAAGATACTTCCGTGGTTCGTATTTTAATTGCAAAGAGTAGCGTTTCGAGCGAATAGAATCGGGGAGAGAAAAACCGCGGAATCGACGTTAAGCGATGATTTTTAATTAACACCTCGGGGGGGGGGAGTTTGCGTACTCGTCGTTAGCTTCGGTCCCCTCGATCGCAAATGGGAATACCAGTTCGTCGACCATAGAGAAACTTCCTCATCTCGAAGAGGCACAATTAAAATCACTGGAGGCAGAGGCTTTGGTATCGCGCGAACCACGGGGGGGCAGAGCACGCGTAATTCCAGTTCGTTTTACATTCGCGCGGGGGTTTTCACGGGGTCGGGGGCGTTTAGCGATACAGCCGCCCTTTCGGATCACCACTGAAACGGGGCTTCTCCCATTCCCTTTTCTCCCTCCGATCCCACGGGAGCCGGCATTACGGGGAAAATGTGCCACGAACTTGGAATATTCACTGACTGAGGAGCCGCTGAAAAGGGGAAAGCTTCATTGACCATAGGGCTTTCAGGAACTTTGCTCGTTTCCTCGCCCGTTAACTGATTTCGATTCTCCTCCCGGCTCTCCTAAACCCGAGATTACAAACTTTCATAACTTCTGTCCAATGGACTTTAATTCCCAATTCGATTGTTCGCAGTCGAATAGCGGCATCCGCGTAAATTCGACTTTTGTCCACAAAAATCACGAAATAATTAGCGCTCCCTGACGAAGTGTATGCTTAATAAAAATTTCACAGTGAACCTGCTGGTAATGGAATAATTTCCCAAGGACATTCTCGATTCTTAATCTTAAATTCAGAAAAAATAAACTGAAAGCCAGGACGTTGAATTTTATTAGCTACCAAGTTTCTGAGAAATTTGATCACCGACAAGAGTCGAACGTAACCAGTGCCAAAAACGTGCTGTGTGGCTCGTAACTGGACTGCGGACGATCACGCGAGTGCGTATTCTTCGAAAGAGCGGTAAGCGAGCGGAATAGAAATTACTCGTACTCGCCAACGAACGCCAACCGTGTCGCATAATCGATATAGAAAGCGAGCATTCGAATTTCACGAGGAAAATTACTGACACCGTTTAACATCTCTCTTCCACCACTTGTGCTGACTTTGATCCCTTCAACGAGACAAATGTATACGAGTGGAATGAAACTCATAGCGGTGCAAGACTAATTTATATTTTTATTGACGTACGTCACTCTGATTTTCAAACACTGAGCGAACCATTAATATTTTACAGAGATCTCTCCGAGAGGGTGAGAATCAGAGTGACGTGTGTACCAGTGGCCATACATATTTGACTTACACCACTACAACTTTCATTCCCTCGTATATCAAAATTCATTTCCTTCGATGCTCTCTAATTTTGAAATTCTCTACGCAACACGGTCTATGCGATCAAATTAACGCGTATCTATCGGGATAGTTACGTTAAACAATTAAGCGGAATGTGACTACGCACCCGAGATACCTCGTTACCTCTACTCTCGGTATCGCGCTAAAAGGCCCTCCCCTCTGGAAAGGCCCTCGAAGGCCATTTTACCTACACAGTTTCGTGTGGCGTGTCGCGCGAGATTACAGTGGGACTCTCCGCGCGAGGCGTCGCGTCGCGTTGCTTCGCGTCGTCCGGAACGTTTTAAACCGCAGGAGGATCGTTCCACCTTTATTGTTGCACTCCGCACACCGTGCGGCTGTATCTCGGTTCCAGACCGTTCTCTCCGAGATCTCGACCACCGACAAAGTCGCTCCCCCGCCGTCGGTGGCTAACGATCGTTTGAATCCTCGTTCCACGGGAGTTTCGGGCAACCGAAGATCACGTTTCTCACCGCCATGAATCATTCCTCTCTCTCTCTCTCTCTCTCTCTCCCTCCGACATCCCCGCAAACTTTTATTTCATACGACGCGAAAGCTCCGAGGAGGTAACCGCGTCGAGTTCGCGTTTACAATTGCGTTAAGAGTGCATTAATTTTAGATCGAGTCTCCCGCCCGCCCCCCGTGGAAATGCAATTTTAAAGCATCTCGAAAGTTTCGCCCCGGAATTGCATCGAGAGAATGTAATTGAAATACGAGAGCATTCCCCCCGTTGGCAAACGAAATGCCTTCGGGAACGAGGTTCCATTTCTTTTCGCGTTCCATCTCGAATGCACCGTGTACCGGGGCGTTACCATTGATCTCTACACGTCGGTACGAAGAGACAGAACATAATCCACTCATCCCGGAGGCCATTAACGGCTCAAAGCATAACGCACGCCACCCTCTGCCAAACCCCACCCCCCCTCCCCCCCCGGGGTGTTTGGTAACAACGAATCCTCGTAGGGATACGCGGAAGTTCGCGAACGGCCATTACGTTTCCCTTCGCGCCGAGTTGTTAATCCAAAACGCGCCATGATTAATGCCAGTCCGGTCGCTGCCGCGCTTGGAAACACGGGGGTTACGCGTGGAAACTCAGCCGTTAAAACGTTGCCACGTTGGCCATTGCGATCCCCGGGCTTAAAGCTTCGTATACCGGGGCCCGTTATTACATTTTTACTTTTTCAATCTCGGCCGCGTCAAGCTCGGATACTCGGATTTTCCATCGCGTTTACCCGTTTACCTCGCGCACTTTTACGCAGTTTCGTCAAGTTCGTAACTGGCCGGTGCATAAATCTGGTGTTCGTTTCGCCCTGACGCCGCGCGAGCAGCGATTCTATCACGGGTTACCGATTTGGAGGGGGAAATTAACGACGTTAAACTCGAACGCACGATGGATCGGGATTTGAATGATGAGAGCGAGTGAAAACGATTTTTATTCGATTAACCCTAGAACTACTTCTGATAGATCTAGTATAAAATTATTAACTCTTTTGCAACCCCTGCAAGTCTGGTGTTTTCTGCCATTAAATATAGTTTTCAAATACATTTTATTGTCGTTTGGATACTTGCTTCAGGAAAATTATCCACCTTCCCTGTACGGCGGTGTTTGACCGCTCGCGCGTTCTACAACCTAACTGTTGTGTTTTTCATTGTTCAATTATATTCTCTTTGTGTTTACTTTATTTCTAGTAAATATTGCCCTACACGAACTTGTACGTGACTGAGCATTATTCACTTTATAGAAATATATTTTAAACGTGCTTAGAAAATTTTAATGATTTTGGGGTCTCAACGGACCCCAGAAGTGTGGCGCGTTACAGAAGTGGTTGTACGGTTAATAGTTCCCCGCTGCACGACTTACTTACTCTCGATTTTCTTTAAAAAAAAAAAATCTCCCGACTTCGTGACACGGAGGACGCAGATGTAACTCGGCGATGCATGTGAAGCATAATACGTAGTTCGAAAAATCATATTCTCCGCTTCGGAAAATCTGGATCCTACTCGACCCGACTCCACTCCGTCCGAAAATCACGAATATCACTGCTAGAAGAACCAGCGGGGATGAATTAACAAAAAAATGTGCTCGCCCCCTCTCGCCCACTCTGCATTCGGTCGAATAGTTTATTTTCACCAAACAAGAAATTCCACGTAAAAATGAGAATATACGCTCGAAATGACTTTTCTCGTACTCGTTCCGCTGGTTTGCAAAAAAAAAAAAGAAAAAAAAGAAAATAAAGCAAAATTCCATTACCATCGAATCGAGCTTCCAGCGGAAAGGGACGTTCGAAAACAGATTTTTCCATCTTTTTCCGAAGTATTTCCCCCCCAACACCTTTCCGGAATCGCCGAAAGCAATTTTTGTAAAAGCTCGGACGACGCCGCTCACCGCAAGAACTAACGACACATTTTCCGCGCAGAGCCGCCGGACTCCGAGGAGAGCATGCGAGACTCGCATTTTCGCGATCGCCAATGACGCCGACGCAGGGGGTCTACACCCGAAGTACGTAGTTTCGAGGTAACTACTTCTCAGTATCGTAACTCGTGCCTGGGCAATAAGGCCGACCACCTAAAACTGCCGATACGAGGTAGCAATATCGTGGATACGCACACCGCCGAGGCAGCGGGCCGTACAGGTGTGTCGATGAGTACGCCCCAGCCACCTATATGCCTTTGTGGTATTTCTATACGTAACGCCCGCCGGAGCGCCGCAAACGACCGTCATAAATCTCGAGAGGATTTAACGTAATTAGTCTTACCAGTTAGCAGCGAAAGCGTATCAATTATCCCCGCCTCTTCGCGGCGCGTTCGATCATACCCGACTTTCGTTGGATCTCCGCCTCGATCCTCCCTCCCCCTCTCTCTGTTATTTTCCTCGTGTCGATTCCATTTCCCCAATCTTTCCGCGGGAAGGATACACGACGCTGAACTCTTGTTTTTTTTACAAGGTATTAAAATAACGCGTTCCAAAGGAGAAAGCACCGCTCTCCATCTTTATTACACGGTTGATTTATTCTAACAGGATTTTTAAAATCATTTTTCTGTTGGGAGCATCCGCGAAAAACTTACGAGAAAAATGCATTTGACGCGAGAGAGGTTTCTTTCTTTGCGAGCAAATAAGTAAACGGGGGAGAGGGAGTGAGTTGAGTAAAAATAATTTATTAGCTCGTGTAAGACTTTCGAGTGGCATCCGAGCGGTTCATTTTTATAGTCATTTTTATTATGGGAATCGCAGCTTTCTTCGCACGGTTTTTTCGAGAGACGTATTTACCGTGTGAAAAGAGAGTTGGGCGTACTTGCTGCGTCCATCGGGATGAAAATTCTACGTAATATTTTCAAATCTCGAGAATACGTTTCGTCTCCTTCGAATATGTTGGATTTTCTCAAAACTAACTCTTTCGTATCGATGTGGAGCACTGTTATAGAATTTTCGTTTCGCAATGCTGGATTGAAAAATTAATACGCGAAACGCTATTATAAATAATGGTTCTTTAATTCTGCCTCAGCGGCCCGCGAAATATCTCTCTCGCGAGGTTCGCGGAAAACAGAGGGTGAATATTAAACGCTTTGTTTCTGCATTAATTTTTAAAGAACGTGCAATTCAACTTACCGAAAGAGAGAAATTACATTTAGACTTCCGCGCGTCGTTTCTGTCTTCGATTATAGCCGATGCGCCTCGTGACGATCTTGAAAACATCTAATCAATAGAAATTCAATCGCATCGCGTACACACAGCGCTCTTTATCTTCGCTCCTCAGCAAGCGTAAAAAGATTGAGAGCCGCGAGGAGAACAAGAAAATCGAGACAAAAACGCAATGACGCGAGAAAAATACATCCGTGTACACGAAGATCGTAAAACAAAACCTGGATGCATTAATGAATTGAAAGCGGTGGCAAGATTTGCTTACGAAACACGCCAACCCCCCGGTATTCCCTGTTATTTTACGCTCGGCGGTGTAATTCGATTTCAGCAACGAGGAAATGAAATACAATGTACGCCAGGTTAATTCCACAAATGCATCTCTCTCCCTCCAACCCTCCCCTCTCTCCACCCCCTACCGCCACGGTATATCCAAAATGGTGTCTTGATTCTTGAAATCCCACCGTGAACATTTACCCCTCACGGAACCGCCGCGCCGCCTTTCATCGCGCAAATGCACACGTCTAATCCGCAGACAGGGGGTGAACGTGTGTGCGCACGCGTACCGGGCACGACGTTGCATTTACACGATCCTCCTGAATAAATGTACGGGGCTACAAACGTGCCCTCGTCGTACGTACGCGTACACCTACCACTCCTCTGTGTACGTACGCTCGTAAAGCCGCGAGCTATTAACCGTAACAATGGAACGGCCAGAGGTAGGAGCGGAGGGGGAGGGGGGGGGGGGGCCGCGAAACGGAAAGGGGAACCAAAATTTCTCTATTTTCCCGTCGGCTCAAACAATCCTCAAATCCGTGGGCAATTGAAAATCCATTAGCGGGGGCTTCGCGTATGAACGCTTAATATATCCGAGCGTGCGGTTTGTTACGGGACAAAGATTCGATCCTTCCTATAATAGACGCACGGCTATGAGAGTGGTATATTCGAGAAACAAATATCTGTAACGAGACGATGATTGTTAACGTAACGAGGAAGAATTATCTCGTAAACGATGCTATCAAAGAGTAACGGAGAGGTGATTTATGCCCATCCGTGATCTTCGCGTGTTTAGAGCGACGACGCTGGCACGCGACGTCATAGTTTGTTTCGGAGCGACCGAAAACGACGTGATTAGTTTTCTCTTTTTCAACTTCGAAGCGGCACCTTTGTCATTAGTATCGGGCTTCGTCGCGTTTCTTGATTGTACGTAGAATTCGACATCTTTTTGGTTTTTGTACTTTAGTATCTGTTTGGTAACGGCACACCTTAGTCCTTTCAATTAGTATTTCCATGTGTCATTAATATGACATTAGTTGTACCAGGAATCTAGGAGTTTTATTTAAATTAATATATTACTAATATATTACTCATAATTAATATTATATTTTTTAAATTTGTATCAATAATCTGAGCAATCTGAGGAATTTTCAACGTCTTCATCACAATGTTATCAATATTTATGATTTATGAGAGACAAAAATGATGTGCCCGTTCGATTTGTTTGCCAACAACAATAATCCATATTTTCCCGATAATCAGTGTAATTGGGGTGATCCTCAGGATTTCAATTTTACTCGACCGGAGTAAAATTATTAATTACTCGCCCACCGCGAATAATTAAAAATGATAAACCCATCCTCGTTTAATCGCTCGGCGCGTCGAAGCACGGCGCTCTTCGACTTTTCCGGATAGATTTTTCCACTCGGGCCCTGACACCGTGGCCACGAGGTTTCCATCGTAACGAAGGCTTCGCAACCACGGTACGTCGTGCCTTCCGGCAATGCGCGTACTTGGATCGAGCACTCCGGTCCAGAAACACGAAGGAGATTGAGTGAGGTAACCCCCACGTACGTTGATGCTGTTAAAGCGCGTACACTTGCGCGAGATTCTGCATGGGGTTTCCATAAGGGCGCGCTCCATTAACTATAACAATGCCACGGGCGAGGGCAGGGAGGGAGAAGGGTGGACGGGAGGGCAAAATCTCAAGTTCCGAAATAAACCAACGCCGCCATACGAAATGTTCTCACGACTTCTGCCGTTGTGTTCGTTCCCTCGGCGTCGCGCACCGTGGAGGCGTTAATCAATTGTTCTTTGCGAAACGACGCCGTTTGTTTGCGAGTACTTACAGCGATCGCGCGTCCTTAAAGATTATATCGTGAGAGGACAAGTGCTTTGTCCGTTTTCCATCAAAGCGCTTTTTCTTTAGGTCTTTCTTAGGTTAATAATTTTTCTTGTTTTCCTTTCGACGCGTTCGTGATAGGAAACGAGAACAAATAATATTGATAATCGAGTTGTGAAATAATCAATATTCGACTTGTGACAATTTTAGTATACACTCGGCAACAAAATTAGCGTAACAAAAATTGACATCAAAACTTTGAAAAAAAATCGTACGGACTTTTTTGTTTAATTTGCAAGGAAAAGTCCATATTTTGCGATGATTGTCATGGCAGTTACGAAAAAAATTCATTCTACCCCGTGGAATGTGTCAAAGGTAAGCAATTTTTTAGAGACATAACATGCTCGTACTTTTGGACGGATGACGAGAGGGAGGATGGCTAAATTCAAAATCGAACAATGGTGCCTTAAAGCACAGACTTCGCCCTTTAAAATGGAAAAAATATCTTTGAGGTACGACCATTTTTCACGGAGTTATGCTTATTTGAATTTGGGCAAATTTTATATGTAAATTTTTCTTGTGCCAATTTTGTTGCCGAGCGTAGGTATACTGATTATATATTTATTAGAATGCGTTTAAATATGTTCAATAGAACCACAGAAAATTTTAACGAGTTCTATTTTATTCTCAATCCCTCGAAGGTGACGTAAAACGTGAAATCATATTTTTGTATTCCCTCGGACCTACTCTCGGTACCGTTCTTCGTCTTCTCAAGGGACATACGTTCAAGGTATTTGTACCGCAGATCGAATTCGAAGGCGCGCATTAAGGGCGCCCGCCCATAAATCAAAACCCCCCCCTGAAACATTTCGAGGGAGGAAATCGTACGATCGGAGTATCACTTTCACGAGGGTGGCCCATTAAAATTCATTTCCCAGCAGCAAGCCGGGAGGGTATGAATTATATATCGCGAATCAATTTTTACTCCGGGCAATCGCCAAGTGGCGGAGCGGAGGAACACGATTTATTTATGTTCCGTACTCGACGACGGGACGAACACTTTCTAAGAAGAAAATTAACGAAATCGAGGAGGAAAAATCGAACGACGTGGGGAAGAGTGGGAGGACACAGTGAACGACGGAGGGGGCTGGGGGGGGGGGCATAAAAGCTTTTCGGTGGAAGAAACGAATTTTCCTCGAGTTCCCTACGCGCTACGACGATTGTCCCACAATTGGAAAAGTTAAAAGCGCTGGTTGGCGCGTCCGACAGTTTGAAAACTCGGGACGACGATTTTCGAACTTTCGCGCCGTAATCCAAACTTCCCACTTCCAATTTCAGCGGTAACCGCTTTGTTGGGAAAACAAGCATTACGCGAGTCTTAAAAACGATTGAGGGGGGGGGGGGAGGTAGAGGAAGCGAGGGGGAACCCCTTCAGCGATTGGAGCGTGTTCGCGATTTGCTGTATAAAGATTTTCGTAAGTGAAAAGACGAGGTTGACTATGGCCAACCCACGCGGACTCGTCGGATATCTCGTTTCGCAACGCGTCAATGTCGTTGATTATTTTTTAACGAGCAACGGCGAGATTGAGCGTAGGATATAAAAAAGGAATAATCGCCCACGGGAGTAATCGATTCCCAATAATCGTTATAATACGGAATAATTATCGTATAATCGACTACCTTATACGCGCGCCTGTTTATTCGCGAAAATTTGATCGCTGTATCGTAATTGACGTATTTGCGCGACAACGTCGTACCTTTAATAAATAATTTTACGATCCCCGATTATGGATACGTACGAGAGGTACCCGCCGATGTCTTTCCCCCGTCGCTTCGTCATCGGCGCGCATTATTTTTATAACCTACGTTAGCCTAAAGCGATACTTTGCCCGCCTTCGCGTAACAGCTGATGTTACCCCTCTCACAGCGGCATAATTTCTTCTTCCCGGAACATATTGGGATGTATAAGAGGAGAACCCTGTTAAATCCAACCTCTACGTTAAACTTTAAGGAGACAGTTTTACGATGGGGACACCCTGTAATTACAGCGACTGGCAATGAGCGTCGCTAAAAGTCACTTTGATTTTTCTCGAGGGACACTTTCGCGAACACGGTCCGACGATCTGAATCGAAACTCACTTATTTCGTGTAAATTTTCGCGTCTGCTCGCGTCGAACAAACGATGCGTTTCTATCGTTGTAGAGAATTTTGCAAGCGAGACGCGCCCCTGTAATTACGTCAGCTGGCAATAGTCATCGCGAAAAGTCACTTTGGTCTTTTTTCGAGTGACGCTTTCGCGAACGCGATACGACGATTTAAACCCCGAGGACCATTGTTTCGTACAAATTTCACGTGCGCGCGTAACAAACAAACGATTCGTTTGTATCGTTCGTAAGGATTTTAACCCTTTAGCTGCGGCTGTCGTCAATAGAGGACGTAAATGAAAATTTCACGAGAGGCGAATATCGTCGACCAGCGATTTGAAGAATTATATGCTGGAATCATTTCAGGGTCCTTGGTAGTAAACATTATTTAAAAATACTTGAAAAAAAAACACACGTAGTGTTTATGACTTACAATAAAGAACGGTCTATTTGTTTAGACAGATCCATTTGTTAAATTATAAGCTTAGCTAAAGGGTTAAGAACGGCGAGACCGCGCCATAATTACGTCAGTTCGGAAACACGATCGACGGCGGAGAAGTCGCTCGTGTTTTTCTCGAGACACTTCGAACGAACACGCTTCTCCCAGATTGAGATCGAAGATCGGTTGTTTGGCAGAGATTTCAGTTACGGACGCGTCGGACGATAATCTATTATAGCACGCGAACAACGGTCAGGCACGTCGGTAAATATCGTCTCGCGGCAAATCACAATCGTGTCCCCTCGATTTCGCCTTGCGGACCTTTACGAGGCGGCCGCCGTTCGTTGAGTTTAAAGCTGCCCGAGCGGGGTGTCCCCGGCGCTTGGAAATAGGAAGCTCAAGGGTTCGGTGTTCCCGACGTTCTGGCCCGGAACACCGGAAGAACGTGGGGGCTTTCCGCAAATCGCGACTATCTCGCAAGCTTCGGACGATTTCCGCCAAGCGAGAGTGCAGAGGCGAATGCCTCTAACCCTGATTAGATCTCGACCCTTGCGCCTCTAACCCCCCCCCCCCCCCCGCCGACCGGGTATCCCAAATTCCGGATCGACCGTAGAAATCCCCGAATTCCTCTCCCTCTTTTCGATGTCTCGCCCGCAGGAATACGAAAAGGGCAAAGCATCGCTTCGCTCGCTCGCTCGCATGCGCGCCTGCGCAATACGCTAAACCCGTCGTCGGCCGATCGAACGAAAACGCGAATCCCAATTATCGGAATCCGCCTCAATTAAAAGGCTGGGAATTCGTTTGACCGTGTCGCGGATTCGTCTACGTGATTCATTAAACAAATAGGATCAATGACACGTGGAATATTCCCAACGGCGCCGTGTAATATTCCCACGCGGCCCCCCACACCCCCCCCCCCTTCACCCGTAACCGCGACCGGTCGCGTTCATGGAATTTAAATGGTTTTAACTAAATTTTACGACCGGCCGGGAAATTATGCCGAATAATAAATCGCGTAGAAAAAATGTATCGCGTTGTAATCGTAATCCCGGTGTACCCGCCGCCGTCTGGGAAATCCCCGGGATTCGCGATATCGTTTTGCATAACCAACGGCGCCTTGTTTATTATTATAATAAAATTCCTTTTATTTTCCAACCATTATGCTAATACATATTTAATCCGCTTTAAATATTTATATCGTCGCGGTGGCGCGACATTTTATAATTACGAACGACCCACCGCTTCCCGAATTCCGGGGGCCTCGATCGTATAATTCTCGCTCGCATTAAATACGTATTTTTTTTTTTTTTTTTCAACCGCACCTCTCTCTGGCGTAGGGTTACGGTACGACGGGGCGAGAGCCTCGAAAACCGCACAAAGGAACTTATTCTTTCGAGGAACAAAAGGCTGAGGGACAGAGGGAAGGTGGTTTATTACGTTCCAGGAATGGGGGTACATTCTTATCTAAAACCGCGTAAATACGTTTCGCTGATCTCGAGAAGGAAGCGTCGAGCGTCGAAAAAAAGAAAATGAAACGCGCGCATCGAATTATTCGTAAGAGGGTCTGCAAAATGTAATTCCCACTCGCGTTCGAGTAAGAGTTTGATCGGGACACGTTACGTCGTTTCATGACCGTCGATGTTTATCGACGACTGGAAATAGTCGAAAACTATTTAAGAACATAATTGGAGAGAGAATGAAAAATTCATCCCTCGGCAATTTTAGCATTTAGCCCGTTTCTGAACCCGGTGCGAAAGGCCGCGTTGAGAAATAGAATTTTCCTGATAAAATCCACTTGGATAGACAAAATTAGCGAAAGTGCGCCCGGGAAAATGCCGTCCGAAATACTAGGAATCAGCGCTAATTGCAATAACAATCCGCCAAGAACACTGGCCCGCGGGGATGTGGCGGATTTACATAAATGTACTCGTGGAACGCGAAAAGTGGAAACAATGTCCACCGTAAGTTGAACAAAGGATGACTCACGGAACGAGATTCGTTACGGAACCGTGTTTCTCGGCGATACATTGCTGAATTTTTTTTTTTTTTTGCAATTTTTGCGAATCACGGGGATCGCTTATTATTAGAGCTCCGTAGTCGCGTGTTATTATTCGCTTCTCGTTTACTTCGTACTCGAGATACGTCTGCGTTATAAATGAATGCGCGTTCTTCAAACATCGGGTTAATTTAACGCTAGAGATATCGACAATTCGTTTATGCCAGCTTCTACCAGACGCGACGCGGTAAGTGGATATTCGGAAAATACGTTACGCGAGAGAAAACAATATTTATTCATATATTTCAAGTTTTGAAACCACTGTGATTTCTTTTTTTCTTTAGTATATTTATTCAATAACTAAATAATATTACGCGAGAAAAACAATATTTATACATATTTTGCAATTTTGAAACTACTGTGATTTCTTTTTTCTTTATTATATTTATTCGATAACTAAATAATATAATAACCATACTAAAAGTAATCGGTATAAAAGTATGAGTGTTCGTCGAATCGGCGATTGGTTAGCGTTCTAGGGTCAAAGTTCCTGTATCCATCCGTGACCGTGGTTGCTTTCATTATTGTTTTCTCAAATACACGCAAACGCGCAAATTTGCATATCGATGAGCGCAGCTGTCTCGATAAATCCCGTAATCGATCTTGAATCGCGACGTTATTAACGCTAATCCGTATTCAACGACTATCGGTGCGCGTGCATGAACTATTTATAGATTTCGCTCATAGCGATACGTAACGCTCATACCTCGATACGGCCTACCCGTACGCATCGCGATTAACCGGTTTCCTGACATAGAAAACCAATACGGAGAAAAACGTCCGATATGGGAGGGGTGGTTGGGAGGGAGGAGGGGGGAAAAAGAATATTAATTTGCGTAATGCGAAGCGACAATGTATCGCCGCGTTACGTGACTCGCGATACGCTCGGTGTAATCGAATCCATAACGTTTCGGGACAGTATGGAAATTTTACGTTCCGCGAAGCCAGCGGCCATGCAACGGTGAATTGTAAACAGAGCCTATTGTAGATTTAGTACTATTCCCGTGTTAATTAATTGCTCTATTGCCGATTTCGTTGGTCCAGTAATTTAGCGAAAATCAGTGGTACCTCCGCGTTTGATAATAGCTATCATCCCCTACACTCCCGTCACAGTTGAAATACGGTATGTATAAACAAAGCAACGCGCCATTAACAATGTCAATTCCGATTTTGTTTGCGATCCCTTTGCGATAACACAGTCACGAGTTATCATTTTCATTCGAATCGTTCGATACACGCGACCGCTTTCAAAGAATCACCTGTCATTACACAAATATTAATTTTGAATCGTATTTAACCGACCGGTAGGATCGAAGCACTTTGTAAAAAAAAAAACATTCTCCGAAGCGCGGGGGGAACATGTGCGATGCGCGCGTAAGGGACTTCCGGCGATTTCCATCGACATTAACGCACCTCAAAACGACGGCGGCCCTTCGAGGGATCGCTTCCTCCCCTTTGAAACCTACGCGACCGCGCGCGTGACGTCCGATTTTTTTCAACGATCGTCGGAATGAAATCATCGCCGACAAAGGGAAGGAAAATTCAAACAAAGAGGGAACGGATAGAGTGAGAGAGAGGGGGGGGCATATACAAACGAAGAGATACTCGAAGCGATCGGAAGATAAAAGAGAGGGCATCGCGCGAGAGATTAAAATTTATCGCGCGCGTGAGGAAGAAAGTGGTACGACCGGGACTCGCGTGTCCCTCCCAACCGTTGCACCTGCGTTTCTGCATACATATGCATTTCCTTGTAAATGGTAACATTCGTGGAACAAGCTACATGCCGTGTACACACGGCCTATCCATCTCTCTCTCTCTCTCTCTCTCTTGCTCTCGAAATCCATCTCCCTCCCTCTCCGTCCCGTTCGCACGGCTCTCTCGGTTATTTCCCTCTTCCTCGAGCCCCGACAAATTACCGTGCGTCGAAACGACGCTACATAGAAACTAAAATGGCCGGTAGAAACGCGTAAGTGGCCGGGTGTATACACGCGTGTCCCGAGCCACACCGCCAATACATGCTCGCGAACCGCAAAACAGATACGGTCCCGGGGGAAGGCTGCATTATCGACTTCTTGGAAGGTGATTCCCAGTGAAAACATTCTCAAATGCAAATTATGCTCTCTGGGCTCGCCCGCTCTCCCCCCATTTACTTGATTTCGTAACGCGCCACTCGCGACTACAAAGCGTAAAACGCCCGGACGAACCGTTTCGTCGTTACGACTTCGGAATGGAAACGTTCCACATTCTCCCCTTCGTTCTTCTTCTTCTTCTTTTTTTTTTTTTTTTGTCGCGACGACGCGTGACGTTTGACGGACGGTTCGAATTTCGTTCGTAACCGTGGGGGGAGGGATTACTCTTTTCGTTTGGACACCGTTTAAGCGGCGGCACCGGGGTATCGACGGTGTCATGATTTTCGAATTTAAACGAATATCTCTCGTACATACGAACAACCAGCCGCGCGCGTAACATTCCCATTTCAGACGATGCAAACGCATTCGGAGACTCGCATCTGCTTCCACCGTAAACCGCAATTTCCTGCCTGCATAGCCGCGCATGAATTTAAACGGACCACAGATTTATATCGCTTTATTGTCCTCCGTACGCGAACAATTGGTTCTTATCGGTCGAAAGGGAAAGAGGGAGGGGGGGAGGGGGAGGGGACCGTCTCCAATGCAAAATTCTTTCACCGAGGAGGCGTTCCGCGTAATCGCAATTTTCCGTCGGTTACGCTACTTCTACCGAGGCCTCTCGTTCGCACAGTTTGCACCGTCAGACCGTAATTAGTAAGCCATGACGCATCTCCGTCGAGTTCTTTACTTTGAGTAACGGTAAATCCAAACTCGTGACTTCTGGCTAGCTGCTCGCCGGGGATGCGCGATATCGATGGAACACAGTCAAACGTAGTTTCCTTAAATATTTGCCGTACGATATACATATATCCCGGGTATTTCGATGCATCCTCAACAAACACGGCGACTCGTCTTTCGTTTCTCTATCGCCGGACGGTTCACTATCGCGGTACGATAGACACGAGCGAGGCTCCCCTCTATTATCCTGACAACAAGGTTTTATTCCTCGTCAAAAGGGAAGTCCGAGAGCGAGAGAGAGAGAGAGACAGAGAGAAAGAGACCAACTCTGATATACATACGTCCAAAGGGCGCATCAAAGCCGTCTCAAATCCATCGGAGAGGTTCACCGATATATCTTTGGCATATTATTCGATTCGTCGCGAGGGAGCAGGAAAAACGAAACCTTCCGTCGTCTCAGGGATTTTCCAGTGGGATAGAAAACACAGCGCGGTTATCCCCGACGATAAATTCCCGGCAAGTCCTTTTAAATCCTAACTCTCCCGGCTTCCCCCCCCCCCCCCCACCCACGACCACCGCGTTCGCCTCTGGATTCGATCTCCGTGATTTCTCTCGCGGAAGAGAGACAACGTTGACAGGCGTCAACAAAGGGTCCAAAAGACGCGAAGCGACGTTTCCGTACGTTAGCGACGAGCATTGCCGTCGGGAGGCCTCCAACCATATGCTTTTTGCCTCTCCGTTTTCTTCTCCCTACTCCCTCCACCCCCCACTCTCGCCCCTTCTCTCTTTATCTTTACCTTCTTGTCCCGCCAGCGGAGTCCTCCATTTATCTTACCGCGGCTAGAGGCACGTATTCCTGCCTCCGAGTATTATTATACGTCATCGCCATGCCATCGGAGACTTTCTCACGGTTTCTCCTGCTGTCGCTCAATTTTCTGCCCAGTGCGTTGCGTGGTACGCGCGCCTGAACGAACACCGGTGCGCTGCGTTACGCGTCGCGCGTACTGTACGTTACGTACGTACGTACCGTAGGAGTCGCGCTCGCGCGGAAAAGCCAAGGATGATACCGGGTGATGATGCTACCCGATAGAAATTTGTGTAGCGTAATAGGCCGTTCGTAAGACGCGCAACGCGTAAATATAGCGTTGGATACTTGCGTGCGGGGCTTTGCGCGGCCGGTGGACGGGGACAATTTAGCGCGAAGTCTCGGAGATAAAAATAAAACTTTGCCGGTGAGGTTTCGAAGTAATTGACGGAAAATCCTCGATCGTGTGAATTTTCAATTATAACGATGCGAAGAACAAGGATGTTCTCGCAAAATGCATATTCTTCGTACTGATTTTATTAAATAAATACTAACATGCGACACGTGTAACACGTATGTTAGGGTAGGCTTTATATGAGGTGAAAATTTTAGTTCGTGGAAATATTGATGGGTGCCCTCTACATCGGTCCTCCCATTTGGTGTAAAAACACTCCACAATTTTTTTTTTATTAATTTTCAATAATATATAGGATGTGCTGAACCAGCAAAACCATACAGATGTACAAATGTACAAATAAATGTACAATGCCCAGTGTATGATATAATATAATTGATTGTAGTTATTTTTATCTTTCTATAATGATCTATATAGAGTTGTGTAAACAGAATAATTAAAAAAAAGATTGCCTGTGGCATAAAACTGAAGGTCACTGAACGTACTCCAGATATTAATTGATTCCAAAAATATTTTTGGGGATTTATTTTAATTGATTTGAAACTCTTTTATGAGGTTCCCGTTTTATATGTTAAAAATTGTAAAACGTGGACACCGTAACGCATAAAAAAATACGCGATGTAAAAGCACGCGTGTTTCAAGAAATGTCTGCTCGAGTCACGCTCCTTTATCAGTCTACTATCAAAATATGAATTGGCATAAATATCCGCGATCCGCCAAGACGGTACCGATTCCGAGAATCAGCGGACCTGCATCTTAAAAATAAAAAGAAAAAGAAATGCAAAACATACGTCAACGACGATACGCGACGAATCGGCTTGGCGAGTGGAAGGTAAATAAATACTCCGCCCCTCCTTCGGCGACATCGAAAACGTTGATACGGCTATACTGGGCCGTCACCAGCGAAATTCGCGCCGCGTCGGTTTATCTATCAACGCGAAACGCACCTTGGGTTCTCGGATGACCAAGCTAGACGATTCACCGACCGAGCATGAAATTCGAGGCTACCGAGGTATCTCGCCTACTCTTTCCGAGAACCCAGGGGCTTATAACTTTGACGTACTTTTCCTCGTAACTATCACGTAACCGGCACCTAAATCGCGACGGATATACGCCGAGGTAAGAGATAAACATTTCCTCGAAATTCGTTTACCCGGTAACCGCGCATTTTTCGGTAACGACGAACGCCGCGATAACCGATCCCTTCCAACAACGAGGCGTTCCGATATATTAATTCAATCTCGAAAATGCCGCGCAATAACTTTCGACGGGTAGGAAAAGTTTTCCCTCGGGAAAAGCGAACAGCCGCGAAACTCGCGAGACATTCGATTGCGAGCAAAAGGTAGGAGGGGCAGGGAGGGCATGCAACTACCCGTGGGTAAGGAAAACTTTTCCACCGTGGGTTCCCCGTTGTGTATGAAAATAAAAATCACATTTTCTTCCGGGCTTTTAAACGCCCCACCTATGGAAACGGGCCCCGGCGTGCAGCCTGTCGCATTTGCATTGATAATACCGCGAACCTCGACCGCGTCGAGAGATTCCCCCTCCACAATCCCCCCCCCCCCGCCCCAGCCTTCTACCTCCCCCCCTTTTCGGTAACCGCACCTTCAACCTCTCGGTGCAGCGACTGCAGCTGCGCCGTGTACTTTTCCTTAAATTCAATCGCATTGCCACGACGTTCACGTGCCGGGATGGATGCGCACGTATCGCGTAACACGGAACACTACGAATTCTTTTTCCTTTTCTCATGGATCCGCACGACCGCGCCGTCGCGACGCGCGAAACCGAGCGGATTGACGAGGCGGCGTCGAAACTCTCCTTTTTGTTTTCTTCTTCTTCTTCTTCTTCCTAGCTCGTGTGGAGGGAAAAAAAATCTTGGCTTTTCCGTGGTGGATGACAGAATTCGATGGAACTCGGGGGGGGGGAATCAAACTTGTATTCTCGACGGCGCGTTTGTAGATTGGGATCAAGAGTTCGTGAGAATTTTTATTTAACCCACATTATCCGCGAAACGCCATCTCGAACTCGTGCCAACGAACAATTCATCCGCGACGGATAGACCGGGCACGACAAAATACCTCGTTCGCCGCAATAACTTTCACGCGGGCCGGCCATTAAAAGCGGCAAACTCTCCGGTAACACGCGTTTGTCACCGCGATGGGAGGGTAGGGGGGGTGGGGAGAGAAAAAAAAAGGAAGGTAGAGAAGCCAGAGTCTCTCTCTCCCCGCGGTAAATACTCGCGCGCAGTGCCCTTGGAGGCGAAAAATCCATCGAGACCCCGTTCGTGTTTGCATTTGAAATTCCACGAGAACCATAATCACGGTTACCTGGGGTAGTCGTCAATTTGGTGCGATCTCTCGTGGTCGACGGGTCCCGTCCTAGGAAATTACTCGGTCTTCGAAAATCATCCTAACGTATTCCGCGAAGAGGCCAGAGAGAGAGAGAGAGAGTCAAAGGCAGTCGGAGAGAGGCACGTCCCTTTTCCGATGTGAAATTACAGTTCTGTTTCTCTGGCTTGTCATTACCTAGGGGCCCGGGGCCCTTTCCGCCGCTGTATACTATACGTGCGCATTCGAGACCTATCGCGATGGGACGTGTTTCTTTTCTCCTTCCTTTTTTTTTTCTTCTCTTTCCTTCGGCTCTCTCGCTTCTTTATCTCGTAACCGTTTTTCGTTTCAGTTTTCGTCTACTTCGGGTGCGTCGCACCGCGACGCTCGATTATCACCCGGGGGCAACGATTTTTGCTCTTAACAAACGTTCCCGGGACGGGAGATCGTTACTTGTTAATGAACATGTCGACCGTACTCTCGATAATTATCAGCAAAATTATTATTCATCTTGGCTGGCGGGCGAAGCTTCTCCGAGCGTAAATTAGACTCGAGAATAATAAATAAATAACAAGCCGGGGTTGATTGAATTATTTAAACAGCCCAGATTCGGAGGTTAATTACCCGAAGTCATATTTTTATGATGAATTTTATGAGGGAGTAATTAATGTCGTTTCGAGTCGATTGAGCGATCTCCATGAAAAGCGAACGTATAAGTTCGAGTTCATAAATTAACATCCAAATTGACATTCGAACAAACGTTCGAATCAATAATAAAATGATTTCTCGATAACCACGGGTCGCGGAACACGATTACAAAATTACTGCGATTCGCTTCATTATCGAATAGTAATTATCGACATTTCGTTTCAGAGAAACACGATTTTTTCCGCCACTGGACGTAGCCATGAAAATGCTCGCGTGGCGCGCAACGACGGGAAACGAAGCAGGAATCTCTGAAAACTGGGAAACGACTTTCCGCGAAACGATTACCAACTTCCGTTATTTCAAAACCGTGTCCTCGTCCGCCCGCGGCCGATCCTTGCTCGCGTTCGACACGCCAGGATCATTATTCCTAATAATACGAGTGTGTCATTCGGATGGAACGAGAATGCCGACGTCGACGTCGTCTCCGTCAACGGCTGAGACGAGGAAACGGAGAGGGAGAGTGGTAAGTTCCGCCAATTATTATACCGTATTTCAACAACAACACTTATCGGAGGTCCTCGTGGAGGAAAAGAAAAGAAAAAAACAAGCAACGTGGGCAAAGATTAACAAAGTTGCCGGACGCAGCGATATTAATTACGCACACCGGTCGCGAGACGCTTAAATGATAACTGGGTAGGAAATTCTCTCACGAAACGATGCCTCGAAACGCGATAATTTTAGTTTCCAGCTACCGGTAGTAGTATTCATACTTTTCATGTCTCGCATCGGCGCTTTGAATTTTCCTCAAAGTTCCGTTGAAAGCGCGCGAAACGATAGTAAAATACACAATAACGCGAGGTACGTTTCAGTGCTGTGCGCTCACAATGGATCCAACTCCGAGTTGCCGCTAGTTGCAACGCCACTTTCTACGAGTGAACGTTCGCATCGTTCGAGCGAGCATTCGCGCATCAACGATTTCACTTGATTTCACCCTTTGTTCTTTATATTTGCGTCTCGCAATCGGGCATACGACGACGCGGGGAGAGACATCCGGTGTATCCCGTGATACGAACTCGCGTCGAATATCAATTATTTTCGTCGTGTACGAATCGGTAAGAAGGAAATTTTCGCGCGGGAAATCTTAGGGGTATTACAAATCAATTGGAAAAATCCCGCGTCTCGTTTCGTCGGGGGGAAATTCATACGCGATTTACGTCCCGAGCTATGGTAACACAAAATTGTATAAAATAAGTTTGTTGAAGTTTGAGGCCTAGCTTGCCAGGTGAGAGGACACCTTACCATCTATAGAACGGTCGAGTATGTCTGGTACGCATACCGTTGGAGTTTCAGCCTCTATTCTCGTCAATCGTATTCCGTTGCGCATTGTTTCGCTCGATCTAGACAGCGTGGAAGGGGGCGCGGAATGAAACCTATAGGCTATGGCGAATCTGAATCTAAAATTGGTCCGGTCTAAAATTGTTAAACGCGTCCGAGTGTAACGATTAAACGAATTATCCATCACCCCGCGGAGAATAATTTATAACTAGGTCGCGGGTGTTCGCTAAATTCTATTCACCCTGTAACGATTTTGCGAAATAAACGTACGATAAGTATACGCGAAGCGTGCAACGTATCCGTGCGTGCCGCGTGATTCGAGCAAACCGCGCAATACGCGTGTATAACGAACAATGTGCGATATATAAAAAAAAAAAAAAGTACGCTTTCACAAACCCAGAGTAACGAAACAAATTTCTATTCGCGTTCCCCCTTGCTTATCGATTTTCTATAGAAACACGGATTTGGATAAACATACGTGGGTTTTACAGATAACGAAACGCAATACTTTTTATTTCCTATGGAAAAATTTAATAATATCGCGCTATCGCTGGGCGATTCGACTCGAATGATTGAAATCTCCTCTAAAGCGATTCCATTCGCAATTTATGTGTATACGAGCGATGCGTCGAAAACGAATAAAAGGAGAGGAACGTTCGATCGGCGTGTAGGCGCGAATAACGAGCAGTGCGCGCAATTCTGTTTAATTTATGCTTTCCGCGTATCTTTTGTCGCGGGGATTAAATTCGACCTCTAATAAACACCGTCGCTTCACGAATGGACGTTCGCGCTTCGGCGATCTACACCCTTTGTTCTCGACGAACCCCTCGAACTCTCCTCATTCTCGGAATCGTCATCGACGCGAGGCATACCGGAAGGAGAGGGTGGAACAAAAAAAAATCGCTTACGGCGAGAGAGAGATAGAGAGATAGAGAATGCGAACGAGAGGAGCGGTAGGGTATGAGGGCCGGAAAAATCGAAAAAGGCGGGAAGAGAAATAGAGTCGTTACTCTCGCGTACCGCGGATGCGCGCAATTGTTTTGCGAAGTTTTATACGCGTGGAAAACGACCGAGGTATTCGTATCTCCGAACGATCTTTTTGTCGTTTTTCTCGGAGCTCGGTGCGATTAACGATGGGAATGAAAATGCTGCCGAGTCGAGTTGCCGACGCGGTAGGTAAGTTGGTTTAAACGCGAATAACAAGATCGACTAATCGCGATCATCGAGGCGCATAATTTGGCAAATTTCTGAGAAGTTGCACGCGTCGAAAACTGGAAACCAGATATGAACATTAATTTGTCAGGTTCGAGAAAAAGGATCCGTCAGTTAAAGTGAAATGTATACGTATATGATCAAAGATAGAGGGAGGAGGGGGAGATAATGATGATATAACACAGATTTGCAATGTGTAGTTTAGTTTAATCAGGCTGAAAGCAGGTAATAGTTCAACGCAACAATTCAAAAATTGTTAACAAGAAGTAACCAGCTCTTGAGGTGACTTTTAAGCCTATGGGTCGCGTGGGATACACCTGTCACCCATCATCTGATGAAAAATAGAAGAATTAATGTACTCGTTTGCAAATCTATGAGTAGAATACTGTAATAGAAATAGTACAAAATTAAAAAAAGAATTGTTTAGATTCAGACAAGTGTAACCGCAATGGGTATTAGAGATATCGCAGGCGTAAATTGCATGGAATAAGAGTAATTTAATTTCAAAGTAGACTGGATGACACCTGTACCTCGCGCGACTAACGCAGGGTTAAACAGGCTGCAGTATGTAGTATGCCGTATTTGCTCAGTCATAGAATTTCAAATTTGTAGCACTGCAACTGCAAAAACATGCATATATATGTATATCAGTAAAGAGAGAAATTTTAATATTATAATTTAATAGTACACCGACCGATGAATAATAATTTTAAAAAAATACAAAATTCACGAAAATCGGTAAAAAGCGACCTCATTTCGCGCGCGAAATTTAATCGAGCCTATCCGTCTTCACCATCGACCACCGATGCGTGCCCCCGACTCTTCGGGGGCGACCCACGCGCACGAACCGTTCGCATAATTTCTTGCGCCCTTCGTCGGCCCATTCCATCGGCTCTCAGATGGACAAGCTCGATAGAGACGTAACAGGTGTGGGACCGGTAAAATCGGCGCCCGCTAGCCCCGAACTCATGCCAGAAGGACGGATTCCTCTCGTCCCTCCCCCCCTCCAACCGATTGCTCTCCTCCTCTTTTTCGAAACGGGGAACAAATATACCGTTTGACACCTGGAGAAGTACGACTAGCGGACAATGGGGGGGCCCCGTAAAGTTCCACTTTGTCCCCCACCCCGCCCGAATAATAAAGTCCCCCGTGCGGAAGGGATCCGCCAAATCGAAGCGAGGGGCCCTCTCTTCTCTCGAGTAGTAGGTTCCGAGAAGCGTCCCTTTGTTAGCTCCCTTTGCGGTTACCAAGGGACAGTCTAAGGTCCTTCCAAGTGCGACCCCCTACAGCGATTCTATCTGGTACTTCTAGATTTATCGCGGAATAAACAAGGGTTTCGTGGAAACGCTATTACCGGCGACAACGGGAGAATGTTCTACGCTTGCCCTCGGTATCCACGCCGATTGCTTCTTTAACGTCGCTTTTGAGAATCTCGACTGACAATCGGCACGTCCTCCCCGACACCCCAGGCTCCATAAATCCGGGAAAGTTGTTTCCGCGGAATTCTATTATACTTCCCGGAGAGATACCGCTGGGGACACGCCGCGATCGATCAATCGATCGCCGAGAGGTTTGTTTATGCTTTTACGAACGAGCGCGACGTCGATGGTATTCGCATCCTCGCGTCGGACGATATTTTATGTAAATACGCGGAACGTTCCGTCAAAGTGATCGTTGCTGGTTTCAAAGTACAAGTCCGTAAGTCACTCCCTCCCTCCCCAACCCCCCTCCGGAGCGAATCGCACGGTTGGTTTAACGAATACGCGTGCGTGTATCGATACCCGCTCTCGCAGGTGAGAGACAGAAAGATATTTGTAATAAACACACCGGCTACGCGAGCGCTAAAGGAACGAGAATTCCAAGTGTTCTCGAAGACAGGAAAAAAAAAAAAATGGCAAGAAATTGCATCAGCTTGCGCGCGATTGTCGGACGTGCCATTCAAATCGAGTCGAAAGCGTGACTCAGGATGGTGGAAGTAAAAACATGGGAATTTCCGCGACCGCTTTGCTTCACCGCCAACTTTGATCGTTAAATTACGTTTTCGTGATTCTCGTCGAGGCGAAGCGTGCGAAAAGATCTAATATCGCGAATGCTTTTCGTCGTAACGTCGATTATCGAATTTCTCAATGTTTACGAACTCGTGTAACGTATGGCGAAACCAACGACGAAAGATGGCAGCGGATAATCTTCCGAACAGCTTCGAAATTATCGCCGTTGTCAATCGGCGACGATGGTTTCGTTTGGGAACGACACATCGACACGCAAATCCTCGCGAAAGCCGTCTACCGGTACAAAGAAGTTAAAATCACCGAGTAACGGGAAGCGTCCAACTCACCATTCGATGCTCCTGTATCCTCGAAGGCAACAATGTAGCGCCTTGAACGCTCCGACGTTTGCGTATTCCTTGGTAACGACCTCCTTCGTGAACCTCAGGCCCCCGGGCAGATTGTCGAACTTGTGCATCGAGCAGTAGTCTTTGAGTTCGTTGCCATTGCAGATCGTGGCCAGGAATGACAACACGATCAGAGCACGTTTTCGTTGAATCTTCATGTCTACGAGATTCCCGTGTCAACGATCTTATTACTCGAGCACTAACGAAACACACGCACACTTCAGAGTCCGTACCTTTTGATCTCGAGAACCGCCATGACCTACGAGAATGCGCGGGGAAGGGGAGGAACGGGGGGGTGTCCGAGGAGAAGATGAAAATCACGTTAGTTTCCCAGGGCCGAGGGGCGGAGTTCTTCCGTGAAAGAAAAAGGATCCGTCGGTTTGTCGACAAAGAGAAATGTATATATGGTTAGAGATAGAGACAGAGAGGGAGGGAGAGAGGACAAGGATACACTCTCGTAACAGAGTACGCGAAGCTCAACTTGGTCCGCTCGTTATTTGTTCTCAAATACTAACCTTCGTAGTGGCAGAGCGTGTATTTACTCGTAGATTCCTAATAACAGTTCCCCTCTTCAACCGTCTTCCTCGCGTACACCGATAAACTCTTTAATCGTTCAATCACCTCTAGCGAAGTTCATTTTCATTTTCTTCTTTCTCTCCCTCCCCCCCTCCTTCTCTTTCCGACTCGTTCTATTCTACAACGAATAACCACGAGTCACCGAATCTTCCACGAGTTGTTCGCCGACAAATTTCACCCAAGTTTAAATAAGATCAATAACAAAAGCGCGCACACCGAATTTGCGTTTGTACCCGGTGATAGAACTCAAAAACTTCTTCTCGAGGTCCCGCGTATCCACGCGGTTCTACGAACGATTCCACGTAACCTCAAAAACCACTTCTTCTCTTCACCGAATGGGAACCACGCGGTCAAAAAGCATTCGCGTCACGGTTGAACGAACGTTTAAATCCACGCGAGACACTCGCTCCGACGACCGGCGGCTTACTGTCAGTCCGACGCCTCGAAGATCTCACCGTAACCCACCACCGTCGGTTTGAAACGAGCCGCCTGTTGCCTCGTGCCCGCTCGGCTATTCTCGGCGAATCTCGGCTCCCTTCGCCCGCACACCGATTCACCCGGCAAACGCATTCGTGTGACCGCGAGTTTCGCAACGCGCGTGCTAAAAGGACGCTCTCGTTCCTCTTTTTTGTTTCAACCACCGGCTTCCCCCCTCCCTCGATTTTCGTACGCGTTTCGCCGATTCATCGGTAGAAAGTGTTACGTAAACGTGCACCGGTTAAAGGTTGGAAACGAGGCGTCACCGGTAACACCCGCGGGGGGAGACGATAATGGAGTGGACAAGTGGGATAGGAAATGTGAATCGGCGTCGATCCGTGGGCTCGCGAGAGGTTTCCACCTTTTCGAGGGTTAGAATCGACGCGTATTTCAGCGTATTGAAATGCGAAGCGATCGTTCGATAGCGTTTCAAACGACGTCTGACGGGGGAAACGTTCGGAGCGTTGTTCCAGGGAGGATGGGATCGACAGGTTTTTCATGAATCTTTTATCCTCGCTACGGGGGACTGTGAGAGGAGGACGAGCCGTCGTCCTTGGTCAAGTTTCATCGGGACTGTCTAAATGGTGAGTGTGATACGAGTTACATAGCGTTTTAACCTGTCTACGCGTCGTCTCGTCATTCGACCGGCTGATTAACCTCGTGGAAAATTCAGTCTCTCTCTGGGTTCCGTATAATTTACTCGTCGTTTCGCTACTCGTTCGTATTCCTTACCTCTCGTTCACGTTGAAATTCCGCGAAAGGTTAGTATAGGTTATAAGGACGAGCTGGAGAGCGCTCGCGCGCGCCATTTGCTTCCTTTCTACTACTCGCTTCGAAAAGTAAACAAGAGAACCGCCGAGGCACCGGGTGTACTCGAAGAAAAACAAATAAGACGAGCGACCGTTTATTTTGATACAACCCAACGAGAGTCTCTTCGCGGCGATAGTGGACTCGAGCGCGTATTACAATATGTTTATCGCTATTTTAGTATTTACGTTCGTCGAAACGTTGAAATATTACCGCGATACCGTATTAACGCGAAGTTAAGGCCGATTAAAGCGGTCGGTTACTTCCACGAATACGATAAACCACGAATTTATGTATTTAATAACAGCGCGTGCTGATAATATTCGCGGATAAGATTTCTTTTTCTCGCTCCCGACGTACGCGCCGAGAAATTATTGACGTCCCGCAACCGTTTTCGCGCGTTCTCGCGTGGCGCCGGTGCTCTCTCCCGTTGAAATTTTTCGCATAAAATATTTATACATACGTACATACCGGCAACGCCGCTGCGTGTACGTTCAATTCTTGTGACGGTACACGCGCGCGCGTTCCTCCTCTCTCCACCCCCCCCTCTTCCGTGTCAAGGGTTAAAATTCCACGCCATCGGCAAGCATTCTCGAAATAACAGGCTATTGATTTTCCAGTGGCAAAACTCGGTCAAAGCGTTAATACCGTTAAACCGTGGGAAAACGATGATTTCCACGACGAGAGAGAGTAAACGACATTGACGGGCGCGACGTCGATTAGATTTCTCGCAACTTTTCTGCCCCGCAAACGAGGTTTCATAAAAGACAAGGGGCGGGGGGGGGGGGATTCGCCGTGTCTCGCCGAGGCACTTAGAATTTCAACTTATCGCCCTAATTGAGGAAGAAACGAGATGGAAGTAAGGAGAAGAGAAATTGTACCCGCTAAAAGAAACCGCTCGAGCGCTTAAAACGAGCAAGCTCGTTATCTCGAATATTATTCGGGGTTAATATATTTATTCGCTAAATTTCCCCCGAACCCCTCCGTTCTCTCCCCCGCCCCCTCCCCCTTTTTGCACGGGAAATTTAACTTCCAGCACCCGCGTAATGGTTCTTCGCGTTTCGACGTTTCCTTCAATTTATTACGTCCCTGACGACGCGCGGATCGTTACGCTGACGATTAAACTAGTTCCTTCTCTCGCGATACGAGGCTGTTTAGAAACTCAAGTTTACCATACTTCCCTGCCCATTGTACGAAATCCTCATTTCGAAATGATCGCCCGACAGTAATTATCCGTTTGCCCTCGTTACCCAGTTGGAAAAGTTAGGTACGTCGCGTGGGGTCCTCGTTGCTCGTGATTTGGCACTGGCGAACAGCCGTCGTACATTAACTCCCGCGTACTCGGCTGTCGTCGAGTTGCATTCTGGGAATTCGTGCAACGCGGACAGTCCTTTCGTGCCGTGTGGCAACGATTATGCCGGTTGATCGCGGTAGAGACTCGTGTTTACGCGCGCGCTCTGTGTATGCATGTAGGCGCGGACACATGGTCGACGGGAGAAACTTTGGCCTCTGGCTGACGGCCGGAGGATTCGAGATCTCGTTTCGCGTTTGCCGTCTTTCACTGGTTAGGGGAAAAAGAAAAAGGGGGGGAAATATATATCTTTTGAACCGACGCGCTATGACCGATCGTTTCCGAAACGGTCAAGTTTCACGCTCGAATTCGATCGTCCCGGAACGAGAGATAAAATTTTCAATCGTTGACTAATGTTTATTCGTTTCGAAACGATAAATTTGTGACCATTTATGACTAGTCTGCGGATGTTTATGCAAAATGCATTATTTTGTGTCTTATTTTATGCACTTAATGAATGATTTAATGCATTATTTTATTTTATCTTATACGTACAATATATTATACGTATATTGAGCGCACTTGTTTCCCAAATCCGTTTAAAGTCAGTATAAAAATAATTCATTTTGCATAATCATCCGCAGTCTACTTATGACGCGACGGGAGAACTATACATTTACCGTTTGACAAGAATTAACAAATAGAAAACCAGGCATAAATTCGTATCCATTTGTGGTAAAAAAAAATAAAATAAACCGTTGCTATCGTGTTATTTTCCTATTAATTATAAACGACATACAGAAATAATAACGCGAGAGCGCAAAGTGATTCGTAAGCGCTAACGTTACCAGTCGTTCACACTTCTCGGCTGAAGTTAAACGCGACTGATTATTAGTCCGTCCATTAGAACGATAGTTCTTTGTCTTTTCACGAGCGTTTTTGCGAGAGCTTGTACACCGGTTAACGAGGCGACGTTTCAAGGTAAATCCCTCGAACGTAAATTCTCCAACGAAAGGTATACCCGACGTTTATTTCAGTTCTTCCGCCGCAATATTCCGTCTCTATTTTTATTATACGCGTAAATTGCCGTGAACGTTTTCACGCTTAGACGACTGTAATACAAAACAGCATTACCGCGCGGAGAAAGGAATTCATCGTATAGTACCTCTTTTTTTAATCCCGATTTTTCTTTTTTTTCCACCATTCACTCGCGTGGCACCTTGCGTCTCGCGAGTTTAACCCTACTGTCAACAACCGGGTACCCGAGGTACCCACCACATTATTTTCACGATTTATTTATATATTATTAAATTTCCGTTTAAATTTGAACGATATAGATGTTTGTAAATCTGTCCAGAGTATGTTTCTTTTATTTATCGTAGTATATTATTGCTGTCGATTTTTACAATCTTGTATAAAATTAAAATGGATACCCGGGGTACCCGGTTGTTGACAGTAGGGTTAAGCGGCGACAAGTACAATTCGATTCTCTCATTATCCGACTCATCCTACGCCCGACCTGCCCCGATTAAGAACGTTCCCGCGATTATCAATTACGATTCCGCGATCGCGTCCCGCCGAACGAAATTAATTTCCCCTTAATTAACGGCGTCGTGACGCGGCAGCGTACGGGCGAGCAGAGAGAGAGAGAGAGGCGGTACGAGTTCTCTGATTAAGGCGACGCCGCTTCTTCCGAGAAGAACGGCGTCGAAAGAAACGCGGCTCGCGAGAAAGTATTATACCGGCGACATTTTCAGGAGCGGCGAGAGAACGCTACGGGAACCTTTGTCCCCTCGCGCGCGCACATATATCTCTGTCGCTCCGATATCGACGTTTCAACGGAAACGAGAAACGCCTCGCGGTATGTTACCAGTTTTCCTCGCTTTACCGAGAATCCGTAATTACACGGCACACACGCCACTTACACGCGTTCCTGGGTTGTTACATACCGAGTGTCGCGACTCTCGAGCGACTCGGCTCGCTCGCCGACGGATACAAAAAAAAAAAAAAAAAAAGACGAAGACCGCGATACGAGATTAATCCTTAGACGGAAAGGGAGTTTTTCTTTCTCCCTCTCTCTTTCTCTCCCCCTTTTTTTGTTTTACTTTCGTAAGATCCACAGGTGTCCGTCATAGTTACCGTCTTTTATTCGAATCGCCGTAATTGTCGTCCGTTCGTTCCCCCCCGCTTACTTTGACTCGGGTCAACCGGTGGCGAATCGAGTGATTCGTGGATCGAACGAACCCTTGATTCGAAGCGTAGGGAAACGAAGAAGAATGAGCGACCGATTTACGTTTCTCTCGGTTTCTAATTAAGTAGCGAACACGCGGTTGTTAATTATGTCGTTTCCCGTACGGACAAGGGGCTTTTAGACGTAGATATTAAATTAGACGAAATATCAGAATCGGATACTAGAAAAATATAAAACCCTCGAAAGCCCCTTGACATATCCCACCCGCGAAAACATTTTCCCCGTCGTAATTTGAATTCGCATAGATTCCCGGCGTGGTATATACGTGCACGCACGTTTCCGCAGTTCACCCGTGACGGAATCATAGCACGCAGTTTTGCCTTAATCCGATTACGTTAATGAGCTAAAGATCGTTATGAAACGCCGTTAACGCGTTATAACGTTCGTCGGCGTGAATCGAGCGCGAGCGCGCGTATACACGTATCGTCCCACCCCTCGTTTCGCCGCGAAGAAGAAATTCAGGTTTCGATAATTATCGCGGTACACGCGACGCAATTTCGTTCGCCGCCGAGCGACGGAGAGCGTCGCCGTCGAAAGCGCGTATTATTTTTGCAAACATCTCGCGAAACGTCGGGAAACCGACGGTCTTGTAACCTCGTTCGCCGTTAATAATTTCACGCGCCTCGCGTTCGCTCGTCGCGAGAGCGTTACTCGCTAGCGAATATTTTTCTTCGCGAAAGAGAGAAACGATCGGAGCGATGCGTGTAAGTAGTTTAGCGGATTCAACGGAGCGAGACGTTTATTACTGCCGGTGGGTAATCCGTGCGAGGCAGGCTTCGCCGTGTGCGTACGTTGCAAAATACAGATACGATCGTTACTCGGAGAATGACACGGAGATAGCGTAACGTTACGCTAATCGCGTTACATCATCGTCTTTCTCGGGATACACTCGCGGGTACACTCACACGCGAGTCGATAAAGAAGCTAAGCAACTCTATACATAGATACGAATACCGGGAACTGCAAAACATTATTGGATATCGTACGAAATTACGTCCCGTACGTTCGATAATGCGCGACGAGAAAACAAAGACGAGTGTGGGAATGTTTACGTTTAAACGTATTGATCCCTGCGAGTTAAACGAGTCGAGTGCAGTGAATTTTTACGTCAACAAGTTAATTAACCTCGAGCCAATTAACCGTCGGCACTCGCATTTTTTGTTTTGTTTCCAGTCTATCCGTGGTTTCTGCTCGCCACTTTTTTTTTTCTAATATAACTTTCTACCGGTCTCTCGATTACTTCGCCGGAAGAATATTTTCAGCGTACCACTCGACCGCGTTCTTTAATTACATTACACTTGTAAATTGCGCACGTTAGCGATCCAAAGTAACGGAAAGTTGACATTGAAAATTGCCACGTGCCTGCGGTACGCGCGAAGGAAAGATAACACGAAATAAATATACATCGCGTCGATTTCACTTATCTCTCTCAAATACGCGTTATCGCTCTATTTGGAGCGTCTGGTAACGGGTTTCCCATCGATTTTCGACTAATTACGCGAGCTGAAGGTATTTCCGCGGATTTAGGGGATTTCTCGCGAATTAGTTGAGAAAAGGGTCGCGGTGGAGAAGCGGGCGAACGCGAGAGGGGGGGGGGGGGGGGGGTAACAGATAGAGCGAAAGAGGAGACAAGAAAATCCAAGAATTTATTGGTCAGCTACTGAAATTCGAATCGCGGGTTTTTCCCGGATAACTTATTGCATCGTTCGGTTTAGCCGTGATAAAGTAACAATTGTCGAACGGATACTTGGATTTCCTGGGAGAACGCCAACTTCCGGCTTCCAGTTTTGCATTTATTCCCTTTTCCGTATTCGAATGCAGCGAGCAGAATTGCGTGATTTGACTTTGACGTTAATTGAGACTGACGCGTATCTACTATAAACACGCTGTCCGAGATTATTTTGTTTTCAAAGATAAGGCATGAATTCGGGTTTTGTTTTGATTTCAGTGGTAGAGAGGAATCAAAGAAACTTTTGGGCAACTTTTCAGAGGTGTATTTAAAAAACACAATACTCGTTATTTCCAATGCACAGTATCCACACGATGTAACGTTGGCGCGGTCTTTGCGAGAACATTATTCGATTTAAAGTCTCTTGAACAATCAAAAGAGCAATAAATGTAAATTAGGAAGTACGCGCGATACGGCAATCTCGAATTTTCGCCTTTAACCGAGAAGATTCATGAGGTCTGATAGACTCATTGTCTTCAAGAAATCGTTCAATATATCGGTAACAAGTTTATTGACTACCCCCATCACGTCATCCTGGTAATCCTCGAGCAGCTGTGGCGTTATTTCGCTAATTATTTTACTCAGGAGTGCAGAAAGTTCCTCATCGTTGTACAGTCCAGTCATGTTCAACTGTGATACGTGGAAAGAATTCGATTAAAATTTCAACATTCAAATTTATATCACTTTAAACGTATTAAATATGTCAAGAATAATATAAACTACGTAAGTACGGTTGTTTAGGGGAAAAATCGTGGTGTATCGTGGGACCGAAAGGGATGAGATAGTAAAAAATGTATTCTAAAGACTTACGTCGAGAGCGCCCAGGGAAAGTTTGATATCGACATCTTTGGCATTCAATTTTTCGTTACGTACAACCAGTTTCAGATTAAGCGAGAAAACGACGTTCTTTACGACCATCCTGAAATTTAATGAATGAAATAGCAAACATTATAAAATCACAAACCAAAGTCGACAAGCTTTTACCGACCGCAATTGGTAAAAACGTAAGTGTAAGTTCGATCGAGCATTCGTAACCATTGAAGTCTTACAAGAATAATTTAATTTAAACTGTCCTTTACTTAGAGTGTGTCAAAATGGTTATGGTATCTTAAATATTATTCAACAAACGGGAATATATCATGTTCGTGTCATCTTAACAATCGTGTGCTGATTTTAGGAAAGTTATCTTTGTATCGTTACTTCGCGAAACTTAAATAGGGATTGTCGATATATTTAGATCCAGATAAATCTGTTTTACCGACGGCAGTAAACTGCAAAACCTACAAGGGCGATCGAGTTTATCCTCCGTGGGTCACGAAGGTCCCTGTAAACTCGCGCATTCTCGGATTCGCCAACGATGGTGTAGATATCTCGCGAGGTTTCGTCTAACCAAAATAAACTGTAATACCGGTGTAGCAAAGCCGTATTGAAACGAGCGACCTCTGCGTTTAGAGTGAGATTGGTTAGAGAAGTATAATGTACAGGAAAAATATGGCACTGTATACCGATTCCTCAAACGAACAGCGGTAATTTTTATAATTGATACCTTCGACCGAGATAACGATATTACTCAAAAAATATCATGACTATTGAACATAAACGGAATGTGTAATTCTTGGAAACCAATTTAATGTTTTCGAACATGAGATACTTTTGTTTTTTTCATCGTTGCGTTATCCGCAAATGCAAATGCTGATTTCAAACCTGTTAAATATAATTAACTTCGCAATTTGTCAAGTGCAGTAGACTTACGAGACGTGGCCTTTTCCGAAAATGTTAAGGGAATCGGCGAGAATCCCACTTCCATCGTAATCCGTATCTGCGGAAATCTCTGGCCAATCAAGCGCGACTATGACCTTAAGTCCAATGATTTTGAAATCTCCCTCTTGGATTACGTAGGTGGATAGACCGTCGACTTTGATATGTTCCAAGTACACCTTGAACCTGCCGAACGAACGAATAATTAATTAATAGGGATGATTTTTGTGTTTGTCGAATAACCGGTCCAGATATATATGTCACGGGCAATGTAAATAATTGGGCATTAGTTATAATGCCCGGACAATTTAAAAAGTGCCCAAAGTGATATACAAGCCAGGATCGTGTTGTTTACGTTTGATCAGGATGTCAACATTGTAGAAAATGTCCGGTCCATTTATGAAATACCTGTCCATTATATATATTTCCCAAAAAATTGAGTATTCTATACAGTGCCCGGGCATTATAAATAATGCCCAATTATTTACATTGCCCGTAACATATACACGGGACAATTTTCACGTTTTTTAAGTTCACACGGTGATCCAAATGATCGTTCCGTTGATCGATCGTTCGATTAACGATTGACGTGGATGATTTTACGATCGTGCGCGCTCGCATTAATTATCTTTACTTTTCAATTATCGAAGTCACTTGGTATCTCGATGCACTGATGATCTAATATTATCATGCAAAAGTTACTCACTGATACAATCCGTCTCTGGATAGATCTGCTGGTAATATTCTATAACTGAAGGGATCGAGGGGAGGAATATTGAGACTCGAGTTTCCGTTCTTTACAATTTCTCTGATGGATTCCAGAAGGCCGACGAGTTTTCCGGTTTTGAAAGCGTCGAGCTCTGGAAATAAGTAGAAAATTTATCTTCCCTGTCACGCCCCGGGATATCTTAAGTTTTAAACATGCGAGCTTTTCTCTTTTGAAAATATTCATGACACACCAGAAATTCAGAGATTCCTCCAACTTCGTTGAGTGACATCAAAGGTATATTTACAAGATTGAAGAAAATTCTAAATAATTCTAAAACGCGTGTAAAGTATGTTTACGTAATATTTTGAGGTGCTAGGTAGACTCGTGCGTGCGTATAGAAATAATTAAATCTGTGATATACCGTCTACAGGTGGGAAGAAAAATTACTTACCGTTTAACACACCTCTGCCATTCGCTAACGCGTTACAGAAGACCAGAATCACGGCCAACACGATTATCGGGGAACGCATGTTTCTGAAACAGAAAATCGAAACTGACATAACCCTCTGTCCTTTAACCCTAAATTACGGCACGGTCCTCAAATTTACGATCTCATGGTTCAAATTGAATTCATGCCAACGTTTGCCTTGATTCTACTCCTTAATTGTACCAATTATTTTTTAAACTCTAATTCTTTCAAAGCATCAGTCTTCCAAAGATTTCTTCCAATAGATCGATAGAAATATTATTTCTCCAAGTTACGCAACATTATCTTTAAGCAACAAATTTGACGCGAGTCTCGTAATAACGTAACTCATGGTAATGTATCGCGATCTAGAGTTAATCGCGATCACGTCGATCACGTTGCCCAATCCGCGGATGTTTGATCGCGACTTTTAATAGCCTAGATCGCGATCAAGAATCCGTTTTCATCGGTGCCGTTGTCACGCGCGGGTTTTGCGGGCACAAAGTGTCCTTACGTATATATACTATAATACTCTTTTTAAACTTAGTGGCAGTGACAGGTCGATATAACGCGATATCGAGTATCCGTCATGGAGTTCTACATTTATTTCATTACTGGGGCACACTGCTGTAGCGGCGGTGTTTTTTTTTTTCCCCTCCAACGTTACTTTTATGCCTACCGTTATAAACAAACGTTGGTAATTCACTTTCTAGAGTGAAACCTTGAATTTCCAAAGCGCACTTAACTCAGTCGCACCGAGACCACGGGTGCATACCGCGTCGAGTAAGCAAAGAGTCTAACGTCCGTTTCAAAGTAATTGTTTGTTTAAGCCTCGGAGATCGTGTCGCGAGACGCGCGTATCGATTTTTAATTAATTAGCTTCGACGTGTAATCGCTCGTAATCGCGCCGTGCGCACGTGAAGTTAAATCGTATCGGGATCGCTGTCGATCGCTATCGTATTAACATATTTGGGACGAGCAATTAAATAACGAATACCTCGTCATCGAATTTATTCGCGGTTTCATTTTTTTTTTTTACAATTAAGACGTTAGCCATTTCTCTAGCCTGATTTAGATTCCGTTTGCTACGTCTTTCATCGTTCGATCATTCGACGAACTCTATCGAAGCAGGAAATGCAAACTCTCGATCGAAGTTTTGCGATCGTCACTGACGGAATGCGCGAATGTTTCGATTACCGGTCAACGCGTTTAATACTCGATTATGCGAATAATTGATACCCTTTCGATCGTACCCGTGTATCGCGTTCGGATAAAAGTCAACGTTTGCGCCGCGATTTATAATTAAATTCCGCAACTTTTCGGGGGGGTAAATTTACCGAAGGCTTCTCGTCGACGAGTGTGTACGTATTGCCCAGCTGTGCGGTGGTTCGACGAGCAAAACGTTTATCCATACTGACAAAATGGACAATTGCGATAACGAGAAAAATAGTGTACCACGCGTGTTTATGTAACCCGTTGTTCACCGCCCATCGACTTCAAATAATTCTCTACGTGGGTCACGTCAAGGTAAATTGTTTCGCTAAATACGCAGCGAGTTTTGAGGATCGTGATAACGGAAAAAAAAGAAATATTAAAAAAAAAAAGGGAGACGTGTGTTATCACTGTGTTTATGCTTGTTTGGTGGCAGCGCTCTTGATTTCTGTACACGTAAAATTTTTATCCTCGATTCGAGTAGGTAAACTGGCATATCTTATCCAACCAACGCGAACAACGGTTGATTCTCTTTTTTTTTTTTTTATCGTACCAGGTACGTTCCCTTGCCGCCCGTTAAACGATTAGAATTGTAAAGCGACTGTCCCGCTGTTTACGAGATACGACGAGATACTCACAGTTTCGTTGTTTCTCGAGCACGAAGACACCCGCTTTGAAACTGCCTATTCTTTTTAATATTCGCCTTTTATATATATGACGGCAGTATCGTTCATCGCCGAACGTCGAGATCGCTTATCGGATACGTTATCAGAAAAGTTCGATTGCTCGGCCCGAATTGCGAAACGTAGCAGCAATGAGTCGACGGGGGTGAGAAAGGCGCGGGAAGTTGTCGCCTCTTCCATTTCTCGTTCCTCTCGCGTGCACGACGATCACTTCACTTTTGTTCGAATGAAATTCTCTCATAATGGTTTTAAACGCCCTTCAATTCGTCGACGACTGCGCAGACGCGATGGTCTATTTTCTTTTCTTTTTTTCTTTTTCGTTTCATTTCAACTGGTCTTTCCATCGTCACTCGTTACCGCTTTCAGCATTAATTATCGTACTTGCTCGCGTTTTTATATAAATTCGTGCTCGGGGGGAATCGCGTCGTCGAAAACGAGCCTCGGTAGGATTAATTAAAGAAATCTCACGCGTGTATTTAACGGTCGTATCTTTCGAGCAGCGCTCGAATCTCTACCGTTCGATTAGATCGCGTTATTTCTCACGTTATCGTCGATCACCGAAATTTGCGTTCGATACGCGCGATCGATACAGAGATTTCGTTGCCATGGGCGCTATATGAGTATATATGTCTAGTTTAGATCTTGCATGACTACCCCAACGGACCTCGATGGATTTGTTGATACGCGAATGTGTATTACGACGAAGTGTATCCACGATAGTCGAGTTGTATAGTATAATAGCGTTTTATCGATTTATTTTACCGGGGGTCGTCGGTGACCCCCACGGCACTAGCGGAAATTTTGGCGAGGGTCGCGGGTGACCCCCACGGCTCTAAACGCGTTAAATTTCATTTAAGGGACATCTGTTTGAAGTCTGAGAAAACGGCTATTTTTTGGATTTTTTTTTTACTAAACTAAAAATCTCCTTTTGGATATCTATTAATGACACTTTCAAGCACACAAAAAATTGTTTTATTTTTATTAAAAATAAAAATGGCGGCTCCAGGCGCTGCGATTCGTGTCATCCTCTTTTTCATATGCTTTTGCGGCAGGCAGTAGAACTGCCGTCCATCTTAATTTAGATGAATACCAAAAATTGTTTAATTTTCTATATGAGTTTTACTAGTGAAGTACACACGATTATTAAAAAATATTGATTTTTTAAATTTAGGCACTCATTTGAAAAAAGTGTTCAATTTGATCTCAACGCGGTATTCGGATGCACCTTGCAAAATTCTTTCTTAATACATTACTCTGATATCTGTGTCTTTCTCGCTCGGGTGATAAATCATTGCAATGCTGAAACAAATTTTTGTGTTACCGCGATGTTTTGTTACAAGTATTTACGATTAGCGTTAACATCGAGTGGTAAACACAAACGGCACAAGGTTAACGTCAAACGTTGACCCGATTTACGACGAGCACACGGATCCCTCGAACGTTATCGCGACGAGTTGCGTCGTAGGCGTCGATAAAAAAAAAAAAAAAAATTTCGTCGAGGCATTAATTACGTGGTAATAAATAACGACATACAGATCGCTGCGGTAGGCTGCTTATTTATTACATACCGCTGCTGCTGCAGCTGCAGCAAATTACCCTTGAATTATGGCGCGTCGCTTGACTTCTGGTATTAATTATTACCGTCGAAGATAATTGTTGTGACCGGCGTAATAGGAAAAGGCCAGCTCCGTGGAAATTGCCTCGCGAATTTTCGACGAACGCGCAATTAGACGCGCGAAAAGATCGTTTACCGGGCGGGTAAGAAATTCGCGCGGTGTATCGATCGTTGCGTCGCAAATAGTAAATCACCGGGAAACGCGAGACCTTGTCGATAGGAAGAAAAATACGACGGGACTGTAAGCCAGAGACATAGAGAGAGAGAGAGAGAGAGAGAGAGAGAGAGAGAGAGAGAGAGAGAGAGAGAGAGAGAGAGAGAGAGAGCGTGGTACCGATACGTGGAAAATGTTAGCTGGATCGAGAGAAAAATGAAGAGAAACAGCGTAGCGGAGAATGCGGCTTTGAATGGTGGGGGGAGAAGCGAAAAGAGATTCGACGCGAATCGACAGCCGCGAGAAAGGAGATAGAGAGAGAGAGAGAGAGAGAGAACAGCGAGAGGAATACTGTGTCTCGACGTCACGTTTTTGCCATGGAAAATTTTGCAAATTTTTCTTCCCCACCTCCCCCGGGGAATTCGACACGGCGGAATACTTTTCGCGTGTTCCGCGCACCGTAACGTCGGTGACGAGACACGTCGGTAGGGAGGTGAAAAAAAAGGAAAAGAAAAATCTTTATCGTTCCGCGAGACGAGCGGAAAACATTTCGTGCGAGAACTCTCGTCGGGACGTTGGACGCGCGTTTCCAAGCTTCGACTAGCCGCCAGCGAACGACTTTAACCGACTCGCGCATCTCTAGCTGTGCTATCGTTTTGAAACGCCACACGTCGATCAAAACAATAGTCAGGTCGCGGACTGTGCGAGTTTAGCCGCTGCGACTAGTCGTAGCTTGGAAAGCGTAGCTTGTAATACTCTCGTACTCGCGGCAAAAGGCTCCGTTTGAGAATACGCCCGAGAGTAAGCGAAACTAATTCAAAGGGACGCAGGAAGAGAACGCGAGAGATCCGTTTTCTTTATCATTTTCCCTCTAGCTTATCCGCGGGTTCTTAGAAACGAACTCTCTGATTCTGCCCTCTCTCCCTCTCTCTCTCTCTCCCTCTCTCCACCCCGACCCGCGACCCCTTCGAGAATAGATTCTCGAAGGCATTGAAACTTGAGTCCGATGCGACGGAGGAAATCCAGATACGCGGAGGTACGGGCGGATGATAAAGGAAGGCCTGGGAAGAGGATTGGCAAAAAGCGCAGAAAAAACATATGTGTACAGGTGGGGGGGAGAGACGGGGTTGTACCGGAGAGACCGTGGACTTTACCTTTGAGAAGGAGGAAAAGCTCGAGAGAGAGAGATAGATAGGGAGGAGAGTGGGAGAGAGAGAGAGAAGGGGGGCGTGCTAGGAGGACAGGAGAGAGAGAGGGGGTGGGAAGAAAAGTTGGGAGGGAGAGAAAACGGGAGGAAGGATAAAAGATGGAACGTGAGAAACGGAGAGAAAAGCGAGAGAGAGAGGGAGAGGGAGAAAGAGAGAGAGAGAGAGAGAGGAGAGCGTGGTTGGGAGGGGGTGGACGGTCGGAAGGTGGAGCGCAAGAGGAGGGGGGGGGTGAAGCGGGGTGAACCTGAGAGGGGATGCCAGGCCAGTTCACCCTTACTAGCCGTGGCTCGACTCGTCAGTGCGGCCTGAACGGTTAAGCGGCCTACTTCTCTCTCACGTGGTAGTTTCGAAACCCTCTCGTTCTCGTGACTTTTACGTCGTCGTCGGTTCTTTCGTCCCTCTCGTCCACCTCGCATCTTCTTCGTCCCCTTCTCTAAAAACCTCTCCCCCTCCCTCTCTATCTCTGTTTCCGTCTCTCTCTCTCTCTCTCTATCTCTCTCTCTCCCACCTACCGAATCACGAGGCAACACCAGACCAAACCCCCCCCACCACCACCCCCCGCCGAAACCTCGGCACCGAGAGTACCCGTCGGGCGAGCGAGAAATACTCCCCCGCCGAGGAGTCATCCTCCGTCAGGTGGTGCCTTTCGTTTACCTTTCGCGTACGAGGAGAACGCCGTGATAGCTGATTGCCGATCGTGAGTCGCTGTAAACGAGGTGACGATCGGAGGAGAGAAACGATAGGAGGAGAGACAAGGCTCGGGAGGAGATTGGAAATCGACGATAAGAGAGGAGGAGACGCAGCTGCGAAGGAGAGAACGACCGTAGGAGGACGCGGAGAAACGCCGCACACCCGACGCACGTTTCTCTATCACGTTTCGTTCTCTCTCTCTCACTCTCCCCTTCGCTCTCTCTCTTTCTCCCTCTCTCTCTCTCTCTCTCTCAAGCGGAAGTTTACGTCCCGTCGCCTGAATTCCGTACGCACCCGCTGTCATCGTTGAGCTGGACAGCGTCGAGGGAGGAGAGACGGCGACGGTGCTCGCTCTCTCGGAAATTCGTAAGTGTCTTTTTCCCTATCGCCCCACCGACAAAGATCGATCCCTACTTCCCGGCGAGTGTATACCGTCTCGGGGGGGTTGCTCGGCAATTCCACGGGGGATTGTTTATCTCGCCGGTCGTTCACGAAAGGTAACCTTCCGGTGTTAAGGGGTTTTTTTTTTTTTGGAAATTTCACCGCGTCACGGGAAAGGGAATCGCGGGGGAGATAGATGGGGGAAAGGGTTGTGTAATGCCGATCACTGCGGCACCCGTCACTTCCGGCCGGTAGAAATTTTGTAGCGAAGGGTAGTAGAATCGTTTTTCGGACATTATCTCGTGAAATTTTAAGCACCTGGGGAGAGGGTAACGAAATTGTTTTGTACTTTGGAGCGATCGATCTTAGCGTACCTTTTATTTTTCAATGCGTCGAGAGTACATATATTTCTCAACTCTCTCTCTCTCTCTCTTTCTCGCTGTTTCTCCACCTTTTGTTCGGTATTAATTCACCTCAAATGACATTCGATTCCGCTAAATTAAATAGCCCGGTTTAAATTCGTTTTCAACTTCCTCCGATCTCCACACCCTCCCCCTCGTCGTCTTTATCCCTCTCCATTATGGGGAGTGGATTCATTCGGTGGTGCTCCTCTTTTTTACTCGTCGAGATTTACATTTGCCAGAGTAAGGGGTCGAGGGGGAGAGAGAGAGAGAGTTTTGTCTCTCTACACGAGACGAAGGCGATCTCGTGACGGGTGGCGCTAACCCTCATGCAGCAAAATCTGCTGCGGAGGCGACGTAGCGTGCTACGATCGTGTGTGGCTTTACGGGTGGGTGGGAGGGGGGGGGGGCGGTCGGCGGGGGTGGCGGGCTAGCAAAGGGGTTACACGGGACAATCGTCCAGCAATTATTTTCATATACAGAGACGCCACTGACAGGGAATTCGTGTGGAACGGTCGCCTGGCATCGAAGCATCGCCGATGTTAACTTTAGCTTTAACGATCGCCTCGATACTCTTTTGCCTCGCTCGAGAGACGATTTTTGATTTCTCAAGATCACGCGAGGATTTCCGAGAAATTTCAAAATTGCTATCCTGCGCGTGTACGAGATATAATAGTTACACTCGTGCGCTGTCCGCGCTGAATTTGAAGTGATTTCGTAATAAGAGTACATGAAATGTGCGCGTAATTAATGTACATATAATACGCTCGTGCATGGGTTATTTTTATTGAAACATATAACCACGTACGTACGCGAATGTACAACAGAAAAGATATATATGTATATTTCCAGTACGTTCTATTCGTTACAGTTGCATCCCGTCACCGATTCTCTATAAAAACACGAATTTGCGTAAACATCCGCGATGCCGATAATAATAAAACTCCGTTCGAAGGGGGGGTTAATTTCGATAGGATGAAAATGGAAGATCGATCGGCGGGTAAACAAGAGTTTCATCTGACAGTTTCACGGCAGACAGGTGGTACGAGAGCTTTCGTGCGATTCGTTCCGGCAGCGAGGTCGAAGGTTACGGGGAAATTCTGCCGGTGGTGTGCCCGGTGGAAAATTGATTTACCATCCGACGCGCTTACACGTCGCCGTTCCTTCTTGCGTCGCGACGCCGTACGCAATAGCGTTAGCGGATAATCGAGAGATAATTTTGACTGTAACGTAGCGCTCGCTGGCTTTAATCGCCGAGCAGTTTTGCGAGGGGGAATGGGATCGATTTTAACGATTGTCTCGCGAATAGTCCAATTAGTTCGCGGTGGGCACGGAGCAACGACAAAGCTCTATCGGATTAACGATAAACCTGGCCCCACGAACGCGTATCGAGGAATACGCTGCACGGATTAGTAACAACGTAGGCCTTCCATCGTTCGGCGATCAATTTCGATAGGCTTAACCCCCTCCCCCGATGCACCTGAAGATCGAAGATCGGATTTTCGTGGTGGAGGTCAGCTGATAAATTTCGACTTAGGCCCGGGCCTAACGCGACACGCCTGGATTATCGGCTGCTCGTCGTTATAGTCGAACGTGTGTCGGATAAACGAGAAGCTATCGTTTCTACGCTCGCAACGAACGAAAGTTTGGTTCGTTAATTTATTTCTCGACGTCGCGTTGATATTACGTACACTGGATTCGTTTTTCTCGCTCTGCCTGCTACGCGAGGATTTTCTTTATTTGGATTTGCTTTTCCTTCGTGAGAGGAGAGTCGAAGGGCACTTTTTAATATTCCACGTGCGTCGGGTAACACAATACGGGGGGAAGGACGGCGGAAGGGTGCGAAGGGCGAAACGGTCGGGGGGGTAGGGAATCGGAGGAACTTTGGATTGGTATCGGTGAGCGAAAGCGGAATCCTTGAGAAAGCTTGGAAAAAGCTTTGAAGGTGAATTTTATTGATCACGCTCGATGTGGGGTAACCAGCGAAAATTCGACATTCGTCGGTAGACGCGTTTCGATCACGTTCGGGGTTTTCGTCTATTTCGAAAAATATTTTGAAAATAGTCTCTTACTTCGGTGCCGCGATAAGAGATAATAAATAACGTCGTTGGTGCTATTATCGTCGTTTATTTGTTTGACAAATCAAATCTGACGTACGATGATCGATACAAAAAAAAAAAGAGAGAGAGAACGCACAGAAATGTAATTTGGAGTCGATAGAGTACCACTTTAAGCGAAACGCGTTACGGCCGATCGATAGTAACGCGATATCGATTACGCGAACGTGATTAATCGACCTTCCGAAAAAACACTTGTACACCTGCAAAATGGTATCGCGCGTTTTAACCCTTCGATAAACGAGCGCCACCGCAACAATGTATTTTCATCGATAAACTTTGCGTCGGATAAAAACTTCTACGCTGTAACGTGTAATTATCGCTCTGTGCTTTAAAAAAATCGTCGACGCTTACATCAGAGGGTAAGATAAGCCAAAAAAAAACATTGAGATAATAACGCGTACGATCGCTGGCTAGCAGCGTGTTTCACATTGTTCCCGTAAAGTTGTCCATTGGATCGCGGAGAGATAAAACGACGAGATATTAGTATCGATCGTCTTGGCCAAAAGAAAGCGCTTGATTTTATCGATTGTCGAAAATCGATGTATCTTAAACGTCGTTGCGTGATTCACCGTCAGACACCGCGAGTATCGGTAGAATTTCATCGGCGACGATAAATCGGAGTAGTTAAGGCGTTTATCGTTGAGACGCGATACTCGTTCGCGTTGTCCGAGAATAAGGCGTCGCGACGGAAGGTTAAATCGCGACGTGACGAATCAAAATTCTCTCCCGACTTCACGACGTCCGGATCGACGTATCAAAATTCTCCCTTGATCTCGCGCCGTCCGGATCGACTAATCAAAATTCTCTCCCTTGATCTCGCGACGGTTCCGATCGACGAATGATAATTCTCCCTCGATCTCGCGACGTCAAGAATCGACGTGACAAAATTTCGTCAACCGGTTTCTCCCGATTCATTACGAGACGAAGAACGCTAACGGTGGGAGAAAGAAATGTAATTTCGCGAAAAGCTATTTCCCCTACCACCCTCTCTCTCTCTCTCTCTCCTCTCTCTTTTTCATCCCCTCTCCTCCCGCCGCCCCTGAAACACGAAAACTGCGCACGGTTTAACGCGCGTCGCAACCCATAACATATTTAACGCACTCGGGGAGTGCGGCAGGCTCTCATGGTCGTGGAGGAGATTAAAAAAAAAAGAAGGAAAAGGTAGGGAGGGGGGGAAACAATGACAACGTTATACACGTGACAAAAGGAAAATTGACGCGTACCTGCCGAGCGCAGGGGCTCGTTTTTTCGTGGCTTTCGCGCGTACGAGGCTTTGTCGGATCAAGGGTCGTGTCAAAAAAAAAAAAAAAACAAGCTCTGCAAAGAGAGGACGCGTGTGCGTGTGTCTCTCCGAGAAAAGAGAGAGAGAGAAACCGAGAGAGAGGCGGGAAAGAGAGAAGCGGAAGGGAAGAGAGCAAAGGGAGGCAGCGGACGGTAAAACGACAGCGTAAAGCAAACGTTGGACGCACACCGGTGGCATTTGCTTTCGTTTGAACTCACAATCAGTACCGACTAAAAATAGAAGCCGTGACCCAACTACGCTCGATTCCACAATTATGCATTTCCTCCCGTTGCCCGACTGTTTTTTCACTTCGCGGCCGAATCAATGCGCCGTTGATCCTCTTCGCGTCTGTGTCGCGGTGCCCGACGCGGACGTCGACGCCGACACGACGATCGAGGACTCGCGCTTATCCCGATAACACCCCGGCCAGGTGATTAAACCCCGTGTTCGGACTCGAACGAAAAGGGATTTTTCCTACGATCGTTAAGCGAAAGCTCGATCGACGGCACGGGGGGTAACTTTAACCCTCTGAAGGGCATGCCCGTTTTAAGGCGAGGGTTAAATTAAATTTCATTTACGCTTGCATTCAAAATATTTTAGCATCTGACGGGCAGTCATGCCTTTTGTTATTGACATTACCTTCCACTGATATAGGCGCGTTTGCTACTGATCAGTTTGTCGTTGGAAGTTCGCCAGTACAATGCTAATAATTATTGCGCAATTTAAACAAAAATTGAACTCCCCTGTTAGAGGGTTAAGTAGTGAAATTCCACTCTCGTACTCCAAGCTAGCTTTCCGTAAAAAAAAAATATATATATAACGTGAAACGTACAAAACATTTTGGAGTGATTTGCGAAGCGTTCTCTGCCCCTCGCCACTATGAAAGAAATATACGCTTCCCAAAGGGCACTTTTGTTTCGTTTAATTATTTAAACATCCTTGGATGGACGGAATTCTCGAGATTGCGTTTTAATATTCCTGAACGAACTTTTCTTCCCTTTACGCGTAGTCGTAACAGCTTTCTTGCAACGACGATACCGGTATGTATTCCCGTAAAGAATGCAAGTTGTAAAGGGGTTGCAAGACTACCCGAAAACACGGTATAACCCGTTCCAAGCGTGCCTTGAGAATTAATATTTGAAAAATTGATCAACCCTCGACGCCACCACGATTCGTTTACTTGGCATAAACGTTTGGGGAGAGAAAGTTTTCTCCGTCGACCGTCTCGTTGGAAACTCGGCTGCGGCGTAAGGGTGACGTCGCAACGCGTTACCGGTGCTCGTGGAATCATGTTTTCCTCGGTAATTAACCCTCAACGATTCAAATTAATCTTCGTAAAGTGCACGAAAAGCGATGTTCCCTCGTATATGATATCTTTGAATATTTGAGAAGCGTTCCATCTTCGAACTTGGTACGCTAAACAAGAATATGATAGATTCTGTTCGCGGAGCTCGCACATTCGTACGTAGTATGTTGAAAATTTCGTCCGACTCGTTCAATCCGCGAAGGATTTATCGATCTTTAGGATTTACCGAAAGGATTCAGGATTTTACCGAAAAAAAAGAAAATACCGAGCCAAGTTGACGTACGCTACTCGACAACATTAAAGGTCTTTGAAAACTTGTAACTTTATGATATATGGTTTTAGAGTAATTTTGTTTAGGCTCGTTTCGAAGCGCAAAGCTGTTCCATTTATTTCCAATTTATTTTGAGACAGAGTTCTCTCGCGATGCGAGTAGCGAGTACCGTCTCGCAAGTGCTGAACACGACCGACCCTGAACGCGTAAGCGTCCCCCTAAAAAAAAAGCAGTACATCTCGATAACGATAGGCGGGTGGGGAGGCTCGTCGAGATCGATTGCTCGATAGATACGCGAGGCCTTTATTCCTACGATTATCATTCTGCACCGGCGCGCGTGTACGATTTCGTCCCCGAAAGACGAAAGAAGAAAAAAGTGCGCCCGGTTTGCTCGTTTTCCGTGCTTCCCTCGTCATCGTACGAATTAATCTCTCGATTTTAATCCTCGTCTCCCGATCGCTCGTCGAGAAGAAAGAACCTGAGTATCGTCGAGTTATATTTTCCTCGTTATCATTTCGCGAGGCTCGATCTCGAGATCACAGGCGTCGTACGTATCTACGCATCGCGAGAGAACTCTGTTTAAAATTAATTTGAAAATCGGTAGGAAACAGTGACTCGCGTAAGACGAAAGTGGAAGCTTCGCGCTTTAAAATGAGCCTAAACGGAATATTCTAAATAATTTTGTCTCTGTACTCGCGCAAACCTAATTTCCTGCTCTGCCGTCGTTGTTTCTCAAATCTGGCCTCGAGCGACGAGAAAAGAAGGGCAAGAGAATACGGGGAATTGATATTAGAATTATTTAACTCGTCCTTTCGCGATCGCAATTTTCTCCTCGTTATCTCTTCTCGGTCGCTTCCCGCGTAATGGAATCGCAGAAACGAAGACGTCGAGATAAAGAGACAGAGAGAGAGAGAAGGGAGGAGATACTTAATAACGGAATTATTTCTTCGGTATCGCGCTCTCGCAATTCCTCCGCGTGCTGGTACACAATATTTTCCAAGATATACGTGTAGGCTGTGTTCTTCGATGGGAGGACATTAGGAGTGGAATATAAATTTACGACGTCAAATAAATGGTACTTCGAGTCGTAAATCATACGGCAAAAGACTCGCGCATCTTGCTATCGTACTGTCTCCGCTGTCTATAACGGTTTTTTTTACTACCGCGGCCCCCCTTCTACCCTTTGCCCAGGGTACATCGGTTATTCCTCGTAAAATGGTAAATCGTATTACGGAGTGACTCGAACTTGGAACTCCAAGTGTACGTTTTCAATATTAAGGTCCTAGTTATTTGAAAAGTACTTTCTAGGGAAATTCCCCCCTCGTTACTTCTTATCGTTCGCTATTTTTTTTTCACGTGCACGAGGAATAAAGGATTCGCGATGATAGTTCCTTCGATACTCGAGAGTATATCCATAAATTAAAAAATTAACACGCGTATTAAATTAACAATTTATTACGATCCAAAGCCGTTTGTTCGTTGTTCCTTTCTCCGCGTCGAGCTCTGGCAGTGACGCGACCACAAAAGAATATTTATAAACGGACGCGTGACGTCAATGTTTCGTGCCGTTAGTTAATTCACGAAGAGCAAAAGAGAAATTACTAAAAGTGACTTCCGGGGGCCCAACGCGGGGCGCTCGTACGCGATATAAACCGAGGGGGGTAACGCGTCGGACGTTGCGGTAACGCAACACGAATCCTCGTCAATAATGAAAACGGCGGACGATGGTACGCTGACGTTGAAACGAAAAGGTCGCGCCGGGTGCTCCGGGAGAGAGAGCGGGTTGCAATATTCATAAATCCTCTAGGCCAGGGTAGAGATTGGACGACGTGGCGGAAAGTAAAACGAAATGAAAGGACGCTAATCGTCGCCCGTACGCCCCGGCGTTACGCGAGTATTATCTCTACGATGTACCAGGTGTCCGCTAAGCGTTACGCTAAAACTAACGTTCGCTGGGAACGATTACGGGGAGATCTTATGAAAAATAACGTTCCGCCTGGTTACGAGGATAAAGAGAGGGGTGGGAGAAGGTAACTCCGCGCGAAGATACGAAACGCGTAACGAGGAAAATTTCGCTTATGCGAACGTTTCCAGCGGGAGGTTTATGCAAATTTATGCGTTTTTGCGGGTGACCGGTGGAGAAAATCGAGACAGCAAGCTTTTTTGCAAAATTCCTTTCCCAAATGGCACGCTTTAGGAATCGTAGTTTCGAAAATTGGCAATTGTTTAAAATCTCGTTTAGTGGATTAGAAAAATATTCGATTCGAGTTACAGGATCTTGGAAAGTGTATTTTCTAGCTATTTGCGCGCTTTACGTGAACCAAGAAAATCGGTGGAAAATCAGAGTAGAACGATACGAATCTTTCGTGAAAATTCGTAGTCTGGTTCCGTGAAATCTGTCGCATTATTCCCCTTCAAGATTCTACCACGCTACGTAGCATTTAATAAAAATATCATGAGCAAAATCGGTCGGCAAAATAATCGATTACCTTTTTTTTTATTAAATATGTCTTAGTACACGGTAAATTATTCTTACTTTTATTGTTGTCTCTACCATAATATCGGGTTTACGGTGTTTACCCGAAAATCACTGCAACCCCTCGTAACTCGGAAAATTTGGTACATTCTCCACGAGACACACCGCACGCGATATACCATCGGAAACGCCCCGAGGATATTAGAGGCCGCGCTGCGTTGCTTTAAGAGGAGGCACCTGCACCTGCAACCCTCTCCTCGGCCCTATTATGCCGGCACATTCGCCGTAGATCCTTATCTAACCGGGTTAATCTATCCTTTCCCTATCCCCTACGACTTACTCGCGCCGCGTTCACGTATCTCCCCACCCTCCCCCTCCCCCCCCGCGATCTACGCCCTGCTTTCTGGGGCTTTGTGTCAGCGTAGACGTAACTGTTTACGCCATTTCGACCCGGAATATCGCGTGACGAGAGCATCGAGCACGATGAAATTCCTTGGGAAACTATTCGCCGGATGGCTTTACTCCTCCGTCTTCGGGAATTAAGTCAGTCGAGAAGTTCGCCTCGTTAACCCTTTGACCGCTGTCATTTCCGCCGCGAAGGCAGAGAATAATGCCATTTGAGAGTAATGGAAAAATGGGAGAGACTCGTCGGGTGCATCGGGCGGTGGGGTGTGTTAAACGTTGGAATTTTGAAGAATGATGGGAAGGAAGTTGGAACGAATCTAGATCATGCTGATTTCCGGATCTCTAAACTATTTCTAAAGCAAGCAAACACGTGTGATTCCTTGTGAAATAATTTTCAGTAGAATAGAAATTCTATAATTATTTCGTGATCAGCGACCCAAAATACACTTGATAGAGTAAAAAAATGTTTGGAGATCCGAAGATCCAGAGATGTGCATGATCTAGATTTAAGTCAGGAAGTTTAAGTCCCTGCTGGGCGCGTCCTTAAAAATCACATAATAATGCGCTCGACGGCATTTTTTACAATTGGTAGTTTTTATTGTTTTACCACTAGGTTTACGGGACCCGTGAATTTGACGGATTTCAAATTTTTTTAATGGAATGTCCAAAAAACCATAGCATTAATTGGAACCATTTTGCGTCTTAAATTAATTCAGACTGAAATTGAATAAATCGATTCTTTAAAGAAAATGCGTATTTTCGTTTACTCGTCAATTTGACGGGTGCTCGTAGAAATGCTCGTAGAAACGCCCGTAAACCTAGCGTTAGACCCATATTTTAAAGCTTCTTTTATGATCGATGGTATCATCGATCATGAGCACGAGCGGTTGTGTTCTAACGTAATAAACGCTTCTTTTATAAATAAACCCAAATCTACGTTCGCGCTCGATAATAATAGAACATATAAACAGATTGTAAAATTTATTTTCATACTTGAAGGTACTGTGCGCCTCGTGGAGATATACCGAGATTCAACAACGTTACAGCGTTTATTTTTCAAAAAGTGCTGCGCAAGTGGCGCACAGCAGAGGGTTAACATAGGTTAACGAAACCTTATCAAATCTAAATAGAAGGTACCCTATTCGCTTTCTAGCCAAAGTTCGTTCGCTCTTCGAAAATAATTCTTCTCGAACTTTCTTTTCTATCTTTCGCGAAACCCACGATCTCGCGTTAAGCGTCCTCCAATTACGACGATCGGAGCCGACTTTATTCCTTCCCGGATTATAGTCGCGAAATTTTAATGTCAGGTATAGCAAGCGGTATTAGCCCAGTTTACCGCGATCGTACGCGTCGCGCGGAAATGTCTAGTGGAAGGCCGAGATACGAGGCGGGCCAGTAGATTTAAACCTCGATGGCGCGACGATTAATGTAAGACTCGCGTAGAACGCCGTACTCCATTTATTACTCCCGCGCTCGTTACGCTCATTATGTCAGCTCTCACAACAGATTCGTATCTAATCGGGTCAATCTGCCTCTCTTTCTCTCACTTTTATTCGCGGCCTCCTTATGCCTAATTTCTATGCACCGGGCTCGAGCTTCACGCGACTACGTCTAACTGGCAAATATTCGCGCGCGTTCGCCAAAATTTGTTTGCAATTTTTGCTTTCAGACTTACTCCTCTATCTCTCGCTCCTGCCTGTTAAGTTGAATCATCAGTTATTATCGATACTCGATAATAACGTTTAACCCGTTAGGTAATTTATCATTTATGCGAGCGTTCTTAACACTCTGACTATCGCGAGCCGATAAATAGTCTATTTAGCACCGTCGCGTATACACAGGTAGGATATAATTCGCATAATTCCGAAGCCGTTTAGAGTAACGTCGGTGTTTGTCGGAGTCGTCGACGGTTGTGCGCAAAAGCGTCGAGGGATTTAATCCCAAGACGAATAAAATTCTATTCTTTCCTTCTCTTTTCCCAAAGGAAGGGGTGAGAATTGGAATATTTTTGTACCGGAAACCGAACGAAAATTTCAAACACTCGACTTTGTCTGGCAAGCGACACCGATGCGCGTGACTCGTTCGAATGTAATTTATAATTCAAAGCAATTAATTTGTGTTACGTTCCGGACGACCCACGCGTCGCGTCGTTAGACAACGACGCGTGACCCGATCGGACGAATACCGTCGAGCGTGACGAGGAAGGAGAGAGAGAGAGAGAGAGAGAGAGAGAGAGAGAGAGAGAGAGAGAGAGAAGAAAAAAAATATATGGAAGAAGCAAGTTTTGGGGCCACGAACGATTTTTCTTTGCCGGCGAGCTGCATTGCGGCTGCAACCGACGCATTGCCACCGTGCACTCGCGTCGAAAAGACGACGCTGCATCGGTGCGAATCCGATGGGGTCAAGAGCCGGAATAAATGGGATTCGCCCAGGGTCCGTGGGACATAAAAATTCAGCATAAAATATCCCATTCCATGAATTTATCATTCGTCGCGCACGAGCCACTCTTCGACGTCCGGTGATTTGCGAGAGACGGAAATATCCCCGGACGGAAAGTTATTCGCAGAGAAGGGAGAGGGAGGGAGGGAGGGAGAGAGAGAGAGAGAGAGAGAGAGAGGAAAAAAAGAAAGAAAAGTTTTTGAATTATCGGAAATCTCTATTTTAGTTGATCAAGGTGCGCGTTCCCGAGGACACGCGGAAATCTTGTTTCTCTCTTGTTTCCTTTTTATTTCCTAATTAGTCCGCGTTATCCATTTTAATTAGCGTGACGCGCGGAGTTACGAGAGATCGATGAGAATTTAATCGCGAGTGAATTTCGCGCGAATCGACGCGGGCGACCAGCGATGAATATTATAACGTTGTTGGACGTCGAACGCGCGCGTGATGTTTTTTTTTTTTTTTTTTTAATTCAACCCGTCCTCGCGCCCACCTGGATACGTTTTTTTTTTTTGAAATACGTTTTTGTCCCTCTCGTTGTATTACCGATTGTAATTTTCGTAACGACGTTATCTATTTTTGTTTTAATTTGCTTCATTTCCTCTTTTCGCAATTCCCGACGATGGAAAATGTCGTTCCGTCGAAAAATTCGCGCGACCCTCGCTGCGAGATAATTGCCGCGAATTCAAACGTCGTTTTGTCGTCCCGCGCGGGAAAGAGAGAGAGAGAGAGAGGGAGAGGGAAAGAAATGCTTCCGGAGTGAAAAGAACTCGCGTTGATTCCACGGCTAGCAATTTCGCCTTTATCGCTCGGATACTTGATATTTTTTCCCCAGACTTTGAGTGCTCCCAGCCACATTCTCGCCTCCGGAAAATACGAAATATTTTTCAGGCATGTTAACATTGCCGAGCGCCGGCACTCGGTGAGCTTTCGAGAAGCAAAAAGCTCTCGGAGAACAAGAAGAGGAGATCACAGTTATACTCGGGTTTCTTTTGAGCCTGCCCGATTAACACTCGAGTTATCCGTGTTTGCCGTGTTTCAACGACTTTTCAATTTCTAGAGTCGCTCGAGCTGCTCTCTCTGTCGTTTCGCGAGCTCGCCTAGAAAATGTTCTACCATCGTTCCAACGTCGGTCCAATAATTTAGCGCTCTTAATTTATTATTCGCACCTCTCGCGTACCTCCGTGAGAATTTTCTCCCGCTAAATCTACAAGATACCATTCGCTCTTTCCTCGCGATTTAAGGGGGGGGGGGAGGGGTAAAAAGAAAGGAAAGCGAAACGAAGATACATCCCCGGCACCGAAGAGCGTTCTTCTCCGCGGCTCAATTTTCGCTAGATAATCCAATGTCGACCCGAGTCACGTTTGATTCGGCCCCGAGGCCAGGTGAAACGAAAGGAAGAGCGATAAAAGGAGAGAGATAAAGGGGCAAAGGGAGTAAATAGGTCTCCGTGTCTGGCTCGCCCTGGCACTTTACTCCATTGCCATTTTCCTCCCTCCCTCCCCCCTCCCTCCCCCCCCCCCTCCCCCGTTTTTTTGGCCGCGCTCCGCGTTAGCTTTCGATATCTAAGTTCACCGGCAGAGTTTCGAGCGGCACCTCGTACCTCGTGCTCGAACGCGTAGCTACCTGTACACGAGGTGTACACTGGTATTTACCGCGAAGACAGTTTCACCGAATGTATTTGCTTCTCGGTGGCGCGTAACGTCGTCGAGATACACTCGAGTATCTCACCGTCGATCTTCAATTTAGCGGGAAAACGTCAGCAAACAAATTGTCATCCCCCGACTACGGGGTGGGGAAATTAGATTAGAAACTGGAACGGGAATACCGTCGTGGGATTCTTATCAGGCACGCGCGATATGGCCGGGAAAATGGGAAAAGGAGCATTCAAATTGAAGGAAAACTAACTTCCGCGACTTCTCCCTCTTTAAATGGAAATATGAACTTTGATGATTTCTCTTTCGATTTCCCTGGCGTATCGCGTTGCTCCTATACATATATAGGATCCTTGCGAATAACGAGAAAAATCAGCAACTATAGCCGGTAATCGATCAGAATCTATACGAGAATAAGGAATCACGAGGGGAAAGTGGTTACCTGGTTTATCGGAAAATCCTTACGTGGATAACAGAATTCGTCGATTTTTCCGCGTTATTGTGACCTCGGGTGAAAATTTACGCAGTGCCCGAAGGGCTTAACAATATTCCCCGTTCTTTCTTTCCTTCTCGGAAGGATCGCTAGGTCGGAAGTTCCGTCGAATTTTCATTTTCCTTTTTGGCTCTCCGTAATGGCGAGTCTTTCCTCCGACTATCGACCGTAAACGCGTTTATGTACCTTCGATACGCAAATATTTAGACTCCATCCGGAGGGAGTGCTCGGCGTGTTCATTGTACGTGCATCTGCATATTATGTAACCCGGGGTTGCAGGCTGCAATACGAGACGCTCTAAACAGTGCGTCGGGAATAGAGTTAGCCACGACAAACAGCTCGTCGGGAACTAACATCAATTATCGTTCTTCCCTTTTACACGGTTGTGCGACGGTGAAAACGAATCTGGTTTCAAACGCGCGACGCGTTGGATACTTGACCCAAAGTTATTTACCGTCTTCGAGCGGATATCGATTGATAGACGGCAGACGCTAATCTCGAGCTGTCTATTCTGAGACGAGCAACCAGAAGCGCGTCTTCGGCGGAAAGATTTTTGGTCCCGCCTGTACGCGTGTCGTTTACGGACAGGCGAGCATTATTCAGGGGTGAGAATTTTCGTTTGGGAAATTACGAGGAGAATAAATGAATCGGACGTTCCTCGAAACGCAGATTATCGGTGGCGCTAACGATGTTTCGAACATTCATGACCGTCGAGTCGTTCGAGCGAATGTAGAGTGTACGGTATGTTTCGTCGCGACGTTTTCGGACACCGAAATAGGATTTCGATCATATCGAGCGAATGTTTTTGGTCAAAACGGTTTTTTCAAAACAGTGCCAAAATTTCAAAAATCAATATTTTTTAATAATTGTGTGTACTTCGGTAGCAAAGGATGACTCGAATCGCAGCGCCTGCAGCCGCCATTTGGTTATTAAATGAAAATAAAATTTTTTTTTGTGTACTTGAGAGTGTCATTAATACATATGCAAAAGGATTTTTGGATTGCGCTTTTAGTTTAATAAAAAAAAAAGAAATACAGACGTTTTTTACAGGCTTCAAACAAATGTTGTCCCTTAAAGAATTAATTAAAAAAAAGAGACGGATAGTCATCGGAAATTATATTTTAACCAAAAAGAAAAAGATGGTACACCCGGCGTTAAAAATTAATATCCCGACAAGGTACGACGGATTATTTAATTTCTCTCTACCATCGTAAAGCCTTATCGACCAACGTGGTACTTCCGTCAGTAAATTATCGAGGTATCTATCCCCCGTTGGGATTCGCGCGAATACGTGTCGCGTATCGAGTAGATTCGCGTTTCGTTCTATTTTTCGAGGGGTGAGCAGGGCAAAAGTTTCGTCGAACGAGGCCCGATACCGACGCTCCTCCAACGTCAGTAACGCACCCTCTCATTATTATTTTAATATATGCCAGAGGTACCCTCGTACTCGCGACAGTAACGAGCCGTGAAACGGTGTCGCGGTTTAAGGAGAGAGGGAGAGCAGACCTTTTCGTTTTAACGACTCCGTAAAGACAGACTTCGGACCTGGGGACAGGTTAGGTCAATATCTGGCTCGGTCGCGGTAACCGGGTCAAGGATCAACCGGTTCGAACCCCCGTCGTGTATCGTCCTGATCCTTTCCGATGCCTTCGTCGCGAATTTTGTATTTGCCCATCGATGCTCGGTTGTACCGAGCTATACACCCGTCCCGTGGAGAATTCAAATGTGACGCGCGTTAGCGATCGTCGTACGGCCAAGAAAATTGGAAATAAGGAGTACGCGCGACGATAATTAATTAATAACCGAGGTAGGAAACAGCCTTGACACCGTGTTTCGCGTTACATCGACTGTTTTTTTCTTTTTTATATACCCCGCTGCTTCGAATAAACTAAATCATTGTTTGGTTAGGTCTCATCCCTCGTGATGAAATTATAATCCGAGATTATCGGGATTAACCCATTTAATGCCGAGGGAAAAAAAGTTGTACCTAAGCGAAAGATACCGAGCCAAGTTGACGTACGCTGGTCGGCATAAATTAAAGATCTTTGAAATCTCGTAACTTTATGACCAAAGGTTTTAGAATATTACGCGTAGACTCATTTTGGACTTAAATCAAGATCATGCACATCTCTGGATCTTTGGATCTCCAAACTTTTTTTTACTCCGTCAAATGTATTTCGGCTCGCTGATCACGAAATAATTATAGAATTTCTATTCCACTGAAGAATATTGTACAAGTAATCAAGGTGTTTTCTTGCTTTAGAAATAGTTTAGAAATAGATCCGGAGATTCGAAGATGTGCATGATCTAGATTTGTTCCCTCACGTTAAAACGCGAAGCTTCTCGTTTCGCCTCCCGCGAGTCATTTCTCCCTACAAATTTCAAACTTATCCCGAAACAGAGTTCGCTCGCGACGTTTCCATCAGACATCACGAACGCACGGTTTAACCATCCCTCGACGCGAGTCGTCGAGCCAACGGACGTTCCATCGAGACCAACGCGCTCCTCGGGTCGTCCCATTCGCTTATTCGTCTCGCAACGTCCGTTGGCTCGCAAAATTCCCTCGGCCAAATTTCGCGTCGAACGGCCGAGCGTACGCGTGGAAAATAAGTTTAACGGCATCGCCAACCTTATGGTTTTGGCAGTCCTCGTCGGATTTAACGTCCACCGACGTACGTTGGCGTACGTACGTACGCTTCGAGCTTACGCGAGAGCAACGTAATCGCGCCCCCGAACCTTAGTATTTGAGCGGCGTTTCTACCCTGCCGTGGCAGAGCTCCCCGTGTTTGCAAGTACACGTATATATATTTGCACGTGCTCTACCCTGTCCTTACCTATGTATGTATGTATGTATGTATGTATCCGCTCGGCGTGCACGGGCACACACTAGTGTACTCGTTCGTCCGTGCGCCTCGCGTTCTCTATGTACGCCGGCCGGGTAAATGTGTGTACACGGCGCAGGAGTTGTACCGTACCGCGAATGTGGCTTGTACTGCAGATACGTTGCGGTTCCGAGCTTCTCCCTGTTACTCGGCCGACAGGCAAACGTGATACATCGCCCCTGCCAAATTCGTGCAACGACCGAAAATTTCCTCTGCTTTGTCGGGGAGGCAACAAAGGGTGAGGGAGAGAGCAAGTTTATTAGGTCCGGGACGTCTCCCTTAACGCGTTGATCGCCGCGTCAACCGTATTCGAGTGACAGGCGTGACGCGTTAATAAACCGAATATTAATATGGCACGTAGACTCTTGTCCGTCACTCGAATATGCCTGACGCGGCGAACGACTAGTTTAAGCCGTATTTACCTTGTTGGAATGAGCGAGGGAAACGTGGCTGAAATTATTTATCAGAAATCGAAATCCGGGTGCTGGACCTTACTTTCTAAATTGGAATCTTGATTTATAATTTGGCGGTAGTTCTTTTTCTCGCGGGAGAAATTTCATATAGCTATTCGTTTGATATTTGGCGTGACCGGCGTTTGCCGAACATCCGTCTACGAGAGGGGTAACGGGGGGTCCTCTTTGAACAAATTGCGAAATATGAGGGAGAGAGAGTCGGAGAAGGTGTACACTTCCGGCCGCCGCTAGTATTCCCAAAGCACCGATTTGCTTTCCGCTCGTCCGCGTGACAAAGGCAAATAATCCTGGCTCACCGTGTACACGCGGGACACACGCGTACGGAGTTATTCATGAAACCCGTCGACGGAAATATCAGCCGAGTCTCCGGATATTGAATTTTAAAGGATTTCTCAAATTCCTATTTTCTCTCCCGCGCGCTATAAATAAAGCGCCCGGCATTCTATTTCTGTCGCCGCGCGGAATATTTATTTTCTCCTTCCCCCCCCACTCGCGAAACGCGGAAAGAGATCAGGAGCTGTCCGAAAGAATTCAACGAATCCGGGAATGCAATCTTTCCCCCGTAGTTTCGAAATTTCGTTGCTGGGGCGGAAAGGTAGGATGCGCGCCGACCAGCTCGTCGGTATCGAATTTTTCAACCGGGGGCGATAAAAACGAAACGACGGCTGGCAGCGAGAGGTATTTTCGCTCATCCCCGTGGGCCAAATTGAAAATTAATCCGACCGATCGTTTGTCCCCCCCCCGGTTTTAGCGTTGTACGATTTTTTCATTACGTCACCTTCCGGTTGCCTCGCGACGTACCCGAGAGCTTACGCGAAATTTCGCTGACAAATTCATCCGCGTCCTCCCGTCAGCAGAGCGCTGCGCGCGAAGCGCATTCATGGACAAACACGTGACACCGTTTCCATTCTGCGGTTGTAAATCGGGCCGAGCCGAGGGATTAAAATGACAGAAAACGTCGGGGCGCATGCAGAATGCAGTCGCTGCTCGACTCGAGCACCGCCGGATATGCAGTTGTGCTAATAAAACTTCCTTCCCCGAATTGCGAGTGAATGGATTTCGGAATATTCCTCGCATACTGCCACAGCCGTCTTCTCGTTACGATCTTTTTTTTTTTGTTTTGCCCCTTCCTCAGAGTTCACGACGAAGCAGGATTTTCTTCTATGTCTTTTAATTTTCCCTGCCCGTTCGACCAACGACACGCCTCGCAACGATTCGTGGCACCTCATCTTTCGATTTCTCGATAAACCCTCGTTTCTCTAGAAAAGAACATGTCGTTTCGATCTCTCGAGATTGCACGAGAGTTCTCGAGCAAGTCGCAAGGGAAACTATCAAATTTTGAAACTTATTTAAATTCTGAGAGATGTGTATGTATAAACAAGGTACGTCACAATTATTTTCCAATTATTTATGAAAATAATATGCCAACGTTTCGGAGCGAGTTATGCTTCCATCTGCAAAATACACATTTCAAATGCAAATATGGCGATGTCAGAAATGTATTATTAAAAACGTAACATGAGAAAATCCAAGAAGTTTCAGGATCACGAAAAAAAAACATATTTCAGTTCGTTTTAACTTTAATGAAATTTTTTACTCGCAAATATACTTTATCTCGAGAATGAATTCTCTACCACGAATATTATTTTCCGAGTAAACGCGAGTAAAATTTTTACGTATCAAAAACATTTCAATACACATTTTCGATAATACTCCCAGCGCGTTGCATTTCGTTCTCGACGAACCGAAACGAAACGAAACGAAACGATGGTCGTTCGTATTTTCGAACGTGAGAGAGGGCTTTAAATTTTTAATCGCGTTCGAAGCGGTAATTTTCGGAGCGCTTAGCGCGCATTAATGTTGTTCCACGGTATTACGGATTAAATGTGCGGATGATAATTAATTCGTTGATAGGCTGCATAAATAGCGAACGGGGGTAGATGTAGGTTCCATCGTTGAATCCCGTGCCATCGACGGAATTTATAGCACCGAATAATTATCGGAGTGGAAGAAAGAAGAAGAGGAACGTTAAATAGGCCAGCTAAAATATTAGCAATTTTGATTCGCCCGAAACAACGTGTTCTCCGTTATCCGTCGGCGGCGTGCCGATATCGAACCGGGTAGAACGAAATAATTTCACCGGCGATTTTCGAAACCGGAAGACGCCGGTTCCGGGCACTCCTTCTCCATCGATCTTCCCCCGAGGAAACTGTTCTTATCGGCGATAATAAGTCACCATTTTTCGTTCACCATGACCGAGGCAATTTTTTTTTTTTTTATCATTTCTTTTTATCGACGGCGATCGGGACGCTGATGAATATCCAGCGCGAAGGGGAAGGAGGCAAAGCGGGGGGAGGGGTGGTAAAAGGAAATTGGTTCGAAGCGGGGGAATTAAAGAACCGTTCGAGGATCTCTCTCTCTCTCTCTCTCTCTTCGTTCCACGCTACTCGCGACATTTTATTTATTATCCGGAGTACAGGGATGAGTCGCGAAGACTCGGGGATTACGCGCGGTTACGATTTTCTTCGACATTTAGTTCTTCAGAGCGCGTCGTTTAAACTAAAGGTTCTCAACTTATCGATCTGTCCGTTTTCAAAATTTTAAAACATACGTCAATTCTCAAAACTCTCCCGTACCAAAGTCACCGTACGTGAGGTAGATAAATACAACGATGCGTATTTCCGAGCGCAAAAAGTGACATTGAAATTTAAGCCGAGACACGTCGTTCTAAATATCAAATTCTCATGCTCACAATTTAATTTCCTTCCAACCAGTTTCTCAGCTATTCCGACTCCCTTGTACCACCGCAACGAAACACATAATTGCGTTTTTAGAACCATCGCGACAGTGGTGGAAGAAATATCATGTAAACGAGAATTCTGTCACGCGGTGTTACCTGAAAATTAGGGGGTATTGCGGGTGGTTCGCGGGAACGCGCGTTGCGTGCAGGTAGCCCGATGCGGAAGAACGCATAAGTAGAATGTCCGTATGTAGATGGTGGTTGCTGTATCCGCAGGGCTGCATGCCAGCCTATGACAGGGGAGAACCGAGTGTGTATCACCGGGTATCGGGGTTATAGATGGCCCATGGGCACGCTAACCCAGTGACATCTCTAGGTCACCGACAACCCCCAAGGCACCCCTTCGTCTTCCCCGAGCACGCTCGTGTCCCCCCCCCCTCTCGTTTCCGATACATCGGGGGCGGGGTTGGTATACGGCGGGACGCTTTTATTCGTACCTTAATAGAAATCATTCTCTCGGTAGTAATCGGGCCGCGCTCGTTATTCGTTTTAACGTTTCCTCGTTGCGTTAATGAGTCTATCAACGTGCGTTTCCTGTCCGCGGAAGAACCGGAGAAACTTTTCGATAATCGCGGAAAGCTATTACGCGTAAGGCTGCCGGCGATGAAGAGTTGTGGGGGGGGGATGAAAGGAAAATGATTAGAAAGTAAAAAAGTAGGTCGATGGTTTTTGCTCTGCCCGCAGATGCGAGCGCGGCGGGAGCGGAGAATCGCGCGCGTATTGGAAGATGCGGCACGCGAAAGCGGCTTTCGGATATTCAGTTCCCGCAAAGTCCTGTTACGAAATACCTCGAAACTTTCTGGCACACGTACCCCCGACGCGAGGGATCCCGCGATAGTGTTTGCGGCACACGACAGGGCCGGAAACGCTATTATTAGAATACCGAAGCGTCGGGTTCCCGGGGAACTCGAGAGAGGGTCTCGCGAGGGGTGAACGGGGGGAGTCAGGGGGAGGGGGTGGTTTTAATACGAGGCTCGTCTTCCTCCGGCCCAGGGTATCTTCGGCTTCGACAAAATTCGCACGCGATCTGCCGTGTTGGGGAAAAAAAAGGTCATAGCGCGCCTCGAGGTCGAATTGTTTCGAGTGCAGCATCGGCAGGGCGGATATGGGGGGCTGTGGGGGGAGAGGGGGTTGGGAATAATTAGGGGTGGTGGTGGTTCCGACGAAACTTGCCGCGGAAGTTTCACTTTTCCCCCCGTCGCGGTTTCGAAGACCGCCAGTTTGCTCTTTCGCGCGGCTCGAGGTTCTCGTTAATTTCATCGCCCGTTGCTCGATAATTAACCTTCGTCGCGTTACGTCGTCGTTGCGGTAATTTTAATTATCGCGACGTTAACGCCGACCGGTTACCGTCGCGAGTCGTAGTCGTGGTGCGCGGGGAATTCGTTCGACTTATTACGGAGCTGGAGGGCAAACGAAACTGATGTCCCGTAACGTTGCGCATCGGTGAAAACGTTTGTATTGCTAATAATTTATCGTAGGTGCGCGTTTAATCGTAAGGTGACAATCGTAATAATCGTTAATTATCTTCCCGTAGAGATATTAGGGGGACCGGAAAGTAATGTCGTTTTCTTACATTAAATTCAAACAAATAAATCTTGAAAAGCAATTGATTTATCGATCAGACATTGAAAATTTGCACGCTACGTTGTAAAAGGTTGTTAATAACAAGTGTGATTACTTTATTGATTAAAAATAAAAGCTTGTTAAACATTCACTTGTTTGTATTAAACGACATTACTAGACTGCGGATGTTTATGCAAAATGCATTATTTTTATACTGACTTTGAACGAATTTGGGAAACAAATGCGATCAATGTGCGTGAAATATACGTATAATATATTGCATTTATAATATAAAATAAAATAATGCATTGAATCATTCATTAAGTGCATAAAATGAGGCACAAAATAATGCATTTTGCATAAACATCCGCAGTCTAGACATTACTATCCGGTCCCCCTAATATTATGTCTAACTCGGCCCTGGGAGCTTTTTGACCGTGGATTAATTATGATAATTTTTTTCGGCAAGATTCACGAGAATCTCCCGCACGATATTTCATTGCTAACCTTTCGTAATATCTTCGCTGTCCTCCTTCTCGGTAAACAATCGGTAATACTCGTTAAATAAACGCGACACGTTTGTAATTAACGGGATATACGTTTAAAAGCGCTCCCAGAGAAATCTATCAGACCCGATGGAAGAACGAACGGGCGGGGCGAGATAGCTTCGTTTGAATTTCTTTTTTTTTTCCCTTTTTTTTCGCGTGGAACGGGGTTAACAATAACTTCACCGTTCCGTCGGGAAAGCAGGAACAATGACTCCCATTACGGGTTGCAGTTTTATTTAAAAGCCAACCTCGCCGGCATTGTTGTCCCGGGCAAAGCGCTGAACCGAGAATCCGTCGCATTTTCAATCCTCGATGCGCCGCACTTTCCCGGTTGACGAGACAGAGTCCCGGCCCTTGAGATTTTAAAGGCTTCTTACGTGCATTGTTTAAGCGATGAAAAGCTTTCCAGGGAAGTATCTCGGGTCTCTCGCACGAACCTAAGTACCGGGACTGAAGATTGAAAAATATCTCCTGGTTTTCTCGCGAGAAACGAGCCGGGGCTCTCTCCTCGTCGTACTTATTTTCCTCGCTCGCGGAAAGAGAAGGTAATGCCACCGCGAACTTCGCGGGGGAAAAGAAATAAATAGTTTTGCCGGTACGGTTGATACTTTTCTTTCCACGCGGCGCGACGTCTTGCGATTCGTCCGTGGCGAATTTATAATGATTTACGGGTTTGAACGTCGGACAGGCGAGAGTACGAGTAGCGAGTAATCGTGGAAAATTGTCCTCTCCATTATTTCTTCTTCTTCTTCTTCTTCTTTTTTTGTGCGAAATTATGCGCCGCTTGAAACACGAACAAACTGCCACGATCGTTCTTCCAAAGCGCAACAATGCCGTCCGCTCGGCCGCCGCCTTTTGCAGTTTAAAAATCGTCATGGAGCAAGCTGCAATTTTCTTTCTTTTTCATCCCCTCTTCCCCTCCCCCCCTTCCCCTCGCCCCTCTATCTCCGTTTCTCATTCTCCCTTTATCGTTCTAATTTTAGCCGCCAGAAGCCCCATTTTTTCCCTTTTTTCTTTCTTTTTTTTTCGTCGACACCGACTCGCAGCTTTTCCCGGTCTCCGTTTCCCACCGTTGTGGTGCTCTCGCTGGTCGCGCATCACGGTAAACGCGTTCCGCGTTGCTTCGGGTTCGCGACAATGAAGCGGGACGCGTGAAAGAATCTTTTCTCTTCTCGTTTCAAACGGATCGCGACCACCGCCGGGGAGTTCGTGCATCATGAAAATGGATCTTGGTCCCCGTTTACCCTATTTTTCCTACCAACCCGGGGGGAAATCTTTTTCCGCCAAGCCCCTTTCATCGAGACACGCTGCACCTTCGTTTCGTATCGAACGTCGCGTTTTTCATCCGTCGGATTTAATTAATAATTGATTTTGCCCGGAGACACGTAACGAACGGACGTAAGCGGATAATCAAAAGAAGTAATGTCGGAATTTTCGATAAGAGGTCGTACCAAATTTGACACGAGTGATTCGCAACGCTGGATCTCGATATTATTAGCGTATAGAATTCCGGGCTTAAATCTAGATCATGCACATCTCTGGATCTTCGGATCTCCAAACTTTTTGTTACTCTATCGAGTGTATTTTGGGTCGCTGATCACGAAATAATTATAGAATTTCTAATCTACTGAAAATCATTTCACAAGGAATCACATGTGTTTGCTTGCTTTAGAAATAGTTTAGGGGATCCGGAGATTCGGAGATGTGCATGATCTGGATTTGTTCCGAATTCCGATATTACTCTTTAATCATTATAGCGACGAACAACGATATACCATTGGTAGCACTCTCGAAAAGTGTCAACCATTGCCATTGCCTAGTTATCCGCATCGCGAGAGAACTCTGTCGCAAAATAAATTGGTAATTCATCGGGAAAATTGGCTAGCGGTGGATGAAAGTAGAAACTTTGCGCTCCGAAATAAGCCCAAACAGAATACTCTAAAACTTTTCATCACAAAGTTAGAAGATTCGAAAGATCTTTAATTTTGTCGACTAGCGTACGTCAACTTGGCTCGGTATTTTTCGCCGAGGTACAACTTTTTCGCTCGGCAACCCGACGGGTTAAGCCAGATGATCCCGGATTATAATTTCATCTCGAGGGCTGAGAACTATAAAAACAATGATTTAGTTTATTCGAAGCAGCGGGGAATTTCAAAAAACAGTCGCTGTACCGAGAGACGCGTGTCAAGGCTGTTCCTATCTCGCGTCACCTATTAATTATCGCCAAGCGTATTTTTTATTTCCGATCTCTAAATAGCGAAAAGAAAATGAAAAAAAAAAAGAACCACTAACAGAATTAAATCAACCGAAAACAACGTTTCATCGATCCCGAGCGTGTTTAGCCCCGAAGAACGTCGTCGAAGAATCTGAAAATTTCCTTCCACCTAGCGAAACGTGGTACGAGGGTAGAAAAATGATCGAGGGAAGGACTCGTGGGCGGAAAACTCGAAGTTTGAAAAACGCGGACAGCGGTGGCTCGGGTAGCTCGTTGCCGAGTACGGAATCCCTATTGTTTCCCCAGTCAACAATGTTAATTTCTCCGGCATTTCGCCGGGGGTCTGTGCGGGGGTTGGGGTTGGGGTTGGGGTTGGGGAGGGGTGGGGGTTCGGTCGGGACAACGAGGAGAATGGACTATCAGAAATTTCCGAGGATCATTGTGCTCGCGGGCAAACAAGCCCCCGTAAGCAGATTGTATGGAGAGGCAAATTGGGTGCGCGAAGTCGATAATTCAGTGCCACGATGAATTTTGCCATTCCACCAACCCCCACTCCGTTTCTACCCTTACTCTCTCTCCCCGCGAGGTTCGCTCTTTTTTTCCATCGGCGTATCCACGATTTTTACGGATTTTTGTGCTCTCAAGAATGTTATCGTTTTTATTAATCGGAGAGGTTAGTCACTCGTCGACAAATTCTTGACATTACAGGAATCTTTATGCGTTTTGAAATTATGATAAGTGGACAAAGTTACGATAATTGCATAATTGGCAGATTAGTCACTTATCGACAAATTCCTGCCATTACAGGAATCTATATACATTCGAAATTATGATAAGTGAACAAAGTTATGATAATTATATTTCATGGCGATAGACTGACAGTGCCCGAAGCGAAACAAGCGTGCTAAACGTATTCAAAATTCGTTCTCAGGAACCCTCGGAAGAGCGAAACAAAATCTCTGAATCAATATCCCACCGTAAGAGCGTATTATTTGTATAAAATCATAAACTCCGTAGCATTTCTCTGCAACAATCGACGGTACGGATCAAACGTGACACGATCGATTATCGAAGCGTTAATTCGCGTAATCCCGTACGCCTCGACACCTTTTTGGCACGGCAGCCGCCGCGAATGGGAAACCGGCATGACCGCGCGACGAAGTAATTATTAAGCAGAGAGGATCCCGAAGTGGGTGCTCGAGGTTGGCAAAGGAAGAACCGAATACCTTCGTCCCGCGATCCAAATTCATTATCCGCGTTCCCGCGAGGCGCGGTACCGGCAGTCTCGAAATGAATTTCGAAAGTGGGGCGTACGCTTATTAGAAATTCCTGGATTATTCCGCGTACGTGTGTACTCGCCATATTTGCCTCCGTAAGTCGACTGACACAAAATTCACGAGGTACCGGGGGCCTCGACCAATGGGCCAAGACGAGGCCAAGTGCCAAAATAACAGAGTGTGTGTGAGAGAGAAGGGGTGGGGGGGAAGAGGTGGTTCTTGACGAGGATCCCGAAGGACCTAAAGGGGAAATATATGGTTTCATTAAAAGCACCGCTACCCGAATTCTAACTGGGTTTTACGAGCTTCTTCGCTGTCTCCAATACTCCGCTCGCCGAACCATCTTTTGTTCTCCGGTATTTTCCGTTTTGCGTATCTCCCTCTCCCCCCTCTCTCTCTCCCGCTCCCCATTCTTCTCTGCCTCTCGTGGGTGGAATTCGTCGGATCCAATCGTGAGGTTTATTCGCGAAATATGAGAATTTTTCGCGCTGGTATTTCGTAATAATTTTCAAGATATTCGAGGAACGATAGTACTACCGCGCTGGAGGGCTGAGAGTAATTTCGATAATAAGCGTATCGATGGAACGATGAGACTTTTTGGAACTCGACTAATGTCTTAAAGTCAACGTTCGCGGGAACTTAGCTTCGCGAACGATATCTTCGCCCCGCCCCCCTTACTCTCGACTGATATTTTCCACGGTGATCGGCCTCTCTTCACGATTTTCTCGATGAATTTCGGACCATTTGGTACCTTTCTTTTGTCGTGGACGAGGCCCCTCGCCACTTGGCAGGATTCGTTGTATGTACCCGAGCGGGTGCAGTTACCGATTCTCTTCTTTCAAAAAGTTTGTTCCCGTTTCGCTCCAATATCCGAGACGTATAACATCCGACGGCGAGCTTCCAATTTCTCAGGGAAGCGGGAGTACTCCGCTCGATAGATACAGGATTTATCGTTGGAAAAATCCTCGAGGTAAAAGTATTCCCTGGCCCGATCGGACGATTTCCCGAGGACACGGATAATCGCTTTTCTAATGGCACGGAGGTACGTCGCGGATGGGAAGGGTCTTGTTTCCTGGAAATACTCGTCCAAAGTGGAAAGTTCTTTATCGTCATTCTAAACCCCCCCCCACACCCTCCCCCCTTCCGGATTACACGCGAAAGTGTAGCTCGCGATTCTAATTTCTCATTTCCCTCGCGGCGCAATTTCGTTGCGAGCGGAGAAAAAAGGAAAAAAAAAAAAATCGCGAGCGTCGTGTCACGCTTACGCGGAACTAAGTTAATAATATCGCGGAAAGGACAGGTTCTTCGTTACCAAGGAAAAACTAGTGGACAATGGGTGGCTCTCTCTTTTCTCCTTTGAAGTGAAAAAAGAAACCTCGAACGTTGTCACCTCTGTATGGAACTAAATTAATAATAACGTGAAAGGGACGTTACTTCGTTACCAAGGAAAACTGGTTGGAAAAACGCGGAGTCCTTCTCCCTCTCTCTTTTTTTTCCCCCCCGAGCTGAAAGAAGCCCGAACGTCGTCTCGTTTATACGGAACTAAATTAATAATATCGTAAGAGCGACGTTACTTCGTTACCAAGGAAAACCCGGAGTCTCTTTTCTTTTTCCCCATCGACAAAATCCCCCGAGGCGATCGAAATAAAGTTTCCTTTAGCCCGGTACCAAACGGAGCGAGAAGTTACCGCGAAGTTGGGGGGGGGGGGGGCTGTTTTTTCATCGTTCCTCGCCGCGACGCGGGCAGAGACGCTCGCGTCTGATCTCTCGACGTATCGAATTTTTCACACATGATCGCCCTCCGCCTCCCGACTCAATTTTCCACTCTCGCTGTTGCAGGCGCTGCGATGATCCGTGAACTGGGAATGTAGACCCGAACGGGCGGGAAAGCGGATCTGCCCCTCGCCAGGATCGAAGGAAGGGCCCTTCCACCACTCTCCGCCGTCATCCTCGTATCGTCACCCACGAATACCTTCAAACTCCGCAACGGCTTGGACACACCGTAAGTACGTCGTACGTTCTCCCGCGCATTGGGTCCCTTCGTTCGTTATGTTTTGCGAATCCTGCGTTACTCGCGATGATTTTAATCCACTGACCGCGATTGATCGCCGCTTACTGGGTCGCCGATGGCCCAAGGATGGTAGCGTGGAATTAAAGCTTCGAGATTCGCATTAACTGGTGGTTAAATATTGTTACGAATCGTGCGAGAACGTGACCGCAAAATAAGCATATTTATAAAGTAACGTTTATTGCTGGAATATAGAGCACACAACCGTTCCTTATCAGAGCTTGAATAGAACGACTGACATATTTATAATTTGAATCTCGGCGCCAGGCAACTAACAACTGCGTATCGGTAATGCCGGACGCCGAGAAGGCAATGAGATAACATAAACATTCGTAACAATATATTTAAAACTACAAAGAATTTAATACAAAAACGTCTCGACAAATATGTTCGTCTTTCGTCTGTCACTTTCGTTTATCCGACGTTCGACACACGCCCTTCGACTTCCTACTGCGACTTTTTGCGCCTCGTTCCGCTGTGCTCCACTCTACTTTCACGCATATACATTCAACGCTCGCGCTGCATGCCTCCGGCATTGCATAGTCCTAATATTGTTACCAGCCCACAGTACTCGAAGGGCTCGGGCTGGAATGAAAGTAATGTAAATAAAAAGAAAATGCAACGAATTGTGATCGGAAAGGGACGGCAACCGCGGTTTTAATTCTTACATAAATTCGAAGATGGGAGCGTAAGATCCTAGGTTCGAAATGGGACGGTGCCATTTTGATCTCTGGTTTGAAAGAGAAATCCATTCGTAAATACCTCGATCACGCGAACGCAGTGATCGAAGACGTCACGAGGCGGACCGCGGGAGACGGTGCCTGAATCGTGGGGAGAGTACCGTTTCCACTGGAAGGAAGCGAAATGCCAGACGACGATACAAACCGGATGTTCGAGGGAGACTCCATTCTCGCGAGGAATGCAATTAGACCGGCACCGCAGGGGGAAACTTTGTCGCTTCGAAATACATTCTATCGCGTTAATTTTGAAACGCTAGGTTTCTCCTACCGCGGTACGCTCGCACTAATATACGTACACTAAGCGTCGCACCGCTCGCTTTTGCCTCGCCCGGCCGTTTCCGGGGGTGAAATGCAGGTTTTCTCGAATAGCGGGGGGCCGGGGGAGGGGGGGGAGTGCGGTCCCGAAGGATCTGGCTTCGAGTTAAAGGAACGAATTAGCATTCAGCGGGAGTAGAGGAGCGTAGAAGTAACTAGTTAGCTGCGAGCAAAGAGGCGAATCGAAGAGCTCGAAATCAAAGCTCCCTTCCTCTTGCACGAATTGCCACTCTAATTGGTGCGCTCCGCCGACCCATTCGTCACGGCGGTAAGGGGATGGAGTCAATTAATCTCACATCCCGGCTTATACGCGGTGTCCACTTTCATCGGGCAACCGTTTCAAAGTCCGGGGGGGGGGGGGATAGAATTGGGAGGGACGGGCAACATTTTTCGAGCGTCGACGGGCCGGCGTATCGATGCGTCGAAATTTAAAACATCGATTATTTTAAATCGTCGGGACCCATGGGGAAAATACCGATCGTTGTAACGCTAACCGTACCAAGTCACGTCAAATTACCGGTTCGCGTTATGTTTTATGGTGCGTATAAAAATGAAAATATATGATTTTATTATTATGATTTAAAAGTCGTGTTGTGCGATATTTCATACAATAAATTGCCAATTTCTTCCGAAGAAACATTTGGTTCGAGAGAATTTTTTACCGGTGCGGTTAGTGTTAAATATCGATGGTCATAGGGAAAACATCGATGTTAAAATACGTAGAAAAAAAATTATTCTAACTTCGTTTGCATATTTTAGTACTTTATTATTCAGTATGTTCAAGCATTTCAAAATAAGTTAAAAAAATGTAAATTATTGGTTAATTTGGAAATAAGTTGTTGGATCGGCGAAGAATTTAATCCACTCCCGTGCGTGGACACGAGAGAGAGAGAGAGAGAGAGGAAAACCCGTATTTCCACGATGACAGGGATTAAATAACTATACCTCTCGCTCGGCTTACGTGCCACTCTAGATTAGGTTCGAGCGTGTACGATCGTCGGGAAAAATCTCGCGCATTACGGGAAACGGGGCGAGTATCGAGTATTTATTCAGAAATTAACATAAACGTGGAAAAGGCTCGTTAGCAGTGGCAGGAAATTTCTTTTTTCCCTCCCTTTCTCCGCCGACGCGAGGGCACGCATAATTAATTATCGAACGATTTGCTCTGTGAAATGCGAGAGTACTCACCACGTCATTTATTATCGTAATCGTCGCATTAATTCAAATCGTTGCGATGTAAATGCGGTTTTATTTTTAATTATCATCGCCGGGTCGGGACCAAACGACGATATATGTATATATATATTTTTCCTTCGTATTAATCATAGATCACGATACTTTACCGTGAGTTATGTTATTACGAGACATTCGTAAAACCTACTACTCAAAGAAAACCTCGCGTAACTTGTAGGAAAAATATTTTTTTCGATCTTTTGGAACACTTGCTCTTTGAAAGAACCACAGTTTAAAAAATTCTCAGGGAACTATATCAGTCGTGCGCGTCCAACTGTCGATTTAAAATAAATTTATATTATAAGATCGCAAATTTTACGACACCGTCGTAATCGAAGGGTTAAAAATCGCGCTGGGAGCGTAAACCATCAGACACTGACGGGAACGGGGGGGAAAAAAAAAGTTTATCGAGTATCCAATAACTGTAAAGCAAAATGAGAAGTACGCCCCGTTTTATCTAGGGATTTTATTGCCCGCGCCGCGCATCGTATTTCCTTCGTTCTTTTTTCCTTTTCCACGTCGTTCGCGCGGAAAGTGCAATGCTAACGATAAACAGCGATAAATAAATCGTTGTCGGAACGATCGAGCAAATCACTGACAATAATGTCGAACTGTTCGCCGGTTGTGGAGTAGGGCCCGATCACAGTAAATTCCATCGGGAGGAACGATCGTATTTTCCGCCCCGTTAATCGAGCGAACTGCGATTTCCACGCGCGCAATTCACCCACCGCATTTTCTGAAAACGAAACGCACGCGACTCGCGAATTTCCCCCGCGCAACTCGTTGGGATTATTCGTTGCACGAATGCAAATGTAATTGAGTGACTCCGTGCTTATTGACCGACGTTATCTCTTCTCAGGTATTATTATCTCGCGCTGGGATACGTTTCTCCAAGTTTTTATTTTCTCGAAGTACGATCGAAACGTCGCGCGTCGTTACATTCCGTAGTTTTATGAAAAACTGCTGAGGAAATGTCAATGGAATTACCCGTGGTCTCGGCGGTTTTATGGAGAAGTACGAGGAAATGTCAATGGAATCACCTGGATTTTGCAGTTTTATGGAAAATAATACGACGGAAATGTCAGCGGGAGCACCTGGATTTCGCGTCTTTATGGAAAGATTACGATGAAACGATGTATTCGGTGCGCGACGATGAAAAACACAAATTACTTCAATTTCGGTGTACTGCTTTTTACAATGAAACGTCCGACGAATTTTCCGTCGAACCGCCCGTCGCGAACTTTCCCTTCGTTACACGTTGTTCCGTTAAATATCTCTGAACTCTCTAACGATATTTACGAAAAACTCACGGGAGGGGTAGCGAAGTGAAGCGAGAGCTTTCCGCGCAAAGGGAAAAATTTCATCGAACTCCTAGTTACGATGAAAACGGTTCGATTCGACAAGACAAAGTATCCCATCAAAAGCAACATCGTCGAATCGAAAAGGAATAAAGCGAGACGTGGGTTGTGATGGGGGTGGGGGGTTAAATAAACGAACGGCATAAATAAACGAGGGACACGGCTGTATCGATCAGTTGTCGGATAAACCTCCGATCCGGGCCGCGGCCGGTTATTTCCCCTCTTCCGTGTCCGGTATATCCCGAAGGAAGGGACATCGAAACGATCGACGAAGAAAAGGCGGAAGAAAACTAGGAAAGCTCTTTCTCTGCTCGCATACGCGCAATCCCCCTCCACACGGAGACCTCCCCCTCCCCTCCTTCCATCGTCGTGACACGCACGCTAATTGAATTTCGCGATAGAAGAGAGCTTACCTGCTAGCGTGTTTCTCCCTGCCGAACTTCCGTTTCGCGTTCGTGACTTTCCTTTTCCCACGGACGATGTAATCGTCGCACCCGCGACAAAGCAATTTCGTCCTCGTTATTTCGTATTTTACATCGAGGCGTAATTGAACGGTTTAACGCGACCGCCGATGAATTCCAAGCGCGCGTGCTGGGGAAGTGCGTGTTTCGATAGTCGAGAGATCGAACATTTTGTATTTTACGTTACAGCCGAGCGCGCAAATATTCCCGCCGCATACGGTGATTGACGTTCTCTCGTTAAATACGTTAAATACATACGTTGATGCATTTCCATGAGTTCGACGTCGCGCTGAACTGTTTCACCGGTCTGCCAAATGAAATATAAATTCGAGCGTCAAAAAATTCATCACAATTTCTGATTCTTTTTTAACAATCACGCATTTTCGTTCATGACTGGATAAGAAACCGCGTCTCGTGAATGTTTTTGTTGGGAAACGTCGGAGGACAGACACATACGTCCTATAATCCTTTCAAGTCCATTTGAACCGTTTGTGGAATCCCTGCCCATTATATATATTTCCCAAAAAATTAGGCATTCTATACAGTGCCCGGGCATTATAAATAATGACCAATTATTTATATTGCCCGTAACATATATACACGTGTAATATCAAGATTTTTCAACTCGTACGATAGTGATGAATTTTGGTATGTAATTAAAGAAACATTGATAAAAGGATAGATGTAGATTAGCCAACGTTTGTTTACGACAGAGGCACGAAAGAAAAATAATTTTTGTCAACATTTACCAACGCCGAGTCCCCTTAAAACAACGTTCGGGCACATCGGACCGATCTAAACGCCTCGATATTAGATCTCGTTCCCTCGTTCCGTATGATGCTGCCACTGTGACAAGGGGGACAACTAGCTTTTTACAAGAGCACCGTGTTCGCCTCCTCTGTGTCTGCCTATACCTCGATGGAAAGGCACCTCGCGTCGTAGCACGGAATCATTTCGTTTCTCTCTCTCTCTCTCTCTCTTTTTTTAAAATATTTTTTTTTCCTCGTACAATTCAACCTCGGAATCGTTCCACCGACGGTCGTTAACGATTCTCGAACTAACGACGCCCGCCCAGTAGTCTCGATGCGGTTTCGTTTGCGTCGCTGACGCGCGAGACGGAGAGCAGCAATCCTTGGAAAAGAGGAAACAGTGAGGCGAAACGGGGAAAATTACTTCGCTCGCTCAAGAATTCTGGGTGAGTAGAATACATTCGTTCGTGACGAGTGCGATGGGCGAGTAAAGGGTACGGGAAAATTTGGTACGCGAACAACGGAGGTTTACGTTAGAATCGAGACGCTGCTCTCGATAACGTTACGGCCGAAGATTTTGCTCCCTTTCGTTTATTAACGGAATCTGTGCCGACCGATTAAACGGATAATCCGATATCCCGTTTCGTCGATTCGTCCGATTATTTTCTTTCCCGTTAATCGCCGTTAACTGGTCGAAACTCTCGTGGCGAAGAAAATTTCCCGCTGGTCCGTTGCGCTGTCCGCCCCCTCGGTGTTAATTACCCGATCGGGGCGGGAGGGCGGGAGGGGGGGGGGTCGTGATATATTATAATTTCTGACGGCACTAATACGCTATTTTCTCTCACGATCGCTTCCGCGTGTAACACCTCGATACTGCGTGTAATCGCGCTGGCCAGCGCGGCGACGAGCAGACGGAACACGTAGAAGGAAATAACCAATCAACGCGGACCTTCGTGTGGAACTGTGCGATATATTTCCTTCTAACGTGTGAGAAGCATGTGATAACGACAAGTTCGGGCATAACCGAGATGGAATTGGGTGTTTTTTTATTTTTATTTTGGTTCCTTTTATTTTCATCGGGTAACGTTCCTTTTTTGTCATCGGTATAGAGGAAGAGGGGATTAAGAATAGAGATCACCGGCGGTACAACGATCTTAGGTTAACGAGATGACGAATTAGGCGTTAAAAATATTCATGAATTCCACGGTGATCGCCGGAGCGAACGTTTATGCCGGATGCCGTGAGATTGACTAATTAATCGAGCCGTGATTAGCATCCCGACAGATCGCGACGACTTAAACTAAATTGCTCGACGATCCTTTAAAAGCGTCGTGCTCGCAGGTTTCTTAAATTGGGAGAGGAAGCGGACGTTTTTGGGTAATTTGAGGCGAGAGTATTTTTGGAAAAACATTATAATATAAAAAAGCATTCAAAATGCAAATACATGGGTCAAGTACAAGTACAAGTGCGATGTCTATAAAAATGTCTATAAAATGTGCGATGTCTATAAAAATGTCCATAAAAGTTCAACACACAAGGTCTAATCTCGCGTACTTGTACTTGGCCTGAGACAAGACCTTGTCTCTTGAATTTTTTTATACATACTCGTACTTGTACTTCGCCCATGTATTTGCGTTTTTAATGCTTCTTTTATTTTTCCATTTCACTACTTTCGTATAATTGATTCTATTTCATGAAAAAAAAATTATAAAAAAAAAATTTCCGATCCCTATCAGTCTTCCGATTTATTCAAATCGCTCCATCCAGATTCTACTAATTTATTTGATCGCGAGACAGAGAGAGAGACGTGGACGGTATACCTGGGGGGGGGGGGGGGGGGGGCCGATCCGCACACCCATATTTCGCGAACCTGATTGTCTCGATTTTATTGCCTATACCGCCGCGATAAGGTCGCTATTGTCTCGTGAGGCATTGGTAAATATTATTAACTGCGTTACAGAGAAGACGACGGAGAAGACGACGGACGAAACGACGTGTCTTACGAAAGACTAACATTTTTGAGATCCCATATCTCGTGATTGACTTGACCAATTTTGATCAAATCGTACTCAAATCACTCACCTGGGCGCGGCCTTTCCGATGGCTCTTACGCTTTTTTTTTTTAAATTAATTGTTTAATACAGTTTGACCACCTCGAAAACCCCTGTTCGTTCTTTCCGGTAAAGATACAAGGTCTACTCTCGCGTTCTTGTACTTGGCCCGAGACAAGACCTTGTCTCTTGATTGCGATTCGATTGAAAATTTGATGTTTCACGCGCAGTTATCTCTCGAACTACTCGTCATTAAAAGAAGAATGGGATATGATTGTGTGTGAAGCTCCAAATGGACCATGTGTATTGAATTTATTGCAATCGCTCGCATTACTGTTTATTAATAAAACTTGTACTCGCAACGTACTCACGGGGAGGCAGTTTGAGGCGGAACAATCTTTAACACTAGGTTTGCGGGACCCGTCGATTTGACGGGTTTCAAATTTTCAAATGAAATATCCCAAAAACCATAGAATTAATTTGAACCATTTTGCATCGTAAATTAATTCGGACTTAAATTGAATAAATCGATTCTTTAACGAAAATTCGTATTTTCAAGACGAGTGCTCATAGAAATGCTCGTAGAAACGCCCGTAAACCTAGTGTTAAAAACAATGTCCTCGAATCCCTATTAGGTCGGTATCGTTTGTCGAGAGCGATAGCGTTATTGAATTACGTTACAGATATATCGTGAGAAACGTACTTAATCATCGGAATACTGGCAAGCCTCGTTGGATGAAAGCGACAGGGAGGCGTTGATAATACGCGCGTCCGGACAAAAGGAAACACCATTTCCAATTTGTCGAATGTCAGTGCAAATCGATCGGCCGTATCGCGTTCTCGTTGCGGCTCGCTTTCGTCCCAAGAAAGTAACAATCGTTTCCGAGCGATCTGTCTTTCACAAAGGGACGGGTTTTCATCGAGAAACGTACCAACGGATTTCACGCCAGTTTATCGATACGAGGCGCGCAATCGAGGAAAACGTTTTACGGTCTCGACGAGGAGCGATGATCTCCAATTCCAACGAAGAACATTCGATCGACGCGGTGTATCCCGATCCTGTCATTTGACCCGTTCACTGCCGAGCAGAAAAATTGTACCTAAGTGAAAAATATCGAGTCAGGTTAACGTGCGCTGATAAACAAAATTAAAGATCTTTCGTGTCTTGTAACTCTGTACCATAACTGTTTGGTTCGTTAATATTCGATCGGAAAAGAATTACAGTGATTCAACGAGAAGAGTGGTAATTTAAGAAATTATGAATCGTTTTGGCGAGTAAGGCGAATTATTTGATACTTTTACTGCTGAGCGAAAAAGTTGTACTTAAGGGTCATTCCGCGACAAAAGCACTACTTTTTACACACATGGTCGAGAATTTTGATGAATTTTTCTGACCATGTAGTGCTCGCGAAGAAAAAATTTTTGGTAAAAAAACATTGAATTTTTGATATATTAACAATATCGCATTCCGACAAGTTTGGCTACTTTCATAAAAGACCAAGCTTTCAATAAAAAATACATGATTGTTAGATCAGGTTTATAAACATTAAAAAAGTTATTTTGAAAAAAAGAAATTGATGTATCTGCGAAAACAGAGCAGCAAATTTGTTCGTTATTTTTTTACAACAAGTGCGAAGTCTTCTCTAAACAATGACGCAAGAAACTCGATGGACGTTTTAAAACTTTTGGAGATATGATTTTTTATTCGCCAGCGCGCCCCTCAGACGCAGCCATGCTGTACACGTGTCGTTCGTAATCAGTGTCGGGGATACTTCTGCGACGGTCATTTTTTCGATCGTCGCGTTTCTTTGAATCTACCACGCGTGGATGATAAAGCGAGCTGGAATTAAAATTACGTACAGTTGGCTTTCGTGTAACGCGATGACGGTTTTCGTATAACGCGATATCTCGCGCGACACGGCAAATAATGAAACATGGGAATCATTTACATTTCGTGATATATATAACTATTCTGATTTCGTGCTACCTTATTTAATATTATTACTTTTTCTCAAACATTCTCTAGAACTTAATTGATTTTGCAATGGAAGAACATGGTATATGAATAATTTATCAAAGCATTATAGATAGATAGAACCCTCGCCCGTTGCTAAGAGATAAATGTGAGATTTTGACAAAGGAGTGGTTTGAATCGTGAGATACAAGAGCAAACTTACATTTCTTAGTATAAATGAGTGAATTTAAAAGAATACAATGACACTCGCTCGGAACCTCGTAATGCACTAAACGTTCGTAAACTTAAAACACTCACACGCTCCGCATAAAAAGAATTTAAAACAGAAACTTATGTAAAGTTCCGAAGAAACAAGAAATAAGAATACATTCGCAGCTATTCGCCCGATAATATTTATGTATAGTAAACGAAAATATTATCGACCCAGGTCTCACCACGTGGAGGTTGCTGCTATCGAGACCCGAAGGGAGATTGACGCACCAGGCGTACCTCGATCTCCCTTGTACAATGATTTCTTATTAATAACTTATACTTACTAAGTAATACTTAAGCGACAAACAGACGATGAGACGCGACGCGAAAATAATTGGAGAGAATTTAAAGTCGGAAAGCATTACTTGCCCGCAACATCGGCATGGCCCGACCAGAAGAGCAGAGGGGAGCTTCCTCCCGCGACGAGCTAAGTGGAGGACTTGGATGACCAAGGCTCAGAGCCTCTACAAGCACCGGCCTAACTGTGCGAGATTAGACTTTCCCTCCAGGACTTCTAACCGAGACAGACTCAAATTGGGTATCTGAGACAAGTACGCGCTACTGCTCACGCACTCCTCTCGAACCCAACTGCCACGTGCAAGTAATAACGATCGGACGAGAGGGAGATGAAAAACACAAAACGACGATAGAAGATTGTTGCAAAGAAAATAAATTGAAAATATCGAGATCGTCTGTTCATTGCCAAGTCATTCAAATACACACGCCAAATTACAAATCCTTACAAATATTCGCTAGTAATTATTATACATACAGACGCATACCGCACTCGCTTTTACAAAGTTTTCTTATTAATAACTCAACTAAAACTATCAACGCTTAAACGATAAGCCTTACAAGTAATACTTAAGCGGCAAACAGACGATGGGACGCGACGCGAAAATAATTGGGGAGAATTTAAAGTCGGAAAGCATTATAATTGGGGAGAGTTTAAAGTCGGAAAGCCACGTGCAAGTAATAACGATCGGACGAGAGGAGACGAAAAACACAAAGCGACGATAGAAGATTGTCGCAAAGAAATTAAATTGAAAGTATCGGAATCGTCTGTTTATTGCTAAGTGTTATAAAATACTACTTAAAACACTCACACACTCGGAAATTCGGAAGAAATAAGAAATAAGAATACATTCGCAGCTATTCGCCCGATAATATTTAAGTATAGTACACAAAAATATTATCGACCCAGGTCTCACCACGTGGAGGTTGCTGCGAGCGAGACCCGAAGGGAGATTGACGCACCAGGCGTACCTCGATCTCCCTTGTACAATGATTTCTTATTAATAACTTATACTTACTAAGTAATACTTAAGCGACAAACAGACGATGAGACGCGACGCGAAAATAATTGGGGAGAATTTAAAGTCGGAAAGCATTACTTGCCCGCAACATTGGCATGGCCCGACCAGAAGAGCAGAGGGGAGCTTCCTCCCGCGACGAGCTAAGTGGAGGACTTGGATGACCAAGGCTCAGAGCCTCTACAAGCACCGGCCTAACTGTGCGAGATTAGACTTTCCCTCCAGGACTTCTAACCGAGACAGACTCAAATTGGGTATCTGAGACAAGTACGCGCTACTGCTCACGCACTCCTCTCGAACCCAACTGCCACGTGCAAGTAATAACGATCGGACGAGAGGGAGATGAAAAACACAAAACGACGATAGAAGATTGTTGCAAAGAAAATAAATTGAAAATATCGAGATCGTCTGTTCATTGCCAAGTCATTCAAATACACACGCCAAATTACAAATCCTTACAAATATTCGCTAGTAATTATTATACATACAGACGCATACCGCACTCGCTTTTACAAAGTTTTCTTATTAATAACTCAACTAAAACTATCAACGCTTAAACGATAAGCCTTACGAGTAATACTTAAACGACAAACAGACGATGGGACGCGACGCGAAAATAATTGGGGAGAATTTAAAGTCGGAAAGCATTATAATTGGGGAGAGTTTAAAGTCGGAAAGCCACGTGCAAGTAATAACGATCGGACGACAGGAGACGAAAAACATAAAGCGACGATAGAAGATTGTCGCAAAGAAATTAAATTGAAAATATCGGGATCGTCTGTTCATTGCCAAGATATTCAAATACACACGCCAAATTACAAATCCTTACAAATATTCGCTAGTAATTATTATACATACAGACGCATACCGCACTCGCTTTTACAAAGTTTTCTTATTAATAACTCAACTAAAACTATCAACGCTTAAACGATAAGCCTTACAAGTAATACTTAAGCGACAAACAGACGATGGGACGCGACGCGAAAATAATTGGGGAGAATTTAAAGTCGGAAAGCATTACTTGCCCGCAACATCGGCATGGCCCGACCAGAAGAGCAGAGGGGAGCTTCCTCCCGCGACGAGCTAAGTGGAGGACTTGGATGACCAAGGCTCAGAGCCTCTACAAGCACCGGCCTAACTGTGCGAGATTAGACTTTCCCTCCAGGACTTCTAACCGAGACAGACTCAAATTGGGTATCTGAGACAAGTACGCGCTACTGCTCACGCACTCCTCTCGAACCCAACTGCCACGTGCAAGTAATAACGATCGGACGAGAGGGAGATGAAAAACACAAAGCGACGATAGAAGATTGTTGCAAAGAACTGAAATTGAAAATATCGGGATCGTCTGTTCATTGCCACGCCATTCAAATACACAATGCCAAATTACAAATCCTTACAAGTATTCGCTAGTAATTATTATACATACATACAGACGCATACCGCACTCGCTTTTACAAAGTTTTCTTATTAATAACTCAACTAAAACTATCAACGCTTAAACGATAAGCCTTACAAGTACTTAAGCGACAAACAGACGATGGGACGCGACGCGAAAATAATTGGGGAGAATTTAAAGTCGGAAAGCCACGTGCAAGTAATAACGATCGGACGAGAGAAGACGAAAAACACAAAGCGACGATAGAAGATTGTCGCAAAGAAATTAAATCGAAAGTATCGGAATCGTCTGTTTATTGCTAAGTGTTATAAAATACTACTTAAAACATTTACACACTCGGAAATTCGGAAGAAATAAGAAATAAGAATACATTCGCAGCTATTCGCCCGATAATATTTAAGTATAGTACACAAAAATATTATCGACCCAGGTCTCACCACGTGGAGGTTGCTGCGAGCGAGACCCGAAGGGAGATTGATGCACCAGGCGTAGCTCGATCTCCCTTGTACAATGATTTCTTATTAATAACTTATACTTAGTAACTTATACTTCTTACTTCTTTCTTCGTTCTTCGTTCTTCGTTCTTCGTTCTTCGTTCTTCGTTCTTCGTTCTTCGTTCTTCGTTCTTCGTTCTTCTCTCTTCTCTCTTCTCTCTTCTCTCTTCTCTCTTCTGTTTGAAAATCTAAACCCTTAAAGGCTAGACATTACATTGAAATTAACATTAGACAGTAAAACAGTTAAAATTGGAAATAAACAACTTAAACGTATCATTGGAAATTCAAAGGTACTGCTGTACCACGCCGAATCAAGTGTCGAAATGATGACCAAATGACAATCACAAACGAAAAAAAATGGAAGGATGTTCGAATCCCACGGCCAACGTTGAGATCAAACAAAAACGCAAACGAAATTTGAAAATTCAATCAATATTAAAATTAAAAATAAATAATATCATAATAACATGGACCGCGAACGCGACTAGTGGTCAAGGGGTTACTCACCCGCGACGAAGACCCACATCCGGAACTGCTACTGGAGCTGAACTGGAGATCCAACCTCACCGAATGCTGCAGCCAGACTGAACTGCTTGACGCTCCTTATACAAAAAGTTTTCATAAATAATAACTAGGGAGCATCAACCATTAGAAAAAAATCGCGACCATGACCGCGACCAAAACCGCGACCAACACCGCGACCAACACCGCGGCCGCCACCGCGACCACAAGCGCGACCACAACCGGGACCAAGACCGCGACCAAGATCGCGACCGCGACTACAACCGGGACCATGATCGCGGCCGCGACCGCGACCAAGACCGCGACCAAGACCGCGACTGCGACCGCGACCAAGACCGCGGCTGCGACCGCGACCAAGACCGCGACTGCGACCATGATCGTGGTCAAGACCGCGACCAAGATCGCGGCCGCGACCAAGACCGCGACCATGATCGCGGCCGCGACCACAACCGCGAGCAGTGGTGAAGTGGTCACTTACCAGTGGTCACCCGTCCTCAGCGAAGATCCAGACCTGGAGCTGGAGATCCGAACCCATCGAAGGCTGCAGCCAGACTGAACTCCTTGGCGTCCCGACGCTCCCTATAGAGAAATCGAAGATCAACCGAAAATTTTTGAACTGCCGTTTTCAAATATTTTTGACAGTGTATTTCTTTGCGAAATTTCGAAATCTTTGCGATTTCGGTAGTTCTATGCATTATTTCGTTCGTGAGCTGTGCATTGACCATTGTCCACTCTTGACCATCTAAAATATTTGTACCTCTTCTAAAGACGTCTACGTATTTTGAAAATCTGCTGCAAATAATTCTGTATTCTTTTCTGGAATGTGGTAGTATAGAAACAACTTGCAACGCATTTACATAAGTTTATTGTAATTATTAAAGTCGAAAAACACAGAACAGTTCCCTGGTCATCTTAGTGTTAAAACGCCATAAACTGATGTCAATTATTTCTATACGGATTCAATGCTGCCGTTACCTTTTCACATCCTACACTCGGCTATCCTGGAGAAATACCAGCCCCCGAATATATACAGTGTTTGTATTTTTACTGTTTCGAAGATTGTGTTCCATTTTCGCGGATTCGTTTTGCGTGTTGTTCGTGCATGGCACGCGGTTTCGTACAATCTCCGTGGCAAAGTATCTACGACAAAATAACGCAACGATGAATTTTCCAAAGACAACGTCTGTTAATTATCGTTCGTCGATCCATACATTACTAGGATATACGTTTATTCCTGAACAATGGAGCACATCTGCGATTACCGGATAATTAGCATCAACTTATCGGTTGTCATTAGACGCGAACATGGTTTCTTTTACAAAATTTTTGTAATACATTCTACTTGGATTCAGCTACGAAAGTGCGCGTATCTCGTTTCTCATTCAATACTGTCAACTTCGATCCGAGGCATACTCGCTACACGTTACTACGATCAGCGAATCATTCCTTTTTTTGCAGTTCTATATGTGCACGTGGGCGATTCGTATGACGAATAGAAATGGCTCTCGCCGAGTAGGCTTCAGAAGACGTTTTACTACGCATTATCCCTCGAGTCGATGCAGATTTTTCAGGCTTTCGATCGTTCCTACGGAGACCGACGAAACTTTCGTTCTCTCAAATTTACGGTTTACTTCCTTACGGTGGAAAAATTCAATTAGCGGCACCTTCGCGAGTACCACTGAACTACCTCCGAACGCTTTATGTGCCATTTAATTGGGACGGTGCATTGAGAGAAAGAGGAAGAAAAAAATGTCCATCTTCAACGATCGTGCAATAAAATATCTCGCACGTGAACGCGATACGTCGGCGTGGAAACAGTTACGCGTATCGTACGTCGAATTCCTTTCGTATAACGTATCGGTTATTTTATTATTATTCCTAATAATATTCGTCGGTGTTTAATTAACTTGGCGCGAATAAGCGATTCGACGTCGCTAATTAATTCACGAACGCACGCGAGATTTAATCGGAACGAAAAGAATTTCCGTGTACGAAATTATATTTCTGTCTTCGTTAGTTATCGTTCGTTCGTAATTACGGTTTGCAAAAATTAGCCTGGCACATTTCTTCGGTGAGCTTTGGGTGAGGAACCCCTTTAACGTAATTAGCATCTACCATGATCCACGCTCTTGGCGATATTTTGAAATTCCACGTATCGTTACGCCACGATACATTGAGAATTCCGTGAGAATAAAAAATCCTGCATCGCGTCGAACGATTATTAAAAAGTAATGCTGCCGGAATAATTCAAGGGGTTACGTACGTTTGACAGGTATAAAACTAGGTCGATTTTAACAAGTACTTACTGTGGTTAAAATCAAGATTGATTGAAAACTGAAAACACGCGTCTTGTAGAGTAACCTTTTGAGAATATTTCCTCAAAATTTCATTTTGAAATAGTATAATTTATAAATTAAATAAATATATTAACAAGTTCTTTTAAGCGAAAAATACCGAGCCAAATTGACGCACGCTACTCGACAAAATTAACGATCTTTGAAATCTCGTAACTTTACGGGGTAAAAAGTTTTAAAGAATTCTATCCTGGGCTCATTTTAAAGCGCAAAATTTCTACTTTCACCTACCGCCAGTGATTTACCAGAAAGATTAATAACCTATAAAGCGTACGTAATTTAACGAGTGGAAAAACTTAAAGTATGGGAATCTTTCTGTTCATCGTACTGGCATTCCTTAACACTTTCGCAGGTTAGGATAGCCCTCGGCTCAATTCAATTTACGAGGAGGACTCGAATACGAGTCGAAACGTAAAATTAAAACTGGTGGTTCTGAGTGGTTGTCCCTGCTAACATGTGATTTTGTAAAATAGTTTCTCGTAATTTTTCTGTAGTAATCTTTCATCCTAATTAAAACGACCAGAAAATAAGCCAACTAAGAAACGTTGAATACTGTCAAGAACACGGTCGATCATAAATGTACATATAGAGATATTTATCGTACTATTAAAATTAAAAAAAAATTTTTTTTTTAAACGATGCCGATCCTAACGCGTCCCTGTTTCAGGCGAGGACACGATGCCAAGATATCGAAGCTCCTTCACCAAATTCGAGGCCCTGATGTTGCTAAGTCTAACGCTGCTCCTCCAGCTGGACCTCAGCTGGTCGTCGCCGTCCCACAGGAGTAGACATCATGCGGACATGTCCCACGAGGACGTGAAGGGCTTCAGAAGCAGCGAGGAATTGCCCAGGCCGGCCGCCTTGAATGCGAACGACGATCCGCTGATCGTCCAGACCAGGCAGGGCAAGGTCAGGGGCAAGACCTTGACTGCCACCACCGGGAAGGAGGTCGACGTCTGGTTCGGTATACCTTACGCGCAGAAACCACTCGGTAAGGTTCGATCCTAGGCCCATCGAGAATTTCCTAATTAACCTTTTGCACTCGACCCGAGTACTGTTTGGGTACACCTTGCATTTACGTGGCGCGTCAGGAAGGTTACATCTGCCCGACGGAACCGCTTTGCCCTTGTAACGCTTTTATCGCTCGTCTCGACGAGAAGGAACGACAGAAATATCCAACGAATAATATAAAATCGCGAGAAGCATCGCTTCGCGAGAAGAAAAACATTCATCGTAACCTGGTCAGAGTTCGAAAACATTAATTTCGCTTTAACGGAACGAAAGAACATTCTGAAGGTATAAGTGGGTCAATTAACCACTTCGTTCTCTTGGACGTGTTATGTCCCGACGACGATACTGTTTGTACAAGGTCAGAGACGTAATAACACGTCCGTGGCATCGCACAAGATGCATAGAGTCGCGCGATGACTCGTCTGTGACCATGTATAAATGGTATCGTCGTCGCGACTTAACACGTCCAAGTGAACGAAATGGTTAACTAATCCCAACTGTACGTCTTTAACTTTTGACGTAACCTTCTTGCTGGTTAGAAAGAATAATTATAATTCTTGGGTAATATGAGACTGGGAACACTAGACTAACGTACCCCGCGTAATGTCACTCGCGTTACGCGTTTATACTGTCCTTTGTACCTGCGTACCTTACGCCGGGTCCACACATCGGTTCCAACGTTGGCGCCAACAATATTCGTCCAACGTGTGGATCGACAAAATAGCATCGGTCCAACATTGGCGCGTATCCGTCACTTGTCGATTTTTCAACGAAACATCAAAGAGCTGGTGCACACGGACGACTTTTGTCGCGCAACTGTTTCGTCCGTTCCACCAAGGCCTGTACAGTCTTATGTAGGCGCGCACACGGAGCGACGCAACCTTTACATACGACAGTACAGACTTTACGGAAAAGACGAAACAGTCGCCCGTGTGCGCCAGACCAAAGGCGTTGGGGCTAATATCGATACGCCGGCCACACATTGGAACCAATGTTTGGATCCGGCATTGAGCGTTAAGATCAATACACCGAAGAAGACCAGCCAGCGACCAATTTGTTCCAGGACCCTTGAGATTTCGACATCCCAGACAGGCGGAACGTTGGTCGGGCGTCCTAAATGCCACCACATTGCCGAATAGCTGCGTGCAGATCTTCGACACCGTCTTCGGCGACTTCCCAGGTGCCACTATGTGGAATCCGAATACACCGTTGAGCGAGGACTGCCTCTACGTGAACGTGGTGGCGCCGCGTCCCAGGCCTACGAACGCCGCCGTTATGGTATGGATATTTGGCGGTGAGTTTACTGCTCTTACGTCCTTCAATCCTTATTAGAACGGACTCTCTCGCCACTCGTCCCCTCTTTTCTCTCCTGTCTCTACCCCCTGAGAGAGGAAGAGAGAGAGAGAGAGGGAGGGAGAGAGAAAGGGTGAGCGAGAGACGTAGAACGTAGCCAAGTCGATGTTCCTTTACAGGTGGTCGCTTCTTATAGACAGATTTATTTTCGTATAGGCGGTATTTCGGGATGAGCATTTTTATTTTTAGACTGAGAGCTTAATCCGGTTCCGATTGAACCGGGACACTCGCGTGATTACTGCGATAGCGACAAAAATATCGTTTCGGATAGACGCGTGCGATTGAGTCTTGACCAAGGTTAAAGACCACTGTCCCCCCCTCGTTCGTGTCTACGCGCGCTAAAAATCGTCGCGAGGTATATCGATAGCCGATCGAATTCGTACGCTTGGTACGAGACTCAATCGCAACCGTTGAAACAGAGATTTCTTCGAAAGATCGAATCGCGCGAAATCCTTCCAGGTGGATTCTATTCTGGATCGTCAACCCTCGACGTTTACGATCACAGAACGTTGGTGTCGGAAGAGAACGTGATCCTGGTCTCGATGCAATATCGAGTCGCCAGCCTGGGCTTCCTGTACTTCGGAACGTCCGACGTTCCTGGCAATGCCGGTCTATTTGATCAGATGATGGCCCTTCAATGGGTTCGCGATAATATCGCTGCCTTCGGCGGAAATCCTGACAATGTGACCCTCTTCGGTGAAAGCGCGGGCGCCGTTTCTGTTTCTATGCACCTTCTTTCTCCCTTATCAAGGTGCACATTTCTTTCTCATAAAAGCAAAGTTCATTTAACCGCCATTCATGTTCGATGTATACATATATCCTCTTTTTTTTTGTTTTTGCCATCTTTTCATTGATACCGGCATCGTTTGTTCAAAATCCTTGCTTGGTCTTATACAGGGTGATTCAAAAGAGAAACTCCGCGAGAGTCGTGTATCCGTTGTGTCGAGCGAAGCAGACCAGTGGTTTCCAAACGTCGGTCCGCGGAAATTACAGAAATTAAAAAAATATGAGTGTAATTAACAGTGGAACTCTCGTTGCACTATACTCGGTACATTTTCGGAGTAACGCGCGAAATATTTCTACTGTATCCATCGACCGGTTGGCGAGCAAAAGTTTGAGAACCACTGGCACGAACGTCGAGGCAGACGCGCTCCTTGGGTCCCAGGGGACCGTCTCATCCGTTGGTACGGATCATCGGCCAACGAGCGTGTCCGAATTGACAACACGTTGATCGCCGTCAACGCGTCAGTCTCGTCGCTTTTTATCCTCGGCCAACGATAAACGACCGATCCGTCTTCGATTGAGATCCGAAACGTTTCGAAAGTTACGTGAGACGCGTACAACCGTCTTGAACCACCCGGTATACCTCGAGCAGATCCCGCCAATCGACGATCATTCAATTATCGGTAGAAATAACTGTGGCTCTCTAAAATCAAAAATCTCGGCGTTTCAGGCCTCTCTTCAGCCAAGCGATAATGCAATCCGGCTCGTCAACTGCCCCGTGGGCGATCATTTCTCGCGAGGAATCGATAGTGCGCGGTATACGATTAGCCGAGGCCGTAGGCTGCCCTCACGATCGTAACAATCTTCAGGAGGTGATCGATTGCCTTCTCACCAAGGATCCTGTGGATCTCGTCAAGAACGAATGGGGCACGCTTGGTATATGCGAGTTTCCATTCGTACCGGTGATCGACGGCTCGTTCCTCGACGAGACGCCACAGAGCTCGTTGGTAACGTCGTCCTTCAAGAAGGCCAACATTCTGATGGGCTCGAACACCGAGGAGGGTTTCTACTTCATCATTTATTACTTGACGGAGCTGTTTCGCATCGACGGCACCGAGGATGTCAAGGTCACCAGGGAGCAGTTCGTGAACGCTGTCTCCGAGCTGAATCCGTACGTCAATCAGATAGGACGTCACGCTATTATTTACGAGTACACAGACTGGTTGCATCCGGACGACCCACATATCAATCGGGACGCCCTCGATAAGATTGTCGGCGATTATCAGTTCACTTGCAACGTTAACGAATTCGCTGGCCGTTACGCCGACACGGGGAACACGGTTTACATGTACTACTACAAGCACAGGTGAGTCGGTGGTACGAGAAGATTGTACAGGGTGTCCCGTAATTAGTATAACACCGTGAACTGGGGGATAACTGGGGTGAATCGGAACCACTTATCCCTTTACCCAAAATGTTGGTCGCGCCTTCATTCTTGAATTATTAACGAAAAACGCTGACGAACCAGAGCGCGTAAAACTCGCGCTCTCGAGAGCGTTGTCTCTAGACCGCGCACAACCGTAGCCTTGAACAAATGCACTTGGTATGGCGTGGATATCGAGGGAAGCGTACAGTAAATGTTACATCGTCTTGTTATTCTTAATTTGAGATGCCGTAACATTTGCTCTACGTTTCGCTCGATATCCGACGCTGTGCCAATGCGCTTGTTCACGGCTACGGTCGAGCGCGGTAGAGAGACAACGCTACCGCAGTCGACGCGCGCGAGTTTTACGCGCTCTGGTTCGCCAGGGTTTTTCGTTAATAATTCAAAAATGAAGGCGCGTCGAACATTTTAGTAAAGGGATAAGTGGTTCAGATTCATCCCAGCTACCACCCAGTTCGCGGTGTTATTCTAATTACGGGACACCCTGTATGGAGTACGATCGATATTGATCGATCGAAGTGACTTCTGCCCACGCGGATACACGTTAAATCGATGGCTCGTTCCTTTTCCCTTTGTTTTTGATTTATTTACGCTCTCGTTCCTTCGATCGCAGATCGGCGAATAATCCCTGGCCAAGGTGGACCGGCGTCATGCACGCGGACGAAATTAGTTACATATTCGGGGAACCTTTGGATCCGGCGAAGGGATACACACCGGAGGAAGTGCATCTGTCGAGGAGAATGATGAGATACTGGGCGAACTTTGCGAAAACAGGGTGCGTTGAATGTTCGATACGGACTTTAAATGACGTCGTGAGCGAGTAGCGCGAACTAATCGCGACGTTACACGATGGCTTCGTCGTTTCTGGGTTTTTGGTTACGTAAGTAACTGACACGATTGTCGACGATTATGTTAAGGGATCCGAACGTGGGCGACTCCGAGACCTCGTCGTTGGCTCACTGGCCGGCGCACACTGCCTCGAAGAAAGAGTACCTGACCTTGGACACCAACAGCTCGGAAATCGGCTACGGTCCCAGAGTGAGGCAGTGCGCTTTTTGGAAGAAGTACCTTCCCCAGCTGCTCGCCGCTACATGTGAGTCCAATCGATGTTTTGTACTCGACTGTAATTAGCACCGTCGAGAACCGGCGAGTAAGATAATTTAACACTAGGTTTACGGGCGTTTCTACGTGCAACCGTCAAATTGACGGGTAAACGAAAATACGCATTTTCTTTACAGAGTCGTGTTATCCAATTTAAGTTAGTATTAATTACAAAACGGTTCAAATTAATGCTATGGTTTTTGGGATATTTCATATCAAAATTTGAAATCCGTCAAATTGACGAGTCCCGCAAACCTAGCGTTAAACGAGATTCTGCCGACAATGAGGCGATCGATGGAATAATACGATAATATCTTTCGCGATCGCGATCGCGACGGTGGATCGGAAAAGAGTCGTTCGGTTAACTCGTGGATCGTCTCGCGTGACACCTGTTGAGCGGGAAAAATAGATTTCGTCGTACGGGTCGAACGTTGGAATTTATCGGAGAAAAGTCTCCTCGCTTCGAGGATCTTTCGTCGTCGAATTGTTTTAACGAGTCGCCGCTTCGCTACGTTAACGCTCGCGCGAGAGTACCTTTTGAACTTTGAGCCTCGATTTGGAGAAAGCAAAGTTTCACGGCAAATAAACGGTGATTTTTTTTCTTCTTCCTTTCTTCTTTTTTTTTAAGAATCACGGCGGACAAACGGTACGTTTAATTCCAAGCGTGTACTTTAACGAGGACTCGAACGAGATCCCGTCGCTCGGAGAGAATTAAACGCGGTACGAAATTGCAAAGCTTTCCCGCGTTGATCGTGAGAGCGCTCGAAAGCTCGAGCGCAATCTGCGCGAGAAAGAGGGATCCCGGATGAAACGCGGAGACGCGCGAAACGGATTTTTTACCGAACGAGCGGGGTTACGACGCGGGGGAAAAAAAGATTTTCACCGTTCGCCGCGTCGTCGCTCGATATTCGCGCTTATCCTAACGCGTATCGTTCGCTGAAATCAAACGGCGGGGGGGGGGGGGGGGGGATGAGGAACGGTCGACGTTGACTCGGGACGCGTGAAAGTTTCATGCGGACGACACGCGCAACACGACCGAAGGTCGGAAGTTGAAGGTTGCCGCGGACTTTCCTCGGAAAGTTTCCAATTGAACCGCGTTAACCCGCGCGTCCTCTGACCAGCTGTCCGATGCTTTTCTTTTTCTAAAAGCGATCCGGCGAAAGCGTTCGCGGGGGACACCGTTGAACTTTGTCCAACGCGAAAAAGACGCCTCGCGTCGACGAGTTTGGGAGGAAGCGTGTGGCGTTTGGTAAAATTCGTCGTATTTATCGCGACAACTTTTCGATCGTTTACCAGCCGCGACAAATTTCTCCGCTGGTTGTACGACTGCAAAGCACTCGTACTTTATCGTTCTAGTTAATGTATCTCGCGTAAACGCGGAAGTGCTTTAACCAACGAACGCAATGGCGAATTTTTGTTTAAACCTCCACAGGCAAGGCTACGGATCCTAATGAAACAAACAAGGCTGATCACGGGTGACCCAAGTAATTTTTATCAAGAGACAAGGTCTTGTCTCGGGCCAAGTACAAGTACGCGAGACTAAACCTTGTATCTTTTCCGGAAAGAACGAACAGGGGTTTTTGAGGTGGTCAAACTGTATTAAACAATTTATTTAAAAGAAATGTGTAATAGTCATCGGGAAGGCCGCGCCGAGATGAGTAATTTGAGTAGGATTTGATCAAAATTGGTCCAGCCAATCACGAGATATGGGATTTCAAAAATTGCAGTTTATTCACATTTATAATTGTTCAACACATTTTTTCTATACTAATGTTTCTTTTATGAACGTATTACTCTTTTTTATGTTTTAATATTTCCTAGTTGGGAGTGCTTTAAAACTTGTTCCGGTCACGGGTGGTGACCGCCTTTGCCTGTCGACGGTTAAACAACCAATGCTAGGAAATGGATCAAGCGTTATCTCTCAATTAACTTTTGTCAGAACACTTTTAGGTCTGAGTTATGGGTCGTCGTTCCAGCGATAATTTGTTATGGCGTTTCCCGTTCCTGTTTCCACGGAGTGGTTCGTTCACCGCCAATCGAATCGGTGAGAAGAAGAACAGTATATTATTATTAAAAGTATTATTATTAAAAACAGTACTATTAATGGACAAGTACTGTTCGTCAAACCATTCAATTTTAAAACATGACTTAAACCAATGGAGATAGACTGGTATAGTACTGTCCTTACACTCAAGATTTAAATCTACCTTCGTCGAACCAATTTCAACAAAAGAATAGAAAAAAGTTGTAATTTCGACTAGTACTGTCCATCTTCTCACCGATTCAATTGTACCTCACGGACGACCGGTTACGGCAGGACGATCTAAAAACTAATCGTAAAGCATCAAATGGCGGGGGCGAGAGACCCAGGCTTTTAGCGTTGGCATAATCTTCCGAAGTGCCGTCGCGTAGTTTTTAATAGCAACCCTCGGGAACACGGTGGACGGCTTTACGTTCGGGATGTATTTCGCTTTTATGACGCACGACACGAAACGCTGGTCTACTACGCGAGAGGTACAACAGGCAGCCGCTGTTTCTATAATTCTTTTGGCCGGGACAGTTTAACGAGAAATGCACCGGCTGCGCTGGCTGCGAAGCCACTTTTGCATGGATGCACGAGGGAAACGTTGGCAGCCTCGAAAATGTATGACGTCGTTTTATGTCTTTTTCGGAGGAAAGGAGGGAAAGCTGCAGACCCGAGAGTGCAGCAGAAACTGGTAAAATCGATCCACGAGTATCATCGTTTCGCCAAGGAGAGTTTCCCGGTACACGGTGGTTACCCTCGACTACCGCAGAACGATTAATCGAATTAATCGTAATACACTCTGACATTTCGACGTAACGCGTCAGAGTTTTGTCACTTTTTTTTTATTTCACGGTGCACAGGGTGCTCCAATTAACTCGCGCATTCGGATGCATTTTTGTGAAATTTGATACGTTTAAACGGGAGTCTGTATTTTTGTTTACCGCTAAACGTACGATATCCTACTGTTTTTATTTCCTTCGTTTACCTCTGAGACACGACGCACGCACGTTAACAACTTCCCGGTAGACGTCCTTGTCTTTTCTTCGGACGGCAGTAAAGATTGTTTATGTCCAGTAAAATATTCAAAAAACGCCTCGAATGTACTTAATGTAAATCGGTTCTCTGTAGAACCGTCCAATGATTAGAATATTTATTATGCAGAGCGTCTCGTAAACGGTGGTACACCGTTAAAGGTGTTCTATCTGACATAATCCCAAGGCAGATTTTTCTTTACGTTCGGCGTTTCTCCAAAGAATCGGTTTCTATAGCATTCGAAGCGCGATTCTGTACATTTTAGCTGACACAAATAATGTTTATCGAAAATGGAAGTCAATTTAATTCATTTTCACCATTCTTTTCGTTTCTCACTCGTTCCCAACGTGCGGCGGCGCGGATAAGAGAGGAACGAGAGAAAAGAAAAGAGAAGGCAGAGAAAACAGACCGTCAGAGGAACGTACCGGTAGCAGTAACATTTTTGAACCACCACTTCGGCTGAATATCGAGTACATTCGTCATCGACGAAACGCGCGTTCGTAGATCAAAAAACGTACCGTGGGCAGATCGGAGATTTCCTCCTCGAGAAAGAAACCCCATTTTCTCTCCTCCTACCTTCTCGTTTCCTCGAAGAGTTTTCCCACGCTCGAGAAGGACCGTCTCGCGCGTATCCTCATTTCATCCGTCTTTTCTTTTCACTTTGCCTTCCGCTCATGAAGAGAGACGGCCACTGCATCGGCGAGGTCAGCCAGAATCGAGCTGCAGTTGCGCGGCAACGCGATGCATAATGCAGTCCCACGGACTCAGGTCCGCATTCGGGAACTCTAGTTTAAGAGCTCGGCCACCGTTTCCAAAACGCGCGATACGCCCTCGATCCGAACTACCATCGGGAATTAACCAGCGCGTTAGAAATCTCAACATTTTTGCGATGCAAATTTGTGCGTTTGAGAGAGAAAAAGAGAGAGAGAGGGAGGGGGGGAGGGAGGTCGGAAACACTCGCTAGCGATGAGTTGGCTAAATCGGTGGAAAACCGAGTCCTCGCTTTTACGCTTCCTTCGAGTATGCCGTCGTAAATTTATTCCTCGTTAATGAACTCGATAGTAGACACCGATCTCTCCCGCGGGTACTCGTAAATCAAGGGAATTAATGAAATCGGAGAGAGTACCGGCGAGACGGGCAAACGTTTCGTTTTACCCCCGGGCTTCAGATCCTTTAAGCGATGTATTTATGTGTCTCCAGTCGATGGGCGTCTAGCAGTATCGAGGAGTAGCGTCTACGAGAAACTCTGCGCTGGGCGTCGCAGCCTCTGCCATTGTAAAACCGGCGTCGCTCGAGTTTACATCATTTATTCAGAGCTCGTATCAAGTAGTACTCCGCGAAGTGTTCCACTTAAAGCACGAAAATGGCTCCTCGATGACGAGGAATCCGTGAAGGAGCCTTTCGGATAGAAAACATCCGTTTCCCTTTGACGCGACATTTTGTGCCCCGTCAGTCATTACGTTTTGCCCGTCGGCACGAGTGCACACCGAATGCCTCGACGATTGTTAACCGTTCAGCGGTCGCGCTGTGTTTTGCAATAAGAGGAGGAGCGCGTTGTACTATTTGTAACGTTCGTTAAGGGCGTTGAAAAAAACATGACCCAGCCAATTTTAAACGAAATTTTGATTAGGTACAGACAAATTTACTACTAGTTTACATTTTGTCAAGTATAATGTAGTTTGTTAACTGACAATATTTTACATAGCCGACGCTGACAAATATTTGCTCAAAGTTAATCTGAAACGTAGATAAGAACATTCTCGAAGAAAACTGATAACTGTCGATGTGATAAAAATAGAAAATTGGTGGATAAATTATTTAAGTACAAAAGTGTTATACAATTTATAACAGCGCGCATGCTGAAAGATTAAATTCGAGTTATTCGCGTAAGTGGCGGCACAAAAAGACTACGATCTCGAATCCCAAATCTTTCTGTCACTCCTTTAAAAAAGATCCTGACTATCATAATTTTTTACTTAATTTAACGAATCTGAACGCGGTTTAAAGCCGAAGGTTCGCGGAAACGTTACAAAAATCAATGACAATACTTCATAATTAGATCGGAATATATAGCAATAATATATTACATCCGAGATCGAGAAACGTTTCTCGACTCCGTTCCACGAGTCCACGTATTCGTCGAAAGAACGTGTCACTCGTCGTCGCGATTGGCAACGATTTCATCCTCTGTCCCCCCTCCTCCTCCCCCCCCCCCCGGCGAATAAAATCGACGATGCTCACACGTACGAGCACGATAAGCGAGCACAAAGAGCGCAGTAGTAACGGAAATCAGTAAAACTACCGGCGGACAGTAAATTCGGGTCCTCCGTACGAAAGAGGACAAGATGGATTCTCATTCGGGTTTTAATGGCAGCATTTAATATCGAGGAGAGAGCACGTCGCCGCGGTATAAATCGCGGACGAATTTCCCGAAGCATCGGCTGAAAATGGCAACGCGCCCAGCTCAGACTAACCGAACCATACGTAATACGTCGCGTTAACCATAGGGACACGGTACACGCTCACGCTCGCGCGCGCGCGCTCCTCGTACATGTACATCAGCGATGCCTTCGTAAAAGAGGGAGCGAGATACCAGGGCTGCAGGCACAATGGATATTATTTGAAAGAAGAAGAGAAAAAAAAAGAAAGCGCGGGGGAATGGGGGAGGGATGGGGGGGTCCACAGAAGAGGTGGAACGGGGGTGGGGCTGTGAGAGAAGACCGTGCCGCGGTAGCAATTTTCCGCTGCATCGCCGTTTTTATTCCGCTCTGATATTATCCCCGTCCCTCTGTCGTGGCCCATCCAACGGGTGGTCCAAGAGCAACGCGCCTCGATACCCTCGCTAAAAGCTCAACCCCTTCGCTCGCCTCTTCCGCCCCCCCCCCCCTCCTTCCCCCCCTCGGTCTTACCCCCTTTTGTAATCGCGAGTATCGCGATATCTGTCGTCTACCTGCGATCGATCGTCTCCCGAACGACTCGCTATCCTGATTTCCCGAGCGACGATGATGCTCGTCGTTTCTTGAGGATTTGAAAGGAAAAAAAAAAAAGAAGAAATTCCTCTTTCTCCCCGTTGCTTTTAAATTAATCGTCGATCCCTAGTACTGCGCGCAGCATTTCGACTAAACGCCCTCTCGTTCGCGACGAACGATACAGTCGCGTTCTTTCGTGCACGCTTAATCCGTTATTCGATGGCGTTAGAAAATACAATTATAATCCATTGTAACGGGTAGGCCTTCGCTTATATATTTCGTTCCATATGCTTACGTTTGGCGTTGTAGGCCTTGGAGGTGGTTATTAAATCGCTCTCTATTTTATCATTGTCGACGTTTCGATGCTGATTAGGATCCTCTTCAGGGACAGACCTTATATTAATAGAATGTACTCTTGTCAATTTTCACTAACATATTTCTGTATATGTACATCGAATCGGAGACTTATGGATAGCTTACCTTACTAGTAATTAAACAATATATATTTATTTGAATTCTGGTGGCGGTTGCTGCCAGTCACAATTATAACTCGTAAATAGAATAATTTGTGCCAGCTTTTATGGTAACCATACCTGAAAATGACAACGATCAACGGAGCATACCGGCGAGATTGATAAACTAGCGTTCCTTTTTTTTGTTTGCACCGGGCACCGCCTCGCGTCGTTGTCCATTATCGCCATTACCAACCCCCGTGCTTTTCATCTACATTTAATTAAAACACTTTCCGCACTCGAAGAACCCCCCCCCCCTCTCCCTCGCCGGTGTAATTCGATTAACACGCCTGCTCGAGTTCCTTTCCAAGTGCGCTCTGACAATTTACCGTTACGTCGTACGGTGCATTACACCGAAATTACTTTGGTCCTCGTTATTTCCCGTATTCCACGGCTCCCTGACCCGCGAGAATAAATCACCCACTGATTTATTTTCTTCCTCGTGACGCGTTTCGGTCGTTGTAAAAAAAAAAAAAAAAAAAATAAGAGGGAGGAAAAAAGTAGTCATCTCTCGCCTTTCTCCCGAGAATTGCCTCGAGAACCACCCTTTCTCGCACCCCCCACCCCACCCCCTCCTCCCCCTTGCCCCTCTGTTCTCTCGCATTTTCCGGCCGAGTTTTCTCCATTCTCGAGCACCTCTTGGAATTTCATTTTCCATCCCCGTGCCCCGAGTTTCTCTACCCGACGAACCTAGGGGGACGGGAGGTTGGGGATGTGGGGGTGGGGGAGGCCTTTCGTACGACAATTAAATTATCCGCGTGCCGTCTCCAATGCCGCGACAAGACGATAAATTCGCGATATGGCGCAACCGGGAAACTGCCACGAAACTACGATACACGGGCCGGGGATGATAAATCGATCGAGGGGGGGAGGGGGAGAGGGGGTGAGCGCAGGGTTATATCTCTGCGACGATATTGCGCAAAACGGGATATACACGGGTAACGATATTACGAATATCGAGAAGCGATCAATCATTTTCCACCGGTATTCAAAGCCGATAACAGTTTTGCCCGGCGTCTTTTCCAATCGATTCGACTCACGGCCGCTGTTAATCCGTCGGCCGAAGGATCAATTTTACTCTTCGAGGCGCGAGAGGAGTCTCGAATTTTATAATCCCGACGGTAACGGTGGTTCGACGTTTAATCTCTGAGCGATCGTATGCGATGCGCGTCCGTTTCGAGAACGCGAGCCGTCGTGAGTCTACTCGCGTCGTTTGACGATCGTTCCGACGTTGGCGCAGAAACGGGAAATCGAGGAAATTTCGGGAGAAATTCGGACGAAACGAGAGAGGAGGGGGGTAGGGGTAGGGGGGGGGGGGTCAACGTAGATACGTATTTACGAGAGATCGTTACCGGGATAACGGCATTATCGTCAGCGTTTATCGTTGTTACGGGCCGTTTCCAGCAGATTTCAGGTTGGCGCCGCGTCAACGGCAGTTCCGCATAGATTGCGCCCAACGTCCGATCCAAGCGTGCACATTTAGTTTCGTGACGTAACCCCGCGATGGACGCCGATAACGGTCTCACGGTGGCCGGTCGTGCCAGCCGCGTTACGCCAATGGCAACGAAGCTCGCGAATTTGGATCATTAGCGATGATGAGAATGACACCTTCGTCCGCTCCCGTGATTATCGGACGTTACGTTTGCGCGTTGCGACAGTTGCCGCGGTACGTTACTCTCGTAAGAGCTCCGTCGATCTTATCGAGGTGTAAATCCTCGCCGAGAAGCGGCGGGAAATTTGGCGGTAGCCTCGAGACGAATTATCGTCGATTACGAATCGGACTTATTCGATTTACGATTTTCTTTTCTTTATATGCTTCCGTCGATTCGATGGATCGACGCGAATTTCGAGTAATAAGAGAGCCGGCACACCAAATACGTTCCGTTACGTCGCGTCGCGTCTTCCCTTGTGTCGAAAGCAGAAGGAGGCATTGAAACACTGCGTTCGTTATTTTTCGACTCGAGGGAAGACGCGACGTGACGCAACGGAACGTATTTGGTGTGCCGGCTCTCTTACGATTCTCTGTTCTTCATCTGCTTCCGTCGATTCGATGGATCGACGCGAATGTCGAGTAAAGACGTCTAACTCGACGCTAGAATGTCTCAACGCTTCTAAGTAAAAGTTCAAAACGAGAGAGACAAGAGCGAATCGTGTCAGCTCCCCGCGAGCTATGAGATTCCAGTCATCGATTGTATTACCAATGAAACAAGCGATCCCACGAATTCCCCGAACCGCCCCCCCAGTGCCATAATCGCGACGATATTGTCGATCGACTCTTCGTAGGATTCCGCGGTGGCGAATTACTTGGAGCGGAACCGAGGTGAAATACGAGGATAGTGTATCGTCGCGGTTACGCCAATGGTTTACCGTGTAAACGGGCCATTAGCGCTCGTGACAACGACACGTCCGCATGCTCCACCGTCTACCTTAACCGCCGTGCGGTTAACCTTTCGAAGCCCACCGACGTAATTATAAAGCAGCGCCGCGCCGCCGTTGTTCTATTTACGGCGCCGATGCGCCAGACGAGAGGATTGCATCTGCCGCATTACCGCATACGCGGAGCTTTTATTTATCCGTGGAAGATTAGGTTCTAATTAAGGCGAAAAACGGTACGTCCTCGTCGTCATGAGTTTTCCTCGGCGTCCATTAATTCCGGAACACCGTGAATCGGGGTCTCATCCTTGAGCTGTTCTTCCGACTAGATGTCAGTTCCTCTTTCTTTTAACGTTTTAAGAGCTGCCCCACCGGTGGATCAAGCTTTAACTATTTCGCTAGACTGCTGGCTTGCCCACCGGTGGACGGGTATTTATGAATGACCAGTGGTCAAAGTTTAATTGAAATAAATCGGCGAGAAGAGGAACAGTACTAGTCCAAATTTTTTTTTTATTGAAATTGGTTCGATGAATGTAGATTTAAATATTGAGCGTAACAAAAATACACATTCTCGATTAGGCTCGATTACGAAGATTAATCATCGGTTCTGTTTCCTACGAACGTGACGCGTCGTTGGATGAGACGAGAAAGCTCGACGGAGAAAGATCCTCCGCGCGTGGAGGGGGGGGGGGGGGTCGTAAGTTCCGCGAGCCGGAATACATAAAGGATGATCAACGTTGAGAAGCTTTCGCTGGAAAGCTCGAGCCGCGCTTTAATGGTCGGTCGTTTCGCGAGCGCATTCCGCCGTTTCTAGGGCTCTTTAATATCTTTTTATTGTCCGAGAATATATCACCCAGCCTCGGTCGCTGGTTTTAATCGAGTCCAGGGTCGGCGATTTGGTTCAAACGATTTTGCGTAATATCAAAATCTCGCGGTTCCTCGTCGCCGTGGCTTCTATCCGCAAATTAAACCTAAGTTTTTGGAATTTTTTTTAATCAAACCGAAGTCAGCGTTTCCGATGATCTGCTCGCTTTTCCACCCGAGTCAGAATCAGTTGACGCTGTAAGCGAAGCATCGCCTAAAATCCCTCGATCCTCGGGTTTGTCTCGCAATTACCATACATAATATACAAAGCGTCGCGACGCGAGAAAAGGCGTTCTATAAAATATTTAAAGTCCGACACTGTGCGGAGTATCCTCCGTATACTCGCGGGGGCACTGAGAATCGCGAAAAATAATCGGATCTGCATAATGAAAAAAAAAAAAAAAGAAAAAAAAAATTCAATCCGGTGGAGAGCGGATTAACTTCGCCCTAAGTACCGGAGCGGTATACCGTCGGTATGGCATAGGGCCAACCTACTCTTTTTCGCGGAAAAACCAACGAGCGTGATCCGTATGCGGATATCGAAGTGCCCTCGTATGCTAATAACGCGATTACGGGGCGGAATAACTCGAGCGAATCGACGACGGCCAAGCGAAAAATATCGCGAGAAGCGAATCCCATTATTCGGCCTCACCGTTTAACGGGACGCGGGATTTATCGATCGCGACGAATACGAGTACCCTCGCTGATGTAATATATCGGGAACCGTTAATGTACGAGTACGGTGTTTCGAGTTTCGTCGAGGGACGAGGCGTGTTGTCGCGAATCGAGTACCTCGGTAAGCGAGAGAGTAGATCTTGTATCTTTTCAGGAATGAATGGGTAGGGAGTTTTCGAGGTGGTGGATACCGCGTTAACGCGTTTGACGCTGAGACGTGTGCCACCGGTGGCACACGCTTGGATGTCGCATCGGACATCGTGTAGCAACAGATATGTAGTTCGTTCGTGGAATATATTGAGATGAAGCTTCGAATTGGAACTGAAGGAATATAAAGTATTTGTTCAGTATGTTATATTTGGCGTTGTAGACCTCGGAGGTAGGAATTATATCACTGACAATTTTATATTATTCATTTTATATTTATAAGCAAAGGCCTGATAGTTATAATGGATTAATATAAAGTATATTTATTCAAATACAGTGTAATGTAATGAAATTCCAATTCAATAATTACGAATGCAACCTGTGATTAACCAAGCGTTAATTTTGATTTCCAACGAAGCACCCGATGGCGAGAAAGCGAAACGCAGGGTCAACGTGTTTTTAAAAAAATGTCGAACTTTCGCCGAGCAAGTAGCTCGAAACGCACGTCGACCGTCCATTTTCCAGGATACATTCCTAACCGGCGTAATTAAGTTGCCCCGTGATTAATACCAGTCGATTAAGCGAATTGAGGTACCAGCTGACACCAGGGATGCATGCATCCAGCGGGGATAGAAGCGCGGTCGCGCTCACCTGGAAGGGGTAGCTGCGCCAACCCGAGAAACGAAAGCTCACCTCGGGAAAGCAATTTCGCATCCCATTGACTTTAAGGTGGCTATTAATTGAGGATGCTTACCGCGCCTACGACGTCTTCCGAGAGTTCCGGGGAACGAGAAGAAATGGCCGCGAGCCAAGACGACGACACCTTAACCACGGTTATTAGATCCGTTTCGCGTACGATCGAATAATTTCGTCTTTCGGACCCGACACGCTTCACGTTGCCGATGGATGAATCTTGGAGGGATTCTCTCGCGTCGGGTAGTTGAAAATTATTCGGGGTCCTTGACACCTGCGGGCACATCTCGCCGGGGAATTTCACTCGGAAATTAATCTCTACCGTTTAAGGCGCTAAGCCGGTGCGCGCGTTTTAATCCTTTGATATCCTGTTCTAAAAGTTCCTGACGTTATCCGTGTTCCGTCAACGGCATTATGTAACGTAAACCTTTCCGAGTCTATCATAGAAATTTCAACGGGTTTTCACTGTTCAATAGCAAACGGTGGCAGTATTCGTGAACGCGAAATTCTGTGATATTTTTATTTTTAACACTAGGTTTACGTGAGTTTCTACGGGCACCCGTCATATTGACGGGTAAACGAAAATACGCATTTTCTTTAAAGAATCGATTTACTCAATTTAAGTCTGAATTAATTTACGATGCAAAATGATTCAAATCAATGCTATGGTTTTTGGGATATTTCATTTCGAAATTTGAAATCCCTCAAATTGACGGGTCCCGTAAACCTAGCGTTAATCTGGATCTGAATCGGTCAGGTAGATGAGATTCTGAGATGCACCACGCGCTGTTGAAGAAGCGAAAGATCGACGCTTTACATTTTCACCGACGAGCGAAAGGAGCAGTATCTCGGAGTCTCATCGAATGGCCGATTCTGATCCAGAGTTTTTTAAAAATATCGCCACCGGGGATGAGTCATGGTGTTTGCAATACGATCCCTCGAAAAATATATTTTTTTAAATATCATACAGAACTTCGCATTCATGGTGACAACGGGGTCAAACCACTGTTCACGAATACTGCTACTGTTTGTTGTTGAACACGGATAACGCTTTGAAATTTTTATGGCAGATTCGGAAAGGTTTGCGCTACATCATGCCGTCGACGGAACACAGGTAACGTCGTTGGTTCCGTTTTTACAGCATCGGTTCAGGAACTTTTTGAATACACCATGTATGTGTCAAAAACGTATTTAAAAATTCATAACTCCGCCAAAAATTGAGATACCTTTGTTTTCTTTTCCACGTAGACAAGCTTCGTTCGTTTTGTTTCCAGGAAGTATGAGCCTTCATTAACATTTATTAACTATGACTAGAGATAGCACCCTGTGTTTTAGGCATTTGTTGCAGTTATATCACGACTAAATGGAACCAATCACCAATTCCCTAAATTCACTAAGACCTACTGAAATAAAATACAAAATGCACTATAATCACACAAATGACAAACTTGACCCCTTCTAAGTATTTCAAGCACCATGACTCTCAAAAACTACCCCTACGTTAAGGGTGGTCTTGAGTGGAGTGTAAATCATGGCGATTTTTTTCTGGCGTTCGTGATCCTGTCTCACTTCAAACAGCTGCTGGTTTAAATAGAAAGTGGGTAGAAATAATTCAGCCTACAAGGGGTAAAGATCGAAGGATGGCGGATCTTTTATTTTCAATGCGCAAAAGCCAGCTACTTTATGATTTGTAGTTACGATGGACGCAAGAATTCGAAATATACAAAGTGGATTCGGGACTTATGCTCGAATCTTTCAAACCGATTCCTTCCGACACTATTTTCCATTCCGTCTGTTTCACTATCGATCCAGGATTTTCAATATCCCTTTTGCAAAAGATTCGTCGAAATTCGATGCCGACCGCGGTTCTAAGGTTGACCGATCGCGACGATAAAAAAAAAAAAAGAAGAAAAAGAAGGGACCGAACGGAATGCACTTCGGCCGAGACGGTTCAATTTCACGCAGCCCTGCACACCCTGGCCGAACGTGTGTATTTTTTTTAGGCCGATCCATACGGCGAAAGTGCAGGGCGAAAGAGAGGGGTAGAGGAAAAGAGAGTGAGAGAGAGAGAAAGATAGTCACCACTTGCAATCAATCAACCGAAATCCATGTCAAGGGGCGCACCTGTGTGCACGTGTGCGTGCGTCCGTGCGCTCACCACTTTCAAACTTAAATACCTACGAACCCGCGAGGTAACGAACACGCTCCGAGAGTAACCTTTTCGAGCGTGCCTCGAACTCGTTGTTAAACCGTCGGTTAGGTCAATCAAATTAATGATCATTTACGAGGGAACTCGTTGGCAGCTTTCAGTTATTGCCGGCGAGATTGATTAATCCGGTGGACTTCCGTGCGCAATCACGCCCGACGGTTTTCACTTTTCGATTTTCTTCCCGCCTATGCGATCGTCGTCGAGGCCTAAGTCTTTCTTTTTATCCGAAACTTCCTTCGGTGTTAGGGAGGAAATATCAAAATCGTTCTTCCCCGTCTTTCGTGGATATATCCAGACGTTGAATTGACAAGAAATCGTGATAGTGCGATTCGAACTAGTCGAACGCTAACAGGTGGAAAGAGGTACGGGAAACGATACAAATCTTCTACGAATAATACAGTGTGTCCCGTTTTAAGTTTTCACTCCTCTGTACTCGTAAATTGACATGATCTCGCCAAAGTAATTCCAGTTTTCCCCAACGTCAAACAGAAAAATACAATGAAGTTAATGTTCAATGCATCGAAACAAGTTGGTACTTGGTATTTCATTAATTTGTAATACAACGGTTTGGTACGAAGCTTTATAATGTTTATAATACAATGAACGACGTAAAGCCTTAATGTTACAACAAGAAGCTCTAGTCCGACGCCAAATTGCCACGACGCGTGTACCGGCCCCGAGCGAAATCGAAGACGTTGCTCGAATAATCGATCGATTTCGTTACGGCACGACCCGTGTGGATGATTAATTTTATCCGCGATTTAATTATACCCGTGCGTCGCGGCACGCGATAATAAGGGATAACGTGTGCGCAACATTTATTTGGGTCAACCCTACCTTTCTTCCCTCGAACTTTCGATATAACCGCTCGCCTCGGGAATAAAACCGTCGTCGATCATTCTGCTCTTAAAGCATGATTTGCGAAGTACCGTCGGAAGCCTCGGTAGCGATTATCTCGGGGCTTCGAGTTTCCTCTCGTAAGGAAAAAAAGGAGAGAGAGAGAGAGAGGGAGAGAGAAAGAGGGGGAGAGAAAAAGAAGTTTGCACGGATCCCCGCGTCTACCCGGCAATATCCGTTGACGGCTTCCCTTCCAAGTAATTAAGTGAAAATATTACGCGCGGAGTTTGCGCCTGCGAATCGAGAAGGGGAGGGGGAGGTGGAGGATCTTGAGTCTGATTACGTCTCACGTTTACGGGAAACTTTTCCCGAGGCTTTCCAATGGCTTCGCGAGATCGATTACGCTCGAGGGAATATTACTTGGTCCGGTGTCCGCTCCGTTTTTCCCTCTCCCGTTGACATTCTTCCGAAAGTTTCGATTACTTTATCCGCATTAGAGTAGACTCGAGTCAGCGAAGTATCGGGACGTCAGATTTCGTTGCGTCGCGTGCCTGGGCGATTTTTTCGACGGCCGCGCGTCGAATATGGTCTACCGCGGTATGCATTTAAGGGAAAACATAGCGATTTAAGTAATTGGGTATGTAAATTTATCTGGCTTCGACAGAGCAAAGATTATCGACGAAGGGAGGGATTATCGTGGAGAGTGCAATGTCAACGGTTATTAAATGAAGCGGGGGTCACCGGTGACCGGTGCTCGATTCGCCAGTGGGTACCGCTGGGGTCACGATACAAAAAAATTCATAAAAAACACTTCCGCGCTTCCCCACGCTCATAGAAAACGGTATCATTGTTCGGATGCGAACGTATGACGCATAAATAAAAAAAAATACCCCCCAAACAAAGTGCACTTTTTTCCTCTCGCTGTACTAATGTAAAAAAACCACGTACAAAAACATTTATATGTATATACAATCAAAACCTTATATTCGTACAACTACCCATGCAAATCGTGATCACACGAGTTATAATAAAATTTACCCAAAGGACAAGCAGCAATGAAAACAAAAAAATAGTAATAAAGAGCTCGAAAAATTATGGATTCGAGCACTGCGGGCCGGTGCACCCGTGCTTTCCGTACTTTCGGAAAAAGGTGTCCCGGTAAAATGGCTCGCGCGTGTCAGCGAAGAGCGGCAACGAGTTTCGCCCTGCCAGGACGATCGTCGCCCTTCTCTTAAAAAAAAAAAAAAAGAAAAGAAAAAACGCCTCTCGAGCAGCGGCTGGTTAGTCTCTTTCTTCGCGCTTTAAACAGTGCCGGGAGTTTGCGCTGCGATTTAAAGCGTGGCTAACTGCAACTCGTAGAATCGCTTTCGGCTTCTCTCCCCCATTCGCGCTCTCGTCTCGTCTCGTCTCTTCCCCGTTGTTCCATTTATCTCGTTCCCTCGGATCATCGAATCGAGGCTTCCGTGGAGCCCACGGATCGCGTCGAATCATTTCTTTTTCTCTTTTTTTTTGTACCTACACCCCTCTCGCTCTCCCTTAATTGGATCTCCGTAATTTATACGAAACAATCGCGAGATAGGTGGAACTTTCTGTCCTGAGGACACGCGCGACCAACGGATACGATTGCGAGGGCGAGAAGAATGGGTAGGAAGAGGACGGAGAATCTCTCTCTGGGCAGATGAGAGAGAAAGAGAGAAAGAAGGCGAGTAACACGCGCGCACGTACACATAGGCGTTAAGTTTTATCGGCGCTCGCGCCTCGGAAACAAAACACTGATAAAGTCGAACGCGCGCGGTGAGGGTAAGGTGGGATGGTGGGGGGTGGTCTGGCGCGTAGGGGGTAGGAAAGAATCCTGGGAGGGTAGGGATTTTGATCGCGGGTACCCTGGAACGAAACGAACGGACGAGCAGGGCAAACGAGGGTGGTGTGGGGGTGGACCTGGCCGCTCGGCAGGGTGGATCGATGCCGCCGCAGCACATCCGTGCGCGCAAAGGTGTGCGCGCGTGTGCGTGAGTATATACACACACACAGTCCACACGCGCGCGCGCGCGCGCTTCGAGCTCTCGCGCGTATAGCGGATACACGGGAGCAGAAGAAGGGGGTGGGTTTGGCGAGGGGGCGGGAGGGGTGCGTGTACACGTTAATAAAGGATGTTGCTGCCATTTCTTGCTTCTTCTTCTCTTTTTTTTTTTTTTTTTTTTTAATGTTACAAAATGCTATCGATCATCGTTAGTTTTAACGCCCGGGGCTGGCCGCGGATGCCGCGTGTGCGGAATTTATCGCGAAACAACCGACGTTAAATTATGCGGGCAGCGGGAAGTAAATCGAATTAAAAATTGTATCGGCATCGTGTCTGGTTACAGGGTGAATTTATAATTATCTAACCCGTTGCTCGAATAAAAGTTTGTTCGTTAGTCGGGTTGCGTCGGCCGATACGTGGCTTAACGTCGTTAATGTGTACTTTTTTTTATCGTTATTAATTCATTATTATTAGATATACGTTAGTGTTATATTGCATAAAAGATTATGGAAACAACAGTTCGATCGATTAAACTGTGGTACGAATTAATTTATTCCTCAGTTTAAGGGGAGGGAATACTAGAAACGATTGTTTTTCTTCTTTCATTTTTAGATTTTATATATGTTCAAGAGTACACGGTTAAGTTTTGATGAAGACATTCGAAGCATTTCCGAGGTTATAAAGATTTTAAAGGATCAGGCAACGTTAAGTGCTCGTACTGTCCGAAACTTCAAACTCGTTTTTCTCGTAAAATTTGTTCGTGATATCTCTGAAACTAATAGACCGATCGACCTCAAATTTTGATAAGTTGTTCAGCGATCATCTGGCAATAGCCCGAATTAGAATTATATTTCTAAGATTAGCTTTCGCAGAGTAGTGCCTGCATAACGAAAAAAACAACTTTTTTCCTGTTTCTAATCAGTCCATAATCTATTAACACCGTAATTTTCTAAAAAAAAAGTTATTGCTAGTTCGAGCTATAGCCAGATAGTTGCTGAACAACCTATACAAAATTGAAGTCGATCGATCTATTAGTTTCAGAGATACCGTGTCAACCAGGCGAAAAAAAAGTTTACGAGAAAAACGCGTCTAAAGTTTCGTGCGATACGGGGTACTCCTCGGTGTCTGATCCGTTAAAATCTTTATAACTTTGGAAACACTTTGAATTCCTTCATAAAAATTGAACAATACACTCTTAAACATACTCAAAATCTAACTGAAAAACAAATGTAGTTTTCACGGTACTCCCCCCTTAAGTTGAGAACGAATTTGAACGAGAGTAGGAAATCGTTTTCAAAAGTTTCGCACAGAAAAAAAGTACAAACGAGGAATATATGTATGTGTACGCGAAACGCACATGTGCACAGTTGGCGGGTTAGAGTTGGGTATTTTAGCAAACTACCGACCGCGGTTTGCCGAGGAATTCGCGAATAATTGTTATTTAATAGTTTTTCAGCGGCAAAGAGCGAAATATATATATATATATACCGGTCGAACGAATATAAAATTCGTAAAGGAAAAAGCAGCGCTCACCGACGGCTTTTGACCGGGCTCGTTAATTACTCCGTAAGTGGTTTCAACGACCGATCGTAATCTCGATTATCTCGTACATTTTAATCCAATTTCCCCTTGTGTCCGGGATTTCGCGCGACGCACCGGCCATTCTCCGCAAAGTTAAATTAATTCTTTGTTGCCCGTAATCCGCGCCATCGAGGCCCGCTCTCTCCCGTTCGAATTAATCATCCGGGTTTCCCTCTCTCGTACGCCTCGTCGAACGGGAACTCGAATTTTTATCACTTTTTATTATTCCCCGATTAATTCGGCTGCGTCGTCAAAAGGTACCAGATTTACGCGTCCCAGAGCCGTCATCGGCGAGATATTCGGCGATTATTTCTCCACTTTTCCGTCTACGAAATTCCCATCGGATTTAATCGAAACGTTAAGCGACTTTACTATTCAATAACAACAATGTAATCGTATTTAAATTTAATTGAACTCTAAGCGCGGTAAATAAAGTCGAAAACACGATTCGCTTGCGTATCTTTCCAACGAACACGCGAGAATTGCGTCAGTTGGATATCGTAGTCTCGAAGTCAAAGAAACGTCGCGTACACGCTACGAACGAAACACCTTGTACACGCAGAGGGTAGAAAAAGGTCGATAAACGCATCTTCGGGATTTATTTCTAAAACTATCTTCCCTCTGGAACGATTCTCACGAAATTTCTCAATTCTCGACGTCCTTCGCCCGTCGAGCAACGGAAATACTCGAGCGAAAACACTAGAGTCCGTGGAACTTAAGGGACTCGCTGAACGGGGCGAAATTGGAAAACAAATTCGTACAAAGCGCGTCCGACATTTACACGGAGTTTTAATTATAGAACTTTCGTTCGACGAAACGCGCCATTTTGCCGGAAACCGTTGGCACGACCGTTAACGGAAACCAGAGCTTCCTACCGCTGTCGCCGCTCGTTAACCGACGATTTCATTAATTTTAATATCCTACCGTTAATCGAAATAACTTACGACCGAGCGGCTCGCGTGGCTGCCATTAACGAAATAACGATAACAACGACGGAGCGTTTCGACACGGGGAGAAGTTACGCGCAGGTTTCACCCACGGCTTTCAATTATAGAGATTTCCATTGTCGAATTGTACCAGCGTTGCCGTAGCGATTAATTCGGCCGCGTCGTCAAAGGAACGAGCTTTGTACGTCCGCCATTCTCGTTATTACCCCTCCCCCCCCCCCCCAGCGCTGCTACGTAGAGCCGCGCGTTATATCAAATATTTGCCACGATTCGGCCCACCGTACGCTCCGAGTTTAATTACGTGTTATTTCTGATTCATCCGACATTTTTCATTTCCGCTTTTTTACCCCCCCCCCTGAGAATAGTTGAAATTTTCGTTTCGACCTTTCGCCGAGAGACTCTCCTAACGGAGACGCGCTAAGCACAGGATAATATTGATAAAAAAAAAAAGAGGCGATAATAACCTCGAGATATTTTTGCACGACAGAGCTCTGCTGCGCCGGGGATCTAAAGTTATGAAATTTAATTATAGAAAATCGATCCAAATTTAAACCGGTCCGTTATCACGCTGGATTTCCATCGACGAATTTACCGCGTCGCGTCTAAATCGGTTAATCGTTGCTCATAAATTCCCGGTCGCGCAGAAGCGAAAATCGTTTTCTAAGCTCACGGCGACAGTATTTCGGGATCGATGTATTTTTACGATTTTATTTGGTACCCAGCCACGGAGATCGATTAATCTTCTACGCCATTGTTCGTCCTACGGTTTACTTTTCTTCGTCTCAGGTTTTTTTTTTTACCCCCAACCCGGCAACGTCACGTCGATTATCCCGCTGGTTCGACGATTGGCGATGATTCCAACAACGCGCCGGATATCGCCGTCGGAACGACGATCGCGAGATTTATACGATACGTCTTTGGCACGTTGCGCGGCGTCGTCGGCGAAAGAGATTTGAAAAAGTCCGTTTGTATCTAAAAGCTCATTCTAGAATATCGGTCGGGTGACGGGCACAATATTAAAAATTTTTTTTTAAATTTTACATAACATTTTAACACTGGAACTACTTCTGGGGTCGGTACAGACCCCAAAATTATTATCTTTTTTGCAACCATGCAACTCTGGTGTTTTCTGCCATTAAATATATTTTACAATACACTTTATTGTCGTTTGGATACTTTCTTCCGGCAACGTGTCCACCTTAGAGGAATACAAACATGTTTTTCATTATCTATATGAGTTTTGCTAGCAAAGTACACACGATTATTAAAAAATATTGATTTTTGAAGTTTTGGCACTGTTTTGAGAAAAGTGTTCCGTAAAACTCGACCTGAATTTGTTTATAAAAATCGTAATTGTCAATCAATCATGAAAATCGTGTGTAATTCGGCGGATAATTTATCTAAGAAGCCGCAGTTAAAATTTCAAGTCAATCGGTTGAAAATTGTTTGAGATTTACTGACTGCCGATTTTGAAAGCATAATTTCGAGATAATCGCGTTTAAAGTATCAAAACTACTTATCAACGTGAAATCAAAATTTTTTTTATGTACTTGAAAGTGTTATTATCAGATACCCAAGAGGATTTTTCGATTGCTTCTTTAGTTTAGTCAAAAAAAAAAAAAAAAAATCCAAAAAATAGAAATTTTTTTCCAGATTTCAAACGGATGTTGTCCCTTAAAGACGAACGTTTGCCCCAGAAACTAATACAACTATTCGTCTTCTGTTCCAGCTAAACTGGAGATAGCTGCTAAAGAGACCTGCAGCGGCACCAGCTTCCACCAGGGTGGCACCCACTTACTGTTCGTGGTGAGCCTGGTGCTGTCCGTCACCCTCTTCAGCCAGAGGATGACGGTCCATCCGGGTTCCGATCGCATTCCTCCTATATACGACGCCAGAGGCCTCGTCTAGCTCTCGCAGCCGATTGCCCGAGCCATCCTCGATCGCTGAAGCGGCCGGAGGGTGTAGCTCGACGAGGAGTACGCGAGAGAGGATTATCCGAGAAGACGAGAGGAAACGAAGACGAGAGCGGGACGAATGATATATTGTGTCTGGGGAGTCCTCCGAGGGGGCGATAACGAGAAGATAGAAGAGGCGACGTTGTAACCGCTGATAACGACGACGATAACGTAAAATGGGCAAGAGAGACGACAACGCAACAAAGAAAACACACACACACACACACAGAAAAAAACAAAAAAAATAACAACAAACAGACATATCAATGCACGAGTGCGCTCGCGATCGACCGGACACGATCGCCGAGTTTTTTCCGCTTAGGTGGTGAGATATTTTATTCCCAAACTACGACACTCTCGCCCCTCTTTACACCCACCCATCCAACCACCTTCCACCCAAAACCCACCCCAACAACCCCCTTGACGGCGGGAAAAGCATGTAGGTAGAGAATGTGCGCTAGATGGGAGATAGAGACCCGCAAAAGCTGGCAAATTTTCATGGATCGAGTTATATATCGGCGCGCCGAAGACAAAGCGAGACGTTGGGTTCCTCCTGAGCCTGAGATCGGATGGAATTGCGATCGACGAGATCCTCGGACGGATTGACGGAGGGGCCTCGAGAGGGGCGGCACCCTCCTCGCGGAGACACCGGGATCTCCGGAGAGAGAGAGAGAGAGAGAGGAGACCGATGGCCAGAGAGGACAGGGTACGATGATAATTTATCAGAGCTACGGGACGTTCTTTCGATCCCGTATCTTCGACTCGACCAAGGTTATTCACCGTGAACGACGTTACGAGATATTTATTTATTCTCTCCCTCTCGGCAATTCTGTCGCACTCGCGCGTACGACCGGGCCTTCTCGGCGACGCGCGTATCGTTAAGGTTGTGCTCGAGTGCGCTCGAAGGATAATAATCCTCGAGAGCGCGGAGATGATTGGTCCGTTAGACAGACGCGTTATACTCGTTTACCCCACACGGGGGGGGGGGGGGAATAAGTCGTAACGATCCTATCGCGATTCCATCTACTCTTACGCGACGGGGGTGAGATTCGAATCGTAGTAACCGTTGGATCGTCGGCGAATCGCCTCGTCGCGTGACGAAGACGTTCTCTGCGGACGATCGACCGACGCTCGTATCTCTCGTTACGAGTCGTGTGCCCGGGCGTTACGTGAATTCAGCCGACGTTATTTTACTCGGTTTAATGCAGTCAAAGATCGTTCGATTGTTACGTGGTAACACGCGACGCGAATTTAGGGGAAACGGAAGAGTCGATGGTCTCGTAGAGAGAGGGTAAATGCTGGAGGGGTTTGGCGGGGAGGGTGGAGGAGGGGAAAAACGAAGAACACGGTGGCCCAGAGAGAAATCGTCGGGGGAAATAATTTACGTCTCCGTTTTCGTCGACGATACAACGTCAACGCTAGGCGGCCTTATTTCGACGGTCATCCATATTTCAGTCGCGGCAAGACGGTTTATAACGCGATCGTCCTGACGCGAGGTGACTAGTCATAAAACGTCTGACCTACTCCGGCCGCGAACGCTCACGCAATCGACATAACGCCATCGTCGTACAGCTCGGCTTTGGCCTACCGTGTTTGTAATTTTACTTATCGCCATCCTCTTTCTTGCAGCTTCGATTCTTTTAAAGCGACGGGATACGCGAACGAAACGACCGCGGCGTGGCGAGGAGTCTAATTGACGCGAATCACTGGTTAATTAATGCGAAGAGTTCATGGTCGATCCTGATTTCGAAAAACAACGATTCGACGTTTGTGTAGTTTTTGAATTGACGATTGTTAACTGGTACCTTGAACGTTGCGCACGATTGAGATTTTTCGCTGTTATCGTTTAACGTAATCTTTTGTTAATAGTATTAACAAAAAAAAAAACATTTTAATTGAAAACCGTTCGATCGTCGTAGCGTTAAAAAAAAAGGTCCTAAGCTTCCGGCCCAGTCGAGAGTTACGCGCAACAATTTCAATTTCAATTGTTCGCAAATTCATGGATGATATTTTTTTTTTTACCGCAAAACGCATTTCGTGCCCCGCGAGAAGCACGATCACGGGCGTTCCCTTTTTCCGAACGATGAAACGCGTCGTATACTTTATCCCGAATGTTCAGCCCCTTTTTTTTTACTAGCGGGTAGTAATGTGGGTCAGCACATCGGGGCTTTTATTTTATGGACGTGGGATCCCTGTCGGTCCGGACGTTATCGCGCTACGCACTCGTCCTCTCGAATATACCCGGTTACAACGGCAGGATAATTCATACCGACCGCCGGTGTCCCGCGCTGGAGAATTCGTCAGATGGACGGGCATTTAGGCGCGTGGTCGAGGCGTGTTACGAGGGAGCGAGCGAGAAAGAAAGAATCCGAATCATTCGACGGGGAGGTCCTTTGTAAACCCTTTCCGACCCCGGGCAGTACGAGTATACGCAATGAGAACACGAGAGGAATTATGTAAATGTACAAAATCACGTTGAATCGAGAGACAAGGTCTTGTCTCGGGCCAAGTACAAGTACGCGAGACTAAACCTTGTATCTTCTCCGGAAAGAACGAACAGGTGTTTTCGAGATGGTCAAACCGTATTAAACAATTAATTTTAAAAAAACTGCAATAGCCATCGGAAGGGACGCGCCGAGATGAGTAATCTGAGTACGATTTGATCAAAATTGGTCCAGCGAATCGCGAGATATGCGATCTCAAAAATGGCAGTTTTTCGTAAGAAACGTCGTCTTCTCTGTAACGCTGTTAATAATATTTATCAATGCCCCACGAGACAATAGCGACCTTTTCGCTCAAGGCACCCTTTCCGCTGGTTTGTATTTTCATATACAAACTCGTACTTGTACTTGGCCCATTAATTTGCATTTTGAATGCTATGTTTTATGTTTTTTGTATAACTATTTTACTCATATAATTTTACAGAAAGAAACGGTACGCTGCGGCGTATCACGGCAGGATTGAATTGATCGTTCGAGGTACCATCGGTGACGAGGACACGGGTAACGCGCATATTTATTCCTTCCGCGCGTCACCTTATTATTTTCTCGGAAGGAGAAGGAGCGTATAAAAAAATGGGACAGCGCGGCGTTAAGGGCTCGTTACGTTACCGTCGGGGCGTTATACCTGTATTTTTTTATCCCCCCCCCCCCCCCCCATTTCACGAGCTCATTTTTCCCGTATTTATATCACCAGGTTTTTATTTTATTTTCGCTTGATCCTCCGTCGTCCGCCCTTCCCGCGTTGCTCGCCAGCGCAAAATGTTTCTCCGGGGTTTTTTTAGAATTTAGCGGATTAATCGTTATCCGACGTTTCGGCGAAAAAAAACGACGGGAATATCTGAACCCACGACGACCCGCTGTCAGTTATACGGGGTGGAGCTGTTTAAACGGGAACGCCCGAATATCTTTTTTACTCGCGAGCTTACGAGAAAAAGTTACTCGCGAGGAACGTGACGCTGTTCGACGACACGGACATTGCGACGGACACAAATTTCCTTTCCGATCATTTTCCTCTTTTTCTTTTGCCGCAGGAGTTCTTACGTAACATTTACAAGTACCTGATATAATCGCGCGTTCCCATTTCAATCGCCCTGTCCAAGTATTAAAATCCCCTTCTTCGTGGAAATTGTAAGAGCATTAAAGTAATCGCCGAATCTTTCAGTTTTTACAACGAATCGTTGACGCGATCATTACCGCTTCCCGGCAAATCCTATTTTAATTTCCCTCCGTTTATTAGTCGCAACGAGACGCGCTGCAACTGTCTGTACACAGGTACGGTAATGCGAGCCGCAATTCGATCTATATGCTCTGCGGGCCGCCTATACGTGCGCATGTTTGTAATGCGGTGCAGCCACTGCAGTCGATTGCGTTCGTACAAATTGCGGAGACTTAAAGCCGTGAAACGGTCGGAGAGAGAGAGAGAGAGAGAGAGAGAGAGACCGGCAATCGTCGACCTTACGATTTCGAATATTATGTCGCCGGCTATCGGCGCGAATAAATTTCACGTATATTCTCATTGGCCGAATTATCCCTGGATCACGGTGACGGGCATTGAGATCCTAGAGACCGGTTAACCCTCCAAAGGGCATGCCCGCCTTAAAGGCAGGGTTAAATTAAATTTCATTTACGCTTGCATTCAATATATTTTAGCATCTAACGGGCAGTCATGCCTTTTTGTTATTGACATTACCTTCCACCGATATAGGCGCATTTGCTCCTGTTACCCGCGCGCAAGCGATACGATCGGTTTGTTGTCTAATAAATTATTGCGTAATTTAAACAAAAATTTAATTCACCCGTTTGAGGGTTAAATAAATCAAAGGAAACCCGCGTACGAGGAATAAATGTCCGTAAAGTAATTTTCGATCGCGATACCGCACCGTGTGTCGACGCATTACAGTTTTTGTGAATCAGAATTAATATTGACGCGAAACGTACGCGGGGGTCGGTCAGTCATCGGCTCGTTGACAGAAATCATTGCCGGTCCTCGGGATATCCAGTCTCGATAGAATTGCAAATTGCATTCGGTTCGGTCGCACGGCTGATTTGTTCGCGGTAAACCGATCGACGGTACCGTACGCACGCGGAATACTCGATGACCCGAGCATGATTGACGGCGAATACGCGCCGACGGATATGTACGTCCTAACGGGATAAAATTAAGAGCCGATCCTTCGATCGGAGATCTTACGGGCAACCTACTTTAGTCTCTGGACGAGGATAGCGTGGTAACGGTAATCCCCTTAAGGGACAACATCCATTTGAAGAATGAAAAAAACCTCTATTTTTTGGATTTTTTTCTTTTTTTTTGATTAAACTAAAAACGCAATCCAAAAATCCTTTTGGATATCTATTAATGACACTTTCAAGTACACAAAAAAATTTTTTATTTTTATTTAATAACAAAATGGCAGCTGCAGGCGCTGCGATTCGAGTCATCCTCTTTTTTGATATGCTTTTGCGGCAGGCAGTGGAAGTTTTGCTAGCGAAGTACACACGATTATTAAGAAATATTGATTTTTGAAATTTTGCCACTGTTTTGAAGAAAGTGTTCCGTTTTGACCAAAAAATTCGGCCTTAATTTGTTTATAAAAATCGTAATAAGAAGCCGCAGTTAAAATTTCAAGTCGATCGGTTGAAAATTCTTTGAGACTTACTGCCTGCCGATTTTGAAAGCATAATTTCGAGATAATCGCGTTTAAAGTATCAGAACAACTTATCAACATTAAATAAAAATTTTTGTTGTGTACTTGAAAGTGTTATTGTTAGATACCCAAAAGGATTTCTTGATTGCTTTTTTACTTTAGTCAAAGAAAATCCAAAAAAAAAGAAATTTTTTTCCAGTTTTCAAACCGATGTTGTCCCTTAAGAACTAACCGCGAGAGCGTCGTGCTTTTTTTTCTGCCTCCCGACTCGATTCGAGCATTTTCAAAAAAAATTCGGAAAACAAATCAGAATCGGAACACTCGAAATTATTCCCAACCGAGCGATTTTCAGTTTAATTATATATCCAGACAGTAATAATCGCGCCCCTGTATTCGTATCGATTAATCACGGTCATGGAATTTAATTTGTTCGTCCGCGAGATATCCGCGGATACGGCGTGGCGCATTTATAAACTAACTGGAACGTGAAATTTTGCGTCGAACGCGGGTTGCGCCGGTCACGCCTGGCTGGGAAACAGAACGATCGAAATTAATCCTTTGCATTCGGAACCTCGCTTCCCACGGGGTGGCTGGGAATTTTTGAAAACAAAATTTTCCACCCCTCATTTTAAACAACGAACCCGAACGGGTTCCGCAGTACGTGCGTGTCGTTCGTTTCAAAGCTTCAAAAGTGCACACCCTCCGAACGACCTGCATAAAATTTTTCTGGACCTACGCGATCGTTTTATTTGCCCCGGTATCGCCGAGACAACGTTTCGTTTCTCCTTCCTCTTCATCTTCCTCTTCTTCTTTGTTTTTCTTTCCTTTTCTTTTATTGCCAGCCGCGACACGAGCCAATCGTAAAGCACACCGCTCTTTAATTATGCATCGAGACGCAACGGATGGACGCGAAGTCGTGGAAACGTTCACGTGCTCGCCTCGCATCCAAGGTGCATTCCTACGTGCATCCCATGCGCTCTATTTTCTCGCGGCACCGCCATCGATTTTACACGAGAATACGCTTCTATTCTTCCAGCCTGGCTGCCAATGAAGGTCGTACCTTAATGTTTCAAGCATGAGTCGCCTACATTTAGGAGGTCGCAACTCGTCCAAATAGAATCGCGTTATCATTAAATGCCGCGCGCAATGGAGCACGAATCTTTACCATCGAATTTGGGGCAAGTTTCGCCCGAGACACCGCCGGACATCTTCGTCCGGAGAGATATTTTAATCGTTTCGATGCCGCGTGATCTTTTTATCCGAAGTACCCCGAAGCGCACCGGAGTTGATCCCGAGATAGATCTAACATCGCAGACTCACGAGGGTCGAGTCAAAAAGGAAAAGGCAGTTTTCGCGTAACACCTTTAACGCAAGATTGCCTTTAACTTTTATTCATCCTTGCGTTTTATTCACCTTGGGAATGATAAAGAGGACCTCCGGGTCACGAGTTCGAAACGTGAAACGGTAGGCCGAAGTTACTCGTCGCGGAGGAGCTTGAACGTTAGCAAATTTACCACGTCGTGTATCAATTCTAGTATCGATCCGACTCATCTCGTCGAAGCGTTTTCGAATCTATGGCTCAGAGGATCTTACTCGATTCTCAAGACGAGTGGAGTGTACGCTCTCAAAGTTTGTCGACCTATTTCGAACTCAACCCTGTACATAGATATCTTTTTTTTGTTTCAACGATCCTCGCGTGGATCAATCGCAACTCTCGACACGCAACAGGCACTTGGACCCTTCAACCTCCACCCCCTTCCCACCCCCCCCCCCCCTCCTCAGCTTCAACCCGCGAGTCTCCCATTTTCAATATCGTTTTCCTTTAACCCGGGAGATGCAATTTCGTCCGCTCTCTGTTTCCTTCGGCCCTCCGCTCTGGCGTTACAACTTGCCGAAAGGGATAATCGTGATCGTCGATAAGATCCCACGGTAACGTTCTCCCGATAGGTCGAGGCAAAAGCGCGACTGCCAGCAATCTCGTTTACGGTTAAAACCAGATACCCTTCGCGTGGGGGGACGTCCGGCTATGGCAACGGAATGAGAATGAGAGTATCGAGTAAATCGAGGTACTACGGGGCTTTCACCCTACGTCGTTCGGGTAAGATGCGCGTTTCAAGCGGATTCACGAGTTCCTCTCGCGATCGAGATCGGCCGATTATCAGGGAAATTGATCGGGAGCTGGATAAAAGTTGATATTCGAAACTCCTTTCGGGGTGGAGGCTCTTGGAGGGAAAAATTTAACGTCGACGGGCTTTCCACGCGAATCGTAGGGAACGCGCTGAACTGGGTCGTCCGATCGAAACCGTTTTCAACCCCCTTCGCGGTTTAATTGCCAGGATCCCGTGGCGTTCGTCGAAGAAATTTTTAAATCCAACGTCAATTTTTTCTTTTCGCCCCGTTAAAGGGCAGTGTCACTTCGTTTGTACGGTTCGCACGGTGAGAAAAATCGAAGTTACATAAACGTGAGTCGCGCGGGTCGTACGAATGCTAATCGATCGATCAACAACTTAATCGAACAAACGATGATCGATGGATACGTGACGCGCGTAAGGGTTGAAAGGAGAGCGGTGAGAGTGGTCGGCGGGAGAAGAAGAAAGAGGAGAGAACGAGAAGGGTCGACGATCGAAGGGTACAATGTCGAAAGTGTACCCATCCTCGATCGTCGTCGTACCAATCGTTAAATATCTTCTCTCTTTGTTTTTCTGCTGGAGTTGCCAGCTGTCTCCCTCCCTTTCTCTCTCTGCCTCTCATTTCCTCCCACGTTACCATCGGCCTTTTTTTTCGCCCGTCGATCCTCCCGCGTCCGTGTCGCACTTTTTCCTCCCTCCATCCCCGTCCGAGGATCCATGGTAGATAACCGGCGAGCGGCGGTTTTTATTGCCGTCGGTCACGACAGCTCGCATTAACTTTGACCCATTAGCATTGGAGGGGTGCCCTTCTTCGGAGTTATCGCGCTATCGTCGATGCGATTCCCGACGTTTTCGACCTCGTTCCTCGTCATTCGAGACTGAGCACGAGGTTAACAGGTAACCGTCCGCTGTCGCGCGGAGCGAACGGATTCGGGCATGGATGGATACTCGGGGAAAAAAAGAAAAACTTCGAAGATATAAGTACTTACTCGCGACATTGTCAGCTATGTATCGTGGTCCTCGGTCTTGTGCGGTGATGTTTTAATCTGAGGGAAAGGCAATTTGGGACTTTGCCCCCGCGTTTAATTTCAGTATCTTCGGTGGGTAGAAGACAGTGAAATCGTTAAGCCACGATGATTAATAATTTATCTAATTTATCCGATCGTATTATTTTTTATATTATAGATCACTGGAAAGTCTCTTTCAAACGATCGGTAGCTTTGATAATCGTTTTAACCGATAATCGATATCGCTATAATCGACCTTCCGGCGTGTTTAACGAAACGCGTTACGTTTTCGTTTCTCTTGTTTTCGTACGAAATTCAGCGGTGTGTTTTCGACGTTTCGCGGGATTTAATTTTCGTACGCGAAAATAGCCATGAAGCGGAGGGTGATAAATATGGGAAAGCTTCGTAAAATTTGCCTTGGCGCTATATTTACTTTTCGTCTCTGGTTACCCTAGCTCCGCGTTCGTGGAAGTTATTGTTCGCCGCAAAAGCAATTTCAATTAAATTGATTTAATTATAGAATCCTAGTCTCACCCGTGTTCAATGTACTCTGGTCGAACGGCAAGCGTTTCGGGGGGGTTTAAAAATACGAATTGCCGTTTTAATATTCCGAGACGGGAAGCGTCGGCTGCAAAATTGGACCTACCGAAAAGGCAGAAATACGCCGACAGAAGGGACGGATGTATTTTTCCCCATTGTTGAGAATTCTTTTTCATCGGTCTGCCGAGCATCGCTCCGGGTCATACTTCTACCCCTTTGTCGGTAGAACGTCAAAAACTTGCGAGAGGAACATTTCGAAAATGTTCCTAATCTCCCTCTTCGAGTTACTGGCTTAAGGAAACTTGGACGAAATTGAAAAAAAAAAAAAAAAGAAAACATGTCGATGTCCCCTCTTTCGAACGTTTTATCGTTCCTCGAGTTTTCGAGTTAATATTTCTTCGCTCCACGTTTCGATAAAGTCATAGTCTGATTATAACGAACGAACGATGATGATGTGAAAAGTCAAATAAGAAACGCGAATGATATCGTTCACGCTCGGTACGAAGCAGGGCCTGTACCCTCCTCGAGGGAACGAGAAAATTCATAATCGATCGTTCGAACGATACGCTAAACAATCGAGAAAGATGGGTAGGAACTGACAAAGCGGTTTGTAACGGTTTTTGCACCGTTAATTTCTGTTTCGCGTACACTCGGAGTACATTTGGTCGAGCGTCCGGTCACTCTCGAAGAATACCAAATCACTTCGAACGGAGGAGGATACTCGTATTATCGATTTTGCAAACGAACAATCATTCGAGCTTGAAACGAGTCACGGGCCAAAGTAACCCCGACGCCGATACACTTATCTGGATTGCTGGCGAGGGAGAGAAAACCGAAGAATGACGTTCGCTGGAACATTTCCAGGAAGCCCGTTCGTCCTATTGATTTTTATTTCATATCCTTGGGCCATCTCGTTGTGACCGAGTAGATATTAGTATAGGCGGTCGTGTCCTCCATCCCCTCCCCCCCCCCCCGCGATTCTTCCGATCCTCGAACTCCACCCTCCTTTCATCCTCGTTTACCTTCCAATCATCTCTTCCTTTGCTCCTTTTACCCAACTACGAAACCCTTGCCAGAAAAACGATTTCATTCTTCTCCATCGCGACGATGGGGATAGAATTATCGTAAACGGTTGGAATTAGTGTTTCTACCCGAGAATCCACTCGCTAGAGGCTAAATTCGAATTTCTCGTTTCCGAAAGAATACAATTCTTCGCGAGAGACGTCGACGAATGTATCTACACGCGCATCCCGCCGAAGAACGTAAAAGTCCGCTCAACTTCCGATTGTTCGCGTTAAGGGTTTGATGGAAATTGGAAATTTTCGATCAAAAGTTCATCGCTATTAGATGCACGAAAAATTCGACGGTTGTAAAATTCGCGCGCCAACGATCGATAGTTGAGCGTACAGACAAACCGAATCGACTGCGGCAATCGAATTGCTAGTTTACTAATCGATCGATGATTGACAATAGCGGGGAGCTCGAAAAATACTGTCTAACAGGAGCTTAAAGGAGTGAGTACCGATAACGATCATAAATCAAACATAACGTTACCGTCGAGCGCACGATATGGACTCGCCAGGGTTAAGTAAAGTTACATAATGCACGGCAAAAGTTACGGAGCGATTTACTAGAAGTCTGTTTAAAGGACTCTAAACGATATTCCACCACGACGCCAGGCGTCGCGATTCGTATTCGCGCGAGGAGAACAAAAGGGACTTACCATCGATATGCTTGTCGATCGTCGAATCATAAAAGGCGAGACGCGACGAGAATATTTAAGAAAATTACGAAAAAAAGGAAAAGAAAAAAAATAAAAAAAAAAGATGTAACACTTAACGCATAACCCGCGACGACGGTGCGAGACGTCGCGTAACTAACTGTGGCTCTATGTATGTAATTTAATGTACAATAATTGCGAGGCGTCGGGACGTCGATCCTCCGTACACGATAGCCGACGATCAAAAATCAACGATCTGAACTAACCCGAAAGAAATAAATTATATCTGCGCGAGGGTGTAAAATTGTTGTTATAATTACTATATATACCATATATAGTATATATAAATATATATACAATTATAATTATTGATATGATAATTCTAATATATGTATCATAATGCGACGTGAAGCGTCGGGCGATCCGAGCGCCAAGATTCACGTTTTAAAAGTATTCGATGAATTCGTGTAAATATCGTATGCCCCGAGTACGTGTACATAACATATCTCGTTAAAAGTATATACATGTATGTGTATACAAATATATGTGTATATATATATATATACATATACATATTTATATACCTACATATATATATACCTACATGCGTACGCGTGATTACGCGTACGGAATAAAGCCGTATATGTACGTTTATCTTCCTCTCGCAGTGCGAGCACGCGGAAATAGGGGAACCGAGGGATGGCTCGCATATTACATATACGATACATTATATATAATATATATTATGTCGCGTGATTCGCGTTATTATGTTCGATTTAATTTAAGAAAAGCGAGGAACTATTGGCACGACGTTCCGATTAAATCGACGGAGAATTGGATCGCGTGATCGTTCAAGTAATCGATAAGAAGAACAAAAAGTAAAGGAGGATCGGCGCGACCGAGGGAAGCAACGGATAGACGATTTTAGGGAAAGATCATTGTTCTTTTCTTTCTTCTTTTTCCGAGTCGAGGGAAATTTTACTTCTGTCAATGGGATTCGCAGCGAGTCGCTGGAAAAGTAGCCCGCAGGCCTAAATACGCTCTAATTAATTACAAAGAGAAAGAAACTAATTAATTAATTATCCTAGCCGAATAGCTGGTCCACTTCAATACGGCATCTTATAGGGGCATCAGCGCGTTTTCTCGTTCAATGTCGTATTGTATGGCGATTCTCGATAAAATATACCCCTCCGAGACTGCGTTTGTTCGATACATCTAACTCCTCCACGGGGGACAAGAAAAGAGCAATTTTGTAGGAAGGAACTGCAAACGAGAGGAACGGAAGTGGTTTCCTATCGCCTTGAATTTTTCTTCAACGATCCTGAGCACGAAACACTTAAAACAATCTCATTGGCAACATCTCGCGTCTGTAAGATTCTATGAATTAATAAGTCTAAAAACGAAAAAACCGGAATTTCTGATACTCGATTCGGGACGATTCCTGAAATTGCGTAATATCGGTAGATGTAACGGGCATGCGCAGTTGCAAAGGGACGTATGAAAGAGGGACATAAAAATTTTCCAAATGGCAAAACTGATTACCTAATACATATACATATATAAATATAAAGCATAACGATTATTTATTAAATACTACTATTAATTATTATTATTAACCAGTAGATACGTACATATTATACGAACAACAAAAATTTACTGCTTGTATATATTGAGAAATATCGTAATAAAAATTATGTACGAAGTGCAGTGCGACAAGTACTGTTCATCACAGATCCCTTTATTAACGTTTTGTACTCAATATCGTCCAATAATAATTGGTCTTGATACAGATACCGCAACCTCAGCTAGGTTAAGAAGAAATTAATTTTGCATTGCATACTTTATAAAACGTGTGTTTACGGGTAAACGTTGCTCTCGGAATACACAGTAAATTACTTACAGGTTCCCAGAATTACCAGACCTTGCAGAGTTTGTGTATCACGAATCAACATCATCAGGTAATAAAAACTCCCGCTTCAGCAGCACGACGCACAAAATCTGTCATTTCCTGTTTATCTAATTTTTTAAAACTCTCTGCCAGCATTACCGCGGTCATATGACGTAAAGCAAAGTTGAAACAAAATTCTTCTAGTTCCTACAAACGTATCGTATTTCAGTTATATGAAACAGCAACGCCGACTTGAATTAATATTGGATAAAGAATATCTGTAGTGATTATTACCTTCATGTGGTATCCTGTGACTGCAACGTAGAAAGGCAATACATTTTCGACTGTAATCTCAGACTTCATAAATAGTCCGCAACATGTTTTCAATGCAGGCTCGCAATAACTATCCGCCAAACGTAGTAGGTCTAGTTAAAAAAATAGATTTTCAATAGGCTTCTGGACAAACAGATAATATGGTGATGATAAAATCCAGGTAGAAATGATTGACTTGGCCCGATATAAACACTGAATTTTCCGAGCTCGGAATGAACTAAACTGTCGAAATTGAAATGTTTACCCACTATATCATCCGAGTGTAAGTTTATCTCGTCAGTGTATAAATATTCTAGAAAGGCCTTATATACATCGTAAGAATATTCAACGTGTTGTAGCACACTGAAAAAAAAAAACTGTTGTACGTTAGAAAAGGAATCGGATATATGACGAAAAAATACAACCTGCCTTTCACTATTCTCAGTAAAGTGGTCTTGAAACATAGTTCTAAAATATTCCGAGCGTATTTTCAAAATAGCCTTGTGAACATAGATGGGATTCCCGTGCACTGTTACTGTCAGATCAGCAGTCGTCTGTGATACAACAGAAACGATAGAGATATTGCTCGACGCAATAAACAATAGTTACGTGAATACGTACAGAATCATTGAACGCTTGTTTCATACTATACGCAATACCCGATTCCAACTGTTCAGGTAAAATAAGTGGCTCGTGCATAATACTAGGTATCGAAAAGCTCGAAAACGCTTCATTCATATGGCCAAATCGTGTACGCATTGGCTCACGTACGGTTTGACCACGACACTGACCCCATATGAATACCACACCCATTTCTCCCATAGCCGCGCTTATGCCACTACTAGGAATAGCCGCTATATCTGATACCTTTCCCATTTCTTTCACAGTCACCTGAAAGAGCATTTGTCAATCTTTATCGCAATGACGTTGCTCTACCTTACCAGTAACGGAGTCTTGTGGTAATTTGATTCTCTATACTTGTCATCACCCCAAGTGTAAAGATCCCCTTGGCTACTGAGTGCCATTGTGTGACTAAGACCGCAGGCTATTTTTACTGTTGTGAAAAAAATTTAATAAAAATTGTACAATTGTTGTAGCGGTAAAACGAAACATTTATTACCTATTTTAGTGTCACAGAGCTCCTGAGTAACAAATAAAGTGTGTTTATATTCTTTTGCTGCTCCCAGCTGACCACGGTCATTATTACCAAAACCGTAAACCTTTCCAGTTTTAGTGACCACCATAGAAAACGAATGGCCACAAGCAATACTTATGAATTGTCCACAGCCACAGTTTACTCTTCTTGGAAGGTGAATGAGCCTCTCCTCCGTTGAACTGCCACATTGTGCGAAAGAATTATCTCCCCATGCATATACCTAAATGCACATACGCATGATTTGTATTGCTCTGATAATTTGTTATAATATGGAAACATTAATTTTTTAAGATCCTTATAAACATATCTACCCACCTCTCCCAAATCTGTCAGAGCTAGAAAATGACTGTTTCCACAAGCAATTTGAATCACAGTTAAGTTTTCAAAGGCAGAAACGCAGGTGGGTGTTGTAATGTTAACGCTGGGGGAAGGATTATTATAATCATAGAGGACCCTGGTGTTTGACCGTGCTGAATCGTTGAACAATCCGTTGTATCCCCAAGAATATACCTATTATCAAGGTAATTTGAAGATTCCTTTATAATATTCGTACTTCTATTTAGATATGGTACAATATTACTTGTCCTTCTTCAGTAAGGGCCAATACACGAGGATTGGCACCGTGAGACACAAAAGTCTTAATATTCATCCCGCATAATTCTAATACTGTTTTTGGAAGAAGTGTATTGGAAGAATCACCGGTTCCAAGACACCCAGAGTTATTGGTTCCTAGACCATATACCATTTTATTCTTTGTCACTATTAACGCTTCGTTGCCTAAGCTACCTATTAAAGAGATATTAAAATTTTAATGATACATTCCAAAACAGAGGATTTTAAACAGCCATTAATATAAACAAGAACTGAAAGAACAATGCAACATTAATTAACCTCTTACCAAAAACGAAAGCCATATGTATTGTTTTCACAAAATCTGGCTCTAACAAGCTGAAGATCGGCCAACCGTTGAGATTAACGGAATATGCCTTATTAATATTGGCCATGGTACGATGATTAAAATGTAAATCGCAAAAAGTGATTAAGGATTAATAGTAACCGCGTTACTGCGCTAAACTCCAAGCTTTATATATTAGGTGGGCAGAGATTCCTATAGCCTGTATCGTTCAAATCAGTTCAAATTGAAACTTTCTTATGTCTTATCACATCCCGCACTGATAACTATCGATAGCCGCAAATAACCACTTTCATAGTAGCCAGAATTGTTTCTTGACCTTACAGGCGCGCTTTTTGCGATATTACTGACATGCGCATTAATTCTAAGTACAGGGCCGACATAATTTGTGTTCATTTCACATGAAATGGTATATTCTTGAAATAGTGTTTTGAATTTTTTTTAAATGAGATATGCACGCATGCATATCAATATATAGTAGCCATTACTACCCAATCAAAGTCTTCAAAAGAATTGTAAACAAGAATGCATTTATTATATTTAGAGAAAGATTTTGTTCCCGCTTTACGAAGATTATTATTTTGAATTTTAATATTAATTTTCGTTTACAATACTATATGTATAACTTCCACGGCATGGATTAAACAATTGGAAATTTTATTGGAATAGTTACGATTTTGATCTCGGGCGCGCTTTTGTTTCATCGAGTTTCCGTGGTGTTGGTATTGAATTGACTGACTTCGCGTAAACGAGTTCCTGAGCCGATCAGTTTGAGGCAATTGACGACAGTAGTTGACGTCTTCGAAATTTTTTGATTTGCAACTCTAATTTTAGTGTACGTCTGAGTGTTGTTAATGTTGTAATTGAAATTGGAAATTTTCCAACAAGATCAATCGTGGATTTTATCTTGTCATTTAGCCGATCGGATAGGTTGTAACAAAATACGTCGCAAAATTAAGTGACTTGTGTTCAATAGTACCGAATGATATATTATACTTATTATTATGTCACTCTAGCAATAATTAATAAAAGAAAAAGATTTTCATAGTACCCGCTTCGCGTAACATGTATTTATCAGTTTGCAATTGAGATTTAAGTTTTTATACCATTTTGCACAACCTGGTGCGCACATAACATAACTTGATGTAACCGTAACCTTCCGTGACGTATGTAAGATCATTTCATCTCCGTGATTCCCTACAAGTTTATCATTGCAGATCTTTGGGCAATTTGAAAGTAACAATAATGTCAACTCCGTGGGCAAAAATCCAACCAGTGGGAGAACCCATGAGCATATTAGAAATAACCTCGGAACAACTTGCGAAAAGCCTTCAAGAAAGGTAGGCGACAAGTCGAGCAGACAGAACAGTTACAAATATTGACAGATGCGCAACTTTTACAAACAGGGAAATAAAGAAATGTGAAAGTGATACAATAGAGGATGCAAGTAGTCAGGAATGCGTGACGTGCGAACCGAATGATACTGCTAATGACGAAGTGATAGCTCATATGCTACAGTCTCAGTTTAACAAAGAATACGATTTGATGCTGAAGCGCACAGAAGAAAAATTTAATCGTGACGCTAAAGGTAATTTTCTATTTACGCGTGTACATTTGCAGATTGTATGAACCGTTTGCTCTTTTACAGTTAACATCTCTTATAATAATTATCGCACCTCCGCGTTTGAAGATCACGATGAAAAACTTCCGGGTGGGGAAGAAATTCCAAAAGACTTTGATCGTTTTGTGGTATGCTATTTCTGTACTTATACGAGATACCTTATACGGGAGACGATGTGGTAATAATTCTGAAATTTCCGTCCCTTAACCTTATACAATGAAAGATTATTATTTTACAGAGTATAGAAAAAGAATACGCGTCAATTCCACGCTGCGGTTATAAAAAGATAGGGGAGGGATCGCAAATAGTTACGAAACACGACATGTTGATGTCATCCAGGATTAATGCTTGCAGAGTTTTACAATTTCCCCCTGGCATTCATACAGGAGATACAGGAGGATTTGACGTGAAGTTGAATAACAAGGTGTTCAATAGTTTACGAGCACACAGTCATGCTCAATGCTCGAGAGAAAAGGCAAAAACACGGCCTCACACGAAATAAAATACAGCACAGTTTTGTAGAACCAAATTCGTGCCCCTTTTATCTGTCATTGCGGCCTTCAACTTAAGTCAGATAGGTAACTTCTTGAAAGTTGGAGTATCTTTTTCAGTGCAGACTCCAAAGCATAATTAGAAGCGTTAAGATATAATCAATAGATTTATTTTTGACATGAAAAATGTTGATTTCATATGGTCAGAATGTCAATGTTATTATTTTTCAGTATTGAGGTGGAGAAATAAATTGTACTAAGTACGGTAAGGTTGAGATGTAAACCGGATTCTTTTGTATATGCATACATCGAGCCATATAAAAAAAAACGTGCAAACGTAGTTCACGCCTTCTTTTTATGCTTCAATCATTTATATTGCGGTCGTATTGATCAACTGATTTAATAGGAATGAAATCAATGAAATTTTGGAAGTACGTCTCAAAAACACGCTTTTTTTTCTTTACACGCGTTTAGTATTCGATATCTCGATTGGTATCGATACAATACATGTCGGACAGTTGGTAACCATGTTGACTTACAGTGCTGAAATTTTGCATTGATGTGTTTGGTCATGAATTTATATAGGCATGAAATGAACCGAAAGACAGATGCAGGGAGAGATGTCCGAGCATCTACACAGACGTTTCCAGTATTACGGGAAGTACTTTGATCTCCGGTCAGCTGATATAAAATCAAACGTGCGATTAACCAATCAACTTATCGTATGACCGAAAGTAATTTGATCATCGTAATATTTTCTGTACAATATCCAACTGAAATGCTAATCCAAAAATCGTACTACTACCAGTTCGTTCGCCTGTATGTGTTTTTTCTGCCTTCTCTTTCTTTTCTCTCATTTCTCTGTCAACCTCGACGCCTTTCGTTGACAACTTCGCGGTATACGTCTCTCTCTTTCCTTCGGACGACCTGTATCGTTCGTACCATCCAATACACATCACGTGTTGTTTTTTTTTTACTATTGATGGAACAGCTTTCGACAGCTGTTCCGACTATCAATTGATCAGATGGCGCATTCAAGTTGACAAGTATTTCATAAAATGTGTTACTCTAATGAACCGCGATATCACATCGGGTCAATTCATCAAATAAAGTTATGTTTGTTATTATCTGTGTTTCATATTTGTTATTATCTACTTTACAAATATCGGATACAATTACTTTTATCCAAACCTATTGTATAGCAGAGGCCTGTCTAACCGCGGGGAAACCCGCTCTCCTCACGCGGTTTTGGTACCCCCACCCGCGTCAGCTTTATATACGCCGCACGAACGAAAAGAAGGACATACGTTATACTTGTCTCACTCTTAGACGCACGTCGAGAGTCATGGTGGGGGTAGGCCGAGAGGAGGCTGATGACCACCGATGACTCATACTTGCACGCCGTACAGGCGATGGTTAGACACGGTTAGACAGGCCTGATCCAGAGGGAGCAGCGAGAGGTATTTCAAGTACTTGCTAAATAGAACACTTTGAAAGTTTTAAGGTTATACCGAGATTTCTTAAGGATATTTGTGGCGGTACCGTGGTGAACCATTATTAGTGAAACGAACTGTCCTTTGATACGGACGAGAGAGAGAATACCCAAGTGATTATGGGAACACTAAGAACTTTTTGCAAATGAATTCTACGTCGATGACATGTCGGCATTTAATATTGTTCGGGCAATGCGGGCACACAGGCTAGTCTGCCTGGCCATCTGACAAATATGAATATATGCCGTAACTTCGTATTTTTCGTGATCCAACATGGTCAAGGAGAAACCAAATTCAATCCGTATTTACGATTCGGACGGTTACAGACGTAGAGCTGCGTGTATCTGCGTTAAAAATGATCTTGAAGACGAGGTAAGCCAGCAGATGGCAGATTATATTTTTTTTCATTAGGATTTTTGCAGTTGTTACCCAAGTCTTTCATCTTTTTTTTCACTCGATGACATTTTCTCTTGATGTCAATGTATAATTTATGCTAACAATAGATTTTTTAACAACTCGTCACGTCCACTGTAGGTACTTTTGGTTACGTCCAGTCGAAGACCAGATAGTTGGATAGTGCCTGGTGGCGGTGTTGAACCCGAAGAAGAACCAGCAGTTACAGCACTCAGAGAAGTCAGAGAAGAGGCTGGAGTTGTAGGACAACTGGGTCGTTGTCTAGGCATATTTGAGGTTATAATCTTTTAGATACAAAATGGACTCACGAATTTCCTTTAATCCATTGCTGACTAACGCAAAGTAGATTATTAACTATACTCTGTCCCGCAAGAAGTCGGCATTAGGGCGTGATCAATTTGCACCCATCGTGCGCATGTTGCATTCTATGGGTTGTACGTTTTACGTGACGTTCAAGCGTAAAGTCACTGACACCAATGTAGACTTCATAACAGGTGTTTATTTGGCAGAGCAAGGTTTGAAGCAATTCCGTCCAGTGAGTTTTGAGTATTTGTAAAAATGACAAATTGGTCAGGTCTTTCCTATTAGGGTCCTATGATTGATGGACTTTTGTCAAGTTAGTTGTACTTCCTAGGTTATTAAACTAATAGATTTGTAGTTAAAAATGTTTGACAGCCAAATGTTGATAACACTGTAGATCAGGTGTTTGCGAGACTTAACCTATCTTGTTTATTTTGAGTCCCTAAACACGAATCCAGTTTCATAACGTGGTGTTTTATTCTAGTATTCAAGATATAGGAGCTCAGATTTGACGAAATGAGAAGTTAAGGCACCACTATTTTACGCCCACTGTACTGATTGTTCTGGCCAGTGGCATATATGGGCATTATCTAATTAAAAAGTTATGCATATCATTTTCAACAAGATTTTCAAGAAAAATTCAAGCCGGTTGCTTTTGAAAATATCTTGAAACTATTGGCACTTAAATAATTTTTCAAATAATTTTCTTGGTGTGTTTGAGCATGGCACCTTAAAATAAACATTATATTATATTATATATGATGTTTATATAAAATTGGGCCAAATAAATCGTTACAAGCTATTTTCCCCGGCACCGGTTTAAATATTTACTTGAATTTTTTTTACTTCAAATGTTATTAAACTATAGCTTGTTATACACGCATAGTAACGTATTTAATGTTACTAACGTTTTGTATTCATTCTTATCAAAGAATATGAATCGTTAGTAATTGTTTTTTTAATTATTTGGGAATTATTTGTACTTGGTTATCCAAATAAAAATTTACTTGAAAACAATTATTTGGATTTGTTCTCATTATGACAACTAATCTTTAAATATTATTGGTAAATGACAAATAAAGAAATATTTGGATAACCTTGTACTTGTAAATATCATGTTTTACTAGTTATTCAAACGAAAAGTGTCCATGTCTTGCCACTGCACTGGCTGTTGGCTTCCGTTCCCAACTATGTCTTGATTCGCGGTCCGCCGATAATTCACCGGCCCATAAAACGACCAGTGATAATAGTTTGTGTATTTTGAATGTTCTGTGGAATTTCGGATATATTTTCGCCGAAATTTGTTGACTTATGGACGCTGGAACGTAGCGTCGTGTGAGTACGGAATGGCCTTTGCTAAAATGATGTTTCATGAGTCCAAAAGTTTTAATATCACACTTAGTTTCTGTATACTTCTTTGAGATTCTTGATAACCCAGAATCGGAAATATTGCAGAGATTCCCGTATGGTACAATACTCATCTAAGTACCGATGTAAAGTTTCAATACACATTAGGCTGTTAGTGTGATATCTGAATTCTGCATAAAGCATATATAACTGTTAGAAAACATTTTCTTTCGCAGAATGTGGAGCACAAACATAGAACACAGGTTTGGGTTATGCGGGTGACCGAGGAGCTGCCAGAATGGGAAGATTCACGCGCTATTGGTCGAAAGCGAAAATGGTTTTCAATACCCGAGGCCTTGCTTCAACTGGCTCAGCACAAGCCCGTCCAGCGTTCTTACATACACAGCCTCCATATCACTAATCCCCGACACAATCCTAATATCCCACCGTCTCACCATTCACACGCCACAGTGACATCGATTCAATTAATGAATAATTCTAGTAATAATTCCCATCTTAATAAACACAGCTAATATTAAATGCCATCCATTTGTGTGAACAATTGTCATCGAAAGTCAAATATTCGTTGCCACTCGTTTCCCTTTTGGGCTGTTACTAGTCCGCTGCTGTAGTTTTTGTGCAAGTGGAAACTACTCATGTTCTTTCGTTTCTTTCCTTTTGTTTTGTCCCTTCTTTTCTCTTACTACTAGTACCATTACTTTGAGTGCCGTCATTACTACTAGTACTACTGCTGCTACCACCTCAATCGCCATCAACATCAATTACTAGTATCACCATTGAGAAAATTGTACTGTTACTACGACCAACACAATAATTAATACAGTCATTATTATCTCTATTATGTCTATTCGTGCAGATTAGTTAATGAACTGGTCGATGAAGGATCAGTGTTTTTTAGCCGATTTGCACGCTTTTTTATTGAATCATTTGATAATGAAAATGTTTAGTAAATTCACGCGTCGACAAATATGTAATTTTCATACGTTAAGTGGATGGTATATCGTGTAAAGAAAAAAAAAACACAAGAAATGTTGAATTCCACAGTTGAAATTCTCTATCTCACCCCTTCCGTCCCTCTTCTCCTTGCATTATACGTCCTCACATATTTAGTTATTGAGAGAATAATCCAAATGTTATAATAGATCGTATTTGTGCCAAGAAGTTTGTTTTTCTCATCGCATGTGATAAAGATTCGTGTAATGAATGATTAATTTTGTAATCATTAGCCCTTTTTGCATATTACTGTTCAATTTGTAGTTTACGTACTATTTTTTTATGAATCGCAAAAGGGATTGTTTAGAAATAAATGTTGTACAAAGGCGCAGAAAGGATACTCTGCCATTATTTTTACCCATTTTAGTTAGAAATAGCAATTATGCAAGATTTTACAACAAAAATTAATATGCTTCGTGCTTCCAGTTCCAACTGCAAAACTTACAATACTCTAAGGCAGGGTATATCGCGATAGGAGGATCAAGAGGGGGAAGGTTAAAATTTTGCCTCGTATAGTGGAAGCAGCATCTCTGCAAAGTCTGTCCTTCGTGGTTGTTTGATGGCACCGACAAATTATTCCTGATTCGCTGTAATTGGTGAATTTATACAAAATGAAACAATGTTAGTAAACCCTCGTATAACGCGACAAAAATCGAGAGGCAAACGGACAGCTCCTATATGAGATGAGCCGCTGCGGCAGCGGTCGGTAGTCGACATGGTCCAGTGCAGGGGCGGCTAACAGCGGCTCAGAAGAGCCCGTGAGAGGAGGGCAGCTCGGTTTGGCTACGACGTCTACGGTACGCAACAAAGCGCTTTCTTTTGCTTGATTAGTCCACATGCACCGGATATAGTGATAGTAGGACAACCGAAAACGGCGGCGGTGGGTGCAGTTGCACTCTGTTAGCCGCTTCTGCCCTGGATAATGTAACTTGCATAACTTAAACAGCCTCCATGTAGCTCGAATTTTTCTTTTACACGTCAACTGTTGAAATTGATGGGGAACTATTCTGGTTTTTTCATACACGTACGTATATCACAATTTTCCAATTTCAGTTGCCAGGGGACTCCCCTGTAGATACAGAAATGTTGCAGAGTTGCTGTTTTTTTTTTTTTTTTTTAAATAAAACTGATGCTTACAACAGATTGCACAGGCAGTGAGAGTGTTGGTGTTTGAACTGAAAACAAAATTATAAAAATAAGTGATTATTAATAATAATAAATAATTATTTGTATATTCAATAAAAATAATTTGATATATGTAAACATATATTTGTTGCCTTTTGTATCTATAAAATTTTAGTTCATAACCGGATTCGTCATAACATGGTTCATCATACCCTATCATTGAGAATAGACTGAAAATATTTGATCACTTAATATTTGAATTAAAACTTTATATAATTTCGACGACCCTGAAATATCCGATGTAATTAGTGCAGAATGCAGAATAGACCGTACTCATTTTATGTTATCGAAATTCTTGATAAATTGAATAACTAACTTTAATAAAACCAAAAGGAATGGATAAGGGTTAAAATGAATTGGAACAGTACTTATGATCGATCACTTGACAGCAGATATTTATTTCCCAATATTGGCACTGAGTACACGAGCACAAGATAAAATGTGAGCCAATCATTTAATTGGCATAGTGCATGAATACACGAATACTGATAAATGAAATTGTTGAAGTGTTACAGTCGTTGTTTTAACGACACGATATTAGTTTCGATGTGGGTAAAACACAAAGCTGTGTACTTTAAGATCACGCTAGAAAAAACGCTCAAAATAGTTCAGACATTCCTTCTGTTTGCTACGGAAAAAGTTAATGCGCTGCGTTGATTTTGTTAAACGGTACGTAAACAAGTTGGTACCAAACTTCGGTGGCCTCTAGTCGCATTTCGACCGGAGAAAGGCACTCAAGCTAGACGTAAGCATGTGCCTACCCGACTTACTCTGTAGCTTTTCCACTAATGCGAATTCACCGCTGTCAGGTGCCGTCTGTCTGATATACGCCCGTGCACAATGGGCTATACATTTTGGAGTACCAGACATATAGGTCTCGTTGGCCAGTATTCGAGACACGACGGCTGTCGAACAGATATGCGCATGGAGGAGCTTGAGTCCTCTTCCCGCTGTTGCAGCTCAGCCTCGTACGCGAAATACTACGTTTCACTCGTGGCAACGAGTGTAGTATTTCTCAGAATAATGAAAAGAAATTTTATAAACAAAAAAAAATCATCTCTTTCGGAGTTTTAACGCTTCTCGACGACGACTTGATAACGGACTGTATTGTACGTCTACCTGACACTCATGGCGTCGTAACGACGTATCTATCATTGCAAAATAAAATTCTTCGCTAAAAAAGACCCAAGGAAACTTTTGTGTATCTCTAAAGAACAGAGACGAAAATTTGTCAATTGTATTAAATTACGTATACTGCGAAATAGTGAAATTTGTATCCAATTAATTTGTTTATAAACGCTTTGGAAATTACTGTAATTTTGTAGCGATTGTTATGTTGGATATCTTGCACGAATAACGACGCGAAAGGCGTATTGTACTGAAAAAGGAAGAAAAAAAAAAAGATAAACATTTGATATAGACCAAATTCGGAGGTATAATACAAGAAGCAAACGTGGTATAGGGAAATAAACAGACACTGCGGAATGAAGCAAGATTTATCGTGGCAAGGCAGCATTTACATTCAAAATCGCGAATCTCTATGAGAATCTAATGAAATGACAAACTACTTGCGTGCGCTGCACATGTACGAAACAACGAAGGGGCCCGATTGTTGCGTTGCCGCATGATATGTAAGTTTCAATTCAACGCACGACGTTCATGCCGCCTTGACGGATCATACCTCTATAAGGCCAAACCAATGTTTCACTCTTCTTAACTCTGAAACAGGTGACTTTTGATCCTATGTTTATCAAGAATGAGTTATTTTTAGAGATTTATTAATATCAACACGCCTTTAACCTTTGGTACCAGCTTTTAATAAACACAGATGGATTAAAGTTTTCATCCTTTTAAATCTCCTCAATTGACAATTATTTGTATCGCAAATGTATTGATTCACAAATTTTATTATGTAAACCCACTATAATCAATCGATCACAATTTGCTCGATACGCTCTGTCAGATAAATGAAACGTAACGAATAATACGAGTAACGAATCGCTGTGGAAGAAACATAAAAAGAATATGGTAATAGATCGATAATTATAAAGATTAAATCTATGGTACAACCTAAAGAAGTAGACATGGCTGAATTACAAAGAGTTTTGTCTATTGTTAGTAAATAAAGGACACTTCGTTAAAAAAAAAGGAGAGAGTGTAACACAATATATGGAGATAAGGAGCGAAAACACAGATATACCGCTATTACATGATAAGGTTTTAGTAAATTCGAAAAAAAATTCGGACAGTCAAGTTTGTCGGTGATACAATTAAAGGTATAGTAAACGTATAAAAATTGTTAGAGACTAGGAAGCATCACCCTTCGCCTGAAGATTTTGTTGCTAGATCTTCGAGTCCTTTTGCAGAGTATTACAAATCTTATTGTCGATCACGCATTTACTATTCTATATCTGATTTCTTAACAACAGCCGGCGTCGTAGCGGCAGATTTAAGTTTCCTCTTAGGCGGAATCGGAGCGTCACCCGTACTGGACGATGGTAGGGTCTCGGGAACAGATGGATTGGCTCCAACTGGTCGCGTAGGTTTAGTACTCTTCTTAGCAACTTTGACGACCTTTTTCTGTTTACTAAGAAGACTACAACTATCCGCACCACTGTCCAACGGTTCCTCGGGTGTCACTTTCGGTTTCTTTGCAACTTTCTTCACTATCTTCTTCGTGACCTTTTTCTTCCCACTGCCATCGTCATTAGCTGCCTCTCCGTGTAGGTCCTCTTCCACACTTGACTTTGCTCCAGTTGTTTTTGAACTTTCCTTCGTTTCCTTTTCTTGATCCAGCAAGGTCTGTGGAATATTTATCGGTGGTCTGGTTGAAGTAACGACTTCAGTTACTGTCGGCGCCAAAGGTACGTCCAGTTCCTTTGTGCTCGTAGATCTACAAGCGTTATCGGTCGATATCGACGACTCTGATCTTTCCAACTCCTTTTGGGTTGTACTCGGCTCTACGATAGTCGTGGTCTCCTCCGTTGGTCGTACGGATGTTGTTTCTGCCGATTGCACGGTTTCTTCGGTGGCCGTAGCCGAAGAAGACGTTTTTTCCAATTCCGACTGACACGGAATATTTGCGATTTGTGCAATTGTGTTCGTTGATTGTGTTTCCTGTGTATTTTCTTCCCTACACAGTACCTCTGTCGATGGTAAAGTTGCTCCCGCGTCCGGTGACCGTTCGATTGTTTTCTGAAGCTCAGACTGAGGTGCGGTACCTTCAATCTTTTCGATAGATTCGGTAAACGAAGAGCCCTGTTCCACTGACGATAAAATCTTTGGCATTTTTGCTTGGTTTTTAAACAACGGAATTGGTTCGGCGACGGGACTGACCGTATCAATGTCTTTTTGCACGGGTGACTTTGCAGTGCTCGTACCGTTCAATTGTACTTTATCTTCAACCGTCGTCGGGACGTCGATGGGTGCTCCTCTAAATTCCTGTACAGGTGTAATCGTGGAAGATATAACTTCTTGTGACACTACTAGAGAATCTGTAATCGATTCTTTTGGTTCCGTTTGGAGAACGGATTCTGCAATTTGTATTGGTACAGGGCTAACGCTTAAAACTTCGGAGGCAGCTGACAGAATTTCTGCGTGTCGCTCATTTCCAATTTGTGAATCATTTGTATGGTCTTTTATCTTACATAACTGCACCGGGGGAGAAATTGTGGAATCATCTTCGCTGCTCTTTAGCTCTTCGGTTAAATCCGATCGATAAGTGGGACTGTCAGAAATCTCTACTGCCTGCACAGGTAGACTAGCAGTTGCTGCAGTTGTTTCACTTTTGACTCTTTCGCAAGATAAACTCTCTTCGTCGGGTATCGCTGATTTAATTATGTGTTGCGTAACTAAATCACTTTTGGGCAGACTGGTGGACTGTTGTTCTGAAATCATTTCGGCAGAACTTTCTACTGGCAATTGTATAGAGGAAGAATCTACGCTTGCTAAAGACTTTTCAGACACATCTTTCGTCATCTCTTGTTTCGTATCTGTCGATACTATTAGTTCCTTCGTATCTTTCGTAGGAATAGTTGATACAGGATCCACAGCTTTTTCGCGCTCTTGCGGTAATTTACATATCGAATTTTCATTATCTTTTGGAGGAACGGTGGAACTTATTTTGCACTCTTCTACTGAATTTTTCACCGCAACGGCATTGTTGATTAGGAATTCTTCTTCAGTCAGATTGCTTGTTGTGCCGGCTAGGTGCAAAAAAAAACAAACTTCTTACATACACGTAAATGCATATCAACGTACATGTTTTAACACATCGATTGCCACTGACGCTAAAAGAATCTTCCAAATCCCATATGTTCTGAAGCTGTAGGCATTTTTAACAGAGAGTTGCGAATTCCTGAGCCACGGATCAAGGCGACGATAATCGGGTGGGCTCTCGAAACTATATGTATAACACATCGGCATCACCAAAGTATCGTACATGTCATATGTGGTCGGATAGTTCCAGGACCCCGATAAGACGTACGTGAAAAGATGCTTTCGGGATTTCGATGCGTAATACCCTCAGAGTCCGCACATCCCTGATTTTTGATATTTGTAATTAAGCCCTTTTGGATGGCATTCGTATCGAGAAAAATAGAAATATCGTTTTTGGTGAAGGCATCGCTATACCGATGGCAATCGATATGTTAAGGGTTAACCTAAATATGCAATACTTAATTTACTTATAGTTGTTAAATCGTTTCAACCGTTTGCACTCGGCAATATTTTTCAGAGTCTCCCTCGTAATATCGGATGAAGAAAAATCAGAGCCCTTTACAAGGCTTCAAAATTGGGCCCTGCCCGTAAAAAAAATGAAGTTACAATCAAGTACATTAGGGTCTTTGGGCCACAGGTTGTTTGCACATACACAGTATCTTTACACGTATCACCACAAAAAAATAGAGCTTCATGCAGTTGATACAGATCTCCGGCAAATGCCGGTCCTAGGCATAATTAAGCCTAGTCCATAATTGGGAATCTGTTTCTATGTAACTCAAAATTTTTGTCCGTTACTGTAAAGACATATTGCAATCCGTGATGTCAGAGTCGAGTGCAAACCGTTAAATAAGACTATATGCATCTATTTAATGCTGATTAATAAAGTTATTAAATAGTAATGGAAATGCATTATGAATAGTTGGCATTTGTACACCCAATTTCAATGATTCAAATTCTGCTCTCGATGGCGATAGTAGGTTTCCCCTACTCAGCATGTTCCTTGAGTGGGTCCCGTCGCATTAACAGAGGAACACCGGTAATCCGAAAATTCTACGGGTGTGAAATTACCCCTACTATTATACGGAATTTTTCTCCTAACATCCGTAACATCCAGAATATTCAATTCCATTTATTCGAAGATTCGATTCCTATTATACATTATTATATTACGTGAATATGTTATAGTGTACTATTTACCATTCTCTGTTTATTTGATCTTTTGTAGTTTATATGCTACATATGCGAATAGTAATCGGAATGACATTAGTCGAGTCGTGAATTTCACCTGTATAAATAAGTTTCTGCACAAGCTCTCGTGCAATAGCTCTTGTGCTTGTATTATTCGGTCTGGAAAATCTGCACAGTGTAAGAAAAGAATTAGAGTTCTCGGATTATTGGTACCCTTTTTTGCGAGCTTGGTTTTTGTCTACCTATGTAGGAGCAACAAAGGCCGTACTGAGTGGGAGAATCCTCCTGTGCACGATGTTTTCTGTCAATGCGAACTAATCGTACCGGGAGTACATATATTGAGTCGAAATAATTTTAGATTAAACATGCTCTTTGTTAATTTCAAGAAGCGTAAAAAGCATGAATTGAGTGCAATACCTTTATCCTAATACAATAAACACGATTAACACTTCGGCATGCGTATCAATACAGTATTTAGTGCTTCGTCAATCCGAAAAGTTTCAAACAGTATTTTAAAACTTGCAAAAATTTAATTAACAAGATTGGAACTATGGTGATGTTTAGTGTGAGCTTTCAAAATATTTACCCCATTAAAGCAAAACGACAATACAAGATGTAGCAATGCTATGGCGCCGGGAGTTGTTAGTTGCCGTCCTCCGTTCCTGTTTCAAACACTCAAACTTCATCAATCGTATAATAAAAATGTCGATTTTGTTTATTCAACTAAAACTGTATTCAATTTCTCCAATAGATGAACAAGTATTGTTCGATTATCACTTCGAAAGAAATGTTTATGGGATAATCCTTTTATTCATCTCGACACATCGGATTAAAAATCACATGCTGTATTAACGATAAAGAAAATAAAACAAAAACCGCAAAGCGTATTTGAAGAAAAACAGTTAATGGCTTTGCATTATGAGCACATAAAAATAATTCCCAATTACAATGGATAATTCCCAATTGTTCATCTACTTGAATAAGGGTGTCATTAATGTTATCATTAATGTAATTGCGCAACATTTCAAACTCGGTTTATTTATTCCATCTGTTTCCAGTACAAACACATTTATACTAAGAAAATGTACAATAAACGTAACAAACTTAGGCTCAATTGTTGCATCTGCGGGAATTGAAGAGCTCCTCAGACGTTGTTTGGTGTTTTGTGTAAAAGCATATAAAACTATTTCCCGTGCAACCGTCTTTAGCCTTACCAGAAGATGCAACATGTGGCCTTAGTATAAAAGGGGTAGCCGAAGTCTTCCCCCCCCCCCTCACCCCCTTCATTAATGACGCTTTGTACCAAACAATTTCCATCGACGTTATTCGGTTCTCCACTTTAACAAATGGAGGACGAGTTTCCTTTTGTAAGACATATACTGTGGCCTGAACGGAGTCTAGTATATTAAAGGGGTTCTCAGGTGTAATGTTGACTAAAACTTGGAGTGTGTGGTGTAGTATGTGTGCAGGTCACAACATGTCATACAAACATAGGTCAATAACACTTCGATTTCGATTTGAAGTATTTTATTACTTTACATTGAAACGTCTAAACACCATCTGACCATAATAAAATAACAGATTACGTTAGATGTGGCAGTATTAGTCCGCAGTTTGTGCATATCATTTTTCCATCATCTCTAACAGCTCATTCACTTTTTTGTCCATTTTATCTTTACCCTGATTCCTTCTGTCGTATTATTACCTTCTTTCTTTCTCCTTTCCTTCCTGTCCCAGCATTAAAGTCTCCACAAAGGATAAAATTCATTCTGGCCTCTCATCTATCCCATCTTCCAGATGCTTTCCTCTTGTCTGTATTATCCTGGCACTATTCTACCGTATTATCGTGTTCTCTTCTTATACCGTTCACACTATCTTCTTCTCTTATTTTTACTTTCTACATACTTAGCGTCAGTATGTTCCCAAAGTTCTCCAGTAATTTAGTTCGTTTCTATTACTCCTACCACATAAAAACTATTCACATTTCCCCAAAATGTCCTATCTTCGTTCTTTATGGCTGTCACATACCAAAGCATTATTCTTGTTCTATCTCTATTTCTATTTTCTGTCTTATTAACTTCCCTTATTCTCAGATTTCACTCTCTTCCTTTTTAGCATCTTTATGGTTTTTTGTGTCTTAACAATCCCTTGAAAATTTCTTAGCTTCTTCCATTTGGAGTTCTCCAAAAATGTTCTCCTCCCACTATTCGTCCCCAATTTTGGTAAATTTGGGGAAACTAAAGTTTTCGATTTGACGTTTACCTAGAAGTATCACGTGTCAAGAAAATAATGTCTACGGCGTTTGGCATCCTCCAATATTAAATCGATTTTTGGTTGCATTGGCGCTAATGTACAATCCCGCGATCCTTAAGCGTGTAAGTGGACGAATGCCGCGGCTATCTTTTTTTGCGAGTACTGAATGGTGGTCTCTGGATAAACGGCCGAGTAGAAGGTTAGTTGCAACTGTTTCCCACAATATCGGTGTCCGTCTATCAAACTTTTGGGCGACCTATCTTAATCTCAGTTTCTGCAGGGACCTTGGAAGGAATGTAGATGACCATTCTTTGTCACCCAAGATGTGGGTCTCGTGAGGACGCACACTTCAAGGAACTCAGACACCAGGTACTTATGGACCCGCGATCCGCTTGGTTTTCAAACGAGAGTTAATTTTATTTTCAAACAAAAAGTGTTGCGCATCGAGCAATTGGACTCACGCGCGACTGGTCGGGCCGCGTGAATAGTTGGGGAATGAGGAAGGGGTGGGAGCACACCATTATTACTTGAAATACTTTTGTTAAAGGTACGCTGTTGCAACCTATTATGTTACCCCTTTCCTTGTAACGCGCACTTTAAACACTTTTCTCTGTTGCTTAAAAGTACCACTCACTCGACGTAATTCGGAGCACCTATACAGCTCGCTCAACTATAACTAAATCCGAATCGGTTCACCATAAAAACGCATCGGTAGAAATTGCACAACTCTTTTCATTGAATTGTATAATTTTATTTAGGCGACATTACTTAGAAGCATATGTTGAACAATGCACGGCCGGCCACTAACACGTTTGCAACAGCTTCTGAGTAACGTAAGCTATATGATACACGTGTCCTTATTTGTGTAACGTGGGAAGAACGATAAAATGAGCCTTGAAGATTTATTTCTATAGACCTATATATGTTTTTCATTTATGAAAGCATCGACTACCAATTTCATGTAACGCGTTCCCGTACGTGATCAAATTTAGGCACGCCTATTTGAGGGCTAAAAAAATAACATCTATTCTGTCTGATCACGTTACGCGGCTCTCACTGTATAGTTGCGAGCAAGAACTGAAGTTATTCACATTGAGTAATTAAGTAGAGTGAATCCCATAAAAATTGGAGCTCGCGTACTTGTTTGATAGTTGTTAACACAGCCTTATGCAAGGTATTCGTGTAATTAGGAAAGGATATTCACATACCAGTAGGTTTATCCACCTTATCTGTTGATTCAACGATTTCAACAGTTTCAGTAGCAACAGTAGCAACAGTAGCAACAGTAGCGGTTTCATCAGTCACGATTTCCACAGGCTCCTTGGTTGCTGATTCCTATAAACATCAATGATCCACGTCGAGATTATGTTATAGATTTTTTTTTTAAGTATCGTGTACAAGGTACAAAGAACCTTTGGCGGCGATGGTAATCGTTGCGGTGCAAAGGAAAGCGTTTCGCAGATTTTCCTCCATATGTTGTCGAAACTGTCGCGACCCATGTAATCGATTTGCCCTTGTTCCCAACTTTGTTTTCGCATGTGTTCTTCCAGCGCAATCTGTTCCATGCTTCTTGGTTCGCCCAAAGTCATTTGAGCCAAGGCACCAGCAAGACCAGCCTAGTCAATCAATGCAAACATTTGCTCCTTTTAAACCGCTTTACATATTACAAACTGTAAGCATATAGACGGTCCCAAACTAATTGAAAAATATACGGCAACGGAACATAAAAAAAAAACAACAATCATTACTTAATTACTAGGACAATTATAACGAGTAATTCCAATCGTATTAATATTCTAATGTATCTTTATCGGTTTGAAAGCAACGTAAAATCGAAACCGATATGTATTCAAGGTTGTCAAGGATATTCTATGGTAATACGCACTAAACATTCACACCAGAATTCGAAGTAATGTCCCAAAAAGTACTAGATTCATGAATAGTAAATTTGTTTGTCTGATATCGAAAGACGATTCGGAAAAAATTACGGTTTAACCAGTCAGCTGTTCCGACCTCTTCGAAAAGTGTGTACCTAAAATGCGCCGCAGAAAGAAAGCGTTGACGAGTATACTCGCCAAACACAGCTCACGTGCGGCTGTTTTAGTTTTTAATTTTGTTACTAACATTTATTTATTTACTTAACTTAACATATGTGGTCTGCATATGTAAGAAAAAAAAGTTCATGAAAAATCAATTACTCGGACCAGTGATTAGTTAGTTTAATCTGCTGTTGTGGAATGGATATTCGTCGCGATACCGCAGTCCGATACAATGTAAATCCGTGGTGGCTTCAGTGATGACTATCAAAAGAAAAGAATACATTTACAAAAAAAAGAAGAACAATTACTTTGTTCACACTATACACAGTTCTTTCATAATAACTATTTGTTCGTTTTATTTCGTTTCGGCTTCCAAGTATTCAAAACACCTTGAAATTTAGGAATATATTTTGTTTTTCAGGAAAAGTGCAATTTAAACAGCAAATTGCAACTACCTTTTTACATACGACGAGTATACTCGCCATGACACAAAACGTTGCCATTTCTTCATGACGAATATACTCGTCAAAAACAGCTGACTGGTTGAGATAAAACTGTAAAAAAAAAAACGCATTGTTACGAGCAATAACTACGTGTAGCAAAAAAGCAACTGGCAAGAAGAAGACCATAAGAGAAACATAGGAAATACTTTTATGCTAGCTTTATTCTATTTTTAAGAGAAGTATGTGGGCACAATTACTTACATTTGAACTCTTTAGATGTTCCACTATGTGCGGGTCAGATTGCGTTGCTACATTCTGGAGGTCTGTACAAGGTTTGGAAACAGGATGAGGAGATGTAGATTTCTGGCAGTGATCGGTCTGTTCGTCCGTAATAATTCTACTGTCGTTTGCGAGACCAGGTTGTCTTAAAACGTGAAGATTTTTCAGGCTGCACACGTTATCATGCGCAATTATTTGATAATGACCTGCGGAGGTTGCTAATACTTGTTCGTTGGATTGAGAACTAGTTTGTTTCGGCGAAGAACTACTAGACTCACGGTTTGCCTGCTGACTTTCTTGTTCGTGAGAAATATTGTGCCCGGATATATAATTTGTACTACCGTGCTCTTGAGATCGATCATTTTGTGAATCGTGGTACTGATGGATAGTAGAAATATGTTGCTCGGTACGATTTTCCTCTTTCCTCGCGTACGACGGTTCGTTTCGTTGATCGTTATGAGAATATTCATTGATGGATTGTTCGACATACTCGTTTCGATGAGAACTCTGATGTACTTCAGATTGGTTTGAATGCTGATTGTGATCACTGTGTACATACGTGTGAGCTTGTATCCTATGTTCTATTTCGCGATTATAATTACATTGAAACTGTTGCACGGAATGTTCTTTCGTAGTCATATTTTCGGGTGGAAAGAACGTATTCCGATGATTATTCTCATGATTTAAATTAGTCCATTGTTCTTGTTCTTTATCGTGTTGAATATGTGAAAGATGTATATTGTGATAGTCATAATCGTATTGCTTCTCATTACACGATTGATTACTATCGTTTACCGGCAATTCATAATAAGTTTGACAAGCGGGTTCTGTAGGACTTATTCTGCCATGTACAGCTTCGTGCGAGCATTTTTCGATTACACCGGAATACAGTTCCGTGCCGTGATTTGTTTCATTCTCGCAATTCGGATTATTCGACAAAAAATATTCTTCCCAGGGGTCTTTGAATTCGAAAAAGTCTGGTGTTTGTGAGCAAGTGTCAATCCGTGTTTGGTCTATTAAGTCAGCGTAAGTGAGATTCTTCGGAACAGGGAATTCGAAGGGTTTAGGATAAAATTCGTGCCAAATTGGAGCCAATGTGCTGGTGGCCTATGCAAGCATCATGCCAAAACAGAAAAATGCACACTCGGTTGGTTAGTAGAGAACTAGTATTGCTGTGTCCATTATAAACATACTATTTCTAACCGCAGACACAATACAATAATAAAAATGTAAAATTTTACATTTTTTTTGTATTATTCACACTGGTGCAAAGAAATAACTAAAGTATTTAAAGAATTTCACGCGTCGCGCAACCTACTAAATAAAAGATATTAAACTATGTGCGATTCGAAAGAGTGATCTAAAAACTACATTTACGGTGCAGAACAAGAATGGTATAGCGTGAGGATACCCCCTCCATTCGCCACCGTTTCTCTCTCCATAGGACGGAGATTCTAGTATCAGCAGAACGTTCAGTTTCAGTGTGATGGCCCGGGGAATCCAACGCGGGGTACGATTGCAGGAACAAAAGTCGTATACAAATTGTAATTTTGACGGAGTGTTTAACACGTTCACGACTGGATGCCCCACCGGTGGGTTCACCGTTTAACTATTTATTTCGCCGAATTGATTGTTCACCGGTGGACACGCGGTTATGCACTTCAAGACAGCATATTCACCAGTGATTACGGTTTAAGTGAAATTTAGGTACAGTAAACGATTACATAGTGGGCCGGGGTGGTTTGACATACAACTAATTTTTAATTAAGTGTGTGTCAAACATAGCATTCCCGGTCGTGAGCGTGTTAAATTCTACAATTCTCTCTTTAAAGTTAAAGTTCGATTTTCTCGAAATGTATGCGACGGTGCGCTAAGCTGCCTTGAGAAATCGACGACGGAGAAGTTCTGCGAGTATACACAAAACTCTGATTTGTTTCAACACTGCAATGTAAATATAGTATTTGGAATAGGTACTCATATCCCGTGTCCAGCTTTGATTTTCGAATTATTTCGATTCCGTTAAGTTTGCAATTCCCCTTCGCCTCTGTTACCACTCCCATTTCCGACATAAGTTTACGTGACCGTTGATATGTAAGAATATCATTTCTATTACATATTCCTATTACTCTACCAATGAATTCAAACTGCAGACAAAGCGCTTCCTTCATATTGATCTACCCCACAATACGTTTTACGTATTCATCAATCGTCGATTATATTTTAGCGCGATAAAGGTGTTCAGGGAGGTGCACTCCCACTTCAACGCAGTCAATGTATCAAATATATTGCCGCTACCTCCACGATCTGCTTCAAAAGACAAAAATTCCTCGTTCCTTCGGATGCGGGCCACAATTATACAAACGGTTACCTACTACAAACTGTTCGTTCGGCTGAAAATTGCTCTGGTTACGATTGTACTCTTACGTGGGACAAACACTGATGGAACAAAGAAATTTGGTTTCATATCTTGCATGCGGAATTTGTAATTTTGTAACCAAACACCAATTAAATGAATCGAAAATGTGTTGCAATCACGTGTGAAACTGTGGTATTTTGAAAATCATTTAGAAAATATGTTAGAAATACAGATTAGTTAAAAAAACATACATAGATTGAGATTTATTATAAAAAGTCATCATTATAAACATACGAAACGTATTTTTAAAGTAAGGTCTGATTAAATAATTTTGAAAACCGACGAACGACAAACATAAATTATTACAGCCTAAAGAAACTGCACGTATACCTTAGTTTTTCACGTAGATACAGTTTTTTTTACATCGTTTCACCAATTTCCCGATTCCATTGTCCAATTAGTCTTCGACTCGTCAACACTTTCAAACCGTTGAGTTTCTAGTCATTACTTTAAATGCACGAACAAGTGGTAGTTGCTTAACGAGATCGCAGATTTATCGAGTGGGTGGTCACAAATCTTTCACCGAAATTCTTGTAACAATTATCTGTTCGTGCATTATCGTGCAAAACGCAAACCCACTAGTCAGCAACCCACATCTTTCGTGTTGAACACCACGTCAAAGTTTCCTCACGCTACTACGATACGCAAACGAGTCACAGAACATGATCACAGACCGTAGCACACGGTCCGCGAGATTATTTATTTTCAAATTAATCTTAAATTACTCAAACGAGAGATCCAACACTAAATTGATATAATGAAAGGATCGATAGCTAACTACAGGATCGTAAAAAGATACTCATGCGCGATCTCGCTTCCTCGTTTCAATCAGCCGGTAAATTCAAAACGAACCTTACTTTAAAAAATATACACGCATCGCATTAATAGGTGTAATAACTTCTAAAGTTTTACGTTCTATGACAAAACTACTGTGCAGAAAAAAAAAACTGTGTGTTAAGAATGTAGCATACTAACGACAGTAATGAGTGCGTAGTGTTTGGAACCTTACCTTTCTAATAACGTTCGAACTCAATTACTCATTGTTACGCTTGTAAAATTGTTGTGAGTAGAAAATCAGGAATTTCAGACGCTACGGTTACGAAATAAAAAGGGGGGGTGGAGGAAAGGATAGAAAAGGGAAGGAGAGAGAGAGCGGCTTTCTTGAATTATTAGTTCGTTATAAACAACGATACTGAACTCACCATTTCGGATGAAAGCTGAGAATGCACGTTTTCGCAAAATATATTCCACCATAACTGTAACAGTGGTTGCAAATGCGTGGAGCCCGGCGGTGCCTCGACGATACCGGACAAGGTATCAAAATACTGTAGCCATGGTTTCGTTCTACCAATGAAGTGGATTATTCTCACATCTTCTCCGAACCTATCGACAAACGTATAGCATTACTTCTCTTTAGTTTTCATTACACACATCGTAGTTAAACTTCGAAATAGATTTCATTCGTGCTCAACGAGTGTAAGTAATTGGAAAACGAAATGATTGTAGAATATCTGCTTCCTTACTGTTTGAATGCAGGAAGATAGGAATATGTAGCCGTAGAACACATGTTATAAATAAATGGTAGATGCTTGGAGATGTCTTTGCGAGACCAATCGCTAAAATACATGTTTAACAATCCTTGATCGCCGCCGTCGAAGGAACCTTTGGACGCCGCAAATGAAGTAATAGCAGCGAAGGTTTCTTCGGATGGCCTGAAGACGAATACACCGGAATTGAAACAGTCCGGCCAGCCAACGTCAGGCGCAGCAGAGAATTCCTCGTACTCAAATAACTCGTCACAGTTCTGTACAACCTATAATTTTCGAACAATATCATTAATTGGTTCAGTGATTTCTCAAACCCAATGAACGTTAATACTAAAACAGCGGTAGAGTTCAGTTTGTCAACTCAGTGATACTGATAATTGATATCTCGAGTATTCAATTCTGTAGGCGGTTGCAATTGTTTAACTAAATATACTGTGTACTACTCTACGACAGTATTTTACTAAATTTTCTTGGAATAAGCAATATTTGATCAGAGAATTACCTTTAGGTCCGTTCAATGGTTTTAAAAGTAGATATGTCGTGGTCATTTTAGTGTTAACGCTTTCAATATCGCGACAGCCGGTACATTTGAAATACAGTACTATCGTCAGTATCGACTGGGTTAAAGCAAGTATTAAAGATTCCTCTAAAACGCTTACGAGTGTATCCGCATCGACGAAAACACACTTTTCATACTGAGTTAGTCTCCAACAGTGTAATTTGGTGAATGTGACGCCCAGCTCTGGTCTAGCTAACAGGGCCAAGTTCGCTTCATCTTTTGAGTCGAGCACATTTACTTCCTGTACCACAGAAAAAACCGCTGCCAATTTTTCCCTAGTGAGATTAAGGGAAAATATCAGTTTCCGCTGCTTGCAGTCCGCAACTTCTTAACGCTCACATTTATAACAAACACAACAGAGCTGACCAAGGCTTGACACTTAGTTTGCACCAGCTATTTATACTTATAAATCAATGCTGTTATATTTTATTCTAATGAGAGGAGGCCACGAACTCCGGAAAAAAATATTTTGATCGGACCAATGACAAATCATACAGCCTGTCGAGCTGATTTCAATACATCCTCCCTTTAGGCGTGGGCGGGCACCCGGTTTTGCACAAAATTGGTTTAAATGTTTCAAAAGAAGTCATCGGATTTTTTTAAGCTTTTGCTAATCAATCATAATATTCGTAATCTTTAAACGATAGGGGTCCACTAATAATCATTTTATTAATAAATACATAAGTAGATCGATAAAATAATTCACCTCATCGTTGCCGTTACTCCTGGAGTAACTAAGACAGCCAGTTGATGTTTGGAACCGACCCGGCGTAGAGATTGTGCCAGAACCAAAGCGCCCAGGGAATAAGCATCGTTAGTTGCCAAAGTAACCCATGCATATCCTGGAATTGGAGCAATGATCACATTACGACAGTGCTATGTACATCCCTAATTATATTTTGTAAAATTAACCATGTATATCCGAGATTAAGGAAGGACACACTAGATGTTACTTCCAATTACGCAAATCGTACGAGCGAGTTTTTTAAATTTTCTTTATATTTTGAAATCAAATTGTCTTTTTACTTTATAAGGTCAACAACATCACTCAAGTTGAAGTTGACATGTAAGTTATTGAAATTACGTATAATACGAACTTCGCGTGTTTGGTTAATCTTATTTTGACTTGACATTACTTATTTAATGGTACAAGTAATCGATTATAGTAGATTTGACGGTATGTTTTTGATGATATACTGGAGACTGTAGACATTGGAGCAGTGCCAATTTTAATCCGCATTGAATAGTTCGGACAGTATTTAGTAAATTTAGAATTTCCTTAAAATAGGCCGCATGGAACGTCCCAATCAAAAATACTTTGGTCGGATCCATTCGACCTTTTACAAGTTACTGGTATTCAATAACGGCAGCAAAGGAAAGTCTTATACTGCGTTGCTTCTAGACGAATAATTTTTGCAAAAAATGGAGTTTGCGTATGATCTTAGGTATACAGGGTGCCTCATAAATGACGGTAGTCCGTTAAGGATGTCGTACCAGAAATAATCCCAAGCATGCTTTTCCTTAACAAAAATGCCAGGAAATGCTTGAGTTAACGAGATAATAATGAAAATTATGATCCAATCACGGAGCTCGTACATGAGACGAATTCCAAATAAATTGACAATAAATAATCCTCTGTCGATAAAGCTAGAAAATCAATTTCCTTGCGAACATTTTTAGAGGAATAAAGGCATAAACGTAATCGGGGACGAGACACGGCCTACAGTAAGAAACGAAATTCACCTACGTTCACTGATCAATTGAAATAGACTGACGTATTCTAACCGGAGAACGATAATGTACGGTCAGGTCACTCTACTGAACGTGCGCTTGTGCCTGTGCTTGTGCACGTGTGGTCCCTGCCACTAATAACTTATAACGAAACAACTACGTAGAGGAACGTAATTGAACGTGAAAGAAATGAATGGCTTTGAAGAGTTAATTCTTTTTTACCAACGGTGGCTCAATATAGCCACCTTACACCGCGATGCGCAATTCCGGACGGCGTCGGACGCTTTCTTGCACTCGTCGCGGCATTGGAATAGTGACAGTGGTCACCGTGCTGCATATGTTTTCAAAGCGTTTCATATTATTATTTTATCCCGAGAGCTATGATTCTTTGGCGGGCATTGAAAAAATACTGGCAGAAATTACTTGTTGGAAAGCTAGACTATCCACGTGTAAGCGTTTTGCGGAATAACCGAAATTATTCTACCGTAGAAAGGAACACACGTGTATTGGTGTACACGTGAAAATTTCGTGTTCGAGACCGTGCGATACGAAATTCACGTATATTGACGAATATCTGCATATGAATGGAAATTTAAAAACAATCAAATAAAAGATTAATTATCTTCGATTTCTTTGATTTTGTTTTTCTACCAGAAATATTGCTCCAAATTTTAAGAGTGCTATCTTTTCTGGTAGAAAAATATAATTGAAAATAATGAAACTTGGTGATTTTGGATCACGCGAACATAAATCGCGAAATTCACGTGTCACGTGGAATACGCGAATATGCAAAATAAATATCCGTGTGGCCGTGACACGGATTCACGTGTGCAATAAAACACGTGTTCTATTGAGACCTCTAGACTAGACCTTGTCGAACCGAGGGGAAGCGCACTCCCCTCACACACGTTATACCGGTAGCCATAGAGACGTTGAAATAAATCTTGTAACTTTATAACAAAAAGTTTTAGAGCACTCTGTCTAGACTCATTTTAAACCGTGAAGCTTCTACGTTTGCCTACCGCCAGCCATTTTCCTTTACGAAATTTCAACTTCGTGTAAACAGTGAGAAAGTAAACGTATTTTTTCTTTTTCAAATTCTTGCAAATATAATTGTCTCTATGGACATTAAAAAATTTTTATCAAGACTAAACTAACCGTGATTTTGAAAATTGGAGTCTTCTCTTTAAAATGAGCCTTGATGACGTTTTTATTGCAGTTTTATTGAAGTTTGAATGAAAAGGGTGCCACCAATAATAGAATAAGCCAAAGTAGACCACGAGCAAGTTCAATGTTCACACTTGTATTCTGTGTATGTGTGTCCAGATTGATCACAAACGAATGTTTTATGAAACATAAGGAAATATCTTGTTCTGCTCTAAACAGTGTTATCTAAAGCCTATCGTTACGGTCTCGAAGCCCACGCGTCGAATTTCTACCTTATCGCTCTAGCGTATCTACGGTTTCGGTGACAATCATCACGCAATATAACAGACAGTTAAACCCGGAAATAATTTTTTTTTTAACACGCGGAACATCTCACATCAGATTTCTATCAATGAATTCAAGTATTTATTATATTTTATAAATTTATTTCGAGACAGAGTTCTCGCGCGACGCGAATTGTAAGGCGCAATCGAATGCATAATGATATATCGTCGTTGACACTTTACTAATTGTTGCTAATAACGATATATCATTGTTCGACACTAACAGGGTTAAATGAAAATATTATAACCACTTTTGTTTCTATATCCTTGGAGGTTAAAAAGATATTCAACGATATAATTCAATGTCGAGTAACGTTGAACTATAAAAATAACAAAAATTCGGATTCGATATGCCACGACTTCTCATTGTCCGACCGATCTCAATTTTTGCACAAATTATTTTTCCAACCAGCGGTACAATTCTAGAGGATATTCCGACAAATTTTGATGGTCAAACTGTGAGTAAGGTTGACCGTGTATAACAATCGCCTTGAGTCGAAACATTTACCAACGCAGAAAACAAATTAAGTCGCAGATTCTGATACGCAGAGACATTTTATTTACGCATTAGAAACTTGGCACAACATTACGCTAGACGTATCTTTTTCTGTCAAACACATAAAAGCGAAGATGTCCTACGTATCCACTTGTTTTTCACAAGTGAGAAATTTAACGGTTCGTATTAATAACGTTTTATATATCTACTTCGGGAAAATTACCTATGCCAAGTAGACGCGGTAGATTTTCTGAAATTTGGCTGCGACATCTTTCTTCAAGATAAATAACGCTATCTATTTTGAACTAGGTTTATTCGACTACTCGATTTACGTGGCATTATTATCTCATTAACATAACACGTGAACGACATTTTTTGCAAAAACTGCCAGGTGTCACGCTCTAAGTAGACTGGAAGTACAAATAATCTTGAAAGTAACGTGACAAATTATTAATAGACAAAAATTTTTGTCGAAGACCCCATCGTCTCACGCTTTCGTCATGCTTTCTATACTCGATATTCTGGCATTCAATTCTCTATACCAGCTTTTCTATCGCCACTTTCCAATTTCCATGAGAGCAGGCTGTTTTCTATTATCTAACCCTGTCTGTTACTCCAGACTAGAAATAGGTGACTTTCCCAAAAGCAAGTGAATTAGTGTTGCTGCCTTCGCTCATAAATTCTCCTTTCCCCTAAATCCCAGTTTTTTTAAAACGTCGACCCCTTCCTACGCTTCAAGAAATCAGAATTCGCATCACCTTACCATCTAAAAATAAAATCACCGATAGTTTCCTAAACACCACTTTCTTTTCTCACATAACACTTTTCCTCAGATATATATCTTGAAGTCATCGCTAGACCCTCCGCTGTAACTAATTTTCACATCTCCGTTAAGTCGATCTAAATTGGTTTAATATTCGTAAGAGATTACTCAACTTGTATATTTTTTTTAGTAACAAATACATTTAAATATTTCCTAAGCCAAGTTGAATTCGATACAACTCTCCAACATCGATCCACTGTCGACATGGATGGATTAGCACAGGTTACTATGCCCGGACGGATATGTCGACGGTGAATTTGAATCCAGAGTAGATATCCACACACAGGAAGCATCGCAAGTCATAAGCGTAGAGAATGAGAAGTTACGGTTTGCGAGGAAGAGGGGAGAGATAAAAGCTCGGATTTCAGCTGCCGGTGTTCTCAGAAACGGTGAGAGGCTTCTACGAGCTAAATTCATTTTCAATAATCTCAACTTTTATACGTTTGTCATTCGATACGACCGATTCGCTTTAAATGTCATCGTACGACGTATAAACCAACGTTACGACAGACGTGGAATTGCTTGCGCGCGCGTAAAACTCTTACAGCGCTCGCTTCCACTGTAACGACGAACGCGAAAATCGAAGGAACCAATGGATACAGGAGAATCATTTTTGTCAACGGCAAAAAAATGATAGACTCGTCGTGGCTTTGAGAAACGCGGAGGTTGCCTTCTGGTATATATTATAATACATAGACGAAACCTGAGAGGCAGAGTGCCCGAGTGTCGTTGTACCACACAGGTTTATATTTATACAAGCTGCGCAGCTTATAATAGCAACCCGGCGGCATCACATTTGCACGAAACGCACTCATATACTTTGCTTTACGGTGGGCACTAGTGTTTCGATCTAACCAGACTTCCTTATACGCGTGTAGCCCCGCGCGAGATATCATGCACGGGGATCAACACCAATGCAACAGTAACTTGCGAGATACCGTTTACGAATGTAGATTTAGACGTGGTAATACGCGAATGAATCAATCTTAAACGAATGATATTCTTTGCATAATCTTCCAATTGGTATTGCATAGTAATACGGCACCCGAGTACCGTCTGTTGTCGAGTCTAGAAAAATACTTATCATTGGACAATAATGCTCTTATTTTTTCTACCTGTTTTCATATTATTTTCGTGGGAATTAATTTATCCCCTGTATTTCCTATCTCCTGATTCATTCCTGATTTCCGATACATTCACACCGATTCTTCGTTTATTTACGAATATTTAATATTCTGTTTTCATCATTCTCTCCACTTTTATTTCCTCAAAATCCTAGCTTTTTAAAATTGGAAGGCTAAATTCACCCCGAAATTTAATCACAACGCTTCCACTATAAGTAAAATCGAACTCGGGAGAGAAGAACCTTAATCAGTCCAGATGCGCAAAACAAGGTCATTCTCACCTGAGATAGAGTATACTACTCGATTCTTCCAAGCAAAGTTTACAAACGTATTTTTTTGTTGTGGGATATATTAATATTTGTGTCCGCGCATTTCGATAAAATATTCAGACAGATGCAGATACTTTAATAAGTATTTATTACTCTTATAATTTTTCCAAGCATTGTAGAAACCGATGTACCGAGAAATGTCACGCACGATACCATCTCCGTATTCCTATTAGTATTCCTGGGTCAGAGGATAAAACGCAAAAATTATATTCAGAAAAATTAGCTTGCTCTCGTGTACGTCTATTGGTTAACCATACTATACTTATCTCTCGTTGGTTCATTCAAAGATTAATTGGTGCTGTCGCTTTATCGCTCTTATGATTGACGTATCATGATCATATTTCACCGGTTATTCGATCCTTCTCACCTTGATCGGCTCAATAGGAAGGTTCTTCCTTTAATTCGTATCAAAAATGTAAGTTAAAAGAAATTATGGTATCGCATTCATTGCTATATAGACTTTTTTGTAGATGAAAGTTATCATGGACAGTTCGTCTGATGACGACTTCCATACCTTTATCGTTTGGATAATAGTTTTCTTAAAACTATTATCGTGAGCCTTCGTTAGAATCATTTCAAACTCCAAATCGTGGTTAATACAATTTTCGACAGAAGCTCAATACTATAATATGTGTCGGCCCAGAACCGTCAGAATTTCCTAGTATTATTTGATTTAATTTAGTAAGTTCGTGTGTAATATTTAGTAACAAATTGAGTTAATTCACTACAATGCACCCTGCGCATTTGAGATCATTGAACGTTCATTCGACGCATTCTATTAAATTATGATAGTATAATAGTATTTGTATGCCTTGTACAATAGTATTGTTCTTACGAATTTGATGAAAACTACAACTTGATCTGTAAGACGAATGGTAATACGCACTGGTGCCAGAGGCTAATGCTCAGAGCTTGAATTACGAACCAACCAAGACGAGGGTCAAGTTTAAGCTCCCATCAAAATAGTACTTGGCTGTTCGATGCTGATCGACGGTTCAATGAACTTGACAATGCAACAGCTCGTAAATAAATTAGCAATCCTCTAACGGATACTAAAATTCGATCCATTTGTAAACAATGGACCAATAAAATAAATGAAATTGGTAGAATAAGTATTAGGGGCATGAATAGCTTTGGCCACTGGTCTAAAATATAAAATAAAGTGTACAAATAATTAAATAGTTGAACATTCCTGGCATTTAGATACTAATAGATGAAAATGTTACCACTAAAATTAACTAAAAGTCTTGCTCCGGATGATGATAACTCTTGTAGGTCTCCAAAAGTTATTTCAGGTGCGAATATTTCGATAAAATATTCCCCAATTTAATTTTCGAACTTAAGGATGGTTTTTGAGCTTAAAGGTGGTTTGGAGTGAGTCTAAATTATGGCAATTTTTTTCTGTTATTCGTTACCCTGTCTCGCTTCAAAAGAGTTACTGTTTTGAATAGAAAGTGGGTAAAAATAACTCAGCCCTCAAATTGTGAGATGACTAAGTTGTATGTAACTTATAAACAATTTCAGCGTCTTTGTGCACGCTTTCCGGAATTTCTTAAGACATCATTTTCTATTGTAATCATATGATGCAATGCGATTGCTATTTTTGCATCTGGTTGAAACACTTGAAACGTTGACCACATTTTGAGCAGAGCATAGGCGAGCATCGTTTGTGCAAGTATAAGACATTTACTTATAACTTTCAGAAAATAAAAAGATTAATATGTTGAAATAAACCCTACAAGTATAATTATTATATTCAGACATCAATTCCTGAGTGATTGCCATCAGATGTTACTTCGTGAAAATATTTTAACAGTACTTTATCAGCGTTGAGTATCTCACCAGGAAACTACAAAAGAGGTTCGCATCCTGCCTCTTATTTTTCTTAGAATAAATACAACAATAAAGAAAAGAGTAACAGTTCTGAATCAATCTACGACATGTTATTCTTAAAGTCCCCTATACCCTGAAATTCTGACACAGACTTCCGTTCAAGCGTCTCGATTTGCATTCCTGGTATACTTATATTGTACTGATGTTTAGTCGAAAAGCATTGTATTAACTAACTTATAGGAATACGGAGTGCAGTGTATAAACTAATTTTTCAAGGATGGCGAAACAACTTGGTCTCATAGAAATAAGTATACAAAGATGCAGGAGAATGTTTGGCAAAGAGCCGCAGTTTCTCCCTCGGCAGCCAGGAATAAACTTTAGAGCTACGGTCCAGAGAGACTTATCTTATTTCAAGTGAAAGGAATCTCACGTCTGACTAAGAAAGGAACTCCAAACGTACTTCAATTCCTTAACATTCGGTTAACAATACATTCATAGTCGAAAAAATAATGCTGATATTAAGGAATATAGTTTAGGCAAAATTGTCTGCGTGTATACAACTGGGTGATTCGTTGATGAACCATGAAACTTCAATGAGTGATAGACCGGGTGAATATATGTAAGCAACTCTTACGAGGGGAGGACACGAACACTGGAAAAAATATTTCGATCGGACCTATGCCAAATTATAGAGCTTGTTGAACTGATCCTAGAGCACTTCTTATTGTTAGTCGTAGACGCCAATCGATTTTGCACAAAATCGGTGTAAACGTTTAAAAAGTGGGGTTGTCGTATCCTTTTAGCTTTTGCAGGTCCTTGATGCTCGATGAAACCGAGCACAAAACATACATCATGTTGTTCTATGATGAATAGTTCTTGAAAAAATTTTAATTGTTGTATTATCCGAATCGGTAGACCCTAATACGATCCTCGTGACAGAATTTTTCTTCTTCTTTTGCTACATACATTTCGAGGTATATTAATTTTCAATGCGATAGGATGTATATTAGAATAACAATTTATGATATTTGATGCAAAGAGGACTCTCCACCACTTCAGCTGACTGTCGACCGACTTCTTTTCCTATGTAAAAAAAATTGGAAGTATTCCCTTCACCACCCCCGTCACTGGAATAAAAATATATTAAAATACTTGGGTATGTATACGGCATATTAATTGCCGCTATCACCCTCTGCTCTTTTGCATCGCGATTAAAATCGCTGAAAGCACGCAAAACTAAGCACCTGTCGGCACCACGAACACCTCGCCAAGGGTTGCGAATCACACACGCAATGTGTACATTCTATGTCCTGGCAAAAACATACGATCGATTCCACGCCAAATCGCAAACTTAAATTTTTCGAAATTCTGATTCCCTCCCTCCCTCTATAGCATATCTGAAAATCTGAATTTCGAAAAATTTAAATATGCGATTTGACGTGGAATCGATCATATCTCATTAACCTTGTGCAAATATTCTTTTGTTCCCAGAATAGAATTTCGATGTATACCATGCATACATCAAATATGCGACGAAAAATTGGCGCGAACAACTGTTCATGAATTACAACATGCATTTTAATCATGTCAAGCCTGTCTGTAATGTCTCGTCCCTATTCTAATAAAGCTACTGCATTTTGCTGTCGAGTGAGGCTTTTTGTTCCTCGCGTGAGCACCAAGATCCTGCAAAAGCTCAAGTCGATCCATCAACCATACTTTTTAAATAGGTAAACCGATTTTGTGCAAAACCCGTTGGCCGTCTATACCTAAAAGGGGAGTGTTTTGAAATCAGCTCGACGAACTCTACAATTTGGCATGGGTCCGATCAAAATATTGTGCCCGGAGTTCGTGCCCTCGCTTCGTTAGTATATAATATACATACATGTGCATCAACAATGTCCCAGTGTTGTGCTTTAAGTCGATTAAAATTCATTGTTTAACTTTGATTCTCAAAAATAAAAAAGAAACGATATTCGAACTATCGGGTAAGGCATATGAAATTACGAAAAAAAAACAACTAGAACACGCCGATGATACAATTCTAAATTGTACACAATAACAATTACTAAAGCGACCATAGTGATACAAGTGATATAACGAGCAATCTTGATTGTCAATCGTTATTCGTGATTCTAACTATACACTGTGACAACGTACACCACAACAATGACAATGATGGGTAATCAACGTTGCCTATACATGTATGGGCCGCATTAAAGCGCCTCATTTTTAGCAAACCTCGCAAAAGCGGGACCGCATGCTGAGAGTTCCGAATCAGCTGCTCGAAATGTGTGTCATTTTCCATGGCAAGCTGCGCACGAGTATAAACAATTTTCGGTAATGTGCTTTTTATCGGACGCGTCACGTTTCGGTAATAGCTGTGTCTCAAGGTCTCATAGGTATATGCATATGTACGCATATAGAAGCAAATGCATATCCTTTTCATTAAAAAAGAAATCCTCGTGTGGTCACGATTTTCCATACACACCTGTATTATCGTATCCTTTATTTTAATTGCATTTTTGAACTTATGAGTAATTTGGTGAATACAATTTCGTGGGGTCGGTCGTACGTTATTGTACGTTACGTTATTTACTTTATTATTATTTCGGTACGTACGTTATCGTGGGGTCGATTGTACAAAGCGCACGATCCTGATGTTTCTAATTTTTCATAATAATTGTTTACGTTCTACTTTTGCTTTGACACTTCAAGGAAGAGAATAAAATGAAAGTATAACGTTTAAGATTTTATTCTCTCAAAATTTGCCGTTTCTCAAAAAATGACTGCTGCAGACCGAACTGCAGAGGGTGCTTTCCAGTTAACGCAACATCGTTCCGCATAAGGCCGCAGTCATTGTACGTATGTACGTACATACATTGCAATCATTGCACGTGTAGAATGAATGTCGTTGCGGTCCCCGCGGGCGTCGGGATCGTTAAGTGGAACGCGCCTAGAATGTCCATTAAATACAGTAGACTCCCGTATAACGCGTCAGTGATATCGCGACTACTGTTTTCGTATAACACGATTCCTGATATACCGCGAAATTGAATTTTTATTCAATGAAATAAAAAAAGATGTTTTACATACATTAATAACATCTTTTTTTGAATCAACAGCGTATGTATGCCACTTATTTTTAAAATACTGTTCCACTTGATAAAACATAGAAAATAAAAGTTGGTATGGCGATTATCATTTCTAACACGGTATTATCACGCGTTATACGGATGTAATTAACAACGCATGTTGCTTGGAATAGACTTTCCAAGATTTTATAAGAAACCAGAGTTCCGGGGTTTTATTAGGTAATTATTTCGAAATATAGCTTATCAAGACTCTTAAACTTGCGAGTTTGAGTTCGAAGGATGTAGGAATTTAGAAGATGCTCTTAATTTAGACTTCGAGGGTATTCGGATAATGGTGTCCGACATTACCGTCAGACATTAGGTTTAAAGATAATTATTATCTAAGGAAAACAGATGTGAAAGGGTAACTTGTGTTTGACTGGAAAGTTCATGGAGAGAGAACTAGGATTTTGGACGTTGCACGCGACTGTAAGGATAGGTGCGCGAGGAAGTGGCGAATCGAAGAATTTAGAAGACTCCTGCACCGTACAAAATTTGGACAATGCTAACTTATGATTAAACTGACGATTAGAGAAGCGACGAGATCGGATTTGGTACATTGCACGAAAAAAAATTCTCGTAAAGCATGATTTCCTATAATCCGAATTCATACAACGCGTAACGTATTAACCGCGAGTCTCACTGGACGTGTATCTAATATACATTGTATGTACTTATCCATGAAGAAGAACCGCGCTTGAAAATCTACCATTTTTATGGTATATTCACTTGCAAGAAACATCATTACACAGAAATCTCGAAAGAGTATTTCCCGCTCGTAAGCTCGTACGTACCGCGATCCAGATATGTATACACAGTGTCTGTTCCTACTAAAAAGGTAAACTTACAGAGTTACGCTTAATTTCTATTTGAATACTTCTAAATCATTTTATCTTCTTTCGAGTTTCCTTCTCATTCACTTTTTCGCCGATCTGTCCAACGATCTATATTATTTACATATCATTCTCGGTTTCGCGATGCCGGCAATGACAATGGGATAAACTTGAAAGAGGGAATAACGGATAATGGAACAAGGGAGAATCCGTGCTCGTATAATAGAAATTAAACATGATTTTGGGGAATACGAGGTAACAATTTCACGGTGATAGACGGTGATAAACTTATGAAGGTCATTGGGTCAAGATCAGTTGCCGGCAACGTTATCGCATCTCGCGTGGGAGTCTCGGTACGTACAATGTTAACGCTGAGATTTACGAAGCGAATGATGTACGGTGTAATACGATTAGTACTGAATGAAAACAAGTGGAAAATATAGAGACTTACCACCCATGGCTGACAAGGAACTATGCGCTTCCTTATTAACGAAACAATTCCACAGACCCACCACTCGCTGGAACCCGTACAACTGACTTGACTGACTTGACTTGGCTGCTTGACTAACAAAAAACAGGGAAGACGTGCACACTTTGCAAAGGATGCGAGTATGAACGAACGTCCACGAGTGCGGATTTCTGCCTCCGAACGCACCGCGGCGCTCTCACACACGGATTTGCGATGATCCCTCCCATCATTCTCGATTGTAGCGCCTGTATCTTAATCGGATCGTGTATGAAATAATCGACCGGCGCGGTATTATTCGAACCCGTAGTTCGTTTTCATCTCAATTTGATTTGTGAACCATTTAGATTGCATGCTGGGCAGGGGGAGTTGCATGATTTCCCTAGAGTAGTTATCTATTTTTTAAAATTATAAAAATAGCTGCCAACCTACTATATAGTGTGCGGCAGGTGCACAGGTGGAGCTACTATGATCCTTCAGCAGTTAACATGGGATTTCCCGCACCTGCTCCGCAACTTGCATCGAGAATATGATTTGCTGCAGCGTCAACAGATTTATCTATACCGTACAAATGCGAAAAGGAGAAGTAATAATAAATACTTTAATTAATTTCATGGTATCCTACTTTACAAAATGATTGAATGTGCTTTTTGTCGACTATAACATCAACCTGACAAAAATATATACAGCGCGAATTAACAGATGCAAGGAATATAGAAGTAAACTGTTGCCTGCGTTACAGTAAAGTAAAACAAAATGCCAGATATATATATACAAAATACCACCGAAATATTTGGAGTTTTACATGTAATTATCTCTCGAACTATCCCAGATCCAGACCCAGCCGCGAGTACAAGATGCCCCTCTCGTAAGAAAGTGAATGCAGCTTTAAACATTTTTTTGAACTAACAGTTCGGTAATAACTGGATGTCAAATTTCATATTGGACATCCCGTATACAGAAGACTATTTTTTTCTAACGTAACTCAAAATAGAAGGTTCTAACAGAAGACAAGGTTTTAACGATTCTAACGGGATCGCAAAATGCCATTGAGAATGTATTGGCCGCATACATCCAATTCTGAAGATACTCCAAAAATGAAAGAAAATCATCTTTCATTTTATCAAAATTTTCATTTTTAACTCAGGAATTATAATTTCTTGTGTTCAGATCTTCGTACTCTCTCCGGGGCTGAAACATAATTGTAACGTTAAAATACTTTTGTGATATTTAACCGAGATGCAAAACCGAAAATAGATCATTACTTTTTTTTGATATTTCTTGGAATACGTCGTGCTCTTGTTTGTTTTCATTGGATCGTACTTTACTATGTCTTACGTGAGGTGTCATGGGAAACACCTCTGATGCACCTCCTGAATTTTCAAGAGACTCTTTTGCTGTAAAAATATTACTAAAATAAATATTGTATGTATTTTCACTAACCGTTTGCGCAATTCGGATTGTGTCAGACATATTTAAGTATAGTAAGTTGCGGTTCGAGTGTTTCAATAGAAATACATTTTGAATACATATACCATCGTCATAATTGCTGATTAATTTAAGTAATTTAATTAATTAATAGGAAAATGCAAAATACCCCTGGCGACTGTATTGCTGATTAATGCGAAATCCATCAAGAACATTTAACAATAAATGATCTATAAATGGGAATAAATCACGAGAAACTCGTAGAATAATAATCTTGCTATAACATATTCTACGCGTAATTCTCAAATCACTTTCGTTCATTATCCGTGTTGAACAAATTCTAAGTTTGCAATAAGCACTATCAACAAAAGTAACTTTCGTCTTTAGAAACAAATTATCATGCTACAGATTTACCTTCAAATTTGACGTTCCTTTTAGCGGACCCTTTTTTCTTATTACTACTGGCTTTTGTTAAACTTTTTTTTCTGATCCTCACAGGTGTTTTGTTTTCCTTCTGTGTCGGTTCATTCACAATTGCACTAACCCGTTTTGAACTTCTACCATTAGTTTTTGGTGTATCATTCGAGCTAACAATTCTGTTTCGCAGCACTCTTATACTTGTGTTCATTCCTTCAAAGTCTTTCTCTTCCTCCGAAGAAACTTCCTTTCGTAAACTTTCTTTGCGTACATGTAACTCTGGAGCGCTTGATGTTTCTCTGTGAGGTGTTGCATGTAAAACATTTATGATTGGGATTTTGACGTCGTTTTTAGGTAAAACATCCTGCCTTTTTGAACTTCTCCTACGTAACTGCGTCTTACTGTCTGCTGGTGATTCTTGCAAGAGTGGTGTGGAGTGTATTTTGAAAACTGTAGCATTGTTGGAATTCTGTATATCGAATAATTCTTTATCAGTATCATGTATATCCTCAGTTTCATCAAAGCTATCGTCATCAAAATTGAGTCTTCTTTCTACGTTAGTAGATACAATCTCTTCGGGGATATCAAAACTAAAACTATCTATTCGTGCCAGTGCGTTTGCTAAATCTATTTTTGTGCGAGTTTCCTCGTCAACAGGAACTTCATTCAATTCCACACGATCATTGAAATTAACCTTGTGCGTTGATTTTGTGCAAGATTCAGATTCTGTTATATCCTTTAATGGCTTCAGTATGCTTTTACCTGGTGTTTGATCGGAGTTAACGTACGATATTGTGTCGTCTAACTGTACGTCTGGTGTCTTGTATAGTTTGCTTATTTTCATTACGGTCAGAGGACTTCGTACTTTTTTACTTGTCTCGGATAATTGTACTTTCTGTAATAAACTCATTCTTGTGCTTTCTCTTTTCGCAAGTGTTGATTTCCAGTCACCAGAACCAATGGACTTGGATCTCTTAATTTTATACTTTGCCTTAGGACTATTTGCATTCTTCTCAAATTTCTCACTTATATTTGGTTCATTTATAATACTTGGTCTATCCATGATTTCCACAGTTTTTGCTTTTTGCACCACCTTCTTTTTATTTAACAAAAATGATCTGATCGAACTTGTTTTTGTAGGCACCACTTTCTTTTTCACAGTAATCTTTTTTTTAATAATAGGCTTAGTCAATTGAGGTTCCTCTATCCAATTTCGGGAGCGCAGATTTTCCAAATGATCGAATCGCGAATCGCAATTTTTTACTTCCATGTACGTTATATCCCAAAACCCTTGCAAGTCTGAACACGTTACTAACATTTCTCCTTTACCAGTCTCACAGTCTGAAACTAATGTGCGAAATCTTTCGAATTTCTTATTTATTAACAAACATGTTTGGCCGACAGCCTGATTAATTAAGTAATGTGCATCCTCAGTTAAATTAGATTCCAATTTTATTTCTTCCCATTTTTTACACAGTTCGTCTAGTCTCTTCCTCTCTCTGTTTAAAAGGAAATGGAAGTACTGAGCTGTACGTTCCTCATCCTCGACTGATATGTTTAGACTTGACATGACTGTATCTTTCGTTGGTACATCGTCAGTGGGGGAATGACCAAGACTAAAACCACGACGTATCTGTTGTTCTTTTCTAGCGCTACTTTTTCCACGGCTTGACACCACGTACGGTGAAAAGAAAGCTGGTTCGTTTGGAGACTTGTCCTGCGTATCGAATATTCCAGATGCATTATTGCTCGAAGATGGTGGCTTCGAAACACTTTCATTCAGCACAGAATTATTTTTAACTTCTATCTCATTTTTACTTGAATTAACTCTGTCTTCTTTGGTGAATGATAGTCTTAGTGAAACGGTCTCTATTGAGCTGTCTGCCTTATTGTTATCCCCATTGGTCTTACTAACATTAAATGATGATGCACTTTCCTTAGAATTATTGTGTTCACGCTCAATTTCCATGTGATCACTTCTTCTTTCTAGCGTTATATCCTTTTCAGGAGATATAGCTGGTTCATTTATTTCATCGAATACCCTTTGCACAGGTATCCGACCAAACATTAACAGCTTGGATGAGTCAGCTGTCGCAGAATGATCACCAGGAACAGGCAACTTCTCTGCGTTTTTCACAATCTTTCGTTCCTTGCCTGTTTTCAGGTTTTTCACAATCTCTCGTTCCTTGCCTGTTTTTAAGGATTCAGTCCTGCCTTTTTCAGTCATTGCTTTAGCCATAAGACGTTTCTCAGTGGCTTTAGTGATCCTTTTTGGATTATTTTGCTTTTTTGGAGCTGCTTTTGGAGCTGAGCTAACTATACCATTACTTATTGGAGGACACTCTTTGTGACAAACTACTCCAACTTTGAAGGGTGGCTTTTCCTTCATCTTTTCCATTTTTTTGCGCATATCCCGCTCTGCTTTCCATTTCTGTAATCTTGTTTGCCGACTTTCCTTTGCAGACACCATTTTACTTCCTGGAATTAGAAAATGTAATGATTTTATAATTGATAACATTTAGCTTGAAGATTAATCCTTTAATAGGGTAATCAACAAACAAGGTCTTGTCTTGGGCCAAATACATATAATTATGAGAAAAGGTTTGGTAGTGTGCTAGACGGATCACTGGTGACCGACAGCACCTTGGTTAGTTAAAATCAAGGCCTCTTGTGGAAATCATGGAATATCAAACGTGGCATCCGTGCTAACAATAGCCACGTGAAATAACTTTTTATTCGTTGGTTTTAGAACAAAACGTTTCATACAAAACACATGCTACATGGAGCGTATTGTACAGCAGGATTTTACTTTTTCGTATATCTGAGAATATATATGAAACATCTTTTTCCAAAACCAGTAAATAAAGTTATTTTGGATGGCAATTGTTATCGACTCACCCTGTATAAAAACATAACTAAATTATATGAACATTAAGAAGTTTTTTTTACTTTAAAAACAGGAACTATCTGTAGAAGTTTGCAAAACAGACATGAGTTAGCACAAGAAATTATGATCTGTGTTATCGAAGACTAATTGCAATCGTCACATTTCTAATTGATAGATATGCGTAGAACTTTCGTTGTATTCTAAACGTATAACAATTACGCGCTTTGAATTGACGTTATAGCGTTCGGCAAGTATTGGCAACGAAATTGTGGAACGTTGGACTTCATGGTACGGTTATGCTTCGCACCAGGAACGGTGCATGATTCTAATTAAGCTAAACAAAAATGTTCAATTAAACTCACCTTTGTCTATCGGTGTATTCGTCGACGATTCGGTTATATTTCTCATTTTGTCCAAAGTTTGTGCTCGGTCTTTCTTACGTGTTTGTTGTTGCTCATCGACACGTATCAGTCGGCCTTCCGTTACACTTCCAAAACCGAATTTTATTTCTTTATACTTGCGCTTGAAATCTGCCATTTCGTTGCGCTTTAACGAAATTTTTAACGATCACAATGCGATTAAATTGGGTCTGAATCAAACCGTTCAACGGCCGCCAGCTCATACAAGTGGTCCCAGACGAGGGAAGCTGATGGAAACAGTCAGAAACAAAATATGTTTGAATTCGATACGTTGTAAATCCAACAAGGGCTAACTTCACGAGGCTTTTTGAATACGCAATGCGCATTTGCACGTGACGGTGTCGCGTGTAGAAAACAATTAATTTAGGATACATTTGATTATAAATATATGGAATACATTTCTTAGATAAAGTAGTATTATTCAATTTACACAATAGGACCCCGATTAACTGGATCGCGATTACTTATAGTTGCTTGTAGTCTCGGTCAACCGTGTTCGGTGCAATCTTCTCACTGTGAAGTGCACGATCGCTTACGATTAGGCGGGAATTGTTAGGAACCATCGGTGTTGGAATTGCAGCTTTGATTCGTAACGTTGCGCATATCGAGTGAGTATAGATTGTGCATATAAATCTGTCGATACAAGTGGTATTTCAAATTAGACACATTCCTGATCGAAAATACATTTCTTTGGAGTACTATCGTGTGTTGAGGGAATTGTGCTTGCTTCGGGAACAAGTTGTACGCACTTCACACCAATCAGAACGCGAACGCGACAACTTCAACCGGTTGATTCAAATATCAAGTACCATTAAATATAACTATGCTTTACGACGATCCGACCAGTTTTAATAAACGAACCGCAGTAATATTGCATGGTTTGGGAGCGTCTGAATTGATTCCTGAATTTAAGAAGAGAAATATATCTAGTCAGATGTTGCACGAGTTAGACAATCTGGACTGGATAAAATTAGGTTAGTGATAATTTGTTGTCGTGCGCATTGTGTAGGAAAAAGCCGGTTAACATAATTTTTGTTTTAATGAAGCGTTGTGTCTAAACCAACGTAATAATTGATAAACAATTTTTAAGCTTAAAAATTTGAATTGTACATTTTTATCATACATATTTATCAAGATTCCAATGTCATTGATGTTTCCTTTTTTAAAGACACGAGCCATTTTCGTTACGATTTTACAATTGCTATTGCACTTTTTAAAAAATTAATCTTTTTATGCGGATTGGAAACGTGAAGACTACTTCTCACGTACTTGTGCTTGACCTGAGATAAGACCTTGTCTGTTGATAAGTTGTCTTGTGCAGACTTCTTATTAGTTGAAGGTCTGCCAGAACTTTTACGCTGCGCAGGCATAAAAAAATTCTTTTACAGTCCGAGGACCTTTCCTCGTTTGTTGCAAATAAGAGACATAGTTAATCCAATTTTAGCTAAAAATATTTTAATCATATCAATTAATTACTTGTTAAAAACATTTTAATACAGGTGCCTCACCAGACAAAGTAGAAGAAATATGCAAATTGTTAAAGCTTTCACACAAGAGCCGTGCAAAAGCGAAAACAGAAGTTAAGGATAGGTATGATATTTAAATATAATGGTACGTGTACTATAAGCTAATGGAAAGTCAGCAAGGTTGTTGATTTCATAACAACTATTCCTTCTTGCATCTCATGTTGGCCAAGCTACAATAATTACAATGTACTTCGTACTCCTATATTGGCGTTGGCAGTTTCTTTTTGACAAGTAACACAAGGAAAGTGATTTTATATTTATATTTGAAATATCAAGTTAAATAATAAATATATAGTGTTTTGGTTTCACTTTGGAAAAGGTTTATATTATATCAGCGTTGTATTATAGATTGTATCGATATTACTGAGTTATGACGGAACATGGAAACAAAGAAAGATAGACAAAGCTGAAACAGGGAATCACCTTTTTTTTAAGTTGTTTAAAAAGCGATCGATTTCCTTAAAGCTGAAAGCAACGCTGTATTTTGTGATGTTTATTTCTCAAAATATGGTTAAGGGATCATAATATGTCTGCTGAAAGTTTGACGAATTTTTTTGTTTTCGGCTCCATTTTCGTTCACAACTATACATACATTTATTACCCTTTCAGAATGACTGATTATTTTGGTTTAATTAATCAGGGGAAACGACAGTTGTCTCTGATTCAAGCGTACCTATCGTATACCCGATTGAGGCTAGATAATAAAAGGCGCATCAATTATTTTGTCTCACCAGATAAATGTTTATCGACCTCCAAAGTGCTGGTTGTCTCGGTCAAAGCGGTTTGCAACGAAATCAAAGATCTGGAGAGTGATATTCGCCAGTTGGAAACGCTGATCTGGGGAGTACGTATTCGTGTCAAGGAATTTTTCAATTAAGCATTTTTTATATCGCGCTCGCTTTTTATCGAAGATCTATCGGCGCGGTCCATACACAGCATACAGATGCTTAAACCTACAATAATGTATAATTATGAATCTTTTTAAAATTGTGTGTTTGCAGACAACAAATAATCCGAAGCGTTTTTGCTATTTCTACGCTATTATTGGTGGAATGGGGCTGGCAGGTATTATCTTATTGCGAAGTTATTTATTTCGATAAATACGCGTTATGTATATCACAAACAATTCAATAAATTTATCATTATCTATACTTTGTAAATATTTGGTATTTTTACGAGCCGGGAAAGGGGGTGAGAGGGCTGAGAGGTAAATTGATATTAATAACAATTAAAAATTAAAAACGTCGAGGGAAATTGAATAATAAAAGAGCAGAAAAAAGATCAGAAAGGCGGTGGGTGAGGACGGCGTGAGAAAAAATCGGAGGGAGGTGGGCAAAATAACCACGCAGAACATAAATGCTGGGTACTGGCGTGTAACACGCGTGCATATTACGTAACACACAACACGATGCACCAATAGACTAATTACAAAAAAATTCTGTAGACGGTTATTCGGTGAATATTAATGCTGGGCCGAATAACAAACCGAGTTCCTCGGCAGAGTACTCGTCCTGCATAAACGGCTCTTTATTTCCGAGCAGAATGCAAACCCTGAAAAATGGGAGGCGTGGAAATGAATTGATCTTGAAATAGACTGTTACCTGATGCAGATGTAATAAATAATGCGTGCCACATTACAACCGTTTATTGAGTTTCTTGTAATATTTCGTATAATGGTGTAACAGAGTAGAATTTCTTACAATCTCCATACATTGACGCATCTTTCTCACGTTGACATCATATGAAGAAAAACAATGTCGGATCATCGGCGTATTCTTCAGCCTCTGTGCTTCTTCCACGAAACTTTCGCAAAACAGTTTTGATATTCCGCCTTATACAACGACCGAAGCTTGTACTCGACATATTGACATAGTAATTGATTAGGCAAAACACAAGAGATCGAAATAATTTAGTATCCTGCTAATTCGGCGAACGTGGAGTCCATTTCATCAGCCAGCGACTTGTATCTGTCCTTGTTGATGCCCAGTTCATCTGAAAAGTTGATAAAATATTGTTTTTAAAACTGTTTATATGATCTCTCATGATTTTTTTTAGTCCATCGACTCTAGATACTAGATATTGTTTTCTAACTGGTAAAAATGGTTACCCCTGTTACTAATAGCCTGTATTTTCTACTTTCCATTTATGCATTTGGTTGGTAAGTAAATTCACTATATAATAATATTACAATTATTATTATTACGGTCCTTACGTAGGCCTTGTAATTTTTTTTGTAAGCGTCGGGCTACTTATAATTATTGTTTATAGTACACTAGATCCATCGTGCCTGAACCTAAGTACATCGTCATAACATAAATGTTTTGCACATAAATGTGCAAAAAATGAATCAAAAAGTGAAAATGAGAGTAAATTAACTCTGTGCAAAAAAATTACACGAATGGATTGATTGTTATTATTCATACCATCATCAGTATTAATTTAATAAAACTAGTTTATGTTGCTGAGATTAAAAGTGAAACTGGTAAAAAGGTGACCTCCAGTTAATGGCATAATTCCTGCAAAATTCAAAACTGGCACGTATCAAAAACGATAATTGGACACGGGAGGGCCCTTATTTGCTACCAAATTTTATCATTAAGTATAAAGAGTCTTTCAATTTTTCTGATTTTCAATTTATCAGACAAACGCGTGTCAGTGCACTACTACTACGTTTTAATCGACATAAATTACGAGTTTCAGATTAATACGAGTATTGAAGTCACTGTTTTTTGTTATGGGAAACAAAGTTAACCCTATAGAAAAGAAATCACGTGGAATCCACCAGCACCGGCAATACAGCATTCCTCCTAAACAAACAGCACACGGATTTTCAAAATTTTTAAAATTCGGTATCGTAAATTGTGGTGTACCTCAGTGTGCTCGTATATGACAAAAGTATGCACAAAAAGCACATTTACGAGTGTGTGGAAAGAAGCAAACGTTAAATGAAAGCATTTTCCTGACGACGAAGAAACATACACATTCAATCGTCCATACCCAGAAAAAGTACTTTTCAACCCAACAAAGTTTTTAGTTTGCACGTAACGAATAAAACATATTGTCGATTGCACCAGAATTCTAGTACCATTAAATACTATATAAGTATTTACTTTGTATTACAATTATATTACAATTAATATAGATGTTTAATTATATAGATATTCAGGAAATATTTTAATCGAAATATTAGATATTCTAAATAGTATCAAAGTATCAGATATTTACTTTTTCAAAGCAGGACAGTGATTTGTGACTTATGTATCATTCCTCGTTGATTAGTATTATTTTGTTCGAAGCATGCAACAATCGTGTGGTGTGATATACCTTTGCACGGGGTATGGCAAACAATTTTGCGAGGGGTAGGTAAAAGTACCTGAAGTACGACGGTCCACATAAAGATGCGAAGCTTGTTTATTCTGTTAAGCGCCTCATGTGCGTGTGTATGCTTGTACGCGTATATTAATCAACAATGCTCAACTTAAACGGAAAAAGCTATTTAATATTTCCATAGAAAACCTAAGCATAGCCGTTTGCAAACCGGACAATTTGAGACAAATTTTTTCAAATGCCATTGTTACGTGGCGTCAAAGTAAACGGAAAATTAAGTGAATTAAATAAAGGGGTTGTCCATGTATAATGCAAATCTGTTTGTTAATTCGACGTAAGCATAAATATATTGCGAGAATGCGGAAAATATGATTATACGTGTATTCTACAAAACAACATTTATGAGTTTTACTTCGGAAACGCGAGTGGAAGTAAAAAGAGTTTGTCTAATTTTGAGAAACACTGAAGCAAAGAAGAAAAGAAAAGGAGAGCTCTTTGTAGAACGAAAAAGATAACGAAAGAAAGAAAAGCTTTCAGCGAAAAAGGGTAATGAGTAAATTTCGAGCGCGTGTGAGTGATTTTTTTTTAGTAGCCAGAAAGCTCAGCGAATGTCTTGTCCAATTCTTCACAAATTGTTTTGCGTTTATCCTTCTGTTGGTGTAACACGTCTGCAAAGAAAATTGATTGTGTTGCATATTGAGCTATTGTTCGTTATCGCTATAATTTATAGCGAACTGTACTATCTCTCGCATTTTCTGTAAACATAAAACTGTTATCGCCCACCGAAATCATTCCGTTGCAAAAACTTTCGGAGCAAATAAAGTTTTTGAGATATCGTTTATTAAGATCTTTTTTTTAAACGCAAGTAGAATTTGTACGCTAAAAAAGTTAAAGATAAAGGATCGTTAAAAAACGATTTCAAAGATAAAGCACTGATTATAGTGCTTTGATTGTAATTTTAAAAAAATACGGCGAATCTATAAATTATTATTTCGTGACTACTTTTAGTAACATACAAATTTATAGAAGTTCAAAAAAACTTTCGCAAGGGCGACCCCAAAAACAGCATCTGTTCAAAAATTTTTTATGCGAAGACTCCGTTGGCTATTAACATCAAAATACTTACATCACAAAATTGTCGATATTTTTACTATGTACTTGCAGTATTATTGATGCAATGAATTTACTAGAATATTTCTGATATCGTTCATTGTTGGTAAAGTAATCGCGATTCTTTCATGGTATGAAAGTCAAATGCCAAATTATGACGTTGCTAAGTAAGTTTAATTTGGAATAGTCTAAAGATATTCTATGATACTAGAATTAAAAAAAAACGGTACTTAGTAAAAGTTTTCATTTTAACTCCTGGCCATCGTAATAATATTCGAAAATTGTAGAGCGGTGCAATTTCGAAGCGAACAGATACACTAAACTCACCTTCAAGCCTGTCAACTTCCTTTTGAAGTTTCTTCACAGTTTTCTCAGCGAATTCAGCACGGGCTTCCGCCTCCTTTAGTTTCACTGTCAAAGTTTTCAATTGGCGCTTGAATTCTTCGACTCGTTGGTTGGCCTAATAAGAAAATGTAATATAATGCTGCGCATTTTTAAATATATTTAAAAATGTGGTAAAATTATCGAAAATGTGCCCGCCCCAATTCTGATGGGGCTTACCCCGTTGGACATATTTTGAATTGCTAAATATCCGTTTTTAGAAATGTATAGTTTCCAAGATATCAGTTAAAGTTGACGAATTGATACATTAGGGTACCGCCATATTGCGCCCACGATGACGAAGATGTGACTTAAAGTTGATCAAGTTGCCCAAATAGCTAAAGGTCCCGAATCTATTCTACCCAAATTGTCCCCAACCTGAAATATGCCCGATTCGATATGCCGCTTGCAATTTATGCGTCCAAACAGGACACTACCGAGAGAACAGACAGTGTGATAAGCTTAGTGATTCGTACCGTGGGCACAATATAGAGGTGCCCCAACTTTTTATTTCGTCGACTTTAAACCCTTAAATCTCTGAAATTAATAGAGCGCAGACTTTTACATGCAGATCCCTGTTCAACCGCTTAAAATACACCAGATACAGTAAGTCCTATAAAGATTAGGGTGAACGCACTTATCCGATAGTTTTACCGAAAATATTAAACTAATAGAACGTGAACTTACTTTTTCTTCAGAGACTTCCAAAGATTTCAAGCTGTTACCGACGACTTTAAGTTCCTCTTCCAACTCCATGATCTTGCTGAGAAATTAGAATCCCGTTTATCAAAAATGCTCTTCGTGAAATAAATATTCCAAGTTTCGTTAACGTACATCTTTAAAGTTCTCTCGGTAATAAAAAAAAGAACTTACGCTTCACCGGATTTTACTCGATCTTCAGCTACTTCCAGCTCGTCTTCAACGAAGGCCAGCTTTCGCGATACTTCGTCGGACTTTCCGTCCGCGTCTTCAGCGAGCAGACGTGCCTCCTTCAGTTGGTTCGTCAGCTGGTCCATCCTTTCCTCGTCTTGCTGTGCACGGTTCTCCAATACTTTGCACATACTAGAAGCATAATTAAGAAATTTCTTATTATACGAAACACTTATTTACTGTGTTAGACTTGGAACAGTGAGCAGAATAATGGACGGCCGGATAATCGGGGTTGTATTGTGATTTCCATATTCCAGTGATAGAGTGACTATAGCGTGGAATATTTAACTGAAGCCTGTGTCCAGAGAAAATGACTAAATCGATTTGTTGGCATATTCTGCTTGAATTCTTAACACTAGGTTTAGGGGCGTGACTACGAGCATTTGTGAGAGCACCCGTCAAATTGACGGGTAACGGAAAAAGGCATTTCTTTTTTAAACCGATTTATTAAAATTAAGTCTGAATTAATTTACGATGCAAAATAGTTCAAATTAATGCTATGGTTTTTGGGATATTTCATATAAAAATTTGAAATCCGTTAAATTATCGGGTCCCGTGAACCTAGTGTTAATAACCATGTTCTCACGATATTAAACGTCAATCGTTACTATTAAAGTTGTAAATAAACAATCAAATTTTTACCGGCTGGACTCGTCAGCAGCCTGGGAGGCTTCGGCAAGCTTGGCAGTGGCAGTGTTGAGTCGCTCTTCGGATCTTTCCAAGTCTTCTTCAATAAGTTGTACCTTTCGGTTCAGCGCGGCTACCTCAGATTCGGCCTAAGGGAATTCAACGCGAACGATATATACAAATACTTGATGCATAGCTGAACAGATTCTCGTAAACCATTGTGAGTGATGAGTCACTTTTCAAGAATCATCAATTTCCCCATGAAACTTTATATAATACTCCAAATAACAGTGAGTCATCGATTTCGTAATGAAACCGAATACTTTCGATGTAACATCTAAAATAAAACCTGTCGCCGAAAAACAGTCTGGGAGGCGATGCAAAATGAATTTGGGGGGAAGGGAATTTTGCGTTCGTGTTCCAAAAAAAAAAAAAAAGATTCTTAATCGAGACTCACGTTGGTAAGGGATTTCTCGCGTTCCTCCAGATCCTTGTTAGCCTGTTCCAGGTTTTGCTTGTTTGTCTGTAGGTCACCCTCCACCTGGATAAGTTTCTTTTGCAAATCGTTCACCTCCTCGTTGACTTTGTCCGCGCGCATATTCGCCTCCTTCGCCTGACCCTCGCAGGCATCGGCTTTATCCTGCGCGTTGTCCTTCTCAAGCTTCATCGCTTGCATCTTCTTCTTGATCGCGTCCATGGTGGAGTCCTTCTTCTGACTACTTTTCTTAGGAAACTATGGAGCTTTCTGGAATATCCCAATTTCCTTCGTTTTAACGGTCGATCGTTATTTAAAAAGCATTAAAAATGCAAAGATACAGGCTAATTGTAAGTATACAAGTTTAGCTATAAAGGTTACCACTCATTTGCTAATTTTTATACAGAAATTTTGTACTCGACTCATATTTTTGTATTTTTAATGCTTTTCATATTTATATATTTCACTTTACTCATATAAATATTTTAAACCTTAAACTACACAGTTGTTTAAAAAAACGATCTAATTTTGTGGACATTGTTGAAAATATACTTTCTTCTAGTGTTCCCGACTAAAGTGTATCGTGGCGATAAAAAGTGAATCGATATTATGTATGCACGATGTACAACTAGAGTGATCTGTGTAACAGCTGCAAGAATGACAAACTACTGAATTAGCCTGCTCTAATGGACAGTCGAGCACGTCCGAAATAAACCTTTTAAAATTTATGATATTTCTAATGTACAAGATGAGAGACTGGCAGGACGGGAGGGATGAAAAGGAGGAAGGAGGGAAATCCGAAAAAATCAAGAGATCAGAAAGATGAGAGCGGTTGTGAGGGATATGACGTTCACAAAGAGCGAGAATGTGTGAGGGAAGGCGGGAGAAAGCAAATTGACCACAGGGAGCATAAAAGTCAACATTTAATGCAGCGTTGTAGAGACGGGGAAGGAGATCGCGACGTTTCTTGAAGGGAATTCGTACTCCTTATATCTTTACGTGAGACTATATGCACCCATGCGTGATGGCAAAATTTTTATTTTGTGCGAAGTCCTTGACCTCTCCTACCAACACCGGTCTCTATATGCAAAATAAGGTTCAGTGCAATTTTGTTAGTGCGAAGTGCATGATCGGTTAATCGGAGACCAGTCGGATTTCAGGTTTTGTTTGAGATCTTATACATGCCAGTAGTTTTATTTATGAAGTCATAAGTTTTTTCTTGAGAAAAGCTTAAATTCCTCGCTTCTGACGTTACACATGGCATACTTGAGAAAAACAGTTGTAAGGGAGAGGCATATTGTTTGTGTAATAAGTAACAGATCGAATAAACACACATTTTTTTACGGTTTATTTAATTTTGGTATGGGTGATGTACGTATTGTTATCATATTATTTTTGCAATTATATGTATCGTTATTAGATGGATAATCTTTATGTAAATGGATCCATTGGATACGCTTTAGCCAGATAATTGTTATGTAATACTGGGATGACGGTAATGGAATTAAAATTAGCCCTGGAGTAGTAGTTTCGTTGTTACACTTCGTTTTTACGGTTTGTTTTATGACTTGTTCTTATTTGTCTTAGAAAATGTTAGTAGATCAGTTTTGAGGCAAATCGGCTGTCAGTAGGAATTTTCTTCGTCTGACAAGCCTACTCATATTTTTACTTTTGTGCTGTTTCTTTAATATGAAACATTAAAATTGTTTCACAGACATACTCAATCAACTTCGAACCTGATTCATGTTCAGCAAAAGGTTTTGCAATCTGTTTTGTTACTCATGCTTTTCCCTCTTTGCTTTGAAAAAAAAATAATATAAAATAATTCCCGTAGAACGATTACCTTCGCGCTTCTTACAATTTTTTCTCAAAATATTGTGGAGACACTTTTCATCCCGCTCATTCACGTGTACAAAATTTAATTCGCTCTTGTTCAATGAATAATACGAAAACTAAACCGAATTAAACTCCGTCAGAAAACTATCGGAAAACTCAAATTGATCAGTAAATCTACAAACTGCGACAGCTTATTAACAAATCCCGAATTCTACAAAACGGTAATCTAACAAATTCCCCTTTACCGATGTCTCAATGGAACCTGACAACAAGACGTACATATCTAAGCATCCTGTCATCCCCAAAAACGTACGTGTTCATGGATCAAGTATCGCCGTCGCGTATTTCTACGATCCATCGAAAGTTTTGCGAGGCATAATTCGGTGTATGATACCGAGGCAAGCTGGCCGCCTGAGCCACGAAGAGAAGCACATCGAGGTATCTACGGAAATAGCATCCATAGGCAGACTCTATAAATATGCGCGGAACGAGGAGGACGGTGCGGCGGGCAGCGTCTCTGAGGCCACGGTGAGGCCAAAATGTACGAGCGTAACCCAGAAGAGCGGGCTTTACTTGGCCGCCACCGTCGACCGACATTCGATCTAACTGGCGTTTATTAATAGTATTTACGAAACTTTGGATTAAGATCTCGCAATACCACGGTTAACATTTTGCAGATTCTGCCGATGCCTTTGGTTGTAGATACAAAATGTTTCTCACTCTCTCGGGTACCATACAATTGCTCATTTTTCTTGGGACTACTGATTATTTGTTAGGGAATTAACTTGATTGCAGCATGACCACGATTTTATTGATTATGGTATTTCCTAGCGAAGTTTTTATTTTGTGTGCAAATTTGTAGTGGATATTAGATGTTAGAATGTTTATGAATGTTGATGCTTGGGAACGTCAAAATAATCGCGATAATTGTATATTTGTTAACCGAGTCTTTGGGTGCAGAAGAAACGTTTGCAATAGGTCGATTACATGGCATATCGATTTGATTTTGAGATGTGTTGTAGAGAGGAATTTGATAAGCAACCCGAATTTTAAAAATATTTTCTGTTTCGACTTTCGAATTGTTACAGGCCTTTGGGAAATCGAGATATCTTTACTTGAAACATTTCTAACCGTGAATCAGTGTGACGCAGAGCCATTTGATTTCTGTTAGTTAAAGTCAGAAAAGATGGTAGTTTAACGAGAATTTTTGATACTGATGTAAAAGTTTACTGAAGAGCGAATATTTCATATAAACAATGAGAATTATGAAAAAATTAAGTGACCGCAAGAAAGATCATGTTGGAACACGAAATAGTTTTCGCATGATCGAAGAAAATGTGTTACCATTACTACTTTGAAATTACTCATTTTGCCAGCGAGAACGCGGAATTGGGAGTGGGAGGTCAGAATTCAGGGCCGTGTCGCTTCAGAAACTAGTCGTTACCCAGGGTATCTATGCCATGAATCAGTTCGATGGCACATATTCTGTTGAAAACACACGAAGGTGAGCGACGAGAACGCTGAAGAGACTCAGAAGTGTGCCCGAATGATGCAGATGACTGCTGGATGCATAATATTGTGGAAACCTCGTATTTGTTCATAAACATAATTATTGAAAAAAGTACGCCTACAGGTCGATTGCTTTTACTACAAGATTATTTCTTAAACACTTTTTCTTAAACAAACTAAAAAAAAAAAAAATTGTCACACGGTAAACCGACCCGCGATTAGATATGTTTGAAGAAAAAATGTTTTGATGTTTCAAAGCCTCCGTAACACTTCGAAAGCTGAAATAAAAATTCAATAAAAAATTTGGATATCTCACTCCCTTCTACAACATATCTCAAAAACAGGAGATTGTAAGTGTTCGATTTGGCATAAAATCAATCAATATTATTTACAATGATTCAAAGATGGGGCCATTAATCAAAGCTACGCAAAGTGTAATATCACTTTTCCTTGCCTTGTATTTTAAGACAGTTTAGTAGTAACCTCTTCAATTATGAAGTGGATGAAGATTGTTAGTAACGTAATCGGTTTCGGATTTCGGGGGTGTACTAATATCGGGTGAGTCAATTTATCCAATCGATTCACGAAGAAGACTTTGCCGTTTGGTTATTCACGAGGAGCCAAAATGACATGGGAACACGTACTTCCTTCGACGTCACCAAACTAATGGGTTCCTATACATTATCGAATCTATCCCTTTTTCAACGAATCGACGAAGAGGTGGATTGTTCGTAAGACAGTGTTGTTCGTCGACGTTTATAGCGATTAAGCGATTAAGCGATTAAACAAACACTGTAATTGTTTAATGAAAAGCTCGTTAACCCAGTAAAGGCCACTGTTATTTATAAACAGCGATATAAAACTATTTTTCAAAATATATTTAGTGAAGTGTGTGAAATTATCTTCTATGGAATCATTTAAATTGAAAAACTATAGCAATCGGAACTCTAATGGGTTAACGTCATCTGACATTAAAAAAGCTACTTACGGCATTGCTTTATGTTAAGCCCAAAGCAAATTTTTTTTGACGTGTTAGCGTGGCAATGCTATTATTAATTCGCAGCAAATAAAACAGCGTTTTTAGTCCTCGATGATGTTGGTCTCCCTGGAAGAATGCAAATTAAGATTTTTTTCTATTGTCAGCTGTTAGATAGGCAAAAATGTTACTGGGGAAAAAATCGTTTTTCGAAGAAGTTGTTCTATTTCGAAGCAGCAGTAGGATAATAAAATAAATTAAACAATAATGCAAATAAAATAACGTTATTCTTAACAAGCCACACTAGAAGTTTCTACAATAGATAGATATGCGGGAGCAATTCAGGCAACTAATTCTGTAAGTTGGTCAACAATTTTTTATTTATTTTGACGCATATGGGCTCCTTTTGTTACGCGCATTACCAAAGAATTGTGTTTACATTTAATATGAAAAAACATGTTTGATGGGTGATCGACAACCTCAATGTTTATTGTAACAATTCCTTAGAAGAATGCAGGTCAAAATACGCATTATTTCAGTAGTTGTTCGAGAATATTATATGTTTTAACTTTAAACATACTGAATGAATAAATATAACGTAATATTAACCGAAATTTGGACAGAGTTATTTATTTAATAAGTGTAGCAAAGTGAGCCTGTATACGTCAAAATTAAACAAAATAATTTGATGTAATCACCCTAATACACCTGCGTGCAATTGAACAAACGGTTTTATGAAGGTAAAGCTCCAGTTTTGAAGTATGGCTTCAGTTTTATTCGACATTATTGTGTCGGGTTTGTGACGATTTATGACCTTGATGATTCGGTTTAGTTTTTTACTGGGCGAACCCACAGTTTGTGTCGAAAAATAGGAAATTTCAACATTTTTTTTTTCGAATAACTACCCATTGATGCGAAGTGGTACAGTTTTTATGAATATTTCAAGATTATGCACCAATACAGCATCTTATGAATTTTTATAATATGTATTGGAAATTTGGCGGAAAAATCGTACATGCTTTACACACGTTGTATTTTTTTCAACGCGGTCTGAACCTCCGTTCGTTCGTAAATATTGTGCCAAATTGAACACCTGGAGTTGCTTTCATTTTTTTACAATCGAATATCAAAAAAATGTTTCAATATTTACCACCGCCTACTCCTCTTAAACCACTTTTACTCTATGCGTATGAAAAAATACAATATAATAATAGAAATATAGAAAATATGGTATATATTTTTTTTAAATTGTTCGTAATGTTGAGATATCGATAAAAGTACATGTAAACTTGCACATTGATGATATGGGTCTCAATTGCCAATTTTTTGGCTCTCATCCCTTAAACAAACTGGAATGATTTCTTACGAAATTATTTGCTATCCCGTTTCACGGTGTCAACGTTAGCGGATGAAAATAGAATGCGAACGAAATAGTTCTGTTGCTGGTAACAAGTTTATTTTTGCCACAAACTGGAGCACAATATATCTATGATTCTTCATACATGGACGTCATTACAGTTAAACATTGACTGCATCATTTAAACCATTAATTATATTATAATTTCATTCAACGATACTTTCATGCTGGAATATATACCATGAAAATTAACCTAGAAGTAGTTGCACAGGGTGTAATTTGAGAACTTTTTCATAATCTAGAAAATATCATTCAATATCATATGTTGTTATATTCATATTTATTATAAAACACCAGGATTTTTTCCGGTGTAAATAAAAAAATTCGATTTTTCAACAATTTACGATTAAGTCAAAATTCGATTCAAAATTCGTCTCGAAACTGACATTTGGCAAGAATTATGAATTAGTTTTGTTTTTTTCTTCTTATAAAACAAAAATATTTAAAGTTGTAGTCCGTATAAAACAAGAATTAATAAATTATATATAGTGCATTAGTCTTAACAATCAATCGGAGTCCCAAATGCGGTGCAGATTAAATCCCGCGCAACTACTTCCATTAAAAAAAAAAAAAAAAACAAATCGCTCTCCTACTTCAGAGTTAATAATCTAAGCGGTGTTATGTGATTAATACTACTTACAAGCGATGTTCAAAGTTCTTTTTTGTGAAATCTTTAAATCAAAACCTCCTTGAAGCCAAAGCTGGTCATGCCTCTCTAAATATAGCACGTCTTAGCGATGAACCAAAGCCAAAGATTTCTGTCATAAAACTTGCTCATAATTGAAGCGTGTTAGTTGGCGAAGTAGCTCCTAGCGGTTCCATTAGTAATTCTGTGCCATCCTCGTCACGAGCTTTCTACATTCGAAAATTTCGAACAGGAGTGATCCATTGAAAAATCTTCCTCGACATCCTCTTCCCGATTCAATGAAATTATCGAAAAACCACCGCGTTTCTCGGTTATCCGTCGGGTCGAACGATACGACACGAGGGTCTTTCTATTCGAACGGAGAGAATTTTCTTTTGCGGTATCCAGAACTCTTCCCGCTACGAATCCACGATGAGCAATTTTCACGCACTCCGTCTCCCACACCCTTCCTCCTTTTTCTTTTCTTTTTTTTTTTTTGGTTTCTTCACACTCGCGTATATACATTCTCCGGATCGTCGTCGTAGATCCAGCGATCGACGATGATTTTACGGCGAACGGCATCGACGAGACGAAGAGAATCGAGCACCGAGCGAGAGAACTGTTTGATCGTCGTTCACTTACCTAACCCGAACGAGCGGAGCGGCGCGAGTCGAGTGTCTCAGGGTGCGTTAGAAAGCTCCGGCGGTGAGAAACGAGTGAAGACGGCACCAACCTCGAAGGAAGCTAAAGGTGGGGAGACCAAAAATGGACCGTCTCGGAAAGTTCCACGGGGGGTGGGGCCGAAACGTCTATTTTCTGCTTGCGTCTCGTCGGAAATTTCTCTCACCTTCCAATGAGAAAATACTGCTGGAGGATACCATCCCTCCAGAATTGCAGAACGCATTAGGTTTTGTAATGTAATACACGGACAAACCGTATCGTTCTTCCTTCCTGTTTTGTATGTACGTACTTGTTAAAGTACTCTTCATTTGAATTCAGAGCTTGAGGATTCTAGATGTAAGATACAAAGTTGTATTGGCTTGTGGCAAGACCTTGTCCCTCGATTAGTCACTGTAGTGGGATGCAGTTTTAAATGTTTATTTCACTAATTTAATCCTAACGAAAAGTTTAAAATTGTGCAAAGAAGCACCATGTACATGGAAGTATTTTTTAACAATTTTCTAAGTTCATACATGTTTAAGTAAAGATATGTGCAGTTTTTACCGCAAGATCCAGTTATGCAAACAAAGCTATAAACAAACAATTTGTGTTACCAATGTTTAAAAAAAAAAACTGAAGTTTATGCTTAGTTGCTGCTTCTTCATATCTTATTTTTCAAGTTTTTTAATTTAAACTTGATGAAATTGAAATTGACGCTTAAACTTAACGATTGACGCGCTGAACACTTTTGGATGCACACTATTTATGTATCGAAATACGTTGTCACTAAAAACGACTGTGCCGCTGTAAATGTTACAGATTTCCGATAAAAACAATATTTGTCGAAAAAGGTTGTTCAAACAATTGTTCCCGAAATACTGTTTTTTCGTATATTTTTGTTCTCGCATTTGGAATTTCTAGTTGCCAAAGAATGTAGTACACGCATATATGTATATTAAGGGCAAAGTGCAATAATCCTTCCAATTCATAATTAGAAATCAGATGTTTGACATACAAGCCGACAATTATGGAATCAAACAGTGTCCACTGAACTTCCTGTATTATTTTTGCATGCCAGATATTTTTAGCATGTTTTAATTTTGAACGACCCATAAATACGAATTCAGTGTTCCGTCGCGGCTTCTCTGCGTTCCTGCGAGGAATGTTTCATGACTCGAAATCCGATAAACTAAACATTGATTCTACTGATATTTTACAATGCTCTTAATAATTATCAATAAGTCACGCTGGTGATATATTTAACCCTTAACTAACGTGCTCTCAATTTCTGTCTTAACTGACCCTCATTTTCTGTTAGACAACAATATTGTATTCTTTAAAAGGGTACCCTTGTTGTTACTGAAGGCACTGTTTTTTAATGAAAAGTAGGTAACAGGGAAAAGGTAGTTAATGGAAGCAGAAGCCAGTTAATATACATATCATTAACGATAGAACGATTATCATTTTATTTTCTACCGTAGTTAATACGGATTTGTATACAAAGTGATGTATGGAAACGTGTAAAAAATACAAGTTAGGTTCTTAAATGTGTTCAAATAATTTCAAGAGGGGTAGGTATTTCCCCGTTTTATTTTTGCTCATTTATTTGAAGACTTTGTCAACAAGTTGTACGACGAATAGGATATTCTCATAATCTGTAAAATGCAATCATTAAAAGTAACGTCTATCGTTTCGAAGAAAATATTTTAAATATATTTTTCTACTAACGCCCATGAAGGATCCGGTTGACAAAGTAACGATGAAACCGCTGGACATTTTAATTGGCCTCGTGGATCGTGCCATGATTAACAATAAACTTTTCCTGATTTGAACGGGAAGTGGCGTCCAGTCCATTTCATACGAAGCGTCCCCAATTTGCACGCTCTTTGAATTTCAGTTGCGCATAAATAAAAAAGAAATAATTACGAACATCCTTAGGACGATAATGTGTTCGGTTTCCAACCTTTAATGTCACTTCGTTTCCAAACCAGCAGTACAAATACACTTGCATGAGCATGCAGCATAAATACGAGAGGCTCCAAGCAAATTCCACGGTGAGTAAGTTCGTCGTCGACATTTTGTAAACTGATAGACACAGAACTGTCGAGCTTATGGCGAACTGGATGAAAATCATCAAATTGAAGACAGCATTGATGTTTAATGCAAATCTGTAATTAATCGTTATTCTCAGAAGTGATATTGAATTTGTAATAGGTCATAATAATTGAGTTTGAAGTCGTAAATAAAATGGAATATAAACTGAACCGCAGAAGTTGAATTAAAAATTGGACATAAGAATTATTTTGAAATTGAAAGTAAAAACAGATTCAATGTTTTCTGCAGTTATCGGTTAACTGACATAAATATATCAACGTATTTAAAAACACTCCAATCACCATATAGACAAACAGTACAAGCAATACGCTTACACTCTGTAGCAAGGGGTAGTGAGGATTATTCAATGGAACAACACCTATGCAACGCTGATCGCGGAATAGTTAGTGGAAAAGATAGTTGTTACAAGTAAAAGCACGAAACAATGAAATTAGGCAACGACCAACCACGCTGTAGAAATACGACATGCGGCAAGATAAGACATTCGTGAAAGGGTGGCGTGATAATAGAAGTTTTGACTGGAAAACTTTTGAAAGAACACCCTGAATAATGTTCAGTTCCTTCAACAACCCCTGCTTATACAACAAAGAAATAATGTTTAACAGTCATAACACGGAGTTACGAGGAGACGCAGACTCGAAACATATTATTCAAGAAAGAATACTCCGATTTGAACGCAATAAACTGCAAAATGTGCAGACTCGAATGGCGTATAACTTACAATCCTAAAATCATTCGTATGGATCATAGCAACAAACTATAATAGTTGATCCCCACCACGCGAATCGCGAGAAGTAGGGTAGGGAAACCGACGGTTCGTGGATCACGAGGCTCGCGGTGAAGAGGAGTCTCATCTAGAATGCCGTCAGAGTTAGATGCGGTGCGAATTAGCGTTGCCCGAATGTTTCTAAGTCCAGTAGTGAGGATAATATTGCGATACCTCAACGTAATAACGAGGTTAGAATCACGCGTACGAGTGATCAAATTAATCGGTTTAAACTATCTCCGTACAAATAAAACGGGAATCGTTCTAACTTAATTTGCGATTGTGTAATCTATGCTATTAATAACTTAAATATATTACTGTGTTGTACCTATTTAAACTGTTGTGTATAAGTGGACTGTGTATAAGTAAAAATGCTAATGAGCATTATCTACTGGCATGTCACTTGTAGACATATCAGTCTTTCTGATTGGTTTCGAACGGACCAGTTGTAAATGTTCGTAACAATAAAATAAAAAATATATATTTGTTCCGTATGTTACTTTTAGCGTTGTAGGCCTCGGAGGTGGTAATTATATCACTCGCAATTTTATCATTGTCAACGTTTCGATTTAATGTATATACTGTAAAATATGTTTGTGAATAATTGATAATGAGCACATTCTGATAATAAAAGGTCTGTCCCGAAGAGGATCCTAATCAGAATCGAAACGTTGACAACGATAAAATTGTGAGTGATATAATCACTACCTCCGAGACCTAAAACGCCAAAAGTAACATACGAAACAAATATTTGTAAGCAAAGGCCTAATAGTTACAATGGATTAAAAATATATATATCTGTAACAACTTTCATGTCCAATTTCAAACCTACCTGTAAATTTCAAGGTGATGCTTGATGAAGTCACTGAGAATCTTTTTTGTTCTGTATTGTAACCTCTGGTCACTTGTTTCGCATCTTTGTACTTCCCTCACTGCAGTCGCTAAATTTCGAACGCGATGTGAAAATATATCGAGCTGAGCGCAAGTTTGGATGAACAAGCCGGAAATCAGTGTTTCGTGCGCCACACTCGCGTTAGCACAAATCATCAATCCAAACGTTTGATGCAGCAGAGCGATCACGAATCCGTGTCGAGAGGATACATCGTAAGGCATCCAGTCGGCTAATGGCAGTGACCACGAGGTTAAAGACGTGTGCCACTGTGCCACCGTGGCGAAGAATACGGCAGACTCGTTCAGGATTTCGCAGAATATCGTTAACTTTCTACGAGAAATTAAAAAACGATTGATGTATTAATTTATACTTCTCATTCATAATGAGTAGTGTTAGTCTAGAGCGAATATCATAATACATCACGTAATAAATAAAATATTGTAAGTTAATCGTTCTATGATATATCCATAAAACAGCATTCAACCAGTATAAAACCAAAGTTTAATATCTATTTCATAATTTTTTTTTCCTGACTACGCAGGGTATCCCGTGAATGTGGGTTCACCATTAAAGATGTTATATTATACCTGGAATAATTTCAAGCATGTTTCGCTTTATTGAAAAAGTGTCTTAGTTAACGATATGTTAACAAACATTGAGAACCAACCAGAGAGGTCGTATAGCTCTCCGTTTGGCTCTCTATTTTCGTTAATACCTCGTTAACTAAGACACTTTGAACATTTTCGATAAGGAAAAACGTACTTGGAATTATTTCAGGTATAACGCCTTTAGAAAGTCGCGTAACTCATGGGTAATTGTTTTTTTGTGGAATTACGTAAAGGACTATTCGTACTAACAATAATCCCTTCCGATTCGCTCAACTTAAAGCGCGTGAAAATCAAAACGACGTAAAATACCCATGGGGTGTGCAACTTTTTGAAAACCCCGTATTATTATTTATTTGAATAAAAATGGAATACGCACTTTGCCTGACGATCGAATTTCCGTTGTATCGTTCTTTCCTCTTCGTTCCTTGGAATGAAATTTCCCTCGGAAAGGACACTGATGACTCTTATTATTTCTTCACGCCGAAGAAACAGGTTGGTGACTTTGCAACAGACACCCAACACCGAGATGGACAACGAGAACTTGTCCATCATTGTCTTTAGGTCCTTACTGATCAACGTGTCCACGATAGTGCACAATGCAAATGTATGTAATAACAGGTACATGAAAATTGAATAAGCGGTGTATAACCAATATTTTAAACAGTATAGCGGCCATTTTACGGGCCTCCAATATCCACTGTAAGTAAGTAAGGCGAACGACAGAGGAAGCGTGTGCATCCTCTTTATCTCCCAACTAACTCTCCAGTTCAACACCGAAAGAAGTAATGTTTTAATCAATACAACTCTACCTTCTTGGATAACATGCACAGAAGGTAGTTACTAGAATGTCTGAAACTATTAAACCTGTCTTTTCCCGGTCTATATTACATATTCTATTACCGTTGAATAATAATTTTACTCCCTGATGGATATATCGCGTGCGAATACTCTCCTGCAGCTCATTATTCTCTTCCGCATGATATATGAATGCTAATTATTCGTCGGCGTCTTCCGCGTAGGGAAAATTATTTCAGAATTTACTTCCATAAAGTTTTATAATACCGGTCATTTGCATCGGCTACGAAAATATTTATTATAACTTGCGATGAAATGTAACGGGCGCTTTTCTTCTGGGTATCACTTAAAGAAATATTCCCTCACTTTGAGTATTCGATACAAAACTGCGATCTTGAAGAGCATTTAGAAATTGTTAGTTTTTAGGAATATTTAAATCCGTAATATTTGAACAATAACGGAGAAGATTTTATTTCGGGGAAGATGTAAATTGGAAAAATAATTATTTGAATAGGAACTGAAAATGTTTAATTTTAAAGGATATATTTTTGGAAAAATAAGTTTTACTTTACAAATCAAGAGACAAGGTCTTGTGTGGGCTAAGTACAAGTACTTTATTATTATTAAAACTGAAAGAGTGGCGAAAGTAATTGCTTGTTATTGTGGTTTTTTAAAATATATTCTGATATGTGTTTTGAGTTTTCTGTATTAATTTACTTTTAGATATTTCACATATCGTCGTTTGTTTTATATCGATGACCTTAGGTTTCCACTTGTGAGGAAAGAAAATGGTTTTCTCTGTGTTGATTTCGACGTTACATTTATTGTAAAATTTTTGTATAGGTAGTGTTTATTTGGGACTGGAAGTGTGTGATTGCATTGTGGACGTATCGGGATCTGTCGAAGGCTGTGTTGTTAACAAAGAGATTAAGGGCTCTTTTCTGTATATAAGGAGGATCGCAGCGCCCGGGAGTTCAGTCTGGATGCTACACTCGGCGCTCAGACGTCTCGTCCCTTCAGCTCCAGCTCCAGTTCTAGCTCTGGGTCCCGGACTTCGCCGTGGACGGGTGACCACTGGTAAGTAACCACTTAACCAATGATCAGTGACCACTTGACCACTAGCGTCACCAGTGGTCAATCGGTTACGGATCGCTCATTATTTGGAAAACCCTTACCAATTTTATAGAAACAACAATGTATTTATATAACTTTAATAAGACGTGTCGTTCAAAAAAAGAGAGGGACGTATACCGCGAAGCGGTATGTTAAACAAGAGAAAAGAAAGCGAGGGTAGAGAAAACACACCGAAAGGCGAACGTGCAGGTAGTAGTATGGGAAAAAGGGAAATAAGGAAAAATACTTCACTAATATTTTGCTGTTTCGTATAAAAGATTTTTATTATATACGTGTATGAATTTAGATTGTCACTGAACGTACGAGTACGTAAAGAAAACAATATCACGTTTCGCTGTCGATTCTCTTACATGTAAATGTCACACATTTATAATACGGTCTTATTATTCTACTATGCCTTGTATTACACGTTTACCTAAGATCTGCGAACTAACTAAACACGAGTTATTTCCGCTTTTTAATCGCATACAAAACAATCTCTTTTAATTGTTAATTATTCTAATTTACTTCGCTGACGTGGGCATTTAATACATTCAGTCAAGACAAAATATACACACAAGACAGTTTCATAAAGAAACTTAGTTTCCACAACTTAAGGGGTCATATACGTCTCTCCGTTTCCAAAACTCGATTTTTTGTACACATTTTGGAAGGTACACCTTTTACAAATATTTTGAGTCCACCACCAATCCTATATCTAATTAATCGTTGAAGTTATATATATTTGAACCAATCCAATCCGGCCGCTCAACAATCGGACCTGCCGAACTTTAAACACGTTTTTCCCAAAACGCTGTTTTTCGTGGTGGTGGGCGTGATACATTTTATGAATCGATTTTCAGAATATAGAAACATATACTATGACCTCTTAATAAATCATTCATTGTTTTCTATCGTATCGTTTGCAAATAACCCGTTTCTGCGTTAACAGATAAAAGGTGTAAAAAAAATTAAAGTTAAACGCTTATTGTTTCACACTTAAGTCAATTCGATTGATATTTATAAATAATCTTATAAACATTATGATGAATTCTAGACTTTCGATAGTTTTAGGTATATTCCTCCCTTGGGCGCCAATAAGAACGCAGATGGATCGTTGACGTACGGAATCATTGTTTTCTCGCAAACGTCAACTTTATAGTTCCGAAGTATCTTTATGAGACCGACTTTCGATTGATACACCGCGAAACGTGCGCCTGAAAATAAGTTTAAAAAGTGATATTAATCGTTACATTCGTGGTATTATTTTATCATCCGAATCATAGCGAACCAAAATTCACATAATGGCAGAAGAAATTTGTCTTTCAGTAATTATTTATTTAATCTACGTAAGTATAAAGTGTTCGATAAATTCTACACTACCGTGCAGAAATTTACACATTAGATTTTCATATTTCTGTTTCAAAGAGATCTACTAAAATTAATCTAATTATTAGTGCCGCGTGTTAGAGAACAGAATATACATATAGGTTGGTCCACCTCACGTTACCATTTGATATAAATTTTTATGCACCCTTAGAGAGGAAGATTCTTATTGAGCCTTGTTACTTACATGGCAATGTATGATTTGTAATCAACATCCATTCCTATTTTCTTATTAAAATAAAAATTCTGATCCTCTCTTTTTAAATAAAATGACGTTTCAGCTTTGTAACGTTAAGTGGACTAACTTGTCTTTCTGTCTATTAATGGTTACTGGAACAGCACCATTACACGTTAAAATAAGCATTTTTTTTGGCTTACCAATGCAATTCCTGGGTCCATCGCCAAAGGGTAAGTAGTGCATCGGATTCCTAGTCGCTGCTGCATCTTGAATGAATCTTTCCGGTTGGAATTCTTCCGGATTTGGATAAATGTCTGGATCCCTCTGAATCGCGTAAACTGGTATCCACACTCTCATATCTTTTGATATCGTAAAGTTATGACTCTCGAAGGTGTAGTCCGAGATTGCCTTTCTCATTAAAACCGTCACTGGTGGATATTTGCGTAAAGTCTCTGCGTGTGAAAAATATTAATTAATTTCGGTCTGTTTTGAAATATGGGTCACTCATTTATAGTATTTTTACTCATTTATTATATTTTTAATTTGAATAATTAACACAAAATTTCAATTATATCTTATTGTGGACAATCTACATTGATTAATTTATTATTGATTATAAAACTGCCGTATGCGTTTATAGTAATTGTTTTGTTATATATTCACGGTTAGATAACGGATGCTGGAACAGCACATACCTCTGAATACTCCATCCAGATATGCCATCTTTTTTATATCCTCGTACGTTAACTCTCCTTTATTTTTCTCGTATTCTTCATCGATCTCTTCTCGTAGCTTTTTCTGGATATGCGGGTTCAGAGCTAATTCGTAAAGCGCGTTACTTATCGTCGTCGAAGAAGTTTCAAAACCAGCCGCGAAAAAGACGAACGCTTGTGCAGCGAGCAGTGAGTCTGTCAGTTCTGGAAAATCAAATCAAATATTCGAAATATAAAATACGCCAAATATGCCGTTCATTTTGGAAAATCATCAAAATGATTGCGATTAAATGAAATATCTCAATCACCCTCTTTATTAATTTTGTAATAAGTTCCCTAGAAGTTATTATTAAAGCAGAAACGTTGGTATTAAAAATATTTGTTGAACACCTGGTGGAATAACTGATCAATAAATAACTGGTCAATCATGATTAATTATCGATTTACTGTCAACATGTACTTACTAATATCTCCCAACTTATCCGGATTTCGCTGAAGATCCATGAGCATATCAATAAAATCGTGTCGGATGATGTTATTCTTCGTCCTGTATTCCATCGTGTCCTTGACGACCTTCGTGAAGAACGTGTTCACCTCGGTTTGGGGTAGAACGTAACCCAGTAGATCATACAACCACGGCGTGGACTGTCTGATTCTAAGTTTCAACCGTTGAGCGAAGTCAGTAGAGAAGACTTGTTTGCCGACGCGACGAAATTCGCTGTCCTCGTCGCTGAGGGCGTTCATTTCGATGCCGAAAGCGCAGGTACCGATCACGTCGGTGGTGAATTTCGCTGTAAGATCGCGACACTCTATGGGCTCTCCTTTCTTCACCAGTACTTCCAAGTAGTCCTCCAGATGCTTCGAACACTCGAGTATGAGGGAAAACATTTCTTTGAGTTTACCGGACGTGAATACCGGTGACAGTCTCGTTCTCAGTGGCCGCCACCTTGTCGGCTCTAAACTGAAGAGATGTTGGGACAATGGTTCTGTCTGCAATCGAAAAATTTATTTGTTCAGCACGGATGTTAGTGGAGTCCGGAAACAATTGGCGTTCTGATTTCTGATTGTGCGAGCTTTGAACGCGTATTATATTTTCCGAGATTGACGAGTTATAACGCTAATCAATGATCGTCGATCATTATTGTTTTGAGAGAGGTTTTGAAAATTTGGTTTGTTTGATCTTAATTGGCAATCACTTTTCGGAACTGTTGAATTGGAACTATAAATAACCATTATTATAATCGTAATAACTGAATTATAATGAACTACAGTTACATTTGGCCATAACTCCAATACTGATGAATCATATAGAACCATATGAAACGCAGAGTCCAAGATTGTGCTCTGTTCATAAAATCGATCGTACATGCATTTATAACAATTCGATTAATTCCTACCTTTTCATGAACGGTCATTCCTCGGTCAGCGAACGAAGAGAAATCTCGGATTAGAACGTTCTTGATCATCTCGGCATCGTGTAAAACAAGTAGTGGCGTTCTTCTTGCAAATATCCCGACTGCTGGCTCCTTTCTATAGTCCTGATAAATTTCCGTCAGAAAATCACCCAGCGACACGGTACCGAGCATTAAACTCTTCAGATTGCCAAACACCGGTATAGGCTTCGGCCCATTTATTCCACGTTCTTTCCAATAGTCGAACCTCGAGGTGAAGTAATAGTAGCCCACGAGAAATATCGCGGCAATGCCGCATAATATCTCAAAAGTGTCCATTTTCAGTCAGTTTTTCAGACCATCCAGTAGTTGAGAACCGGCCGCTGATTATCTGCAATGTTTTTAATGAGAACTTGTATCCGTTTTTTTCGTTCGTTTTGGAAATTAACGTTTGATGTAACGAAATTATCTTGGAAGTCGTAATACAGAGATCTTTCGGAGTAAGTTCAGAAAATTAATCGGTTGTATAATTCTCGTATTAACAAAGAAAATCCGTGATATAACGAAGTTTCGTTTGTATTTAAAGTTTGTACAGATCTATACTGAAACCTGATTTTAATCGAATTTTAATGAGCGTAAGCGTACTACGCAAGCATCGCGAATTCAAAACACTCATTTGCACGTATCTTCGTCGATCTGGTGAGTCACGAAAGTTACACGGGCATGTGAAAAAAAAAACTAGTTTTCCTTCTTTGTTTTCATTCTATGCACGACGACTTTTCGTGGTACTCGAGGATTCCTAATTCATTCGTTGAGGAAAGAAATGCTCTAACGCGTATCTGAGAATGGGTCATTAATGTCGCGAGGTACGATAACAACCGGAAAACTATATACTCGAGTATCTTGTTCGTCTGCTTTTTTCGCGGGACATTGAGTACCTTGACGTACGTACAAGTTGAGTATGATGGGTTTGTACGTGTTACATGGTGCGTTTATGTAAGTTTATACATATAATTAACGAAATTGTCGTTACTGCCTCTGTCTTTATAGTACTATAATTTAAGAAATAATCAATTTGTGAAATCAAATATTAACGAAGTGAATTAACGGAATGAAGTATAGAGGCTTTCGGTTTTGCAGGTCGATAGTAAATACCAACGTAGCCCAGTGCGATAATAACTAAATGTCTGCACCGTTTCATAAATTCAGTATTTTTTATATTTTTCAATCTAAAGACGTAGTTTTTAATATTTAAAAACTACAAGTATATGAGTTTAGCTTGGATGCAAATAAAGATAATATAATTATAAACATATTTTATTGTTCTAATATGAGTGATATGTATGTGCGATTTCGAGACACCGTAAGTTCGATCATTCTCGATCAATTGATTATTATCAATTTATGATATCAATAAAGATTATATCAATATTATTGTTATCGTCGTTCTTGTCGTTGTTTGAAGAAACTAGCAACGTGCACAAAAATATTGAGTCGAGATAGAAGATTCTCAAATGGGAGTGCAGAAGTGTCTACAGACCCGAGGAAAAGTACGTCCATCGAATAAAAAATCTATAGATAAAACGAAAATAAATTATATCGCACAATAGCTATATGTACATACATATGTACTTATTGTACACCGTATCGCAAGGTACACAGAACGGTTCGATAGAACCAAACGTCTACGACTGGGACGTTTTAACAATTCAGAACAACAAGCGTGAATCAGTTTGATTCGATCCTACTAAAACTTTAACGAAAAAAAAAAAATAATTAAGCTGGAGACACACATTACCGTATCATGCCCGATTCGTGTGTCGGTCGGATATTAGCTGCGGCAGAAATTGTACATTTAGTGCTCAAATTGATACGGTGATGTGTGAACTATTGCATTTAAAAAGCATTACGCAATTTTTTTAACGAGTGACGACGAACACTGTGGGGACACACATTACCGTATCATGCCCGATTCGTGTGTCTGTGGAGTGTTGGTCGTCACTCGTTAAAAAAATTGTGTAATGCTTTTTAAATGCAATAGTTCACACATCACCGTATCAATTTGAGCACTAAACGTACAATTTCTGCCGCAGCTAATATCCGACCGACACACGAATCGGGCATGATACGGTAATGTGTGTCTTCAGCTTAATTATTTTTTAACACCTGATAGCTTTTCATTTGGTCATGGTCGACAAACAAGTGACGACCGTTGCATCACAACGAATGGAGATTAATTTGCGATGAACTAACCCACGCGCGTGCAACGCACTATCAATTTACATCTACCGATTATATTGCAAGCAAAGATTAAGACGTAACACCGAGCGATTTTGCGAACGGAGATAGGGAAGCTCAGTTAAATTTTTCATTGTTTCTTTAAACAATTAAAAAGATATATCTATACACCGTGAATTTCAACTATATATTTGTTTTTTAAGTTTCAGTTGCTTCTGGAATTTTACAAATTTCAGGTCAATTTGAAACTTATGGGTATTTCGTAAATTAATTAATTATAACGTATCGTTTAATCAATCATTATAACGTATCGTAGTACTGGTTTTTGAAAATTTTAACGCATCACCACTAAAGGTACTCCCCTAGAATTTACGTATATTAATTACTAACAAAGATCTATTTGCAATGCCCATTAGCGAAGAATACGCGAGTGATAGTAATGTAGAACTAATTTGGTATAACTTTGATAAACACTGGTTACAGAGCAGTGCCTTTCTGTGATTAGCATTCAGAATAACTTCAATTCTTAAAATTCCTTGTCAATTTGTGGGAAATTCAAGACGTTCTTAGAACGTCATACATAGTACGCCGACTTGTTTAATAGTCTTCAACCGGTTGAGTGAAATTTCCTGTCGGTTGGCGAATCATTTGAAATAACTACAGCCTATACCTCCTCTAATGTTAGATTGAAAAACTGATGATTCCAAAGAGTCTCTTTTATCGATCCACGGCTTTCGTATCCATGAATATTGTTTTCGTCGAGCGCGGGACTAAATAGTAACAAATTCCTACGTATATTTTTAAAATGGTAAAAATCAGTTCAATAAATATATTTAAAAATTTGTCTATTGATTTTTGGGCTAAGGGCTGATGTATATTTCTCGGTTACAAAAAATTGATTATTTTTTACATTTTCTGAAAACGCTGTTTTTTAAGATTGTGGACGTGATGATTGCCATATAGAACGTCCGATTCCCTTAATTTTTTCTATATACATATATTCTTAATCAGATTGTCTAATAGGCAACGGGGCATTTTTTATAACTTTATTTATTTTTAAATCAGACGATTTTTCATTGATTAATTTGTATGATATCGTGTACTTATTTTTCAAAATGTGATTATTTCCGTATTCTTTTTTCAAAAATTCCCCACCTTACTCACTGATCACGGGCCTGAACAACAATATAAAGTTTCAAATTTTTCTTTCGAGCCAATTCTGCGTCCTAAATCACTCCCACCGTTCGCGTTTGCGTAAAAAATGTGTTTTACGCCGCTGCATGCAGCGGCCATATTTAAAAGAATTTTGTATTTTTTTTACACGATTTTTGTTCTTCAAAATTTGTACTTTTAAATAAAATAAGATTTAATACGATTGGTCTAGTACAAAATTCTCGTGCAATCCACTACAATTTGTGCACCGACTTTCAGAACATAGAAACATGTAAGACTCCTCGACGTAGTATCCCTGTTATATTGCCATCGTTACTAGATTAATGACAGAACGTGCCACTACAGTATTATACACATTATTATACATTATTATATGTGTAGTACAGACGACGAATTTGATTTGTTATCCAAAGAAGAGTTCAACGCACCCACTGTACGTCTTACAGTGATTGATGTGTGACAGTAACGAGTCGTGGCACGTGGCATTGATTACATCAGAATCAACAGCAGCGATATCGTTTTGGTATAAATCAATACGTACGCTTTGGCTGAGAGACAATGAATCACGGTCAATACATAAGGGAACATTGTAAAGTGATTCCAAAGAGTGAAACAAAGACTCGCGGATCCTTGATCTGTGATACACTTTACTATCGCCGTTAAATTTCCATTAATATACTTACGACGAATTTTCTTTCACAATAATCGCGCGGTATAACGTGCAGCAGATAAGCCGCTGTTCAAATATAGCGAAACGATGCGTCTACCAGCGCGACCTCGAGAACACTGGCCGTGCATCTCGCTCGACATCAAATTATATGTTGCTGCCGCGGTTGGTGGAGTTTAAAAACTCCTGAGTCACGATGATTTGCCGCAATAATATTCGCATCTATCTCTTGAACCTGTTTGCGTAAAATTACGGGAAATGAATTAAAGATAAGGTGCAATCTTATTTGCTACCTGGGTATGGAAGTACCGTTACATAGAACTTCTATGGTGCAGTTTCCTACGTTATCATTATGGTACAGTTTATGTACACACACACACACACCGATTCCCAATTTGGAGTACGCGGTAATTGGAGCCGGGGAGTGTTCGGCGTACTATTTGAGGGTGAGTCAGTGACAATTCTAATGAGTTTATTAATCGAGCGTCGAAGCAAGCCGCTCGTCGAAAACTATCGATAAGTTGGAAAACAAGAGGAGATTGATTCGCAGTTATGTAAGGCAAGCTAGGGCCGTGTATCGTTCGGTGCTGCGAAAACTGGATTGGTAGCTAGTAATTTAGCTCGCAGGAACGTGAGTATAAGGTTTATCTTGGAGATCAATTCTAAGAAGATATTTGTTTAATTTTTGACGAGGAAAGAAATTTGAAAGAAAGAAATTTGGGAGTGAAAATTGAATTCACTTTGAGAGATACATCGTTCCGAAATGTTTAATTCAAGGCCCAAGTTATTCGATACTTATTAATTTATAATATCAATAATACGACAAATTGTATTAAATATAATTCATCATATTATCGAAAATTCCTTCATTCGAATTTTCACCTTATTCGAATACTGGAAGTATAGGGATGATACTTTCCTACTCGTGTATCAACACTTCAATATTACGTATATTTCTAGCATTTGAATATGTGTGAGATAATCGAATACTATATAGATTATCAGTGTAATTACATTCTAACTGAGAGATATCGCGCGAGTTTTATCGACAGAAATTTTAAGTCCTTATCATTATAAAAACTTTAAAAATTATACCATAGCTAGGATGTAATTATGATGCGGGCCGGTTACAATTTGAAATAATTATACTAATCGCGCACTTCTTCCAGTCTTCAAATTTATTTTAGGAAGTGAGCAACCAAACTGAGTCAAAGCCCAATAATCAGTATTTTTGATAAGTAATATTTTAGATACTGCAGATAACTGTTGTATCGCGCAAAAAAAAAGGACTTCGGGGAATGCATGTCTACGGACCGGTGTCTACGGGTTTACCTACAGACACTATACATATACAGCTCAAATAGATACAAGCTTTAGACGTAGAATGAGTAACTTGAATGCCAATCATCGTGGTGCGTGATAAGATTGTTCTCTTGCAAATACTGTTTGCGACTCTGTTTGCACGATTAAAGCTTACTCGTGGAATATATTGTGGTATTTAGGAATAAAATTGGCCAAATTCAGACTTGTGAAGGTCCTCAGCACTTGAGGAATTTTAATGCTCTCGTATATAATGTACATACGTATGTACTTCAAACTGTAAACAATAACTAACCGGTTGATACCATTTTTATTTAACGAAAGGAGACAGATTTTACGGTAATGAAGTAGAAAATGTCGGTGGTGCCCTTAAAACGCTGGTGCCCCAAGTACGGGCCCTTTTTGATTGGTGATTAAACCAGCCCTGGTAGGTAATATTTCACAAAATATGAGTAAGTGGAAATTCGGTTGAGCGGAGGAATTTGTCTATATAGTGTATGGTTATCGTGTTGATACATCAGTCAGTGAATATGCAAGGTAATTAGGCTATTTCAGTGAGTCTGCATCACGGTTTAGCAAGGTTAGAAAAATTTTGTTACAATAATAGACGGACATGATTCATGGGGTCATTAGCCATCGGATCAGTTTAAACTTGGTCCGTGTAATAACCTTACTATTGAGGTTATCGCGTACATTTCACAAGAAATGACAAGACAGTTATAATTAGTCAGTAATAATTATCTAATATCTTACCCGGTACTGTGAGATTTGCCTGACAATTGCGCATGTGTAATATATTCACATATTCACGTCCGCTATCTCATGGAACTGCCAATTGTTTTTAAGGTTGTCAATAGCACTTTTGTGCGCGTCAGTGTCACTTAACTCGAAAATTTTAAGTTTTAATCATTTCACTATTTTGAAAGTCATTCTGACGTATATTGTTGTTATTCTGACGTATATTGTTATTAATTGCGTGAGCGTGAACTTGACAAGTATCGTAAATAGTGTAGGTTATGTAGAGCTTCAGTAGAGTTTTAATTTGTCCATACGTTATTGTAGCGCTTATGTTCGATTTTCTCTCGATTATCATCTGGTAATCAAAGAAAAGGGTTGTAGAAATCATCAGTTACATGTTAAATACATTCCAGGTAACGTTCTCGTATTAATTAAATAATCAGTAAATGTAATTTATATACAGTTTACGCGTGTTCATTTGATTTGTGCAAAATCGCAATATTAAAAATAAAATTTAATTTATTGCTAAGAGAACAAATTTACTTACCACATTCGGTCTAAGATAACGATAATCTCAAAGGAATGGCATTTGGTATTTTCCATTTTGCTCGCAGGAATTCCATCAAGGTTGTTTTTCTTTCTACCATGTCTGCGTCGGTATCCGTAGATGAGCGTATGTTGAAAGGGATAAGGAAAATAGTACCGAATTTGAATAACACCAAGTATAAAGGTCAAGATGGTAGAATAGGCATATTTGGCGGTAGTACCGAATACACAGGTGCACCATATTTTGCGGCGATCAGTGCTCTGAGAACGGGAGCAGATCTGGTTCACGTATTCTGCGCGAAAGATGCAAGCATTCCGATAAAATCCTTTAGTCCGGAGCCTATAGTCCATCCAGTCTTAGATCAATACGACGCGATTAAACACATAAGACCGTGGCTGGATCGTTTGCACATAGTTGTAATTGGTCCAGGACTCGGTCGAGAGGACAAGATCTTCAAGACAATCGTGGAACTGATCTCGATTTGTCGTGAAATAAAGAAGCCCATGATCATCGACGCAGATGGATTATTCTTAGTTAGTCAGAAACCTGATGTAATAAGAGAATATCCAGGACTTATTCTCACCCCGAATGCTATGGAGTTCAGTCGCCTGGTTAAGGGTGTACTTGATAAATCCGTTCAACCTACTCCCGTCGTAAAAGCTACAGATGTGAAACACTTGGCCGATGCGCTTGGAAAACATGTGATAGTACTGCATAAAGGAGCGAAGGATGTGATAGCGGATGGACATAAAGCGACGGAAGCTGTGTCGTGCGGATTAGCTGGCTCTGGCCGCAGGTGCGGAGGACAGGGTGATTTGTTAGTCGGAGCCCTGGCTGTATTTTGGTGGTGGGCCATTTGCGCTGGAACCAGCGAGAGTGCAATATCGGCACCCATAGCTGCCAGCTATGCCGCATCAAGATTAGTTAGGGAATGTAATGCCTCCGCGTACAAAATAAAGCAACGAGGAATGTTGACGTCTGATATACTGGAACAGATACAACCTGTTTTTGCAAGAATCTTTGAAACGCATTGCAACAAGTGAGCTATGTAGTAGACGGTTTATGAGTGTGCAAATGATTCTTTATACGGTGTTATTTTTGTTCAAAAACATGAACTATTTGGTGATGAATTCTTAAAGGATGAATTTGTGTTTATATTAAATGTTTATGTAAAGATCGATATTAAATATATTTTATTATATATATAACCGCTAGTGTATGTATATATTGTTTGATGTTAGAGTTTTTTAATGTTCGTTTTAGAACGTCCTCGTTTAACGGGAGAAATCGAACACGAAGCACCGATTCCTGAATACTGTTCAATCTCAAAAATCTCCTGTATAGGATGAAAGCTTAAAACATTGCAAAAGCACACTGGACTTTTACAATTGAAATTGTACCAATGAAACTTCAACTTAATTGAAAACTGGAAAAATTATAGATTCAAACATTCGATCGTAGTTATATTAAATTTATTCACGGTAATAAATACGGTTTATAACGCATTATAAAATAAATTTATAGTTGCATCATTCATACTGGATGTAGTTTTCCTTTAATCGCATTTGAATTAAACATGTATTTACATCTGGTTTGTGTGCAGCACTGCACTGGTTGCGAAAGGTTTGTTTTCTTACGCATTCGTGTACAAAGAACGTCGATATATTTTTCATTCAATTTGTAGTTTAAAAATAAGCGTAAAACAATATAGTCTAACATTATAAATAATCAAAACCATCCGCAGTACTATAATAATATAAATTATATACACATACATTAAATCATAGAAACTCATTCTGTTTTTTGATTTCGATGTCAATGATTTGAATTGTTCGATTGTCTCTGTAAAAACGGTATAATCCATCCCTAAATTTTTGTCGTACTACAGATTTCTACATCACGTTACACCAATTCTAAATTCTCGTATTTCTTTACTACACGTCAAATTTATCCGTAGCAGTTACATTGTTAACACTACTACGTTATAATTAGAAGATACAGCATACGGATTATTAACTTTTATGTAAACTTACGAAGGTTCCATGACGTTTATGCTATAATCGGAAAGAGCTCCAGTCAACGTATTGCGTTGTAGTCTATATTTGACAATAGTCAAATATTTATTGGCAATCAAAATACAAAATTTTTTGCATAATTTATTATATTCGAAAGAAACGGTCATCTGTCAGACAAGTTTAACACGTTTTTTTGGAAATTCATAAGTAGTGTAAAAAAAAGGGTTAATCAATTTTGGATTATACATAGTCATTCGAACCAAGAAAAAGCAATTCTTTGAAAAGAAAGGCTCTTGCATCGTTGTTTATCAAATGATATATAATACGATATATCAAATGATGTGTCATGGTCCTAACTTAAATCTAACATAAAGCCCTCTATCTCTACAAAATGTTTTTACGCATCTTTATCAGAAAATTTGTCGAATTATTATTTTTTACCGTTTGTTTTTCTGCTTCTCGCGTGGATTATATTTTCCAAGCTTCTACAGGTACTAGAGTTATGACATTGCTCTAAATTGGAGATTCTACATGAATCGTAGTCTCTCTTACCTACTCTGAAAGATTAGAGTTCTCTGATTGACATGGACAACCGACAAACCACTTCCAGACGACTTCTGAACCACTGTCGCAACACACTCGCCTTTATGTCGTTTGAATATTTAAATTTACACGACAAAGGCGCAACTGTGGCAACTGCGTCAGTGGTCCGACAGTGGTTGGCGTGAGAGAGGTAAACTTAATCGTAAGTCTCGCGACGATAAATACTGTATAAAAACGAAAATAGATCGACGTACATATCTGACGTAATCTACACATTTTTTGGCATGAAAACGTCTTCGTCGTTTGCGTGTAATCTTTTCGTTTTTTGTTTTCTAAGCTAAGATATCGTAATTAAGTACCGCGATGATAAATACTGTATAAAAACGAAAACATCTACGCGATTTCGGACATCGAATGTTGTGGATACCGTCCATCAGCATGAGAAAACGTGTTCGTAAACACTTGTTTTTTTGGTCTAGGCTAAATTAACGCAAATTTTTTTAGCGGCTAAGGTTTATAATTACAAGAATATCGGTGGACTACGAGTAGAACGTGAGCACCGATGTGTGATTTCCTCGTACCAGAATCGTGGGTGGCATGTCCTTTGTCAGGGCTTCCAACCACGCCATGTAAAGGGGTGCTGAAAGTGCACCCTTTCGTGGCATTGGTAGTGACCTACAATTTCAGATTTAGTGGTTAGAACATTTGCCGTGCTTCTAAGTTGATGCGACCACTGTCGATTTTGATTGTTATGAATGAAAGAAAAAACAAATTAGAATACAGTGTTTACATATATATCCAATTTACGGTAAGAGAGATTCATAATTCGACTTTTTCAAAATGCATACACTTTTTTTGTTTTATTTACTGCAAGACAAGCAATTGTTAGAGATGTTAGTGAATGCAAACTATAAAAAAGTCACTATTTATCTATTCTCAGGTGGAAAGAGGTATACTTGGAATGATTAATCATTGTTATTTGGTTCATGATAAATACGTACATTACTACCAACGACGACTGACTAGAGTTTTCGAGCAATAATTCTCGAAGTCTCAATTGTCTATGCGTTTTGTCTCTCAAAGATTGAAGTTCAAGATCCGTAACACAGCATTCTATAATATAAAATGTCAGCCATTACGAATTGTCATTTCCTAAAATTTGACAATTTCTGATTACCGAATAAGATTTGTTCACGATCCGTGTTTGTTTGATTAACTTACAATTTTAGAGGTAACATGAAATACTGTTTATTTCGTTTTGTTTTTACCTGTATCGGAAGGATCGTTCTTCCGGAAGTTGGATATAAGTTTATCAAAGAAATCCTGTGTTTCCTGTTTTGGTTGAACACTGATATCGTCCACCATTTTCAGGCTGGTATACCTTATCCTGAACTTCGCCATGATCTCGGTCATCCTTTAAAACGAAGTTGCAATTATAAGCTGCACAGTATTTTATAAAAAAATATTTTGTTCCAAATCTCTCACTCTTTCTCCTGCGCTACGAGATCTTGCTTATGATTGGCCAGAGCGAATATCCTCATTTTACAATGCTCCCAATTTGAACGCGTACTGATAATGTATGGTAAGAGAATCGTCAGACCTGCCGAACATACACTTCTGCCACTTACAAATGAGCCTACATTCTGTGATTGTTACGTTACAGACGATTAGGGTGTGAATTTGTATTATTAATTTTTTCCGTATTTTTAACGACTATTCATACGCATACCAACGATATCCAAACATAATACGCACGCATTAAAATTGGCAAGATACTTCTAATTTTTTTTGAATGGAAGGGAAATCTAAATTTTATATGTCTCAATAATGCGTGCGTTTAATTAGAATCAACGACCATCCCAATCGTCTGTATGTACGCAGGATATAAACATTTCACGAATTACCTCCATCGTCGTACAGCCACCATACATCGATTATGCCATTTTTGTGCTTCTTCTGGAAAATTGCTAGATGCTCGGGTACTGCTGCCATAGCGTGCCGTTTATCCCTGGAACGTTATGAAATATTACAAGTATATTCTTATTTGTTACTTATTACGGTGGATCATATTTCGTACATTAATTTCTCAGCAGCATGTCGTTTTTTGTGCTTCAAGTGTTCTCGGGCACTCCAATGAGTCGGCGAATCTCTGACCACTTGTGGACCGACGATAGACACATACGGAGTTCCTAAAATTTGCAATAAACGATCAAAATGAGAATAAATAATTGTTCTGTAATAAGAGAAATCACAAGGTTGCAGAATTTTCGTTAACGAAGTTTCATCATTTCAAATTGCGCGCCAACTGGTTGATAGCGCGAGAAGCGCCATCTACTAGCGCCGACTAATGGCTCATTTTAGTCAGCAATTTGTAAAGTGAAAACTTCCTGTAAGATATACGATTTTTCATGGATCTTTATTCTCTTGGACCAGTAAAATAAAGATAGTAACAAATATTGAAGTTAACGAAAACTATCGAAGCGAACTGCGCAAGCGTCGTGATCAAGATGATGTTTGTTTAATCCAACCGGGAGAATCTTGCTAACGAAGACAAACTTGTCATTTTTGGCCACCTTGTATAGTTAAGGTTAATAAATTATTATCGATACCTATCGTTGGTACGCTCTGTACTCTTGGAATCTGACTGGACATGGATAAATTGCTGTCGGCATGCATCAAAGTACTTCCTGTGAGATCGTAACTACTTTGCGCCAGAATACCATTTTCTTCGTCGCCATTCGTATTCGCTACTTCGGAACAATCGAGACCATCCTTGATTCTTAACATCGCGACAGCCAGCTTATGGTCAAACGCATTGCTGGAACAAACATGGACGATTATTGTCTGTGATGGTATTTAATTAAGACGCTGTAATAATATTTAAAACCGAACTCTTGCATTGTACTGGGTGACCGTAAATACCTCTGTTTTTTGAGATACGCCAAAACTCTTAACAACCAAGTTACATAATACGAAGATGCAAGTATAACGTTAGAGGAATTCGTTTCAAGATTGTTTCTTACGAAATCACGAGATTATCGATGTTTCTTTAAAAATAAAACCCAATGTTTTATTTCGTTTCTATCCAATCTCAAGGTAAAACAGATGAGTGCAATCACTGAAGATCAGTCAAGTTCGCTCGAATGCGTATCCACGAGTATTTAACACAAATATTTATTTGTGGATATCCGGATATTGATATTGATTAATTTTATATAATAAATTAAGTTCATTGCATTCGTCTTAAAACGGGTTAGGATTGTTTCTACGAAATTCTATTAGTATCCTTCGTGGACACAGAAACGCGCATGCTCGTTTGTGATCGCGCATCGCTTTAATTATTTGAAATTCCAATTACTGTTATCGCCTTACTGGAGGACGTTGAAGTACTCCTGAAGGTCCTTGTGATTGCAAGTCGACCAGTGTGTTTTGTATCCCATTAAAACCACGTTCGGTGCTAATTTTCCAACGCCCGAGGCTTGCATAAGAGCGGACGCACCTCGCTCGAAGTTTAGATCTTCTACGACGTGGTAAAACGATTTTATGCGGTACTGGTGTAACCACGCATAACCATTTCTCAAGCGTACCGATCGTAATCGGTAGGACAGACGAGTCTGAAATGTTAACGGAAATTTATTCAAATCGATCAGATTGAAATACAAATTTTCCCAATCGATACCTTTCCGAAGAGTACGTCAGTGGTGTAGTCAATTCATGTATAGCTGTTATTTTTTATTATCTTGGGTGAGTATATAGGATAGGATCGAATAAGAAATGCATGTTTAAATCAAGAACTTTTAGGAAAAGTATTTAAAAGAGTCTACAAACTTTGGAAAGGACGTTTCTTATACCAAATCTTTTTTTTTTTTTACTGCGGATTAAAAACAAAATTGTACCGATTATAAATAGAAACGCACGAATCATACGCAGTGGAAGTTCAAAGGGATACCAAATGTGTTTAGCGTACAACTCACCGGATACACTTCACCGGAAATCAACAGTGAGTTGTTCTTCGCTATGAGATTTGCCAGATGCAGCAATGCTGGCCTGGCGCCAGGTGCCCCAGTTAGTGCCAAAATTTGCGGAGCATAATTCTTGACATGCTCGTCGATAGAATTCAATCTGCAAGAATTGAATTAATTAAAACAAAAGGAATGATCCAAAGATTTGTACCGTATGGTAGCATTTTTTAAACTATCCATTTTTTAAGTATATTCTCAAATTCACGGGAAATATCGTGAAATTTTTGAAAATACATACATAATGAGCTAAAATATATTACTCGATGTTATCAGCCCTAAGAATAATTTACCATTTTTTCGTTTCGCGTGGCAGTTGCGTGCAGGTAATATAAAGGTACAAGAGTAATTGAGATGTTCTCACCTGTAAACGATGGAGAGCGCAGTTTTATAAGTTTGCGCTTGTGTACTGCTGCCCCAATTCACATCTGGTTTTCGATAGACCACTATCAGGTACAATGCAAATATAATGACAAACGTAACGAGCGATGTCACCCAGTCGATAAGAAACATTATGGCAACACAAGTGATGAAGCCGAACAGCGACAGCCAGGTGTTGTAATACTACGTAAGAAGGTTTGTTAATTATACAAAATCAGCATCGCTCGATAACTTATTTAATCCGATTTTGTTCAGGCTTTATCATTTTATTACATGCACAATCTTTGCCACAGAATTTTTATTAAGATCTGAACGTGTTTTCGTTCAGATTCAGTTGTATAATTTATAGCACGTTTGGATCATTACTATAAAATAATCGTCGCGTTTTTAAAATAAGACTACTTTCGCAATGTGTACTTGCAAAATCGACGGCAAGAAACATTTTCAAAATCCAGTGAAAATAACTCAATTTTTGAATGTTGCATTTCTCATGCTTTTTACTCACCCTGAAGGTGGGGCGCCAACCAAGAGGTCGAATGAGCGCGGCGTGAAAGGTGCAGAAATTAATTAAAGCATACGAAGCTAGGTAGAAATTTGATATTAACGGCGCTACTGCGTTCAAGTTGGCTGAAAATAGAGAGCGAAATTCACAATTATGAAATGACTGTACATTTTTTAATAATACTCATTTAAATATAGAGGGAGCGTAAAAAGAATCCGCGCGTTCTAAAAATGACCAAAACAAATTGCAAAATTATTAATCATCGATAAGTAATATGACAATTCGATCGCTGACGAGGTTTTTATGAACATTTTTGAGATTTAATGGCAACATTTAACGAGGTTTTAGTTAAATTTTGAAGACGAGTACTATTCTTAATAAGGATGCGTGACAGAACAAATTGTTGATTCAAAAATTTGTGACGATGCCAAACTCTTTTTACGCTCACTATTGATTAGACTTTTATAAAAATCAAATTAGAATTAGAAATTAAAAAATAAAATTAGGATTTCTACTCGTGTAATTGTGTACACAATTTAAACTGTACCTATTAAAAGGAATAAAGCTGCGACGAAAAACGTAAGGACGTATCCCCGATAGGGTTCCCCGTGTTTCCCATAACCTTTGCTGAAGTATATCAGACCAGGATAAATTCGATCCTGACCTAGTGCCTGTATTAGTCGTGGCACTGACAGCAAGTTTGTCAGCGCTGTCGACAGTGTGGCAGCGAAGCAACCGGCGTAAATAAATGGACCCCAAAGGGACATAAGCTGCATGACCTAAAGATAAACCGCAGAAATACTTGTCATTAGCGTTTGGGGAATTGGCAGTACAATATATAAATAGTTAATTGATTTTTTAACTATTCTGCCGTTATACGACGGATGAGAAGATATATCAAAATGTGAAATAGTTTTAAATATTCATAAAGACATCGAATATGAGAGAGTTGGTATGAATATTTATCTAATGAACGATATTTAATAATCACCACAGAGCAAGTATCAGTTAAGTTATGTACCAAAGTTTCTCAATTCTGATGTTTTATTATATCAGATTGCGATCACATTTAAATATATTTTACGTTAAGCAACGTTCATTAATTTATCTATTCACCCACCGAGTAACTGTTGTGCAGACCGAATTGGCAATTCATTTCTGGAACGCAGTTTACAATAGTGCCATTTGCAGATATGATGCCACTGGCGTCCCTCAGAGCTGCGCCGCCGGCGAATATAACAAAAGCGGCGTAACTGATCATCGAAATCAGTAGTGCGAGTAGAGTACCGATCGGTATGCTACTGGCTGCGTCCTTTAGGTCACCGGATATATTAGCTCCCGCTTGTATTCCCGTTACCGACGGGAAAAAAATGGCGAAGACCGAGAAGAAAGTTTGATTACTGCTCTCGGAGTATCGATAATCCGGACCCATGTTCGACATGAAAACTTCGGCTAAGGATTTAAAAAAAATTTATTTTAATCGTTGCTTGTAGTTATGAAGTATCTGTTTAAGGTAATATGTAAGCTGTTCTTATATTCATATTTGAAAAATGAAACTCGATTTTACAGAATTTTTTTTTACTTTATTCATTGAATGAAAAATAAAATTTAACGTACAGGAAAAACCACGGAATCCTTGAGCTTCCTGCTCTAAGGTTTTGGGGCCAATGGCGGTACCAATCACAAAATCGAAAATGGCCCCGGTAATCACAGCTATGAGGAAGTTTTGTGCCTATGAAAAAAGTAATGTCGTTTAGCAAAGGAACACGTAAATTGTATTCGAGACTGCAATTATTTTTAATAAATACTGTTAAAGTGAATACGGTTTATAAAAATGGCTGAGTACCTTCGATTCCCATTCCATGCCAATAGCGCAGATCATAATCATGACGATCAACGCGATTGTTCCTACGATTCTAACATCGTTGACTCCGTTATCGATGATCTTCAAACCATGCTCACGTAGTAGTTCATTGAGGGAATCGCAAAAACCGATAGTATTCATCGACGCTGCTACAGCATTGGCAAAAGCAAACACTATGCCGACCGAAGCTCCAAATTCTGGTCCAAGCGATCGCGATATGATAAAGTATATACCACCTATAAAAAATATCGTTCGTCAACGGATTATTCGCGTTAAGTTGCTCCCATGGACCACTGTCGGACCACTGCCTGACCACTACCGGATCAGTGCTGCAACAGAATGACTACCCTCTTTTACTTCCGGAGTGAACAATTGTAATGATTGTCGTATAAAAATTATATTTTTAGCGTTTCAAAATGCGAAGGAGAAACCGTTAAAAATTATATTGTATTGTATTTGTATTTTAATTCGATGGTTGTTGAAATATTTTACTCCCAAATGAAAAGGAGCAATTGTGATGTTGCAGCATAGTCTGACAGTGCCGTGAAAAGGAAGCTTTACTTTCTAATTTTTAACTCAATTCTGAGACATAGCAGCGATGAAACTATGCACATGTTTTAAAAGGATTCCAAAACAACGAATCAGAAATCCCCATGATACAATTAATAATGCCCAGAAGACACCTGTATTACAAGGACTACAAATGCATTGTTTTCACAACTTTGTTTCGTCCACGTGTCCAAAAACTGACGTCTATCTAAGAATGTGTCCACTTTTTCAGACATTCTCTACTCGACGTCGAGCTATTGAAAAGCAACGACGAAGTACGCCATGCCACTCCTTAGAAAAGAGACAAAAACGAGAAAATGGAGGTACAATAACACACCTCCCTTTACTTCCCCATTAGTGCTAATTGCGCTGAGGCTAAGCGTCGTGATGACGCACACCGCCGCCGATATTCCGATAATAATTGCGCTTTGCAAAATGCCGGCTTGTGCCACCACCCATGACAGCCTCAGGAAAAGCATTACACCCCATATGTTCAGGAGACATGGTATAAGAACACCCTGGATCCACCCTAATTTGATTCCAGTGTGTCCCTGTTGCGTATTTCCGGTTTGCCCAGCCTCAACATTGGGGTCCTGAAAATGTAATCTTTCGTTTTTCGTCCTTCGTTTGTAAACATTTGTATATCGCTCACATTTATGTTTCAGCTTTAGAAATAAGATTTTTGCCAATCACACCAGGCAATCTTTTTTATTTTATAACGTATGTAGTACGCTTCCCTTAATTTTCCTGTATCACAGTTCATAGTTTAAAAATGATAATTTGTTGCAGTTAGTGAAAACAGGTTCGTTACGTTAGGTAATATCGAGAAAGTCATTTCGGCGACTTATATTCATCAGATATTTTTTCACATAAAAATATAATAAATTACGTAGCGTTACAAGGCTTTTCTTTTTCAAAAAGTGCAACGGAATGCATTTATTCGTTCTTCATCGACGTTCAAGACCTATTAATCCTCCCACAGTGGATTTACAAATTGATACTTTTTCTAATTTCACTCAGCGGGTATTTACTGCTGTGTAAACTTAATAAACTATCTCCCCCACGGCTAGAGCTCGTTATGACTTTCCGAGTTCGATCGTTTTCAAGGCAAAAAGGTCTTCCAGGTCTAGTTTCATGCTACAACGCCACAAGCTGTGCACTATACAGGGTGTTCCATGATTGGTTTGGTACTACGTTCAAGATACGATACCTACGATAATTACAAGAAAATTTCTCCTTATCAAATTGCCCGAATCGCCTTAGTTCATTAACAAGATATTAATGAAAATCGGATTCGCTGTATGGGTAAGCGAACTCCGGCAGTGGAATCCGATAGCTATTATGGTTTACGACCATAATTCATCTGCATTATATTCGAGCCAGTGTGATGATAATAAACAACCCTAAAAGACCCTTGACTTTCGATGGGGTCGCGTACCTGCGATCAACTGTGCGTTACCTGCCTTCCTGATAGAAATTCCTCCATCATTCGACGTCCAGGATCGGTACAGTGATATAGCCACACGCTTCTTCGAGCGGTAAGTGAATTTTTAGACATACAGGTAAATCAAATTTAATTAAATACGTTACTCAAGGTTATTAACGATAACGCGTCACTAGAGTCCAGCGCGGCAAGATTTGATGACAATTTAATTATAATTTCTGTCACTCGCATTTGTCGTAAGGCTCGTAATTGAACTATACCGTGTGTACATTCGCAGAATGCGAACGAAAGTAGTAATTAAAGCGGTAAACATTTTACGGGTGCACGACAGCGAATATACAGGTACGCGTCTCCCGTATGTTTCTCGTGGGAAATTCGGTGGAATGTCGTTTCGTGCGATTAGCTTTCTGCGCTTTTAACGCATCGTGAGTAATTAGTTTTTCACGGAATACAAGATTAACTTTGTTGACTCGTAAAGGAACCACGGTGAAATTATATCTCGGATACTTTCAAAAATGTTCAGTCCTGTGTACGATATCAGAAATATTACATCGGGTTTTGAAAATATTTCAGTTGAACGGTTTGTTTACTTAATTTCTACATCTACCATTATATTATTTGTAATAGCATACTACACGTAGTACAAAACGTAATAATAATTAATAATCTTTTCTGAATATTTCATTGCGTACTCCACTGTCTAATCGTTTAATAATCGAAACATTATTTTTACTGCGTGAATGCGTTATAGCGATTATTGTACGATACTTTTCCAATGCACTCGGCGATATTAGGACTATAGTAACAGTGAATTGGCATGACAAACGAACGCTGGGTGTGGCAATCTTACCTTTATAAGATTTCCTTCGTGTAGTGTGCTCAGCGATGGCCTCTTAGCACGACGACTCAATCTACAAAAAAAACATTCTTCCGTTGACTTGCAGTGGTGGTATTAAAGGAAGAATTGTTTATCAAATGGGGCAGATTGTTATCCGCATGATACCGATGAAATTGATGATTTTTCCCCAATTAAGGAACGACCATCGATGAATCAATTAACCCTTTAATTAAACATACATTGCAAAGAGTCCTTTTTCGTGTTCTTAGTCTTTTGGAAATATGAAATCATAATTGCGGAAAGTTCATCGTGATCTACGTAAATACGTATTAACGAAATGATAAAATAATGTTGATTTACGTGAAACTTTATTTTTCGAGAAAAACGACGTTAGACATTGTCTGAATTTATTTTTTCTAAATTTATGGTATAAAATATAACGCAAAAGTAAAGTCAGGAATTATTCGGTTTACTATCAGACATAATTGTTTGTAATCATTTACAAACCTGTAATGATCGAGTCGCGGGACAACGTCCCACAGTCCACTCACGTTCAGCGTCATCGGTGATCTTTTGTTATTTTGGAGTCCCCCAATCACCTCATCATCCATAGTATTCGTTTAAAATCGACTTTTTATCTCCTCAGATCTGTAAACAAATGGAGAACAAACGTTTACGTACAGTTTTCTGAAACATCACTGCGCTAAAAATAGGCGTTACTTGCACTATTTTAATGTTTCTAAAATCGAACGTTTATAGTTGGATTACGTAGAGTAGAAATCGACGCATTTGTAAATGCCTTTTTTTATACGGGTTGGATCTAAAATCGTGGGAGGTGATTCTACACGGATAATCGAAACGAAATTACAGATGAAAATTTATTGGTATGAAATTTTATTATTTTAAAAAGGAAAACTACGTTAAGTATACATTATTTTTCGCGTGTGCTGTTTTATTCAAACAGAGTTTGTTTTATTTTTGATATGTTTTATCCATATGGGATCAGGCTGTTCATGTAATTTAATTAATTAAGTAAAGTACGCGTATTGATTCGTGTATCGCGAAAAGCAGAAACAGAATTAATTAATTATATTTGGGCGATGAATGCCTATAATTGTTATTGGCACATACGTTTCAGCAATTTCAGATATTAATCGCACATTTGTCTAAACCCTCGATTTTCGAATGAAAATTTCCAAGAAATACGTATTCATAAGTTCTTTTGAAAATACTGATTGGGAAAATTCTGTAAATAGATTCATCGGTTCATAAATAATAATTAGATTGGAATGTTGGTGTGAAAGCGTTTGAAAATCTTTAACGCGAAAATATTTCGCAAAAAGTTCTCAGTAACTCAATTAACGCTTCAAACTACGTAGAGGATACTTCTATTAGACGTGTATTCAGAAGTTTTCATGAAAACTTGGCTTGGGAAAATTCAACGAATATGATTCATCGGTGGACAAATAATAATTTAATTTGAATGGTCGCATGAATATGTTTAAAGTCATTGATGCGAAGCTGTTTCACAAAATGTTCTAAGTAACTTCATTTACACTTAGAATCAGTCTTCCTCTAAAGGATACAAAAATAATGTTTTTACAATATTAACGACACGCAACAACAATGCGGATAAAAATTAATTCTTGAAAATTTTAGTTCATGCAACCCCAGTTGGGTTAAATATAAATATATTCAATATTCAATATTTTATTAAAACTTGTTACTCGAAAAAACGTATATGACATACATATGGGATATACGTATGTAGATAAATTATTTATCTACTTTCAGAACTGCGCGTCAAAATCTATATTTTACCTATGTAAAGCAAAGTTTACTCAACATTTTGCGCTGCTAGGATAAATTTGTTTAATACGAAACACCCTGACAACCAAAACTATATTTTTATTTTCAATTTAACTCCACTCGGTATAGTTCCCGAAACTCATCATTTTCGTTTCAACAAAAAATGCACCGATCGTATTTTTTGTCCCAGTACCCACGTAGAAGAGATATTTCGATATCTGTTTGAGGTTTCACGTTCTTAACCTTCACATATTTTCGAAGAGCGTGAACGTCCGTGCGAGTACGCGAAACGCCCACGCTCGATATGTGAGAGAAAATAGATTTCCGAAGAAAAGTTCATTTATTGCCGCAAACTTTGCGCGAAGGAGCTGGCCTGATGAGGTATTTCTTCACTTTTCCGCCATATATGTATGTACGCGTGTGTGTACGTTGCGGGGTGGTCGATGACTGTTCGCGGTACACACCAAATTCCCACGAAACTATTTGGCCCCGTTCCCAAAACTCATAATGCTTGACAGTTCGCCAAATTTGAAATTCATTCATTCCCCTTCCGACTTCCGGATCTGATTATATTGTCCCCTTTCGTTTTACGAGATCAGGACAGACGCACGTGTGATATACGTGTATTATAATATATAATATGGATTATATATTGACGTAAAATAAAAAACGTAATTATGTAGCAATATGCTACATACACTTTCAATATTTTATGCGTGTAGTACACGTGCACAAAATTACGTTCACGTCAAACACGTAAAACGTAAAACGTAAATGCACTCCAAACGTAAAATGAACGTTTTCAATATTATCAACAATTGTTTAATTACAACTGTTGCTAGCGTAAAAAGTATTCGCACAGCTGACAGATAACAAACTAATGCGATACGCGTCAACCGTAAAATGTAGGGGTAATAAAATCAAGAAATAACATATCGTTTTCTCAAACCAGTATATTTTTGAAATCCTCGAACGAAGGCTTGGAGGTACGCGGTCGACTGTAATTTAGGATGCCGTAATGGCTAATTAGAAGTGACGTTATGATCTTTTGTACAATGGGTCGGCCACTAACGAGTCGGTAACTCAAGTCTGGCTTTTGCATCGACCTCTGTAGAAACAACGCAAAGAAAGGATTTTTCACGTAACAGTTCTATCTTCAAGACGTAAGGATGCTTAACGAATTGGATGTACTAGAAGCGTTTACCTTTGATAAATATTTTTTCAGATTTTTAGTAAGTTTCAATCGTAAATTTGTAAATACGTACTATAACTTGCAGAGGTGCATTTTCAAAGTATAAATGTCGGAAATGCGACTGCGTAAAAATGTGAAAATATGGCACAAATAATTAAGATAGGCAAATTGTACACCACTTTTATTTCATGGCCATTGTCATTGTCAGTTCGAAAGTGAAAAAACAGTTTCTTTTTTAGATTTTACCAGCTTAAAGATCAAAAATTGATGTCTGGAAAATCTGAAAAACTTCAAATATGACAAGTACGAATTAGCGCGTGTTTGGAAATATACAAAATAAATGCGTCAATTTGGTGAATACTTTTTTTAGGACTCAATTTGGTTTAGCAAAATTGGACGAGGGATGGCTCGAAGTAAAATTTACGTTGCGTTCTAGTACGTACACGTCGTAACACTCGACGTTGATTGGAATGCAATTTGCAAATTCCGTTCGGCCGTCAACTAAGTAAGAACATTCGATGCCTTTCATTTCCGCTTGAAAATGCATAAAGCTCGCGCGCAAATGCCAAAACAAATAAATCTCGTAGGCGTTTTTGGCGCCAGCGTTTACATCGATTTTGACCGTGAAGGCGCTTTTAAACGAATACAATTCTTTTTTCGGTGCAGCGCGTAAGGTCACGGTAAACGGACGCATTGAAAAAATAAGCGCACGAAGCAAATCAATCGGTTAAAAAAACAACTGTCGACGACAAAGAAACTCCCCGCTGTCAAACATCTCTTTTATATTTCATTTTTGACCTAAACGTCTCGACGTGGATCATTTTGGTTTTTGAGTACTGATGAAATTTCACTTGATACCGGACGGGATATTTCTTGCATAGAATAATTTTGTTCGACGTACAATACGATTTTTATAAAACGCTTTCTCGAAAATTCTCAACTTTGGTTCATCACTTTATTATTTATTCTCTGTCTGACTTTGCAGCAATTTTAATCATGAACGCGGTTCTAAATTCCCAGAACATGTAGTTTTCAAGTAACTTCCGAAACAGCAGATTTTCCACCTTGCTTCTTATTTTCAGTTTATCCGGTAGAAGTTTTCCACTTAATGTAAATTTATTTCCCCGTAAGCTATGCGACTGACCGCATGAATTTGTTACGAAACACTATGCGGCGATTGTTCTCAATATTTATAACCTTGTTTATCACATTTCGAGGGCTCTACGACCGTGAATGTGTTTCCTAGGAGCAGGTCTTTTCCCTTATCACTGATTTCAAATAAGATGCCGATCGATTTATCACGCGCGTATCTCCAGGGTTCCGCGATAATCAATCAAAATAATACTGGAATCATTTGCCTCGATTAGATCGATGTATCGATAACCCGCCCGACGGTAACACTTATTTATCGCTCTCATCCGGTATTTGTCTGGTTCAATCCAATTCCGTTTCTTGAGTTTCTTTCTCGTCAAGTTGGACACTTCCATTTCTGTCGCGTAAAAATGATAAAAGTGTCTCTGTTTCATCTCGATCGAATTGGACAGATTGGTCTTTATAAGACCCGCTATCGGTTTAGTTTCTGTATTTTTATGTAACTAATTCATCGTTCTATCAAATTGACAGGGAGGTAATAGAAGTTTCCTTGAAGTCACATTTTATTTTATAATTTATAATTCTGCGAGAAAGATTTAAGTTATTTAGTTCATTGTCTCGGATAAATATTTAAATTATGTTTACTTCGATCATTTAAACTATTGTTAAGAAACCTCATCGATGTACCAAAGTTGCAGTTTGTCGATTCTTTCAATAAACGATATAAAATAATAGAACTTAATTTAATCGATGTGAGTAAAGTTAAATTCCATATCTCATCGTCGGAGTAGTTAAAATCATAAGTGAAATGATCGATTCTACCATTTTAAATAATAATTTTGACGACTGTTGCGTTCGCACGATGTCTTGTTCCCTATTCGAGATTAATCGAAACGATGTAAACGAAATTGGTTCATTTTTCTCTATCGACTAACAATATTGCAAATAATTCGAATAGCAATATTTAAACTGATCGAGGTGGACAAAGTTTGATTCCTTACACGCGTCGATTTACAATAATAAAGGTCGAATTGGTCTCTGCCCTTTTAAATGTCAACGAACAAATAGCAATGGTTTGTACCGAGCCATGCAAACAAAGTTAACTTCCCCGTTTGAGACAAGCAAAACAGGTTCCTGCCGATTCTCTCCATTTTTTCACGTTAATCTCCAGATGAGTATTAGTTGGAAACAGATGCAATGAGATCACCGCGGAAATAATTGGCATCGTACGATGTATTGATTAAGAGTTAGGATTACCCGGTGTAAAGCGTTGAGCAAATTTTCGCCGTCTAGAGGAAACCATAATTCATGAGATCGCCGTGTTTTGAACCCACGGTGATTATTACCTCTGTCAGGATTTCGATCTATCGTGTACTGGACGAACGAAAATAGTGCTCTTAAAAGCAGCTGTTTAGCGCGTTAAAAGTGTGATCAACATCGAACCGTTGAATTACGAGCGTCGGAGAACGTTCGATGGTAGATGGGTGAAGGTTTCTAAAAGATTCGTGGCGGTGATAGAAAACTGAACGAAAGTGGTCCTTTTGATAAAGACTCGTAACAGTATGCGAGATTTGTTTAATGATAGAACTACCCGTATTAATCAAATTTGAGTGTATACGCCTGTGGAAAATTAAACATTGCAAAACATCCGATCAGGGTTAACAATGTTAAGCGTTGGAACTCAGCATTGATTCGTTGCATGTCAGTACTGTCGATGTATGGTTCGTGTCTTTTGGACATTTTTGAAATTTACGAAACTGATGAATCGGAACGGATGTCGTAACTATTTTATTATTAACCGTTCAATTTTCGAAATTTCTAAAATGATCGATCGGTTCTCCTACGCTTTTCATCATCAATCCTCTGATTTGGATAATTTACAAAACTTCATTGGGTGTTGGGAGTCTTTAATTATGACAATTATGAGTCACCCAATTTTTGAAATTTCTGAAATTGACTGATTAGGTGTCGTGGGTGTTTAATTATCAACCTTAAAATTTCTGAAATTACTGGAACTGATGAATGGATGTTATGAAGGTTCAGTTATGAATCACCGAATCTTAGAAATTTCTAAAATTGACCGATTGGCCGTCGTAAATTTAAAACAAAATTCATCCTAAATTTGCTAACTTTCAAAAATCCTCCGATTACGCCCCTTGAGCCATTAATTATCAACCGTCGAGTTTGTAAATTTCGTAAATCGGCACGTTAGCCATTGCGGAGCTTAAACATTGAACGCAATACGAACACCAAAATGATCTATTAACTATTTATTTTTCTTATCAGCAAGATTTCTGAAAAAACTACACTCAATCCCAACCGCGTATCTGAATCCCTGAATCCTTTCTATACGCACAGCTTTATATAATTTACAACGAAAAAATTCGTAGCCGCAAGTAAAGAATTTTAATAATGGGAATCCGATCGGACTTAGCAACCCATCGATTCTTTACACGTAAGCGCACAAGGACACTCGTTTTTCTCCCCTTCGTATCCCATCTGTGTGTCGTGCGTAAACCGAAATGAAAATAGAAAAGATAGGATGGGCATCGATCAGAACGAAATGGATACGAAGCTGATTCTGGTGGTTATAACTGGTATAATCGTGATGCAAGAACTTGGATAAAAGATCACGTAAGGATAGGAATCGACGACAAAAGATCGTACCGATACTTTAATTGCTAATTATTGCAGAAGGAAATTGCAACCTGTCAATCGTGGAAAGTGCTAATCTCACGTTACCGATACTTTAATCAGAATATGTTAAAAATTGGCGCATTTATAAGTTTCCGTGTAAATGCGGATAAAACTAGATTAAACTTGCTGACTGAGAAAAGTTGCTTTATTATGTGCATTAAAATCAGTGATTTTCCGACGAGAGTAAGAAAATTACGAGTTTGCTTTATAATCCCGCATAGAGCTACGTGGCAATTTTTTTTTTTTCTAAATTGTTGTTTGAATGAAAATTTTTCATAATTATTTTCACCGTTGAAAACAGAATTAAAAGTCCAGAGCTTATTTTTCTTTTCAATTACTCGTTTAGGATTGCAATGTTCATTTGTCGAGGCACTTGAAGTTCGAACCGTTCCTCGCTCCGAAAAAGAAAAAAAAAAGATAAATAAATCAAATCCTCCCTCCTGGCGTGCAAGCACGAAATTTTGAATTCGATAACGTCACTCACGGTGCGAGGTGCCGTTGGCTGCCGACGAAAAACTTAGATCACGATCCACCCGTGAGCCACCGGATCGCACGCGATCCACGAAACGTCCGGAACGATCGCCGAAGATCAAGCGCGAGCCACTGAATACCGTCAAACACTCGAATCCCTCGAACCGGCCGGCGTTCAAGAAGGAAGCATGCGTCGAACTTCCCTTTCCCCGTGGAACACTTATGAACGCGCGCACACGCACGCCACGTACTTCCAACACACTCGCACATTTCGCGATGCTCGTCAAGCGCACCTCGCAAGCACACACCGAGAAACGTGCGAATAGAATAAAGCGCGGATAAGTCCTTTTATCGTCAGCGTGTCAAAGACCCTTGCCCGTGAATCGATCTATTGATTATGTATCGACACGCATGTTTCGTTCGATGCGGGGAACGATTAGGCTAGCGATTAGTGGTTTTTGATTTTGAGTGAAGGTGAGAGGTACGGGCGAGGTTGGTATAGGACTGTCGATTCTGTGATGATTGAATTTGAATCAGTTTTGAGAAAGTGCAAGGACAGCAGGATGTTGAAAGAAAGAAGAATCTTTTTAGGGGGAAAAGTATGATTCGGGTTTGGTTGCAGTGTCGGCGAAAGTATTTAATATAAAATGAGATAGTTTTATGTCGCGAGAGAAAGAAGATTTTTTTCCTGTGATTCAAAGCCTATCTATATTTCTTTTTAATTTTAACAAAATTCTATCTTGCGGAATAAAGCTTATCCAGATGTATTTTCAGTTTTGAGAGAAAAGTTATATCTTGTGTAATTTGAAAAAATGGGATTTTTCATTATTGCGTCGTGAAGCTTATTTCAATTTGTTTTACATTTTCCCAGAAATTTTAAACGTAGGTGAGCTTTATTGTACGCGAAGTACAATAAAGCCTGCTTAACGTATGTTTTATTACGTGCAGGATAAAGTCGAGGGCCGTTGCTTTAGAAACGTTAATATTTTTCGTTTGATAATGTGAGTGGCACAATTCAAAATGAGTACTGCTCAAATATAGCAAAATTTTAGCTTTGGAACAACGTTTTAATTAGGATAGCGTGTGTGTATAACTGACTTTGTTTCTACCTTATACTCGCAATTATGATGTGGTATAATACTAATACTATATTACGTTAGTCTTTGGGGTCGATTTCCAGTAATTATCTAACAAATGCAAATTTTTCAATTTTCTCAGTATTCAATCAATCATGCGATACAAAGGCAGAATTTGTTAAAAATGAGAGTATAATTAAAATTGCGTTTTCTATGGCCATTGGTATTTTAATCTGATTGTTTTTTGTAAACTCATTGTAATTAAAATTATAAATGTACAGTATTCATGGAAATGAGCGATTAAGTTTTTGCACGTAGTACGAGAAACATATACATATAATAGTGCTAGATGACATAATGAATTTAACGGAACGGACAGGAAATGTATAATTTGCAACATAGTTACGGAAAAGAGTCTTTATCCATGTAACTACTGCATAACTATATTTTATGGCAATATAATCTGACTGTAGTTAAGAGTGCACGTAAAAGTGATTCTAATTTACAGAAGCGGGAAAAAAATGAGTTAAGAGGCAGAAATACTCGAATCAAGTTGAGTTTCGATAAACGTATAATTAAGTAATCTAAGTGTTCCACTGTTTAACAAATTAGAACTTTTTTTTTATTGCCGGAGCCAGTAGGTGGTTTTAATAGAGTTTCGTATCCTGAAATCGAATTTATTTGCACTATGATCCTGAGTGTTTGTAAAATTGAACTTGTATTCAAAGTGCATGCATTTGCCAAAAACTAGCTGTCGCGAAGTATCGAAGAATGCTAGATTGTCTTTTCTGATCTTACAAAATTTCAGACTTTATTGAATACGGTGGTACGAAGTGTTAACAATATTTTAAAGTTTCTAGACATCTTTTGAGAGACGTCTTTCAATATTTGTATTACTGCAAACATTTATTGTTTTGTCTAGTGAAATTGTCATATGAAGTCAATTATCTACCATGAAATTGTATGGAACGATTTCAAGTAGTCGCACAGCTGAATTATTATTATGCACGAAAGATCAACTTTCTCGATTTCGGAGTACCAGAAAACGTGGAGTTTTCGCAGCGGATAAAAATGCAGACAGAAATTGCAGAAGGAGAGCAACCGAATTTATTTAATCTCGAAATTCGGTAGGCTGTTTAGTTATTTTCGAGAATCTTTCGATGACGGGTGAAAAGCGGACAGCGCGAAGAGAGAAGCACTTCGCGATGACGAAGCCCGTTTCAGATTTTTCCTTCGAATTGCATCGGATTTTGCATTTTTTCTTTTTCAATGCGCCGGGACCGTCTCTGCAATCTAAATGTGTCGATGCGTGTGTCCGTATTTTAAAAGTTATTTCGACGAAAGCTCATATTGGAGATTTATGAAGTTAGAAATCATGAATCGAATTATTATTTAATTCATCGTTAAAATCCAAATTCAGAAATTGCAGTCATTCACTTAATATAATCGTCAATGACGAATGGCACGCATCGGTGATCTTTCGCGAAATAATATTTTCGTTCGCCACGCAATATCGATGATGCACCTGGTAGTTAACGATCGTAGATACAAACAAAATCACTTGTAAAATTATTATTACTATTACACCTCGTTTGGGAGTGTAAACATAAACTTTACCGTGATCGTCCTACGGTCGACTAATTACTTTGTCAATGGTTCAGTCATTTTATAGACATCGACCTGTCAATGCGGACGCTGATGTTAAATTTGCACGGCGAAGATATACGGCTACACTACTAAAATACTGGGGCGCCCTTGTAGAGATACGTTATCGAACGTAGTAAAAGAAACGTTTCTCGGGACAGAAATTAGGAGGAACGTACAGTTTCGGGCCCGTAAGTTTGTTCTTGTTTTATTGAACTTGATCAGTCGGATTACAACCTTTTATATTTCTCGGATGTTCTTTCGAGATTGTTAACAGACACTTTGGACGTTTTCAGTTTTCTTTTATGGATTTGAGTTAACGAATGTAACCTAATATTACGTTTTGTCGGCTATATAATTGAAGTTGCTTATATCGTTAGATGCTCTGTTTTATCATTAAAACAGTTTCAATTGTTTACTAATATTCGTTAGTCTTTATCAAGATATTTCCAATTAACCAATCTTCAAACTTTTTCACGCGCATTTAATAAAAATTTATTTGATTATACTTTCAGGCCTTTACTTTCTAGCTTGATATTTGATTACCTTGTTCTGAATATATTTCGAGAAATGTGTAAAAACTAGATAAAAGTTCCTTTAAACTGTCACATTATTAATAGTACTATTTTGCCAACTATTTATGCTCCACGTATAACCCCACGATCAGTTCGTTCTTTAGTACACCCACTTCCAATTAAATTTTACGCGTGCGTTCACCCCAATCCGAATAGCATTAAAACACCCTTCTGGAGTTGCTTTATTAAACGTACTATAACGTTGGAATTCGTCGCCGGTTTCCCTTTGCCACCCTCCTGCTATTACGGAGACACTTCTTTCCGCTTAAATAATTTTATCACGTTGAGCATACAATTTCGTGAACCGGGCATCATTTTTACTCCTTACCTATTGTTGCTTGATTAGGTCTTATTATCACTACTGTTTTTTAATAAATCCTTTAATCGCAATTTCTATAACAAAAAATTGTCAGATGAACTTTTTTTATTCTTCATATTCTTATTTCATCATTCTATTAAATTTCTTTTTATTTCTTCATCTTCATTATTACTCTTATCATAATTTTTATTCTTATCCTATAACTTGGCGATGAATAATGAAACGTATTGCTTCAAAAAGTACTACTGTGTTTCCTTAAAGATAATATCACCGATGTCGGTGTCTTTGTTTGTTTGTGTGTTCGCGTTTTTCTGAAATTTCTTGTTTGAGAAGCAACCACGTCATTTGCGTATTCCGACAAACCCAGAATTATCGATAGCAAGCCATATTTGCATTACGCTAACGGCAATTTTTTTTTGCTATCCTCTGCACAACTGATAATCAAATTCACGGTCGTTTGACGTTAAAATAGTTCAAATACAGGATGCTGTTTCTTAACACCTTTTTAACGTTTCCACGCGCGTGTAGAAAGTCACAAACAGTTTCGCGTTTGGTTAATCTATTAACACAATGCCCAAAGCTGTAGGTTATTTCAGATTTTTCACGACAAATTTTTTTTTTTGCCGAAAATTGATCACAGAACTTTTTTAAAAACTGTTTTTAGCCGTTCAAATTTGTAACAAATTATTTCGTATATTGTTAAACGTTGATAATAAACGGGTAATTGTTTATTACAATTCTATCATCGACTTACCATAATAATCAAAATTTATTGCAACTGTTTCTTTTTCGACATATCGTTATACTCAAAATGCAGACCGGAGTAAATTCAGCTTATCGTAATACTGATTAAATTTTCATCCGCTGCTTAGAACTGATAAACAGGTCTAAAAAATAAGCATTGTCTCTGCGATTAGATTAGCGCAGTTATTTTTATTACGCTATAAAACGGTTATATCCGGTAATTGACCGCAGTATAATTGCTCGCTCGTATAATATGCGTTAAAATTTTTTTGTTGAAACTCAGGTCAATATTGAAAAGAACAATTTGGACAACAGCTCGACTTCAACTGGCAATTTAATTAAAAATTTTTTTTAAGTAATTCTTATTCCAGTATATTAACAAACGTCGAAAACATAGCTCTCTTCAAGAATAAAAAAATTCACTTTAAATCTACGCTTTTATTCGACAAAGTTTGCCATATATTTAAAGCTCTAATACACTCGACGAATCGAGTGGAATAATTGAAATTAATAACCTAATTTGAATCGCCGCGCACGCATCAATCACCATCACTGTCATCGGTTATCATCGTGTAACTTAAAACTGAACGCACTCGTACCATTAACAGTTGTTACGAATTTACAATCGCATTAATTAACGTCACGAATACACTGCATTCCCGTTTAATCGACGGAATCTAAGATCTAAGTTACGCACTTTTACACAAAGTTTCTTTCTGCCTGATCGACATTCGGCACGCTAATAAAATACCAACTGCGACACGTCGTTTGGGAATGTGCGATTTATGTCCAATAACAGCGAAGATACGCAGGAATTTATCCATTTATCTTCGACAGGGCGGAAATAACCAAAACTTTCCGGTAAAAACTGATTTTTATCAAGGTGACGATAACAATGATACTTATCGATTATTAGGGCGCTCGTATTGTTGAGAAATGTATGTTCGTTTCTTTACAACTAATAGAATATTTATTCATATGTAATTCATAGGGAAATTAATAAAATATTTTGGAAATGGTTGTTAAGAAACACATTTTATTGCATCGTTACTGATTTTTTATTTTCTTTTAACTCTCTCGGTGCTGAGTGTAATCGAAACCTTTGTCTTCAGATTTTATCGCATTATTAGCTATTAGCATATTAGCATAATATTATTAACTTTTTTAAAATCTACAAATCAGCAGCTATAAAATCCACTTTGTTGCAACAAACCATTGAAAGATCGTTCACGACCTTTTTCACGAGAGGGATGTCACGTTTGGAACAATAATGTCTAAGTATCATTCAATTACGCAATGAAAAGAACATGATCGTTTAACGATTCCAACAAAAAACAGGAATGTTAATATACGTTTGAAAAACTAGCAAAAAAAGCATGCTATTCTATTGTTTCTTGTGTCACTTGAATAGTGGTATGACTCGAGAGTCATCAAGATATTAAATAACCCATAATAAGGCTAAACAATTAAATGTAAAGAATTAAATAATTTATATACTGTAATCGTATACAACAATCGCCATTGCATTGTATTCTGATGATAATTATTATTTATAATTATTTCCTGCGGCAATTATTATCTTTTCCAACGTTCGTGTCAACTCTGCCCGCTTACTAAAAAATGTGTACTCATTTCGAAATAACGCACTACGAGCAAGACTGTATGTCCCTCGTTACGTTTGTTTACATTTTTAATTACCCGAGATTAGCTTAATTACACGAGATCGTAATTATCTGTAATTCATAATACCTGTCTGCGTGTGACATGGAAGTGCCTTTAAATGATAAATTATTTCATAATCGTGTTCCACATATCGACGTTATTATATAATTTTTTGTATTTCCGCGCACATGTTTATGATCTCCATTTTTTTTGTACGGCGCAGTATACGAATATAATTACAGGGTTTAATTGTTCGTTTGTTTGGAGAACAAGGCGGCAGATGTTGGCAAGAATTAAATTGTGAGAAAACTCTGTTGCTCGCTATCAAATTGATTGCGTTACGGAAATTTAATTTAGTGCCACAGGGTCGAATGTAATTGAAACGTATGAGCAGTCTCACTAAAAGGCTATTTTTCAATTGCTCGTAATTTCAGGTCTGTAACTGAAGCTTTAATTGTAGTATAATAACAATAATTGCGTGCAAATGATTCAACAATAATACTAACGAAAAATAATAACAAGTCAAAATCATTTGAAGATTTATCAGAATTTTTAAGTTATACAAAATGTTATTACAAAAGATATCGATTCATTTACCGTTTAAAATATTTTGTGGCTTAAACTTTTCAAAATTTCTACACAAAGAACTGTTCTTCCAAATTCAAAGGGATAAATTCGCTCACGGTGTATCAGATCGTGAGAACAGAAACTTCTACTTCAAATAATCGATGAATAATACGATAGAGTCAGAATAGAATTTCCTGCAAGTCCTTCGAGCGCGAATTTTCGGAGTAAATTCAACGGTGCTGGAAATACGCGTTCGATTAATCCGATTACTAATATCGGAAAAATGTGTACCACGCAAAATGCAACTTATAAACTGCGCTCGAAAATCGTGAGGCTTGATACGTTGCCAATAAGTCAAATCATTATGGCGCCATGACAAATTGCGAATATTTATTAAAATAGAATGTCCTGAAATAGCGAATCCATGGAATTTGGTGTGTCAACCATCAAGCGCGTGGCCGATTCGCATTATTACAATGATCTCTGCCAAAAATTTTAATTACATGTTTCAGTGAATTAACTCGTTTCAAATCAAATGTGAATTAAATTAAAAACGATGTAAGAGAAACTACAATTAATTGCGAACTTAGAATTGGTTTTAACCAAACTAAAACGATAGACGGGTAATCGTTTGTTTGTTATTTTTCTCACTGCAAACGCAGTACGAACACCTCAATGATGAATTTACCCGACGAAATATAAATAATCCGAAAACGCGTTAGCATCTCTTTTCTTTGGATCGACGAGGTAACGACCAAGAGTGGCCGAAAAGTTCGTAAGAGAAACATTTCATTTACGGTGGATGTGTGTACCTTACGGGCGATTGCAATGGGGACAGGAAGTACAGATAAATGTTTGAACCACTTCAAGTTTATGCTCGCTTACGCGCCTAAAGTTTCTACGTACACATGGCCACGTGTTATATGCGTTTTATGCGTTTTCGAGGGGATTCTAAATAAAGCAGGAGGAATTTGCTTGCGGGTTAGTTCGTCCCTTCATAAAAGACGCGCTCGAGATGTTGCCTCGTATACATGAATCTCATTTTCATCCACGGGGAAATTACTTCATCGCTCGAGGTTCGTTGCATCGTGAAAGGATCCGAAGGTAGAAAAATCGTGTCTCGGGTGAAGAATTAACTAATTCGGAGGAAATATTCATGTATTGGAAGGTTCGAATGTACTTCTTTAGAATTGTACAACCGAGGCAACTTATTCTACTTGAAAATTCTTTTACCTATATTTAATTTGTAAAGACAAACTTTTCATAGATTTTCTTTCGATTCTGCGTTCATTTTTAGATGCTTTTTACTTATATTTTGTAGGAGCAGTTAAAATGGTTCAATTTTACATCTTTAGAATGGTAGGACTGGTGTAACATGTTCTTTCGGGGATGATTGTCCTATTCTCGTAGCAACGTTAAAAATGATCCCTTTCAATGTTTCGAAAATTTAGTATTATTCCCGTTATTTACTTTTTTACTCCAAATCGTACAGGGTGAATACTTTGTCCACTTCCTTTACGTTGCATCACGCACTCGTGTTTATCTTCCCTCTTGATGAAATTATTTTATCGTCGTTCAAGGAAATTCGATTCCAAAAATACTGCGAATGCTTACGAAACAGAGCTTTGAACTTTGATGAACTGTTTTGCAGTCCCCATACTTGAAAGTTAGATAAAAAATTGCTTGTTGTGTCAAAATAATTTCACGAATAACCGTATTAACGAAATTGTATTATATAAAAAAATCGATTTTGTCGCTTGTTGGTCGAATAATTTTTATTTCAATTGTGACGTCCTGCATATATTTATTCCGCTTGATCTCATTTCCTGTCCCACCGGCGCTTATCGTACGTGGAGTGCTTATTATTAGCGAAACACCCCAAATACTAGGATTGACTCACCGTTCTCAGAAGAGACTCACTTTCGATACAACAGTCAACCAGTGCACTCTCCTCGCGCTCTTTAATTCTCATCAATAAATCTCACTGTAAGTTTCCTTGTACTATAAATTCAGTGCCTTAACATATTCTTCTCGCCGACCGCACTATCATTCCCCGTCACACGATTTTCCAGCAGCCTGATCAATCGTGACGATTTTGCGAAGAATTTTCCTGTTCTCACGCGAGCCGAACGCTTACGGGTTGCTTAACCCAAATACCACGAATAAACTTCGCGAACATAAGCCTCTAATCTGTGTTTACTTTTTATTATCATCATAAATGCTCTACCGATTTCTAGTTTCGGTCGTCATCCTCGTTTTCGTAAACGGTGGAACACGAGACATTCCATTCTCGGAAAGTATTAACTCCAGGTACGGTGGTATTATTTAAATGAAAGTATTTTACGACTACGCGAACGCTATAATTGAGTCGAAGCATTCAAAAGGAACGTAATTGTTACGTTCGCAACCAGAATTTTTCGAGCAATTTAATAATGTCCACAGTTTGGATATTGCTGACGAGGGAGTCCGGCGTGTCCGTCGGTTTTTCCATACCAGAAATTAGGGGTTCGCACTTTTGTATCGTTACTATTTAAATGATAGATTTTTCTATCGATTTATTGTAATTGTTTAAAGTTTAATATAAGTGGTAAGAATATAGGTTTATATCTGTTTATTATCTATACTCTGGATTTTATACAAATACGTATTTTCTTGTAAGATACGGAGGGTACCTAAAACAAAGAAGATATATTCAAAGTATATGTTCAGAGTCATCTATATATAAAAAGACTTGGACTACAATCTTCCTTGTCTTTTGCAAAAAACATTTCCATAAAAACCATAGTTTATTTCTAAATCAAAAATACCTTCCAACTTCTGGATATAATAAACCGATGAAAAAGTTTCTGTAAAATTTACACTGAATGATCAGAAGTGGACATGGCGAAGACGTAAACGTCAATTTAACTGCAGAAGTTGTCGAACGAACTCCAAGTGACCACCAAGAGCGTTTAAGTATTAATCAAGAGGTGAAATAACAATCGGCTCGATGGATCCCTTGTCATTTAAGTAATCGTCTATCTGAAAATCGATTTTCTATCGGTGGAATTCGTGTCAAGTACCACGCAATATACCGGGTGATTCTGGGAACTGGGAAAGACCTATAACTCTTTTTTAGATAGATAAAATTGGTCAAAGAAATTATTGTATGATTGACTGAGAATTAATTTGACGCTATCAAATTCTTATCGGTAGATGCACCGACGCATCCGTTCGTTGCAATTCTCTTTATTTAATGCATCTTTACTTTCGTTTATACAATCAATTGATACGTTTTGTTATTCTGCGTATAGAAGCGGCAGGATAAGGTAATTGAAAAATAAATAGTTTAAGAGATATTCACCGGTTTGTGTATGAGATTTACTATTACAACAAACGTCCGAATGTTTTACCGAAGGATTCCAAATATTTTCTGACACGTTTCTCAACGTTTTTCATGATTTGAGCTGGTCAAGCATTTACGTTGAAAGCAATTCATTTTTATTTGTTCCTTCGGAGTCGTCGAGTGAAATAAAAGGACGCGAATGCACTTTATACTTTGATAGAGCTTTACCATTTTTCTCTATCTTCGTTTGAATTAGAGTTACGGTATGTACCGGTTGTTAGAATCACCCTGTATATCTAAATATACATAAATATGCTGGCTTCTTTAAAAAAGATTATCTTGTTTTTCAGTAGATCGTGAATAAAGTATTATAGCAACAATATAATAAGAATCATTGGTTGTATCATCTGGAATGACCGACGACATTATTTAGCTAGGGAATATTATAATGTCTATTTCAATTATTCTGTCACTCGTTTTACCAAGATCCAGAATGTTGCATCTGCGTTCAGTCAATTAAGAAAATAGAAATCCCCCTTTCATTAATTTACCCGTCTTCTATTAAGTCGTCTAGGATTTCCAAGAAAATCGACTAGGTAGCGAATGCTGTAACGTCTATTTCAGTTATCTTGCAACTCGATTCATAAAGATCTACAACGTCACGATCGAGTTCTGTCAACTGAAACACAGAAATCCATCTTTTTTATTAATATCTCCACCTCTAATCGAGTCATTTACCAAATATCGAATGATCTATCACAAAACATTCCGCGTCTCGCTATACTTTTCAAAGATCCATAATATCCTAACAAAATCTAGAGAAATTTGAAATTAGAATTTTCTTCCCGCTCCAATTGAGTAATCTGAGGATATACCTAAAGATCGAGAAGATCTATATCTCGCGAACTATGCTAAACATCTATTTCGAGATCGCGATATACGACTTTACATGTCAAATTTCCACGCGATATATCCAAATCCCCGTCCGTCTGAATTTTCCAAGGGTAAAGCTTGGAAAAGTGACTTTACCATCGACAATTATACATCGAACGTGCGCGCTCAATTTGCCAGCACGTTTCCTTCTGAGACTGTGTAAACCAGCCCGGACATCTCGAGATCCAACAGCCACGATCCAGTTTGAGCCAGTCCGATCCAGCAGACGATCTGGCAGACCACCTGGATACCGTGCAGGTATGCCTCCAGCACGGTAAAACTTCGGTAGATTCATCTCCGGTGAGAGACGCTAGATGTTGAACACAATGAAGAGAGAGAGAGAGAAGGGGCTGGGGGAGAGAATGGAACGACGAGACAGTACAAATAACGTTGGCGACAGAGACAGAAGGGGGGAGGGATGGACAAATGAGAAATAGGGGATGAAAACGCGGGGGATGGAGATACAGTATCAATGATATTGATTAATATTCAGGTTTAAGAAGCTGACGTTAATTCGATGCTATGGGTACACAATTATTTAGAGACCGTTATTATATCTTTTATAAAATTATATATTATTCATACAAAAGCATAATATTAAAATCCTTATCCCTACGCTTCCTGAATAATCTGTAACTCGAACGCATGGGTCTTATGGTCACTCGTGGAATGTTTTATTTATTACGTTCTTAAATGACCTTTTTACGCGTGGCCGTAAGTTAACCAATATTCTTTTCTTGTCTCCCAAACGATTAATAATTGTGATTTGGGATATACATATGTGACCGAGATGATGTGAATCAGATTTGTGGTTTCTCGAGTCGCGTCACGGGTGAATTAGGGATCGTGATTAATTACTTTGTTTTTGCATTAGCGAATGGAGTTGAGTTCGCTTAAGGATTCGTTTGTAACGAGGTAGATCAGAATGCTGGGATTAAATATTACTTTACGATTCGGAACGTGTTTTCTCGTCATTTTGTTTACGATGTTTTATTATTCGTACGGGGCGATTATTAAAGTTGAATCTTTGCGATTGTTTAGAGGTAAAGGCAGATCGTTAAAGATAAAAATGAGTGGACGAAGCGTGAGGAGAGAGGGGAATCACGCAATTTTCTGGAGTACTAAATGAGTATTGGTAAATTGAGTATTATAAATGAGTATTGAGCATCAGTATTGGAGTAATATAAAGAGAATAGAAATGTCAAACGTGCGGGTCGTCCACAATGAAATCGAAACAGAGATGTAGTTGCAATTGGAAATATGTAGTTGAGTTCAACCGATTGATCGTTATCATTGCATGTGCGGCCACATGTAAATTGGCCATAATAAAATGAGAGTTTACTTATAAAGATCTGAAAGGATGCTATTGTGTAACTGCGAGAAAATCGTGTCATGGTGACAGCAATGCCAAAATGGGGAGAGGCAAGGCTTGTACTTGACCGTAAAAATTCAAGGACGATATATGAACATGCGTGGCTGATAGGAAAAATTGGTTTTATCAATTACCCTTTTGCGCATCATTTAAATGGGTGAAACTCCGATGGGTCAAAAATCGTGTAAAATAAAAATTACGTCAATGCCGCTGCAGACAAATTACGACCGATACGCTTCATTTAATAGATTCGTTTCCTTTCTCGGTTCTTCCGTAACGGCCAAAACAACCCCTCGCGAAACAGACTGGTATCGACCCGGTCTGATGTGGTCAGTAAACAAATGCAGAGTGGAATATTACGCCGCGGATCTTGACATGTACACGAATGTACATTAAGGTTTCCTCCGGATGGGCTAGTCTTGGAAAAACAAATATAAATTGTTATACTTGGCCGGGTATGCTTTTTGCTTTATCCGGGGTTGAATGTTGGCGTACGCGAACCATCGTTTGTCTACGATGGTTCTGTCTCATGATACACCGTAAAAATCATAGTTTTATGTTTTGTAAGAAAACACCATTGGGGTTTCGTTGCGATAGTAAAGTGTCTTTGTTTAATAGTGAAATTGCTCGTACAGCTTAAAAAAAACAGTCCATTTTATAGAATAATATTGCTCGAATAAAATATACGATCGAGAGCAGTCCATTTTTCATAATAAGATTGCTTATATTAAATGAAACATCGAAAACTGGCCATTTCCTAAAATAAATTAGTTTTCTTTTCTCAAAATCGCGTATTCCAGATACAATATTAAATACGTATTAAAGAATTCTCTATTGTCAAAGATTTGTTTAATAACTTATTTCAAAAATCAAAACTAGTCTTCTTTGTTCATAACGATTATTATCTTTACCCTTTTTTAACACGAGAATCAAATATATTTTATGGTTTCGAAGTAAATAATTTTGCATGACAGTCATAATTTTAATTCGTACAAATGTGTTTCTTGCAAAGTAAGAAAAATGATTTATTTCTCTGATGCAGAGGAGAAATTAACCCCGTTTAAAACACGGTTGAACAGAGTAATGCCGATTTGAGAATATCACAATAAAAATACACAGCTTTTGGGATTATATCCCGCAGGTGACTCTTTACTTATAAAATCCCCTTGAGCGCAATGCTGTGCATTTAATCGCGACCACGTGCAGGAGCTTCTTTATCACTATTTGAGAGTTGCATCTTAACAAGCCTGCCTTGAGAAAGTAAGAACCAGCATAAATGTTTGCTGCAATTCCAAAAGTGTCCTAAAAATAGAAATGATCGTTTCATTATCGTTGCTTTTGACATCGCTGGACTTTTAGCAACTGTTCTCGGAACGCCAGTGTCGATGATCGAAAAGAAATTATTGTCTGAATATCTGATTTTAACCGGTTTACGTCGAGTGCGTGACTTACGCGGGTACAGTTTTGAGAAAGAAATTTTCTGCGCGATCGTTCTCGGAATATCTTATTTCGAGTTTTAACCCAGACTTTAATCGATCATTTCCTTCGATGCTTTGCGATTCTGCAATGAAAATGGGAAACCACCAGTCATTTATCTTAGTATAATAATTGACTCCTTTCTAGAATTGTTACTGTTTTATATTTGTAACCATTTTGGAAACAGAAACCGAATAGTAAGTTCCACGAGAATTTATAGACACAGTCTATGTAATAATTTGACAATATTAAAGTAATGCCATAATTTTATATAAAAACATATTATTCTGAGTTCAAAAACTGTCTTCTTGTAATACCATTCGACAATTGTCAACAGTAATCGTTGACAGTAAATGATGTCTAATTTATGTCTCCGGACGAACAAGCGAAAACTAGTTTAAAATTTTTGAAACAACTCGGGACTTCGTTCCTTCTAACTCAGGGTCCACGGCACACGTATTGTTGCACGTGTCTTTCGCAATTGCTGCAAATGATAATTGCTACGTAAAACATAATGCAACAGTACGTATCTAATTGCATAGTGATGTCATCGCGTTTTTGCTACTTTGAAAACTGCGTGAAAAAAGTAGCAAATGGCCGTAAACGGCTAATGAATCGCGGAAAGTTGCGGTTCGCGATAAAGATAAAAAAAAGCAGACGGTCAACTTAATTATTTAAAAATGTATCGATGGGATTTACTATTACCTGATTCTACGATACCAGAACGTTTTATATAAGAAAATAAAAAAATAATAATCGATTATTTCGGTTTCGGAGTAACATGTTCGATATTCGAGGAAAACGTTTCTCTCGGTAGATACTCAATTTCGATAATAGCAACATTTTTAAAGACATGGAAAATAAACCTACACAACCAGTGAAACTTTGACACAAATTTTTGTAAATTACTGTTACTATCACGGAATGAATTTTATTACAAAATGATCATGTCTCTCCTGCATTGCCAATAATAAACTGCAATACAACCGAGGACTCGAGTTTCGGAGTAACGTATCGAGACACGCGGATGAATCTTTTATCGCTGAAATCTCAATTAACGGAGGTTCATGGATACGATATGTAGCGTTGACGTATATGCAAACAACAAACAATATGTGTACCGAACAATTACATTTATTTCGTTGGTCCAGCTATACAGACGTGATCGAAATAGCTGTCGAGATAAATATACGATTGAACACCATTATTATGCTTTGTTCGTAACATCTCGATCTCTATGATCTAAATTACGCATACAGGGCTTTGTGTCGTACGTCGTTTATGGGTGCACGTGTACGCGCAATACACACGCGTTTGCTTGGTCACCGATGAAACTACACTCGCCATATCTCGTTCTCGGAGTTCTTTATACCCAAAAACGATATTTTCATAACATTTTCCCTGATAATAATCATCGTCTGTTCTCCGACATCGTTCTCAAGCTTACATTTTTCCACTTACGATATTAAACATTTACTTTCTTTTTTTGGTACGCCGGTTTCTTGTAAATATCGAAACCCATTCTCACGATAATCGATATATAATATATGTATCGTATATGTATAGTTAAATAACGTTTATTTGGCGCGTTTACACTGGTTCGGACAATGGAGTATATTAACATTGTTTGTTTATTTTTTGTTAGCGATAGTTAAAGACTCGTTGAATTTTAAAGTCGACACTTTTGTGAATAATTCCTACGTTGCACGTATATATTAATATCACGCACACGGGGAATCTTCTACACGTTTACGGAGACTGTGTCCCGTTTTAATTGGCGATTATGGGATTAACACTTTGCACTCGTTTTCTCCGCATGGCAATTGACGGATATTAATTTATAATTATTGCTCACCGTGGTCCGTAAAAACATTTTTGTTAAATCGATAATGCCTCGTACGAAAAACGAAGTATTGCACTAATTTTCACTTAATTTTATAAAATATCAGGGAGGTTTATTGATACCGAGAAAATGCATTTCGAGTGCAAGGAATTAATCGTAATGAGAAATACTAATGCACGATTATACTTTTTTTTTATTTGTTACTTAATAATACTATTTGGGAAACAGACGTATATAGATGCAATATCCGACTTTACTTTTTGTATACTGATTATAAGAATTGTGTTAGTTTAATGATGGGATTCTTATACTTTTATATTAATCATTACTATACGTTTTATAATTCGGGGTTGGGTGTTTTTGTTATTTTATTCCCGTACGAAGCGAATCATTCGAAAACAATATTTATTGTCCAACGTAAATATTGTAATTCAATTGCATTTTGATTATCACTGTGGTCTATAATTTTTTTTTGTATAAATTAATCCATAAAGTATTTTAATTTAATGGAGTTCGTACTACCCGTAAATTAAACATGTATTGGTTTTATTTTATAACAGTGGTTCAAAAATTTGTTTCTCTATCATAAAATGATTAACAAATATATCATTTTATGACCCCTATGCGCAGCTTCGTACGAGATTTTGTATTTTATATAAATGTCATTAACGATATTTTATGTTTCTTCGTCAGCCTTTACTGGCGCTCAAGATTTATTATTTCGTCCCATAAATTTGTGACACTTTAAAACCTTTCACCTCGCTCAACGGTATTCATTAATTAGCTGTCGCAAACACTTTTTGCTGAAATTTTGAAAAGTAATAAAGTACACAAATTTTGTAGGACAACTTGACAATTATTCTTGTTTTTTTTTTTTTTTTCTAAAACGAGATCGAAATCCTTAGAAAATGGCAAGTGATAAAGAACACCCGTGCCATATCGGAGTTCTCGATATCGATATCGATATGTTCGTAGAAAACAATCGATCGAACAAACTCTTGTAAACAATGGGAACGAAGTCTAACGAAAAATGATTTAACGTATATCTGTCTTATCTATCTACCACTTATATACAATTATAGAGAGCGGCGTACTACGTGAATCAGAAAAATCTGTACAATGATAACAACAACAATAACAATAACAACAATCATAGTAATACCTACGTCGTTTAAAAAAAAGGAGGAATTGATTTTTAATCTTCCTGGATTCTTAAAAAAATAATATTGCTAATCGATTAATGCGTTAAAGCAAATAGTATTGAACTCTCACCATTTTTTTTTACATATTCGAAGGATGTAAATACTTTTTTCGATTACTTGAAAAAGAAAATCGTTAGGTGTTTCGTCTTTTTCGAGTATTTCATTTGGTCGTGCTATGTCTATTACGTGGTAAAAAAAAGGATTTCTTTTTTTACGAATTTCATTTGACAGTAATGCTATCGAATACGAAGGTATCGTAACACTGATAAATACTTAAGTGTACTTAATTACACATAAAAATAAACATATCGTAAGGTATTAACAGGAAAGGGAGAATCTACGATGAATAGAAGCTTCATGAATTCGAATAGGCCTAAGTAGAAATAGAAATACAAAGTGGAAATCGATTGTATCGATGGTCCACGTATCACAAATTAATTTCAGCCCTTCAATTTTTATTCTTCGTTGCGAAACAAATTTTTGAAATTTCATTCGTCTCCCTCTTTCGGCCTCGAAACTTTTTTTTCAAATAATATCACCGCTGAGAATGCGTACCCTTTATCATGCAAACGATGGAAAACGAGCCATTGAAAGAATTAATTGGAAATCGTAATCCTCGCGCGATTTAAACGTTAAATATTTTGCGAAACATTAAAATTACCCGCATTACGTAAAATCGTATAAACCAAGTAACAATTTACGTTTAACGTACAAAAGCTATACAAAAGAGCTAATATCTAACGCTTATCGCTTAATAATAGTATTATCTAATAAAGGGTTTTACGTATTAATATTTCTAAATATCTCATACCGTTATGACCGAAAAAAATAGACGAATGTTAACAAAAATAGAGGCTCTGTGAAAATTGCCGAGGGCTGAGCAAAAATGCAAAGCGAAATACGATCGTCAGGATGATGGTCCACGTATCACAAGTCAGTTTTATTTATTTTTTTTGTTTTCCTTTGCTCATTCGCGTCTCGAGTCAGGTGACGTTTTCATTTTAAATTTGAATGCGCCAACCTCCCGCCATTTTTCCTCCATCACTTATGATAAGTTTCCTTTATCATTCGTCGGTACAGTAGGTCTCTGCGACGGTTTCTGTTTCGTCGGTTTCTCGGGGCGGTTCGTTTAAACTTTGCTCCGCTTTGCTCTCATCAGGAATTTGTCACAAACATTCTCTTAAACGTCAGGTGGACTCCAGAACACCGCCGGCCAATTTGGTCGCGTATAGATTTAGTGACTGCAAAATTAAATATAATATAATATCATATAATTAAAGTTTGATGTAAACATTCTGTGCTACTAAGCATCGATTTATTTAAACATAATATAAAAATTTAAAAAACGCGTAACATAATCCAAAAGTAACACGAACATTTATGCAATATTCCATGGCACTAGGGATCATTCAATGATCTTATTAATAAAACGCAATATAATTCAAATCTGAAGTAAATATTCTGTGCTACCAAGCATGAATTAATTTAAATTGTATATCTAAAATTAAAAAACCTACAACATAATCCAAAAGTGAAACAAATATTTACGCAAGATTCTATACTATTCAAGGATCTATTAGAAAACTGATAAACGAGTGAAAATTGTATAACGATAATTACCTTATAAATGAAAGCATACTGTTCCTTCGTCTGCACAGCCCCCGCGCGATCTCTTCTGATAATGTAAACGACCCTTGGCACGTCCACGGTCCTCGTAATCTCGTATTGTCTAATTCCTAGGTCAAGAGCTATTAACGTTCCCGTGCGCCCTGTGCCAGGACTGCAATGGACCACAATGGGTCCAGGGCCACCCCTTTGAAGCGCTCTTGCTTCGAGAAGCACGGCTATTAATCCTGCGCCGTCGGATTGCACGCCATTGACAGGCCACAAATACCAAATATGATAAACTTCTCGGTATGTATTGTTCTCCAGATTCTGGAAGAATTTAATTGATTGTACGTATTGGTAATTCCTAGACACTGTATAGACGCGATGGTTTCTAGGACGAAGACTTTTTAAGGAGATTTTTTAATTCTTCTGTGAACTTGGAGAAAGGGTTTTGAAATTAAATATATAGGTAATAAATATATTAAATATGTTAAATATAGGTTGATATTTGGTACGGAGGAATATCTGTGCTAGTAAAATTGATGCAAGTTTTTAAATTCCTTTTCGAATAACTTTTTTTACACAATCTCATTTTATTTTCAATAGAAACGTAAGGAAAAAGTATTTAGAATTCCAGAAAGAAAGAATATTTGGAAATAGTGGATTTATTATCGTCCAACTAAATAAACTCTATATTCATTTGTTTAAGGATGGTGTTAGTCCGAACAGGAACATTGTGGTACGCGGATTTGCAATTATTCAATCGCTCGATATCAAGGCATCGTTAGTAAGAAGTTCTTATACACGGCGATAGAAACAGTTTTGTGTTTATATTACGAATCATCGAATCGTGCGATTGAATAGGCACGTTATTATTGATTCGCCGAATCAACTTGTCTCTGAAGTTCTTCGGATAATTGGCGATCCACTGTATTTGGTTTTAGCAAATTCAACGTGAATTCGGTATTCCAAAACTGCTACTAAAGTATTGAATTTTAAATAACTATGGACACCGTAAATTTGGAAGCTAATTTTAATAACGGCAGTTTAAAAAATCGATCCACAAATATGTTTTTTATAAATCGCGGATAAATTTTGAATGTTTAAAATTTCAATCTAGTTGCAGTATTTTTTAAATATCCATGACCGTACGAGCAGAAAAAAATATTCCTTTCATAAGTGAAACCTGGACTCCCCGTTGCAAAATTGGTATTGAAATTACGATTAATTCTGAGAACTCGGAAATTTAGTTCAAAGGCAGCTGTTTTAAAATATTCACGCAACGAACGACAAATTATGCGTTTTCATATATTGAACCTGCTTTTCTACCGTGTAGAGTCTACCCAAATGCAATATCAGAATTATAAAGTGGTCATTAATTCTGAAAATCCAACTTAATAGTAGCGTTTTTTTAAATATCAACGTGACGGGTGTTAAAAATATTTTTGAATGCGCTCTCACCTTCAAGTGAAGCGTGGAAATGGCATATTTCTCTTTGGTTTCTCTCTTCTTGAGAGTGACTTGGTAGTCACCGTATAGCCGATGGCAATCGGTAATCTCCGATGGCGGAATGTATTCCGTACATTTTTCCACTCCATTCTCGACGAGATCGGTTAACATGATGATCACTTTGGATTGTTGCTCCCAGATCATTCGCCAGAAGTCGGTGACAGTCGACTCCATCGGGGCTTGGCAGGCGATATAGTATCTTATTGCATTTTTCAAACCCTGAAAAAGAATTATTATCAAACGTTACAACTTCTTGCGTGAAATGTATGAGTACGTTCTATGGAGGAAATAAGATTTGAAGATGATGTGTTTGAAATCGTTTATCACAATACTTCATTGTTACATAGAAGCTTTTTAATTCTCTTTCTTTTTTTTTTTAACGATTTTCATATTCATTTTGCAACATCGATAATTAAACCCACGTTTGGCCCTCTCAAATCTAAATAATATTTAATTAACAATTCACTGTAGTACTGATAAACCGATACAATGTGCCGTAATAATAATATAATACGGCTAATTTAAATAACGAAATAAATTAATTAATTATTCGCCCTAATTTGATTATACGGATAAACTCTTATTGGAAAGCAACGTTTGTCTGTCTACCAGGGATAAAACCGGAATTAAATTTATTTGTCCGTTTTTATTTTTCACGTTTACCGTCCAAATACAGTTAAGCCCAACACGGCTTGCAATCTACGGGGAAATGGAAATTGATTCGGTTATATTCAAAGCGCACGTAATGTGCTCAACGTCCCTACAAATTAATATCTGCATTAACGGTATTAATTCGAACGTATGATTCATCGATGCTATTGATTAGCAAGAAATTGCCAGTGATAATTGCGCGTCAGATACTGTTTCGCTCTCTGCGTTCGGTGTGCGTTAATGCCTACACGCTGCGTAATTGCTACACGTATATGGCGGAAGCATTAGCAATGCTGGACCACCTATATCTCTAACGGGTGAAGCAATCCTAATGGAAGTTAGGATAGCGATTTCTCGAAAGCGTGCGAACGTTTCGGCGTTACGTGGCGTACGAAATTATGTCTTCTAGAACGGTATATATGTTACGGGCAATAGAAATAATCGGGCATTATTTATAATGCCCGGTCACTGCATAGAATGCCCAATTTTTTGGGAAATATATATAATGGGCAGGTATTTCACAAACGGCTCGGACATTTTATACAATGCCCATGGTTCGTTGATCTGGATCAAACGTAAACAACACGATCCTGGCTTGAATATTCTTTTGGACACTTTTTAAATTTCCCGGGCATTATTTATAGCTTTTTAAATTGCCCGGGCATTATAAATAATGCCCAATTATTTACATTGGCAGTAACATATATATATCTAACGATTCGGCGCATTCGTACGAAAATTACACAAAACTATTAATTTTGGGAGATCGATATTTTGCACCGAATACTCTTATAAATAAAAAATTCATAATGCGCACACGTGATTAGTCGATTAGTGATTAGTGAACTCGCTAACGAGTGTTCGATACTTTTTCTTTTATTATATTGCATTTTATCATTTTCTGCTAATTCTTCGGAAACAAGTGTTAACGTCCGCCTTGCTTCCGCGTATTGCTTCGCTTCGCGATTATGCAACATCATGCGTGCATAATCTCAGTAATGCATTATGCAATGTTCTTTTCTCATGCGGACAAAATGCTTCGTTAACCACCACTCGCAGCCTTATATCACCTGAGATACGTCGAAAGCCATTAAGTTTGTTTAGATTTCAATTTTTTCTTTCCACCAGCAGGTTCTCCTTCGCAATTTGAAGAAGAACGACGTGGAAACGAAATACGAGAAAAACGAGTACGCGCGTAGCATTGTGAGCAATGCATCTTGTCAAGTGGTATTGAAATAATTATATTTCAGAATTGAATTTATGCGAGGCAATGCTGACGAAAATCTAAGTAATTCACTAAAGAACTTTGTAGAAAACAGAGTCGTAATGGAACTTGTAAAATGAAGTGCATTAAGTGCAATGTAAAGTTATGCTCAGTTACGGAACGAAATTGCTTTCCGTTTTCTCGAAGTAATCTGTTTTCCTCCGCAATGCATATTTAAAACGAGAAGTATATTTTGCGAAAATAAAGCTAGTCAGAGTTGCGCACCGTCTTTCGCATTATTTAAATTTATACGTCTCTCGGAATTTAATATGCGTTTTTTTGAGAAAGTTTGAAATTATTGTAGAATTGATGCATAATACGAGAAGTTTTTTCTTTTTTTTTTATACCAACCGATCACGTAATCCGTAGATGATTTGCTAACAGATTTAATTTACAAGCTCTTCCGTCTCTATGTTTATCAGAAAATCTGACCATTTTCTGCCACGTGGCAGTTGCAATTAAAAATCTCGTCATTCGTTCAAGAAATAGTGGAAATATTTCAAAGCAAGTCTGGCGTAAATGACGCAATTCTACAATCCTTTTAATTTCCAACTCATACCCAATACCATTCAATATCTGAAAAATCAAAAAGCAACGAAAATGCGATCTAATACCTTATTCACCAATTTAGTTAATCACCAATTTCCCATAGAACAGAGAATTAATGACATCGTTAGTTCGACGCGATCCGTACAACTATGATTAACAACTAGCCAATTAGTCGTAACAACAGAACTCGCACGACGAAGAAATACCAAAATTCGGTTGCTTACCCTAACGTAATTGGCGTTGATATACTCCGTAAGAGGATCATTGTTCACCTTTTGGAGTGGCACTCTGGTTTCCGGGAGCGGTATCACGTTTGCATATCTGTTCTTCAGCTCGGCACCAGCCGGCAACTCGTCTATCTTCGCCGAAACTTGAGGGATGCCGGCGAATTCCTCGTTGATTGCATTAACGTCGTTGCAGAAAGATGAAAGGGCGGCGAAATTCAAGGGATGGGACGGTATGACGCTCTGGAACGGAGAACGACGGTGTACACACCTTTCGTTATAGAAACACGCTTTTCGAAGCTTTTACGGTAATGGAGTTGAGCGGGAGAGTTTCGCGCTACGAGCGACACTGCGCTTCGGCATCGCAATTCGATTTTCATTCAGTTTTGCGAAGTTGTTCGTTCGTTCGGCTAATTCCAATTTCGGTTCTCCATTCGGGCCAATGGTTCAACGAAAATTGGCTGGTTAGACAATTTCGCGAGTTTCAAGACGGTTAAATGGGTGGTAGGTTATTTTGCGACGCGACGGTGACTCGAGTGACGCGACGCGAAGGCGTGGAGGGGCAAACCGTTTGCGCGATAGTTACCGAGAGAAGTGTGGAAAGTAATTTGCATGATTTACCTGAACGATTAACTTATTTTTATACGTGCGTGCTACATGCATGCTATAAACAGAAGAAAACGTTTTCTAGGATATATTAAGTGCGACGTCTACTTAAAATAAAAAGTGACATTCTTCCGAAATAAATATCATTTTTATCCTGTTGTTGTTTTTAGGGAAAGAAAATTTTGACACGTAAGAGTGGTGTTTCTATAAAATAGATTCTAGCGACATAAGAAGTAATAATCATCTAAAAAAGAATGGACTTGCAATTACCCTGCACCGCTAAGGTTAAACAAAGTTATTTTCTGCAATACTACACTGCTTTTTATATTTATAGAATCTATGAAATTTCATTAAAAATTGTGTCTCGAAGATATTCAACTCAATATTCTAAAATATTCAATGGAACCATATATAAATAATTTTGTCACCATCTCCAATTAAATTGTCTCATATTCCCAAAACATTTACACCAAATATTGATCCAATCCGAATAAGTGTAACTCAAAAAATATGTTTTAAATATCTCAAAAGAATATTTATCGAAAGTTTCGTGCCACTAGGGACGTTACAACGAAACGAACGGAATAGGAAAGATTCGTGCGAGACAGTGTCGGTATCGTTTTTATCTCAAAACCCACGTCGCGCAAGTACTCCGGAAATCACGAAGCGGAAACTCACCGAATCCTCGAAAGTTGGATTGCCATAACTTCTCTTGGACGATCTCGCCGCACCTTTTCGTCTTACGCTGTTGTAAGCGGAAACGCTGTCGAGGCTGTAGGCATCCAAGGACACTGGACGACAACGTTCCCCATAGTTGAATCTCGTTTGCCTCTTCCTCATTATGAACTGCAAATAGTTTCCGGGTTGCGGGATCAATTTCTTTAGCTAGGGGTTGGTGCGCTTGGGGGTGAAAGGGTTTTCAGATATACGCGCTTCGATCGCTCTTAAAAGTCTGTCTGCGAATGCTTAAGATTAGATCGATGCAAAAGCGGCGGGAATTGTCGTTCGAAGAATGAGAAACGCAGGTTCGGGAAAATAGTTTTCTTTTCCGTAGTGTGTAGTTGTGAGGATAAGGAAAGATTTAACTATGCCAAATTGATTGAATTTATTTGAATCGCGATGTATGTGGTAGATATCTCGTATTTCATGTACAACTGCAGAGAATCGATGGTGTAACGAATTTTGGACACATATTTTTTCTTATCACAGTTTGCAGTTAACGTTATTTTAATCAAAAGCTTGTCGTCACGTCAACTATTACGATAAGAGTGAATTTGGAAGGATTTTTTATTTCCACTATTTTAAATTTGGTGAACATTGATTATAGCAAGTGTGGGGTGAAATCATAAGAAAATCGAGTACATACTTTAAGACAATAAAGTTCCTAAAACTGATTTATTACAAATGAAATATTGTTTACTGCGATATTTTAATCATTGAAGAATCATTGAACGATATTTACTCAACTACAATTATTTATAATTGTTTATAATATTATTAAATACAATTATTTTTACTGCGATTCCGAATACTTAAATTCTTAGTCGAAAATAAACGATGACCAAGAGTTTGATCCAAGGAACATTGCTGACATTAAAATTGACTACAATCATCGAGGCTTTCAACAATCGCGAGAAATCAATTATTTCAAGGTTTCTAACGGCGATAAGTTTTAAACAATTACGAGACTCCGCAATATTCCGTAATCCTTTGCGTAGAATCCTTGAAACTTTCACTCGCGACTGGATCGGTATAACAATAGTGTTTTTCGTTAATTCCCCGTGATTAAGTTTCCACCGTCCGAGATGGACAACTCCGAAACAACGCGCGCCGCTCGTGCGGCGACCAGTGTTTTTCCTCTCGAAACACGTTTCGTGGAGCAGTTTCAACATCGATTCCCGCGTGCACGGAATACGCGAGGTAAGAGCCGATGAGGCACGAACCGGTGATTGTTGTCCGATCTAATCACCGATTCAAGGACAAATATATATCATTTCTCGGGGACGAGTGTCGTCGTGAGAAAAGCACGTTTTTCCTTATCACGGAAATTCGAATGGTCGTTTTGAAGGATTTACTTTGGACCAGTGGTTCCCAAAGTTTCTGCGATTGAAATGCCTCGTGATCTCATTAGAGGAAAGATTCGTGTCTGATCGAAAATGAAATTTTATCGAAACAAATAGTGGGTTGATCGGGTGATAGCGATATACAGGGTGATTACTTTTGAACGAACATAGAAAGAAATATCAAAAGCAAAGGTTGAATGATTTATGAAACCCCATCTTTGTATGTCGTTACTTTTTATTACGTGCAACGATGCACTTGAGAAGTGCAATGATACTATTTTTTTTTTTTTTATTGGAATGATAATATTTGCAAGCACCAATGATTTATTATGCGACGCGTGGAGAAAGAGGACTTATAGCGATTTGTTTTAGCATTTCGATTCTTCCGATTTTTATTCCTATAAAAGTATTAAGAAATTGAATTAATGAAAGTGACGTTCGAGTATCTCTAATAAAATATGTAACTAAATTAAAACGAAAAATATCTAGCAAAATATTCATTATTAAAGTATTCGGGTTTAATAAAACAGGTTTGGAATCTCATTTTGGGAACCCCTGCTCTAAACGATCAAACACAAGTGCGAACCTGTTAGACATGTGTTCAACAGAAGCGTGACAACACAAAGACGTATGTTATAGATCATTGTTACGTACACTGGAGGTAAATCACAAGTGTGGACGGATGAACACGTAATACCGTGTGAAAAGAGCTTAATGCGATCACGAAGAGACATGGCCTTTCAGAGAGCATAGATCTTTGCCGACCTGCGTAACTGAACCTTCATTCATTAGTCACTTCGATCAGATTTCTTGACGATATAACGTGATATGCGGAATTACAGTGGGCATGCTATAAAAACGATATTAACGTGGAACGTATCTCTAATAATTCTAAACCCGATCACGTTAAAGATGAATGTACTTTAACGTTCCTTCCAAAGGATCTGTTAAAAACACAATTATAAAAAATTGATATATCCTTCAAAACGTGGGAAGAATATGTTTATTACTATTTATAAACAGGTACGAATGATCGCTTTAATTCCGTTCTAATCTAAAATGCCTTAAAAACAAATTTACTTTACCGTACCTCCCGAAAGTTTCGTTTTATAAAAATCATTACGAATGAAATTAAAATGTTTGAAAGATGGTGGGATCTGTAAGTTCATTATTATTTGTATACGGGGATCGATGTGCACCTTAATTGCATTTAATTGCGTTAAATGGAACTCTCCTATTATAAAGTTATCGGCTAGAGATAAAATTTCTTATCTCTCTTATCTACTTCCATTAAATCTCAAAACAAATCAATAGAAAGGGACGACCGACATTTATTTGCAGACCGAATTCCCGGCAGTTGGAGAAATTAAAGAAGGTGCAAAAAAAAATGAGGAACATAACGGTTGTACAGAAGTTTTATGGATCAGTATTGCGAGAGCTGTCGGTTTAATCGATTTCCGGTCGAACGAAAGAGACAATGAAGAAAAGGTGTTCTTACCAAAAGACCAGTCAGAAGAACCAGGCAAATAAAGGCGATCGACGAGACCACGATGACCGCTATCGCGTTTCCGGGATCCGTTTCCTGTACCAGAAGAAAGCTGTGTATCTGAAAAGAGTGGGTCAACCGGCGGAATGTGTTAACTATTAGATGCGTTAACTAAATTATTTGAAATTGACACGTCATAGTGCTCGGTACGTATCGAGCGTTGTTATTCGTTTGTATTGGAATAATTTGAAGATTTTTGTAGGTGCAAATGAGACGAGTACATGAAACTATTATGAGTCTATAATTGAGGAGGTTCAAATAAGAAGTAATTGACGTATTACCAAATGTTAATATGTTGTTTGGCTCAAGACTCTGAACTTCAGAGTTGAATGAAATAGGTACGTAAATTAAAAAAGATTTAATTGGTCATTTTATTCAACTTTACAAACTTTATAAAATTGAATGAAATGGCTAATTAGCTTCTTAATTTTTAATTCAACTTTTTGAACTTTAAACAATTGAACCAAGTAGCTTATTTTAAAATTTTGAGGGTACGCTACCTTCAACTTCGATTACACAAATCGTTAATAAAAAAATAAATACGAGTTACGAAGATAAATCCATACTTTGATGCAAACTATGAATTTGGCAAAAGCAACAAGAGTTGTCACTCGCGCTTATTCCTGTTACAAGTAATTACCGTTGAACACTTTTTCCTACTTCCGAGAAATCTACTTATTAAATCCTCAATCATAGAAAGTAGAACATCGAGCAGTAGACCAAATACGCACGCCAATAGAGATTCGATAAAAAAAAAAACCATCTCTTAACTTCCTCAAACATCGATTCTACAAAGTTTTTCCATCTCCCCTCTGCGATTAACTTACTGGCACTGGGAAATCCACGCGAGACTTGTTGTACAAGCTAGGTAAACTGTTCGTCATCGAGCTGTCGAATTTCCTGTTTTCGTCGACGACGTAAACCAATATCGACGTCAGCGGCACATCCGTCTCCGTCGGTTCCGCGCTCAGGTGCTCGGAGCATGGATTTTGATGGATCATAATTTGCTCGGCATCGACTGACCTGCGATACGAGATACGCAGTCACCGTCGCTGTCCGTTAAATGTCTTTTCGCGATGTCAGACGGAATAACGTAACTTCGGATTACCAATAATCGGAGAACTTTGATATTACGACATGGAAACTAGATTAACGTAAGTTTCGCGGTAGTTGGGAATTCTTGGAAACTCTGTGATACTGGAATTTTCCTGAATATTCATTTGGAATTAAAAGTACGTATAGAGAAGCTTTGCGTTGCGAGAGACATAAAAGATTATTTTCTTTATGTTTGCTAGCATTTGTATAAAAATAAATATAGATAATATTTATGTTGCGAGATTCTTTTTTCTTGTTATTATTTCTATTCAAGTTTTTGGAAAACATTCCAGCATCACGGAATTATCCTAAATATCTCAGAGTATCAGAAACTTTCGATTACTCGATGTTTAACACTAGGTTTTCGGGCGTTTCTACGAGAACCCGTCAAATTGACGGGTAAACGAAAATCCGCATTTTCTTTAAAGAATCGATTTATTCAATTTAAGTCTGAATTAATTTACGATACAAAATGGTTCCAATTAATGCCATAGTTTTTGTGATATTCCATTAAAAAATTTGAAATCCGTCAAATTGACGAGTCCCGTAAACCTAGTGTTAATATTAATCCGTGAGTATTGAATTACGACGTGTCACGTATTCAACTTCTACGGTTCCATCAAAGTTGTATATCCAAAAAGAAATAACATACGCGTGTGCAGTGAACAAAACAAAAATATTCCCTCATTTCGTTTTCCAGAAATAACCCTGCGCATAAAAGAAATTCTCTTTTCCTACCCAGCGTCTCAGTTTCAACCAAACATACCCAACCGAGTATCGTAGATACAAAACAGCTCAAAACTCGCTGCAAGCAAACCCTAAACTCACTTGTTCATCCCAGTCGTCAGAATCTCGGCGAGGGTCGATCTCACCCTATCCATTTGCGGGCACACCTCCTGCCAGGTGCCCTTCATCACGATCCTGACCAACGACGTGATCTCGTCCGGCGATAGGGGCATCACGGAAACGTCCATAGTCCCCTCCGTTGGCATCCTCGAGGTGGTACTCGGGGTACTCGAGACAGGGATTCTCGGGATCAGTCCTCCAGTGGGCGAGGATGGAATCGAAGTGGCAATCTCCGTGGTATCCGTCATAACGTTTGAAATCGATACGGAATCCGTGGTCACTGAGCTCTCGGTGACATTCGAAGCGAAATGAGAATCTTTGGAAGCTATCGAATCGAACGAAGCTTCTTCGGTAGTCGTGGCAACGTCCACCTCGTTAACGGTAGTAAAAGAATCAAATCCGTCGGTCGTTCTCTCGTTCTCCTCGGCGACGGAGATTCCATCGGTTTCCTCGTCGACGATACTCGCGATCGTCGTTGAATCTTCTTTGGACAACCTTGGGCTGGACATCGAAGTTGGGACGATCGTTTGATCGGTCATCGGTGTAGTGGATAGTTCGTCGTCGATGTTAGAGGCCTCGGTCTCGCCAATTAACGAAGTGTCAGTGATAGCTTCAGGATTAATAGTGGTGTGTTCCTCGGACGAGTTCTTGGTAGCCAGATCCTGAACAGTTGGCACGGGGATCGTGGACGTGGCATTGACAAACGCGTGTTGTTTGCTAACTTCTTCGGGTATATCTTCGGTGGTATTTTGACTGGGAAAGACGGTAGCTTCGGAGAGTCCGACGAATTCGTATTCAACGCCGGTGGTGGTCGGTACCGAACTTTCGTCGGGATTTAAGGTGACGCTCACGCCCGAAGGGATTTCGTTTGTCCCGTTGACTTGGATAGTCCTCGGTGTCACCGCGGCGTTTATCGTCGAAGTTTCCACGGTAAAGTTACTCACGATCGTAGGGTTTACAGGAATGTCCTCGATGGTTTTTCCAACGCTTAGATTCAACGTTGGTGGAATCGTGGCGGTCGATTTCTCTACATCGGAGAAATTTCCCGTCAAGGGGTAAACCGTCGAAACTTCCGTGACGTTCAGGGTCGAGCGAATCAGCAGTGACTCCTCGGCTTTTGTTTGTACGTCCAAGTTCGTGGCGGTATTATCCAACGCTCGCGACTTCTCCGTGGTGTCGGTTATCAAAGGGACGCCCGTCGTTCGGTTGGCAATCTCCGAACGAAAAGAGGACTCGTAGGTATCCTCGTTGGCTCTCTTATCGGTGCTCAACGGTTCGGAGCTCACTTCCGTTATTCCGTTCCCAGTCACGTCGAAATTCTCCTTACCCGTAATCACTTCTCTCACGGCGCTCCCGAGGGGGCCGTCATTTCCTGCCATCGTCGATTTTTCCTCCGGCCTCGCGGTGCTCCTACCATCCAACGTTGGATCGTCAATCGTCTCGTTGGTTGGTCTAATCGTTTCCACGGTAATCGCGGAAACGGTCGTCATCGACACCGTCGATTGAGTGGTGAAATTGTCCGACGATTGATTGTCCGTCTTGCGATGGAAGGTTGGCTTGAATTGCTGTATACTGTTCTCTATCACTACCGAGGGTTCAGTTACTACAAACTTCTTCTCCGATTGTCCCCTGCCTATTGTGTTCTCGTAGGCAGAGGTCTCCTCGGTGGTGCGATCCACCGGCTGATGGCTGAAGTTGCCAATCGTCGTTATCGGCTCCTTGGTGGGTTTCGCGTAGGGATAGGGTTTCTGTTCCGTCGTCTTCTCGCTGCTGATATTCTTCTTGGAGAGTGGAACGTCGATCTCCTTGGAGGTAGCCGTGGTCTTCGTCTCCAGGCTCGAGAATTCATTTATCCCCGAGAACGCGATGGTTCTGCCTCTAGGTACTGGACTCGAACTAGCGTTACGCGTATGATCGTTGATCGTTCGATTATCACCGACTACTGTTTCCGTTAATGTCGATCGATCCACCTCACCCACGCTCTGATTCAATCTCGTAGAATTGCGACCTGGGGATGCCTCGTCGCTCAACTCGTCCCCGTGGCTCGAACCCTTTTCGCCGCTCGTCTCTTGACTTCCTCTCGAGTCTTGAATCTGCATGTCCACGAACCTCTGAATCGGCGAATGAGTCACGTTCCTGACGACCTCCACTTCCTCCTTCGGGTCTCGCCAGTCGTGACTCACGCCACTGTCCTCCGAGATAAAATTCGTGCCGTTCTCAGAGACCCTCGACTCCTTCCCCGCGTCGGCCTCGACGCTCCTGTCAGTCGTAGTTTTGTAATAGCGATTGTAGTTGACGTCCGTGTCGTTGATCAACGAGATACCCTCGCCATTCTCTTTCTTCTCGTCAACCCTCTCCAAGTCCGACACCTCGGAATTCTTCGTAGCAAAATCCTCCCTCCTCTCCTCGTCGTCATCATCCTCCCGATTGTCCCTCGATTCCTTTTCACTTTCAAGCCTTATCCTCGCGTTCGACTGACCAGGTTTACCTTTCAACCCCGACCCCGTCGAATCTATCGCGCCAGTTAACCGTCTCTCGTCCTCGGCATCGACGGTGTCTTCGGGTACTGATTTCGTGGTACCGTTAGTCTCGCGGTAACTGGGATCGATCTCAGGTCGATGGGCCGAACTCCCGGTCGTTCTGTTTCTCTTCTCGCCGGCCCTGAAATCCTCGAAGCCCGGCTTCGCGGTGACGGTGGTCAGAACGTTCGTCCTGGACAACCTGTGAACCTCGTCGTTGATCGCTTTGGTGCTCGAGCTCTTGCCCGATGTTCCGTAAAGTATCTCCTCGAATCTCGGACCGCTCGTCGAATCCGAGATCGACGACCTCTCCGCTTGGTCCGCTTGCGACCTTATTCCTTGGGATTGAAGGTCCTTCTCCGACGACGTCGCCACTTTCTCCTCGTCCTGTTCTTTCGCATTCTTGCCGACGTCACTCGGTGGAATTCCTTCGAGATCCTTTTTGTTTTCGTCAGGCGTGCCGTTCGTTTCGTCGCTTTCCGAGGATGTTAGTTCGGCCTCGTTGCTCGATATTTTGTTCAGTATTGTTCTGTTCTTGTCTGTAGCGTCGGGTACGATCGAACGAAGCTTGTCAGCGTTCGTCGGTGGACCTTTTATCGTGTCTGCGGCAACGGCGCTGAAGAGTAGCAGGAATACACCTACAATGAGTATTCGTAATAATTATTGTTATTTGTGAGTTTGAATGTTGTTAATTCGTATAGCGCGTGATGTCGTCGGATTTTTAGATACACGAGACCAAACGTATTCGCTTCTGTTAGATGGACCAGAATGTAATGTCTGGCATAAAACCAAATAATTAATTCTAGCAAGTATTATTCGCAGCTCGGTTGTTTAAAGAAAGCAACTGACAAAAAGCGTCTAGAAGTATTTTACAATAATATAGCTGCGTCTTTTAATTTTACCTAAAAATACGAAATTTCTTTTTACTCAATCCAACTGCGCATTTTACAAAAATCATTAACAAATGAAAACGAATCAATTTTGTATTCCAACATTAAAAAAAAAAAATTGCATCGGTATATTAGGACGCGCGTGCACAGCGTATGACAAACTAGTATAAGAAAAAATTATTATAATCGCATTTCCTAATCTAGCGAACACACAAAAACACTACCGTGACTCCGGCATCGGTGACGGATCTTCACGGCTCGAGAATACGATAAAAATGAGCGGCGCGTAGATGAAGCTTTTAATGAGCCTAAAAACCGGTTGCTCGGGAATTACCCAAGGAAGTTCGATGTTATTCACGTGATTCTATGATACAGTTTGCCGCGCATTCTGCGCCGCGGTGGCATTCGTAAAAATGCATGCGCGGAGGTGCTCACGCTAGAATGCATCTGAATGTTAAGCAGGCCTCGGAATTATGCGTGTAGATTTAAGCATGCGTGCCGCATCCGTATCCGTGCGGAAGGATTATCGAGAAATGCGTGTACGGGGAATTGTCTGACGATCTTTTCCACGTGGCTCCAAAGTGGCGATTTAATTAACGCGCGTCGTTCCCGAGGTCGTTCCAATTAATTCAATTGTCTCGCTTTTCTTCCAGACACCGAATCGCTCGAAAGTATAATCGCTAAATAGCTTTGGGAAAAGTGGGATTCCGATGAATTAATAGACAATAGAAAGTCAAACGCCTTTTGAATAAATTTCCCATTTGTCTATCGCGCGCTATAAATAGGCACGTGCACTTTAAAATCATTCTAACGTGAGAATCGACTGAAAATTTATTATACCCGGCAAAGGATTCCGCTTTCTAATTCCTTAACCGTTTCGATTCTCGCTGTGCATTCTTCGCGAAGTTACCGATTCGGAACGATTCGTTTGGTAACAAAGCGAATTCGATACGAAAAGAAATATAATTAAAGTTAGCTTTCCGTACCTACGCTATCGCGAGGGTCGACAAAGATAATTGTTTCTTTTGCCAATCGATTGCGTAACAAATTACTTTCCATCTTACTACCGCGGTCGACTTTGTTCTTATCGAATTTATTTCCCAGAGCAATCGAACAATTATAAGCTGAGCGGGATATCGATGATTTTACAGTTTTAAGATTGAGACTTTTTCAAGTCAAATGGAATTATCATTATTCAACGATCGTAGACTGATTTGAAATTCTAAGTAACAGAACACAAAAAATATAAAGAAACACGATTCGATTCATCTCGAGACAAAAATCAGCGATTCGAATGTATAAAAAATTTCTCAAAGCGGAGTCGTGACTGCTGTCGCTCGTACATTGCGAATGAAAAATAGAGCGCGGTGAATATCCGTTCGGGCAAAAGAGAATTTCGAAAGTATCGATCGATTCGAGATTAGTCCGAGGAAACGGTTGATTTATATTGTCAAGACGAGTGTTACAGTTAAGTTGCAGTAATTCTAACAGTACTTCGTGCTCCTACAGTATCGTGCAGTCGCCCCGATTGGCAGTCTTTGCATCGCAGATTCGCGATGCAACAGGATGCACTCTAAAGACGCTAATGTTCGCTTCGGCGTATTGCGCGGTTACATATGTGAAAGTTGTGAACGAAATTTTGATTCGAGATCATTTTCTTGCTCGGTGTTAGTGTCGTTAGTGTTCGTTTGATGTTGCAGTATAAGTGGAAGGCATAGTCGTGATTGCAGATAATTGCAAGCTTGTTTTAGTCGAAAGATATTTTTTATTCGCGATTCTTTTTGTTTGCGAAATTGTGATTCGAAATAATTTTTTAGCGTTACTCGTGTTTCGCTTAAAATAGCTGTTCATTCGGATGCAACCATGGTTATTCCTTTCTCTTTTGTTTCGACATCATGCAATAATGACACTGAATAAACACGATACGAGCGACTATGATGATAACTAGAATCTCAAATTATTGTCAACAGAGAAGGTTCACAATAATAATATTTTTTGAGAAATACTATTTACATACATTTATTTTCATTGCTACAACAATTTTTGGAAAAGATTCTAACACAAAATTTGTCGAAATTTCGTAACAGTAGGAACTGCGTCGTATTTTTTATATTCAGCGTTTTTACAAGAATATATATTTTCAGATTCAAAATTTCTGTATCCAAACTTTATATTAACAATTATTTGTCAATGCAAAACATTTGATAAATTACAATTATTTGCATTTAATCGGAATTCAATATTACCGAGTCGCATTTTACGCTGAAACTCGAATAGCATGAAAATAATTAACTGTACGTTTCAAACTAATTACCATCTGCGAGACATTAATTCGAGCTCCTAATTTCTCTCGCAACTCGCGTGTACGCGTTATTAAATTTCATCGCAACAATTAATTCCCACAAAACGTACGAATGCTAATTATACGCGATTAAAGTTCTTATCGGCCGCGGCGACGTTAAAGTTGATACGCTGGCGTACGCGGATTATGCGGCCCGCGAGTTAATGGTTATGTAAAATCGACGGGTTAGATACCGGGTTTGTAATTTATTCTTACCTATGCATACTCTCGAAACGAGTGGTAATCTTCTTCTTCGAGTCATCTCACCGTTCGTTAGATCTCCTCGCGAAATCTGCAAACAGAAATTAGATTTTCATTTGCATCTGCTCGAAACGAAACTTCTCGTTCGCGGTAATTCCTTATCAGCCAGTTTCCAGTTGGATTATTTCGGACCCGTATTATATGAATATATTACAATGTGAAATGGATAAATTGGGTTTATTGCACGACTGTAAAATATAAAGTTTAATCTTCTCTTATACATTTCTTTTTTTTTTATAGGAGTTGTGGAAATAAATGTTTTCTTAGCATTTTGTATCATTTTAGATTGAATTCAAGTTTAACGATTTTTGTAATTCAAAAGTTGGAGTTTGGAAATAGAATTTTTCAAAAGATTATAAGACACAAGGTCCAGTTCTCATGTACTTGTACTTGGCCCGCGACACGTTTTCCGTTTATTTTCGGTTTCGAAATCAGGTCAACTTCTCGAAAACCGCGTATTAATATTTTACATTCGAGATCAAAAGCATGCACGTAGCCAAAAATGGATAAGCACGTTTCGGACCGAATGCAAAACACCTGCGCACAGGTATCTGCCGTACTACATTCGTCGGGGGACAGTAAAATTTGAAAAAAAAGAAGAGGACAGCGTATGAATGCGCCAGCATTCATCCACGCGAGTCGCGTTTTCAACGACCTGACCCCGTTCGCGAAGTGTGCTCACCTTAGGAGCTTTAATTTAGAAGTGCAACCTACAGCATAAGGCGAAACGTTTCATAAAAGCTCTTACGAAGACATAATGAGCTTCCATGAATCCTCGAGAATGCTTTGTTTACCTTTTTGAGAGGAAATATTTCTTGCGCGAATTTCTTTCCTTCCTTCCGACCGTCGGATTCTCATCTCGCGACGAGAGTCTCATAATTTGCACGAATATTGTCCGCGTTCGTAACCGCGAATATTCTGATCTCGGACTTGAAAAAGAGTTTTGCCTGTTATGCACGATTTAAAAAAAAATTGTATTCGTTTTTGACTTAAGATAAATATGTTTAAGAAATGTATTTTTTGGGACATTAATATGTCTTTCAATGTCCGTTTTGTTATTGATAATACTTCAGAAGGAACCCCATTTTTTTGTAATTCCTAATTTCTCAAACTTCTTCAAATTTTAATAGCTGCAATTAGTAATTATAATTTGTTTACATTCGTTTCAATTACTTATGCTTCGCGGAATCTTTGAAGTAACGTTGAGAAAGCGAGAATAACATATAACGAAAAGTGAAACCATGGCGTGAAAACTTGAGTTACTAACATTTGAATAAAATAAAAGTTGCAACGAAAAGAATAAGAATGAGTAAAATACGATGATTGTCATACCTCGAGACAAAGATTAAGAGTCAAATTAAGGAGAAACAGAGCACGTAGCGAAACAAGCTTCATTTGACATAATTTTGTGGGTTAACAGGGCAAGTAACCAGAGAATTTGTTTATTGGTGTGTATTCTGCGCGTGTAAAGTTTTATATAGATTAATTATCTCGTCTCTATTCAAGGTATAAGATGACTCACCGGTCAAATTGACTTTATTTGAGTCGACTGATACGTCTTACGTTACTTAATCTACAAAATAAATCTAAACGTGAATACAGTCCGCCGAGAAATGAAATCGTCGAAGTGCATAAAGAAATATTTACTTCGATTCAAAAATTATAACAAAATTAATTTGAAAAAATTGTTTCAAGTACGGAACAAGATGCGAAAGTATTTCGACACCCGTTTTTTACTACAAAATTCCGGGCATCAATGTTTTTCCGAAAAACCAAACCAAACTTATCAAGGATGATGTTAAAAATAAAATCCGCAGATTCCTAGGATCCTGAAATGGAGAAAAATGATACGGAGAAAAGAAAAGTGCATCGCACTCCGACAGAATTAACACGCTCCTCGCAAATTACATCCCACCCAGTCCCTTAACGATCCCTTTATCGCAATTTGCGCGACGTGACGGAATTCGTGAATTCTTAATTAATCACCGGCGCCGTGTACGCGTAGGAGGGCAAATGCGGGTCGGCGAGGACAAAGAAGCAGAAATGTAAGTTGTGCTTCTGACAAATACGATAGCGGGTTTGATCTCGTGTGTGTGTGGCTGGTTCGAATACATACGAAAGTTGAGTTAATTAGCGCGCATTGACGTATCGCGAGACACGCTTATACCTACTCACGTATGTATTTACCGATCGAGTATAAAGTAGACGCGTCGAAGGTTTAGCGTAGGGCGAGTGCATGTACTTGCAGAATATGGAATCGTATTTGCAGTTTGATGGATCTTGCAGGAAAGTTGAGCTCGATTTATGTCAAAAACACATTTCGCTTGTTGTACAAAGCAGATGTCAGTTCGAGGAAACAATTATTCAAACTTGCTGTTTATAACATGCAGCGACGTGAAAAGATAAATGTGGTATTGTTCGTTATAACGCTACTTTGTAAAAATGAATTTATGTACAAGATCGCTTTCTTACGTGTTATTCCGTTAATCAACTGCATCGAAAAGTAAAACAACTAAATTAAATAATTACTTTAGAACATTGTTCACGGTAAATATAATTACAAGAAATAACGGCTTATTATCTACGTACTTGAAAAAATTATTCAAATGAACGAATGATTTTAAAACATCGTTATATACGACATTACTAAAATATAAACATAAACTGTGTTATTTTTAATTATAACATTACTCCGAAGAGATGGTTCTAACTAAAAAAATTAATTGAAAATACCGATGCTCGTATACGCGGAACGCACACGGACAATGAGAGACGCACGATGGGGGAGAGAAAAGCAACGAACACACACGCGTGACTGTACGCATCCACACGCGCTCGCACACATATTCGATATGACTCGTAGGGATCATTTAGGTAGGCAGTCGTTCAAAGGAGGTCGACCTCAAGGCTTGTCAATTAAATTAATACAAGTTAGACAGCCTCGAGAACGAACTCTCGCCTCGCTTGACGTTTTCGTACGTGGAATTTGATTGGACTTCTTGATCCGACCAACAAGCTGATTCTCGTGCAATTTTCGTGTTTGTCTTTCTTATTTGAACGATTTACAGTTAGACATAAGTAAATGATCACTGTTGTTTCTAAATAGTCTATGGTTGGTAGGTTTTTGGTTTGTCTTCTAAATTATTTCTATTTGCCTGGATTTATCTTTGTCTTCCGAATTAATTCTATTTCACTGGATTTATCTTTGTCTTGTAAATTAATTCCGTGTGGCTCGATTTATCTTTGTCTGGGAATTTCTGAGAATCCACTTGGCTGAAATTACAGCATGGGCTTGTCAATGTCAATATCAATTTATGTATAAGATACGATTAAATATAATTCCTATGGTAATTTATAATTTATAATTCTGCATGCAACGGAAATTATATAGGGATATTCATTATTAAACGGGTAATCATAACCTTATTTAGGAATAGGTAAGTACATTTGGATTTACATTAATTTATACGATGCAAGTATAAATTATTTAGGTATTAATTACAGTATCTTGTCGCGCATCAATTTTTCTTTTTTCCACAGGACTTTTATATAAATGATGTCCCACGGTTGGTGGTACGTCGTTCAAGGTGTGATACATGGGATAATTTCAAGCGTGTTTTTCCTTATCGAAAATGTGCAATTCGCCTTAGGTCGCCCGAGGGGGGTGATTTATTATCGACGCACTCGCTTAGATACATGTCGAGAGCTTCTACCTGTAAATACATACGAGCTCTCCCATTGGTTACCCATTTTCATTAATATGTCGTTTAAAGCGATTTCTACAGCTTCAATAAAGAGAAACGCTGGAAATTAGCCTAGATTTTTGCATCTTCAACGGAATATTACCAATTATCGGACACTCTGTACATGTAATTATGATTCTTGAATCATGAATATAATTGTATTATTCCGTATTATTATCTGTATTATTACTCATTGTGGGAGAAGCGTTTTCAGAACTGAATCAATTATTGTTTTTCCGAGAATTTCTGACATCAAACAGCTATCATCTTTCGAAACGAGCGTACGTGTTTTACAAGCGATTCCTTTTAATTTTGCAAAACCTCTTTCTCCACAAACCTTCACATTTTACAAAACAAATCTAATCTCTCCTAATTTTACAAGCGCGTCATTGTTTTTTTCAAATCCATACATTCTTATAGCAGAATCTCGCATTACATTCGTGAGTTTTGTTACAAGTATTCTCTATCGAGGAAATGTTATATTTTCCAACAAAAACACACTTCTTCGTTAATCACTTTCCGCTAGAAATAACCGTTTCACGTTGCCCGCCGTTTCCTCGCGTGTCCATTTCTTTTTTCTTTTTTTTTTTTACTTCCGATCGCCGTCGAAGGCAGTCATCTTTTTTTTTCCTGTTTTCGTTTCGCATGCATACTCGAGTTACGCAACACCCACGCGGTTCGCTGTATCGGGTAACAAGTTCGATAGAGGCGATTGCGTGAGAACTCCTCGACGTTAGAGAAGTGCATAAAAGCTGCATTTTCCGGCACTGCCCTTTCACTTTCGCGCTCTTTGTCTCACGCTGATTGGACTGCTCTTCTCACGACGATAGCAAAAGCTATTGCGCTCCCGAGTGCCTCTTTTATTTCTCTTCTCTTTATCGCGAATTGGGCCATCGCGCCACGTTTAATTCCACGGAATTCCGCGGAAAATTGTGGCGCGTTTGAAAGTTTTATTCTCGTTTCCCGGCCATTATTCAAAAGTAACAAGTTTCTCTTAATAGCTGTATGCCGCGTGGAAATGAAGCATTCGATCGTTATAATTAGTCCGGAATAAGAGGACGGCAATGGTTTCTTTTATTTTTTTTCGGGTACTTCTACTTTCTACTTTCCGCAGTTAAAATAGATTTAATGCTTGCAGGAAATGAAGACCAAATAACTTTAGGTTCATCGGTACTTGTGCTTTGTACATATATAACTTTCCGATTTTTATTGATGTACGCTGTAAACGTTATCGATTTCCGATGTACAGCCGAATCCAGGAACTGATATATGCGATGAAAGATAAGAGCTTAAAGGTAAAAGCGCGATACTGCGCGAGACACTCAATGTTTACAGGAATTGTACAAAAAATTATGAAAGAAAAACTTAAGATCTGGTCTAAACAACTGAAAAACGTTTTCCCCCGCGAAAGTATCCGTTCCCAACATTTTGGTGTATATTTAAATAACAATTTTCTAAATCTTCGTTACCCAACTAATTGTAAGTCGATCGTCACGATTTTCATGCGAATTAAACATTTTTTATTAACATAACGTAGAAGCTTTTTCAATCCAAACGATACAACGATTATTCGTATATCGATATTCGATGGTGAAATTTAATTAACGACACGCCGCGCGAAAAAGTTATCCACGACAGAAATATAATTTGCATGGCGAAATTAATTAAAGATGGAAAACGACAATTATCCAAGTTGAAAATTAATTATAACGTGAGAACACTTTTACCTCAACGAATTAATAACGTGTACGACTAAAGCGTCATTTAATTGTTTAATTACTTTGATTCCGTCGCGAATTAATTAGTGTTTGAGAATTCGCTTTGAGGGTGGCTGTTTTATTCAGTTCACGGCCTTCGGATTTACCGCCAATCATTGCGATATTAGTATCGGAATCCAATTATGCGTATCATTTTTTTTCATCCACCACCGTGGAAATCTCGCGAGCGTGTATGTGTACTTCATTAATTCGATACATCGAACGTGTTTCGAAAACCGGTGATATTCGGGTACAATGCCGAGAATTTTTGTTCGAATCGCAAAAACACTGTACGAACGTAGAGACTGAGCGTTTGTTCGCTATTGTTCGATGTTTATTCATTAGTGCTTTTATTCTGAAATTGTCGGTATTTCGAGATTGTGAAATATGATCGTTGCCCGTGTAACGGTGAAGAGTTAGTCTGGATTTTTTAAAATAGTGAAACATTTAACGACACCAGTCGTTTTTCGATGCAATAATGGTAACGATTGTTTTCCATCTATGTATAACACGTTGTAGCGCAGTGAATGTTTATTTACAAAAATATTCATTACATAGCAATGAAAGCGGAGTAACGTTTATTTTGCCTTCAAGGTGCAGTATTAAACGAATTTTCGACGTATAATAAAAAAATAACAATGCGCATCTGCGTTTATAAATATAAACAAAATACCATTCGTTACAAAATCATTCCCAAACGGTGCAGTGAAATATAAGCGATACAAACAAGAAATCTCATTCAGACAATAACTCAAACATTTCGAAGTTTTTAATATACAAATTGAATATTTCCCAGAAAGCTTTTAATTTCAACACCTGCTATTTCGCTGAGAGCTTTTAATTTAAACGCGGAATATTTCACCGAACGCTTTTAATCTAACCGCCGTAGTATCTCACTTGAAATTTGTAATTTAAATGTCGGAAATTCCATTAAAATAATATGCTATTAAAGTTATTCGCGCGAGTTCGAAATATGTTCGCTCTTTTAATATACGAACGCTCAAATCCGTTTTGCAATCAATGAGAGTCTCGACGGGGAACAGAAAATACGAATAATTTACTTTCCAGCTTACATTTCATACGAATACATGAATTATTTTATTCGCCATTAGGATATGAGTTCATCTCGCTTTACCAAAGCTTACTTTGTTTGCTCTCAAAAAAAAGGTCAGCCACTGTCCGATTGACTACAAAATTGATTTATGTACCTCGACCGCTAAAAAATACTCCATTTGACTGTCCCCAAAATAGCATAGGAAAAAAAGCATTCGTATATTAAAATTTTTCTCTTGCTCACGTTCTTATTCGTTTACACTAAAATATATCCTACGTAATATACTTATACGAATGGATTTTCGTTACATCCCATACAAAAGCACCTCGATAACCAAACAAATTCTATTCGAGTAAAACAATATTTCTCAATCGTAAATAAATTGCATCTCTAATTCTATTCGCCACAGAAAAACAGAATTTTGTTTTTTCCCGAAACGCTCTTCTTATTCACCACGAATGGATGTCATTTATTTTCCGTAAAACAAGGGCACCGCGCTTCGCTCTCCGCAACAATTTAATGGTTTAAAATGCCACGGTGCTTTCTCTCCAGCTGATACAGGTACTCAACGAAGTCCAGGGATGGCGACCGGTAATAATAGCGTTTAGAGATGCTGCCGCAAAATCGAAGTAAACGAAATTATTCGCGACCGTGCTACCTGCATGAGCGACGAATTAACGGGCAGCGATGTTGTTTTCGACGCGCACGATCTTCTGCTGAAAGTTTCGCGTTCTAATAACTTTATTGCCTCGCGAGTGGATCGCGTTTTCGATCTGCTCCGATTGAAATACTCCACTCTCTCGCTCTCTCTCTTTATCCCGACATTAACGGTTTCATTAAATTTTCAAGATCGCACGCAATACTAAATTTGCAGTATTGAAATATCGTCGCGAAATTATTAAAACGGGAAAAAGATTACCTCGGGGTTTGAGGCTTATTATTATTATTTATTTAATTTCGAGTCTTATATTTATGTTTAGTTTAGTTTTAGTTATATTTATAGTCGAGTTATATTTAGGAACGCGAAAGACCATGATGTCTCGTCCGACATAATTAGTAACAAAACTGAATAATCATTTACTAGTATCACGACGTAATAAAATTCATTTGATATTATTCTCCCAAAATTAACTCGAAAGTTTCTTTAGTCTCCCCTTACTTTGCGTACACCCTTTAAACATTCTAAACATGAAAAAAATAAATAACGAAACGAGGCAGACGCTCCTCCCCACGAACGAGGGGCAGGACTTACCTTTGCGCCAAACCATTGCATCGCTTCAACCAACGTGCAAGTTCATTTCTGCGCTTAAGCCTTAACTTTGAATCGATTTTATCGCGTCGCCATGGAAATAAAATAAATCCCCGAGTGGATAAGGTCGGAATCCATCGGGGCAATCGTATTTTAAAACATTATTCTGAGCCGCGGAAAATATGCCACACTCTCTCTCTCTCTCTCTCCGGGCTGCATCCGAGATGCACCAGGAAAAGCTGCATTCATGGGCGAGATAGCGTGCCGATATGCAAGACGCGTCGATCCATCGTCTCTTATAGAAAGACGCAACGTCTCTTCCCTCTCCCTCTCTCTCCTCCTCGAACCTCTATACAGCCATCCTTCTCCCCATCCATGAATCTCTCCGCTTTTTTTCCGTTCTGTTTACGATTTTCCTTTTCAATGCTATCACATTCGCGCTTTTCTCCCATTCCTTTCTCCTCTGTTCCGTTTTATTTTCATTTTTTTCCCCCTACGTACCGCGCCCCCTCCTCCATCCCCATTCAGCTCATAATTCTTCCCGTTATCGCCATTTTTCACCGTTCTCCCTTATCAGCGTGTTTTTTTTTTTTTAAGTTTTTTCCTCCCTTTTTTCACCGGCCTTTTAATCTTCCGGCTGCTCGCTGTTTTACGATTTCTATCTTTCGCGCGGCGCCGCTCTTTCCTCTTTCTTGTTCCATTTTTGTTAACGGTACCGTATTGTTTGTCGCTCACTTTGTTCCACAGCGATGCCTCTTTATCGTCGTTTTGCACTCTTTGTACTTTTCTTTAAAGCTCGTTCTACTTTCTCTTGTTCTTGGCCAAGAGTTCCGTTACCTTCCCTCCTTCTCTTTCATTAACATTTTTTTTTATTCTTTCTGCTCTCGAATCTTTGCTTCCCTTTCGTCCCATAGTTGCACATTTTCGAAGCGTAACCGTTTGGCACAAAGCGTAACAACGGAGAAGGTTGAAACCCGAGACCCCTTTTGCTCTTTCCTTATTTATTTGGTATTTTATTATCATGCCTTTGTACGTTCAATATTACAGACACAATTAATAAATTGCGTATAACTTAATTATTATGTCGATAATAATCTTATTTTCTTCAATGAACATAAGTGAGTACACGGAGAGAAACGAATCACTTATTCTAATTAATAACAGGTTGCTTTCAAACATTTATATTTTCTTTTCATATCTGAAATAGTAACAAATAGCAGCTCCACTATACATTAATCACAAATATATTTTTATTAGTAATCTATAAACTCTACTTCGGATATTCCGTTTTTCAATTAAATATCCACGCTAACAATATTATTGACAAAAGTACAATATTTCAAGAATATCAAAACACTCCGGAACTGTTTACCGTCCAACTTTTTATCACGAACTCGCGTCAGAACCTATAATACATGAAAACTATTTACCATCCACAACCGTATATTAACAAAACTTCATCGCTCCCGCCTCCACCCCTTACTTCTTTTCATCCCCCACAACTTTTCTCCCTTCCCTTCGCTCATCAACTCCACCACTCGCCCCCACCAAAAACCAGCCAAAGTGGCGTGTGCTCGCACAACTGCAGCCGTAGAATCGCGTTACTCAACTTCCTTAATTTGCATGGTAATAGAGGCAGAGGCGAATCGCGGATAATTAAAGGCCCATTGTTACACACGGAGGAGCGAGCTCGCGCAACTCGAGCGTGTAAATTTTCCTGCATTCCGGCAGCACACTTTCGCTTCGGTTCACGGAGTAGGAGGTTCGACAGAGGGGGAGCAGTCGGGGGGCGGCTATCGCGAATATCGCTCGATTAGTCCTGTCTCCGGCGAATCAAACGTTACCGACGGTCCATTGATCACTCGGACGAGTGGTAATTCGTAATCGAAATGATCGATCGCGTCGTTGCATCTCTACTACGTAATTGCTGTCGAGTTAAATTATTATAGCGTTCGGGGGGAAATTTGTGTCAGGTTGAAATTATGTTACGCGGAAGTGTAATGTTGGTGGTATTAATTGTTCGATTGTCAGAATATTATTTATTTGTCGTGGCGTGTGGAAGCATCGGTGTTGGGAGTTTGTTCTGACTGTAAATTTTTAATGCAATTAAATCAGTGCGAGGAAGGACAGTGTAGAACACAAGATTCTTTTTACATGACATAATACTCATTTATATTCCTTTAGTTTCATACAGGTACAAATTTTTAAAAAGCTTTCCACTACTACAAACTGTCACAAATTCGTACTACTTCTCCTTCCTATTTTTTATCTATAACCGAGTTATTAATAATTCATTAACACATAATTTATCCTCTGAATATTCAAGAGGTTACTAAAAATTCTAAACAAAATCACCGTCGAACGGTTTCTATTTTATTCCTTCATTACCATTCCATTAATTTCTAATATTCACCCAGGTAAAATAAAATAACCCCGACAGATCGAACAACGTTATAAATTTTAAATTAGCGGCATCATCTCTGATCGTGAAAGGGAAGCTTCAAAATTCCTGTCGATAAATTTCTGAGCTTACGAATCATATTCTTCCCGTCGTTAACGGTGGCTGAAAGATCAGCGGCGTGTGACCACCTGTTCCACCGTTGGTGTTCCATTGTTGCTAGTGGCATAGCAAAGCCACAGTGTTTGCGGTGTGGTGTTTCGCCGGATACGGGATGCGGCTATATGCTCCACTAACTTTCCCGACGTCTTTTACTGTACCAAGACTTGCCGCGGGCTTTTGCCAGACAACGCGAGGTTTGCTCGAAACTGTATTTTCGCGACGCGCTTTGCAGTGGTTCGTGGTATGGTTGTTTTGATAAAATAACGTTGTTTGATACAAAAAAAAAATCGTCGGTGTCGTTAAGGTAATTGGATCGTTAGTTTGAAATCGAAAACAGATTAAATTGAATCATTTATTTTTATCAAATTTGTTTGAACGGCCTGGAATATCAAATATCAGTTAACGGGCAAGGATGTTTGAATACATAGAAATGTCGATTTTTTAACGATCGGCTTTGTCAAATAAATTGAACTATTTATTTTAAGGAGAATTTTAAAACGAGATTTCCAAGTGGAGAATGTTGAAATAAAACACAATGGGTGAGAAAGTATTCGAATATAACAATTTATCTCTGAAATCAACGTCTTGTAAAAATGTGTGTTTGAATTATTTGGATAATTTTCTTAATAATCTTTTTCTGTCATTCATAACTTTATATCGCGAGAACGCAGGATTCCGCCTTGTCGCAAATTTTTAAATCCATCTAAAATAAAAGCCAAATATTTATTCTTCTTTGTGACAATAGTTTGGAAAACAATTCCATTACTATATCCCGTCGTGCGTAAGAAAAATAATAATACCGAATACCAATGATCCCAGATAAAATTATGAATACAAAAGCATTTTAGAACCCGCGACAAACAATTCGAAATTCTGTCTAATGTTACTCGCCGAGCGCTGACTTTACAAGATCCACCCGGTGAAATTTGCATGGAAGAGATCTTCGCTTTCGCGAAGAATAATAACGTTTGCATAGGAAATGAGAATCGACGGTTGAATTAATTATAACCAAACACGAGGTGAAAGAGGTCTGACTCGACGATCCGCGTCCGCGGGGGTGGAACAATGTCTCGGGGAAAATCGTTTTTGAAATATTAATACCGCTACGTCGTGCGTGCCTTTTGCTCTCGCCAAAGGGAAAGGGGAGGGCTGACAAAGCTTCGCGTTTAAAAATTACAACCAACCCCGGAACTGATTGCGAGCACAATGCGTTATTGTGTAGGGCAATTCAACCAGGAAGCCGAACGACCGTAAGGTTCAGGGAAACCATAGTTTGACCAGAGAGAAAAAAAAAAACCAAGGCCAGTCGAACGCGTAACGACAGTTAACTTCCACGTTGGGTCATCGAGTGTGATCGCGAATTTCGATTTCGTATCGGACACGTATCGGTGTTACTGTAATGTGCCGACCCGTTCTCCTCTTGTCTCCTAATCGTAAGTTAGTCGTAAGATTAGTATAGCCAGTATTTGGTACATCTCTAGAATCGCCCTTAGACCCTGAAACATTTCCTTATCACCAAGTCCAACATCCAAAATCCTAGTTTTCCCTCCACGAATTTCCCACCCAAAACATCTTACACATCATCCCTTCCACGTTCTTTTTGATAGATAATAGTTTTACTTAAATCTATCGATCCTCTCCTTCGGAATTCATTTTACATCTCAACAGAAAATTACAAAACTCTCAAACAGAATTTCCTCGAATCTCGAACCATATACGTCTCCAAGTCTTAAATCTAAACTCGCACGTCGAATCTCAGAATTGTTATATTACATTGAGAAATAAAACCTTAAGCTTCGGTTTGTTAAACCTCCGAAGTCCAGTTATTGCACAACCACCTCGTTGCGCATTACATTACCTCTATTTCGATTTATTGTTAATCGTTTGTCTCCCACCTTCTACAATTCTTTTTTTGTCATTTGACGCAATCGATACGTCTCGATGGAAACACCGTTTGAAGAATTCATCGCGAGCTTCTTTGATACCGAAACGAGGAGGACCGATCGTCCGTTTTTCCATTAGGTTAGTCTCCCCTTTCTCGAGAAACAGTGTAGCAGTTTTCCTTTCAGCTCGGAAAAGTTGACGCGTTATTTCCCCCGACACTTTATCGACGATCGGGGACCTCTCGAACACACTGTAATAGCCACTTTATTGGTCCGGTGGGCGACGAGGTACCTTCGTATTTATTCAACGCAATTTTCCCTCAGTTTCTAGTTTCAACGCTAAGTCCCGCTAAGTTTAACCGCTCACGGATCGATTCTAATTAGCGATATGAACGCTGGGGGGAAGAGCTCGAAAACTTTCCCGACGGGGTATCTTCGAAAGGTCCCGGGGTGGGGCGGGAGAGTTCATAAAAGTCGGCAGTTTTTATTTTTTTTCCCTTGAAAAATAGTTGGAGGGTTGCGCGATAACCGTCTCAAAGATGGGCTTTATTAAATTAATGCGTTTTCATTCCGGCAATGGCGAGCGCAATTGGTGTTGCCTGGAGCGTTCTGATATAATTAAACCGATCGTGTATTTATCTTTTCAACCCCAGGCGGATGGAGAATAAAAGTTTGCTGAAAAAGCGAGTAAACGAGTTGGCACAGTGAGTTATACTCCCTTTATACATATTCATACGGAAAAGTGAATGGCTCGCGATATTTAGAAGCTGATGAATATTTAGAAATATACGAAATATATCCATTCGAAGTATTTATCAAATGATTTTATGAATTTATTAAATCAAGATAGCTGACTTAAGTTCGTGATAACTGATAAAACAAGATACTCCGGATAATTGTTTGATACAAACTTTTCCCCAAACATTTTCGTAGCATTGAAAACGAACATAAATAAGCTTTACGTCAAGATACATCCGATGTCTATTCATTGCACAAACATTATCAGTTATTACTTACTATTAAACCGTAAAAAAAATTGTAAAAAAGAATTGTTCTTATCATGAAATCAGGGGATAAACTTTCACTTGAAACAATCATATCGTTAGCTCTGAATCAATCGAGGAACAACGATCAACGCTCAATGATATTTCCAATTCGCTTTACGTGTAATCATTTTTCTAGATCCGACAACGAATCGTTGTTTCCACTCGCGAAACGTTTTACCGGCATATTTGCGACCTGGTATGCGTTTCGAACTGCGTTCCACCGTTTACCAACGTGTTGTTGTTGGGAGGCAGGGTGGGGAGGGTTGAAATCATTTCGAGCCATTATTCCATGAAGAGCGTCGTTGCATCAGAGGCAACGTGCGTGGGTCTGAATACGAATATCAGTACGGGTGCAAGTACCACTGTCCAATTATCCAATGACGAACCACGGCCTTGTCTTGCCTTCCCGAACAATGACGTCCTATTACGCTGTTTTAGTTTGTCCGCCGATGGGCGAGGTTGCCTCGCGACGAGGCTGTTTGGGCGAGGTAAACATTGGAAAAACGAATCGCTAATTTTCCTATTCAGTGGTTTTGTTTCGGCGTTCAGTGGATCGACAAACGTTGGTTCCGCGCGTGAGATTCGTTTCACTTTAATCGACTGTTTTGATCCCAAGCGTTGTTATATGATAGGACAGGGGACGATTATGCGAAATCATGTTTTTTGCAGACGGTGGACGATAAACGAGGATGTATCGAACGTTTGTTCCGTAATTGTTTGGTGATTATAAGGTTAAATATGTAGATGCAGGACGAAATTGATTTCTGGTTTGTTTTTGAATCATTTGACTTAACTTCAGGTTGTTATTTGTGGATGATGTTATTTACACATTATCATGAATGATCTTGAGGAGTAATAAACTCTGATGATGTACTCTTCATTGTCTTTAATTAGTTTATTAAACTATCTAAAGTTCAAAGTGCAGAATAAACTTAAATTAGTCGGTTAATTAAATTATCTAACGTTGAGTAGATTAAATAGAAGGATTAATCGAAAGTGTTTGATTTCAATTGTCAGACAATTGAATAAAATAGTGATTTAATTCTTCCCAATGTGGAAAGTTAACTACCTCTCTGTCTTATCAGTGATCATAAAAATTATGAATCACAAGGTTTCTTTGGACACTCTAAAGATGAGAGAGTCGAATAAAATAACTTACAAAATCTTTGCGAATTTTGCGAACGCTCGACACGAGGTACGGGTGTGGCATTAAAATCTAACGCGTGGGCATGAATTACACCGAAAGGTTAATGGCATAAACAGTCGCGTAAACATTCCGCGAGTTAATTTACACTCCTCCTTTATCTAGTCTTCCCCTCGCATTCATAATTTCCACACTTTCGCTTTTCTGCGCTCGCGCTAATAACAGTTGCCTCGTTCGCAACCCGACGGTGCATTGTGCCAGAACAACGTCAGTTTTGTCGCGCGAAAACAATTGCAAAAGAACGTCGCGCGACCTGAGAAATTATTCATACGTAGGAAGGTTTTGTATCGTTGCTGCCGCGTGGAAATTGTTCCAAGAATATTTCCACGGTTGCGAGTAGCGTGATTAATCGCACGGCGTTTGTAATTGTCGTTAGATTTGTCGTGTTTAATAAATTCACGCAATTACGTCCCGTTCGTACGTGATCGCCGGGCAACGCGGAGATCGGAGTAACGATACGAAATTACCATGATTATCGGGAGTTCCGAATCAAGGGATCGCGTTGTTTGTGTGGTAAATATTATAGAATCATTGGAATTCTGATTATTTACATGAATTTTCCCGAAATTAGTAGCAGTTGTATTATTATTACCGTAGCGAAACAATTTGCTAACACGAGAATTTTCTTCGATCCAGGTAAAAATAATTATCACACTGGTTTAATCATATTCCTCGATATTAACGATGTGTTTTAAATTTATATCAAATTTCCCATATATTCTTAATATATATTAACCGTATATATTTAATTTTCTCTCCACCCAAGACTTTCAGAATCACTTGTATCAGGGCCTCAACCGAAATTCCCTGATATCGCAAATTTGGGCTCAATTTCGGTCCACAGCTCTCGTCTTATCCCATATTAGCGCGCGGCATACGTGCAACCCGCGCTAACACATAATTCACAGAATCCAAAATCCAATTGCCACAACACGGAGAAACACGAGCCAGATTAAGGGCAACATAAAGGGTCGCATTAACCCCGTAATACAACACTGTAGCTGTACTTGCATGGAACTTCGGTAGGCCGAATAAATTTTGCGCGATTACAGGCTTGCGCTCAGGACGGCATTAGGGATATTAAATGCTCCGATATCGTATCCTGTTCGCATGCAGGATACCCTGGCGCGCGGTCCCTCGCGATAGAATTTGATATACCTTGCTTAATTTGCGCTCAGCCGATTTGGAGCTCGTATTAAATTCTGGAATAAGAGAATCAGGAGTAAGAGAATACGCGATACGGTTAATGCAGGTCGTTGTGAAAAACGTGTGGCTTAATTCTAGATCACGCACATTTCTGGAGTTTCGGATCTCAAAACTTTTTTTTTTACTCTATTAAGTGTATTTCGGGTCGCTGATCAGGAAATAATTATTGAATTTCTATTCTACTGAAAATTATTTCACAAGGAATCACGTGTGTTTGCTTGCTTTAGGAATAATTTGGAGATCCGGAGATTCGGAGATGTGCATGATCTAGATTTGTTTCAAACGTGTATATCTATTTTGAGCGTTTTAATCAGTGTCCCACGCTTGTATAATTTTTATGGTCTCTAGAAAAGAAAATGCGCACTTTGATTCTTCGCGTGAATTTCGGAAAAATAATACATTTGTCGAGAAAGATAGAACAGAAATGTATGTATTTTATGTACCGTATATATTAGAATAATTTTTTTTATCGTCCGACACGTTTACGTATATTGTTATTTCAAAGCGGCTTTTCAAGAAACATTATTGCATCGAATGTTAAATACTAACGATAACTAGCGCAAAGCATTACAGTTTTCAATTTTATTAGTAGCATCGGACCATTTAGAAATTTTACGCTATAACCGGCGCCGTTCACGTTTTTATCGTTTATGCAATTTTTCGCGGGTCTAAATTTATTAAACATACTATACGATGTAAGGTATCTTAACGCTACAAATGTAATTAATACGTATTAATCTTACGAGAATCTTACTTCGAAAATGATTATTTTATATATTCAATATACGATGCGAGAAAAAATTCTTTATGCACCAACTCGATGTTTGCATATCCGAGCAACAAATGCTCCGATGCACTAAAATATCACATTCCATCGTATCGTGGAACTGGAACAATATTGCATCCGGGTTAAGGCAACGGGGAACGGTGCCCGATTAATCAAACTTCTACCTGAAAATATAAAACTCAGTTTTCTTTGCTCCGAGAGACAATATTTGCTAGCATTTGAAACACATCCCCGTGGAATATCGACGTTGTAATAATGCAACGTTTTAATCGCGGAAAACTGTGTCGTGGAACCATTAAGACCTTTTTACAGGGAACACTTAGGTTTGACGCGCAATAGTAATTATACCTGACGGAAATGTTTTTGCGACACGAGTGTTGTAAATGTGGGTACGTGTGCAATACGTGTATACAGGGCGATCGATAAACCGCGAATTTTGCGAAAAAAAAGAAAGACCGTGGAACTGAGTCGGGAATGATTTTTCAATAGGAAATTTTCTAAACAGAAGTTTGATACTCGATTTTTGAATACCAACGATGCCCAAACTTTTTGTGGACATGAAGCTTCTAAAACATTTTTCGAAGCCTCGTGAAGCACTGATTAAAAATATGAAATTACTGAAAATTAATGATAAAACTATTTATCGCAAAATTTAATCCGTAGGCGATGCGTTTTATCAAAATAAATCGAACATCGAAGGAAATCGGTAAGAGGATCTATTCTATAAATATGGACTATGTATAAAGTAAGCACTGAAAGAAAGAAAGAACAGGTGAAGAATTTATTATATCATATATATGAAATACGAGTTCTTCATTCTGCACGATAAATACAACAAATCGATCTATAAAATTTATTCTGTTACGACGTGGTTAAATCACTGGCAAACGCGAGTACAAGCGGTCAATAGATATTTTTTCAATTTACCGAGCCGTGGATATCGAGCGGTGCATGAAGCGAGAAGATGAGCACGTAATTTGACGCTTGACAGCGATTGCTTCGCGGGAAAAAGGAGATGCAAAAAAAAAAAACTTATATCGTAGATATTGAAGCATATCAGGTGGAAAGCGAGAATGTTCTTGCATAAAGAATATCCCGGGGCGACTGAAATTGAAAAAGAATCCTTTAAATCGTTATTGCTGTAGTAAAAATATTGATGGTAGGTACGTTCAATCTGTTAATTACAAATTCCTTTGTCTCCACGAATCCCGTACAAACGCGAGCTGTTATTAATCTCAAAACTTGTTTAAATAATCCTCGCGCAAGGAGAGACCCAGATACTGGATAAAAGATGAAAATGATTTGGTAATAAAAAATTTTGAAAATTCTATCGTTTCAATCGATAAGTATATACCGCGATAATTCCGTCGCGTTGAATTAAATGCATTAATTAATTCTCAAAAGAGGGAACTCTCACTCGGCGGATTAAAATTGAAATAGTAATGTCAAGGATTACATTGTTCCAATTAACATATTGCAAGCTCAGCATTAGCCATGATCACCCTGTCACGCTGCATTTCAAAATTTCATTAAATAATCTTCATACGCAAATACACTCACCCATCGAATCAAAGAAATTACACAATGTTATTGTAATAAATATAATGCAGATTTTATACAAGCCGGTGTTTTGTTGTAAGAGACAGAAAGTACCTCGAACAAAGAACTTGGCTTAAACAATTAAATATATTCGAAACACATTTTTGAAACCGTCTATTGACCAAACAAAATTCATTCTGCTTAACCGTACACACGTATGTACGTTCGCGCAACACGTAATATGTGTCACGAAACTTGGCCAAACTACAAAGCGAGAGTTCAATTGGGGAACCCGTTACAATCTGGTATAATTTGCTTTGAAAGATTCTTTTCAATTTCATTTACGGCGAATATTTTCAACGATTGCATCGGTTAATCGGGTGTAATTGAATTTGAAGATTTATCGAAACATTATTACAATTTGATTTCAATTTCACTTCTCTCTCTGTATTCGGCGAGGACCCCCAATTTGCATAAAACCCGCGCAGTCAAAGTTATTACATAAATTACATTCTCCGAATTGATTAAATCGTTCCAATTGATTGATCGGGAGGCCGCGATTGGCTACAATTATTATGTCGCATTATCGTGCTAATACGCGGCGGTGGTAGAGATATCGGTCACACGGACGCACACAATCATCACCCAAGACATAGTTGGGGGGCCTGTACTTACATTCACGTGACAAATCACGATGGAATCTTTTCGAATAGTACGCCGCTAATATACAGAATTGCCGGACGTGGCTGACGCGTGATTGAAAATAGACGCTTCCGGTTTCTCCTTCGCGCGTACACACATACGTTAGTACAACACGTAATATGTGTCACGAAACTTGGCCGATCTACGAAGCGAGAGTTCAATTGGAGAACGCTTTACAATCCGGTGTAATTTGCTTTGAAACATTCACTTCTATTTCTTCTTTAGCGGACTTTTTTTTGAACGATTGCATCGATGCTATTGGGAGTAATTGAATTTTAATATTTTTTGAAACTTGAATATCGATTACTTTCTGCGAACTTCAGTTTGATCGAGTACATACCAAAACCTAAATATAACTCAATCATAAGGATATTTCACGAAAATGATTTGTATCGTAGCTACAATAATTTGTCACTGTGTAAAATTATTTCGTTTTAAATAGTACACCACTTTACACTGCTATGAAAACTTATCATTATTATAAAAACTCAAACGTCCGTATCATTAAAAAATTGTTTTAACCCAAAATTCCGAGGGAAGTGGCAAACTTCCCGAATTCAATAATTTCGGCAATCGTAAAGGAAAATCGAACTGTCAGCCGCGCGCGGCTTAAAGCGTTTTCTCGACGCGAGCTGGGGCCTTATCTTATCATCGTGTCGCGACGCCTGTGTACTCCAGGTGCTTTTAAATCTCATAAACCTCGAGGTAGCAACGAGAGGCGTGCCTATTATCGTTCGAAACGCTTCCCGTTTTCCAGGTTGACGGACGAACGTAAGAGAAATTCATTCCTCCGATTGCTCGTAATCCGAATGCGACGGGATCGAAATCACGGTTGCAGAAACGCGGAAGATTGCAATTATATCGACGTACGCTCGGGATGCATTTTAGAATAGAATTGTCTGGTAAGGATTTTCACCCGAGGCTGCGTTCAGTTCACGTGGGCGAAATTTTGTTCGGACACTCTTTTTCATTCAAATTTATTACTTCTCGTAATTAAAAATATTGAGTGTAGGATACAGAATATAGAGAACAGAACGTAAAAATGAGTGAGTGGGTAAATTAATTAAAGGAGCCTTTAATTTCTTTTTCAAATATTTTTCTATTTTTGAGAAAGAGTTATCGTAAATAAATTTATCAAAAATGATCAGGCAATGTTCGAGTCACATTCTGGAATGTACCGGGTTAATTGAAATTAATTTCAATCTCCTTTGCAACTTATTTTATGTAAAAAAAATCAATTGCAGCTCACAGCTACTTGTAAATTACAAATGTAACTTGATCAAATAGGCAAAATTAAATTTTTAACGAAATGCATGGTAATGAGGGATATTTAATGAAATAAAGTGATCTGAATAATAATTTAATAAACGGCGCGGCATTACCGCAACATTTTCGTGAAATTCCACAATTAAATTCAGACGGTGTTGCAAGGACGTGTATACAGGTAGGTGCGGGATTCTCCACAGAGAGAGGGAGAGAGAGAGAGAGAGAGAGAGAGAGAGGGAGAATGTTTAATAGAAAGGCACATTAAGCGGAGAAATCTGCGATCCTGAGAAGCAATAAGGATACACGCAGGATAACACGGAGACTACTCCATGGAAAATGTCGGTGGTAGGTGCGCCGCACGTAAATGTTTGTTGTACGGTGAGCCTTGCTCTGTATATTGCAGAGGAGCGGTGTTGAATGCGAGATATAAACTCATTGTCGGTGCAATCCCTCGGAGATTGCTCAGTTGCAATGTTGGCGAATCGAGAAATTCGTTATCTGCCATTAACGGAGGGTAATTGAAATTGTTCAAACAGAGAAGACATCCGGTGTATAAATAGTTGTTTAGGATAAACACGGATGTCGATACGAATCTTCGGTACGTCGATACTTGAACGTGTGCTGTCTATTGTTTGACGATCGTTAATTGAAATCAGAGGGTGGCGAGATTAGTTTAGAAAATTACTCGAACCTTGTCTGTTCTTTCATTCGATTGGTTGAAGCTTGGAGAGTTCCTGTGTTAAATTGTGCTTCCTAAATTGTGTGGGACTATTACCTCCTCTAGATTTGTGCTACAAGAGAATAGGAAATTACACAAAATATTATGTACGATCAAAGAGTTTCAAGTCAGTTTACCTATTAATAATCTAAAATAATTAAAAAATAAAGATATCTAAATTGATAGGTTAGTCGAATGAGAGAAGAATACGCAACGAATCGCAAAGTTCATTCGATTTTTCGCAACGAAGAGGAGCGGACTGCGATGGGAATAATTCTCAATTAAATCAGAAATGTCGATCGAGGCATGGAGATTTCACTTCTTCGCGAACAATTCGACCATGCTCCGACAGAGAATGGCGGAGATCTAGGTGCGCCAGAGATTTTGCGGTGAAATAAAGTACGGACGGAGCGAAACGGAGACGATAGAGCGAGAGAGTACGATACAGAGATAGAGAGCGAGAGAGAGAAAGACTGCAGCTGTAAGTGCAACTAACACAGCCAGTCTCTTGACCTGACATTTAATGCTGTTACACAAGTCGGAGTTACTCTTTACTCTTTGTTCGTACCACGGAGATGGTGCCATTTATTGAAATGACGGCGCAGAAGCAAAAAACTTGTATGCGCCTGCAATTCTTTGTAACAGCCCTCGTCGATTTAATTCGCCGGAAAGTTTTTCACATCCACCAAAGATTTCGGAACACTTTAGATGCAGCGAGTTAAAAAAAAGCTACGTGAGAAGAGCTACGATGTACGAATACTTTTTTTTTACTCACCGCGTGCGCTCGGCGATGTTGTGCCATAACTGTTAGCAAAAGGCAACTAAGGTAACTGTTCATATTCGTACCATAAGAACATAATCACTCGGCCGCTCGGACAACAGTGACTTACGTTCAGCGAAAATTGCAAAAGCACTTATTTGTACTCGTAACAATGCCGCGATAAGTACAATTACCAGCTTGAAAATATCGAAACTGCATTACGCACCGTTTCGACGTTTTCATTAATTCTCGCCACATGAAGTGGAACTTGGATAGGTCGAAGCTGATGGGAATAGAAAAAATATTTTGCGTTTCGTTTAGGCATGTCGGGGATTTTGCGTTATGAAGCTCGAACAAAAAGTTTCGTATTATGAAAACAATTGTATTACGAATGTGTTCATTGCGAAAATTAAAAACTGAAGACGTAATGACGTGATTCGTAATTCTACGCGATATAATTTCGTTAGACACAATTCGCGCAATCTTCAATCGCAAATAAATTTTTTATATTTTCTCGCGTTCGCATGTTTTGTTAAATTTCATTATAAACATTTTGGTTACCCACTCTAGACTAACAATCGCTCCACCACTCGTTGCGCAAAATTTATCAAACACAGATGACGCATTCAGTATCACGGGGTTTCTGAAATTCATTTGATTACCGGTACCCACGGATTATAATTATAATTATTCACGGGAAAACAGAAATTTTCGAATCGTGCCGCCGGCAAACTCATGGCTCCAATTTGCATTTGCGCGCGACCGAAGTCACTGATTATCCGCTCGATTCGGCTGCAAGCCTGAATGACTTATGGGATCAGATATTAAGAATTATAATAGTCATCCCCGTGTATTGCGTGGGTCATTGAGAGTGTCACGCGTGACATGGGAGCGTGTGTACGCGGAGGTATGTCAGAGAAAACACGACGGAAACACGCACGACTCCAAACGAGTGTCCACCGAGAGAAGAAGAAAGGAAGAAAGAGAGAGGGAGAGAGAGAAGAAAAAGGAGAGGGTGGAAAGGAAGAAGGCTGTACATACGAAACGGCAATTTCTTCGGTTCACAGTAACGCGCCAGGAAGTCGGACTGTGGAATAAATCATACGTCGTTTTTTCGTGGAAACGAGCAAAGATAGAAATTAAGAAAATGAAAAATAATATTATTTCATGGTAGTAGTGCGTATGTCTTTCCTCTTTATTCGTTGGTATTGGTAACGTATGATTAATTGAGATTAATCTTACTTTGGTGTAAGAAAATATTTGTTAGTTTGCTCGTTAAGTAGCAGAAATATTTTCTATCGTTAACTCGTGACGCGTACTTAAATATATGACATAGTTCTAATTTAAAGCGTATCTGCAATTTTTAGATGCTTATAAATTATAAAATCATTTTTATAAGTAATTACTGGCGTGATATTTAAGGACTTAAATGTTCTGAGCCTCAATTTATTCCGATGATTAATATATGAACTATATAGATAGTTCAAACTACTGTTTGACGTAAGTCGTAAAATGGGTCACGAGCTAATTAGGAAAATTAACTACAACTTACGAGTACTAGCTTAAAACGTTTTGAAGCACGCAAATAATTATAACTTTTATTTCGAGCAACTTCGGTCGATCGCGAAGGATCGGAATTATATCTGAATTTGTCTAAAAATTAATTATATCGCAATTTATAATACATAACTTATAACAGCGAAGAAGGAGAAAAAGATTCGTGAAGGACAGCGGTATGCATTCCGAGCATTACATTAAGCTGACGCGTTATCTTCTTTAACTATACAATTTTCTCTGACACACTAAGCTCATAGTCCTTGCAAACGGGCAGTGTGGATCGTTTAATCATTTAAATGTGTCAAAGAATTCTTTCGTATAAATAAATTCTAAGCTCCGCTTTTTTAATACCACATGCGTTTTGTAAATCTTCCTGAAAATCTGGAATTTATTTAAGTATAAGTACGTTTTATAATCGTCGCTTTTAACGTTCAATTATATTTTCGCTTTTAACGTTGAATTTCAAATTTCAATTGAACTTTTAAATTTCAGAATAGACTATAATTGATTACTGTATAATCACAGAAATTATATTCGGCCAATGAATTATAAGGGCAGCTTAATGAATAATTTTATAAAAATTGTAATGTACTCGTACAGACTGTCTGTAATTCTTGATCTATTATTTCAAGCGTTTAAATAATAAGTAGGTGGAATATTCAAAAGAAAAATCCATCAAGAAATCCTGTCCCTACAACACACGTCGGAAACGGTCCAAAACACGCTTTTGCGGAGCATCGTTCAAGATATTTATCAGTAAAGATTAAAACGGGACTTTTCGTATATACTTGCACACGTTGAATGCCATGCACACATGCGCACACAGGGACACATACATATTTGAATACCGTAAGATTTCGGTCCGGTCAACGAATGCCAAGAGCATCGTTCGACTACCAGCAAGAACGAATATGTTGAAACATTGCAACGTGAATAAAGGCGTTCTTCTCGCCAATACAAAATATATCGTGCACACATACATTTCAATATTAATAATATTTAATTAAACACTGATAAATACATCCGGTAATGTTATCTTTCGAGATAAATCACGAAGACTGTATCATTAATAATAAAGCAGTCATTGTTATTAGAGTTTTTTTTTTAAATACTTAAAATGCATTCACCGATGATAATTTTTGTGAGATTGCGTTAATTGCGCATTTTTAGAACAAAATCAAATAAATCAATTTCATATTTTTACAACTTTCTAGTAAATGAGTAATTATCAAACGGATGTTTAATTTACACACCAATTAACGTTAGCGTTTTTTTAATTACCGATGTACAAATTTTTTAATTGGGCTCTCTTAATAAACAATCTCGGTAATTTAGATAAATAAAATTCCAAATTCCGTTATCGGTGCGATCTGAAAATTTGTAATATGAACCACAAAATCGAACGATCATCCCTACGAAGTTTCTAATCATTCTAGTTGCCATACGAGATAAGCGATTTCATTGATAATTAAAATAAATTCATCAAAACTTTTGCGTGGAATCAATAAGCCGTAACAGTTGTTCTTCCGTGTTCTAATTAAGAACGGACCATTCATCAATAACGACTACGTATCTGCTTGGCAGGATCGTTCTCCGGTGGCGCACATTTCTTTTTTCTCTTTTAAAAAGTTGATCGCAGGTTGTCGCGTTTACATGAGTCAGAATCGGAGTCAACGTTATCAGGTATCGTTGCTTTTGTTCGTCACTGTTATCGCAAGTGCTTGGGTTGCCGGTATCTTCTTTTTGTTACACCGGTTATCGGGTGATACAGGCTAACTGTTTGTCGGTTTACATTTTATTGCTATCGGGTGACTTTTAGGTTCGAATAAACTAAGGTTTTTTTTTTTTTCATTGCATTCACGTTTGCTTTGCTCGAAGACTAAAATTTGTTCATACTTGAATCAAGATTTCCTTGAAGGTCTTGTATCGGGCCAAGTACTGTTCGCAGATCAAAAGAAGGCACCTGAGGCGGTCCGAAGGCAAGAGTGGGTTCGCCTATCCCCACTTTTAACGCCCTTTCGGCCCGCCGTTTATTATAGTAGTAGGAGTCCTATTTGCGCGAGGGACAGGTAAATCCTAGTTAGCGGTACTTTACACCCCGAGTTTATTAGTGTGCGTGGCAACTTGGCCAATGGCGAAAATGCGTGTGCCCCGTCCCTATGGTTGTGTTGGAATAGGCAGGACCCAAATGCTACAACCAATGAGGGCGCATTTTTCTCAGGTGCCTTCTTTTGATCTGCGAACAGTACAAGTACGCGAGACTAGACCTTGAATCTTTTGAGACAAGACCTTGTTTCTTGATAGCTCTAAGTTTGATAAATATGAGAAAATTTAAAAAAAAAATGCAGTCCTTGTACTTTAATAGGGACAAATCATATTCCTCTAGTGATGAAAGAAATATTTAATGTGTAATGTTAAAATATAAACACGTATTATAATTATAATCATATTTCCATTATGAACATCTTTGATGCGCAAGTGCATGATATTTAATTTTCGTACTAATTACAGAAACGTACATTTGTTTAAATTATAGTATAAACTGAGAGTACTAGCATTGAAAACGTTCTTTTCATATTTTAATTATATTTTATAACATCTCAGGATTTATTCACTTTTATGGGAGTAACGTGAGATAAATAATACCAGAACGGTTTATGACTCAAGTTTCCTTGAAAATAATCTGATTCACGTCTGGAATTTAATTTCCCGATCCGCAGCAAAGAAGCGACCATCTAAATATCGTAATACGAATATTATTTCCATATCTGACGTGCTTCTTTGTGGAACATTTACATAAACTCTGCAAATTCGATTTAATCCACGTCCGAACGAGTTTGCGCTCCAGGAAAGGTGTTTAAGAACAAAAACAAATAAGGAAATATTTCGTGTCTGTTACGAAATGGTATTAATGAATTTAAAGTAGGAGCAACAACAACGTACAAGGTCAGATACTTTAAACCGGTCAACGGTATAATTTCAACATTTATGGAATAAATAAAAAAAAATATTTGAACCAGGATGCTTACTTATCCCCTGTTACCAAACAACTTCTGCGCGAAATATGTTTTCCCATTTACAAAAATGCGAGTTATTCAGCATACTTATTTGAAGTATCTCACCCTGTATGTTCACTGAAAAATATTTACGGGACCTACTTTTGGAAAATGTTGAGTTATATATCCAAACAACCTAATGCAATTCATTGCTTATTAATGCTGACGTTCTTCTTAATAGTTGTAACCAAAACCGTTCGGGAAAAGGTTTTCTTATCAAATAGTTACTTTTACTATTTTATAATTCATTTAAAATCAATAACCTCTTTTGTTAAAAATTCTCGCGAGAAATGCCTCGAATAGAAGTTAACACGAGCATGCAACTTAATTAAACGACATTCTCCGAATAGCCAAAAGTGAATTAAAATAACTCCAAAGATGTCAGCTAGTAGAATTAAAAAAAAGATAACTTCAGGTATGTTTGTACAATTAATCTCTCTTTTTCTGCGCTATTTTAAATCTCACAGTCGATGATACGTCGTTGGAAGTACCTCGCGAAGTTATTTTCTTCTCTGTTATACGATTTATATTGTTGCATTCCAGTGCTTATCGCGCTTCATGAAAAACACCTCCGAGAAAAAGAGACTGCATACATTTTTTTAATTACTCCGTATTAATAAATAATATAAAAAGCGCGAGTGAATTCTTCGACGACTCGCAATTATGTAAACCCCGTCTCTGAGTAATTTCATATCATTGCTCGGCGCGCTCGAGCATAAACGAACCGATCGATAAGCATAATCAATTAATTAGCATACAAGGAGGATGTTCGTAACCAACACGGATTAACATCGGACGTAAAACCTTCGATTTCTCGTAATTAGGTTACCTGGATTTTGTCCAGTTGGCTTCTTGAACACTCGATTGAAGAGCTTACTTCCAAAACGTCTCAAATTGAATAAATACGAATACGAGAGAATAAAGGTTTTTATATAATTAGTTTAAATGCGTGTTACGACTCTCAAATGCCTTGGTTAATGATGAGTAATTGAAATATCTCAGTAACGTGCCTCGGGAATCGCGCTGTTGTATAAAAACATTTTAAATTGGAACTTGTGACATAATATAACCACTTATGCACAGGAATAACATTCTTATGATATTACGCTTTATTGAGTAGAACCGGATAGGAATTTAAAATAAAATGCAAAACATATTCGAATTAATTCCATACTCGTGATTCCATTTTCCGTAAACATTCGCCGGTATGAAGAAAGATGCAAATTTCGAGATTGTACAAATATCTTCGTAAAAAGTGATAAGTTTTCCTCAACCTTTACCATTTAAGACTGTATAACAAAACGCCAATAACAAGCTTAATAATCACGTCCTAAATTATATCGGCATGCATTACAAAAACAAACATCCTCCCGCGACACTTCCAATTAACAATCGTCCAGAATCCCGTCGCCTCGTAAAATTATTTAAATTCGCCTTCGATTTAACTCGAATACGCGAGTGCACATTCAACAGTGCTTTTGCTGGCGGATGCTCTTTAAATGCAGCATCAGGAGCAAGCATTCACGGATGAAGTATTCGTTTGCATAAGAATTGCGAGTTCCAGAATAAATTTCATCGTATACCTGGATAAGTAGAGAGAAACCTTTGAACCACCCCACCCCCTCTCGAGTTATGCCCGTCGCGTCCTTTTCGAAAAGTTCTCCCATAATTTCACGTTTCTTTATGGTACGCATGCCGTGGAAACGTTCCGGCACCGCGGAGAGCAGAAAAAAAAAATAGCATGTTGGTGAGTCAGGTGTTTCTTTTGAAACTTTCTAACGTCATTTACACGTTCGCGAATCCGTGTCCGATTGTTTTGTTTTACCCTGCAATTCAGCGGGGAGAGTGGCGTTTTCGAAAAGCACGTATTCATATTCGTACACGAATGGAGATTTTGGACTCGGGTACGGATTAAACGTTTTCGAGTGAAAATACAACCTTCGCGTATCGTTTTATATCTGTTACGGGCAAATATAAATAATTGGCAAACAAAAGATAAATTAATATTGGGCATTATCTATAATGCCCGAGCACTGTATAGCATGCCCAATTTTTTGGGGAATATATATAATGGGCAGGTATTTCACAAACGGCCCGGGACATTTTATACAATCCATATTTGTGAATCCATAGTTGATTTCCGAATCAAACGTAAACAACACGATCCTGGCTTGAATATCCCTTTGGGCACTTATTAAATTGCTCGTGCATTATAAATAATACCCAATTATTTACATTGCCCGTAACATATCAGACGTTGTTAAGAACACTTACTTTTTTACAGCAGTTTTTAACCTTTAACAAAATGCGAGGGGATAAGTAGCTCGCGAGATAAGTGGATTTCAATTCCACGAAGAGAGACCTATTTGCGAGGACGTGTTCACAATTGCTTATCGTCGTTCGCTTTTCTTTTTTCAATCCGAGAAATGTTAAACATTGATTTATCGACATCCCATCGCTCCGAAAGGTAAAGTTAATTTATCGCTCCTGACGGCAATTAATCTGCGTCCCGGAAACAGGTAGCGAACGCTACGGTACTATTTATAACTAAACATTTCAGTATGGAATTGCGGGCGTGAGAGAGAAAAATTCAACTGAGTGGAGGAAGAAAAATATGTTTTTCGTTCCCATGTTTGTCCGAAAAACGGAACCCGAGCCTTTTTCGTGATATTCATTTCAATCCACTAAAAAAAAAAAAATATGCAACAATCGTGATCAACGGTGGAAAATATTTTTTTCATCAAATAAAACTCATTTCCATTGAAATGTATCCGTTTTAATAAAAATCCATCCGACTTTTGCGTCGGTTCAATAAATTTTTGTTACACCGTGTGATTTGCGAGAGGTTCGGAAAATTTGGTGCGTTTCGACGATGATTTGTGTAAAATTTAACAATGAACGACGTTACGGCGCTTGACGCGCTATTATTAACGATGAATTAGCGACGCGATTTGGCTTATTCGTTCACAGATTAACATTATGTAACGAGATTTGTGACTCTAAGTTTTCAGGGAGTTCCTAAGGATTCGTGAAAGGTTTGTTTCTCGAAAAGGAGGAAGAAAGTGCGAGGTCACTTTTGCGTCTTTTAATGAAAAAAAAAGGAACGAAGGATAAGTTAACACAAGAACTTCGTCGATTAATCTTCATAGTTTACGATTTACCTAACGCAAGTGGAGGAAACTCGGATAACTTCGTGACAATTAATCATTCCTGTTAAATAATTCATTCCATGGTGAATTTTTCATGAAAATAAACATAAATGTATATATGTACGCACGCGAGTGATACGTGGTATCATAAAGGAACAAGATTATTCTTTTATAAGACAGAAAGTTTTCCATTTATCTTCACTTCTACAAACATTCTAGAACAAAAAATAAAAATAGTTAGGGCTTTACATCCAGAGAGAGAAAAATCTTGCGTCTTTCTCGTCACGCACAGCTTGTCTATATCTATTTATTTATCTAATAGAATTTTTCGAATACAACATACTTGCCCTAGTTTCTCTTACGAACCATTTAAACGACCCAAAAATTAATCTCAACGCGTCAAGTCATTATTTCAAATAGTACTAATTAATCAAAACACGCTTGTGCTCGTTACGCACAAAATCTATGACAATCGTCGTACCCGTGATTGTATCGTATCGCTATATCACTGCAAATGCTAATATCGCCTTTAATCAATATCCACGTATTTGTATTTCCATGCGATTACAAAACAGCCAAATTGTGCGCGTTGAGTATCACGGGGATTTTGTCGAAAATCCCCAAAGTAAATTGGCGCATCGTTGAAGCATCGTTTCACGTTTTCATTCAGCGTTCGCTCGCCATTAGAGTTTCGAGTAATCCAATTAAGCTAATTTGACGACTCTCTTCGTGCGGCGCGGCGGTGGAGTTTCAGTAAGAAAAGGATCCTTCAACTTTTTTTTTTTTGCGCGCGCGTGTCTTCTTTTTGCGGGGGAAAACGGGAAATTCGTCGACGCGTCGGTATCGCGCGTCGTTGGCGGAAACCTAATTGGTGCCAAAATACTTTACGACGAGCATGTCTCTCGTGTTATCGGAAACAATGGTGGGCTTCTATCACGGATAACGTATGTACGCGGAGCTGAAATCAATATCGCGTTGGGTATATTGCAGCGAGTAACATTAGGGTTTTATTGACGTTACATAATAATTTGAGCAAACATTGTTTCTCGGTTGATTTTGCTAGCATTCGATAGCTTCTTCGTGCTAGCGAGTAAATGGTTCGGATACAAATTTTGTTTTTGTCTTCGAGGTGTATCGAGTCTTTGCTTTAAACGTATAACAGAAGCGTGACAAAACATAAACAAGAACAAATGGAAGAATAAAGAATGTTATTATTGTGGTTATTATCATAATTTATTAATTCCATAAATTTGATTTCTAATAAATTTGTAACTCCTCGATGTCTTTAAGCATATTTTTCAAATATAATTTCCATTTAACACTTATTGTTGTCAAATTAAAGCAGACTAGTTTATCCTATAATTACATTTACATAAATGTAAAAAAAAAGATTCTACGAGTACGTATATAAAACTTGTTCGGAATTCTAAAACGCATAAAATTACAGCTATCGTTAATATTAAATCAACAATATTTATATTTCCTGCAATACATAATACGACGCATAATCAAACAAATGAGTAAAGAAAAATCTCGCCTAATTCGATTACACCCAATAAACGGCAATCTTATCGCATTTAATTAAACGCATAACACTTTCCCACGATCAGTCTCAACAAAACAAAAATTCGCATTGAACGCGCAGCAACGTGAGTTAGCGTTACAAACCCTGACGGGCAAAAAAAAAAAAAACTCTCGCCGCGCAAGAACTACCGAACTTTCCAATGGATTCCAGAATTATGTCATATTTCCGAACGGCACGTGCGTGACGTTTCGCGTGTTTCAGTAATCGTCCGATATCGATTGATAGGAAGACGTAAACCGGTGCGCACGAATAAACGGCCGGCGTGTAACGGTTTCGCAGTACTTGTCCGCGACTTCTTGTATTGTACTTTCTATTGACCGAGTCAACCCCGCTGGATAAAAAAAAAAATAAAAAAGGAAAATCCTTGAATATGTCGGGTGTACGCGTCACGAGCACCCAGACGGTTCTACTTCTTCGAAGGATACTTGTGGTTAACTTCACGGTCGATTGCCTCGAGTTTCCACGACTTATTTTTAACTCCTTTTAAAGCGACGCTCGTCGAATCCGACGACCCGCGTCGCCGTACCTTGGGGCAGAAAACAGGGATCAACGGGTTTTTGGTTATCTGCTCGAAAAATCGGCGAGCCGTGTTTAATTCGTGACGAGGGTTAAAGTGGCCTGGGTATATCTTGATTTAAAATGCGTGTGTATCCGAATTGCTATACAAAGACGTAATCGCGCGTTTCGTGGACACTTCGGTTGTTGTTTGGTTCGTATGGAAATTGTGGGGTTGTTTTCAGTCCTTCGAGGATTCGATTGCCATCGTCGGGGGTCAATGAGTTTTTAGTTAGTTCGGTGGTTCGTAAAGGAATCATAATTTCATGATGTAGGTAACCAGTAGTTATATTTGTTGTGCAATTATTAACATATAATATTAGATTTATGTGTACAGGGAGGGTGATCCTACATAGTTTATGTTTACTGATCCGAACTGTAACTTTGTTACTATACAAAATGCGATTGCCCTTTTCAAAGTGCAGCGATGCGCTTCCATAAAGAATCGCCTTTCACGATAATGAAGCTGGGTAAACAATGCAAAATTTTCCTAAGTATGCTTTTGTTATGCAACTGTAACCATTAACCATATAATATTAGAATTATATAGGGTAAATCTAGTAACTGATCCGGACTATAACTCCGATACTAAAAGTGCAATTGCGCTTTTCAAACTGCAGCGACGCGCTCCCGTAAAAGAATCATCCTGCACGATGGCAGAGTCAAGCGAACAACGTAGAATTTTCCACTGTAATTTTTTCCATGCAACGAAGGAAAACGGAGTCATGTATAATCATATTCTGTTTTATGATTAATTAATATTTCCCTCTCGTTTCGTCCCTTTCATCAAATTGCAGTTGAAAGGCGTAAATGGTAAAACAATCCATTTTCCATTTCAAGTTACAAAGGAAAGTGAAAAACAAAAACCTAGAATTTCTTTTGTCCGCACGAACGCGGAGCGAAGCAAATTACACAACCCCGAGCCAATTATTTCCCTAAATATAGCTCATAAAGGAAATATCAAGAGTGGCATTTCCATTAACATTATTCCATCGACCTTTTACGTTTATATATAAACGTAATTACCATCACCGCCAACGTGTACTTCATCCCCTTCATAACAAAAACAACGAAACAATACTGCAAGTAAATAACATTCGAGCGCGTAAAACAATTACGGATAGGTCATACGTTCAAGACGATCAATTATCACAAACAGCCGATTAACGGTGCGCGTAATCGTCAACGTTTGCGTTCGATGGATCGTCAAAAAAACGAGATTATCTATCGGTGCGTCGACGAAAAGAAAAAAAATCTGTTTGCCTCGCGTCGGCAAAAAAAGAATATTGCATTAGGCCGTAGCATCGTTCACCGAGTTACAAAAAGAGGGTCAATCCTTTTTTTTCTCTACTTACTACGAGCAGACCCAAACGTCCTGTCGATCAAGGCGGAAACACCGAGTCCGCATTATTCTCTGTCTCTTGTTCTCTCTCCCGCGAGAGAGTAGCCTCTGGAAGCCTCGCCGGTCACGCTTGTCCACGCGTTCTCTATCGTCCTTCCCTTTCCTGCTCCTTTCACTCGTATCTCTTTTCTTTCTTTATCCTATGGTCCCTCCTCTTTCTCTCTCTCTCTCCCTCTCCCCCACTCTTCTCTTTTTCTCTCTCTCGATTACGCGGTTCGCACTACACCCGCGGGGCACAACACACGGTACCCATGGCGACGCGTACTCTCGGCACTTACGTGGAACTCTGTTTCTCGTACCGATGGTATTTTACGATCTAGAAATTTTCGTTTGTTCGACTCATTTGCATCCGGGCGATATGCGAGACGCGCGTGATTATAGTTTCTTCGTTCACGCGGTTCGATATTCCGAAAGGAAACTGCATTTAATCGTGAATTCGTTGAATGGCAGTGCTCCTAAGTGAAATGACGTGGGGCGATAATTCGGACGGTTTGTGATTCTAATTCGCGTACATTTGCGAACGAAACAATAAACAGTAACGAAGATAATAGCTAATAATAAATCCTCTGCGGCGGACAGTACATCCGTTCACGTATAGTCGACTTGATTTCAAATGTCAGAATCAATTTCTCTCTGTTTACGATTGATTAGGTGTAACGTGTAATTATTCACGGTTTTATTTCGATGTCGTATCTTAAAATCCATGCGGCATTGACCCGTGATCATGGAAAAGTTATGGACCTAATTATTTTTCATTTGCGAATAGAGAAGAAGGGTAATAAAAATAATTGGAAATCTAATAATTGAAATTCATTTCAATGGAACGCATATAATCAACTTTTTTTTTCTCCCAGCATGACTTTATAACGATGTTATATTAATCACTGACATTTTCATTTGGGGTAATGAACAATTTCCTGCATGTTGTTTTCGACGTCCAATTTTAAAACGCCTACGAACGAACTTACGTTCGTAAACAATTTGTAATTCTTATTCGTTTGAGAGGTTGGGAGTAATAATTATTAGCCATATAGTTGGTCAATTTTCATTATTCCGGTACATGGTGATTTTTCATTGTAACGTCAAACATATAAATTTACCCAAAAAACAATATTCTAAATATGTCGAATCGTAAGTAAAGACCGAACTTTCAGTCGCAGGTTTTAATAAATAGTAAATAGATAAATAGTAAACATGAATTATTATTTACGGTTGGATGGAAATGGAAATTTAGTGGCCCTATGGACGTAAATCGTAATTATTACAGAGAACTTCGTCGTGGTCGCCGAGTGAATTGAGCAGGATTGCGCGGTTGATTGTCAATCGTATTCGCCTAAGTAACTACGCGTTCAGTTTCCGACCAACAACTCTACGCGGGGAAGAAATATTTTCATTGTGCATCCGGCAAAGAACACCGATCGCGATCGAAACAATCTTTTTTTTTTATACGTGGTGGTAATACAAAGAGGCCGATAAATCTTGTTGACATAGGCCAATAGCGGAAGCAAAATATAAAGCGGTTCGTGATATTATTATCAACGTAATAATAACAGTTTCCGCGTTTGTATTATTTTGCGCGACGTGTCTTCGAGTTTCAGTAGACTCAAGCAAAATAAAAACTCGGCCATTCGGAATATTTCGAATGCGTGAAAGAAACTCAATAGACCGTCAAGTATACGCTGAAAAACCACTTTCATTTTTCACCCAGCCTTCGACGAACTATTTGCGTACCAATAACGATGCAGTTTCGTTTAAATTTATCGAATAACGTTAAAGCGGAAGCAGGTATCTGGCATATGCTTCAAATAAAAATTTATTAGCAATATTCACGTTAGCTGAATATAACTCAACTTCCTGCCCGAGACGAAAGAGAGCTAAACAATTTTAATGAAATGGACATCAGTAACCCTCGAATCATAAAATTAAAAACAATCCTTTCGAGTGTCACCTGAGAATAATTTTGACTAACAATTACTAGATTCGTGATGCGCCAGGAGTTCGCTAAAACTGATTGCAAGTATTAATAAAATTAAAGTAAAACCAGCTATCCAGAATATTTTCCAAAAGGAACAACGATAAAAATCGCATTACTATAACACTAACTCGGCTCGTTATTAACGACAACTCTTAAATAATTACATCGAAACGGATGCAAACGAGTAAAAATCCCGTATCCCCGTATCACCAAGTTCCGACGACAATTCTCGCCGAACGTCGCGCACCCGCGAATTATAATTTCGTCGCGATAAAAGTCACTCGTTTCGCGGACTTAAAAAACACCTCGCCGACGAGTCTTCCGAAGAGAAACGATACACACTCGACAATGTTCGGCGCGAGACTGACGACGCTGCCGAGTGACAGCGTAGCTGCGAGCGGAGCACGTAAGCGTGTAGCCAGTACCTCGGAGTCGGCCAATCAGTGGCGAGGATTCCAGCGAAACTACGCGACCGCGCTTTAAAGAAGTGATCGGGGACTCGTCGTTCGCGAGAATATCGTTTCGATTGAAACGGAAAAATCTAGCTCTTTTGAGACCCAGATGCGTTTTCCACGGGAAAGAAAGATTTGACGATTATTCGTGAAACTTTTTGAACCTTTGCACTCGTATTTTTTTTCACGTTGGGAGAGCGCCAGCTCGGAATTAATTTCAGGTGTTTTTCAGGTTTCATACTCAAAACTTGTTTGTTTTTAATAAATAATGAATGCAACTTATGTGAGACTCTTATTTAGTATCTTAGAAGAATCACGGTTGTAATGATTCTAAAATGATTGATTATCCGACTAAATGAATTTCACACATGTCATTTTAAAATTATTTAAAAATGTTGTTCATGAAACTTCTCCGAGTTTTCCTTATTGCAACATGATTATCGTGAATGGGTCGTAAATACTTTGCTGTTACCTGTGTTAAAATGACTATCAATCAAAATCTGAAATTAGCGTTGGAAAATAACATGACTGGTTCATTTTCGCGTAGTTTGTAACACGAGACTTTCGCTTGGAAATTAAAGATTTGCACGTGGATTTAAAGAAATCCGAAGATGTATTTTAGGAAAGTCGTATGTAAATAGATATATTTAATATAATAAATGGCAAAGATAATAAGTATGACATAGCATATATTTAATTAATGAGTTTAAAATTTTTGCGATATAATGTCGTTTTTCAAGGAGCAAGCCGGAATTACTTTGAAGACATAATATCGCCTTGAAATGCATTCATAGACATTCTTTCTTTCACTCTTCGCTTGACGATTTTTTCTAAAAAATTTCAAGACCCTCATACCGGAGGTGATATTTTTTTTACGCCCACTTTATAACAGCGCTCTAAGCCTCGGCTTAGGTTACCTAATGGAAAACGCGAGCTGATTTTCCTCTTAATTATTCGAAACAGCGTGGCGTCTTTTTCCTTACAAAGTCCCTTTTAACCCGCGGTATTTTCATTCCGCGTAATACGCAATTTCTTCCAATTCGATTTCGATATCCAATTCGAAAATATATACACGACCAGCTGAAACTGATTAACATTTCGCAACTGACTGCGAGGGTCTTCGTTCGTTTCTGCGAGGGAGAAACGAACGGAGAACCCGGATTCCTATCTCGTCGAAAATCCAGGTGATTGACAAACGAAGAATTCGAATGCGAGTGAGTATCGACAGTTGCATTTCATCCTCGCTGGTGTTCGAATCTTGTCATTGTACGTTGATGGGGATTACAGTGCAAACGATTTTGTAACATCTGAGGGCAAATCGGAAAAATAGTAAAAAGCGAAATTGCGTAACACTGCGGATTGGATGAAAAAAAGTATATTAAAAGGCTCATCGATGTGTTCTCATTTGAATCGTTAATAGGTAATTAACGATATGAAATTAACGATTGTTATCAAAGCAGTGACAATTGTGAAATGATACTTGATATACATATTTCTCACAACGAATAAAGGATTCAATTACTGCTCTAACGATGAACAATTCAATAGAATTTGAATACAAAACGTATCCATTATATTTCGCTTTTTAGTTCTCGGTAAAATTCGTACTTTCCGAAATTTAGAAAATTCCAAACGCCATATACTTCCTAGGATTTCCTGAAATTTATTATCGCGTTTGTTTAAATAGCGGTGAAACAGACGCGCGCTTGATAAACGAATCGGACGAAACGACAGACAGATACTTTTAAGAAATTAAGAGGCCGCTAGTTTAAAATTTGCGAAGCGTTAATACACACATCGATTTAATAACTTACCAACATTGACCTACATCGTAATGTAATAAACTACGAAACCGAGGGACCACAGCACTTTTCCGCGCACGCGTGTCTACGTGTAGTAAAACGAGTAGGTAAATCCACCATCACAGTTTACCGCCGCGCACACGGTTTTCCTCGTTACGAAGCGCGAGCCCGAAAATTGTGTTTCCTGGTATCAAACAAATTACGGTAATAGCGAGCACTGATTAACTTAAAATCATTTCACTGCGGAGCGAGTTTTATAAAAGCACACTTTCAACCCATTTTAACTCTTCGCTTTTATTTTTTGTGAAAAGCATGTACCAGCGAATGTAAAGTGATCAAAGACGAGATAAAAATCTATTTTGATTAATTTTCCTTTTTTTTATACGAGAGATTATCGAATGTATCATTTTTTAAGTGATATATCCAAATTTATATAAACACACAGATTCTCACCAATATTCGGATAGAACGAATAAACTTATACCTATGAATATTCATAAAAAAATGATTCCTTCGCGGTTAAATAGCTATTAAACTTTCGATAAACTCGTTTGCACGTTGATCGATTCGATACGGACTACACGAGTATTCTATATAAATAGCTACACGTTAATAAATTTGTTCATCGACAATTAATCGTTGCCGTTTCTCGCAAATATTGCATAGAATTTTTGTAAAATAACAGGACAAAAATAATGACTCGTTGTTCCATTCGTTTGCACAATGTTCCACGCGTTTATCTTTCTTTAAAGCAGTACAAGTACTGCGGAGATTTATAACAAATAGCAAAAACATCGGCAGAACGGTGAACAGTCTTTATCCTTTTGTATGAAAAGGATTAAAATTTACCACTCCAAATTATGAGCTACGCGCGAGAACACGGAAGAATTTTCACGGCATGGAAATTTTGCTCGAAGAAAAAAAAAGCCACTCGACGGAGTTTGTTATAACTTATAATGTACTCTGTCGTAGAGCGTAATACGCATCGGGAGTTTCGTGCGGCTGAAATGAAAGCGTATAATGCGTTGTGCAATGCATCTCATTTTACATTCCATACTTTGCGTCCGACGCGAACGTGTGTGTTATTTCAATAACATGAATTAATTATAGAATTATTATAACATTTCTTACGTGGTTTTGATGATGCATACGTCTCCAATGTTTTATGTGATCGTTGAATCGAGGCAACACTCGAATCTTTATGCAATTGGTTAAATAAGTTTTCATGTCAGCGGTTAATTAAAATTGAGAATATTGACGAAGCGTTGCGAAGGGGTTTGGGGGGTATGTTCGATTGAGAATTTATAATTAATGCATTAAATAATCAAACTTTACAAACGACAAACCACGGATTTGTATAAAGTTTAAACGTGTTACACCTTCTGTCGAAAAGAGAATACCATTTTACGGAATTTCCTAAATGTGAAATATTATTTATTACAGGTAGTTAAAGTTTACTTTTAAAAAAATTCGAAACTTTAAGACCGCAATAAATGTACCGCAACAAAGAAATTTAATTAAAAAAACTTTAAACATTCATAGAAAAATCTTAAGTCTAATTTTGCGAGTAGCGAAACAAACATTTTTCTAAAGATTTACTGCGGATCTAGATCGTTCGACAGGCAGGTAACACAATCATTTATTCTTTATTCGTACTCTCAACTTCGAATCATTTCCGCAGCAATATTCCGTGGTTTACGGTACTTCACGCTTTCACGGTGTCATGTTAACGTTAATAAAACCGAAGCATCTATGTCGATTGTAACCTCGGTGCGCGCTTTTTTTAAAGTAGTTTTGCAAGGTTGCGGCAAGCGTAAAATGAAAGTTTAGCCGTTGTTTTTCGAGGTAAACTGTTCTGATTCCAGTTTCACGTACCGGGTCGTTGCATTTTTTTTTAACCCACCAATCGTGTTCTTTCCGTGATTAAGCAACTACGCGAAACACGTTTATAAAAATGAACGCGATTTGTATTTTAATATACCGCGCGCAGTTGTTTTGATTTGAAACGCGTATACTTTACATATTTTACCAGGAATATTTAATCAATTATTACTACAAATTGGTTATCGCTGGTCATTCGGTCGCTCGTAATAATAAATATAACCCACGAACGTTGGAAAATCACAGAATCATTTTACATTAATTGCTGGGATCGCAATTTCGATCGACCTGATTGCCGATCTTGTTACGTTATCGTCGAACAATATTATACGATGGAATATGCAATTCCAATTTAGTTTGCCTTTTAATACGCGGTGAGAAATTATCTTCCTGTTCTCTATCCTCCATTATATCACTGACATACTCCCGACTGATTACTTCTATTTAATTATTTCGTATGGCTCTTGGTACGTGGTTCTTCCGTTTAATATTTCATCCTGTTATTTCACTTCGTTGTACACTATTTTATCTTTCTATAATATTTGGTATAATGTTATGGCATAAAATAATATTTTATTCCACATTTATCGAAACATAATATTTCAGATAACATCGTACTGTAAAATATTGATAATATCTTTTCATACAGTACTACGCAGAATTTTTATCTTATCTTATTTTATATTTTCATAATATTTTAGATCTATTGGTTGTTTATAATTTAGAGAATGAAATTCCAATTGGGGTAGTTTTATTAACGTTTACACCAATAATTAAATATTTACAAACTTAACAGTTCTTGTTTTTTTTGGGGGTAACTTACAACATTACTTGTAACATCTTTAATAAATATTGAACTCACGACGTAATTTACACAAAATATTAATTACGCAAAATTTTGATATCGACAAGGTACCCCACGCTCCAGATTGAAAATGACGATGACGATATTAATTAGTTAATTCGTTATTTTCCTAGCTACGCAGTTCTGAAAATCTTTATTCCATCCGAATGTCGTCATAAATCTTGCAAATCCAATTTTCTAAAGTACAGAGCGTGTGGGAAACTCGTCGTTGGAAAGCTGGCAGGTCGATTTCGGTTAAACTTCGACGATCCGTGTTTTAGACGAATATATTCGCTTCTGCTCCCTCGGGATGCTGGTAGGCAAGTACCGGAGTATGTTCTACACGCGAGCTTCGTTATAAATTGTTCCGATATAATTTACATGGTGGCTGGAACCTGTTAAAATCTTCGCGTAATCACTAAATTAATGATTTCAAAGCTGCGCGAGTTTAAGAACGTTTAAGCACGCTTTAGGAGCTCGCACAATTAAAATACAAAAAGTGCATTTTAAAATTGACAGTTTACGCTATTATAAAAATGTACATGTACAGCCAGCTAGATGAAAAAAAAGTATTATTTATTATATTCGAAATAATATTAATTGTACTCGGATTACAGCTCTCGCGTTAACAAAAAGTGAAAAAGGATTGAAACATGACAATATTTTAATAATAACCCCGTTTCGCAGGAACTGTGTCAACGATACGAAAGCAGTAGGCAGGTTTACCACCTTTTATGAATAATATAATCAAACACACGCCCCTCGTTAAATTATCAACGACAGCGCGAGATAAGGGCCTCTGTGATAATGCGAAATAAACGTGTCCATGTCGAATATTGGATGATTCAGGATGCCTGTATCGATACGCGCGAATATAACTGTACAAATGCATGGACCAATATTTATCGATGACGTTATATGCAGTGCATAAATATACGTTTTATACGTGTCATCCTTACTTCGGTGTAGTCCGTATAACGATGAATAGCAATTCTGCGTAAAATATAAAGCCACGTTCAGGTGTTTCGTTAAGCGAAGGATTTTACCTTTCACTTGATTAGCATGATGATAGTAGGATTAATGATAATTGCTCTTTCCCACGACATCGGAATACGCTCATTTTCATTAGAGCTTCCGGATTTGGTATGTTTCCCTCCGTGGAGTATAATGCGGGTGTTAAACCCTGACGTAAGTGAATTAATATCAATTACAGCTATTCCTATAGATTCGTTGGAAGTTTAAGCACAGCTTTCTTGGCAAGGGGCATCTTGTTTTTTCCGAAGCTGCCAAGAAATGGAAGTGCGCTTGCGATTGGAACATCAGCGTCTATTCTACTTTTGTACAGGCTATTGTGTTTTATTTGACCCTGGTTCCGGCGGGAGGTGGGTTCGCAACTGAGCCTATAGGCTTAAACTTGAATAGGCCTGATTCAATAACGCACCTACAGTGATGAGTAAAAGTTTATATACCATAATAATTTATACAGCAGACGGATAACACCTCAATCAAAGGCGTATATAAAATGTATTACAAATATATTTATTAACGTGGCAAAGTTTTGTGTCAGTCACACTTCTACGAAGGTCTTGTCTCGGGCCAAGTACAAGTACGCGAGACTAGACCTTGTATCTTTTCCGGAAAGAACGAACAGGGGTTTTCGAGGTGTATATACTTTCATGACATCTATTATAATAAAATAAAAATAATCAAATATACAACTGATACTATCGATGCAAAAATTTGAATCTCAACCTAGATTCTTTCAGCTGCTCGTTCATTTTCAATTTATATTCCGATGAATCATTTGCAGTTTCCCAAAACGAGGAATAGGTACAACGCGAACGTAATTATAGTTTAATTGTTTCGCTACGAACGAGATCAAGGTATCGCGGCTAATAACGATGCTTAGTCGATTAGAGAGGAGGTTAAAAACCAAGCTGATTTCCTTGACACACGGAGGAGAGCCGTGTTGCGCGCGACGTTAGAATCACGAGGACGTTGATTACTTTCCTGTTTCGTCGCTAAATGGATCCTTAGAGTCGATCTAAAACCGCTACGGTATTCCTGATTAATTCCGGGCCGAGGGCCGCAGCTACCTTGAATCGAGTTACAGCCCGACAGGATTATGGAATTACAAGGTTAAAGCCGCGCACCGAGTTTGTCGGCGATAAGGTTAACGGATCACCTGGAAAACGTTCACCTGGCGGGATGACAGAACGCTCTAATAAGCGCTGAGAATTTGCATGACGGCTGAGCGACGTCGCGAATGTTTCGAACGTGTCGTTGAGTTTATCGCGAGGAAACCTGGGGAATTGAATTTTCGATTCAAATGGATTTGTGAAATAAAAATGCGTTTCGGAATCAGGCATGAGTATTTCACCTGTCGCAATGTTGAGTATCATAAATTTTATATAAATATGTGGGCGCGGCTGTTCAGGTAGCGCTCCATACGATCTCGATCAGCCCTTGTTATTGTTTTGGTTTTCTCCACCCTTTGTCTGTGGGAAGATTTTGGATTTACGGTTTTGTTTCGACGAGGGACGGGTTAGATGCCAAACCCCCCCTCCCCTCTTTCCTTTTTTTCGACAGGGATAGTTGCCTTGTCGGATCCACGACGGATGGAATGGCATTATCGAGTACAATTTTGAAGTGATCGGATCTGCAAGACATCCATCGAGGAAGAAACCTTTAAGGAAGAAAATGGATAACCAGAGTACCGAACGCAACGTATACGCTCCATATCCTACAAATGTATATCTCATAGTGTCATTTATAAGATAATATAGTGTATAATTATGTTGCTTTTAAGTTGTATTTTGAAGAAAATGTATAATTTCGTTTTCATTGATTTTGATTGCATCTAACGCGCCCACGGCTGAAAATTATGTGAGTAATTAGGATTCTATTCTATAACCTAATATATGTATAAATTCCAAAGTGATTATTAATGGATAAGTAGTGGGATTATATAAATTCCGCGATTAACGTACTTTTCCATCGGATTTGCGTCATCAATTTTAATCGATTTCGATTGCATTCGACGTATGGCGCCTGAAAAGTGTCACGTCAACGAAATACGATACAACGTTCCAGACGTGATCTTCGTTTTCATAAAACTCGTAATTTATACCGGTGGGCGTATCGTCTGATTTTTCCTACCGTGCCAAATAAAACCGTACGACTTTATCAGTCCTGGCACGTTCGAAAATTCGTTTCTGCGGTAACGTATAATTTACATGTGTCGCGAATAATAACGGGAAGCGAGATATTTTGCGGACACTACGTAAGGAATTTGTAAAGTTCGTTGCAGTTTTAGAACGCTCGCGAATTTGATTTCTCTCAGGAATGTTGCGTTTAATTAATTGATGCGAGGAATGTTCAAACCTTATTACAGTTTGAGTACTCGAGTGATTTCAAATAACTAATTAACGAGCAAAGTCACGAGAAATATTTAAGTATTTAAGTAATCGATTTCAGCTATCGCGGTTTCATACAAAAATTTTGTTTACTCAAATTGTTAAATGGCAAAATGTTATGCGTTATTTTTATATCTTAGTGGAATAAGTTTTTATTTTAATTAATCTTTGGTTAAGGTTAACGAAACGGCTTTGTTGGGACTTGACAAATTATAAAGTTATGTTTGTTTAATATTAAATACGATTATTTCAAGTACACAAGCCTGAACAAGGAACTACCTTAATCTGCTGTCACATTTCGCCAATCACTTAAATCACACCATTATGTTACGTTATTAATATTTATATGATTATCAATTACTTCCTATAAAGGATATGACACGTTGCTCGTCTACTGCAAAATAGATTTGTTTTCTCACCGATACAACGGCCAATCTTCTAAATTTTCGAACGACGTAATTACCCAATCTTCCAATCGCAGAATAACAAGTTCGAAAGCAATTGAGACTTGCCCATGATGTCCTTGAAAAAAAGATAAGACCCTGAAAAGCAGTTACAAAATCCTGAACGATCAATTTCGCGGACAATTTCGTCGCTTCGATTCGGATCACGGAGTTGCAAAAGGTTTCGGGCTACTTTTCCGATTACGCAAGGATCCGATTGTCCAATCGCGGAATGGTTACCTCGAATGCAGGATAAGAGCGGAGGTCGGGAAAAAGAAGGTGGTTGCAAGTCGCAAGACTCGGTATAACTCCGAAACAATTGGTTTTCCGTTGAGAGCCGTAATTCTTGCGATTAACGAAACTGTTTCATAGACGGAGAATAAAATCAGCAGGAAATTGGCAGCAATTAAGGCTGCATCCTCGTTATCTCTAAACACTCTCGCAGCATTTAATTGTGTATCACCGCCAGAATAATATCAGTTTGGAATTGCCAGCGAAAACGCGACGGACGAATGTGTGGCGACTGCGTCCGCGGCGCAATAAAGTCGGGTAATTGAATAATGGCGTATATGCGTTTTACATCTACTTTCAAATTCGTCCGAGCGACATGTTATTAATATTGACGAGAAATAAATATCTGTTTCGGGTTGCTTAATTAATTAGGAATTAAGGTGTTCATTCGTTTAATTGTATTTATTGTAGGTTACAATATTTTAAGCTAGCAGTTAATACGCGGGAATATATCGAATATATGCGTTGAGCGAGCGTACAGCGAGTGCGCAGTGTGCGTGAGAGAGAGAGAAAAACAAAAGCGCGCCAAGAAGAAGAAACGCGTCTGTACGATTACTTTCCTAATAAAATCATATTCGTTCAGTATTTAACTGTGTTCGTGTACTTTCATTCCGGCCCATCCCTACTAAAAGATCCCACATTATTAACAATAACAACAACAACAAAGGGTAAGTTAACTTGAAATTTGGAAAGTTAACTTGCAGTGTAATAAAATCTTGTTTTGTTAGCAAATAGAATTTTTAGAATTTCCGAAGTTTTACGAAAATTGAGATTTTGTATCAGGAGAACATGATATCGCAAGAGGTGGCACAAAATCCCGATACCTCTTTCTGCATCATGTTCTCCTGGTAGAAAATTGAATTTTTGAATCTCCGAAATTTTGCTAAAATCGGGATTTTGTATCAGGAGAACATAATATCGGAAGAGGTGGCACGAAATCCGGATACCTCCTTCGCATCATGTTCTCCTGGTAGAAAATCGAATTTTTGGAATTTACGGAATTTCTGAGAATTTTCACGAAAAATAAATTTTTGTATCAGGAGAACATAATATCGGAAGAGGTGGCACGAAATTCGAATACCTCCTTTCGCATCATGTTCTCCTGGTAGAAAATCGAATTTTTGGAATTTACGGAATTTCTGAGAATTTTCACGAAAAATAAATTTTTGTATCAGGAGAACATAATATCGGAAGAGGTGGCACGAAATCCGGATACCTCCTTCGCATCATGTTCTCCTGGTAGAAAATCGAATTTTTGGAATTTACGGAATTTCTGAGAATTTTCACGAAAAATAAATTTTTGAATCAGGAGAACATAATATTGGAAGAGGTGGCACGAAGTCCGGATACCTCCTTTCGCATCATGTTCCTCTGTTACAAAATCGGAATTTTGGGATATTTTCAACTCGGACTTTAAAATCGAGGATAGGATAGAAGGAAAAAACACAGAGTAACACAGTGTAATTAATTTTTAAGATATTATTTATTGTCATAATCGTACAAGATACAGCAACAATGCAACAAGACGTAAAAGAGCTAATAAACTAAATACTAAATACAATTGAAAAAGTAATTAACTACATACACAACTAGGATAGTCTTAGAAAATAACGAAATACTAATTTATAACTAAAGAACAAAGTATTAAATAACTAAACAACTAGGAATGGTCATAAAAATTAACGAAAGAATAACTATTTAACTAAATATCAAAATAATAACTTAATATCTGAATAAGTACAATAGTCTTAAAAATAGCTTGAATCTAGGTAAATTAAAGTTTGACACGTATAAGTTACGGATTCACTGAAGGATGGAAGTGAAAGCGATATTGTTCGTTGATAAGGAATGTATGCTGCTGCTGAGCGCGTAATGGTTTCAATATTGCTGTTGCCTTAACGGTGAATGCTGTATACGTTGCTCGTGTTGCTGTTCTGGATACGGATAATGTCTCTCGTATGTATGTCGAGGAGAAGGGACTGAAGCGGCGTAAACCGAAGCTTCCTTGAACATCGGGAGGATACTCACGTATCCGCATCTGTAAAATAAAATAGAAATATTTATAAAAAAAAAAACTACCACACGAGGGGCTGAGAATCGTGTGATCGTGTTTTCTTGTTGCAAATCCGTGCCTTGACTCTTGGGGGTGCTTGAGGAATCTGCGGTCAGCTGTGCGGTACGAACTATACTGCCATAAATTACTTGGTCCTTCGCTGTCTAAAGCCCATGTTTCGACGACGCGAAAGTCTGATGCGCGAAAAAAATAATGTCCTTTGCCTTGCGTGGTCTAAACTCGGTTTTAGATTTGTACGGTGACCCAGTGAAATAACCCAGTTATTTTAATTTAACGGTACACGCAGGAGAATCTTGTTTCTTATTTGTTTCTGATTTTCCAAAAATTTTCGCGATGAAACCTTTTCTGTAGACCTCACGAAAGGTGGTTATTTATTATCAACATACTCGCTGTGATACATTGATTTGGCACATGCCGACAGCTTGTAACACTAGACAACAGCGACTACTGATTGATTCTCGATTTTCTTTAAGATCTCGTTAACTAAAGCGCTTTGTACATTTTCGACAAGGAAAAACCTGCTTGCATTTATCCCAGGGGTAACATCTTCAGCGGAGTAGCACTATTTACGGGGCAATCTGCGCATTTAAACTATATTTTTAATGCAATTACCTTTAATTGATATTTGAATGGCGTAATACGTGCATTACCGTTCAAACGTAATTGACTTTCATACTAGTCAGAAATATCAAGAACAATGACGGGTTAATCAAATGTATTTTATGCATTTATATTACCGCCATCTGTTATTGCTGTATTTGATGCAGCGAGACAAAACATTGAAACGTTCTCAATACTCGTGAAACAATTTTCGTGGAAATGAATTGAGTAACTATTATCGTTCGGAAATGAAAAGCCGAAATTACGATACCGCGAATGATGTGTACTCCCACGAACTATGCCGTCGACCCGCGGTAAAATCGATCTGTCTAAGCACGACCCACGTTGCAGACAACTTTGCAAAGAGTAAAATATTTAATCCCGCGGACTGTGGGCGAATAAACGTAGGGTACGTATCTGCAGGCTGCCATAAGTTATTGAAAGGGTGAACAACCTGGATCGATTTCTACCTCAAGCTGTGGTTAATCGGTCAATGTTTCAGGTGTACGCATACATTTCAATGGCTCGGTTGACAAAATTGAAAGTATAGTGTAACGTCGAGTAACGACAAAGTACGAATACTTGTTGTGCATACAATATTTAGTAATTATATAAAAACTGTTGAATCATTTGGATAAAATCTAGGAAAAAGCAAAAAATAGGGGAAAATTTAATTGATCGAAAACTTCGATTGGAGATCTGCAAACGAGATATAACGTACCTGATTATATAGTCTTTTGACCAGCGACGCATATTACGCTGTTCTTTCAATACGAAACATCACGGTAAAATAAATAAATAACCGTGAATACTCGGGGAATTATTTATCTGGCAAGGCGTATGTATTGGCGAATTTTCGTGTTCGCTGTTGCATTGGAAATTGGCCAAAAAATAAATAATGCATAACGTTGAAATTTGTTATTTCACGGAAATCCAAGTTGCAGTCTCCACATTTTCAATCTCGAAATTGCAGATGTTTTATTACGCATAGCTAAATTATCATCGTTATCACTGGGGATTTTGTAAAACGAACGCCGTGTATTCCATTTCATATTTCATAATATCAGTAGGTATTACTTACCAACCTGTATTTTTTATCATTTGAGCGTTTAAAAAATTGTCTCCCGTTATTGAGACAATTGTGATATTGAGAAAGCAGTTTGGTTTCTAAATAATGAAAATTTCTATTAATGAAAATAATAAAAATAAGTAGTAAATTTATAAGTAGTAATCGGAATTTTTGTTAAATTGGAATGATTAACAATTACTAATACAATATCATAATCGGGAATGCGTTAATCATCTTTAAATAATTTTCTGATGTTAAAAGAAATTAAAAAACGAGGATTCTTAACAGCGCTATTTTCACTATTCAAAAATCAGCGTCCAATCTAGAAGTTAATTCAATGAATCAAATTGGTTGTTAGATTAATCAAATATTCTGAGCCTTGTCTCTGCAGCGATTACCATTGGTAATTCACAACGTGATTCCCCACATTTCTCATTCGATGGAAATTAATGCGGTGAATCTATCCCAGGTCATTTACCGTGGTTATTTATCGGATGAATTGAATTCGTCCAATCGATTTTCTACGCCGTTCCGCCGGTAAACGGAGAAGTCATTTTATTTTTCCTATGCAAATCAGTTGGAAGCGTCTGGTAGCCAATTTGTCGAGGCACCTACACAATTATTTCTTATTTTATACATGAAATTCTATGTATGTGTATACAGTGCCCCGCGCAGATGGGACGAGCTGTATTATTTTATTGATCGAAGATGGAAAAGATAAAATAAAAAAATGAATTCAATTTTTTAGTAAATTTCGTTGCTGAACAAATTAATAGAAATTGCAACCAATAAGAAATTGTCAATATCCACTTATTAAAAAAAGATCAATAAATAACAGCCAACGAAAATATTTTTTTATAAATCGTGTACAACACAATTTTTGATGTTATTAAATTATCGTACACTGACATTATGCGAATGTTGGAATAATATCAAATATTCTATCTTTCACTCACCAAATCTTTAGTATTCTTTAGATTCATTGATAACAAAGTATGAAAGGAAATATTTTAACAAATGATACGTCGTATTTTTTAAATACGTGTGAATATATTGTAAAACGTTACGTATTATTAAATTTATTAAAACATTGCCCTTCATTCTTTGTTATCAATATAACCAAAGGTAATTAATCTTGATATTTATTGAAATGCATTAACAAAGACTGGGATACTGGGGAAAATGAAACGTCGTAAGTTTAATTGTAAAACACTATTAAGCATTTGTCGTTCATACGCCCACACAAATGCAACAACGTTCATTAAATTTCATTATCTACATAAATACACTGCGAACATATTTTTAGATGTGGATCGGCATGGCGATTGCATTAAATGCAATGTCCCACGCTCGCGAATATCTTTTATCAAATAGTACAATCATACGGTCCTTTGAATTGTGAACAAAGGAGAAACATAATCACGTGTATTCCTCTTGCATACGTAAAACTATATATACAACTATTTGTTCATTTCGATTCTGCAATGCAGTCTGAACGACGATCTTAATATATCGACATACGGGGTAATTTTTGACTTCCACATCGTGAAGGTTTTATAACATACAAATTGTATTTAACGTCATGAAAATGAAATTGTACCAAATTTCTTTGTTGTAAATATTATGAACAGTAAGGAATTCTAGTTTAAGGCTAAAAGTTGTGTTACTTCTTTGTACATTTAGTTTCCCGCCATTTCATTTGTACAAAATTATCGCACAATAACGACAAATTTATGGATTGTTGCTTATCAATTCTTTTTGCTTGATGTCACATCGGTGAAATAGAAGTAATTAATTTCATCCAACGTGTAAGTATACGAAATATTAATATAATATTATTTTTCAGTGTATGCCAGTTGAGAATTTTGATTGACAATTGCACGTTACTTTCAATGTATGATAAAAACAACGTTTTTGTATTATGAAAAATTGTATACGAACGTTTTTTGTAGAATATCTCAAAAGCATCAAGTTCTTGAATTAATCACAGTTGTTTGATCTCATTTACTCGCTTAGATATCTATCGGATATTGGCAATTTTTTTAAATATAAACAAAGAAACTATTGTTCGAACACATTGTCCCGTAGTACACCTGGAACATTCATCGTTTAACGTTTGTTAATTGTTTTATTGAATCGATGTAAAATTAATAAAAATTCTTGCTCCCAAAATAAATTGCAGATTTGCGGCACCAATGTTTATTCAACGAACAATTTATTTCCAGTCAAGATATAATCGAAAATGTCTCATTGATCGAGTAAATAAATATTTTTCTATATTGGACATTTTACTTTCCAGGAGACTCATTTCCATTCATTTGTGAAAAAATTATTTATTAAATCGATTCAATAATCTATTGGTGCGTCAGATTCTTAGGCCTGTTACTCTTGATTAACGCGGAAGTTCGGCTATTAATCGACATGTTTGGCAGCATAGTTTATTTCCCGATGCAAATCGAATTAATTCGAAGAAATCTATAGAGACAGAAAGGAGACTCCAATGCACACAATTTACAAAAACAAAAATGAACACTTTTTCACCCTCGTTACGTTAAATTAAATACTAGTGTATGATCGACACGAAAGTGATGATCCCCGGCAAATGATTCCAATCGAAGGGAATTAAAAAATTATTTAACTAAAGTATTAAAAAGACCATGGGATTGGAATTTTAATTAAATGTTTCTTTGACCCTTCGATCTAGGGGATCGAACGAAACTACTTTAAATGTTTCACATCTGTGTAGCCATTTGTCTTGCAGCAAGAACGTGGTTCTGTTTAATCTGTCTTAATTAATCAACAGCGATTCGGTATCAAGTTTCTTCTTGCAAGAATAATTTCTTATTATAAAAAAAAAAGTTTTCCGAGTTTCGAATGAATTTTCTAACAACGGTATTTTTTTCACAGCCACGATTAACCGAAACACGTATATTAAAAACAATTATCCTCCGTTAAAAACGAAAAGGAACGGAATAAAAATCAGCATCGATTGATAATAAAATAGAATCGTCTAAATTTCATTCTCGATAATAAATATATTCCCACGGATAAAAAGTTGCGTCAATTTCGATATTATGTACATCTAACGTGATAATGGTTCGCGGAATTTAATTATTTAATCAATTGATCAAAATATACCCTTGCTCGGCAAACTTATACAACGGGGCGTGATTTTCGAGGGTTTCCAGTCTCGCGAATTTCAAAGTTCTATTCGAAGGTCAAAACTAAGTCGTCTCCTTCTAATCTCATTCCTTGGTTGACGTCTAGCGTCTTGATCTTTCCTGCTTTCGGTGCCTGCACCACCATCTCCATTTTCATGGCCGACAAAACGATCAATGGTACACCTTTATCAACCGTGTCGCCGACCTTCACCCTAATGTCGATTACGGTTCCTGGCATCGGTGCTCCTACTTGGTTCTTGTCACCCTTAGCAGCTTTGGGATGCACGTGAAGCTCCTAAATAACAAGAAAAAAGTTTATCGTGGATTATCCATGTACGTTTATTAAAATTGAGGAGTAGGCCGAATGAGTTAAAGAAGCAGTTTAAGCAATCGCAATTCTTCTGCATTCCAAAACGCATTTCAGCCACGCCACCGACTGGTATCCCATTATTATAATACATTCAGTATCTATCACAATTTTCATCGCAATAAAGAATGTAATCCGCGAAACGTACCTTGACAGCTTCCTTATCTTTTATGAACACAGATCTAAGTTGTCCGTTCATCGCGAAGAAGACCTCGCGCTCGCCATTCTCCGTGAGGTCTTCGGTTACGGCCAGTGTCTTGAAGGCCAACGTTTTACCCCTCCCGATGGTCACGTCGAATTCCTCGCCAACTTTAGGTCCTGTCAAGAAAATTCTGGTATCCAGTTTGTCTACCGGACCATACTGTTCCTTGAAGTTCAAATAATCGTTCGTGACCTCGGGATAGAGGGCAGCTGACATTACGTCTTTGTTGGTGATGTCAGGATGAGACTCTAGAAGCTGAGTTTTCAGAGCATCGAAATCCAGCGGGGCTAAACTTGCACCTGGTCTTCCTTTAACTCGTGGCATGTCCTTCAGGATTTTGGACCTACGACGACGAGAACATGGTGTTTGTCAGTCTTCGAAATATTTTAATTAAAACTGACACCAACCGAAGCAGTTTGGTCTAATTAAATTGAACTACGTGTACGTCAAATAAAATTACCTGAGAGGTTCGGGGAATCCCCCATAAGGCTCGCCAATAGCGCCCTGAAGGAACTCCACTACGGACTTGGGGAAAGACAATTCTTCAGCCTTATTCAAAACATCGTCCGCGGTTAATTTGTTCTGCACCATGAACTGTGCCAGGTCCCCAACGACCTTGGAACTCGGAGTGACCTTAATGATGTCGCCGAGCAACAAATTGGCCTCCCTGTACGCTTTCTTGACGTCCTCGAAGAACTCTCCCAAACCCAGAGAGTAGGCTTGGAATTGTAAGTTAGTGTACTGCCCTCCAGGAATTTCGTTCAAGTAAACGTCAGCGTTTCCAGATTTCATGGTGGTCGTGCACTCGAAGGGAGCATAGAGTGTTCTCGTTTGTTCCCAATAAGCAGAGTATTCCGAAATGTCGCTGAGATCCATCTTAGTATCGAATGGCGTTCCTGTGATACATAAGAGTATTAATAAATATTATAAATAAGTATAGTATTAATGTTTAACGTTAACGTTAAGTTAGAAATTCTAAAGATAATAATGTAAGCGGGTACCAAAGTGGATTTCATTGTCAGATATCATTAAATTTCTTTATATTTTCTACTCTCCCAAATAAATTATTATGCGACTGACTTGAACGATTTTTTGTTTATCTTTGGTATTATTATTTTTATTATTAGTGGAAAAGACATTTCCAAGTTTAGCGATAATAAAATCTTTACAATCCATTGACCACAGAAAGATTAATCAATCGTACCTTGTAGAGAAGCAACGATAGCACCCATAGAAGGCTGACTAGTCATTCCGGACATGCTATCGACGGCGACGTCAACGACGTCGGCGCCGCTTTCGGCACAGGCTAACATCGACGCCACTCCAGCACCGGCAGTGTCGTGCGTGTGAATGTGAATTGGGACGTCAGGATGCTTTTGTCTGATCGCGTCGATCAGCATGCTGGCGGCTTTTGGTTTCAAGAGTCCTGCCATGTCCTTGATAGAGAGGACATGAGTGCCAGCTTTTACCAACTCGTCAGCTAGGTCTGTGTAGTACTTCAAGTTGTACTTCTTTCGATTTGGATCACTGACGTCGCCGGTGTAGGAAATCGCAGCCTCCACGATACCACCAGCTTTTCCAGCTGCCTCCATACCTGAAGAGATCATGGGGATTAGATTGTTTGTCTTAACAGACTTTAATTTCTTGAATTACAAGTAAAGTACATTCGGGAGTTTATCTTTTCATGATCGCAATAACTGTATTGTGCTAGGGTAAATAATGAAAACAAAATCGGAGAAAATTAACTTGGAAGTCACGCGCCATATCTAACACTGACACATAGGACTCGTTGAACCGGTTTTTTGGTAACATCAGTTTTCTTTTAACTCGAGTTTCCTGAGTGAATATTAATGGTGAATCGCGAACGATGGTAATTGCTACTATAATGGACAACTATAAGACCAGTTAACTTTTCAACTGTTGCGCAATGAATAAGCAAGTCCTCTTGCGTCGCGTGAAAGTATCAACAGTGTTTTGTCATCCGACGAAAGCTGACGGGGCCTATGCGGCTAGGAGGGACTGATTATCACAGCCGTTAATGATCTAAAAAATTTCTATTTAACCCCACTTACCAAGAATCAAATTTGGCAGATAATTAAGCGAATCGAACACCCTGAAGATGTCCATCCCAGTCTGAACAGCCAATTCGCAGAACTTGTGCACGACATTATCCGGATAATTAGTGTAACCAACGGCGTTGGCGCCTCTGAGAAGCATCTGGAAAGGAATGTTCGGTATGGCTTTCCTCATGTCCTCCAGTCGCTCCCAAGGACACTCGTGGAGGAACCTAAGCGCGACGTCAAAGGTAGCGCCACCCCAATTCTCCAACGCGTAAAGATTGTTGAATTTGTGCGCGACGAAGGGTGAGATCATCAGGAGATCGTGCGATCGAACGCGCGTCGCCAAGAGGGATTGATGGGCGTCGCGGAAAGTGGTGTCCATCAACAATAAACCCTTGTGCTGCCTTATAGCTTTCGCAAAGGCCTCCGGTCCTTGCTCCTTGAAGATGTGACGGAAACCTTTCGGTGGTTGCACAATCCCTGAAAAATTCGCACGAAGGTACGTGAAACTATCTGCTCGACGATTAGGGATTTTTTCAACGTGCTGTGGTTAAATAGCTTGCGAGAATAATTTTAATGCGAAGCATGGAAGGATGAGGAAAAATGCGTGGAACGCTCAAAAAGGCGTTACTTCTTTTTTTTAAATTAAGAGAAACCTGGTAGAGTTTGTGATATACTTAGAAATTTTTAATGTTACCGTGATAAGAGAATGTTTTTTAACCATATTCGTGGGAGCGAGTATAGTGATATATTTTGGGAGTTCTAGCGAGTTCGATGGGTGTGCTTGCTGCACTCTTTAGGTATTTGCGTGAATCGCGTATGTTAATAAGTCATGCTGTACAGTCATAAAACCAAATTTAGACAGTTTTGAGCACGTTAAATAATGTTCTGTAATAATCCAATGTTATAATTTCAGCAGCGAAATTCTTTATATGCGGGACGATAAGCAAATATATTTTTTTGGTGGGAAATATTGAATACCAGGCATATTCTTATGATACTGATAGTCTTCTGATCCGTCTTTTTAAGATTTGATACTATTCTCGGTGATTATTATTATTATTATTATTATTATTGATGTAAGAGTAAAACTGATCGTGTAAGAAAACATTGTAAGCCGTCTATAGGTACTTTGAATGCACCCATTTTTTCCATTTTAACCTATTAAGTTAATATAAAAAAACATAAATAAATAATTATATAAGAAAACAATATAATTTACGCGAATCCCTTTATTACTAATTATGAAATTTTAATGCTAAGTACCGAATTTGAGAAAGAGTCAAGCCAAAGACAAAATGAAAACACAACCTGCTTTTGCTCTGCTACAAATTTGGAAATTTCCTCTATCGGAATACAATTTTTATCGTCAATTAACGAAGAACGTACATAGAACGAAAAAGATAATATTGTGAGCATACCTGGTGCATCTGGATCATTGCTCTCTTCTGCAGCTGCAAACTTAGCAAAGTCTAAAAAAATGGCCAAACAAAAAGATAAAAGCATGCGATAAACAATGATGCGTAATATGTTATGAAAGAGAACATTAATATCTAAAAGAAAAAGGACAGTTGTTCGATAGAATAGATGTGACGAGATAACCTTAGAGACTGGTATCTTTCAGTGAAGTCATTGTTACGTAATAGCGATTGCGATACAATTAAAATTGAACCGCGATTAAAATCTGAACGATCCGCATTCAAAAACAAATCTCATTCATATCTGCGGAAATATAAACCAACATGGTTACTTCTATTTTCAACAAACAGAACTGTTGGATGACTAGATTATATTTCTGCAGTTGGAAAAATTTTACTGGCGTGATTAGTTTTTATCACATTTCTTAATCCAAATGAATCTATATGTAAATCCAGTTTTTTCTATTAACAAATATTTATATATTCCAGTATAAATAATTTATATCAGAATCCAAACGGATTTCATAACTGTCATAACTTTTAACAGAGTTACGCGGTTTCAAGTTTCTGCGATGGAAATGCAACTAATTTATATCCACAGAAATTATTCTATTAGTACATTTCGATTTTTTCGCGTATAGCAATCATTGTCACGTAAATAAATTAAATTTGTGATTTTCAACACAAATGTTTTCTCGATGGTGCGTCCAAAGTGCTACGAAATTAAAAGTGATACCAATTTGTAAACGTAAAACACCATGCCACGGTCGTTTGTTATAAATAATGACGACGATATAATCGGTAAGAGACATATGAAGATGCTTTGTGTGAGGACATATTGTGCATTAACAAAATATGGGCGTGGTGCAATTGTGCTTCGAATTTTACTCCCATTCCTGTAGTTTGAAAACCCAAGAAGAAAGCGTAGAAAATTTCTGTGTCAAGCAAACAGGGTGTCTACTAAAACATTCATACGTGTATTGATCTAGCGAACGCCGTTACCACGTAAATTTGTTTAATTTATATCTGAAGTTTAACAAATGAATGAGAAAAACTATAAAACAAATGAGATTAACGGACAACAAAAAATGTCTATGGGAAAGCAGAGATTTTCTAAAAAACACTAAGTTCGTAGATTGAGGTGTGGAGTTTAATGACGTCGCTATTATTGATCCGTTTTAATTTTCTTAATAATTCGGAATTAGTAAACAAAAATTATTATAAAAATTTCGTACCATGTCTGTACAAAGCCAATCGTATTAAAGAGATTAAAAAAAAATAGTTAAATGTTAAAATCCAACTTCTTACCATCCACATATCTATCGTTTCAAACTCCAAACTTAACCCTTTGAAGTCTTCCACCGAATAAAGTTTGGGATTTTAATTTTAATTTTGCATATTATTTCCGTTATTAAATGTTAATGAAAGCACTCGCGTTAAAATAATTGTAAAAGAAAAGCACATCCACATTGTTACCTACTTTTTTAATTACTGTTCTGTATAAAACAGTGAATTCTGTGACTTGGCCAAATTTTGGGAACCCAATTTTGCGTTGCTGTCTTACGGATTAATATTACTGTTATTTTCTCTAAACCTGACAAATTTATAAGTGGACAACTGTTATATGTATATCTATCATAATTCGATTCTCTACTATGTAGTTTAAGCTAACTATTAAAATTAAGATCAGATTCACCGCAATAATAATTTCCTGAGAAATCGCCAGAGATTTAACGATCATATAATATTCAAAATTGTTAAACAACAAATATTCTTGATCATCTCGCCGAATTCACCAGACAGCAGAATGATACGAATTGGATTTAAAAAAGCCCTAACCAACGGATCTGAGTAGACACCCAAAACGCAGAGGAAACTAAAGAAGAGAAACACTTGACCCTTTGACCCACGCGTGAAAGCATGTTCACCGCCTCGAACACTATAATCGCATCGTCCTTCAGTTCATCACGAAATCAGGATGACGAGGTGTTTCCAAGTTTAAAGACCCGGATCAAAATTGCGGTAAACTAATTGTTTTTTCTTTTCTAAATCAATGGCAGACCGTACTATACCTAAAGCGATTTGTGGTATGTGCGGCTTTATTTCCGCAGGTTTCAGTGAGGTGGCCAATGGTGTGCTCGGACCATTTACGAGTACCGATCCTAGATAGTTCAACAACTTTTGAGCACGATTCTGACTAGGCTGGAACTGGAACAGCTGGGGATTCTCGTCGATGAAGTAAGTGTCGACGCTGCCGTTTAGGAACTTTTGATTTTCGAGGACGTTTAGGAGGAACGGGATGTTCGTTTTCACGCCGCGCACGCGAAATTCTCGTAAAGCTCGATTCATCTTTGCGCAGGATGCTTGGAGATCCGCTGCGTGGGCTATCACCTGAAATATAGATAAAGAGTGATTTTATTGATTATTTCTTATCATTTTATCCGTCCATTCTGTTCGCACGCTTGGAATAGCGTTGTGGGAAGGAGAACCTAACATATAGAATTTTTTTTGTTTCGAAAATATGATCGATTGTGTAAGGAATCTAATTTTTTTATTCTAGAATTTTGGTTAAATTAGAAAAACGGGTATCTGATAGGAATAAAGGGCCTTAAAGTTCATAATGAGAAAATAACAGTTTGAAGATTTTAAATGGATACATTAAACTTGCATTAAATGACTAGTTACTGTAAAATACAGCTGTAAAATATAGAAATATAGAAATATAATTGCTCGTATTAGCAGAATTTCGCTGGAAACTTTTATTTAACCCTTTCGCGCCGAGCGCCGCATATATGCGGCATCCACTCGACGACCTGTGGGTACGGGCGCCGCATATACACGGCATCCACGCCACGACTGCTGGGTTTCCGTTCAGTGACGGTACTTCGGCGGACGGGGCTGCCGTAGCGAAAGGGTTAATATCTTACCTTACAAAGAAGAGAATCGTAGTATGGCGAAATTATGGCACCGGCGAATGCCGATGCGCCGTCCAATCGGATACCCATACCCTCCCCAGAACGGAAGACCTCGATTCTTCCGGTATCCGGTTGGAAATTTTTCGCAGGATCTTCGGTCGTGACACGACACTGAATTGCGAATCCTTGAGGAATGATTTTCTCTTGCGTCATGCCGAGTTCCGGTAACGTGATTCCCTCTGCGATGCGGATTTGGGATTGCACAAGATCGATTCTAAAAAAAAACATATTTGTCGGAACCACGAGAATTGAAATCTGTATGTACCTGCAGTCTTTCCATTAAAATTTTTACGTTCTACCATCATAGAAACTTTAAGAATCGCTAGTTCAAAATGTCAAAGTATTACCAACGAGCATGACAAATACAAAAACGAATGAAATTTGACCAAACAATAATTAAATTCGTTTACCCAGTGATCTCTTCAGTCACCGTGTGCTCAACCTGCAGCCTGGCATTGACCTCGATGAAGTAGAAATTTCCGGATTCGTCAGCCAAAAATTCGACTGTACCAGCGTTCGAATAACCTACGTGTTTCGCCAATTTTACGGCATGGTCGGTCATCTTGTCCCTAACCTTGGGATCTAATCGTGGAGCAGGGGCGATTTCGACCACCTAAATTAATTGGCAAAAATTATCGAAGCTTGAGAATCGTTTCATTGGAACGCGGAATAAGTTTCGCGTAGAAAATGGAGTACGGTAGGATTATTTTCGAATGTTGGACGAATCTGTTACGCATTACCGTCCTAATGATTTCCTTCGTGACGCAATGAACGTTTTTGCAACATTGACCTGGTTTTCGAGAAAATATATGGAAGCGGGCAAAGTGAACGTGAGCTCCATTCAGACTCGCATGAATCCTTGCTGGAGTATAAAGAAACTCGCAACTCGGTTGACTACTTAGTTTTATTTTTTTCTATGTTGAAAGTTACTTAAAAATGAAATTTATTTATGCCTCATCGTCCAAATTTTAAAATCCTATCTGTTTACTTTATTATATTACACGCAAAGTTTTTCAAATTTTCCACAACAGTTTGATTTGACCAACGATTGATTCAATTAATTAATTATTATTAGCTGAATCTTCATATGCGATTTGATATCAACCCTAAAATTTTACTTATCAACGAATTGATTTTTCAATTACTCATAATTAGTAAACGAATAAAATGTTTTCTTTCTACAACTTGATTCTAACCATCTTCCTTTATCATATTTTATTATCGTCTACTTTGTATTAGGTCTGTGTTATCAGATAAGAACAATGCGCGATAGTTTTTGTACACGATAACGATCCAACATTTTTCTATTCTTCTGTACACTGACCTTTTGATGACGCCGTTGTACGGAACAATCACGCTCGTACAGATGGATCACATTGCCAGCCTTATCTCCTAACAGTTGGACCTCTATGTGCCTTGGCCTTTCGATGAATTTTTCAATGAACATCGCTCCATTTCCAAAAGCGGCCGCAGCCTCCGACGATGCACGTTCGAACATTTCCCGTACTTCTTCCATTTGCTTCACGACTCTCATACCTAACATTGCAATGATCCAATTTATTCGAAATCAAAACTTTCCATTCGCTGCCTGACTAAAGTTAGCCGAGAACGAAGTTGTACAGTGAATTTTGTAAACCACGACAAACGTTTAACCAACGGTCTCGTAAGTTGTAATGTCGGATAATGGGGAGATGCTAGCAAAACTCTTGCTTTTGTAGACCTACGTTTTTATATAGTTTAATACATTCGCGACTGGCACTAAAATATGCGGACTGATATCTTTTTCTATGCTTTACGAAAACTTAAGTCAAAATTATTAGTTGTATGACAAATTAGCACGGCCCACTATGTCTCGTGTTTGCTGGAGGGACCGGAGATTCATTTACTATACTTAAATTTCACTTGTTAGAATAAACATATCTATAATAATGTACGTCTTTGGAAATTCCCATTCAAGATAACGTTAAGTGTTCATAAATTTTCTGTTTCTGTTGTTAATAGCTCGTGTATAACTTTGCTATAACGCACTCATTTTAAGTATGTACTATAACTAATTATACAGAGAATAACTGTATGTGACACGTGCCGTATCAAAGACACATGTATATTGCATAATACACCTAAAACGTAATAATTTAATTACTTAAAAATTCGGAAAATGGTTAGTTTTATATTTCAATCCTGTCATTTTTGCAAAAGTCATATGTCGTGAACAACATCACCCTGCTACTTTAAAAATAAAGTGATCTAAAACATTATGTTCGCGAAAATGAGAAAATTAAAAAGTACAGATAACCGGTTTCCGAATGTTCGAGTACGTCAATTATTGTATTTTATCATTTCTCAGTTTTCCAACAGCTTATCAAGGAGAGTATCAAGAAAAAAATTACATTGCAAAGTGGACTTGTTTGCTATGCGCTAAATTCCACGTAGCATATGAAATTAATCAAAACCGGTTGTGTACCTGACACTTTATCTTGGCTCGACAAAAATTTAATATGAACGATAAATACGGTTTGTAATTGCTAATAACATCACAGCTGTTTCTTTATGTTCACCTCAATCGTTACAAAACGTTGCTTGCTCACTAGTTATGACTATAACGCGGCTTAAAAATTACTCCGTCGTATTCGTATTACTCATTTTTCCCGGTCTTGCAAACATAACGCAGTGCGAAAAATTCAAACCGAACGTAATAAAAGTCTGTGGTTTAAGCACTCTTCCTCAACTTCATTTTTAAATGTAAAATTAAATGACGCATCGTTCGTTCAATTATTTTTTAATTTTATTCCAGGTTTATACTTTACGTTCTGTTTCCAGTGCAGCTTGAACTCATTATTTTCCAGGCCATAAAAAAAGTTGACGCCAAAGGAAAATCGAAAAGAGGACAGAATCGAAAACAAAAGGCAACTGAGAAGAAGGAATGTTTGAAAAGAGTATTCAGCCTACTTCTTCATTCTCACTTTGAAGTGAAAAGCATGTAGAAAACAACGCATCCTGGATAACGATACTTAAAAACAGCTTTCAACCAAATGAGCGTGAACAAGATGTAAATAAATAAAAACAAAATATCTTGTCCCAAATTTGGAGTGTTATAAATGTAAATCTTTCGATTCATGCCCGGTTGAATTTGTAAAACTTTCAAACTATTTCTACCTAACGTCGTTATATCTATTTTTTTGTTATTTAATTCCATTCTTATCGCATTTTGTCGTCCTTGTTAAAACAAGTCTCGTATCTTTGGTAACCGAGACTAGTGCACATCGTAAACGTGTCAATTTCAAAAGAATTGATATTACAACCGTACTTACTAAAGTTTTATTGTACTTCTTGTGTACGTAAGGATCAATCGTTAATTAGAACATGTTAAGAAATCGTACCTCTTCCACCGCCTCCGTACGCGGCTTTAAAGATCACCGGGAGTCCGTGTTTCATGCAAAATTCCATTGCCTCGTCGGCTGTGGTGACCGGTCCATCTGTTCCCGGAACAATTGGTACTCCAGCCTGTATCGCTGCTTGTCTGGCGGCCACCTTTTCAAAAGATTATGCTTTAGAGGAAAATTAATATTTAGGCACGAGATACTTGAATTTTGAATTACCCGAATTCATAGCGATACGATCAAAGCGAATTAAAAAATTGTAACATTTCTAAATTTTACGTTCTCAAATTGATCTTCGAGAGTTATTTGAAAATTGTTCGTTTTCATATATACGAATACTTGTAGATAAGGAAGATACACGTACGAATGATACAAAAGTACTATTCTAACGCATAACAGTAAGACACGAAAGATTTAAAAATACTTTATCAATTTATACTCGTGGATTATAACAGATTGAAAAACTTCCTCGATACATACAGTATCCAAGCGAATCTTTGAAAAATACCTTGTCTCCCATTTGCTGAACAACTTTTGGACTTGGACCGATGAACCTTATCCCAGCATCGATCACCGCCTGGGCGAAGTCTGATCTCTCCGACAGGAACCCGTAACCCGGATGAATTGCATCGACATCGTTTTCCTTGGCGATTTTAATGATTTCCGGGATATTCAGGTAAGCTTGAACAGGTGGAAGTCCTCTGCCAATCACGTAACCCTCGTCGGCTTTTTGTCTGTGCATCTGCATTTTGTCCTGCTCCGAGTAAATCGCCACGGAACGAATCCCGAGCTCGGTGCAAGCTCGGAAAACGCGAATGGCGATTTCCCCTAGAAAAATATTAACATAAATAATATTCATTGTTCCCAATCATCTCTCGAGGTAATTGAAGGAATCGAATTGGACATTGAAGCCAAATAATTATTAATCATCTTCTGAAAGATTTATAAATATTAAAAAAAAAATGTATGAAGAAGTTTATGAAGAACAAAATTTATCAGGTCTACCGGACATACATATTTTTATTTATCTTTTCTATAGATTACTATTGACACTCAATATGCTTGGTACGTACGAATCTGCGTGGTGTAATTAAGATTAAAAAGAAAACAGCCGAACAATCAAGTAGAGTACCCGTACTTTGCTCCGCAATTATGCTTCATCCTAAATTGGGAATAAATCACTTTTGGTATGTCGATTAATTACGCGGCCTTGTGCCAGAAACTGATACTTATGATAATGACGTCTCGAATGCGTTTATTGTCGATCATGAATCAAAGGTCGACCATCCACGAATAATTAGTACCATTCATTTTGAATCAGTCTGCCGATTAGCAGTTCGTTCTCGTTGGTAGACTTAATCACGCGTGTTTCTATATTGCGCCGATCATAAGTGCAATAATCTTTCCTATTCATTTTCAAATCAATAATGTAATAAATAAAATTGGTAGCAAACGTGACGGCGAGACGTCCGCCCCATTCATCGAGTATGTTAACGAGTATCCTTATCAACGACACAAATGTGCCCAGACACATGTAGCATATACTTCTATGTTATCATGCGGTTCATTTGACTCCACTGCGATTTGCGCAATTTTTATAGCGCAAAATAGGAATTTCGCAATACATAAGTACCGCATAATATTTGATAAAAAGAAAACAATACCGTCGGTTAGGTAATTCAATGCCTATTTGATAGATTCTAAATTCAGTTTAACGAATAGCGTTCAACGTTCTTTGCAAATACGCGTAAACCTTCTTATCAGCGACAGACAATGCAAATCAGCGCGTGATGCACACTATGCATCGCAATATTATTCGCCTGGATTCGTTAATTAATGCAATTTTCAGCACACATTTTCTTAGCATATGTATAATTCCCGTTCCGCTAAACCGATTCTTATTCACACCGAAGAACTACTTTACAATAAATACAATTTTCTTCATTTATCAACTGTGTAATTGAAGTGCAATATTTTCGACAAAATCAACTCGTTGAAAACTCTTTTCTCCCTTCCACCTATTATATTCTATAATTCGCTAATTAACCCTTCCGCTATTTATTTTCCACAAAAAAATCTCGGATTCTACTATCACGAAAGTCAGCCAAAATTTTGAGATATTTGCTTCGATCAATATTTCCAAAGTGTTTCCTATAAATAGAAAACATTGAAACGCAACGATGTTATCCGAATCTATCGCCGACTTTGATGAGCCTTATTATCGAGACCAGACGTGTTAATGAAGCACGCGTTGCGTCATTTCGCGTTATCGTATTGGCTTGTCAAGTAAGTTTGTCTTTCCTTGTGATTCCCACTTTGCCCGAGATACGCTGTCAAAGGTCGTGGTCTGTATAATAACGCTCTGTTGGACTGGGGCGACGCATTTCGCGAGGTCAAGGTCACCCGACATTGCGATAATGCTATGCGAGAGTTCGTCGCCAAAGATTTTCAGACCCATTTTATGGTGTGTTTCATTGCATTTTAACCCCTCGGGCCTTGAATTCATTTTTTAGTAGATAACTCTGTTCCACGCTGAGACTAATTTGGAAAGTTTATGATGATCGAAAACGTATTGACGCCGCTGTTATAATATTAGAAGTATCAGCATCTAACGGGAGGTATCGTTGAAATGTCAATGTCGTTGTCAGAAAAAAAAGAAGAAAAATGGAAAATTTATTGCGTTAAAACACGAAACACGAAAAAATGAAGGAGGAAAAATATCTAGTGTATTATTTAGAATCTACGAGGAAATTGAAAGTCTATCGTTGATAAGGATAGTTGAGAATTAAAAATACATGTCTAATCCAATAATATGACATTGCAATAAGACTTTGGAAATACCAGAAATATTGTCGTATGTTTTTGGTGGAAAATAGATAGCAAAAAATATCTCTAATATCGCGACTCGTATCATTTCCGCGTAAATTGAACCGTTTCGTGAATGGATAGCAATGACATTGCAGAATTGAAAATATATTATTAATAAAAGCGAGGCCTATCTTCGATACGTGACAATTTACTTCGAAGATAGACAATATAATAACGATACGATTTGGACACTTATCTTCGACTTTTATCAAGATTTTCCTCAAGCAGGAAATTAACGATTCGTGCTAAGATTGGACTTAATACCATTCCTTATCAGCTATTCCTCGAACGTATTGCCAGATTTACCGTGTTGTTTTAATGTTTTAATACAAGGTCTAGTTCTGGCGTGGTTGTATTTGGCCCGCGCCAAAGTAAAAAATAAAAATAAGTAAAACAAGCAAAATATACAGAATGGCGATGTTAAAGACAGCGGCACCATGTTTCCCATTTCCATAAACATGGATTGCGCCATATTTGCGCATTCTATATTAACTAATAAATTGTAGCGGATTTGATTTTACTTTAAAGATATCTATTATATTTCAAGATAGACAGATCAATTGACATCTATTTTCTGGGTTCAAAAAATTTGATCGAAAAAAAGTCACCAAGAATTTCGATTGCCAAACTCAGCGAGTTATTCGAAGTAAAACGCGAACAGTGAATCCTACTCCAAGTACATTGAACAAAGATTAAAAAATTAAACTCACCCCGATTCGCCACGAGGACGCTTCTGATTGGCTTGTACTGGACATCGGTGCCGAAAAGTCTGCATGCTGTAATTTTGTAAACTTGCAGCACAGTTCTGTGTCTGACTAAAGCGACTCTAGCCCTTGACGGATACATTTTCGTAATTAATTTCTTGCACTTTCACGAGATTTTTACTTTTAAAGAAACTTCAATCACAATCGCGCACAATTTTCTTCTTCAAGATTATATATTCACGGGGTAATTTGCGTTAATTTCTACCAACACTGAACAGCCTCGCGTTTGTTAAAAAAAATATTCTTCTTGCTATCACTTTGTATATAGAGTAACCTTTGCTTTTTTTATGGAAATAAACACTGTTTCGTGGCACTGTTCTCGGTAGAAACTTCTGATTTTCGTGGCTCTTGGAATTCTGGAACTCGTTGCTTATCGATAATCCGGCGTGAAGTGATTGTTGGATTTCTGAAACAAAGGTCAGAAGTTGTTTTAGAACTTCGTTATCAATGAAACTGAGCGGTTTACATTTGCTCTTCGGTTAAAAAATATTTTGATACTTCAAAGGTTGTTTAAATATGAACATATTAATTGGCGTAATTTACCAGTCGCAGATACAATTTGCATACATTAAACATTAATGCGTTAATACTTGATTACCAAACGGTCGAATTCAGCTTCATCTATCAACGTTATTTTTATAAAATTACGCTCATCTTGTAATCTAATAACGTAATTGATCAACTCTTGATATCACGAAACATTAACAAAAAATGTTCTTAAATAAAAAATTTCATCTCGGAAAACGACGGCAGATATATATTTTTCATTTGTTTGAGATTAACGCATCTCATAATTAGCATTCAATAATATCGAACCAAAAAACAATATTGATGACTTCCGACCGTGTACTTCTCGCCACGCGTATTATTTTGAACATTACATAACAATGATAAAATTGTCTCTGGTTACCACCGCCAGAATCATAACAGCTGTTTACGTGAACATTGAACCGGTAGTTAAAGGGGAGTCCATACATTTGATTAATCAACGAAGTATTGCGTAGCCATTGCTCTGTTTTCGTTTGTTCTTATCGCCACTGTTATCACACGCCAATCGCGGCAAAGTGTTTTGGCCATAGTCGTGATTTCCCGACGAGCCTCCGTCGTGTTGACAATCTTGAGAATTTTGCACGTGTTTGCCCGCCACGCGGTTATTTACTTTGCGTAAGTACGTTCGATAATAACTAGGATGGAAGAAGATAAAAGGTAACGATGCGAATTTTCGTTTTCCGCCAGCCATGTCTGGACTTTGTGATGGAATTTTGCGCTGCAAATTGCTTTACGTTAATGGCCTTGAATTTCCGTTTAAACGCGATGTTTGCTGTATCGGTTTTGTACGTTCGAATACTTCGTATTGGCACTACCGCCTGTACTTTCAAAATTCCTTTTTTTTTACACGATCTCCACGTAGTACAGGTTAACTCGTTCATCAACGATAAATTAATACAAATATGAATCGCAGTGATGATTTCTCTCTCAAAGAATTAACACTCGTACAATTGAGCATAGAGAATTACGATAAGTCAAGGCAGCTCATTTTTTGCGTTCTATAGTAAAACGTGTTCTAATTATATAACGTTTTATGAATTAACGAGTACTCCAAAACAACCATAGAGAAGTAAACATATTGCGAATTTCTATACCTGTGTCGAAAGTTTTTGGACGCGAATTGTATACTTTGAATCGGCGAATCGCCTGTCAACAATCTGATTCAAGCCGATTGTCTTATAAATAAATAAACTCCGGTTAAAGTCCCTTAGAATTCATTGCATTAATTACGCGTGACACGCAGGGAGCGTAACGTGTTCATTGAATAATAAACACTTTGAAGTACGAACGGATATAGTATACCGAAATCGTTTCGGTGAAAACAAATGTAAATAGTCTTAAAAAATTCATGAATAAGAGCGTGTCGGTATTTTGTTTATTACTGTAGACAAATTTGGTCGACGATTATTTTTGTCATACTACCTAAATGGTAAGCGATCGTTTGTACCATTATTATTACCGCAAAAATGTAATGTGTAATTAAGCAAGCGTATAGTAATCGCGTTTCCAGTGTACCTTTGACGTCACAGAATCCGGACTTACGTTAATAACTACACCTCAATTTCTATCTGGGGGTAATTCGACAAAAATTATGCTGCTTAACGCACAAATGGGAAGCAGTTAAAATTTTCCTTGCGTTCCATTTATGATCGTTCGAGGTTATCGAACGATCATAACTGTCGACTAGTGAGCGCCATAATACTGATAAGAGTTTCTGATTCGCCGAGGTCGATGCTAGTTAATGGCGAAAACTTCTATCGTTCTTCTCGATATCGTGCGTTTTTCATTGCGCTTGCCTTGCGTAACCAATAAACTACGAACTCCAGATCGAATGAGTAATATGCAATTTTGTTATCTTTGCATAGGTATTGTCAACGCATACCCCGTAAAAAAATTCGTTACTTGGCACCTGACTAATTTCAAGTATAGATCGTGAGACACTTTTTTTAATTTTTCCGTGCTCTGTGATATTCAGTAATAGTGGTTTTTCGTCCGAAGATATGGGATTTTAAATTTACGTTGTTTTCAAACTTTCCAAGTTTCAGCGGCATAGTTTTGATAACGCGATTAATTTATTTTCTTATCAATAAAAGGCGAATTTTACTTCTCTGAATTTTTTCTCAAGTTTTATCGAACAAAAATATTTCCGGGGCCGTAAAACTTATTTTTATTATTAATATAATTATTATTTCCTTCTACCATATAAAATGTGTAGAAACGATGTTAATTCCATATCACATTATCATAACCAATACTCCTGATAGAAAAATACACATTACCATTGAGCTATTATAAAAACCCTTCACCACTATAATAACCGTGTGCAACACTAATTATAGGCTTAATCTTTCAATTTATTCATGCGCATAAAAAAAAGTTCATCAAACCGAGTCTATCTTCAGCAGCAGATATGCGTTGTAACATAATTTTACGCAATAAAAGAATAGGTCAGTTTCATTCTGGCATACGTGTACGCCTATATCGCGCTCGTAGCGCACTAAATACATGCAAATAAGATATTATGGCGAAACTTGGATGCGCGCCTAGAGCTAGAAGTCAATACTGTACCGGGTTAGGTTTATTTTATTGAGCCAGTTCTATATTACACGCTAATTCAGATGTGACCAACACTTGCCCGATGCAATATTACAGTCAAGGCCGGTTAATGACACGTTTCGGTGGCTTAGTTTAAATAATAACACGAATTAGTTGTCGGAAATTGGAATAAACCATGTTCGATGCATTAATTGTTATTATACAGTGGTAAATAGCATTCGTGCGTCATACTCTTTCTTTATAACCAATGTGTATCCAAGTTGTTGTATATTAGTTTGAATAATCAACTATAAATTAACGATATACTTGTACTTGCATTAAATGACGGTAAATAAATTAATTGGATTAATAGCCATCTATCGATAATTTTATTTTGCCCCGTTCGCGTTCCCATTGTCGATAAAACGACTTTTGTCCGAAGTCGATCGAACTATACGTTTCCAAGATACCACGAAGTTTTTTAAAAATAATAATCAAACTGACCTACTCCAATACGCTCGCCTGCATATGTACGTTTTTCCAAAATATTGACCAGACGTTATTGTATTGTCTAGACGTCGGCATTGTTTCCTGAAAAATTTGACCTACATTTCGAGACAATGCGATTATGCAGATATTCCCACGCGAAGATTCCATAGATGAACGAATAAATATGACGCTTCCTCCGTTGAAAATTTCCACGGAAAGGACGCGCGTGATGTTCACGCGGACCCCATTTTTTATTGTCCAAATTCCTACGAAGAATCGCTTCATGGGTCCATCGTCCGTAATTCGCGAATTCGAAGCACGTTATCAAGAGACAAGGTCTTGTCTCGGGCCAAGTACAAGTAAGTACGCCAGACTAGACCTTGTATCTTTTCCGGAATTGGCTAATGCATCTAAAAAGAAGATTTTATTGGACAATCGTACGTTGCACGCATCCCTTTTTTTTCGCACGGATCAAAAAGTATCATCTTGTTGCCGCAAATTCAAATGCGAGATTATAGTATATATGAAATAGAACGATTGAAAGGTTTGGGTTTTTAATTCATCGACCGTGTCGAGTATAATTGTAATTACGCAATAAGCTTCTTATTTGAAACATTCCACTATTGTACAAGGCCAAAGTATTACGGTGCCATCGTCGAGCATGTTGACGCACATGCGTTTATTGGACGTTCGATATGTACGCAAATATTGGCATTGCTTTCCGAATTTAGATAATTACATTATTATGTAATATGCAAACTCAGCGACAAGAGGTTCTGTTAACCCGTAATGTCAAGATTACTTTGCGGAAAGCAAAATGTTTTTCGCGTGGGTTGAATATTTCTACCCCGTTTCGGGGTTCAAATAATTATTTTGTAATGCAGATAAATGTTATATCAATGTTCAGTACTGGGGTATAATCATTTGAAGTTATTATCTTGTCGCTATAAATTTCGTTTTGAAGTTGAGGAATCGTGCCATATAACGATTAAAGCTAGCTGGTTGGTGTAATATGACGTTTTTATGACGATCAGGTAATAACAGCAAATGATTATATACGTTGCTATATTAAAACGGTCGATTACTAGCTCCACTTACAATGTTGTATCAATATTAGCAATTTTCGAGTCGCATGCAGGATGATTGATGAAGATACGAGGCTTTGGCAGTGTTTGAATTCGTGCGAAAGTTAAACTTCATTTTCGATCAAAGTGTTCCATGAACTCGATAAAATAATAATTCGGCGATCGAAATATATATTTTTATTGTAAATGTGTCTTCGATGGATTAGCAATAAGAGCGGTACGTTATTATAATTATTGTTTTGACATTTTTTTACATTTTAATCGGAGAATCCATTTTTCTTCATTTTGTATAAAAATAGAAAGTTGAACTATATAATACATTACGCATTACTCACGTTTATACAGACTTTGGCAAAAGTTTAAATTTCTATTTCTGGAATGTCAAACGTATATTGTAACACTGTACGACATACAAATCCTGACGCGCTTGTAAAAACATTGATTAGGACTGCATAAATAATATCGAAAATAATTTAACTCGCTCATAATTTCAAAATTTACAAATCAACAAATTTTTAATCGCGAATTGCATCTACTTGGAAATTGTCCAAAGGTAAATTAAGGGCGAACAAATAAATCTCAAACGCACAACTTGTCACTAACGTTTGTGTCGCGCAGCGTCTATCATTTTAGATAATGCGTCACGAAAGTGTTTTGTAATAAAAGAAAAGACTTCACCGTGCCGTTCGTGCAATTACCAATCATCATCGTGATGACTGTGCATTCTCTTCGGCTGTGTGTTTATTGGTCAACGACCATTCGATAACTCGCCAATTTAGTGTTCGTCAAGTTCGTACGCTAATACGAGTTATTGCACATGCGAATCAGTGGTTACTGTCTGATTTTTATTTTTATTTTAAGTTACAATCAACGAAGTTAAATGGGAAGGATATTAGAAGTTATTGTGATACGATCTTCACTTTTATATTTCACGAAAACAATGCGTCGACTTTCTATAAACACATTTAAGCTTCAACCAAATCGATCCGATAAAATTACAATCAACTAAGTTACACGAAATTAGCAATTATAGTTATTGTTAATTGACTTTCTATTTAAGAGATACCGGGATCGAACATTAGGAACACGATAAATTCTTCAACATTGTCGGAAGAAGTGTCTGCGGCTAACGAGCCTCGAAGCTCGGTCAGAGGATACCATTCATTCACTTCTTCCCCGAGTCATTAACCGCGCGAATCAAAACCTTACGAAAGATCATCGAATCGAAGGACTTCGATCGAAGCCCTGAGTCTGCAGCGAGCAATTTAAATTGACCTCGAAATCTTCGATCATCGGAGGAGTTACGGTGCGTTGCTCTATGACGTACGATCATAAAGAATCTATGCACGCATAAATCTCGATAGAAACGTGCCTTTACCGGTACAAGTGTTTCCGCCTGAGATCAAACTCATTTCTGAACCACTTGAAACGTGATGTTTGCAAATTGTCTCGAGAATGAAGAAAACTCTGCAGGAACTGAGGAAAAATAATTCTGACAATTGCACGTTATAACGTTCGAACTTTTATATGTCATACATAATTTTATATATGGTATAAATCTAGTTTACCGTAATTGTCACTTTGAATGCTTATATCTTCAAAACTAAAACCGATCGCAAACTTCTGTTTACGGATTCGTGATGAGCGGCACAAAATGCACTATTTATCATAAAAAAAAATTTGAAGATTTGATAATGACGGTAAACTAGATATGTTCCTTATATAGGGTGCCCCGTGAATAGTTGCAGTCCGTTCAAAGTCTGACACTTGGAATAATTGGAATAACATAGTCGCGGAATAAGAACCGCGCTACGGTAAAAAAGTTCACTTAATTCATCTATAAATTAAACTCACTTATTTGCGTCAAAATTGATCTGCCACTCGAACACGCGTGACACTATTACTGGATCGATCCTCAACATTCGAAGGACGAGTAACTTATAACTGGGTAGGACGTAGCGCACAGGTGATCCCAGGTACGTCAAGGGTCACTGCACCTAACGTGCACTTCAGTGTCAGATCACAAGCACAAATAAGCTAACTCGTAATAAAACAATGAAACTGGAACATAATTCACGGTTGAACCCTCACTACAGGAATTAAGGCGGTGTTCTACTCGTCGTTTAATATCTTCACCACTGGTCTCCACGTCGCATAGTTTTTAACCCTTCGTCAGTGCGTTGGGGTTTATTAAACCCCACGTGATAATTGCGATTCTTAGATATATTTTTATTTATTTATGTAAAAGTCCAAATCTAAAAACAACTATTTTCTTTTGTTACAAATGTGTACTAAAAATGTTTTTTCTCAACGCGCTAACGAAGGGTTAATAACCGAAAGATTTCGTAACGGCAGTTTAAATCCGGAGCGTTGTTTCCTCCACGGAGTCTCGAGAAATACTGGCAGATTTCACCTAAGAAAGGTAGCCTCTTCAGGAGAAATTTGAAATTGTCACGGTCGGTGGAAAACCCACTTCGAGCGCAGTGTGTTTTCAGGTATGTAAACGCTTTGCGGGAAGGTCATAAACGGGCCATTGTTGAACCTTTGTTTAGGGCCGCTTTCGATTGTCCGCATTGTTTTGTTGCGAGTTATTGGCATGATCTCGAAGGGGATTATTTATTATCAACACGCTGGGGACTGCCGAAATTTATTTCGTATGAGCTCCTTGATTGGTTTTTATTTATGATAAACAAACACCTGCTTGGAATTATCCCAGGTATCGCACATTGAACGGTTTGTTACCACTATTTACGAGACACCTTGTATATTTGTACAAGGCTGTCAAAGAGGATAATGGAGTGAAACGAATTTATAATTATTATTATCCACAACACTCACTACATTTAATTAAACGATGTTTAATGCGATTACCATTGGAACATTGATCTTTGCTGACACATGTATGTAGAGCCCATAAAGTTCTAGTTCGCACTGTTGATTTCAGAAACATTATCGACCAGTACGTACGTCACGAAACGCCGTATTTTTGCAGAGAATATAAAAGCAGGAGTGGCGATCTAGATCAACCTAAAAAACCTGCGGTCTAGTCAAGGAATCGCTGTGCGTAGATCACGCAATTACAAAACGTCCATTGGTTAATCTTTCGTACCGATTAACCCTTGATCCTCTCGGCACGCACTGTCTTTTCTCGTTTTAACTGTTCGTTTAAAGTAAACGAGAAACTTCAGAGGAACGATCGATTTTTCATGATAACATTACCGATTCTGTATTTCCTTTAAATTAAATTTTGCTTGACCTTTCGTTATCCCAATTAAATATTGCAACGATAATTAATAGTGTTCTTTCGGATCTTATTACAAATTTTGATCGAGAAAAATGGCAAATATCTTTCTTTATATGGCCGAATTTTTCACGTGCTATGACACTGTTACGCCGTACGCTTTATCAAATGTTTTAAAAAAATTGTTTTTATGAGTAATTTCGATTACATTCTTGACTCGCTGACAGAAAAGTTTAATTCCATCTCCAGTTCCTGTTATTTAAATATAAGTGACGCGGAAGAAATGTCGTTATGGATACATTCATAAAAGGTGTCATGTTCGGAGAGCATAAACTATAATTGACATCAATCATGTTTCCTAGGGTGTCCGGTGTAATCTTTGTTGTGCTTACAACGAATCAAATGTGACCTTGTAGTTTAATCATACAATAGACATAGATGAAATTTAAACGATAATTTGTGAATCACGCTTGACCAAACTTGCGACTCGTAGTTTTAAATATTATTTCAATTGGAAGCTAATATTCAAATTCAGTGTCCTGTAGTGATAAAATATTTCCCGATTAATTCCCATGAATAATATAACGAGGCGTGGGATAGCAAACAATCAACGATTGCTATTCATATACCACAGTTATTTCCTTTTTTAAGATTATGATGAGATTTCAAATCAATGTAAAACTTAATTGAAAAAACTACTTTCACTTGAATTACACGAGTTATTAAATTTTTACGAAGGAGAAACTTCAGTAACAAATCTTTTTAATTAATTAAAAAAATTAATTATGTATAAACAAAGTATTAGACATATGTATGTATCTATTTGCAAAATTCATTTCGAAAATGAAGTTTATAATTGTATAGTAATGTGATTAAGTGCTAATACGCATAACAGCTTTAAATGCGATTCACCGAGCATGAAAGCGGTATCGATCTCGCGTGCTAACAGCATCTATGAGATTTAAACAGCTGATTCGGCATTTTTTAAAGAGGAACTGCGTTGAAAGCCATCCAAACAATGGATATCAAAGATTCTACATCCCCGAAAAATGGGCGTCAGCCGAATCGATACTTCCAAGGGGTGAAAAAGTTGCAAGGGTAACGTCAACGAAACAAAATAAATTCGCCTTCGACGCGACGAATAGTCGTGTCGAAATTTGAAAGAGTAATTAACATTTTTAATTTAGCAACGTTGCTATAATAGCTCGCCTTTATATGCATAAGCAAGGAGTACGTGTACAATTAGGTCACTACACATCGTTTAAGGAACGCACATAATCGCAACGAATTTCTATTATAGGAATTTTATAAACTTGTAATAGTATCAGTTGTACGAATTATTTTTGCGTTTGCGAATTTCTTGACCGGTCACTTGCAAAACTAAAGCAGCGGTGGGTAACATAAATTCAATAATTATTACTTTCCTCAATCGCAGTGTTTAGCTTTTAAATGTAAGCATCCTCCTCATATACTATAAATAGACTGGGGATTTTACGCAAACACGTATTTTGTTACGGAAAACATGTAGAGTGCGTGGAATGAGGAAAATTTACAATACAATATGTATTCTAAATAGATAGTTAGAAAAATCGACAGACCAAGCAAATTCTTATTTCGATCTTCCGTAATAATGTATGATTCCATTAAATTCGGAGTTTAATTATAAATAAATAACTCAAACTTAATATCATTTACTTTCGGGGGAAAAATTTTAAATGAAATTAAATTCGACCAGAAGCAAGAATGCGATTCAATTGAAGCCAAACCGCAATGCGACGACGAAAAAGCAGCGGAAAACAATGCATCGCGTCAGAGTGATGCACACACACGGGACGAATGCACGTGCTTTCGGCGTTGCATCCATGTGTCAATTAATTCGCTCGTGCGTATTCCACGCACGGACCACGACTATAGCAACGACCCAGGCACGATGCGTGATATCGGCTCTGATAAAGAATCCGCGCAGCGAAGATTAGTAGCGCCTCGTTATCATACGTTAGTTATATTTACTTAAACAAAAAATAATGTAATTTAACTCGTCAACCAGACGTTTGCTATGTTCATTCATCATTGCGCGAAACAAAATCATTTTATGTAGAATTCTTAAATGGGGAGATTAAAGTATTTTGGATAATTCGGAACATTCAACGTGTTCAAATTATTTTTAAAATCCCTGCTCCTCATTGACTTTCTATGATGAAAGAATTATCATATATCACGCGATGTTTATTATCGCTCAGTAAATGCGATTGGTCAACAAACATTCTACAATGGTTCTACGAGTTGGAAGCGTAAGGTACAAAACGTTTTTTCAATACTTCGCGGTATATTATCGAACATTGAGATAAGTTAACAAATGCACGTGGCACTACTTTGGGAAAATTGTGGATCTTTTTTTTATCATTTTGCAGTTATTACGCGTTTAACGTACAATTGTAAAAAAATGACTGTGCACAGTTTGCGCGGTAAATACGTAAGGCGCGGAACTTCTTTGCGTTACAGTACAACAATTAACTTCCATTATCTGTCTTCGGAGTGGCACTGTGAATTGATGCATCGAATCGTCATTTGAAGTTCCATCGCGCAGAAATGCATTCGTAAACAATGATCGATTAATTGGCATAATGATTAAATAACGACACGTAACGACGAATGCGACGCGAGTGGAAACGTTTCGCGATTTACCGATTATGAAGATTAATTGAAAAAATAAATGGGAATCTTATTAATACGAAACAAATAATCGAGAAAGTGGAAACGAGTAAGATGGAAGCGTGTATACACGTGACAGGGTCTAAAGTCCATACATGGGTGATAGTTACGATTCGAATAAATATTTAACGATTTATAATTTAACTATAGATTGATTAATCGATAGTCCAATATGAGGAAGCAAAAACTAAGATTTAAAGAAAAGTTCCAAATTACGATCGCGGTTTAATAACTTAATTGATCGATTACAAATTAAGATAAACACAAAATCCAATTCAAGATCGCATTAAAGAATAAAAAAGATACCAAGATCGAAATTAACGATGCAATCCTCCGAATGAATGAATGCTATTGAACCGTAAAGAAATTAGATCGTTATCGTAAAAAAAGAGCCGATAAAGTTGCAGAACGCAAGACGTCTCGAGAGAAGAAAACTATGCCGGTGCGTGACGCGAAACAGGTTATGTAAATAATACTCGTCACATCGTCTACACGAATGAATACACATAACAGCCAATTCCTTTGTCGTATTCGCGGATTTTGTAACTGACAGGTTGATACCATCGTAATAGCTTTATTTAAATTTCCATCTAAATTCACCTTGACTTTGCTTTCCAAGATTCTGATAAACGACTCATTTGTTGATCCCCTTAACGGAACGATAAATTAATGGCGCCCGGGATAAACGTGATTAATTCGAATTTAATTGCTATGCCAATTAATTTGTTTTTTATGTGCGCCAAATTTGTTTGAGGAAATGCAGTATATTTCGTATTATCATGATAATAGCTGTAATTGTTCATGAATGATTTATCGATAAATTTTTCAATCCACGATATTCGAAGTATTTCTGACTCTAAGTAGAACGACGATTCAATTTTGAAAATTTAATACGCAACACGATTTTTCCGAGTAACGTCGAATTTATTATCGTATCGATTTATCGTATCGTCCAGTTTAGAAGAGCGTAACGATCGCTATCGATCGAAATTTGGTAATCCAGAAGTTTGGTCTTTGACCCTGCGGTAAGACCTCGGTGATCGATAGCTATAACTATCTACCACTTCTTACATAAACGTCCTAAACGTCACTCGAGAAATACCACATCGACGACGCGCATAATCGTTAATTTCGGAAGTAAATATCGCGCGTAATAACATACCAGTCGATATAAAAAATTCGCTATTATTCCACGAATCGACGTTCTCTCAAACACAAAAAAAAATTGAAAACATTTGAATTACAAAACGTTTGAATTAAAATAAGAATTGATCGGAGCGAATATTTCTAGCTCCAATTCATGCGCACTAAATACGTCGCGTAAACATCAATTCCTCTCAATATATTCGAAAAGTAGAATCTATCCAAAGAAGTAAAACGTTTCACGCCTACGGAATATCCAATACACCGTGTTATGACAGCGAGCGATTTTAACGAGAAAAAAAAAAGATTTTAATCTCGACAACACCCGGGTCAATTTCCCCGCGACACGATTTTCTCGAATAAACACCATCGACCATGCCAAGAATCTAAAAATCAAACCATTTCCTCGCACCATTCGGCGACAAACATTTTATTTCCGTAGTTCGACGCACACCACCCCAAAACGCACTCTACCACCGGGTTCGTCGATAATACTCTCGTAGACCAGCGTCACGAAAAAAAAAAAAAAAGAAAAATTGCAGGAGAAAATTGTGCGAATCACAGCTACGGATACACCTCTCTTCCCTCGAGGGAGCACGGTTAAAGTGCATCGTGTATTATGTTGATATTCCAGTCAATAATTTCGGTACTTACAGGGTCGTTCGCCGGGGACAAGGTAGGCCAGACCCCGTCCGGCTGAAGTCTAAGCCGCACTGAATCTACGAAACTGGTTTCGCTGGCACACGCGCTCGACCTCTACGGAAATAGAGACAGGCGCGATCGGTGTACCAACCTGCGTCCGTTTCAGAGTCCGTTTCTACTGACTGACGGGGGTGTCACCATCTACTGGTGGCGACGAACGCCGGTCGCTTATCGGGAGTTTGAATTTGCGCGTCGGGGCGCCGTTGAACCCTCGCGTAACTAACACTTGCGCGCCTGAAAACAATCGAAGGGCTGATATAAACGTTCCGTTCGACAGTGACTTAAACTCGTGATATTGGAATATAAGTCTGACTATTATTATTTGATGTATTATGATGATCTCAAACCCAAAGTGGAATTATATCTAAAATGAGTCTTCGCTAATCTAAGATCGTATTATGTACTCTGTATATTTATTTGTATTTTTTGTATACTTATGTACAAGTCTATGGACTCGAAACAGAGTCCCTGACTATTAATAAATTCAATTCAATTCGATAGTCACTTGGAGAGTGATTCAACTTGATTTCGAAATGCGTTTATGCGGGGAGAAATATAGCTGCAAAGCAGTAATTTTTAGATAGTTACGGATTGATACAAGTTTGGTACGAAGATACTTATTTTACATAATATTGATGTACCAACTTGGGCATCTTCAGAATCCTATTACACTGGCGCAGAAGGGTGTCGCCATCTAGGGGCGACAGGGAACGCCGGTGTCTTATCAGGAGTTTGAATTATGTATGGGGGTGTCGTTAATTCATTGTACCGTTAACGATCAACGCCTGAAAAAGTTAACGTGTCGAATTAGAAAAATGCAATAGTTGGTAGTAATGTTAAAAGTGCGAATCCCTACTTTAGTTTCATGCTGCACCAATGCGCGCGTCGATTCTCGTGTACTGATTGTGGGATTAAGCGTTTCGTTTAGGTGTCATCGGTTATTGTTCGATCAATGCTTTCAGAACAAGAATATATTGGAAAAAATGAAAGTAGTTGAATGGGGCAGCAAGCAAAACAGGAGTACTTAATTTGATAAAAGCGTAGCTAGGGGGCATCCGTCTTGAAAACCATTGTTGCCGCTGCAGTCGCAGAGGGCACTACTGTCACTGCAAGTTTGCTCCGTCGGTAATTCAGTTTTCCAGGGACATAAAACTCCATGAGGTTTCCAGTCTATAGTTATATCTTATCTCTGTTTTATCGATAGTTATAGATGATAGGCCGCGAGTTTTACGTAAGTGCGTAAAACCTGCAATCTAGTTACGAAGTGAGCAACAAGACGATACATTGAAATAATAGAATTTGAATTCACGATTGCTGCTTATATTCATATTTCACGAATCGATTATCGTTCTCACATTTTCGAGAAATGCTTTGTACCCAAAGCGGGCTATTTAAACGCGGACGCATAATTAAGACAAATCTTCTAAAGATACGAAAAGAACGCAAGAAGATATCGGTTATTCAATACGTTGCACCTGTTTATTCTTATCAAGTCCAAAAAGGTTCTACAAAGTATGAAAACAATTGAGCCGCCTCGAATCGATATTAACTTCACGTTAACCGAATATAAGGGAGTAAAACAAGAAAACGATCGAATCCGACGGTGATTAATTTAAAATTCCAAAATGCTCGCTGTAGAATCGTGTAAATAATATATAATTGCGCTATACATGAAAATCATACATAAATAATATGTATATAAAAATTATATGTACAGAAAAGTCGTATTCAATGAACAATGGAAACGCAGCTAGGATCGTGAGGTACGATCTTGTGTTATTTGTACCACAATATATGTTTTTATTTTATTCTTGTGGACACCTACTAGATTTTACACAGGTATTCGCTTAACCGCTAAGATTTCTCTCCCTCTCTTTTAAATACGTAGTTTAATGTTACATCGTGTGCCTAGGTGCTAACATTCAAGCTAAAGCTACGGCTGCTTAGTTTAATTGTATACTTATGTGCTTAATTGCCGAGTGTGTGTCTTTGTGTATTGTGTGTGTGTGTGTGTGCGTGTGTCCGTGTGACTGTATGAGAATGTCTCGCGGGAGCGTGTGTATAAGTGTACACTTATTGTGCCGCCACGATCAATTGTTTCCCGTCTTGAGCGAAGGCGGCGATAACGATCATTATTTCCTTCCTATCTTACCGTTACGTTGCAAGCAACGTTAACTCGTCGTCGAGCGATCGTCGAGAGCTCGTCGGAATCGATCGCGACGCGGATTCAATTGATCCTGCATCTCGCGTTTAGCGTCGTTAAGATTGCTGATTGTATTGTGATTACTAGCTTAACTTCGTATTTACAATTCAAGTTTTGCAGTTCAGTTATATATTTTATAAAACGTAGTAGGAACTTTGGTTTCGCTGGGCAATGTTTCAGGAGCAGTTTCCTCTTATTGACGCACGATGAAAAGGTTTATCTTGAAATTTGCTCTTTGCGGTTTTGACGTGTTCCCGATTCCCTCTATCTTCGAATAACTGTGACATCAGTTCGATAAATTTGTTTCCGTGGATGCGTTTTGTTTTCTCTTTTTTCAAAAAACATTTCGTTTCAACTTTTGCTCGTTTTCTTTTGTTTTTCGTTTTCTTGATAGCCGGACAAGTAATTCAGCTGGAAACTGCTATAAAACATTCGCCCGTGGATCTATCTTCCTTAGAAATATGACACTCACGAATACAATTCACATTTTTAATACCATTGTTTATATTTCCATAATGACCTATTGAATATCAATTTCACGGAGAAAATACACATGATTCCTAAACCTTTTTTTGCTTTCGTTAATTTCATATTTAATTATCCGCCATTTCGCTCTCCCCCTTTTCGTATAACAAAATTTAATAACCGGAATATCTCTGTACAAACATTTTCATTCTTTCTTTCGTTTCTCTCTCTCTCTCTCTCTTTATCAAAAAGGACAACACTCATATCGACCCTCACCCCCCCCCCCATTGATCAAAATTTTGAATTTTGAATTTTGAACCCCCCCCCCCCCAACCCCCCGCCACCCCACCGTATACCATTCCTCCATGTTCACTCATATAATACAACTTTTTTGTTTTAGGAACAGATCACTTTGCTCGTATCGTCGCTTAAGAAGTAAAATACCTTAGATTACGCATTATCGTTTAGAAATTTATTTTAACCATGTAAATTTTCTTTCCATGAATCATTTAGCTATTTTATAGCTATGATATTAAAAGTTAGGTTTAATATTACAATCCTTATGTATTACTAATATGTACAAGCTACCCTTGCTCTCCTAACTACACCTCGGTAAGGATCTCGTTAATAATATCGTAGTTAATAGCCCCATTATAACGGGTCATCGAAGTACATTTTATGCACAATCTTAATTGTTAATTATACTCGAGCTGAGATATTAAGAAAGAACTGTACCTTTTAAAGGGGGCGTCGTCTATAATAATATCGTTTAACGCGAAGGAAGGAGATTCGAGAATGTCGTTCGCTCCCTATTTATAATCGCTATGTTTTCGGTCGTCCGGAAACGATAGAGTGAAAATTATCATGGCTTAAGCAGAACACATTCAAAGAAATGCTATTACTACTGTCGAGTACCGAGAGGGGGCCATATATTCGCATGGCCAATATTCATTTAACCGTATATCATTTATCTATCGACGAAGCATTCCTCTGGATGCGTAAATATGGAAATCCGTCCGCGATTTTGAAATTTTTGTCCCTGGTCGATTTTGCATCCCGAACGATTTGTATACTGTAACCCTGCGATTTAATTAACCCTAAAACACCTTCCGAGTATCCTAACGATGTATTTGAGTTGTTACGAGGATTAGCGCGCTCTTAGAATGGAATTAATGTTATCTCGATGGAAATGTACTTCTAATTTATAGGATCATATTTATCACTATCTCGCACGATGGATTTGTAACCGAATTAAGCTGGATTCGCGCTTCTTCGCTAATCTCTTGTTTATTCCCGCGTATTTAATGTTCCGCGTGTGCGAGAAAAATAATTGTACAGGTGCGAACGTTTACGCAGGAAGACGTTCGCAATTGTGTATACTTTTCTCGTGCACGTAAATCATAAGAGTGCGCGAATGAACAAGATTGATATTAATTACAATTATTCAAAGGGGTCCAATAAAATTTAAGTAAATCATTATTATTGATGCGCAGAGTGGCACACCTGACGTTACCCACTTGGAATATTTTTTATGCAATTTTATATCAACGCGACCTTCATTTTCATCGACAATAATTCAAGCAGTAACGTTACGTGGTCCACACTATATACGAACCGCTTATCTTTCAGTGTGAACTAATCATCTTTTCAAAAGGGGACTTCCATCACTTTCTAAATAAACGATTTGTACGACGTAAGATACGATATGTATATTATAATAAAATTTTCATTAAACTGTTAATTATAAATGCAATTGCACGATTTCGTAACTAATAATAAATGCGGAGTTCGTGACGTCAGAAATAATTCGGTTAGAAAATCCTCTCGCCCTTAACACGGAATGGCTTGCCTCGAAAACCTTGATACAATTACCAGCGGACAAGTAGATCGAACATTTAGGAACAAAAGATGTAAACGTTAATAGATATACCTCGTATATGGCAGATAATTACGGACTAGTTTTTTTTTTTTTTTGCAGAAACTTTAACCATTCGTTCAATCGCCTTTAGCGTTCCTCGATTATGTTGGTTCGAATGTAACTTTCAGAGCATCAGGATCCCATCATGATCGACCGTAGTATACTTTCAAAGACGTTATTGCGTTAATTTACATGCTAGAGATTCTTGGGTTTTTTTTTTTATCGATTGCTAAATACACGCGTAATTTACAGACGACCACACCCAGAGAACAATACGGTTGAAACATTCACGAAGCCTGCAAAAATATCGTTATAATCAATTTGGAAGATAAAAGATTGAATTCGTTATAAACGACAGCGACGGTATGTGTGTGTATGAGTGTGTGGAATTCCTTTGTGACTGTTCTATGGAAAAAGTGATCGGATCGCGATATTCCAAACGTGTGGATTAATTAAAGCAAAATTGTTGGAGTCCTTGTTGCTTCAACGATGTTCTTTTCTGTGTGGAAAGGATTTGCAGAACCATTTTTCAATTCTTTTCTTTTCTTTTTTATTCTGGATGCGCCCTCGTACAAACAAATATTTTACCTTTAACGAACGATCGATTAAAGGTAAAATTATTTTTCGCACGACTCTAGTTTGTGCTTCGTCTAATTTATCTCACGAGCAGACGATCCTTCGTAACGCGAAGTTCCTCGATTTTTCGTCGAGTATTACCATCCGTGCGATTAACTTACATGAAGTTCGTTAGTTTATTTTTCGTGAGCCGAGATGCCGATTTGATAATTGCTGCTTACCTAATATCTTATCGTTCATGCGTAAGTGCTTTTGGAAAATATACATCTCGACAAATATTACACGTATCTTGCAGCCTGGAGATTACGAGGATTCCGATTTATAAAAACTGATCCGCGACAAGTATTGAAAAACGAATCCTTTCGCAAAGCGGCGCGAAACAAAGTAAAGAAACCTTCATATTTATCGTTAGCTGGTAATATATTATGTACCATCTGTTGAGATGTATATATTGTCAGTTGGTTCTTTATCGACTATCGATATAGAGTTAATTAAATACAATTCCGTCGATAAAGTCGTCAGGCATGTAACGTCCTTTAAAACGGGTCGCGATTTAGGTACCGACTTGGACATCGTCGATTTATCAATACTCAACGCCCGACCTCCTGTACATCACACATTCGAAGATTAAAACTATTTACAGATAGGTCTCGTATACGCCTGCAATCACAATGATCTATATGTCAACCGACCGTGCGTTCGATTTTAAAGATTCACGCCTGGTACCACGTGGAAAGAAAGCGTGAATTTTTAAACGGTTACTTTTAACGTCAGCGAGTTGCCGAAACATTTTATTATAATCCGACGTCGGCAATTCGGATACTCGAATAAATTCTCGTCCCGCGGATCGTGCCCGATCGATCGTCCTTTCGCGATCGTGAAAGAAACGAATGTGGTGTCTCCTGCTCGCTTAGAGTCAAATCTCGTTGGATTCGAGACGAACCCTCAACGTTCTTCTCGCACTCGCGCTAACACAAATTCTAGTCTTTAAAGCTTCCCTGATCAGCTGGCTCCTCGGTAGAGGAATGTTGTTATGCGTAACCAGATCCGATATTTTTACAAGAGCCCTTGCTCATCATCCTGACCGTGTTCTTCAGCGCTTGCCTCTTGTTACAGAACCAAATCCTTATCACTTCTCTGTCGTATCCGAGGCGATGCGCCAGACTCGTAATTTCATTGCCTGTAACAGAAGATTATTCTTGTTCGAAGAACCCGCAGTCGTGACATAAAAATAAATTTAAGCGTCGTTAACGTAATTCGCAAATTTAATTCCGTGAAATGTGGTAGTTTAGCAATTTATGGATTATTTTAGCGTTGTAGAACAATTTTTAGATTTTATACTTATACTCAATCGCACGATGGTACAGTGAGTACAATAAATATTTGCACACAAAGTTTATATAGAATAGGGTACAAGGCAAGAAACTAGAAAATATTTCTAAGAATGTTTGTAATGAAATTCAGCGCGATCTAATTTTTTATTTAATCTTGTATGCTATAAGCAAACAAAGTGGCTCTATTATAAAATGCGGTGTAAAAACTCACCATTGGGATGAGTATTTATTTCAAAGTGAGCGTTCAACAGTTCCAGGGCTTGCGGGGAGAATGAAGTTCGTCGCTTCCGTTTCTTGCTTGGCTCCGCACCGATGAAATCCGTCAGGTGATTTATCCCGCGCTTGTACCTGTAAAAATACGCACTATTCTCGCTCGAATTCAAAACAATTAATTCTCTCGTTGATATTATTTTTTTTTTTTAATCAATACGCGAAACGCGAGGCGTGCAATTTTTAGAACTTGTAACTTCAGAAAAATGTCGACATCAGCGCAAAATCACAATTCGCATTTTACAGGAATGAACGTGGGCCAACTAGACTCGTGAGAGTTCAAAAACAAACCGTGGGCAATGGTTAACAACTTAAAAATCTCGAAAAAATATTGGCGTTAACGTAAAATCTCAATTCTCGATTTAAAAGTACCCCATCTGTACTTATCGAATACAAAAAAAAAAAAGAACCGAGGTTTTTGGTTGCAGTGTATAAATTCAGAAAAAAATATCGACATCGAAGCAAAAATCTCAACTCTCATTTTACACAAACAGACGGAGGGCGGATGTGCTCGTCAAACATATATATACAAACGGAAAATAATTCCAGCAATTTTTAAACTTGGGGAAAAAAATATCTACATCGATGCAAAGTCTAAATTTACACTTTACTCGAATAGACGCGTCTCCGAACGGTACTCGTAAAACGTACTAAAAAAAAAAAAAAAGAATCCGAAGTCACCGTCCGCGTTAGCGGAGTAAACTTCCTACGATGGGAAAATGAAAAAATAAAAAGCAGAGAGCGTCAACGGTAAACAGAATATAGTTTGTCCCGCGAATCCATCCAACATCCGTGTCCCGACATTCCACGACCAATTTACTAAACCGGGTTCGCGTTCACCGCGAAAAATAAAGCACCGTTTACGAGACATTCAACCCCGTCCGATTGGCGCTGCAACCACCCCCTCCCCCTCCCCCCCCCCCCCCCCCAACCGTCGGCGAACTTTATCCGAGTGTAGGAGCATCGCGACGTCGACGACGGGGCACAAATGAAATTAGCGATCGAACCGTCGCGGCGCTTCGAAAAAAACCTCGTAACCGTAAACAGGAGAACTTCCGTTGGGAATCGCGCGGGGGGGGGGGGTAAACGTGGCTGTATGGAAGGGGGCGGGGGGGGTGGGGGGTGGTGGGATTGTAGCGAGGAGAATCGGGGGATAGGGCTGGCGTCCCGACGGGGGGCGCCGGTCGTAGGTAGATGCCGCTCTGGAATTTATGTTTTTAATTTAACTCCGTATGACCAACTGTCGAGCTCCGCCGAAAAAAGTGCAGGCCGAGCCATTAGCATCGCGCGGTGATATTTCGTCGAATCCGCGAAAACAATATGCTAATGGAGAAGCCGGGAAGCGCGAAGAACCGATGGCCAACGAGGGGTGAAGGGGGGGAGGGATGGAATTGCCGGGGGGAAGGGGGCGTAACGAAACGCGTGGATGAAAGGTAAAGGGAAACGGGGAAACGCGACGGTTGCGATATCAATTTTCATGCCAAACCGAAGATCGATTTGATTGTTGCTCGAAAGTTCGTGACGCGAGTTTTATTTTTCTGGGACAACCGATTGCTCTTTGGTGCGATCATTGTTGTTTAATTTTACGCGCTGATACTATCGATCCGACGATGCCAATCGATGTCAGCGTTGACGAATTACTATACGCGGGCGGATCTGGCGACTGGGCAGGAGTGTAATTCTATTTCTATAAAAATTTAATCGTACTTTGCGAACGGAACGATGCACTTCTGCGAAGAATGGAAGATACGCGATGGGAGAGCTTCGTAAAAAAAATCAAATTTTGACCGATCATTTTGTGTCCATCTGCGACAGGAATAATTACGATGCGGTTCAGTTACTAGATTCATCGTGTATATCAAGTACCGATTGTACGCCATTAGGCATCGTGGAATACAAAAAGCGAGTTTCGCACCGGTGAACGTGTCGAAAGCTAAAACGAACTGACGAATCGATGGAATATTTTGACGTTAATAAAGCGTTACCGGTATAAACGTTCGTAATTAAGTTGGAGATGCGAAAACAAATAAAAAAATAGATAAACGTTTGCGCATTATGAGATATTAAAGCTACTTCGCGAACTAATTTACCGCCGTCTATACTTTCAATAATCTCAACAAACCCGCCACTTAAAAAGGAAATACTATTATCGCGCGAGCGTTACTCTCGCGACGTGCCTTCGGGTACAGGTGAGATAGAGGGGAGCAAGGTGAAAAAAAGATAGCGAGAGGAGAGGGACAGAATTAAAACTCGTCGGAGGGTTTATCCGTGAGAGGGACGCGGATACGCGCTCCGAGTACCTGTATAGGTGAGAAGCCAAATGAGAAGGGGGAGGAGGTGAGAGGAGTCACGGCTACGAAGAAAGACGGAACTAAACGCGTCGAGGTTTAACCCCGCGAGGCTTGTGTGCACGACCCGTGCGTGTGTGGACGGGGGCAAAAAGGGAAGGCGAGGAAACAGGTAAGAAGAGAGAAATTAAACGTCGTCCGATAAAAGAAGACTAAAACGCGTTCGCGGATATTAGTCTCGAGGAAAGCGCGTCTGAAAACAATACAGCGCGCGTCATCGACTCGAAAGATAAAATATCGCGAGGATTTTTCTGTTTTGTTTTTTCCAGCGAACCTAATTTACAAATCAAACAAACTGCGGAGGGAAGCGTAGCGTTGTTAAAACCGTGATAACAATTCGTATTCTTTTAGTAAATCGTGTGATACTAAATATGACGACATTTTTCAGAGACCCGCTTTCTCATACTTGGTTATGACAATTTTGGAATAATGTTTTTTCGATCAGCTAAAGAAAATATATAAATTTTTGTGATAAAATCCCATGTTTCTGAACGATCTGTTTCTTTTAGATCATACGCTATATTCCTCCAAAACTGTCGGCCACACGTCGAATCTTATTACTAACTTTTTTAGCAATACATCCTCGAGTGTTTTCAGTTATTAAAGGTATATGGTACTTTCTATTACAAGTATGTTCAGTAGTCACAGTATTTTATAATCGCCTTGTAACGAACTACAAACATCCTAATGTATTTCTTCGCGCAATACCGTCCGCAAATGCTCTAAATTCTTCTCTACCCTCCGCAATGTCGATCGCGCATCCTCGAGACGCGCCCTCACCGTTTTTAATGAAATCGCATAATTCCAGGCGCCAATCGCAGCGCTTTTCACCTACCGTGCGAGTACCCCGCGACGCGTAACGCGCTTAGTCACTCGACCGACTTATTTCGTCACGGCGCGCCGTTAACTATTTCCTTTAAATCCTTTGCGAGTCGACGGAATAAATCAGCTAATCGAATATTTATTAGAAACTCCTTACAGCTGGCATTAAGCGAACCCACCTAAATCTTTGCCACCGATAAACACACGCGCCCGAGGAACGCGGTAGGAAAGCAAGAGGTGAGAACGCAAAAGGGAACGAGACAAACTAAACGTTCCAGAAGAACAGCTTCCAATGGAGTGAGAGAGACCTCGGCGTGGGTGTATAGCGGCCTCGTGGGTATTAGTGGATCTACGTAATTGTATACGCAGAGGAGCAACGGGGGAGAGGGAGGGAGAGAGAGAGAGAGTGAGAGAGAGAGAGAAAGGGGGAGGGAGAGAGGAGGAGAAACGACAGGAATCGCGAGTAAGAGCGAGGAGGTGGTAGAGACCACGGGAGCGAGGGGGTAGAGGCGGAGGGGAGAGGGGGTACATCAGAAACCTGATTTTAATTAGTCCACAGTTTAATTACTCGGCAGATAAATCGTGCACGTGCACCGCATAAACTAGCCGCTTTCATTTTTCCCGGACGCGGCCGGCACGGCCGCGCTTAGTTCTACGCCGCGAGAATGCGGGATGGGTCATTGTTGCCGGCTCAGTCGCGGAAAGAGAAATGACCGCGCTTAACCGTCATCGAATCGGACGGATAATGGTCGTAGTGTGCGTTTTGATAAATCGGCCGGTAATCCTCTTACATTCGGACTCCGGCGGCGCATTGAAACGTTTCCTTTAAAATTCCCCCGGGTACGCGGTTTGTCGGTGTCATCGAGCCGAGCGGGTGATGATGATGATTCGGTTATCCGTTTGACTGATGAATCGTTATTTCGTGGGTGAAAGCGTCTTCGAATTTATCGCGTTTCAAGCGATAATCGTTTTTTATTAATTGGGAATAGGGTTGTTTAATATCGTTTCTCTATGGACGTTTTACCCGTGATATTTATGGTCTTCGACGGTGTTACTTTATGCACAGTAAGAGTTTGATTGTGAAAATATAATAATCATGTAGACGCTTGGAATTTACAAACTTTAAAGATTAATCGAACGCGTGATATTATTAAACAATTGTGTGGCCGACGGAAGAAAAAGCATGTTCCAGGTTTTTTGTTAACTTTTTTTTTGTTTCAGACACTCGGGTAAAATGTCCGCAGGAATAATTGAATTGATGCCTAGAAGACGAGCATATGTCACAATTTATACAACTTACACGAGCACGTAAAGAAAATCGAGTGCTCACTCTACAACTAAAAGAGCAGCTGCTTAACATACCTCAAATCAGAAACACGGCGTACTTTTCTTTTAATTGTTACAACGAGCAACAAATTATTTTTACGTGTTCGCGTAACTTTGATCAAATCTGACACACGCCCTTCATCCACACACGCGTCCGATCGCTTTATTTCCAATTTGAGTTTGAACTTTAGTTCTTGTAACTCGTGTAATTTTAAATTTCAAACATAGCACGTTTTGGAACTAATCTGGATCATGCACATCTCGGAATCTCCGGATCTCCAAACTATTTCTAAAGCAAGCAAACACATATGATTCCTTGTGAAATAATTTTCAGTAGAATAGCAATTCTATAATTATTTCGTGATCAGCGAACCGAAATACACTTGATAGAATAAAAAAAAGTTTGGAGATCCGAAGATCCAGAGATGTGCACGATCTAGATTTAAGCCCACATTTTTATCCCGAGTACCGTCGAGATAACACTGACGGTACTCGTCAATATCGTGACCGCGAACGCGCGTAAGGGATAAAAAGTAACGAACAATAACCCGTTCATCAAGAAACAAATCGTTAAATCGAGACGTTCAGAGGCGAAATATTGGTGGAATGATTCGGTGTTTCAGCGAAGGTGTGAATATGGAGTCAACAAATCATTTTGTTCGTTTTGGGAAAATCTGTTGATGCTGCACCGCGGGAATGCGGAATGGGTCATTGTTGCCGGCTCGGCCGCGGAAAGAGAAATGACCGCGTGCTCCTGTCATCGAATCATCCGGTTCACGGTCGAGATACATACATGTTGCGTACGTCGATACGTTTCTCTCACTCCACGCGTATATATATATATATATATATATGTTTTTTCAATAAATAGTTACACGTTCCACATTTTCGCAGCAATAAAACCGTGCCCGCGGTGAAATCAAAACCATAAACTGCGTTAGGCCGTACGAACCAATAATAATTCGCAATTTGGACGCCTTAGGTGGAAATACCAGTTGAATGTGGAACGCTTAACAGAGAATATATAGGGTGTTCGCGAAAGATCTTTACAGTTTCACGATTGATCGTAGAGAATTTATTAAATAACTTGGAATTACGATATAGGCGGGATAACGTAGAGCATAGTTTAGATGCGTGCTCCAATTAAGCGCACATTGAACGTTTACGATTCTCGCGTAGCAGAGAAAAAAGAGCTTGAAAGTATGCCGTACGTTATTCTCCCTACATCATAATCGTAAGTCGCTTGATAAATATCCTAAGCTCGATCGTAGTTATAAACATCTTTCGCGGACACTCTGTACACAGATCCGAACGCGATCTAATTGAAAGCCAAGCAATTTAAATCCGGACGATAAATATAACTTTACGCCTCTTGTTATAAACTTTCGAGAATGTTCGGCATCGTAATCGCGCACTAACGTGCACTCGATGTTATAAAAATTTAACCCAGATTCGCGCGTGCAACGTAATCCATACGAGAGGCATAAAATGCGCGTATCGTCGGTTGTAAATCATCGTAGAGTATTTCTACGGCCGAAGCGACGCGACCGGGCAAAAGTAAGCATTTCGCTAATTACAAATCCCGCCGCGACATTTGCGAGAAAATCGAAACGGTCCGTTGCGCTGCTAGCGAAGAGCCGATACATCGGAGGAGGAAGCCGATAGGCGACTTCTTTCGCGTCGCGAATGAAACCGGCGCGGCGCGTCGGTACCTGTACCGCCGTAAGCACGATCCCGGTAACGGTTTCCCCCATTCTAATTAACATTCCGTGTATTTATTAGACGCGGATCTGCAATTAATCAGGTGGATTCAATTAGCGAATTACCAATTAGCACGCACGCGTTCACACGCTCTCGGACAGCGCCGAGATCCTGTTGGACGATTGCGGAATAATCGTGTATCACGTATGCGGCGTTAAAACGCCTATTCGTTTCGATTCGCCCCGGGGAATCCCGTTTTTCCTTAAACCAGTTTCCCCCTACGGACGACGCTCGCGGGAAAATTCGATAAAATGTGCCGTCGAGAAGTTTGAACGTATGCCGACATTTTATTATTATGTTTTTTTTTTTTATCGAAGTGCCCGATAAAGCTCCGATTATCCGGGGCAAACGAAGACAATTCGATTCTGTAAATCGAGAATTGTATACTCGTTCGATTTTCTTATCGTTGATTTATTATAATTCGTTGTTCGTTATTATAAATCCCTATAGTGAAAAATGAGAATGTTTGAGTCATCGTTGACCGGATAATCGTTGTTCCACTGTACTAGCAAACGAATTTTGCGCGATTATTTCAATGATACTATCGACAGGATTGAATAGAAAGTTACTCTTAATTGCGCTCGATGAAACGAAACGTAAAAAAAATACGAAAGATAGAATATTTTATGTATAACTCACTTCTCTTCGGCGTCTTTCATCCACTTCTCGAGGACCGGCTTAATCTTTTGTGCGCTCTTAGGCGTGATGTCCAGCTTTTCGAATCTAGAGCCAACAAGAAGGCATGATTCCTGTTCTCCAGTTGTTTTTTTTTTTTAACAGGAAATGAAATTCGAGGAGGAAGAAGAGATTTTCCACCAAGGACGTAAAGACATGGAATTAAATGCTGGTGATACTTCGATGCTACGTTGAAAAATGCATACTTCGTGTGGAACGATAGTGAAAATTTTGCATAAATTAAACCTTCGTGGGATTCCAAAGACCCCCGTCGAATAAATTGTAGAGTCAAGCTACACAAGCATAGCGAAACATACCAAAGACGCTATAGAAAAGTATTATACCGATAATTAGTATAAAAAATATCTGAAATTCCTTTTCTTTTCGACAAAGTTTTTATTACGCGATACGTGGAAGATATGTTTATATAAAAAAAAACTAGTTCATCGTTTAGACTCAGAGTGACTTCCGATGGGATCCGAGAGACCCCACAGGGTCGACGGGGGCCTTATAACTTCTAACCGGAGCAGCGAAGGTTTTAAATCGAAAGTTTGCCGGAGAGACAATCGTTCGTCGAACCCCGACGAGTTAAATTCGGTCTTTACGTCTTTGTTCGACTAAAGGAGCACTAAGAAGCATGCATCGACTCAATAACAGGACATTGACAATGCGTGCATGCTTAAAGGTTTTGGTGATGCCGTGTATGATGTTGCCAACGCGCTTCAGTGACTAATATCAACCAATGAGAGCTCAAAGAGATCACCCGAATGAATCTCGTAAAACATTAAGAAACGTTGTGAACGTCGAATTGTACTACCGGACGGACGTCAAAAACCCGTTAACGGATAAACGCGTACTTCGCAGCGGTTGGCGACATCATGCTCGAGTTTGCCAATGCCCTGGCTCAAAAAACTAGCTCGTTAATTGTCACAAGTGCTCCTTTCGCCTCTCTTTCGCGGATAGTCAAAAACGGAGGTTAAAAATTAGTCAGAGTGCTTGCAGCTATACCCAAGTATGCCCGTCAAAATGCGAATCACGCAAGCGTCAGCTACCTGACGCGAGAGACCACGAAGGTAGCGAACTGCGAAGAACGACGAGACATCGGAAGGGGGAGAGGCGAGGAACGATAGAGAGACGTACCGGGTTATCACGATATAATATTTCTCCTTCGGTTACCGTCGAGCGTCATCGAGAATATAGCAATTTCATATATATTTATTTTTTTTTTTATTTATGTTTCTCTCTCAAGTGGTTTGCCCCGTTCGTTGTTTCTTAATCCTGACGTTCAGGGTTATCAATTCCGAGCTACCCGTACGCTCGTTCGCGCGATGGCGACGTAACTTAACGACGAACGAAAGGTGTATTTCGGATTCGCATGCTTGGGTATAACTGCTATTTTTCTTTCTTTTTCTTTTCAGAGGTTTCGTATTTTCTCTTTTTTTTTCTTTTTTCATTTCTTTTAGAGTTTTAGACTTTTAGGTAGATTAAGTAGCATGTGGGGTAAACGTACATAGGTTGCTGCTGAGAGGGAACCTGCGCGGCACCGTAGATCTCGGAAGCCAGGGCACTGGAGAACAATCACCAATGCTTAAATTAGTCGATACGATAAGAATTCTATGAAGGTCGAGAACGTTCTCTTTTCCGCTTGCCACCGGCCTTCGCCCGCGGTGGTTCCAATTTCGTTCGTAGACGATTCTCGCGGGGACATCGTGAATAACGTGATCGACGGGCAAGATCGAGGATAACGGTTTGAAATTCTCGCGGGTCACGTCGAGCGTAAGTGAAATCTCTTTCGACGGCAAGCAAACGTGTTCGATCATCCGGGCGCGATTGATTCGAGTCTAACGAGATATTCGATTCGCAAGGAGTTTCGCGAGGAACCACCGTGGCGTGTATTAGGGTTTACTTTATACACGTCTCTCACGATAGAGCACAATGGAAATTCAGCGACGATGTTCGGAATAGCCACTGGACGAGTGGTACGTGTCAAATCGCGATCAATGTCTCTAACTGACCTGGCTAACTCGTAATAGCTCATTTTGTATGAGACTGAGAAAAAGTACGTCGAGAGGTACCTATTCCCCCCTCGTCTACGAGAAACTTTGGTTAATGCCCCTTAGCCGTAACTTTTTTTTTTTCGCACCGTACATTCTACCGATGAGAACAATACCCGTGGATTCGTCGTTCCCAATATCTATTTTTAGCTGTCTGCTCAAGGGACACCGTTAGCCCTTCTTTTTCTTTTTTCCACGGCATTTCCAGTGACCTGGCACACATGTCGCGTTGTGACCTATCGTTTCAACTACAGTTCTCGTCAGCGACGTCCGTTACATTGGTGAAAGAAAGATAAGGACACGTCGAGACGTGGACTCACCTGCATATGGCACTTTGGCTATAAGACGGCCCCTCCGTTATGCTGAGGGCCTGCCCGACCTGGGTCTGCGTCAGACCCAACGACAGTCTGCTTAGTTTGAAGACTTTAGCGAACTCCCTGATCTCGTCCAAATTGGCGCCGTCCACTATGGTGCTGGTGGTCTCATTAATGGTCGGCTGGTCTGTAATTAAAGTTTTGGGAATTGCCCGATTGAGATTCGTTGGAAGTTGAAAAATGGGGAGCTCGATTAAGTTCGTATATATTTCTCTCTCATCACGGTTTCTTTTCTTTCGACTTTAAGCTTTATTCGGAGTTTTGCGAGAATTGGCTTGGCTCGTTACGTGTTTACCTGTTACGTGCGCAAGATGAACGTTGTGTAGGTGCGAATCTCTTACGTTACGCTGTAGTGGTGTTCGTGGAGAAATTTTGTTATACTCGAACGAGTCTTTTTCTCGTGTACGTAATTGTTGAGTATTCGCGAATAAATGACGTTTCGTGCAAAAGTGTGAATTCAGCTTCACGTTCGAAGTTGAGAATCTTCCGCGTCAAGCTTTCTGCGAAATCGTCGTGCAATTATATTCGAATTTGCCAGATGCTCGGTAATGTAAAAAAACAAAGTGTTTGAAGAATTATTCGGTTTGCGGTAATATTCAAAAAATTAAATATACTATTTCACGATAAATAATTTAGACGAGTAACAGCGGCACGCGCAGAATACCTATCGAATAAGGTCAGGAGTTTTCGAAAGAATAAAAAATGCCATAATACTAAAATGATAATGTTGTACGAAGATTAAAGAAAACACGCGGAACGTGTTTTATCCAGGACAAATTGATATAACGATAAAATAATTCCGTCTAATCTCTAAACCTTGCTTCGGAATTTTTCGCGAGAGTCTTACTTACTCACCTATACGTAATTAGTACACTCTGACTTTAATTAAAACAAAAATAAAATGTTTTATCTCGATGTTAACTTTAAACATATTTTGTGAAACGTGATTATATATCACACGTATAAAATAAAATAATTCACTTTGCATAAAGATCCGTAGTATAGTAATTAGCATACAGGCGTAACCGATACTTTCACGAAAAACCGTGAACGCTGCTCTCGCGCCGGACTCGAAGGCGCGGGTAAGCAGCTTATCGTCAGATCATCGATACAAAAAATCTCTCTTCCCTCGAACCAGAGTTCGCTCTCGGACCTACGTTAACTAAGCGTTTTTTCTCCATTTCCCTTAGAACCCTACGCTCCCTCAAATCCTTGAAACGCTCTGTCTTTTTCCCTAACGCCATGCATTTTCGAGTGATTCGAATGACTCGTTTCCAGGGGGGGGAGGGGGTTCGGACGGCGGGCATCGCACAAGTTTCAATCGATTCGTCGGAATGTCCCGAAGCTCTGGCGAGAAGCTGCCTAATGACATCAGGCGGCTTCGTTAAAGCAGCTTGAGCTACACCGATTTCTCTCGTAAATCTGTCACCCCGAATGTATACGCACGCAATAGAGGTGCCCACATGCCCCGCAATCTCGACCAGTTCCCCGGGTTTTCTGCTGCCGAGCAATAAACTGCAAATCCTTCTTCCGCGACGCGCTGTTTCTGCGATCATTAATTTCCGATCGAAGCCGTAGCGCGGCGGAAAAAAAAAACGCGACGCACCTCGGCTTTCTCGAATGTCGCTCGTAAAGCGATTCAATTCGAGGGATGTACGATTTTCGTTTTTCTTCTTTTTCTTTTTCTTTTTTTTTTGTCGATCGCGAAACGCAGGCGTTAACTATCGACCGATCGAGCATATTCTATTCGGTGGAACGTTTGATTTTTCTTTCCGCAATCGATAAGCGTCGTCGACTTCTCATCAGAGGAAACGCGATTTGTTGGACATTTTTGAATCTGGATTCAAGGATCTATCGAGGATGGGTTAACGCGCGAGGGAGATTTATCAAGTAACGTGCCAACTGGCACCGGCAATTGAGAATCGTTAGGCTCGATGAGTGGAATGATTATTTCCATCGTGCGGGAATGACAAAGTGCCAGTCTAAGCAATGATCGGGAATTATTAAAATTATTGTCTGGAGGCTCGAGGTTACGTGCACCGTCGGAATCTTTATGGCTTCCTAGAACGGCAGTAAGGAACGATCTAATACACCGTAATGAGCCGCTCATTGTACGATATCCTATAAGGATTATTAAGCTCCGTTGCATTTTGCCAACGGAGACGCGAATATTATTATTTATCGACGACGCAGCCATTCGTCGAACGTCGAATCGTCGGCAGGGAGGAAACGCGAGGGCACGAACAATTGCCACGGGCGTCGAAGGATTGCTCAATTTGTAATATCGTCTAAAAATAACGTCGTCATTAGGAAAACACGATCGTCCGAGAGCAGCGCGGATTTCTGTGCCACCCGAATGAACAATCACGATTGTAATGATCTCTATAAACGGAGTCCGATGGAAATATTTAATTCGATGAATTTATACTTCGGTCTGTTTCGTATGATGGTGATATCAAAATGTACGCGTTATCATTGTTGAGAAGGAAGGTCCGAAGCAAGGTGGGTTTAGATAATCTGGCTTCTGATTTGAAAGAATTAAATGATAAGTACTTAAAAAGCTATCGATATTGAGATACAAAAATATGCAATGACGAATGCTATTTAAGCTCAGGAACTTATAGTTAATAAAACTTGCGCGTGTCGGTTATATGTGTTACGGGTAATGTAAATAATTGGGCATTATTTATAATGCCCGAGCAATTTAAAAAGTGCTCAGAAGGATATCCAAGCCATCGTGTTGTTTACGTTTTATCCTAATCTCAACTATGGATTCACAAACTATGGACTGTATAAAATGTCCGGGCCGTTTGTGAAATATCTGCCCATTATATATATTCCCCAAAAAATTGGGGATTCCATACAGTGCTCGGGAATTATAAATAATGCCCAATTATTTATATGCATTGCATAAAACTGTAGCCCATATTTGGACCTTCCGACCTAATATCATCTAATCAGACAGAATTAATTTCAATTAACTAAGGGACGATCAAAGTCCGTCAAACTTTCAACAGAAAAAGCAGAAGATTCTTACTAGGCGAGTCGTTCAGCAGATCGTCATCTTCCTCTTTGGGACTGTGAAGGCTGCTCGGCGATGGTTTGACACCGGCGCCACCTGGCCCATGGGTCGTCGTGATGGTGATCTCCCCGTTGCTTGCTGCCAATCTGTTCAGTGCCGAAGCAGCCGATACTACAGACTCGTTCAGAGGCGAGGATTGCTCGGGCCTCTCTCTGTGATGCTTTTCCGTCGGCTGTGGAGAGACACAAGGGGGTAGTAGTAACGGATTAGTAGCTCACCCAGGAACGACAATGCTTCTCTCTTCCACGCCAATTATGCAGTTAATAATGAGACCGAGACTCCTCGGGCTCGGGACACTTTAGAGCCTAATTAGCGGAAGAAACGCCGCTGGTACGGAATACTTTCTTAACGAGATTCCTCGCTATCGGGAAATTATTCCGGTTGTATCGCCGATCTTACGACGGCCGAGGCCTCCCACTTGTAAGACTGGATAGCGATTCGGCCGTGTATCGTTGCGCCGAGTTGAGAGCCGTTTGTATTGTTAGCGAATACGGGGCAAGAGGTGTACCATAGCTATTCTCATTGTCAGAGGGGATCGATGAGAAGGGACGTTAGTTGCCGACGGGAATTAGATGAAACAAGATTTCGGTACGTACCGCGGAATACTTGTTCGCGAAAAAGTGTTCCGTGATCTCGAGAAGCTTATTCGCATCGCGGACTTATGATCGAGGCACGAGACGAGCGAATTGTTTCGTCGATTTGCCCGTCCCTCGACACCGACGAGATCAATACCGTGAGCCATGTGTCTTTAGTCGGGAAAATAACTCGGGTCACGTCTCGATCAGCATTACCTAAATCGTTCGATCTAAATTAAACTGCCCGGCATTGACTAAATTACGCGGGGTTAATTCAATTTACTTTCGCTACTCAAGGATCCGTCCGATCGCCTTCGAAGCCTCCGCTGAACTTTCTAATCGAACCCATCGATAGCCTAGCATTTTCGACGGCAGTTTCTTTCGATAATATGTCTCACTCGTGCGACAATTAACTCCCGAGGATGGGGTAAACTGGTTGCGTTTAGCGAATCAAAGGGGTGCACGTACCGTGTAGGGATGCATACGAGATGTGTGCCGATGGCTGTGCTGTTGCGGCGACGTCGTCAGAAGTGGTTGCTGAGAAGCCTGGACAGCCTGTACGGCCTGGGCGACGTGCGCCTGTGCTGCTTGAAGTAGTTGAGGCTGCATCGCGTTCAGAAGTTGCTGGCTAGCGGAGCTGCTCAGAAGGTGGGGCAAGGCAGCAGGATTCAATCCTAATCCCGACGCTAAGCTGGGACTTGTCGGAACTGCAACGGCGGGAGATGAAACGAGAATCGTTTTGATGAGAAACGGATTAATCGTGCGAAAGAGTTGGATTCGCTTTTAAACACATTGCTTCGCGAATTAAGTTCTAGAACTTTACATGTTTTTATCTAGCCTAGGTCGAATGATACCGAAAGACTGGAAACCCTATTCTATCATGCCCAAAGAACTGGGACTTGGATTCGCATTGCAATAACGATTCTTCTGATAATGGAAAGATCGATAAAATGAAATAATCTAGGTTTGCGCGTAGAATGTCATAGCAGTCATCGAATTAAAATGATTCTATCGATGAGAGGTCAAAAGATATCGAAAGACATACCGTTGCTGGTCGGCGTGTTCAGCATGTTCTGCGGCTGAGCAATCGACTGAAGATTCGCCAGTGTCGTGGATACCACTTGCCCGTTGCTGAGCGCCAAGTTCACCATCTGATTGTTCGTGACGTGGCTCACCGGTATGGTCAGTATGGTCTGCGTGGCGAATCCTGCACAGCGAAGCGTATCGTAGGAAATTTTAATCACGGAGGATCGTCGATGCCGGGCGTAGTGCAACGTTGATAGCAATAGAGGGCCAGTTGATAATTCTATCTCTTTGGTTCCTCGTACAAACTCATCTCGAATCAATAGATACTTCATTTCCATTATGAACGTAGCCCACGCGTCGTTGATCCAGGATGGGTAGTAAAGTTATCAGAGTCTCATAGAAGGATTATTAGGCAACCCATAGGGCAGGTAACCTCGCAGGCTAGCGTAGTTGGCAAACTATTATCGTCATCTTAATAGTGGGTACAGGTACTGGCACTGGACTGGGCTGCGAGAAGGACGCCTAATCATACTTAGAATAGTTTCGGGATTACCTCCAGCTCCGCTAATCTGATTACCCTGTACACGCGCTTAATATGATTACTGATCATGAGTACGTACCCGTGTTGGTACCTATAGCTAAGCTAAGCAAATCCCGTATTCCGAACAGCCATAAAAGTTTCGCGTTCTGAGGTAAGGTCAACTGACAATCCGATTAACGTCTAGTTCAAGCGATATTTGGCGGTAATAATCCGCGAACATCTTTTCCATTTTATCCTTAGCAATATTGCATAATGTTATTTGCGTATCGCCCGTGCCGTTACGTTTTAAAGCTTTTCGCTATTGCGCTTTCGGAAGAGAAGCGTGCATCGCATGGAAGTTCTACCTCGACTGAACGTAGATAGGATCGTTCGTACGTATTTTCGTAGAATATCAATCGTCTTTTAGATACCAATTCACAGATCGTAGTAATTAAATTATAATAGATTATCGGGGGTAGATTTGAAGCTCGGCTAATCGGAAGTGATTTTAAACCTACCCAAATTTAACGCTGACGGTATTCTTTTATAATTTAATCTTTCGAAAAAATTGGAATCATATTTATGAGCGAATCGTCGAAAGATTTGGAAAAATGCTATTTTTGTCGCCAACGCGCGGTAATTTTATGTCCCACCTAATGTGCTTAAGCACGAAATTATTCACGTTCGCTGGCGTACAATAGTTTTCTCTATTTCGACGAAGTCTATGAATCGACGAAAAACTTACTCCGTACAAATAATACGAATCATCGAATCTTCCGGCAATTGTTATCACCCCGAAAAAAACCTAGTTCGAAGCGACGCCCCCGAGAATATCCAAAATCGCGTGCCCCGATAACACCGACGCCCCCGACTCTTTCTCGACGCTCAACGTCTATCAGGAATCAATCGAGCGTTAGTCAGTTACCATCGGCTGAGCCGAAAAGCAGTGCAAACATTATTTGCCACCACGTAACTCGTCATCCCACCACGACTGGTCCATATCCGCGAACTTCAATCCACTTAGGCGGACTCCCAAAGTTCTGCTTCTCCCTCCTTTCTCTCCCCCACCGTTCCCTCCGTGTCTCTCTATATATCCCTCCTCACTCCTTCTCACCTTCTCCCTCTCTCCCTCCCTGTCCCTCTCTCTCTCTCTCTCTCTCTCAATTGCCAGAATAGGAACCCAACTTGGTAGAAACGAAGTTAGCGCGAACCGCAATCGATATAATAGCGGCCGAATCCGCGGAGCTGTGATGTCCAGCCGGAGAGTACTAGGGTTAGAGTACGGGGGCGGTTTCGAGGAGGCAAGGGGTGGGGTTATTCGTGGGTCTGGAAAGGGGGGTAGTGAGACGTTAATTATACATTGAAATTAGTTGCAGAGTTTGCCCTCTGCCTCGCCGGGGTAGTCTAGGACCACTAAGTATGGACGACGGGGCGAGCCTTAGTCCGAGCTGGTCAGAGATAGTCGATATTATATTATATATATCGGCGCATCTTGATTGCACAACATTATGCGCCGGCACATCCTGCACATTCCGCGATGAAGATCACTCGAACTGATTTATGCCCAGAGATATCGGAAGTACCATACTTCCCGGAGGATTATTGTTTAAGATTTCTTAGTTGGACCAATTGATATCGCCTAATGCTCGAAACCCTTCCCTCCCTCCCACGCTATCGTTCAATCAAATCGAGTAACGATGATCGCAAAATAGTTTCGTGGCGTTATCGTAATCTCTGAAAGGCGCTGCGTTGCTACCAGCGAGCGTTGAATCGTTCGAATGCTGATAAGGCGCCGAAACGCATGCGTCGGAGGACTCACCCTGCGATGTTGGAATAAGAAGCTGAGCCCCTTGAATGCCTTGAACCAATTGACCGGATGCTAAGAGGAATTGAGGCATCGCGACCGCTTGCGGCTGAGATAATAGCTGAGGTAATGTAGCCATTGGCGCCGAACTCGGTGGCAAGAGATGAGGTCCGGCCGTCGTACTTGAGGCTGTTGGTGCTGTGCCACCTGGGAGCAACAATATAAAAGGTTGTATTAAAACTCAAAGTGGTCATCGTTACCCCTCTGCCAGTATAGAGGTTTCAAATTGAGAAAAGACATGAACTGCTCGAATGATTTAACTATCGCGCTGCTAAATATTTGACACGCAAATTACTAGATGAACCTCTGATGACAATCATTGAAAATCGAAGTAAGAGAATTATTTTTTTAAAGGATCTATCACGTCTATTTATACAGCAAAGAATAATGGATTCACGAATAGATTATAATGATTTAAACTACCATATCGTACACTATGATATGCTCAGAAATGTTAGAAGCCGACGGATAGCATTAATTTCAACTTTATTTGATTGCTCGTCGACGACATCTGTTTCAACTCGAATTAATAATCGGAAATCGTACCGGAAGAGCTGACGGTGAGATTCAAGGGCGTGTTGATGAGCTGATTGTTAGTCAGGCCTGCTGTCATTCCCTGGAGACCGGCAGCTAGCGACGCGACTTGCGGAAGATTTTGCAGATTTGCGAGATTCTGAAGATTTTGAAGGGTCACCATCCCTGCCACTGAGGATAGAAACACGATATTCATTCCGTAATCTAGCGTACTGGTTTAACGATATCATATCGAATATCGCGAATATTACAATTAACCCTTTGCGGCCCAACGTCGCGTGTGACGCGCAACGTCGCTATTCTGTCGTAAAAGTCCTGACGAAAATCACGTTCGAGACAAGAAACTGTGATTATTTCAAAATGTATGTCGAGAAGGTAGGTAATGACGAACCGCTATCGCGTATTCGTTAAATACTGTAACAATTACCGTAATATACAGTGACAATTAGCAGTCGTCGCTTGTTTTTATACGTACGGCTGTACACAGACGCGTAGACTGTGAATTAAATTGAACGGGGTGGTGGGTTACGTACAAATGAAATTAGACCGCGAAGGGTTAATTATTTAATGCTCGTTTCGTTCAAATTAATAGATCTGAATGGCAATTAGTATCGTACTTGAGCGATTGTAGCTCGAATCACGCGACACGTCACCGATGCTATCGAAAAGACGAAATGTTTCGCTGGATAGACGATCATTATTGAAAATAATTAGGCACTCTCGCATTTGTTTTTATCAATGGAATCTTGAACCTGATTTGAAAACCTGCGAGCCAGGCTCCTTAAACTTATAATCGCAATTCAATCGTCTACATTCCAGTTGCGAATGCAGAACTACACCAGTTAGTGTCACGATAATAATATTATTATTGTTAACAAGTTTATATCGGGCGTTTAAAAGCATCTCACTCACTCGTGCCATTCAGGTGAGCTTGCGCCACTGCTGCTCGCTTAGCTTGGTGAAGATTTTCGGGCGACGGACTGCGCCGCCTCTTCCGCGAATTCTTTATGTCGTCCATCATCGCTTGATGCAGATTTTCAGGCGACGAACTGCGTCGTCTCTTCAGCTGATTCTTCATGTCCTCCATCATCATCTGATGCTCGTGGAGAGCATCGGTGGTTGCTGGTTCCGGGCTACCGACGCTACTCCTATCGCTGCCCTGTAACAGAAACGTAAGCGCCTGTTAGAACAGTCGTGGCACGATTAAACGTAACGCAGAAATTACGTTTCTTAAATATTTATAAGAATCGGTAGGTCGAAAAGTCTAAAATATGAACCTTGCTGATATTATGGCTATAGTGACATCTCTCTGTATTTTAAATGTATTTAAATGTATTTTAAATGTATTTAAATATATTTTAAAATGTTTCTCAATTATTTGCGACAAACACAACTAATACCCCATTTTTTAAATTTTCCCTTTATCGTTATCGGTGTCCGAAGATATATATCTTCCTTTTTACAAGACACTCTACTTTGCTCTGTCGCAATTTTATCAGTATTCGAAATAGAATCAAAATCCGCGAAAGGTAACTTGGTGGCCGCGACGATCGACACCTGAACAAAAAATGCGAAAATACCGCGGCGAGATGGAAATGAGACGGCGGAAAATAGCGTTTAATCGTTTTAAGCGAAAACTCGGTTGGCCGCGTTAAATTCAATTCGGCGCACCTAGCTTGGTTTGCGATTATCATAATTTTTAGTAGCGCGTTATAACCGGGAAATAACGTTGGAAAGTGATACAATATCGCCCCGGATTGGCGTTAAAAGGAACGGTTTGGAAAACAGCGATCGCGGAGCACCGGGCCGCTAGTACCGGTATTTGCGTTTGATACCGCGAGTAATTACTTCGCGAAGGTCAGGTATCCCTTAACGAAAGACTCGGCTCTCTACCTATTTACAGACTTCGCGAATGCAACCGTCGGACCAGACCCACTCAAAGGGGCTTCGGTAAACACGGCAACTTTAAATGCCACTCGACAGAACTTTGAAACACATCCGACTTTTTCTGTTACCATTTCGCGCAGGCGTACAGAAATATTACTCGAAATCATCGAGCACTCGTGTTACTTTGCGTACGAGTCGTACCTCCGTGCGTGAAACGATCGATTTGTTATAATTTTTAGCATCGACATCTCGGATTACGTTCGAATCTTTTTGTTTTAATGTATCATACTACGAAAAATCTCATAATTGACTTGAAATAAGTCAAAACCGCGTCGGAAGTTAAACCTTCGAGTTTTAATTCAATTTTTGCGTTCCCGGTTAAGAATTTCTTTTTGCCACACCTTTGATCGTTTGAGAAGAAACCAAAAATTGTTACTTTGCTCGTTAAATTCTCCGAAAAAGCGCACGTCTGATTAAAAATCTGTCTCAAAAGCACGAAGATCGAGTAAAAATCATGAACGGTTGATTCTTCAATGATTCGAGTGACAACGCGACACCGCCGAGCCGTTCGATTTTAACCGAAACCATTTGAGCGTAAAATTCGTCTACGAGTCGAGGCACGTATATGTATGAATCGAATATAAAAATAAAGGAGCACGAGTCACCTTTTTTTTTTTTTTCTACCCACCACCCCCGAAATCAATCGAATGCGCACGCAAAGAGTTTTTAGTACAGGTTCGCAATCATTCTCGCCAAAATGCTCAATTATACGCGCGTGGTTCGTTAACGTACCGCGCTTTTTATTGCGGCGGCACGTTTAACGCTGAAAATTGATTAATAATCATTCACGGTCCAACTGCCCCACGTTAAAATGCTTCACTTCGAAATAATGGTAGACACCGGAAAAAAAGGAACAATGAAACGCGACGAATCATCGGCGAGGGGGGGGAGGGGGGATAGAAAAATCAGTAGTAGAGACCGTTGTCATTGCAGCGAACGCTTGTCTCTTCGTGGCTAATGACCCCCCTGCCCCACCTCTCGCACCTTCCATCGCGGTATTGCGATCAAACGCGTAATAACATTCGTCGTGTGTATCGTTCATTGTATTAGAGATTCTTTTACAAAATGATGCTCGTTAACAAATTCCGTATTTCGCGATATCGTCGCGGGAATATCATTTTAAATGCGACGAAACGCATACGACTGCGAAAAATTACTGCTTTGTACGTTTTCTATTGTCACCTTTGAACAATACCGTATAATCATAGATACTGCGGATTTATTAAATATTACGGATTAACGTAATAAATTCGGGAAAATGCGGCGAGTACGGCGATGGTATATTTTTTGATAAAAGGACGATTCTAAAAGAGGCCGAATGGAGTAACGAAATGTCAGTCTCTTATTACGTTTTGCCTCGAAAACATTCGAGAATGAAACGGAAAATTAGTTATTCGTTGATTCGTTTATCAATTGGAAAACCCTCCTAAATAGAATAAAGGGAACGCGTAAGGGACGACGCGGAAAAATAAAACCATCGTCCTTTGACGTTACCGTAATATTAAATTATCGAAACTATTTAAATAAAACGCGTACACCTCTCACCACCATTCTCTCCCGCCGTCCGCGGAAACGACGGTACCGTCAGTTTAAATGATATGCAAAAACCAAGAGATAATAACGGAGGAAAGAGAATCGTCTGGGATCGTCGGGACACCGCGATACCAACATAAAGGTTAATTGTTCCACCGCAAGATTACGTATGACCCGTTGCGCAATTACGTAACAACGATTCCGTTCCACCGGCGTCACCTTCGATTATAATAAGAAATACGTGAACTAATGAGAACGGTCACGAAATGAAAAACGAAATATGTACATATCTATATATATATATATATATATATATATATACACATATACACATATATATATTAATCATTCGTTCCCCATCTCCGCACTTTCGTGCCGCGCGATATATAATTCATGCATATTTACGGGATGCCGGAGGAATAATTAACGAACGCCAGCGCATTAAGGCGCGACGCGTATATACGTACGTACACATACAGTCGGGTTCTTAGAAGACAATCTAAATTATAATAAATCGATGGAGTACGTACGGCTTGCGATGCTTTACCACCACAAGTGTGTATGTATCGATGGCGCTGGTGTACGGAGTAATGTTACCGGCGCGGCCTCTTTGCATAATGGCATGGAAATATGCCGGAACGTGTATCGCCATAGTTGGATACAGATTAAGCGTTTTAGAGCTTCGACACCCGGGTAATTCGGGAAAAAGAGTCCCCCAGGTGACTCGACCCATGAATAAATCCGCGGGGAAGCTTCTCGGGTAACCGACGGTGCACGCGCAACTTAAATGCTCGGACCTCGTTTTCCCTCTCGAGATTCGTAGGATGTTCGATAATCGAGAACGCTTACCGAGCGGTTTTCGTCTGTTTTAAGTATTAATGATTCCTTTTTTTTTTTTTGGAATCCTTCGACGTGAGATTTTCAGAGAGAAAAGAATTAACGATAGGAGTGTTTAAACATTGGTTAAACATTGATCGTCGTTTGGTTTAGGAATAATTGTCAAGTAAAGCAATTCTTATTTATTTACGGAAAGATTATTAATTTGAATATTTCGGAAACACGCTGAGATTAGGGACGTAAATATTGAATTGCAGTAAATTAAATGTGCGGAGGAATTTTAGTTATCGCTGGTCCATCGGGAGATATTACAACCCTGAAACTTTACCTTCTCAAAAAAAAATAGAACGTGGGGTCGAGAGGCACAAACGGGAATCCCAGAAACGCGAAAGTTATCGAATGATTCCAACGCGTACTCCCATTTTGATATATAAAAAAAGGGATATCCCCCTCCCGGGGCCTGTAATTTCGACTTTTCGTCAAAGTCGTGCAATGGACCGGGCGCCAGCGCCGTTGGTCGGGGCATTTCATTGCATAAAAAATAGATAAAGCCCGGTCGATAGGTAACGAACGAAAATAGGAGGCGCGGGAGCCACGGCGGTAGTTCAATTTTTTTTTTTCCACGCAAATTCGTAAACGGCTATACCGACGGTATGGCCACCCCATATTAAATGGACGAGGCGAGGGGGATTAGTTGAATGCACAGGCCCGGCCATTTTGCTTGTAAAAGTGCGCCCGATATATAGCAAAGCCGTAGAAACGTATGTTTACGGGCTTTCGGAATTTCGTATAAATTAATCAGTCCTGCCCGACAACCCCTGCGCACAAATACCGCGTTTCGTCCTCCGCGAACGGCAATTCGCCGTTGTTTCTTTTCTTCCAGGGTGAGGGGTGGGGGGGAGGGAGAGTGAAATCATCGAAGATCTTGGAACAAATGTAGATCATAGACATCCCCGAATCTCCGGATCTCCAAATTATTTCTAAAGCAAGCAAACACCTTGTGAAATAATTTTCAGAAGAATAGAAATTGTATAATTATTTCGTGATCAGCGACCCGAAATACACTTGTTAGAGTAAAAAAAGTTTTAGAGATCTGAGGATCCAGAGATGTCCATGATCTGGATTTAAGTCACATAAAATATTGCATTTCGCATAAGAAAATATTTCTTGGAAAAAGTTTCGAGATCCGAAGATCCAGAGATGTGCATGATCTAGATTAAAACCAAGATCTCAATGACCCCGATTCGAGGGGATCAAATTTTCTCATCCACTTTGCACCCGACGATTTTCGAACTAAACCGCGTAACGGCAAACGAGTTCCATCCAAAAGTATCGCGCGAAACCCGCTCCGCGGAACACGAAAGGTTATTTATTTCATTACATCGATCCTCGCGTCCCTACGCGAAGCGCGTTGTTAATCGAACCGGGTATACGTCGCGAGAAAACTCGAGATCCGCCGACTCGTTTATCGCGATCGAAGCGAACAGAAATTTCCGGGTGTTATATCGCGAGACTCCAATAAACCCCGAAGGTAAAACATTCCTCCCCGCCACTTGCCCTCCCCCCGTCGAAGCATAAATTCCTCGGGTGCGGAGAGAGGAACAGAGAACAAAAAAAAAAAAGGAAAAGAAAGAAAGAGGCCGTTCTCTCCGATACAAAGAAACTAATCCACAACTTTTCGCGCCTTCCCGCGCACACCCTTTACACCCGGAAACCGGGTCGATTTACACGATATTCCTACCCACCCCGTCGAAAGCAATCGGAATCACGGCTCTACCGCCCCGACAATGGCGGCAACAAAATAATAACGCTTTAAATTTCGCGGGGAAGGATCGTTTGTTCGTGCAGTAAAAAATCGTTAGCCCGTGCTCGCCTGCCCTCACGGGCCATCTCGCTAATGCGAAAAACCATGCTGCAGCGTTCTCTGGTCGAGAGACCGGATCGGACCGTTGAGGGGGGCGAGGTGAGGGGGAGGGGAGGGAGAGGGAGGGGGGCGGTGTACTAGGACGAAAAAAAAGGGGTGGCGCGGATAAAAAAAAACGAGAGAGCGGGAGAGAGAGAGAGAGAGATCACGGCAGAAAAAGGGCGGCGATGCGAGCTGGTTTGCGGGGGGTGGGAGGAGGGAGAGGGTGGATGTGGGTGGGCAGAGGTCGGGGTATACACGGTCGTTGGAAATGCAACAATAAACATTACTTATCGGCACGGGGGCCTTTAACAATGCGGATACGACGAGAAGCGGCTAGCGGGCAAAAGCGCAAGTTTTTTGCAATAAAGTCATTTCGAACCGTTTGAGTTATGGGTAATTCCTGCGGAACGTGCGCGCGTTCGCGCGGCCAGAGCAACGCGGGTCCCGGGGTCCATTGATTAGTATTAATGACTTAGCTGCACTCATTTCGCCCGAATAAAAGTAATTGGATTTGGCTTCGACCCCGCGGACCGCGCCAGCGGTGCTGCCTGGCGTCGGTGGCGTCGGCGGCGGCGGCGGCGGCGGTGGCGGTGGCGGCGACCGGCAGCGTCGGCGCAACGAAAACCGTGGCGAGCGTGTAAAAATACATTAATATCTGTTTGGCTTAATAAACGATAGCCGCGCTGACTTCAGACTAATGGCCGTATTCCGGAATCGGTAATACGCATTTTTATGTTTCTTTCTATATCGCGCCGGTACGCCCGAGCGGTTTCCACCTAACTTCACCCTCGCTCCCCGTATTCGCCCCTCTCCTCCTCCCTCCCAACCCCCCTATGAATCGATTTTTTTTTCTTTCACGGGGGATTCTGCTATATTTTGTTTTTTTCGCGGATATTTTTCTTCTTTTTTTTTTGTCTCGTAGTATTATGATAACGTTGGCCTCGCGTTTATCGCGAATATAACGAGAATGCAAAATGTATCGGGCGAGATGAGGATATTTTTCGAATCTTTGTATTATTTGTTCGAATCGCTTCAAATTTCTTTGTCTGAATAAATTTTTCAAATCACAGCCGTTGCCGCTGACAAGAATGATTCGTGGGGAAACGCGACGTCGTCGTCGTCGTCGGCGCAACGAGCGTGGATCTCCGAAGCAAACGGACAGACGTTCGACGGCGCGCGCGCGCGCGCGCATGGTTGAAAACAAAAGTATCCAGCAGAAATGGCATTTAACCGTGTCCCTATCGCGATGTAACAGACCGACCAAGGCACTTTTAACACACCGGGTACCCTATCACGAGTACTCCATTGATCGGGATTAAGGATTATCCCGTAGCCATCCAGAGAGCAGAGCGGTGCGAGGAAACGATGAATTTCCTCGACGACCAGGGGTATCCTAACGGGGACGTGCTCCACGGGGGTTGCAATTATCACGTGGTCATTGCGAACCGTTGTTATCGGGAGTAGGGAGTAGGGCGGACAAGGACGGAGAGACACGGGGGGGAGGGGCGGGGAGGGATGAAGGGAGATAGATGAGACGGAGGTAGGGCAGCGGGAGAGCGAGGGGGAGGGGGGTGGTGGTTGGGAGAAGGGGTAGAGAGGGACAAGCGAGAGAGTCGACCGACCCTTCGGCACAGGCCGCTTTGTCTGTAAGTGTAATTAGTCCAGGGTGGGGTTTCTGGAGGGAGAGACAGACAGATAGAGAGAGAGAGAGAGGGAGAGAGGGGGGAGCGAGCGTCGAGCTAGAAGAGAAGAGAGAGAGAGAGAGACGAAGGAGGAAAAGGGTGGTTCATCCTGGCCCTCCCTTGCCGCGCCAACGTGCCCCACCACCGCCTTATTTATATGTAAATGAGCTTCATTTCGCGATATTAATGTTCCACCCGAGTCGGCCTGCCCTGGCGCGAAAGGGTGCACGAGGATACGCGGAAAAGGGTTCGTCCTGGTCCGTATATGTTTACGACCGCTCTGTTCGCCCGGCGCGTCGCGCGATTTGCTCCGTTGGAAATTACGTCGCCGATGGCAGCGCGAGTACTGGATTTTAGGGTAACGCGATGGGCACGGTGGGGAAGGTGGGGGGGGGAATTTCAATTTAATCGAAAGTATCGAGTTTCGACGTAGATGAGATAAAGCGAGTGCGAGCACGGTTCTGGGATTACGAGAAACATTCTTTCGCTTACTTCACTATTTTCTAATCTTCGATACTCACGTGGGTACTCTCGTTCCACCGCGATCCCGGCGTAGTACACGATTTCTCACGTTCGCGGAATGAGAAATTTCAAACGAAACGGCAAGAAATTTCTGGCGTTTCCTTGACACACAGCCCAGCACGGATAATGACCGATTCATCGTAACGACTACGGCGTGGCAGCCGGGTAGACAGACCCCCATCAAGGCCCCCACTGGGGTAAATTAACAACAGACAAGGCACTTGAAACATTACCGAGGCTTCCTAGCGAAGCAAGTCGAGGGGTGGGCCGCTGTTACCTTACTCAACATAAATTAGGGCCGATAGAAAGGGTAGATTGCAGAATGTTGAGTGTATAACGACCGGCGCTCTGTCGGTAGCTTGTGTCTCGAGCATCCGCGGGTCGCGTCTTACTCTTGCGGCACACGCGAACACGAAAAATCTCTCCCCTTACTGCACGCCACGGCATTCTAATGCAGTTTGGGCGGCGCGTCGTGTATTCGGCTACTCATTGCTCGCCCCGAAATCATCTGCCCTCGACCGTTTACTTTTATGTGTCAATTCCCCACGGGGCTTTGATCGCGAGGTCGTGTCGAGCGTTGGAAATATTACAATTTTTCGTCAATGTTCTGTTTGATTTTTATTTACGGATGGATCTTTGTACATATCGGTTTTTGTCAGAATTTCTAATACTTCAGTTTGCAGAGACTTTCCACTAAAGTTAGAATTAGTTGAATTATTTTTTAAAAGATCGGATAAGTTTTTCCTTCGGACGGCTGAATCTTTGTTCTCGTCTCGGTTTAATTTTTGAATATGTCACTTCGCAGTTCTTGAATTTAACCTGCCAATTTCGAAAACTTTTATTCTAACGTCATGTCTCGAATCGCATATATCGAATTTTGTTATTTAAACATTTGTAAACTGCACGTACGGGACTGTCGTATGTCCAGATTCTACACAAATTTCAAAAATTCGTATCTCTATCGCATCAGCGTTACCGAAAGGGAATCGAGGCGAAAATTCCCATAATTTCTAATTATCGTGCGTGAAGACCGTCAAGTTGAGCGACGGTACGAGAACTTTACGCGGCAAACAACGAAGAAGCATCGTTACCAGCGAACGATGATTCCGTTAGGTATAACGTTTTCCGGAGTCCCTTTCGAAAAGCTTAATTACGGCGAGTCAGCGAAATAATTCGAAATAGGAGTAAACGTTTGTGCCGGCGGTATTTGCATTTAATGGATATTAAAATGAATGACCATCGCTCATTACGAATGCCGCGGGGCGACCGCGGTAAAATCGTGGGTAATGAAGTCGCGAGGGCGAATCTTACTTGTAAATGGATCCTTCATTATATCCAGATATCGTTTTCTCAGAAATGCGTTCTAACGACTATTCGGACGGGGGACCGTTAAAGAATTTATGAGAATCCTTTCGCGATAATGTACGGGCTCACCCGTCCGCTTCGTAATTACATCCTCCAACTTTGTTTCGTACCAGTATTCGGATAGTGTTATTACGGAAATCGAAACGAGGTCATTCCAGGTTTACCATGCCAACAATTTCTATTACCAATCAGCGCCAGCCAACGTTCAGGGAAACTAACGTCGAATTCTATTAACGAAGCGTCAGTGAATTTTCTAATTCCCACTACTTAGAACGGTATTAAAGAAATGATGTCAAAGTTTACTACCACTGTCGCCGTGGCACGCGCTAATAAACCATCGACGACAGAACTCGGCGAACTTTAATCGCCTTCCCCGACATCCCCTCGACGAGAACGATATCCGCAAACATTTCGGAATATTCTTCGCCGGTGGACGTCTTAATGCGCGCGAGTCGTAAACAGTCCGGACGTGACGTAAATCTATTCGGTACCGTCGTTGTTTAGCTTGGTCTTTGCTCTAAGAGGGGGCGGTCGGTTTGAAGGAGAAATAGCGGGGCGAGGGGGAGGGGGAGCGCGAGCTCCGGGGGGGGAGGGGTGGGGGGTGGAGGAGCCACGGTGGTCGGGTGCGAGAGAATCGGAGGTGGGTCGACCGATGTATGAATATACATGACCTTACCACCAACCCTTACACCGCAACGGGGCTCTGCTTACATTATTGTATATCTAATTCCGCGGACGGTTCTCAAAATTTCCTCGTTTGCCGCGGTAAGCCGAAGCCGCGACGACGCGTACCGTCCCGACGCCGTGGATCATTGAGAATCGCTGCCGGCTCACGACATTATGCAGGCAGTCTACATATTATACATTCGGACTGGGATTCAATTAAGTTTGGTTAGACCACCCGCCCCACCTAACCCCCCTCCCCCTCCTACACTTCACCCTTTTTCTCCTCCCCCCTATCCCCCCCCCCGCCCTCCGCCTAACCCCTCAACTTCGTGTTTCCCTCTTCTGTTTCCTTTCTCTCGCCCTGGCTTTCTATCATTTCTCTCTCCCTCTCTCCTTTTCTTGGACGCTACGTAGACGCATTACAAATAGTATCCTGTCGCGACGAATGGTTTCGGAGAATTTTTGGGGCTTCCGGGGGGTTATCGAGTTCCAATTGTTCGGAGCACTCGTCGATCGATCGTTGCGGTTTTCAGAAGCATTTTAACAGGACGTTCGAGTAGGATAAATATTTTATACATAATTCGAAGAACTTTTTAGAAAACCGACGAATCGACTGATCGTTGCTATCATTGTTATCGATCAACGTGCGAAAACGAGCGAATCGAGGTAGGGCGATGTGAAAACTTGTAATTACGCGATTATAAATAGACCCGATTGGTTTGATAAATTTCGAGAATCTCGCTCATCGTATTCGCGGCGATCGTGATACAATCCGAAAGCGTTAGCCAATATTAAACTGTTAATGAAACTCGTAATCGGAGGGCAAACTGGATTTGTAATAATATTTCCCCTCTCGCGCGTCAGAGCATTCTTGAGCATATGTTCAAACATCGCTAAGGGCAGTGCGGGATATATATTCGAACAACACTCGACAGTAGCTGAAATAATAATCGTTGAACAACTGGTTCGATTTGATGTCACGGTCGCCATAGATCCCCATAACGTCGACGTGCATGTTTGACATTTGGCGGGCGTAACGAGCCGCGGCAATAAGGTTAATTGAAATACGTCAAGTATAGCCTCGTATTGGGAATATTTCGATGAGTCGCTCGACTGCTGAATATAACGCTGTGAAACGCGCAACTGCCATCCCAAAACGAATGTACGTGCGAATCTACACACAGGCAAAGAAAATGCGACTGGTGGGAGGAGAAGTGGGGGAGAGGGGGGGGGGGGTGTTGCGAGCGACGAGGGGAAGAAATATATTTAGGAAAAACGAAATATCGCGTGTAGCTCGTTAATTGAACGAGACAAGGTTTCCGGTAATGTACAGCGAAATCCCGATAATCCATCGGAACTTCGAAGATAACTTCGATTACACGGGAAAGTTCGATAAGTTCGATTATCGGACCAATTATCGGCGTTATTAATGCAAACTTGTTCTTATCGCGACGCAGAAGAATTATTACCGCGCTTTATCGAGATAATTATGTACACCGAATAAATAGACTTCCATCGGATTTATCGGCGACAGTATCTTTCTTATTATCGATAAACGCGTCGTTTCGTGACACGCATCCTCGGTACGTACGATTTTAATTTCGTCAGCGCCTCTCACCGATGGGGGGGAGGGGGGGGGGGGACACCTCGTGCTCCGCCTACGTGCACTTTATCAATATTTCCGAAAAAAAATTCTTACCGCCGACGCAACCCCTTCCTGCCCGTTTATACTCGCGCCGCGTATACAGCTGGATAGGTAATTAGCGTAGGGCCACGTGGTGCGGCCACGATATAAACGCGCGTGACGTGCCCGTATTGGTTGATGCGTGAGCTCGACGCGTATCGTCGAGAGGGGTTTGGCGATAGACGTAGAGACGAAGCCACGGAGCTGGTACGTAAGGGTGTGCGGGGAGGGGGTTGACGAGGGGGCGAGAGACGGAGGGGCAGCGACGAGAGAGAGGAGCGCGCCGGAGAGAGACGGTTGCAATAATGACAGAAAATTGCGCGCTTCCAGGTACCGCGACGCAGCGCGCCGACACTTAATTCAATTCAATTGCGATACAGTTCAATAATTCGATTAATTAAAAAATATCGCAGGGTCGCTCACTCGCTTTCCTCCGTCGTCGTACGCCGGGCCCAGATTGATATCTCGACCCTTCTCCTCCCCCCTCCCCCCTTACCCCCACGGCGCGTCTCGTCCCTCCCGACACCGAGTGTTTTCCTCGTTGCCGCGCAATAACCCTGACAACCCTCGCCAAACGTATCCCGACGAGTTGAGAGCCACTGACTAAGAGGCGCGGCGATATCGATGGGGGGGTAATAGCTGATAGCTGAAACGTACCACTCGATGTTCCCGCATCATCTGTGATTACTTGATTATCAGTATCGAGTGAACGATGTTTTCTGAAAACTACTGGAGCCTGCAGTCGTCCGTGCTCCGAAGGGGTTTGGGGGAGGGATGGAGGGGGAGGTGGTCGAGGAGGAGGTGGTGGAATCTCGCAAACGTCCCAATGCACTTGCCGGCTTATTGGCGACTTTCGAATCCTCCTCGTTCCCTCCATTTTCTCCGATTTCATCTACCCGCCTACTACCCTTTTGCCACCACCTACGCCACCCTCGGCTGGATTCCCACACCCTCGTCACGGCACGGGGATGCGAGGTGCACTTGACTCTTAAAAACCCTATTAACTGACGGTAATAGAGAAATCGTGCTTTCACAGACTGTTTCGCAGCCAAGGGAACGAGGAAAGGGGGATTCCTGTTTCCCAGCCGCTCTTCCGTCGCTGCCGAGGGCCTCTCTCCTGAGTTTTTGAACGTTCTTCGATTTCTTCTCGCTGCTCTACTCGCACAGTTCCCGGGACTCTGTTCTTTTCGCTATGGGAATTATTTTCTTGAACCGTCGTTCGCTGATCCATTGATCGACGGGGGGAAGTATTACTGGACTTCCGGTGATTGGATTCGTATGTCGTGGTAAATGGTTTGCTCGAATATGATACCGTGAATGTAGCGTCGAATGCACGAGAAAAGTAGACCTTGTATCTTTTCAGATTAAACAAATTAGACCGTTGCGTCGCACCAACGAATAAATTTATGGAATATTTGGGTACGACTGAAAAACGAAAGATATAGCATGTATATATATACTAATTTTGTGTAGTAGGTATATACACTATATATAAATATATAAATGTATATATATTTCATAAAGATCATGGCAATCGGCTCTCGTTCAGAACAAAATCTCTTGAAATGAATAGATATGTACATGTATACAAATACATAAATAAATATTATATACCCCTATAATCTGTATTATACAAAATAATCGAGTGGATCCATAAAAGCTCCGTCCGATCTCGTCAACTTCCCTCATCGCAAACCGCGCAAATTTCCTTCAACGGATCGCGATACACAAGGATCCCGTTTCACCGTTAATATTTTGAGGAACCGAAAGCAAAGATTCGTCGGCAGCCTAGCTGAAAAATGGCTGGGCACGTTGGCTGCGGCACTCTCGAGGAGCATTCGGGGATATTATAATCCCGTGGCGGTGTCATAATGATAATAACAACGCGTTAATTAAACCCGCTGATTTATGCGCCTTTCATATTGTAATTGCCCGCCGAACTCGAGTCGGGCCGGCACGGCGGCGGCGCAAAAGCGAACAGAGCCCCACGGTCTTGGACGCGATCTCTCGCTCGGGAGCTGAGATAATGCGAATGAATTAATGAGTCAAGGCGTAATTAATATCGACCATTCACGCTTGTCGTCGTTCAACGAAAAACCCCTTGGCGGATGCCACGGATGCTGTCGCGCGATTCACCATTGCCCTCGCGTTATTTTAACGCGAAGCTTCCGGAAAGATCATGGCAATCGCCACGAATTAAAAGCGGATCAACTCGCGATGAATTCACGCGCGTGCTTTGACGACAAAACTCTTCGCCGTCGCGCCCCGGTCCGAGCGCGAAGTTTCAACGAATTTCGCGCAACGTCATATTCATCCGAGAGACACACGCGTTGGATACGCGAATGGGTTACTCGACTAATTAGAAGCGCACGTCGAAACGGAACTTCGAGCTACATCCTCGGGGTAGGTGGGTGGGGGGTCTGAGAAACTCTTCTCAAGAGCCGCGAATACAATTCATTATGATTTAACGGTAGCAAGAAAACGTACGGCAAGGACGGCATGGAGCAAATCGCTTATTTACACCGTGAACGGTGTAATACGCTTGCCGGAGGCCATATTTAGTTTACCACCCCGTAGGTATAATGTCTTTTTAGGTACGTTAATTAACAGTATTCATTTTGCACAAAGGTTTCTAATTACGTACTGTACGGAGCCATAGACTTAGCGCCGCCTCCGCCACGGAAATGTTATGTCCCAGTTCTTGTCGCGCTACACCGACCGACGGTTGGCTTGGGAGGGAGGAGGGAGGGGAGGCGGTTGATCCGTGGGGGGGGTGGCGTCCGAATGCAAAATTAAGACTGAAAACCTGCCGCGTCAGTGGTGAGGAAGGGGGAGGCTCAGAAATGGAACTGCAATGTCGGAGATCACGCGAGAACCGAGAGGAGAGATGCCTGTAGGATTCGACTTGGCTTTGGTCGCGGAAAGAGAATCGAAACGGTGGGTCCGCTAGCGTGTCGGGGCCAATACTTGTCCAGTCGCCACAGTTAGCAGTCGCATTAATTAATTATAATTAAGTTTTAGTTGACGCGACTGCGAGGGGGGGGGAGGGGGCGAGGGTAGGGGCGACGGGGTAAGCAAGGCAGGTAGCTACGCGACTCGCATTTTGAGCATTACCGATATTATGCAGATTTCACCCCCTCAACCCCTCCGTTCCACCCGCACGGCACGCCATCTTCGTCTTCGTGGCGCTTCTGGTATATTTCTCTCCTTCTCCCTCTCCTACTACCTTCCTCCCTCTCTCTCTCTCTCTCTCTCTCTCTCTCTCTCTCTGTCTCTCCCTGTTTCGCTTTTTACCCTCCTGCCTCACTCCACTGACTTCCTCTCTTCCACCATCATCCTCCAGGACACGCTCGCTCGTCGTGCCACTTGCCAAGCGAGTCGGAGAATGAATTATTTACTTATTTACGGTACGTAAACGGAAACTCTGTAGTGCCTCGTTCCTTACCTATACAGGGAGGAATTAAGGCTCCGAGTCTGGAGGGGTGTACCGACTGAAGCTTCAACGCCGGCGAAATTGCCGGAGGGGCGAGAAGGGACGTACAATTGGCCGGACGCGATAGTTTTTTTTTTCTTTTTTTTCTGGATGATCTTGCGCAAAGTTTGGATTATTATTTTCATTCTCCAACCATACTTCCCTCGATTACGAGCCCTTCGCGTATTTCTGATAACCTCGACTTTAATTACGGAACACAATGTATAAGAAATTCCGCCCATCTACGGAGGGGTAAAAACATTTTTATTTCGCAACGACGCCTACCAACTCGTCGCTCAACGTCTCGAACCGTTCGACGATCTGTCTCCTCGCTTCGTCTTTATTTACTCCTCGGTAAACCCTCGGCAAACCCTCCCTGTACTCACCGCGTCACTTGGCAAGCAAGTCATAGAATTAATTACTTATGTATGGCGGATAAACGGAAACCCATGACGGTACCGTGAGGCCACGTCTACGCAATCCAGAGCGACGAGTGGTTGGCACGAAACGAAAAGAAACCTTCGTGACGACGAAGAATCGAAAATCCTGGACCGAATAATCTCTAACCGAGGTTACTGTAATTCAATATCAAGATCACCCGTTGGCGCGACTAGGTGGCAGGCAAGAGTGTTATAAACTCAGGACATCCGACTCCTTCGAATGGTTTTGGCATAGGGAGGTTAGTAAAACGAGCGCGAAGGCACAGTAGCCGAGCGGCGGCAACGTGCGCGTCGTCGTAAGAAGCTGTTAATCTTCGGTAATAAACTGTATTTTCATTATAATACGGCATGAATATGCAACGGCGATAATGGCCTTAATATCCCGGCATGCATCTTCCTGTGCTTTACGAGCTGAGCCTCCACTGCCGGAATTTGAGGCGTACTCACAGTGGATTTTGCGACGACATTACTCGCCGACGCTACTCACTGCCTTCACTCGACAAGCTCCTCTTCTTAGCCCCCGATGGATTCGTGGCTTCTGCATGCTTTCCCGACGACGAACGAATCGTCGCGTTTCCATGGCTATCTTGAATGCAACTAAATATCCAACGATGCCCCCCCCCCCCCCACCCCCTCCTACCTTCGCTTTTGTGGTTTTGATAATGAGATCGTGGGTAATTTTCAGCTTTACCCTCTGATCGTTTGAGATAATTGCGTGGATAAGAATCGATGGGAAGATGTCCGGATGTCCTCGAGTAGAGAGGACGGTTGTTTTTCGTTTATTAATTGAAATGTGATTCTTATTTGATTATTAAGTAGGCTACTGGTGTTTATACAAAATGCATTGTTTATATACTGATTTTAAATCGATTTTGTGGAACGAATGTGATAAGTATGCGTAAAGTAGGTACGCGTATAACATATTATGCGTATAAAGTAAAATAAAATAATGCATTCGGTAATGCATTAAATAATGCATTTTGCATAAACATCTGGAGTTTATTAATCAGTATTTAGGGTGACAGGGATTTTCGTTAGAGTGACTACAGCCGAGGTTCTATTGCAATTCTATTTACCCTCCACCATCGTGTAAGACTGGTAATCCCTTTACACTTTCTTTTTATTATCCACTTATCACTAATTTATACGATCTTCTTATTTTCCACTTATTATCACCAGTTTATACGTTCCTTTTATTTCCCACTTACGATCGCCCATTTACACGTTCCGTCTTTTATTTCCCACTTATTATCCACCGAGTGAAGAGAGGATTTACTAAAACGGGTTTACGATTTGAACAGTGGGGTTTACCGAAGAAAACCAGAACGCCTTCCGCCCAGTTTCGTTACGTCGGGACGAGTATTCGATTCGGAATTCGAGCATGTAATGGGCGCGATACATTCCGCATCGCCGTTAATGCGGGGCAACTTAATGTAAGCAGCGAGCGAAGGAATAATAGTGGCCTAGCCTACGGACATTCATTTATCTTAGTTTATTGCCAACTACGAGGAAACAAACACCGTTGGAATACGCAACGACGCGCCATTAACCTCCCCGGTCGCATTGCCAACCTGAGCTTAACGGTGTGTCCTGCACTTTTATCCAGTTGACATCTCTTCCTTTTTTTTCTCTCCCTCTCTCTCTCGCTCTCCTCGCGGATGCATCGATAATGTACGATCGTTCGCGATTGTAAATATCGTTTATTTGTCAGGCTACGATACTAACCGTAAGAATCCATGCAGGATTCTAATATACAACGATCCGTGTACACGGTTTGTTTAAGGCTAATTTACACGAGAGTAGTTTGTTAGTAAGCAGTGAGTTAGCTTACCGTCACGTTAGATTTAGCGCACCGTTATGTACAGTGGTGTTCAAAAGTCGTCGATCAGACGGATTTTTAAATAACGTGAAAAATTGTCTGTTCGATAATCGATAAAAAAAATTCAAACAAATACATTTCGACGAATGAATAACGATCACTGTTGGCAGTATTTTTTTTTGATAGAATATGTTTTTATATCCAGTGTAAATAAAATTTTTTAGTGTTTGCTTTTGGAAAACGGGAGACTTGCAAGTCACCGTTCAATGCATGGTACATACGATAGTTTATAAATAATATGTGAAGCTAGTGTAATTATAGGTATGACGTCATTCCCAAGAACGCATCCAAAAACAACGGACCCGCAAGTCACTCATTCAGAAATAATAACAAAGAGATGCATAACATATAGTACGTGTATATGTTATAATACATATATTACGTATATATATCATAAGCACGAAGCACAGATTGAAAATCGTTTCTGTCGACTATGCGAACCCCTTCGATCGTCAACCTCCGCGACGTTATACCGCTCTACCTCTTACGAATAAGAAGCGACAAAAGATCGAGGAAAATGCGGCGCGAACTAAGCAGAACGGAAAATCGGAGACGAGATCGAATACCGATCGGCCGAGCCGCGGGTAATTAGCGTCCATCGTCGTTGCGCAGCGCGCGCGCGTTGTTTTCTGCCGAAACAAATTAGACCGTTGCGTCGCACGAACGAATAAATTTAGGGAATGTTTCGGTCCGAATGAAAAAAGGAAAAAAAAAAAAAAAGAATCAAGAGGGGAAAAATGTTTCTGGCATGGGATATAATGGACGCATTGCACAGGAATATAATGAGATTTTACAGTGCAATTCACATAAAGCATTGGAAACAACAAAAGGTTGGAGGGTGGGTGGCGCGGGGGGTGTGGGGGTGGGGTGGTGGTGGAGCACGAACGGGGCGGGGGTGTAGCGCGATAAAAATGCCTGCGCCTAAACACATTATTTCTACCGTACCCCCCAGTCGCTTTCGCTCGCACCCCCGACCACGATCCCCTGAATACAGACCGTGTTACTCTTTTCCACCACCTCGGGGTCGCTTTTTCACCTTTTTCTCTCTCTCGCTTTTTTTTTTGCTTTTTTTTAAATATGCCCTTCGCCGTTGCAATCGGAATCGCGGGACGTGCCAGCACGTCTCATTAACGGTATTTACGCGTCGCTTTCTTCGGCAACTGAAACAGCTCTCGAGTTTTCAAACCCTTCAAGCGTCGGGGCTGACTGCTGCCTCTTTTAGTTTATTTCCAATTTTAAGCTGTATGTTTGGATTATTATTTCACGAACTTTGGTATTCCCCCGAATGATAATTAATTGAAGCCGTTACTTTGCATTATTTTAATAAACACGTTTCACGTTTTGTGTATACGTTGCATCGTTATACGCGTTAGCGATTCGGAAAGAGAGACGCGCTCGGTTAAGGGGTCCGGACATTTTTGGAATCGCGTCAGGAAATTAGCGGATGGGGAAAAATAGCGACGAGGGGTAAAATTAGAGAAATCGCTCGACGTGGATGGAAAAAGAAAAAAAAGTTTTGCGAATTAACGCGATCGATACGCGATATTATTATTGTCGCGTCGCGCGCGTGTGTGGGCGAACACGAATACCCACGTGCGGAATTTTACGTGTCGGGGGAGAGGGTTTCGGCAAATAACAAAAATAATTTCTCATCGACGGGATGAAAAATTCATAAAACAAATGTATAATTAGCCGAAACGATATAAAGGAGGCCCCCCCGTGTTTATACTCGACGGGGTTGGATTTCAATTTTTGGAAAATCACGATGGGCGCGCGCGCGCGCGCGCGCGGATCCCTTGGACAAACAAGTACATACCTAACTCTCTGTCTACCTGTTTTTTTCCCCAAACCATTTCCGGACCTTCGACTCTGAATACCCTTTGAACGTTGTCCAATAGGGGGAACGCTTGAAAGCGAACCACACAGCTAGAGTGAAACGCGATGAAAAGTGGAAGGGAGAGAGGAAGACACGAGGAACAAGGGATAGGGTGATCGGGAGAGAGAGATAAAAAAAATATTGGAGGGTGCGTTTCGTCGCGCCGCCGATAAATTTTGAATGCACCCGCCGGGGAGAATTAGTAGCCTGTTGGGTAATGATCAAAAAAAATTATAAACAAAAGATTCCACGGATGGCGAGCCTTTTTCGTGGATCAGCGAGGCAAGCCGAGAGAACGCTTGCGAAAAGCTTTGACGGTGGTACGGTTCCGACCCGACTCTCATTGGTGCCCAAACCTACGGCGCTATATTTAAAAATCGGAGCGCTCTCCCGGAAACTTTTCTCTACAAAGGGAAGGGGCCAACCGTTTACATCGAGTTTATTAAAATCCACTGCTCGCGAATAAACTGCAACCGCCGTTTATGAAGTTCCCGATCCGCCGGCTTCCGAATCACGACGATATTCGGCGGGACTGGGATTCCTCGTAATTTTGCTACGACTTCGCGCGCAAGTTGAACATAATGATCGAAACAAATTTATGGAAAGCTTTAGATTGGTTTCAAATAATTCTTTACACGGGGTTGGTTTCTCCGAAAGGGTGCTCGTCGAACCTTGCCCTTTTGCTTGAGTATATAGAAATTTGGGTTACCTGGTGATCGTATTTTCTTGGAGAAGATGAAAGAGAAGTTACGAGAAACAAAGGGCAGTTTGCAATTATTATTTTATTTAATAAACGAGAAACTTGGAGGTACTTGGAAATTATTAACGAAACGAATGTATCGATGAAACGCCCGAAATAAAATATGATTTGGAGGAATATTTGTAATAAAGGTAATTGAATTTTCATATTTTTCATACGAGTTTACCTTTTTTTTTTCATTTTTGGACTTATCTTTTAAACATACATCACCGTCGCCGGTTTTAAAATCGAATTTCCGTGTTTCGAATAACAGAGCAAACAATAAAAGTAATTTTTGAACGAAAAAAAAATAGATGTAAAAAGCGACGCCCCCAAAACGAAGTAACTTTTTCTAGAATAAAAAACGCACGATACTATTTACCCTGTTATCAATATATTTCTACCCCAACGAATAGATACGTTGGTCATCGCTATTTTTCTTATTATTTGTCGCCCAACATCCGGCAAACATTTCGTCCGGCGCTATGGCTTTGTTAAATGAAAAGAAAACCAACGACGAAGATTCGGAGTGTAAAAAAAAAAAAATCCTCCGACTCCGGCGACGATGAATTTTACATACACCCTTGCACCTCCTCCCTTCGCGTAATCACGACCCACACGCTCCCGTCAACATGCTCGCGCATACCGGCGCGCCAATTTCGTCGATATCATTTATTGTGAGAAAACAATGCGGGAAGGTTTTCTGCAGCCACTCGTGTGACACTACACTTTCGGACGGCTGCGCAATAACGGCCGCGCTTTTTAATAATGCGTACATTACGAGAATTCGTAATCAAACCAGGCACATGCATGGTGATCGCGGGGGGGGGGGGTGGAGCGCGATGCGCCAGGGGGGGGGGGGGTTGGGGGAAGTGAGGGGAGAGGGGCAGTGCCAGTCGGCGAGGGAACAAGAGGAAAAAAATAATACCTATTGTATTGACAAAAGCATGAATATAACGGAAGCCCATCCATACCTGCATCAGCTTTTAAACGCGATTGATACGCACGCGGAGATGTAGGAGATATCATTGTATTAGTGAGTCAGACCCACTACGGTACAGGGAGATTCATTATTTTTAATTAAACAAAACAATAATACGCTTATTAATTGATTAATTAAACAGCACGTATGTATTGCGCCGTACCATCGACGGTGCCGTCTGTTAATCCACCCTTCGACCCTTTGGACGCTTGGCGCTTATTACGCCGACTTTTACCCAGGGGTTTTGCAGAAATGACGGAGGCAACGGGAAAAAAAAAAATTCAGTTTCGGTTTATCATTGCGCTCGTTGGTTCTGGGAATCGCTACGCGAGTCTCGACGTTGCCCCGTTTTCGAATGGGATACCACGGTTTATCGCTTACGTACAGGTATAGCTGAAACATCGAAACTGGGGTGGAATCGACTAGTGGATGAACGAATGCATTCTATTAAAAATACTATTGTATATTAGTATATTAAGAAATATATAATCTATTTATTTTATGGCACGCGTTACCTAATCGATCAGCCTCATTTCAATCGCGTTACATTTTCTTAACCGACATAATTTCTCACGAACGTCGCCTCAAAGTGCATCCACAGGTAGAGTATCATCGATCTACCTCGCATACGCCGCTACATCGATATTACAACGGTGGCGCACTGTTACGGAAAATACGCGCTTACGACGTTAAAATCTAAACAAACCGAATTGCATAATTCGCAACGGCACGCATCGTTGCCCCCCCCCCCTGCCCCCCCTCGCCTAAGGCAATTTCCAAACGTACGACCGTGCAGAACGCGCGAAGTGCATAAACTTCCTGACGCACGGCGAAGGTACAAAACCGCGCAAGTTGCGGGCGGCGAATGCGATATAAAACGCCTTTGTCTTGCAAAAACCCGCAGACGTATATCATGCGAGCCCAGGCCACCGGCATTGTTTCACTCTCGCATAATTACTGCGAGTCACGTTTTAAAGTTGAGTTTCACCTAAATAAAGCTTAATGTTATTATCGCGGGCACCGCCGAGGCGGTGGTGCCATTACGAGCTGGTTACAGTCTCAAATATCATTACGCCGCATGATCGTTTTCGCGATATTAAGGCGAAACGACGCTTTTCCAGGATTCGTTCTTTTTTTTTTTTTTATGTTTATGTGTGTGCGCGCGCGCGCGCGTGTGTGTTTTTTTTGTTCTCCTCTCATCGCGCTATGGCCGCGATCGACGTTAATTAGATGCACGTCGCGAACGCATATTCCGCTTTGGGCTACCACGTGTTCTTGACATTAACTTTGTGACGTGCCTCCTCTGGCTGCTCGCGACAATAAAAACCCGCTCAAACCTAATGCCACATGCAACGTTGGAAAGTCATTTTTAAGTATCTTTCCGCCTCGTGATCGCTTTAAAAGCATTAATTCGCGAAAACATTTTGCTCGTGGAAAATAACGAGGGGAACGCAAAAGCATTGCTCTAACGAACCGAGAAACGGGTAAAACGTAATTTTTTTGTTTGTTCCCACTGCCTTGTTTGCCACCGATCTTTGTTTCGATCGTATTATCTTTTACCCCGGAATTACTTTTAATTTCCGTAATTATAAATTAGGAAGCGTTAGGAAAAGGTATTAGGAATCGTGAGTCGAGAATGAGTCGTGAAAGACGATCAACATTGTTTAAACATAAGTATCACGCTACGTTAATTACGCGCGGGCATTGTGAATTTTAGTAATTGCGCTCACAGAGAATTTGACACCGTTCGCTGTTGCTCGCGAGTTCGCCGGAGACTTAACCGGAAAGGAACAATTCGAGCGCAAGAAAAACGAAGTGGCATATACCCGCCATCGACGAAATTCCCGCGTACAAGTGATGTTGCAATTTGACCACCAGGGAGGGGGTGGGGGGGGGGGGGGAGGGGCAGGAAACAAGATAATCCCTCTGCCGTGCAATTAATTTTCTCCGGCCATTTCCGCGCATATTATTTAATTACAAAAACAGACGCGGCGCGCGTAAGTATTCCGACGTAATCGATGTTTCCCAATTCCTTTACTCAGCGCACGGTTAATTGCATCGTTAGTGCCTCGTAATCGTTGCCGATTACGCATTTTCGAAAACAATGGAGATTCAACGTTGCTCCTTCGACGAACGGCGAGGTCCAACGCGGCCGTTTATCGTCGGGCAACATCCTTAATGCGACGTCGATTCATAAATATCCATATATCCGTATAATACGTCGACGTCGCGTTGTAAACGAACGAGTATCAATGACCGTGGTACAATGGCACAAATCGACGTTACACGGTTAGCGCATAAAAGTTCCTGCCAACGGCCGCTGTGGTTCGACAGACAGTAATTACGCGTTATGCGTTTAGCCGCGGCCACGGCACCCGATTTACCCCAATGCCATTTTTGGGGAGGAGTGGAGTGGGGGGAAAAAAATTAGACGCCACTCGTTCGTAGACACGGCCATGGCAAATTTGTTTATCGGCATCCGAGCGACCGGGCATTAATACACGGGGCGTCAGCGATAACCATTCTCAATATTCATAATTATTATCAGTGGCGGGCGCTGTTGGCAGCCGCCCCCGCAGTACCACGTGACTCGTTCCCGTCGAAATAAAATGACAACGTTCATTTGCAAATGCGCGAAAGTGCATTATTTTTATTGGGTTTGTTAGTAGCCGAAACGTCGGTGTACCGGCTACGCGTTTTACCGCGACACGGACGCGTGTTGGCGCTTACACGCGCGTCGATTTCTGGACGTCGCTGTGGACGCCGGGACGGAGAGAGGAGCGCGGGGCGGTAAGGGGGGGGCACGTGTGCGGAGGGAACGTCTATGTGCGTGCAAGCGCACGCGTCAGCTTCGTTCTGCAACGTAACGCGGTGTGGGTTGGCTAAAGGGAGCGTGACAGATTCACTAGGGGGAATATGGTTGCCGATGAATTCTTCTTTTTTTTTTTTCACTCGCGGAAGAAAAACTGCGTCGATGTTTGGCAACGATCCTGCTGGACGATTGGACGCGTCTCGACGGTCGGATTTCGTTTTAATTCATATGGCGAGTATCTCGGCGATGAGAGGGGGAAAGAGAGAGAGAGAGAGAGAGAGAGGTCTCAAGATATTCCAGATAATTGGCAATATGTGTGTCACGTATTTAAAATCAATACTTCCCTCTTGCGTCTCTCTAATACTATTCTTAATCCGCCGAACGAAATTGCCCCGAGCACAAATGACGCAACGAAGCGATATCGACTGTGAGCCGCGAGGGAGAACACAATACAAGCAATAACGGCTCCACCTCGCAGTTTGAAAATAACCCACCCGCGGGGAGGAATCCGTCATTTCGTAGATTTTCCTTTTTTTTTTTTTTTCCTCATCGTAAAAATTGTTAATTCAACTCGTCTCGTTACGAGTTTCTCATAATACAATCCCGCTAATCACGACGATATTTTGCGGTTGCGCTACGCGTCCCGTCGACCTTCCGGACGTAATTAAAAATTCGTACGACTGCTTGATTCGCCACAGGCTCGCGCGTTGCGAGCCGCACGGTGTGCGGGAGATAGAGTGAGAGAAAGCGTGAAGGGGGGAGGTGGGGTGAGGGTATGGGGGGGGGGGTGGGGGGGTTAATAAACGAAGGGCGCTGCTGGAACGCGGCAAAAACCGCGGGAGCCGGCGTCGCGCACCACCTGGACCACCTCGCGCGGAGACGCGCGCGGTATACACGCGTTTTGGCAGAGCACAGAGTGTGCCCCCGGGGTAGTCTCGGCATTTCGAGAAATCCGCCGCTTTTTGCGGATTATCCTGGCCGACGTGGCTCGCTGCCGGGTTTGAGCAGGGTGGGTGGAGAGTCGGAGAGAGCGAGAGCGAGAGAGAGAGAGAGAGGGAGGGAGAAGAAAAAAAGTGCAACGCGAGCGTGAAATCAGCGTAGCCGCCACTTTTCGGCTCCGGTATGCAAATCGCGCCACGGCGTAACGCGCCGACGATTACACCCGCGCGGATGGGTACAGGGCTTGGTAGGCACGCGTGTACCAAACCTTCGGGTACCGGGGAATGGAGAGAAAAAAAAGGAGTGGAAAGGAAACAAAAAAGGTGGTTTTGCCCACCACCATCATCGCCACCCACCCACTTCCCCTGCCAGTCGGCGGAGGTGCCCAGCGGGGGGGCGGTGGGGGGGGGGGGGGGGGAGGGGGAGGCGTGGAAAAAAGTCGCGAATGTTGTAAAAATCCGGGACCGCCAATCGGGCGCATTGTGCTAGCCCGCCGAACAATACCGACGGCCGTTCGGGTGACTGCCGCATTTTCGTTCGAATTGAGCGGTATTGTTGGATTTTTCAAATTGTATTTTTAGCACACGCACGGGGAACGAAAAATTGCCCGTCGTCGTCGGTTGGGTCCTTTCGGGGATACCTGCATGCCCTTTTCCCTCCGATCGTTCGTTGCTCTTTTTTGTTTTTTTTTCTTTTTGTCTTTTTCGTGCCATACGGCTACGCGGGTCGCCGCCCGCGGCTGTTGCGGGCAAAACGACGATCTTCTGATGCGCGAAACGCGACTCGCGATCCTGCGGGCGCGGTGTGATCTACTCCGCCGCGCGTCCCGTTTGCGTGTGCGTGTTTTAAGAGGGGCACAAAAAAAAAGAGAGAGAGAGAGTTTACCCGCTGATGGGAATTGTCATCTTCGACAATATCGTTCGTGTGATTTTTATTATCTTTCTTTTTCGTTGGCGCCGCGGACGTTTTTATCGCGGTCTCTCGTAATATCGCGCGTTTTCGCGAAAGATCGATATTCATCGAGAGATATATATATTAAAAAATGAACGCCAACGATTCTAAATACTTTATCGTTGGATCGTGTACCGAGCGTCTATTTTTCACAATTTCGCAAGTACCGACGGGCAAAATAGTTAAACGTTTTCTGTTTACGCAAAAGGAGGCTGCTCCGCAAGTTTGCGATGAGAATGGCAGCTTGGCAAGAAAAGTGCCGCTCGCCTAGTTGAATGACAATCAAAGGCTACAACGGGCGCAACCTCCCTTGCCCCCCCCCCTCCCCCGCCCCTCTCAACCCCTCTTTCTCGATACAAGGAGTCGCGGTACAGCCGCTTGTCTGCACCGGGCATTCCTAGAACAGTAATCTTATTAAATTTACATATTAATCAACGGATTTTAATTATCCCCAACCCCCGCTGAGAGCAAGAGAGAGAGAGAGAGAGGGGAGGGGGCTTGCCGAAGGAAAGGGTGGGCGGAGAGGTGGGCAGAGCAGGAGAAGAGTGGCGGTGGAAGAGAGATGAAGGCAGACAGCGAAGGTGAAGGAGGAACGGTAAGGGGTAAATAGCGATGGAGAGAGAACGAGAGAGAGAGAGATGGAGAGAGTTAGACCGAGTTGCAAAGAGAGACAGCCAAAGTGAGATAGATAGGGAGAGGGAGAGAGAGGGAGCGAGAGAAGGGAAGAGAGACAGCTCCACCCTTGTGCGGCGGTAGCGGTAGCGGTGGCGGAGACCGAGCCAGCTCTCGTAATTTACATTAATCCAATAATTGCATGGAGGTTTCCTAATTAGAAATTCAAATGAGGTGGTGGCAGGCAGGCACAGGCAGGCTGGGGCTACCAACTCAGCAGTGGGAGAACACCATCGCCACCGAGCAAAGTCCGTGCACATCGGGGGCGATCGTACGTCGACTCGCCCTGGCCTAACACCAGTCCGGACGATGCCAGGATGAGCGTTAAAAGCTACCCGGAATTCTCGAAATTCGAATCCGATGCTCGTGTAACGTATCCCCGGCTCACCGATTAATGCTATGTAGTAGATGTCGAAAGATACTCTCCCTCTTCCTTCCTCGTACCTTACCGCGCTCCTGTTTTTTTAGAAACACTGGACGTACATGGAACGGCTGAATTCCCAGTAGCTTCTATGATAAACTCCATCGTAGGGATAATGCCATTTCTCACCTGTCTCTCCGACGATCGAGCGATTACTTTAAAATTAATCGCATAGAATCGAGTTTCTAGCGTCGATAACGATACGGGAATATAACTAGTACGACGTTCCAACGACGAGTGTCGATGCAGATATCTGTGGCACGTTAGGAATTTCGTAAAGTTCGATTCTCATAATCAAAAGAATGTCGTCGTTGGGGAATGAATATTCGTTGAATAACAAATTAGTGTGTTCGTTAATGTTATCGAAGTATCCGTACCGCGTCGAGTGTTTCGCGCGGCTGACGGTAAAAAAAAAAATCGCATTACTTTATCCCGTCGACAAAGAATCGAAAAGGGGGGGGGGGCTGGCGAAGATTCGAGCCAGTCACCGCAGCCAGAGCAATTTCAGCGCAATATAACGTTGTCCATTGGTACGTCCCGGTGCGTGTGGTCCTTTTGTTGTCCCCAGAGGGATCCCTCGGCAAACCTAACACGTCCCTAATATCGTCACAGGTTCGTCCCTCCGCCGTCACCCAGGGCATATCATGGCACACGGTCGAACCCGTCGTCCCTGATAGTCCCAACGTGGCCGATTAGCAAAGGTGTCAACCTGTGAGTGCGACGCGCGCATATCATTTACACGAGCTGACGCCTATCTTCGGCGAACAAGTTCGGCCGCTTCGAGCTACTCGTCGATTCGTGCGAACCAGGGACAGAGACACAGCTCGCGGTGAAACGTCGTTTCGAAGAATATTATTCTCGGAACGAGTAAACCCTGACGCCCTCGTCGTCGCTCGACGCCGATGAGAAGGGAAATATCGATCGGGAAAAATAACGGGTCCGAAGATCCTAATCCAAACGTTTTCTAAAACGCGAAACGTGTTCGAACGGGAATAATTGAAGCGTATCACCTTTACGAGCGAATACCCCTTCGTTCGACGAAAGGATCGTTCCGAAAGCCTTTGCAACTTTATTCCCCGCGATAAAGGAATCCCTGCCTCGCGACAGTGATTCTCATTCAGCGATAATAATTTCCACGTGATTCCAGTCGCATCGCTTCGCGCTGATAAATGCGCGTACAACGAAAGCGACGCGCGACGTATGATAAAAATTCTCGCCGTATTTCCGCTAAAAAACTTCGAATGTAATAATACATCTGATAAGATTCCACCTTCAATCTTTGGCAACGCAAAGGTCTCAAGCTACCGCACCGATTCCGGGTCACCGAAGAGATCATCGTCTATTCCCATTGCGACAGGTCAGCCGAGTTTCGTCGAAGGAACTCCACGTGCAATTATGATAATGGCGACCGTAGTCGAGGCACCTAACCCGTGCTAACTCCGTACGTTAGTTCTGGTAGTTCTGATATCGTCTGTGTTTAAACAGCCAGGCGGTGCTGCGGCAACCGTCGTCGTCGTCGTCGTGGAAGGGGGGGGGGCTAGGAATGGTGAACGGAAAAGGAGGGGAAGGAGGTGGAGACGGAGGGTGGAGGGGGGGCGGGGAGGACGGTGAGAAGGGTGAACGAAGAGGGGGGCAACCTGGATGGCGGGGTACGAGGCTACGACGGCAAATCTACATAATATAACCAACTATTGTTCAAATAGACGGCGCTCCGCAGATTCAATTACCATTGTGATACAATTAATGTTGGGAATTTCATCAATTCGAGTGCCGGGCACGGCTCTTACATATGCATAGGAGAATCGAACGTGGTACGGATTTCGCTCGCGAAGAAAGTCGATGACAAATATTATTCGAGCCAGTTGGCGTCTAATCAGGTGGCGCGCGGCGCGAGAATCGGCATCCGGGAATGGTATTGTTTCGCGATCGTGACTGGCACATGGGTTCTTCACAGTATCAAAATTTAAAAAGCACTATTCGATCACTTGAATCGCTGCGTTAAAAGTAGATCTCGTCCAATTTGGCAGCAAGCGTTCGATGGTTTTGGAAAATTTACTTGACCCCGGGCGGAGTGTCCCGATAAAATAGATTCAACCTACACGCGGAACGAGGAATAAGTTATCCGATTTATTATTTAGAACTAACCGATGGAGGTTCGTAAAAATAATATTGAAATCGTGTCAGATGCCGAAATACCTCGTATCCCCGATGGCATAATTCCTCGAAACGTCGTTCGTTTCGACGTTGAAATTTCATTCCCAATCTTCCGCAGGTATAATCGACGATTATCGTTCCGCCAAACGTCGGCACGTTCGAGGCTCAAAATCATGATCAAGGTCTACCCTCCCTCGTCGTTATGACGCAAAAATGATAACGACGCGTTATTCAATTAGATTATTTTCATGGGACGCGTAGTAATTTCATTGCGTGCGGCGAGCAAAGCGGGCGGAAAGGGTGGAAAAGGGGGGGGGGGTGGGTGGGATCGGTGGGGTAGAATTGGCGGGCCGGGCGCCGGAGGCGGGGCGATGTAGGCGCCACATCATTGCTGGACGTTAATCGCTGATATCGTTGGCCGAATTAAGTGGTATATCGAGAGCTTTTAGAATTAATCGTAAACCAACCGCGGCCCCGAAAACAGATCGTCCGTATCACAGGGGTCTCGTTACCGGGTACGCAAAATTGAGAGCCACTGGCCTCGCGTGCGGGTATCCATATAAATTCTAATTCCGCAATCAGCGGTATCCAAGATAGTTCTAGGCCGATCCTAGCCCACTAATTCCAACTACCTAACAGCGCGCCCTACCTTCTTATATTTACCCCCGACAGTTCATAATAGCCATAATCAACGGTTATACCAATCCCACGATAATAATTACCGAACCTGAAACTTTCACTGGTGTGCAACCAAACCGCGCCGTGCGCGAAACTCGTGTCTCGTGCGGCTAATTCGCCCGCACGCGCGTCGCCACCCACCCCACCCCACCCCCTCATGCCACCCCCACGGGTGATTAAATTTCATTTCCACCGTTGGATTAAAGAAGACGCGAAACCGACGACGTATGGCCGAACGAAAACGAAGGTTAACAACTTCCAACGACTATTGATTTCCCTGCCCCAATCTCTCTTACTTCTCTCTTTCGCTACGTCCACTCCCGTGTCCGTTTCCGCCCTAACGCGACTCGACCATAATCCCCTAATCCACGGATCATTAAACGCGAATACAACGATCGTCGGTCGGTGGGCGAGAGATTGTAAAAGATTCGTCGAAAAATTCGTTTAAGAGCGGTCGTCGAGAGCCGGGCACAAAGGTGATCGAGGCGAATCTTAATTATGAATCTCGTTTCCTGGTTGATACGAATTCGTACACCTAGCGGGATCCTGACGAAAGGGGACCTTGAGTTATCGAAAATAGGATGGATCGATTCGAGTCGAAGCCAGCCAAGTTTATCGCGGACTCGGTGGTAGCGAAGGGAGCAATTTTCGCCCTCCCCCCTCATCACTGCCCCCCTCCCCTACCACTCCGCGCTGGTCTCCTAGAATAATCGATCGTATAATTATCGTGATGTACCTGCTAATGCCGCGAAAATCAGCCCCTCGCAACGTCCGCCGTGCCGAGCAGACGGCGGGTTAAGCGTCGGTAGTAGGAGCACATGGTAATTATATCACCGACTAATGGATATAGTTAATTGCTAATTATGAGGCCTGCCGAATGATCGATAGTACCGTGAGGCATCGCGTCCCTCGATCGTTGGTTGGAAATGACGGGGGAAGGTCGGAGGGATTACCAAGAGTGTCATTCTGGCCTACGTTCTGCTGTCCCCTCCCCGAACCAACCCCACCCCTCCTCCCCCCCGCTCGTTCTCCGCGTAAATTAGGCTACGTTAACCAGTGATCAATAATTGGAATTGACGGACGATCCGAACGGGTCATGAAAATTTCCCGATGACATCTACGATCGTTTCGTCCGATATACTCGATGCTTCTTTTTTCATCCCTTAGCGCGTTAATATTTCTCCGCGCGTAAACGCTAATCGCACAGTCCTCGTAAGACGCGCGAGTTAAAGAATTCTTACGGTCGCCCGTGAATTCTTATAATTTCGTTTCGAAATTGCTGATCCTATCGAACCACGTATCGCCCGACAGAGAAATATTATAGCCGATAGCGATCGCGGCATTACCGCCGTGCGCGGGACGCAATTTGCCAACGGCTAACGAGTCCGCGTAACGCGTCTCGCGTTAAACCCGATCCAGAAAAACAATCCGAGAAACAAACAGCAACGGCGAGAACGGTTACCGGGGGCGACGACGAACGATACACCGCGAGGCGATCAGGAAGGATCCGCGAGACGAGTGACGCGGAATTACAGTTCTTTGCGTCGTTGCAATTAAGTCGCCCGCGCGAATCCGGAATTAAGAGCGGAAACGCCAACGGACCCCCGGCGCGGCGTGGCGCGGCGCGGCGCTCGCGAGAGCTCGGAATATTAACCTTTACGGGCGAAACCTTAGTCCCTCGGGTACCCTCGCGTTTTCACAGAATCGCGTGCGCGACCCTCGCAAAGTAAGTTGCCGCCGACTAGGTGAAAACGTCAAAGAGCGGAATAATGTTAGCCTCCTTCTAAGAGGGACTTTATTAGATCGCCCCATAGTCGCGCGCCGCTGATGCAAAATCCCGGCAAAGTGTCACGAGTCTTCGTGCGCTTGCCGCTTTTACGTTGAAAATCCGTCGAGAGTCGTAGGTTGAGGGGGGTGGGAGGGGGTAGGTCGAGAAAGACCCGCGGGAGGGTGGGGAAAGAGGGGAGAGAGAACTAAGCGACACAACTGCGACGACGGAGCACAAGGTGCGCGGAGACGCGAATGGGGGGGGGGGTTGGCGTCGAAATTCTCGAGGTTGCCAAAAATCAAAGAGATGGAAATTAACTCGTTCGAGACTCCACCGAGATTAGCTAACGCGATTCAACGACGTACGAGCCGCGGGAACTCGCGGAACGGAGGCGGGCGGGGTAGGGGGGCGTTAAAGATCATTATTTCCGTGGCGCGAGAGATCGCGCTAACGGCCGTGGATATGACTAACGAGTTTCGCAACGTTACCGTATTTAGGATCGGTTAGAAGGATATTCTGAACGCATAATGCGTGTCATTATATCGTTCCGCGCTCGCACCTCGTTGGAACGAATGATTCGCTGGATACGAGCGTAATTGAATTTTGTTTTCGCTCGACGCGACGAGTGATCGAAAAAGTAACACGCGCCGCCAGTTCGATTCCGACGACGTATACCGCCGTTGCCACTCGCGTACGTCGAACGGAAAATTGATTCGACATTGACAGTCTCGTTCTCGCGGCCTTGACGATGATAATGGAGAGAGACCTCGGTACCGATTAACCTTTTTCCACGCGAATCTATATCGATCGGTACCTTATTATGTCCGTACGGCTCGGTAACAGCGGCTAGCATAAGGCAGCCGGGAGAATAAGCGTCTTAGCGGAGAACCATGAGCGTTGCAGTATCGTCGGAACATCTAGAATTACGCTCATTAACACCGAGGCATCTGCTAATGATCTTACTTGGCTCCGGATTGTGTAACTCAAGGACTCGACGGAAATCGGTCCCCGTGTATAATAAGCCTCGTGGATGTAACGTTGTTTCACCTACGAATTACGCTCGTTTCTCGCTTCGATCGCCGCTAGCGTAAACGTCGTTTCGCTTCGAGCGAAGAAGAAATTTCGATAATCGCAATCGTCGAGAGGGTTTTATCGTTAATCATCGTTCCGGTGGAGCGTATCGGGACGTAATATTTGCCGAATGCGATGCTGGCACATATTATGCATTAAACTACAGAAATTGTAAATAACAAACACTGACAGTGGGGTTGACAAACAGGTTGGGCCCTTGTTTGTCGAGTTGTACGAGAGTTTAAACTCGAATCCGTTGGACAAATAATTTTACAATAATTATATTGTATAAAGTATAACGAGAGAGTGGGAATATAATTAAAGCGACGAGCGTTTAAGAGTTCCAGGAAACTTTCGCTCGCGACACTTCCTTTAGCGCTGGGAAAACAAAAGCATCGTGGACGCTATCTTTAACCCGCTGGCAACTTGAACTTGCGATTCGACGAACGACGACGCCGTTATTAGAGAAAGCGTCGTGCGTCGGAACGTTTCTCTCTGCGGATTAACGTTGCCCCATGCATCTCCATTCCGAGGGGCCATGTCGGCTACTCGTCGTCATTGCCACGCATCGGAGTACGTACGCGAGAGATTGACCGGATTTACCAGAGTAATAATAATTTATTCCCCTCTCCAATGACAAACCGACAAGTGGATCTCTTAACGTGTGTCGAGTGGTCGCCCGCGCTGATGACTTCTGGGAAACGTCTTCACGGCGGTTGACTCGACGACGTTACCGAGGAAAACGTCAGCACATAATTACCGTAACGACCATGATGGCTGGCGAAGCAACAATACTGGCGTAGTCCTCAAACAATCATTGCCCTCCGCGGGTATGATTTAATCTTGCGTTTAATATTACGTACTTCCGATGCGACGGTGCGCGATTGACGATTCGCGAGCGAAGCGACGAGAATCGAAGCGTCGCTAGTCGATGGTACGATTTATCGTAAAATTCGATCGTCCGACGAGAAAAGTGGGAACAAATCTTGATCATGCGCATCTTCGAATCTTCGGATCTACAAACTATTTTTAAAGCAAGGAAACACGAGTGATTCCTTGTAAAATATTTTTGAGTAGAATAGAAATTTTATAATTATTTCGTCATCAGCGACCCGAAATACATTTGATAGAGTAAAAAAAAAGTTTAGAGATCCGAAGATCCAGAGATGTGCATGGTCCAGATTTAAGCCGAAAAATGGAGACTCGTGGCGGAATATAATTTTGTCGCCGAATTCAACGATTTATTATCAGAAACACTTACTCGCCGGGCACAATGGCGAAGAGTTTAATTAAATCATTCAACGATTACGCAATTCCTCGTTCTCTATGCGCGACGTTGGAAAAATTCCCGTCGCTCCGAGCGTACTGAAAACCGAAAAACTCTGCCACCGAATTCTCTCCTCGCATTTTTTCACGTTTCTCACCTTGTCGCTAAATTCACATGCTAATTAGGTTTCTCGAAATACGCAACAATACCGCGGGGGTGAGAGAGAGAGAGAAAAAAAACAAAACAAAAATTCCTACGCACAAACCACTCGAACAATATCCTCTCTCCCCGTCGCAAGTCACCGTCGATGCCACACCGCGTTACATAATTGTTCCACTAACAAACGCTCGAACGGAAAAGCGAAATGCTTAATAAAGCACGGGAAACACCGCGGGAAAGGACGGAGAGAGGCCGCCGAAAGCCGTCGAGCGAAGTTGAACGGCGGGGAAGGAAGGGGATAAGAGAAAGAAGAAAAAGAGGGGGAGAAGAAGAAAGAAAAAAAAAAAAAGAAATGGAAAGAGCAGTGACTGCTCGACACTTCGTGCAGGACCGAGGCCACGGTCGGTTTAATTAAGTTGCGCGAACTGGCAGAAGTTTCGTCGGATTTGTTTCGAGGTGGTAGAGATGGCAGTGTACAGCGACACAAATAAATTTTCCCGGAATGGCATTGTCTTTGAGGTCGACACATTTGCGGAATAATACTCGATAACTCGGGGGCCGAGGAGAAGTTATATTAGGACGGCTTAATTAACCCCCTACCAGACGCCCTCTACCCCCCGCCCCCCCACCCCCGTCAATTCTATCACCCTACTACCTACACCCCTCCGCAATGTCCTCTCTTTGTCTACCCCGTTTTCCTTGCTCTCGTGACTGCGCCCCGCCGAACCCTTTTCCAGCGAACGATATAGATATCTGCTTCGACTCATTATGGATTCCTTATTACTGGAATAGATTAACGGATTAAATTTTCACCAACGACAAACGAGAATGGGAACGGGAGAGAGAGAGAGAGAGAATGAGGGGGGGGGGTGGGTCAGAGAAGGAGAGAACTCGGGCGTCTTTTATTGTCAGCGTCGAATCGACGACGCTCTATTGTCGTTGGTTTTCTACTACTAGGAAAACGGGTCAATAATCGCCTCGTAAAGAATCCCATTATCTGCAACGACGACAGCCATTTCGTTCGAATCATTTGCAATCGTTAACATTCGCTTAACGCCTACTGGAACCACGGTGCCTCACCCTCCCCCCCCCCCCCCCCCCCTCTGCCTCTTTCCATTCCAAGGAATCGGGGAAAAAATTTCAGCGACGCGACGATCTTTCAGAAAACGTGTATAAAAAAAAAGAGAGAGAGAGAGAGAAGCAAATCCCTTTGAATTTACTTCGATTCTCACCGATTTTTACTCTTCTCTCCTTTTCCCCGAACAATGAAACACTTTCCACCTCGAAACGAATACTTTCGCATTCTCTTCGCCGTCGCGACGCGAATTTTCCGCGACGACGGCGCACCGACGGAATCATCCCCCCCCCCCCCCTGCCGCCGCCACCGCCGCCACGCTACCGTGCAAATGAAATACGTTCGCGGGTAATAAAGCCGTACGATCGAACGTAACGATTTCCCAATCACGCCGCTCTACCGCGCCGGTTGACCCCGTAAAGTCGAATCGGTAATACGGGTAGCGCTATTTATTCCCGAAGTTTCGAAGGCTCGGGGTTGAGCCGAAAGCAGCTCACTTGGAGGTAATTACGAGGATTCGCCGTCTTTCTCGGTAGCAACGGCGCGCACGGTTATCGCCCTCTCTGTTTCATCGTCGGCGCAAAGTATACCCGCGTCTCGCTCGCACCCGCCGATTCTATCGGGCATAATTACCTTTCGCTGTCCCTCTCGGATAATCATTGTAACACCTAAGCACCCTACCTAACCTACCGGAGCCTAGCCAGCGTTTCCAGCGTTATTCGCCGCCATCGATCGACCGCCCTGACGACGATTTCCGTGCTACGACGTGGTCATTGCCGTACGACTAGATCGTTTCGCTAACGATTACAGTGTCACTCCGCGGGAGTCTGGGATTATCGCTATTTCGGTCGGTGGCGGCCGTTGATACCGATACGATCGATCGTAATTCCCCGATTTTCTTTTTTTGTTCGTCTACGTTTTCCTCTTTTCGTTTCGTTACCCTTTTTTTTTTTTTTGGTGTTTTTCTACCTTGTTTTATTTATCCTACCTCTCGCCGCGGCACGCGTACTTTATTATTCAAGTCCCTGCGCGACACGATTTTGGTTTTAGGTAGATAGTACGATGAGAGGGCTGTTCAAAGGGATTCGGGTAGGAAAGATTTTCTGATCGATCTGCCTGTTTTGTCGGTGTCATTTGTGGATAGACTTTGGATGTTATTTTATGCATCTAATGCAATACTTTATTTTATGTGTATACCTCGAATTAGGTGGAACGTGTTGTCCGACGCGAGAGTTTAAAGTTTCGTTGGAGATTCGTTCGTTTGACGCGTCATTATTTCAGAAATCGAAGAACGAAAATTACTCGATCACTATGATCGCTGGAAAATCTTTCAACAGCTTCAGGCACCGCCTCCATAAACTGTTAAAAACACCCACGCGTTGTTAACATCGTAAGATCATCGGCGTTCTTTCAATTCGACCACAATGTCGCGCCGAACGAGCAAACCCGTCTCAATTCGAATAAACCCAATTTTTAAACAAGACCAGATACCGACAAAGGATTTGCGTCGAAACGTTCAACGGAATGCGAGGAATAAATATAAAAGATACAAGCTCTAGCCTCGCATACTTGTACTTGGCCCGAGACAAGACCTCGTCTCTCGTTTTTTCGATCCTAAAGACACAGCGTCCAGATCGAATAGCAATAATTTTGAACCCGCGTAACCGTCGAACGATTCTTCGTATCTCGTTTCCCCGATTCAATCCTGTAACGGACGTTTTCAATATCCTTCCACCGATTATACGCGCCGCGAAACGCCGTGATATCGCGGCCCGTTAATACTGGCCTCGCGTTTGACCCAGTGTTGGGAAACGATAAACATTGTAACGCAGGATCGATGACTTTTCAGTTCGCGGGATCGTAGCCGGTCGTGCCGATCCCCGGCCAAGTTTTATCGATCCTCGGCATTCAATGAGGATAACGCGCGCAGCACGCGCGACGCATTAAATCATTGAAATTTATGCGGCCTGTACCCAACTGCGCGCAGTATCTTTCACTTTTCATTACGGGATCATTTGTCATGCGTCCGTAGATCCCTTATCACTCCGGCGATCATAAACAACCGAGGCATAAATTTCAACTTTCGTGCATAACCTGACGCAAAGCGTCGACCGGCGTCGGGTAAATTTATTACTTCAAAACGCTACCGATCGGCATACGTTTGCCCTACATGACAAACTTCTATTACGTAACGCGCTGCGCGATAACCGATCGTCATCGGGCGGGATTCGCGAATCCGCGGCAGAGAGATCGGCGTCCACCGCTCGATCCGTCGATCCTTGCCCGGCGCGAGAAGATCCCGCTCGATCCGTGACGAATAGGATACTCTCCCCGTGTACCGCGATCGCATCGAACGTCGCGAATAAAGATCCGCGCACGGGGATTTATATTTTCGCTGACTGACGTTTCGTGGAACGCACGGAATATTCGAACGACGCGCGGTACACACGGATTTTGTATATTTCTCGAATAATTTACGCACGATTTTCCCAAGATCCTTGGAACGGCTATTAGCGCCGAACAAGAAAACGAAGGACGGACTCGTTTATAAATCCGTACTCGTCGAGACGAGAGGGGTGGGGTGGGGGGGGGGGGGTGGGGGTTGAGACACGGTGTTTCGCAAAAAGGGTTTAATGCCCCGTACAGAATCAGCGTCCCGCGGTTCGTTCACCCCGTTGCCGCATAATTATGTGTCTATGCTTTATGGCAACGATGTAACGAACGCGCGGGCGCGCTTTCAGACGCTGTAAATTAAAGTTGAGAAAGTGCACTACGCGAGTAGTCATCGCGGAGAGCGCCCGCGCGCGAGCCGCGCGCGCGTTAATTAAAGCTCATTGTAATAAAGAGCACTTTTTATTCAGTTTGCCTCGTTCAGCGAGAGCTACCCGGTCGGGGGATACCGCGGGATATTTTTATGTTTAATTATATTAGGTTTTACGAGTATCCCCCCCCCCCTCCTCCTTCTCCCCTGACTGCCTCTTACCGGCGTAAAACATCCCCGACGTAAGTTTTAAAACTTTAATTGTCGGCGGTCTTCGCGGTTTATCCGGCCGTAAACGGTAGCCCGGCGACATTCCTCGGTTCACGAACGCGAAACTATCGTCGTCTTTCGGACGTCTGAACTTTGAAACGTCTCGCGCGAATTAATTAATCTTTTCGTTTTGCGTACGGCATCGCTCGGCAATTAGGGAGCGTTACGGTAACTGGACCCTACTGGTAGCGTTATCTTCGACGCGTTCCCTCTGGTTTCGCAATATTTTCGTTATATTTTCTGTGCGCAGCTACGGGTACTCGAACAATTTTTCCCAACCGTTGTACGAGCGCGATAGTAATCCGACAGCTTTTTAAAAACTTTTGTTACATTTTCGTTATGACGAAATAATTTTTTAAGACTGGGATTCCGGGTATTCTCTAAATTAACCTCCTCCCCCCCCCCCCGGGATAAAATTTGCAAAAGAAATTAATGCAACTCGGACGAATTATCCGGCTCCCGTTCGCGGTCAGTTATTATATTCATTTCGGCGGTCGCGTAACGGTTAAAGGAAAAGAAATTACAGAGACTCGTGATTCCGTCGAATTAAATTATGCGAGGCGGAATTTGGTTATTCTTTGAAAGGACGCCGGTCTCGAAGGAGACATCGCGGAAAGAAGCGTGAAACGCGAGAAGACCGGAAAGGACATCATCTCGTCGATTTTTCATTTTTACTTTCGACACCAAACGAGAAACTTAACGCCGCTACGTAAATACGACGAGGAGCGTTACTTAAAGCGCCCGCCGTTTCTCAGCAGGGATTTTCGTATTTAATCCGACCGATCGGCGTACTCACTTCTGTGCGTTATCAAAAATAGAATATCCTACTTTCGATCGGCCAAAAAAGGGCAACCGGCGTGCTCTAGTATCAAGATCTGGACGGTCCAGGTGCAGCTGCGTTGTAAGCTGCGGATCTCTCCCCTCTCCCTCCCGCTCCTGGCACCGAGAGATATCAATTAGCACTACGTCCTGGGGAATTAATCTCGGGAATTAATATCGCGACGTTGCCAATTAATTTTCGTTAATTTCGAATCAGCAGTTTCCAGAGCAGTGGCAGTGCGGCCCCCTAACACAAATCCCTATCGCCCGGTATTCGAGAGAGCGAGGGAGGGAGAGAGAGAGGGAGAGAGGGAGCGGGCAAGTAAGACGAGGAGGTAGAGGAGAGACAGACGCACACATAAACGCGCGCGCCACGCACACAGGGGGACGGAGAGAGGGAGAGGGAGAGAGAGGTACGAGCATCCAGTAGCAACCTATAGCGCTGTGTAGACACTTCTACGAAAGTTTCGCGAACAAGCGGGTGGCGCGTCGACCGTTTCTTGCCGCGCGCGCCCGGTTGCAAGAGTTGCGTTGCGTTTATCAAAACGCATTTAATTATGCCGCGCGTTGCCCCGCGGCGTCGAAAGTCGTTGAGCGCTCGATTCGGAAAAATCCACCGGGGTTAGACGATTCTCGGTAGTTCGGGGTAACTGGCCTAGCAACTTGTCGCGCAGTCATTTACAAAGTAGATACACGTTCTAGTGCACGGAAACCGACGACGGAGAATTAACGTAGATATTCCGTGGGTAGAGCTAGGTTTTTTGTATTTGCAAATTTTAACGTTTCTTGAGTAATGAAATAACTATTCGACGCGTACGCGTAATAATTAGATTCTGTATTTTACGCGCGTATGCGTTCCTAGGAAAAAGAGGAGCGAGAGTGAGAAAGAAATTTCTTCTCATTGTTAAAGGGCTCCAAAAATGTATTTTGAATACATTTCGGTAGTTCAGTGTATGTATAATAGGAAACATTCGTTGTTGCTTAAAATATTCCAAACGAGAAGCGGAAATATTACCTAGTAAAAATTATCGACACAGAGATGGCTGGACAAGAAATCAGCTTTAAAGATAAACTCCACGCGCACGCGTGGAATTATTTTATCTACAAAAACGTTAATTACGTAATAGCAAAATAAGTAATTCTCTGCCGCTAATGTTGCGCGAAAGTACCAGCACTCGAATTTTACTGTACATACGATCGAAGAATCGGATCCCATTGACGAGGAGTTCCTCGATCGTTTGCGAAATCGGCGTTAGCCGACTAATAAAGATCGCGTCGAGCGAAAGAAACGATGAATTCGCGATGCGAAAGAGCGATCGTGGCCACGGTGAAAGTTTTCGAAGCAGGTCGAGTTGCGTGTTTCTTGCGGCTCGGTCCGCTGGTCGCGGCGGCTCTGTTGCGTTTATCAAAACACACATTTAATTATTCCCGCGCATCGCCGTGGGCGCCGAAAGTGGATACGCGGTGCTCGCTTATTCTGGGCTTAATTCACACCTGGAGCCGTGACGGAGCGACTAGAGCCGCTTAAATTAAAGCGACGGATAATAAAAGCGTTAACTCGTCGGAGCCCCGCGTCCCGCGATTCCTTTTTCTCCTCTCTCGCTCGTCCCTCCCCCCCCTCCCCCGTCCCTCTTTCCACCCCCTCGCGCGCGCGCTTCCCTTTTCTCCTTTTTCCGTTTCCACCGTGCACCGGGGCAGCAACTTGCCTTTTGTTTTCCGCGCCCTTTCGAGGTTTTTCGTGGTTTCGAAACAGCCTGGAAATAGCTGACGAGACCACCCTCGCACGCATTCGAATATAAAGGTACACGCTGGCTTCTCAAAACACCGCCATTTAACTTTTATTTTTGTTACTCGAGGAATTCACCGTTCTTTTTCCTCCCTGCGCGCGCCAATAGTTTGTTCAGTTGCCCGAATTTAAATAACTCGGCAGGTATTCGACGCGAATTAAATATTGTATGCTTGGTACGTAATTACTAATTGATACTCAATCGACGAGAAGAACGGTAAAAAAAAAAAGAACCATATTGAAATATCTCGAAGAATATTTTAATCAATACCCTGCTACCACCTGAAACACCCACGAACGCGGCCTTAGAAAACACCTACCTTAATGTTTAACGTTATCTAAAAAAAAAAAACCGACTGATGTTGAACTTCCACCTTTTTTCGTCATCACGTTCAATCTGCATCGACACTCGCATTCCGACGAAATTTATTTCGCCGCGCACTTCTTGAGTTATTACCCGCTGAAAAAGAGCCGCCGACGAGAGAGCGAGATTCCCGTCGGATACAAAATATCGATCTTAACTCCCGACGTAGTATAAATGCGTAGTCAAAAGACAAGTCGACACGACCGAGGGTCGTTGAGCATGTCCCGCGACTTATCCAGACGACGTATTTAAATTCAGTCGAACTTTGGGTGCCGTAAGTTCGTACCGGGTCTGGGGACCAGCTGAATTGAAAAGCTAATTCTCGGCGTACAATCGACTCGTCTCGGCGTAGGGCAAACTTTGTGAATGTGTCTCATTAACTGGGAGCGACAAGCACACGCACGGCGTAAATTCGCCGCGAATCCTAGACGCGTGTGCGTGTTAAAGCGTTTCAGCCGGTGTAACCACCGCGTAATCTCTTCCATGGTCACATATTCCCGGGGCGCGTATCTCAAATTTAATGTCACGCATCGAATGACCTTTCAGACTGGCCGGTGAAAAAGGTTCGCGCGTCTCGCTTCCTTCGCCGTCGGTTACTGAGTTTCGAACGATTCACGGAATATCGCGGCGATGACGAGAGCGTTACTACTTGGTGGGTAATCGTGGTAATCGCGGGGAATTTGAAAACTGACGTATCGTTGCGACGCGAGAGCTAATTAACGAGGCGCGAGGGAAGATCGACGAGTGGAAATTTACAGGAGATGGAGGAGGGGGGTGGGGGGATAACTTCGATTGGACCGGACTACTCTCGTTACGAAATTCAAAACAATGAGGAAGCCCCCATCGTGAATTTCACCCACGCTCGGTGTAATGGAACTTCTGCCGCTTTTATAAAACGAAGAAACCGGGGTTTTCTTAAATAATGAGATACATTTAATCAGAGGATTAATGAGCGCCAAAGAAGTGGAATGAATTATGAATGATATTTATATCTCGAGGACCGAAGCAACGCTTGGGGAAAATGATAATGCGGATCTCCGTGGCGATTGCGACAATAATAATAATGATAATGGTAATAATAAGCGGAAAAGATAACAATAAAGATAGCGGAGGCGTGCAGGAACAATAAGAAACGTGTTCGGGCAAAGCCGGGCCGTGGTGGGATCGGAGGGTGGCATCGTCGAGAGAGAGAGTGGGGGTTGGAAAACTTCCTCTCTCGGGTCTATTTGCATAAAATCGTCGTAGTCGACGCCTCCGAAGATAATGAAATGAAACTAAACAAATAACGTAGATGCTAAACATTAATTACATTCGCCGTGGAAGGCGGAGAGGGTGTAGCGAGAGGGCTTCGTGAAATTAAGAGACGCGCCGTTGGAGGGGGGCTTGGGGATAGGGCGACGAGGAGAAGGAGAGATGCGGACGAAAAGGTTCGAGGGGTGAGGAGGAGGAGGAGGAGGGTTGAGTGAATGGGAGAGAGAGAGAGAGGGAACTCCCGGGGGTGGCGAATTAAGAAATCGTTTAAGAAGTTTAAATCGGGCACACTGCCAGAAAGAAAGGGTTGAAACGCCCACTTTGCGAAAGATACTACTGCATTTTAAGTAACGATCCTGCGATGTTGCTTTATAACGTTTCTTTTCCAATCTCCCCCATCCCCCCCCGTACCCCTTTTACCCCACGATTTGCCATTACATTTATAAGTTGGAATTAATAAATCTCATTTATGCATATTAATGCCGCGGCGCTTTTATAATATTTATCGTTATCCCGGGCGAAAGCAAAAATGTTCCCTCGGAAGTTAATCAGTATTAATGGACCGTTGCATATTTCATCGTGCCCTGACCAATTCTTCCTCGAGTCAACCCGCGATATTTTAACTCTGCGCATTCGTCCGATTCGGTGCAGAGTCTTGGACGCGATTCGTATTCCGAGTGTCGCTCGATCTCGCTTCTTAATCCACTGGTACTTAACGTACCATTTGCGTGGCGAATCATTTGCCATTTCGTTGGATTTAATGTCATAAAATAGGTTTATGTAATAAATGGTGACGTTCGTTAATCAAACTTGGCTTTAATCATCGATATTTTGATATCGATCAATGAACGTAACTAATGATTAGCAGACGAACATATTGTATTAAACTAAAACTTTTGATTTATGTTATTTCATTACGCCCAGAATTTGCGACGATTATTATCAACTCTCGTTGATAGATAATAACGATACTTTTAAAAATTATTTCAGACTACTAGCATTTGCGTCTAGTACCGACGGAAAAGGTTTTAAACGTAAAAAGAAAGAAATACACAGTAGACTCGGATGGAAGTAAGTACGCGAAGGGTTCGAAACGAAGATGTCCCAAGGAAAACGTTGCCATTAGTTTCACGAGCTCGCGGCTGCCAAGGGCAGCGCGCGTTCGCTCGAAATCGACCGAAAAATATGCGAGAAGAAGTCCACGATCCGTCCTCCATCCCTCCCTCCCCCTATCTCTCTCTCTCTCTCTCTTATGCAAGAGCGATAAAGCGTACACTTGCGCATATCCACACGGGGGCCCGAAGTGCACAGAGATCCCGTACGAGTTATGGGATGCACAGATCCAGCACGTACGGACGTATGATAGCCACTGACCGTTGCATTTCGTTGGGTATGCATTTACGAGCATGTTGGACCTCTTTCGCGGAGACATTGATGGACAAGCGCAGCTTATATGGCTACTCCAAGAGAGGGCCCGTCGTGGCCGTTTACATATTTATGTTATGACTCCGCTTCACTCGACTTAATTGACGGAATTGCCATAAATTTGCGAATATCGCGTGGACGATACGACCACGGTTGTGCGGTTCAGCAGTCACGTACGTACATATATTTATATACATTTTATATACCGTACGCGACGCTTATATAGGTACATCTCGGATCGGAACGAATTCCAATGAATACCGATTAGGAGAGTCACGGAACGTCGTTTCGTATCCCCCTCCTCAGCGACTCGACCGGGAATTCCAAAAGACGCGGCTGTAATTGACGGAATTCCTGTAAGTTTTGAGAACGTCGCGTAGGTTTTGTCCGGATCGATATACGCGTCGCGGTGCCCCCCCCCCCCGTACCTTCGTCTACTTTACCTCGGTGTATACCCAAAAGCTCTATCACCCGAATACGAAAACAAAGGATTAAACCCGTACACGCGTAAAAACGTCCCCGTAAACGTTTCCCCCACGAGATACAGCGAAGTGTACCTTCCAAAGTATTTCGAGATGAAAATAAATATATCGAGCCGCGTTACGAGGCACGCGGTTTAGATAGTAACGACGGACAAACGTTTCTATCGTTACGACGATCAATCGCGACGCAACGGGCCAAGAGAGTTTTACCGAAGTCTTTAGCGGGTTTGCAATTTATGCGATTCGTCATTGTGCAACGATTACTTAGGCTCCAGCGTATTCATGCCGGGGAGAAGCATTCCGGTGTATACCGATTAAGAAAGCCGGAGAACGCCGTTCGGTATCCGACTATCCGGCGACTCGACGGGAATTCGAAAAAGTCGCCGTCGGCGGTTTATCGTATAGGTTTAGTGGGATTTACTGGGAATAACTCGCGTATTCGGATCTTCATAGGAGTATGCAGTCCACGGTGCAGCATTTCTCTTTAATTGAATCGGATCTACATATCTGGATGGCTCCAATCGTTCAAATCGAGTAGATTCTGTAACGAGGGTAGACATATTCCTGTTTTACCTTTGCTCTCAATAATGGATATTTGCCGTAGCGTTTGTCTTGATGTAATTGAGCTTTTAAATTTGTTCACGGGCCATTGTTATATTTGGATAATTTCGCGAGTATTTCCAATTTCCTGGTACAATTTTTATCGAGGGGGGGAAATAATCGTACGGCTATTGGCCAGTTCTTGACGCTCGTTTGTTTGTTGCGTCGAATCTTTTGTTCCGCGCCGCGTTTAAGTAGTAATAATTTTAATTGATTCACGGTGCACGCTTTTCGCGTTTCCTTTCGCAAGGATTGCTTTTATTGCCGTTCTCTCCCTCTTTTTTTTTTTTTTTTTTTATTATATTTGGATAATTCTACGAGAATTTATAATTTTCCGTAGAATTTTTATTCGAGCGTTATTTTTCTGGTATCGCGCACTCTCGTGCGGGTACGTTTGTTATTTACGTTGAATCTTGCGTTACGGCGTGGTTAAGTAGCAATAATTTTAATTAATACAGAATGTACTTTTTCACGATCCTCTTCGAAGGAGTTTTTATTATATTTGGACGGTACCGACGGGAATTTCTAATTTTCCCTAGAATTTTTATCGCATCATTACTGCCCGGTAGCACTCGGTTTTCCGTTTCTCTATTTGTTTGTTACGCTCAAACTTCGTTCTTCGGCATTTAAAGCGGTAATAATTTTAATTAATGCGCAAACGCACACTTTTCGCGATCCTCTTCGCAGAATTGTCCTCGCTTCTTCTTTTTTTTCTTCATTTTCTTTTCGTTCTCAGTAAATCCCGGCGACGATAACAAATCGCAATTACAATAAAGAACCTGCAAATCATCGCTACTGATTTGATTTTAATCGCGCGCGCAATAGAAGGCCAAATTACCGTTGCCAGCCGGTGCAACGACAAATAAACTTGATCAAGGTTCAGTTTCTTTGTCCCCGTCGCGACACGACGGTACCTTTTTCTTACATTAGCGGGCATAAATCCACGTAATAGAAAAAAAACAAGTGCACGCGTATCGCGTAACGCCGGACGACTACAACGGCAATATAAATGAAAAATGACGTTTCCCGTATGCCCGAGTACCGACGATCGCCTTCGAGATTTCCGCGTGAGGACGCTACCGATACGTTTCAGCGCGTCCGAGTGTTTTTCTCTTCGTTCTTCGCAATACACGCGATAAAGATGAAGGAATACGCGCGCGCGCGGGCAGCGCGAAGAAATAACTCTGCACGAGACGCGATAGTGACGTTCCTCGAATGATGTAGACGAGCATAAAGTGGACAAACTAGGGCCATTTGTCTGCTTCCCCGGGAGCCTGCACTCTACGATGCCCGAGCATCGAGAGGGCAGAGCGCGAGAGGACGGGCACTGGTTTATTTCAGGGATAATCCAAACAAATGTACTCGGTGGCTCGCGAGTAAATAACATGCAAATGCCGTAATGCTGGTTGACCGATGGCTTCACTCGTCTACAGCCTCGAACGTGCCTCGCGAAATCTACGTGAAACGACGTCCCCGCGTCCGGGACTTTTCTCCGGGGAAAAGAAGAGGTTTATGGCGGTGGACTTGGAAAGCTGGGAAATTTGAATACTTGCGGGAACTTGGGTCAAAAATTACGTTCGATTCCGTATTGGACGACGTGACGTGAAAATAGTTTCAATTAGATACGCGTATACGTCATTTTATGCAGATTTAAAATTAGAATTATAATTTTGAATAGCGTTTATTAATTTGGTTCGTATTGCGTAACGACGAATCGAGTGTTTGGAAAATTTGATATACAAAAATCAAGCGTTGGATAAAAACAGACAATTAACAAAAAATAAATGACGTATTCTCCACTCTCGTCCGTTCGACGGTAACAATTACGAATATTCGTTAGATTCGGGTACTTATTATAGCAACGAGTATAGATTAAAAGCAAGAACACTCGATGCAAACTTTTCCTTTGCTTCTTTCCCTGCAATTATTTGAATTAAGTAATCGACCGATATATCTAAGTAGACAATCAAAAAGCTTTTTGTCACACGCCCAAAAATTTCTTTCCTTACACAAAATTGATGAATCTACGGTAACTTTCATGATTCCCCCGTACAAGAATTTAATTCCCACATCCCAAATCGACCAACCAAAAATCCAAAAACAACCAACGACCAAGCCACGCATGTATCTACGAATGAACGTTTATCAATTAACGCTTCCATCCGCCGGCCTTTCCGTCACCGAAGAAAATGCCGGAAACCGCGCCATCCGAGGAAGTCTTTCAACCATTAACAATTGTCTCGATCATACGGAGGGATGCGCAACGTAGTTCCCCGTCTCCTAGACGATTCTCATTCGACTCTAACGGGGGTTGAACAGATAACCTGGTTTCGAAAGGGGCAGCAGATGGGGTGTTGGCCAGTGGCTATCTCAGACTTCCCTCATCTTGTGCCGGTCTGCCCTCGTGCCCGCCTCAACCCCCCCTTCCCCCCCCCCACCCACCCACACCCCCTTACGTCGAGAGCTACCCCCGCTTTATCCGCCCGCTCACCGTCCACCCCCATAGTTTCCTAGGAGATCGATTGTTATGCATAGCCTGTATTTGCCCGGCCAGCTCTCTGTAACCGGCCCCGGAGTCTGGGAACTCTCGGGTAGAGTCTGCAAGAAGCGACCATCCGACTCAGGGACTGCGACTTGGCCGATTGACCAGAGCGTCCAGAAGGGACCGCACGCCGGTGTCGCTCACGGATCCGAAGAAAGCAATTTCAAACGGACGGCCAAATTAGACGTGGCGTAGTTTTAAGGTTTCCGAGGATACGCCCAGGCAAATCGATATCACGATGGACGAAGTACCGTCTCCTCCTATTGGCAACCTACGCGTGCAATGGGACAGAGTTTTTTTTTAGATTGGACGGTGGCTCTGAGATAAAAACGTTAATCTTATTTCTGGTAACTTTGCTGCCTTTTTGGGGGAGGATTTGATTGGAGACGGATGATCGCGAAACGTCTTTATTTTTTGGATAGATACAGGAATGGAGTCGTTAGGTCTGGCGAGAAGATCGTCATCGGTCGTCAAACGTCGACGCGTTTTTACGCGGATTATCGGAACGTGTATCGATACGCGTCGTCGAATTGATAGCACTTGACAAAGAAGCGTCGGATCGGATATTTTTCCTACAACGACGACAATGATCAGTAGAAAGCGTCGCGTTGGTAACACTGCGTCGATGGGATCTAGTTGGAAACGATTTCAATTGCCGTACAGTTTATCGCGGATTTATCGAGATATCCTGGATATTTATGATAGATTAAAAATTCTGTCGGACGTGTTTAACGACGCGGTAAGAAATCAACGATCCGATCTCTCCTTCGAATTTTGAGAGCGGCGGCAGCTGGCATCACGAACGAGAAGACCGCTGTCCCTTCGAGAATGTTTATTCTTGCGTGGACCGGGCCACTCCGAGCAAACAACGAAATGCAAATCGAGATTATTCCGGGCTGCGCTAGCTGTTAACCTGAATTATTCGAGTCTTAATGATGGCTTAGGCACCGGCCCACTGATCTGAGGGATTAGGACGTGAATATTGCAGGGACTAATGAACACCCCGGGAATTAGGTCCAATCTCGAACTTCCGGAAGAAAAGAAGATTCGTCGGTCGATCTGTTTCCCGATCGCGTGCACGTTCGCGAGATCGTGATTAAAAAAAAAAAAGAAGAATCGGCGTTAAACCAGGAATTATTTATCAGCGTTCGTCGAGTGATATTAAATTCGTCGAACAAATATACGGATGTTCCAAATTCCAAAAACGTTCGACAATACGAATCAGCGGAACGCACGAAACCTGTGTTTGGAGAATTTCACAAAAAATGGCGAGTTGCATAAAAACAGACAGTTATTAAAAAGAAATGAGGTAGTTCCGCCCCGTTCCGCGCGTTCGACGATAACAATTACGAGATAAGCCCCGCCAACGCGTACATTCTCCCGCGCTCGTAAGGGTGAGGGGGGGGGGCGGAAGGATGAAAGCGAGGGGTAGAAAACCGCGGTACGAGATATGGAGGTGTTGCGCGAACAATGGATACGGAATGCGGTTAACCGAAGAAAGCTGAAGCGGGACGCGGGATAAACCGAGAAACAATAAAGTGGAGTGGCCGAGTAACGGTAAACGGGTAACGGCGTTTGAATCGACGAGCCGGAGAAACACCCGAGGGAGACGGTGTGTCATTGGCGAGCGAAAGTGTTCGCGCCGATTCCTCCTTTTTTTTTAACCCCTCCCCCCCATCCTTTCTTTCCTTTCTTTTGCTTTTTTTGTTTTTTATCCAGTCAGAGTTCTCCCCAGTCGAGCGCGCGTACGCTCAAGTTGTCGATGCGAAACGTTTAACCTTCCTTTTCTTCGACGCGAGCGTCGCGTCGGGCGTCAGTGTGCGAGCGTACGCGGATCGTACGTGTCTGTGGAACCGTGCACGTAGAGAGAGAGAGAGAGAGAGACTCACGTGCCCCGGAGCGTTTATGTGTTCATAAAACTCGAAGGATCGCAGTCGCTTTGAGTCGTGCAGCGGCAAGCTTGTAGGAGGTACGGTGTGCCGAGGGATCACGGGGTGGGTGGGGGAGTGGGGGGGAGGATGGGGGGTGGAAAGGAAGTGGAAGAGAGCTTGGTGGCGCACGATGGCAGTGGAGGAGGGTGCTAAGGGGGTGGCGAGAGAGCGAACGAGGGTGTTTTTCCACCACCAGTTGCTCGCGGCATCCGCAAACCCCTCTCGATCCTGCTATGCTAGAGTGGGAGAGAGCGAGCGAGAGAGTGAGTGAGAGAGAGAGAGGGAGAGAGAAGGGAGAACGCGAACACTCAGACCATAAAAGTCCCAAACTCGCTTCCACCTACCACTTCCTCTTCCTCTCTTCAGCTTTCGGTCTCTTCGACCTGGTTGCAGGGGTTGGGGGTTAAGGGGGAGGGGGAGGGGGGGCGTAACGAGAAACGCCCGCGGACAGGAAAAAAAAAGTCCTGTTACGGTTTAACGCATCGACGTAACGACCGTGAAGAAGAATCTAACGACGGCCGGTGTTAGAGGGCGGATTCTCGCGCGCGTTTAAAGAGGGACGAATAAATGGAACGTATCGACGACGTCGGGAGTAATGACTCATAATTAACAACGCAATCTTTATTCTCGATTTGAAATATTTATCGTCAACGTTTGAGTCGGGGATCTTGAATATTTTGATGATCGATTAGTCGCCGCGCGATGATGGAATAATTCGCTCCGCGCGAAGGAGAGTGAATTTTTAAAAGTCGCTTCCGCGCGTCCTCGTAAGCCGATAAAAGCGAACGTGAAGATTTCGAAGAAACGGTTGAAAGGTAGTTTTTTTCTGCCACCAGTTGCTGCTACCAGAAAACCCCACTCGAATCGACGCTGCATTACCGTAAAAGTCTGAAGCTCTCAGTTACCCGCCGTACCTACCGTCCTCTTCTTTTTTTCCCCTCCCTCTTCCCCCCCTTCTCCCTCACTCTCTCTCACCACGGCCTCAGACTCTTCGAGCAGGAAACTGGGTTAGGGGATAAAACGAGAAATACCAACGAAAGCCGATTGGGACGGGGGAAAACCATAACTGATTCCGTGATCTCGCGCGATTTCCTACGCTCTAACGTCTACCGAACTGACACAGAAACACGGATACTGGATTTTATTAATTCAGATATAAGGTTTTATTGGGTACGGTTCAAGGCCAATCAATCGAGAACTTCTTCCAATTTCGACGAGAACAATATTTCAATTATAAGGAAATAGTTTTCATTTATAGGACACGCGTTACACGTCGATCGCGTTTTAAATTAATAAAAAATACACGGACCCCTCCCAAACTACCTTCTTTCGCTCGAAAACAATTATATTCTACCCCGGCGATCGTACCACGTACGAGCGTGCAGGAGGATTAAAAAAATTTTCATTGCCGTTACTCGCCTAAATCGCGGCGCTCATGTGAAAATGTTCAGCCTCTGGCACTCGGAGGTATAAATTTGACGAGATAAGATGTCGGAATATATTCAAAGCTCACCATCCCCCTCCCCGGCTGAACCACCCTGGGTTGTATCTATTTCAAGCTGGTGTGTGCCTTGGCAGAAAATTAATTTGCTCGATTATGCCGTTTTTAGCATGCACCGCTTAAGAAACATCCACTCGCGATCGCGAGTCGTGCATTATGCTTACCCGCAGGCAGCGCGCACCCTACAACAGTCTCTGCTTACATTAACCACCCTTATGCAAATTAATACGAAACAAAGTACGCCGATACGATCCTTCAACCCTCTACGAGGAAAAGATATACCGTTGTCTCTCCGTGCACGATGTTCGCGCTCTCACATTGGCATCGAGGAAACGAAACTCCCTCTCGAAACGATAACGCTCGGCTTATCGCGAGTCGATCTGTGATAATTTTTCATCAAATATTCATCCTGATCCATTGCCGATTTCCGCCGCTTCGAATCATTATACTTATCGGATACTTGTTGAAACGCGAAAGATTTACCCCGACATTTATCCTACCAATCGATAATTTGGGAAAACTTTGGGTAAACCCCAAAATGTTGAGATTTCCATTTGTCGTCGAGTTCTCGGATATCACTAGAGATACAGAAAATTATTATACTTATCGTATACTTGTTGGAAAGCGAAAGATTTACCCCGACATTTACCCTACCAATCGATAATTTGGGAAAACTTCGGGTAAACCTAAAAATGTTGAGATTTCCATTCGTCGTCGAGTTCTCGGATATCGCGGGAGATACAGAAAATTATTATACTTATCGGATACTTGTTGAAACGCGAAAGATTTACCCCGACATTTACCCTACCGATCGATAATTCGGGAAAACTTCGGGTAAACCCCAAAACGTTGAGATTTCCATTCGTCGTCGAGTTCTCGGATATCACTAGAGATACAGAAAATTATTATACTTATCGTATACTTGTTGGAAAGCGAAAGATTTACCCCGACATTTACCCTACCAATCGATAATTCGGGAAAACTTTGGGTAAATCCCAAAACGTTGAGATTTCCATTCGTCGTCGAGTTCTCGGATATCACTAGAGATACAGAAAATTATTATACTTATCGTATACTTGTTGGAAAGCGAAAGATTTACCCCGACATTTACCCTACCGATCGATAATTCGGGAAAACTTCGGGTAAACCCCAAAACGTTGAGATTTCCATTCGTCGTCGAGTCTCTCGGACATCGCGGGAGATACGGGAAAATCTTAGCATAGATAAGAAGCCCTGGGAGATATAAAAGTGTTTGGCTGAGGGTTTGGATGGCAAAATGCAATCGCAACGAGGGGTAGGGTAGGATCGGTGTGGGTAGCGGAGAAGGTAGCCTCGGAGTGGTAGGATGAGGGATGGGCCGAGTGTCCAGGTTGGAGGGTCGTTTATTGATCTCTCAAGTCCGAACCTCGCCTCGTGTACAAGAGGGACCTAACCCCATCCCACGCGCCCTCGTGACTGGCCACAACCACCCCAGCCGGCCGCACGCCGAGACACTGGACACAACGACTCCCTCCTCAGCCTCTCTCCTTCCACCTTATTCCAACCCTCTTGGGAAAATAGGTTCCCAACCAGAACCCTTTGCCCGGTGCAGCGAAACACCGAGTCGCCGGTATATATATATTCGCCTGGGATCGAATCAAAAATTCTCGCGTCCTCCGACGTCACCGTCTACTCGTTCCCATAAATCCTCCGATCCCCCTCCTATCAGATTTCGTCGTTAGACTTCTCGCAGCGCAAACGCGAATGGATAAACGTCGCGATTAATCAACGAAACACGATCGGTTTTCCCGATGATGTAATTTACGCGAGATAAAAGGACCGCTGGAATGATCGGGTTTGTTAAGAAACACTGCCAACGGCTTTCTAGGGACTGGACAACCTCGAAATAGATAGACAGAGATAGCGAGAGAGGTGAAGAGGGGGTTGAGGCGGAGAGAGACGTCTCTACCCGCTTGAGAACCGTCCACTTAGCCGAAGGGTTGCTAGTTGCAGATAACTTATTCCAGCTTCGCCGGCTGCCCACTCACCCTCCCACGGAACCCTCTCGCGCAGATCTTGGCTGGCGAGGAAGCGGTCATCTTGTCTGCCGGTCCCTCGTAATATGGATCGCACCGTGCCGAGCCATTTCCACTAGGTCTTAACAACGCGCCGGTACAGGTTGTCGATAAATCGAGTGCCGTCCAGTTCCCTCTGACACGCCTACGCGAGCCGAGAGACGTCCGACTGCAACTCCACGGATCGACTTTAAACTACCCTCGGACAGTGCCCGGATTGGGGGGTAGGGATACTTTTATGCCGGCCCCGATTTTTCGGCACGTCGGAGCCGAAGGGAATGGAAAAGATGCACTTGCCGAATCAACGGCGCGAGAATGATGCGTTGAAAGGGGTTCGTACTCGCGGGGGATGATTCTCCTTTGACGCGTGTCGCGGGGTTGAAGGGCGAACCTCGATGGCTGACGGCGATAGAACGCGAAGTACCGTGGGGAGTTTTGCGAAGAAAAGACATATAGCACTTGATACTTTAGCATCGGTTAGGCTTGGATTGGTGAGGCATTTTGTTTTGTTCTCTGGCGCGGGGAGAATAATGTGTACGTGTATGTATGTAGCGGCGGTTTATGTAGTCGATATGCATATCAATGGAATAGGAAAATAATATCAGCGAATGACTTTCTAGTTCTAGAACTATAATGATTTACACGTTCGCTCGTAAGACAAAGGGGAAATAAATTTTTTATTCAAGACAAGAGTGTTTTTTGACTTGCAACCCTGATGTTTAATTGTCCTCTAATTTTCCTGCCGTCGGGATAGACAAAACTGGAAACTTAATCTCCGAATGATCGAATATGTTGATAGAACATATTAGGGGCACGGGAAAAAATTATAGAACAATATAAAATTGTATTTTTTCATGATTTTGTTACAGAATATTATAAAATGAAATTTCCTTCACTCTTTACAACACTATTCCAACGTTTATCCAAGTCTTTTATTCCCTTTTCATAAAATCTTACGAAGACGCTTACACCACCGCGTCCGGATTCAAACTACTATTTAAAATAGTACATTTCTTTCTGTGTACCGCTAATATTTAAACCGCGAACTTTATGAGAGGAAAGGTGAGAGTCACAGGATGAAGATACAAGAAAATAATCCCAGAAGTAAAATATACCGAGGTATAAAAAACCGACGATGTTCACGGATATTATCGCCTCTTCCGATTCTTTTCGCGCGGCCTATCGCGTCGCGCATCGAAGATCGCGGCCGTCCTCATTCATCACAAACGACTCATTGCCGCTGCGGCGCGATATCGGCCGGCATGAAATTTCTAAAAAGTTCACACGCAAGAAAGTTCTTTGATAATTCCGCAATCTCATCCCCCGCTTCATTTACTTTCTTTCCCCACCTGTCTACACCTAGTTAACCTGCCCGCGCCACCGTCGAGTTTTGCATCCAGCTTCTAATAATAGCTATCGCTTCATACATTTTCATGGCATTACAAAATCGGAACAAATAGAGTGTACACGCGGCAATTACGAATGCATTATGCAATATAAATATTGATGCTTCCTGCAAAAACGAAACTCCGAACGAAGCGAACGGAATGCAAAGCGTTCCGGGAAGGAACCGCGTGGAGAGAGAAAGGGGATCCGACGATAACGTCTCTCAATGGGTTCGATCTCCCGTGTTTTCTTACGGTATTACAGAATTTATCGAGACGCGTCGTAAAATAGAAAAAAAAAAAAACCGTACGGATATTTCGCGATCCATTTGGCGCGGGCAATATTTCTATTTCGAGTACGTCGAATCAAATGTGAGAAATCGAGAGCGAAGAAGAATGGAGTCCTGAACGAACTAATGTTATCAATTTGATTCACGAATACTGTCCTATGATCCAGTACACACCATTGCATACGTATATTAGGATAGACATATTTGTTGTTCCCGTCGAGTAATATATTTATCGCTGGTACTCCTCTTAAAATGACATTCGTACATATTAAAACCATAAATTTTAAACGGATCGAAAATTCACTGTTTTTCGAGTAGCAGTATCCGCATATTACAAATATTTCAACTATCCCAAATTTTGTTAACCCGAAGCTTCGTTTATCCCTTACTAGAACTTTTCAAAAATCACATTTATTATTACTACTACCCTCGACTTTAATCAATTCAGATATCCGTACTGTTTGAACAGAAATATCCAAAATCATAAATCCTCCATTCACCCGTGTACCCTTATACACCAGAATATTCGCGATCCACTCAACGCACTTTCGACCTATTCTCTTAACCGCTAAACAAATACATCCCGCAAAATCGGTCACTCAAGAAAATTCAAACAACTCGGTCCCGCGCTACTCCCAGGTAAAGCTTAATCGAAAATCCAACCCCGAGTAGCGTGATACCTCGACAAGGTCGGCCGGGTTCAATTTCAACGGATAACCCGTGTACTCGGATACACGAGTACAGTCGGGGAGGCGCGAACGCCCGCGTCACTTATATTTCGATGCGGGGAAGTGACGGGAGTGTGTGTGTGTGTGTGTGTGTACGCGTTCCACGCACACGCTCGCGCGCGCGCCTTCACGGGCGTTCGCAATCGCGAGCGCGCAAGGAGAGAGAGAGAGAGAGACCCGTACGTGACGGTGGCGAGCTAAAGGCCAATAAAACTTAACTCCTAATTAAGAAGCGTGAAGGATGAATCTATTATCCGCGGGGGCCTTGCCAACGCAAATACGCCGGCAGTAATGTCGCCGTTGGTACAAACATACCTACGGACACGAGCGGGCATACGTGTTCATTAGGCGTATTTGCTGTTTAGCATTTCAAATTCGGCGAGAGCGCCAGCGCGATACAGAGATGCACCACGGCGAATCGCGACTACCGTATGCTGGGATGAGAAGGGGGAGGGGGAGGGGTAGAGAGGTCGGGGGTGAGGGTGGCGGAACGACGGGATCGAGGGTGGGGGTGCAGGTCCTTTTGGCAATCAAATATTTTAATTTAATCGTCCTACTAATGATCCGCCTTACATTGGGTACGTGGGTGCTCCGATTTGAGGCTACCATCACACGTGAAGATACCTCTCAATTCGTGGACCCCGGAGGTACCTGCCTCGGAACGGTGACTTAATTATTTATCTCGCCCCGCGGAGATCCACGGATCCACGTGACACTGATTACCGGATATCAGTTGTTGGTGGAATGTACCGCGTACGCGGGATAGTGGATTTTGAGCTTTATCGTAGAAATCGTAGCCGCTACTACTTATCACGTTGCAGGTATATGTTAAGTTTTGATTTAAGTGTCGCGGTTTAGCATTGCGGTTAATCAACGTACGATATTCGTTGTGGCGTTGGTCGATAAGTATCGATTTCGATATATATATGTGTACGATCCGAAGCGTTTAAGAAATGAATGGAATTATTAATTAGACAGACCGGTACTACTTATCCCGTTAGCAGATCCGGTGGATAAGACTGAATTTACGTATTAATATTCAGATATTGGGTTTAGCGTTACCCGATAAATATTAACTTTGATATTCGATCCGAATCGACGCGATAAAGAAATAAAATTATTAACGCGACTGCTACTGCCGCTTGATCAAGCGCGATACACAGTACGCGAGATCGTTGTCGCGCATTCATTTTTAGTATCGGTCATTACATCAATGTACCTGATAATTTGATACTTCCAAATACGCGAGTTGCGAGAGGCGTTGGAAAGTAAGATCGTTATGTAAAGTATCGGGGGTACGGGAAACCGATCGAGCGAGTTAATTATTTCCCCTTATTGGGAAATTCACGAGCGTCGCGATACCGATTACTCGTTATCAGGTATTCGTATCGACGTCGTTAACATCGATCGCTCGACATCAAGATTCGCGAGTCTTAAGCGGCGAGTAAATTTCGCTGGATTTTTGCGCGACCACTGTGGCGAAGTAAAGGATGACTTAATTATTTTCTGCCCCTTTCGTTATTCATGAGTGTTTCTTTACATAAATTTTCAGCGACGTAACGATCGCGGGCTATCGCGGATTTCAATATGGAAATCGTAAATATTCTGATAATTCCTTTTATCCGAACATGTGCTCCTTGATGTATATACTCAATATTAATCGAGTGTGCGTGCGCAAAACGATTTTGAAGAACAGAAGGACTGCGGGAGAAAGAATTAAAGAGTGAGGGGAATATTTTAATTTAATCGTCCTATTAATGACTCGCTTTATATTCTGTACGTGGGTGTTCATCTCTTGCATTCGCGTTACTTTGAGCGTATCTTTTCGTTCCAATCACCGGCCCGCCGAGAGTATCATCGATTTAATTATTCTTTCTTCTCTGCAAAGTAAATTCGCGCGCGAGGAGCAGATTTCGCGATATCGCTCACGACTTCTGTTGTATCCTTTTCAATCGCGCAACAAACAAATGATACCTTTTCGAATCCGTTACTCCCGATTAACGCGAAGCAAATCTTCTCACTATTATGTTATAATAATTACTTTCGAGTCAGATCTAACGATATCATCGTATTTAAAATCACTCTCCAAAAAGTAACGCATTTCAATCCGAAAATTGTGTTGCCAAGAAATAAATTAAACTTCCTCGAATCTATCATCAATTGGTCACTTTATAATTATTATCAAATAAAAAATAATCCCTATCGCCGTTCATCATCATTTCAAAAACAATCCATACGAAAAGTCAACGCATTCCAACAGATAAATAAAATTTTCTCCAATCTCTCGTCCCACGCAAAGCAAATCTGCCAAAAATTACCTTACGATTATCTTCAAACAAAAAAAAACAATTCCTATCGCGTTCATTATCATTCCCAGGATCATCCCCTCGCGAACGAGAAAAGTCCCTCCCACCCCCCAAAAACGATGTTACGAACCGAAACCATCGAGTCGCTCGGGGCCAAAATTTAAATGCGACGTCTTCAAAGAAATAATCTTGATTACGCGAGCTTCCCTCGATCCTCGTTTAACATGTTATTTTCGCCGAGTTCCCACCCCCGTCGCCCCGACCCATCCCACCCCCCCTTAGACCCCCCGCCGACGCAATTCTTGGCTCTAATTTGTATTTAATTAACCAAGTCTCGTGGCAGCCAGTCTCTCTCCCTTAGCTGGGAGTGAGTTCGGTCGGTTTGGTCTGCGCGTTGGGGTTCATTAGGTTATTGAAACCTTAGACAATGTAACTAGTGGCTGCCGGGTACAGTGCTCCAGGGGCTTCGTAATGCCCACTGCCTCGAGTGTTCGCTACGACATTTTGCATCTCTCTGACCACTCCCGCGCTAGTGGGTCTACGACCGTTCCAACGAACGACCGTTACCACGACCTGCGGAACGCCGCGGGGCTTGGTTACGTACCGAGGACGCGCGAGTTTATATGCTAATAAGGCACATTAATTAAACGGCCCGCGTACGTCTGGCCACCTTTCAGAGGACTAACGCTCTCTAATTCTTCCTTGAAACGCATGAAAAACTTGGGGTTGTCTGACAATATGTGTCCACCCCCCCCCCCGCCCCCCTCGCACACCCCTGGCCACCGTACCGTCTCCCCCTAGGGGGGTAGGTAAATGACAAGGACAGCTTAGAAATTGCCTTCAGACGCGAGTTCGGTGGTTCGGAGAAAATAAACTTTGACGTAAACAGGACTTTACTTCAAAGTAATTACTAATTGATATGCTAATGGACAAGTTGCGCCGCGTTAACCGACAATTTGCCATGTAAATTCACTCGTAACCGACGGATCACCGAGAACGATCGCGAGCACTTTTCTTTTTTCCCTTTCCATCAGAAATATTTCTCTACTTCCCATATCGTTGGAAAAGGCGGGTATTATATATATTGGGTTGGTGCATAATTATCCGCGGTCTACATTGCCGCGTTTTTCTTCAATGAAAATTGGCGTTTTGTTTATTTTTCTTTCATAAAAATAATGTTCTCTATTTAGTTAATAAAAATGCGTATCGAGAACCATATTTATATCCGTCACATTATGCTCTACCACTTCGAGAAAGGATGGACGTCAACACGGTCATTTCGCGATCTCAACGAACCTTTTTGGCGAACGAATAATCAGCGAGAGGCAATGTCGGGAGTGGTTTGTCCGCTTCAAATCAGGTGATACCAGCTTCGAGGATAAGGCAGGAAGAGGTCGGCCATCGGACTTTGACGATCAGGCACTTTTGGCAGCGGTCGAAGAGGACTAAAGCCTGACAACACGAATGCTGGCTGAAGACTTCAATGTGGACCACTCAACGATCTTTCGACGCCTCAAAAAAACTTGGAAGAGTGTGGAAATTGGTTGGTTGGGTCCCGCACAAACTCTCCGACAACGACAAGGCCGAAATAAAAATTTTTTGGAAAAAAACCGCGGATATTTATGCACCAACCCAATAGTATACGTCTCGCTATACCATTTATAGCGTACGTCCGTCCGTCGATGTTGCCGTTCGTCGTTAAATTACATCATTTTCGTTACGAAACAGATCGATGAATCCCACAGTCGTAGAATAATTACACGCGGTCAGCATAAAAAGAGAACGCAGTTGCGTGCCCGTTATCTGGATTGAAAGATCGCGGAGTTAGATGGAGGGAGAGCGAGCGAGAGGGAGAGAGGAACGAGATCGCGCACATAACCCGATAAGCGTTACAATCGGTAGGCACGAAGAAATTCCAGAAGCGACCCGCATTACAGCCTCGATCGTCGAGACGTCGGACCGTTATGCGGGCCGAGAGGGGATTTATTTAAGAATAGTCCACGTTTTCCCACCTCTCCCCCACCACCCCCCTCACCCTCGTCTACCACCCCCCGCCCACCAAGTCCACGGAGGAAGCAAACCCGACGAAACGATGGAAGGGTGGGTGGGTGGGTGGAATGACGGGTGGGGGGGGTGGTGGGAGGCGGAGGAGGAAAAGCGAGCCACTCGGTCTAGCATACGGCGCCGTCTACTTTTTCATTTCCCTCCCCAAAATTTAATTTGGAACGCGTCCAGTTGCACCTTTCCGCTCGCTTGACTGGTACGAGGGAACGAAGCCCCGGAAGATCACACGAAAAATATACGTGCTTCGCAGTGTCCGGCAGGATCTGGAACGGCACGAATTAGAAATTTTACTAACTCGGATAGTCGCATTTAATTTTAAGCCGGAAACCGTACGAGTCATTACTGTCTCCATTTTCGTGCGTATATTAAATTACAGGCGAGGACCGCGAGGCGATTCGCCGTCGAGGGGGGGGGGTGGAATGAGGGGGGGCGGGGGGGAGGCAGGGTGGTCGGGAGAACGCGAGCCATATTACGGAAGAGTACATGCACTCGAGGATTATCCAAAGTCTCTTGGTACCGCGGTATAATATATATATATATACGTATATACGTCTGTGCGTCGTTAGAGCGGACGCGATCGCGGAATCCGAACAATGATAAAAAAAAAAAAAAAAAGGGAAAACTTGTGTCGGTACTCCGTGAAAATTGTCGAACGTCCTTTTCCGGCGGCGCGTTTAGAATCTAACGTCGATGTTATAAGAATACGTCCAATGATTCGAGTGGTTCGAAACAACGAGGCGGCGATTAATACGGGCAGAGGGGAGAGGTGGGGAAAATTCAAGGTAAACATCGCGAGTGGAACATCGCGCATTCCCTTGGAGGGTGGAACACACTCGCGTACCAGACGCAAAACCCGGTGTGGTAGAATATATTTTGCGCTACTTACTTTCGGTACGTAGAGCTCCTTTTTGCGCGTCCCTTTTCTGTACCGAGCGGAGCATATTTAAATGTAACTTCCCTCGCGAGAGCCCCCGCTCACAAGAGTCGAGATGTAGAAAAATTAATGAAAAGGGGGGGGGGGGGGGCGGTGGTGGAATACCCGCACACCGGCGTTGCCCTTTTTTCACTCTCCCGCATTGCGAGCCGATAATTTATCTGACTTTGAGCGAACGTGACATCACGCGTCGCATTAATGCCGTACAATGCGCGATAACGATCTGCTACGAGCACGCTTCTCCGTATCACTCGACGAGCAAAACATTCGATTATCGTCTCCCGTTCTCGCTTGGAAAAAAAAAATAAATAAAAACCACATTCGTAATTCGATGGTTCGGCGTCGTTAACGTCGTCGTACGCCGCGACTCTCCCGGCGGTTGTTGCTCGCGTAACCGATCGTCGAGCGTAACGTCATTTTCTTCTTTTTTTTTTCGCGACGCGGACGATTTCCGCGTACGATCGCGTGGCAGGTTAACGGTGCGCAGACATTTTCCCGATGCGATTCCGCTCTTACGTTGGATACACCCCGAGAAGTGGTCAATCGTGATATGCAAAACGCTTCGGTATGCCGATCGTGAGGATAATTATGAAGTTTCTCCTTCCGGCGATCCTCGGGATCTCTTAAGAGCGAGCGATGATAGTGTCTAGCGGGAAGATCATAGCCAATTATTAGTTTATAACCGACGATGTAGGCGCGGCATGGATTCGAGCCGCGAGTCTTCGCTAATTAGGTTCTTCAATCGGCAGTTATTGTTTCGCGGCGGCCCTAATTTGGCAGCAGGCAGCTGCCACTGCCTAGCGGAGGCGCTAATTAAAACACCTAATTGTGGCCATTAACGCGAAATGCGACGTAGCGATGCGTTCCCTGGTACGCGGTTCACACCGATCCACGCTCGGTTATGCCCGCGCTTTAAACCGCGCTATAAATACGATCTAATTAGCATTTCTCGGTGTCTCGATTGAAATTAAGCGGCTCGCGCTGCAAGAGAAACAGAAACACAGAGAGAGAGAGAGGGAGTAAGGGGGAGGGAGAGAGAGAGAGAGAGCTGTCGCCTGTTAAGCCGAAGTCGTCAATTGCCACTCCCGTATTTAACGGGCACTTAAAGCGAGAACGAACTGCCGTACCTCCGGTTGTACTTAAAAAAAAAAAATCTGTAGTAATGACGCACGTTATCCCGTATAGCTGTTTAATATGAAGAATGACTGCTCTTGATGTATTAATAGAACGCGTGGGGCGTGATTAATTTTCATATATACGTATCGCCGCCCGTTGCCTTGCTTTTCCGCATTATACTTTTCGAATAAATTGATACCGTGCATTTACTCCTGTCTTACTCTCCTGGCCTTCGCTGTCGCCGAATTAACTCTTCCATCATCGATATGTCTTTCCTTTTTTTTGAATACTCGCGTAATAGGAGACGCAATCAAGTTTTCAATGTTTGGTGCGCACCGCGATCCAGCGGTTTCGTTCGCGCAATTATAGGCAACGAATTGCAACTTAATAATAATCCAAGCGATCGCTGGCCGTTTTGTAAGGTGACATAAATCTTACGGGAATTAATGCCGATTATTCTGAATTCTTATTGATCGAGTGCTGCGCTTAAAATTAATTAACGCACAACTCGTAGAACTGAATTTTTTGTTCTATGAATAAAACAGTGTTTAGGATGAAAAACTCTAACGCGCAAATGAATCTAGCTTTCGTACTTACGACGCAAAAACGAATTGTTGCAAATCTTGGGACGAGCGTGCGCCTCGGTTAATTAATTTGAACAACGGATCCCGCGCGAGTAAACTTTCCGAGTGTCTGTACTTAGAGCGTACGGGAATTTCTAAAACCGCCGAGTAGGGACGAATGAGCGAGAATATTTCGACTGATTTATTAAAATTGTTTAACTTGACGTAATTTCTATTCTCCCCTCTCAAAGGGAATCGCAACAAATCACCTCGCCGCGCTACTCGGGCATCATTAAATCTCTCGGACGACGCGGCGGATGCAACCAAATGTTTTTCCGGTTGCACGCCGTATTTCCCAGACCCAGACCCGAAACTTCGTCTTCCGCGTAAACCGCGAAACCGCTCGATCCGATCCTGCTATAGGCCATACCCGCACACAGGCGCGCACACGTGTTACGTGTTACCGAGGCGCGTTCGTAAGACGATACTCGAAACGCGAAGTAACTTTGGCGGGAAAAGAAACCGCGTCGAGATTATGCACGGGAAAGTACGTTCGCCTCGAATTTATAAATCTTTACTTAAAATTGAGAAATTAATTCGATCGACGCCCCTTCCTCGCGTTAGACTTAATCAAGCTTTCGTCGGCGGTAGAATTTTTCATCGAAGATGGTATAAAAAAAAAATGTTGTAGTATACATGTTACGGACAATGTAAACAATTGGGCATTATTTATAATGCCAGGGCAATTTAAAAAGTGCCCAAAGGCATTGCTATACAATGCTATAGGTTGGCATTGGGCATTATAAATAATGCCCAATTATTGATGTTGCCCGTAACATACACACTATGTGAAAAACTTAGAGAATACTCACCGCTTTTAATTAATGATACCGATTTTCATATAATTACGCTTTAGCGTAGGCCTTGATTAAACGTTTTCTACAAGCTTTAACCGTGTGTCGAAAAGTACTTTTTCGAATTAAAATTCCTCAACCCAATTATTTCCCCTCAAAGTTTCCCCGCGTACCGCGTGCAATCTCAAAAACTCAACCCCCCGGGACGCACGACCGATAATCCATCTCGCTCGAGAAATCGCAAACTCCCCATCCCGCAATCGAGGTACAACAATTCCATACCCACGGCCAAACCCTGTGTATAGATCACGTATCATAGAAATCCCGCGGTATCGGGCGTGGCATGCACACGCGTCTGGTACACGGTTTTCGCATGCCCGTAACGCTCGTCCCAGAAGCGAGTAACAGCGAGTGTTGTCAAGTCGGCGGCAACACAATGACGTTATAATGACTAATGATCATATCATTTAATTAACATCGCGCCTAACTAGACCGGGCTTCATTAGCCTGCCGCGGCCTTAGACGGGTCGCGTACAACGGCACGCTTATTATGTATCCATCGCCGGGGCGATTGTCAGCGGCGCGTGTTAAAGCTTGCGCCGTTGTGCCGTTGCGGACACGGTTCCTCGGTGCACCGCTAAATTTCGACGTTGTACGTTCGGTGCGCCGTTGTGCCGCACGGCCGCGCAAGAACCCAACCCCCCACCCCCACCCCCACCCCCCCAGGGTTCCGGCTATTCTGCTGGATTGGGAAAAGGAGGAAAGCGATGATCGATCGACGGGGGCTTGGATCTCCCTTGGAGATTAATACGGGGAGCGAGAATGGAGCGATAACCTTGCGGGGGGATCGATTACGGCGCACCTTTTGTGGGGTTAAACGATGGGGTCGTGGATAATTGTGATACGTAGCGATTATTAATTGTGTGATTAAAGATACCCTGTGATATAATACGATATAGATGAGAGGCGTATCGGAGAGGTAGGGGATACAAGATTCGCCGGCGAGTATCGGCGTGTAATTAATGTTAAGTTAAACTCGCGATGGTACGATGGTACTTGCTTCTCAGGGGCGGTTCGTCGAGTGGAGTGCGATTCGGGGACGGCGATTTTCGGTGAAATTATTTCGGAAGCGAAGCGACGGTTATGTTTAGTAGCGGCATCACATCGACTTGTCTTTTGTCATTCGTATAATCGAGAATACGAATCGTGTCGTTGTTTCGTATAATCAAGGATTAGTGATACGTTACGACAATTTCTGCCTTTCCCTTTACGATGGCACGCCCAACTAATATCCTTCGTGTGATCATCGGTAGTGATTTAGGTTAGTTGGAGGTACAGCTACCGAAGGAAACGCGAAACGTTCCATAATTTTAAGTTTACACCGATAATCTGTAATAATTTTACTTCAGGCCTGCGAAACGCATAAATTCTCCCCTGTTGCTTCTGCACTCGACGATCCGGAGCGCGCAACGACGACAGATTAATTGCGAATGTGCGCGCGAGTCAGGTAGAGAGATCTAAACGGGCAAAAATTACCATTCAAAATCAAAAATTAATGCACGGTTAATGGGACGTTCTAGTCTGCCGATCAACGATCGTTGGTAGCGATATGCTAACGCGAGCCGCGTTACCTGTTTACTTATGATTATACCGCAATTATTGGATTTATCGACTACCGTTTCGAAGCTCCTGATTTATTTCAACATTAATCACGTTAATGATGCGCCGGCTAGGCAGCCTTCGACCCTCCCCCCTCACCCCCCTCCTCTCGCTCTCTCCACCTTCCACGAGCCACCAATCCTCCTCTCCCGCCCTCCTCGACACCCAACAACCCCCACCACCCACCCCCCCCTTTCCCCCCCACCGGACGCTCCTCCTAACGCTCAGGCAAACAGGAAATGAGCATTTCGATCAAGATCGATCGTCACAATTACCGATGATTGCCGGAGCGCCGAAGTTCGTCGCGGCGCGTTAGCGCCGTGCATCCGCTTAACTTTGCTAATGAGCCGAGTAACCTTAACCCACTCTTCCACGGCTCACCTTGACGTCGAATTTACGTCTCAATTTGTTATAATTTTTTTTTGTTCACCCCGGTCCGAGAGAACGTGCGCCGATTGGTCAGGGGTTACGAGGGTGGGGGAGGGAAGCGAGAAGGGACACGAGTAACGACTATTCGATTGCGTTAATTTTTCTCCCGCTCGACTTCGCGTTTACGCGGAGATTGTCGCTCTTCTCTTTTCTTTTTCAGAACTGGCGCTCGAGAAAGATTCCATTTATTCGGTGAGTTACGAAGATGGAAATAACGAGGCTGGCCGCCTTCACCCATTTTCCCTTCCCCTCGCCGCGAGACGAAAACTTTCGTTTTTAAAATTTCTTATCGTCGTTCCGCGCGGCGCGAGCGATCGCGCCGATCGTTAAAGCGCGAATGATCGAAACGACATAATCGCGAAACGATTAATATTCATACGGTCGGGTCGGTTCGTTACAAATTGGGAGCTTTTTTTTTTCTTTTTTTTTTTTGCCACCGGTAATCCGGGAGCGCTCGCGATCAATAACATCAACGGCATCAATTTAAGATAATTGACAAATTATCCGAGCATCTACTCGTAAATCCGTCCCTCCCTTATCTGCATAATTATTCGATATATTCAGAGGTAACCCCCCCCCCCTCGCGTCGCATGAAAAACTCCTCGATCGCTGTTGTTTCTCAAGTTCGAAACTTATATTCGGGCAGTCCCCGCGAGGTGGAATTTAGAGATCGACGGGAGAGTTATTATTTCGCATAATTAGCTATTAATATTCATGAGGCAACGATACGCGGGTGAGTATAATTCGGAATTGGATGTAAAACGCGCGTACATCCGTAATCGAGATATCGATCGAGCGTATCATTCCCATCGATAAATTAATTATCTGATTTGGTATTAGGAACGTCGAAATCTATTTAACGCAGGCCGATCGAGGTGTTCGGTATCAGGTATCAGCGCCTGCAGGATCGAAGGATAGAAAGTGAGGTAGGGGGTGGCGGGGGGAGAGTACGGGAGGAGGGGTTGGGGCGGGTGGGAGGGGGGAGGGGGGGTGGCGGATAGGGAGGCAGGAGGCGCCGGGGGAGCCTGAAAGGGCGGAAATCGGTGGGAGGGTTGCACGGGATGATGTTACATCATCAATCAGCTGGCAAACATCAACTCAACACTCGCACCCCGCCTGGTATGTCCTGACCTGTAGCCAAATATATGCGCCGATAATATCGTCGCAGCATTGCTACATCATGTCCGGCTGTAATTAATTATCTAATTCTTAATCGACGGTTACCATGCACCGGCGACGTTTGCAAAGATCGGGAAAGATTTATAACGGTCTACCGTGAAACCCGATTGCATCTCGTATTTTTCATTTTCACTCCCCGCGTCGGGGAGATTCGACGTTTCCTTTCGCAGCGCGTAGCGTCGAGGTGTCGGGAAACGTTACGCCGCGGCCCGTTAATTATGATTCGCGTCGGTCCGATCGATCGACTCCAAGATTTAAACGTTCCGAGACAATTACAATCGAACCTCGGATTATCTAAACCAATCGGTGGATCTGTTTCGGGTAACCGATTGCGAGAATAATCGATCTTCGCGAGAAACCGAGATACCTGCGAGCTACTTTGTTCATTAAATTTGCATTCGTCTAATCGAACGTAACGACGATTTATAAATTCTAAAGCGATTACAGCGTAACACGGATTATCGAAAAAGAATTGGTTAATAATTTTTCTCTCGCGTCTGATTATTAAAACGACCGATTCTCGCAGCGACACGGGATTCTCGGTATTTTTAAAAATACTCGAATATCTCTCGCAGTCGTGCGCTAATTACAGCAATACTTTTTCACGTCGAAGGATCGCCGAATCTATTTATCGTCGCGTCAACCGTAACGTTCTATCTTAACGGACACGTTTCATTTTCGGATAATCGTTATGCCCCCCCCCCCCCCCCCGAAACCGATTGCCTCCGTCCGTTAATCGACATTCCGATAATCGACGTTCCATCGCAGCATAATAACGATAAGTCCGATTCTCGTATCCAACAACCTTAATTAACCGTTCGGAGGGTAAAACGACACGTAATACCTCCCGACCTGCCGAATCTACAATTTCCGCGAAGCCGGGCACTCCTTGCTCTCCGCGCCGTTCGTTTCAACCGTTTTCAACCCCCGTGCAAGGGGCAAGAGAGGAGAGTGTGGGGGGGGGGAGCGACGGCGGTGTTCGATGCGAGGGGCTACTCGGTGCTGGGTAGGGTGGTAGAGGGGGTAGGGGGGGGTGTGTAGGTAGCCTCCACCTACGATAATCTACCCCCGTGGCCCCCATAATGCGCATCCCTCCGGCCGCAATAATGATGATTTATTTCAGAGCTAAAAATTGCGCGAACGCCGAGGCATGAGTAATGTTCCGATGTGGCCCCACCCCTGGACTGTACTGGCCCAGCCAGCTTTTTTATCCGCGCAAACGTTATGAATTCCATTGACCCGTTCGGTGGTAGGGGTCCAGGCGGCGTCGAGGGCTGGTCCTCTAGATAATGGCGGATCCCTATTTATTTACCGGAGCATGCGAGCAGACACGACTGATCGTCTTCCATTCATCGGAAGAGCTTTTTGATTCCGTGGATGTCGGGCGGCCACGGAATCGTTGCTGAAAATATGCGAGAGGGTACTGGTGGCCGGGACGAGAGGGGGGGGGGGGGGGGTGGGATGGGTGGTCGGAGGGGGTGGAAGTGTATTTCGGTGGTTCGAGTTGATAATTGTGGCGATCGGTCGTGCATCGCGCGTATCCGCAATTTGAATATCGAAATTTTCGTCGATCCGGTGGAAATACTGGAACTTACACCCGCGATACCTTTCACGGTGCGCGCGTAACGCAACGGGTAAGCTGGAGACACACATTACCGTATCATGCCCGATTCGTGTGTCTGTGGAGTGTTGGTCGTCACTCGTTAAAAAAATTGCGCAATGCTTTTTAAATGCAATAGTTCACAAATCACCGTATCAATTTAAGCACTAAATGTACAATTTCTGCCGCAGCTAATATCCGACCGACACACGAATCGGGCATGATACGGTAATGTGTGTCCCTACCTTTAAAACGTATCGCGGAAGGGCGGAGTACAAACAAAAAAAAAAAAGAAAAAACAACCGTGATACCGATCGAAGGTGAAACGAGTCTTGAGGCGAGCGTCGAAACCTTTTTACGTGTTTCGTTGAAACGGGACTTAAACTCCTCCGACGAGAATGCACCGTTGATAACAATTATCCGATGCGAGAGCCCACCGCGAGGTATCAAAATATTATGAACGCATCGAAACCGATTGTTCCCAACGTCACCGTCGCTCGGCCGGGAGGTAAAAAACAAAAAAAAAAAGACGGGGGCCTCGGGGGCGGGAGAGCACGGGGGGTGGCGGGGGAGGACGATATCAGCCAGCGCGCGACGAGGGTTGGAAGCCGACGACGCAGCAAACAGCATCGAGATGCACAAAAATCGGTCCTTTCAGCTTAAAATTACGGTTGTCGTGTGGGTGGCGGAATAGCTGATGGGGTGGTATTGTACGGGGGTGGCGTAGACGGGAGACCCGGCCACGGGGGGCGGAGCGGGAGGCAGAAGAGCAAAAGGTAGGGAGAGGGGTAGGTTGGGGGGGGGGGTGGGGAAAGGGTGGCGCGAGGGGGGGGGGGTGGTGTGTGTCCCGGAAAAAAATCCATACAATCCGATCAGGACAATGTATTCGTGTGAAACGCTCGATTGTCTGGGTGTTCACGTGTGTTCGGACATTGATACGGAAGCCAGATCTGAGCGTGCACTGATAAATGTGAAAAAATCCCCCATTTTTAAAACCAGCGACGCCTGCCGGCGCGTGATGCTGGTGCGTGAACGTGTGGGCGAACGTGTGTTGCCCGAAGAATCAGCCCTCGCTATGCCTCCACCTCCTCCTCCTCATCCTCCTCCTCCTGCCCTCTCTTTTACCCACCCCCTCCTGCTCCACCGCGATCCAGTCCTCGATGCATCTCACTTCCACTTTTTCCTCTCTCTCTCTCACACTCTCTCTCGTTGCCTCCCGCTTTCTCCCTTTTTTTCCCTCTCACGTTTTCTCTCTGTCTCCCGTCGCCACCCCCTTTCGACGAGCGGTATTGTCGAAACAACGAGAGCGGCTTTGTCCTTTGGTCCCCGCTGTAAAATCCTGGGCGTATTTTAAATTCGCGGCATTTTATCGCATTCGCTATTTATCGACGGGCTGCACGTCCAAAGGACGTCGTTCTCTTTCCCCGTGCCAGATAAAACACCCGTGCTCGATGCGATATCGTCGGCCGATCATCGCCGGCATGATCTTTGTTGGCCCGGGGAATTGTTGGTATTGCGCGTTAACGACGATAAGGCATCGATTTCGAAGATTCTCCGTGGTTCGCTTTCAGGGATATATTATTCTTCCTTTTTTCTCTCTCTCTCACCGCTTTTACCAAGAATTTTAGTTTGCAAGGTAGGTAAGTTCCGTTTTTTTTCGAAAATCAAGACTTTCGATGATTCGTTTCGCGCAAAAGCGAGAATGTTCGCGATCTCTCGTTCGTTTCGAAACGAAAGATTTTATAACGAGTTATCGGATATAGTTTAAACAGATGCAAGGAAATCTTTAATTAGTAATGCATAAGCGATCGGGTCGCCGGGCGAATAAAATATTCATGTAATTATAATGGCATAATAAATTTTTATAAGGAGTTATAAAACAGATGGAAAAACTGGGGGTGGGGGTGGGGGGGGGATCGCTTCGTGAAAATCGTAATTAGTTATGCAACGGTGGTGAAAGTAATTGGACGTACGGAATTAAGAATAAATTAATCTTGTGACGTTTTCTGAATTACGATGTTTCGTTTCCCTTATTTCCTTTTTCCGCCTACCAATTACGACTCGGTGCCTGTAAATCGTGCACTCCATTCGTGCAGTGACAATTATACTTCCCCCCGAAAGAAATACTACGTATTCGCGGACACAAAAGCGTAGTAAAAGCGCAAATTTGTTAGTTATAGAGCGATAATGCACGATTATCCAATAATGAACGGGCAGTGTCAAATTTCGAAACCATCAAGCTCCAGTTTTCACGTTCGCTCCGTTGCTATCATATTATATATTATAAAATCGCTATATGTATTGTTACGAATAGCATTGCCACTCCGGTGTCCGGCATCACCGACAGCGTTGTTATTGGTTGCAGGGCGCTGATATTCATGTTATTATGTTTAATAACGAAGTGGATGTATTCGAGCTCTTGATACGAGCGATCGTGTTCTTGCGTAATAAACTCTCCTTTCACAAATAATACCAAATCTTCGTTGGAGCACCCGTAGCGTGCGTAACGAGATATTAAATTTACTATAAAGAAACATATTCTAATCCTCAAGGACACTCATCTGCGAACAAAATCCTTCGAAAGGCATCCTAATGCCTTCACCCTTTCTCTCGAGGACCACCCCCTAACGAAAAGCAAGGAGCATCCCATCAAAACCTCGACCCACCCCAAGATAATTCCAAAGCCGCAACCTCGGCGACATCAATCCTCGACGAAAAGACCAACGGAGCGTTTTGCCCCGCCTACGGTCCACTCTCTCCACGCATCCGAAAACCGCGTTTCCGGTACATCCCCCGACAATTGTACCCGCGGCCACTTCCGGCCCCGGGCGCGTTCCAACGACTCGCATCGACAGAGGTATCATTCTAATGGGATAACGACGCGTTCCAGATTTCGTTATACGAGCCACGGGGTAAGCAGTCAATGCAGGAGGCAGTTTCGTGAATTGCTCTGTAAAACAGCGCGAGAGACCCCGGGGGGGGGGGGGGTGGTGCCGGGGGAAGCCGCGGAGGAGGGTGTCGGGGGGTATAACGCAAGGGGGTGAAGATGAGGACACGAATAGTCGGATTCGTTGATAGCGAGTAGGTGTACGTTCGGCTACCAATCAAGCGGCCCCGAAACCTCATCGGTTTTTTCCTCCTGCGCCACCCACCCACCCACCCTCCCCCTCCCCAACCCCTTCTGCCCCCTTTTTTTCCACCCAACACTCCCCCAAACCGATCGTCCGTCGCGTCCCCTCCCCTCCGATCGCCCACGCCGCACACGCTCTCTCCCCCACATCCGACCCCACCTTCCTTTCACTCTCTCCCTCCTCTCTCAGCCACAGCTCTATCTTCCTCTCTCTCTCTCGCTCTCTCGTCCTCCACGGCCCACCCAACCGGCGCACCACCAACCCCCATACCCCGGCAATGTTCCATTTTTTCGCCCGGCTATCCCGCAACTCGAACTCGCGATGCAATTATAATCCAGCTTTATGAAAAAAGAGGAAGGAAAAAAAAAATGCATCGCAAATGTGATTGAGCACCGATACGGTGGCGAGATTGGTCGATGGTGGGAGAGTCGAAATGGGCGGTGGGGGGTGGGTGGTCGGCAAGAGTATAGGGTGGAGGAAGGCAGGCTAGTCGGAGGTATATAGAGAGAGGTCCTGGGGGGGTTCAAGAGGTGCGGAACCGCGGGGGGTCCGCACAGGTGCAGCGCGGGGCCAGGGGGGGGTTGGCGAGAGGCGAGCCATATATAGGGGTTGGAGGGGCGGGGGGGGGGGGTTGAGGGATTGGTCAAAGCGCTTGGTTGCCGGTGCTGATAAAAAATTACACCCGAAAAAAGTATCGCCGTCACCCCGCGCGCTCGCCCCCCCCCCCCCCCTGTTACTCGTCCATGGCCCCCACCACCCTCTCTCTCTCTCTTGCTCTTTCTCTCGCGCTTCCTCTTCCTCCTCGCACCCATTGCTCCCCGAACGGCTCGACAAGCCAGCCAAACCTCGGGTATACATTATTCCTGCCGGCCAACCCCTTTGCACGACGGAACACTGAAAATTGTTCGGAAACAAATTCACCCCCTCCCCCCCCACCTGCCCCTATTTCTCTCGGCGACGTGCTTCATATGCGGTCGCGCGAAACGACGCTCGTCTGATCGTAAACTGCATTTTCCGGCGGGATTCTAATGTTAATCGCGCGCGTCGCTCGTCGCGCTTCCAGCGACGACTACGATTGATTCCGAAAATCGGAGCTCACGCGTCGAGAGGGGGAGGGCGTATGAGGCACGTTTCGCGGCGTCTGGCGTCCCCCGCGCGATTAAAACAGAATTAATATTATTTGGAGGGATGGACGGTTCGACGAGCCGCGAGCTTTGTTCCGCGGTTTCGTCGTAAACGTTTATCAATTTCGTGTACGCAATTGCGGTGGACGCGGTACGTCTCGCGCAAGAATTAAGGAGAAGGATGCGTAACGCGTTATCGTTGAGAAATGCAAACGCGATTCTATCGGACCAGTATGCTTCTCGACAAGGAGCGAAGTACCGAGGGGAGGGTATCGGTCGACGAATTAGGGTTGACGACGAAAGCCGAATGATAAAAGGTTTACAGGGGCATCGCGTGAATTTTTAAATAAATCCCCGTCACCGTGGAACGCGATTTCCTGCCAAATTTGGTTCCAATCGGTCGAACGACGCGGTCGCAATCCCGCTACCAATTTTCAACCCGCGCAACGGGCATTAGTCGGACGATTGATACCGCTGATTCAAATTTGTCTCTTTCTGAAAAAATTATGAAAGTTGCGAGAGTTACCCGCCATCGTTCGTACCGTCGCTCTATTGGCGAACAACAAGCGCGACACGTTATCCGATCCCTGCTATGCAAATTTCCATCGATCCCGCGGATAAAGTTTATTTGATTTCGAGCGCGTCGCGATTTATATACTTTAAGTCCCCCCCTCCGCCCCGCCCCCCCTTCCCCGTCATCGACGAATATAATGCGCAATGACGCGCGTGCGAGATAATTATAGGAACTTTCGATTCGCGTTAACCTCACCGTTATCTGGGTTAAAGAAATCTTTTAATAACCGACCATAGTCGACGGCGTTCAGCGTCTTTTTCGTACGTCCCCCTCAAGATGCTCGTAGTACTCACGTATTCCCGTTAATTGATTTTAATCTACTAAGTAGACACCCCCCACCGTTGACCCGGCAAACGCTTCCGTTAGAACGTACTCATTAAAATTTTATCTCGCAGATAAATTCGACCGAGAACCGAACACTTTTTAAATTAAATTTAATTATATTATTTCTCTGTTAATGCCCCACGGTGAGGCCGAACGCACAAACGCCAATATAAAATATTATCCGGCTAAAGTCATTAAATGGAACTAATATGATTAAAAATTCCTGTAAAGTTAGGTGTACAACGCGTAACCGAGATTGCAGTTAAAACGTATTGTGCAATATTTTTTGCTGTGGCACTCGGTATTATCCCGACCTGTTTCATTTACTAATTAGTAACGCGATATCGCGAGCGGTTTTTTTTTACGGAACCTAAACGAGAAAGGAAATGAGCGCGGACCCAAGACCTTTCGCCGTGCTTCATTTCGAATATGCAATTGCGGTCGGCATTTTTCCCCGACGTTTCGCGAAATTTCCTTCCATCGAACGAACGCCTCCTTCGTCGAACTACACTCGCGGCGAAATCGACTGTACCTGAGATATCGGCCCGCGGCTCGCAACCGACAACCTTTATGTAATGAACTTTCAAGGAAACCGACAGCATTTTTGCCAACCCGACGAAGGATTTTTCGTCAAGACGGCGCATTATAAACCCGCGTAATATCATAATAAACGATTCAATTTACTATACGCTCGTGGCCGGGGATAATTTCAAGCAGTGATTAAATGCAACAAGTAAAATTCGATACTCTATGAGCCGAGCTGTGCCGGCTAATTGGAGCGTAGTAAATAAATTATGTTCACTTGTAATGCGGTAGGATTATGTGGCGCACTGGCGACTGATTACGGTTATTTTCGCGTTTATGTAGATAACAGTTAAGCGAGAACCTGCAAGGAGCATAATGTTACGCTACCGGCACCAATCCTACGGCTATATATTTTCGAACCATTACGTCAACCAGTTATTTGCAATAATTTTCACCCCGAAACGCGATTCGCTGCTTAGTCATTATATAACACGAGATTTTGCGGTAACCGGGGTAACAAGGAGCGGAAGAAAGCCCACTTTTGATTGAATCACGAAAGGTCAGATTATTGCGCGTAAATCAATCGTCGGGCATGGCGAATGTTAATGCGTAATATCGGTTCCAGGAAGTTTTTATGTATTCGAGGAATACGACGCGGTAGGTGCTTCGATTATATATATGAGATTATAATCACCGTGTTGCGTGAATATAATTACCCGTAAGGCGTGCGACCGTACGTACGCTTAAGAAATACACACGTACACCGTGTCGGCGCCAGTGTCCTGCTGAAACTAGTTTCGGGTAGAAAGATTGTTACACGTATACGCCGTTATGTATACATCTCTTTTCGGTATTGGTCGTTCGTTATCGCGCGAGATTGCGGTAAGTATCACTGATTCGCGGTAAGAACTTTTTTTTTTATTGCGTTAAATTCAACGCGCGTTAACCCTAAACGACCGCCACCGAGGTCGAGTGGACCTCGGGGAAATTTAAATTTTCGCGTCGCGGTTCAAATGGCACAATATTTCTAAAACCGTGGCCATTCATGGGAGCGATGCATAAATAATTTTTAGAGCGTGCGTTACATCGTCGAAGGACACGGATGTACGTGAAAAAGTTGTGTACGTTTTTACCGCTTCGCCGTGTAGGATTAAATTGTCGTCTTTATCCATCCTTTTTGGCGTTCGATAGTATCGATAAGACGAGACATAGGTAAATTTCAAAGTACACCTAGTGCCTGTGCGTATATCATACATTTGTTACGACAAAATCAATTTAAAAATCCTCATCTCTTAGCAACAACAGACTTTATCTTTACATTAGGCGAGAGCGAAGAGCTAACGATCCTTTTATTCCAGCACGATCAATAATTATACAAAAAAATAACGTTGCAAAAAAAAAAATGATATTTCCAAAACCATTAGCCAAGGAAACATTAAAACTCCAAACTCTATTTTCATTATGTACTTAAACACGCAAACAAACGTTACGCGTATTACGTGTATACGTGTTTTCCGGGCACCACGATGAAAAGAAAATAAAGCGTATGATTTAAGGAAATCCAAGCGTAACATCCGGCGCAAATTAAAAACCTCATTACTGGCCGCGCATTTACCGGGCGTTTCTACGAAGCCTCGTTAATTCCCGGTATTCGACAAAAGCGAGATTCGATCGCGTACACGAGATCCTAATCGGCGAGTTGCGTGAACGTAATTTTGCATTACGAATGCAGGCGACGGCCCTAGCCCGAGCGCCTATGACATAACCCATAAAACTGTATCGGAGCAAAGCAGTTAACTGCTCGTTCGCGCCGCCTCACCCGGGAGAGCTGCTTATTTTTATTTGCGGCCTGAAACCGTTGCGTAATCGCGCTCTATAACGCGTCATTTATTTTATTCTTACGTCCTTGTCCATTCGCGACGCGTACGCGTACGCGCGGCACCGAAGCTGGCGCGTTTCTGCAAATCAGCTGGGCTAATTCGACGGGCTGACAATGAGAGACGGAAGGAGTGCTGGGGGAGGGGGAAAAGAGAGACAGAGAGAGAGATAGGAAAACAAATTATTAAGTATACCGAGGTTGGAGCCGGTTGGAGTGTATCGAGCATATCATCTTCTTTAGACGCATTTTCCACGCGCGATGAAGGCGGTTCGTGACTATGCGTAGAAACCAAAATTGAAAAATTGGGGATAGAAGTATGTACGAAGTAAATAAAATAATAATAAAGGGATGAAAATTATAGGGACATTTTCAAACCGTGATTTATGTACTTTATCACAAAGAATCGTCGAAATAAATGTCAGAATATGGTCATTACTAGATTATTCAACATACCGCGTGAGACTGATCGAAAAAATGTGACTCGGAAATCCACACGAATATAGAGACACCAGGAAAACTTCCATTTATTATCGAACCAGCGCATCAATTGCAACCAACTGTACGTTAAAATACACCTTGAATCATTTCAAACAGGTCTCTTACAAACTACAACTAACCGAACACTTTGTCGATTCAGTTAAACGGAAATAACCATCCGACGTCACAATGTCACGCGTCACCCCTGAATCATAACTTAAGATGCTCCTCGTCGGTGTACAATCGCGCGAAACGGGGGGAGGGGGGGGGCACGCGTGTTGGCTCTAATTTCGAAATATTTCACACCGTCCGACAGGAAAAATCGATGTTACCCCTGGCCGGTTACGTACGCCGCGACAATCATGCTTTAATTGCTTTTTTCATTATACTCGAAAAGAAGGCGGTCATCATTCTCATTTTTCTGCCGAATTGAATTTTATTAAATCCACCATCCGCGCACTCGCGCGCGGTTTCTCTGACAAAAATCGTCCCGGGTATTAAGCGCATTCCGCTGGAGCGAATATCGCGCGTTACGTCGCGTCGCCGCCAGTGAAACGTTTAGAACGCGTGACCATAAATTTTTTTTCTTATACGACTTAATCGAGTTTTCGTGGCGATTCATAATGCAACATTATTTCCCCAGCGTTTAACGAACACACCCCCGGCTTACGCGTACTCGTCTATGACTTGGCTATGCGCGTTATTATACAGAAATAATACGTGTCGCGAAATGTGCAAATTGCTCGGCGTTTGGCGATATAAAGTATACAGATGCAGGTGCGCTCGCGCGCTCGCGTTGTACATACCCGGCGAAACGAGCGCGCACACGCACACGCATACACATACACAGGACACGAAAACGTAGATATATTCCTTGCTGGCTCGGAGGTTGGCGCCGAGGCAGAGCGGCTCACGGTAATTGTAATAATTGTTATTATTCGGTGTATAATTAACGCCGCGGCTCGAGCTACCGCCGTGCGGAGGTCTCGGGCGAAAAGTTTAAGCATGGTGCCCGGAGGCCATTTGCATAATTAATTAAAGAAGGAGTCGAGTTTTCAACAGATTTTCATGCCGAGCCTTCGCTGAGACGAGAACCTTCGAGATCTCCTCTCTTCTTTCTTTTTCTCACCACCTTTCCCCTCCCCCCTCCCCCCACCACCTTTTCCGCCCCTCTTCTTCGCCCTTCTGCCCAACGATTCAACGGTGAAATCCTGTCTCAACGAGGATACCTATTTTTTTTTTCTTCCTCGCGGTAGGGGGGGTGGGAGAGGGATAACTCGCTCGGTCTCTACTTTACTTTCCGCTTTGCTCGCCTCCTTTCTTTCTCATCCCTTTCTCTTTTACCTAGCAAGCGGATTCCGTGCGTCGCGACGTCCGCCGCCGACCTATGGGCACCTAATCCTATATTTTTCCATTGATTCGTCCAGTGTTCGTATCAGGGTCGAGGGTGGCCGCCGGGAGGGCGGTAGACGCGGACGTTGGGGGCTGAAGAGACGAGGGGGCAAATGTAATTAATTATCCCAGTAATGACTCTGACTGATGAGCGGCTGGACAAGTCCAGCCAGGTCGAAATAGCGTAGAAGTGGTGACGGCCTCGAACTACCACCTCGGCCGACTTGCTCGCTCGCTCGACTTTTTTGTCCCCCCCGATGCACTTACTCCGAGTTCCGAGTTTCCGAGCGGTGCCAGTGGCGTGCAGTTATTCTCTAATTAGTATGTCGCGGCATAGCGATGCGATTGAGCGCGTAATTCCGCGTAATGCTTCTCACTTTCGTCGTTGTAATAATCACCGGTAGAGGATAAATGATCTCCGCGATAAATATCATCGATATTTACGTACTACGCGAAGCTTGAGAATAATTCAAACGCGCGTAACTCGGAGAAACGTCGGAGTCCCGGACGGATCGTCAATGACGGTCGAGACGCTTAATCATTATAATTTTTGGCGAGTTAATTTAGCGGGGAAGCCCCGACACCGATCGTGACGCACAACCCATTCGCAGTCGCATTAATTAAAAGTATCTGCTCGCTCGCGGAAAGAACGGATTAATCCTCAAGTCGGAAATTCCATTCTCGGGTAAAAGAATAAAAGCCCCCCGCCGGAACGAATTGTTCCGTCGATCGATCGAACGTGTTCGAGGGCCGTTTAAACCTGTTCCTGAAACACCACGGGCGGAGAGACAACGAGAGTCACGGAGAGGGGCTGTGCATGACAAGGTAGATTTATTTTTTTCACACCCCACGCCAGGACTCACCGGGGGCTGGACGAGGTGTTTTAATATTTTAATAGGACGGCGGAATGGCCGGTTTCGTGACTTGGCGTTTTATAATGATATTCTCCCGGCGTTTCGTTCGTAGTAGCAGGAGAAAATCAACGGCTTGGAATAACCCATTTCGTTGGCAACTCGTTCTATTCTCCTAAAATAACAAGACCTTCCCTTTATTCCGTCGGCCTATCGGTGGCCGAGACGTTTCTTAACTTAACGTCATTTAACGCTTATAACAACGTCATTCCCGCGCGGATGTACTTAAACGACAGGAGGTCGGTCAGGGACGGATTATAAATTTTCATTTGTTACCGACGTTCACTCGGGCGAGAAAAGTCGCGCTAATAGATGCTCGTGCCACCGAATAAGTATTGAACATTTTTTTTTTTTTTTAATATCGATAATGGATCTCCGACGCTCTCCCGTCGTGATGCGTCTCGCAACCGTAATTCGCTCGGGTAATTTTTTATTATTTTCAAATAACAGATTAGCCACGCGATTATCGCGTTAAATCCCATTAATGACGTATCGATCGCGATCGCGAATACTTTTCTCAGCGTCGATCGCTTTCACGGGGCCCCCCGAGCGATCTGTAACGCGGTACGATCCTATCGCCGTTTCAACCGGTGATCCTAGCTGAGTCATTCCCGCATCATCGTCCGGAATCTCTTTCCTTCCTTTTTTTTTTCCTTCGCATTCATCCGTCCGATGCTCCCCCCCCCCCCCCTCCTCGTCCCTCATTTCCCCCATTTCAATCAATCGCCGAGTCCAATTTCATTTCTTCCATTATCATCTGGGCTACGAAGCCGATTGAGACGAGACAGTGTCGGGGAAGATCTAATTACCTTCCGTACGAATTAAATGCGATTCGCTCGGTGTCTCGTAATGCGTAACGAGGCAGGGTTTAATAATTACACCCGAGGCGGGACGAAACGAACGACGGATATAATATCCCGTGTACAAAGTGTCAACAAGTCCAAGTATCAATCTACACGCGTGCGCGCGTGCAATTAGTATCGAGGCGACGAAACAAATCGTCGTGACGCGTTTTCCAACGTCCCCCCCCCCCCCCCCCCCTCCCGCCGTCGACGCGCGAACAAAAGTATCGAGGAACGCCGTCGCTTGATTCGGCCACGCGACCCGGAAAGCTTTTATCATCGAACGTGAAAAATTGATTGGCGAAAGTAAAGAAAATTTCTCGACGAGGCCGATGCGCGGCCATCCCCCCGCGAATATTTCCCCAACAGCGAGCAGTTCGAGATTGATGCGTTAGGTAAACAGTGTAGTCGCGTCCTCGTTTGTACCGGCGGAACACGACGGCCTGCAATTAATTGCAGGTAGGATCGTTAATGCCGCCTAATTTCGCGGAAGGACAGAAACGGTTCGGACGAGAATCACGATTCGTTAGTGACTGCAATTTTTTTTTTTTTTTTTTTTTACCCCCACGAATCTCCGTTGAACCCGTCGCCGCGCATTCGGAAATATAACTGAATTTATGTTGCGCTATTATCTCCATCGCCAAAAACACGCTACCCCCTCCCCCCCCCTCCGCCCCAATCCCACCCGTCTAACGCTACTAAACGAAACTCATAAGCCATCAAAAATATCAATGCCCATTTTTATAACGGACCAACGTGGAATAACAAACATATCCAAAAAAAAAAAAAAAATAAATAAAAACAACAAGATTCTCGATTTATAAAAGCGCAAGGGTAAAGCGAGCTAGAAGCTTCGGGTTGCAACATAAAAAAAAAAAAAAAAAGAATTTTTAAATAACGATCGCCCACCGTCGAAATAAAAATGGGAAATGAAGGATGATAGGGCGCGTTACGAGAATGTCGACGCGTATCCGTAACGGCGGGATCGGCGGGAAAGCCAACTGCAAAAAATAATGCAAAATCGAGAATGAGCAAAACGAGAGAGGGTACCCGAAAATTTCGAGTCCCCGATTCGACAGTGATGCAGCCGTATCCGATTGAAGCCAAACCAGAAAAAAAAAGAAAGGGATGATAGAGAAAGAGACGAGCGGAGAAGAGAAGGGAATCGGCAATATGGGAGCGGGTAGCGAAGGAGGGGGGAGGCGGGCACAGAGGAACGGGCACCAGGGTGAATTCGAAGAGTGGTCAGCGGATAGAACGTGAAATCGGAACGTGGGTCCGTGTTGAAATAGGAGGGGAAGGAGACCGGGCGAGGTTGGGGGCGTCGAGGGTTGGGAAGGGAATGGTCGGGGGGGGGTGAGGGGGGTGAGGGGCAGCAACCTTTTATAATCCGGCAAAATGCGAAACGCGCGCGCCATTTTAATCGAAATAGGTTTTTGCCCCGAAAAAAAAAGAAAAAAAAGTTCGTATTTAGAGAGAACGAAATGAGTTCACCTCCGGCACGATGAAAGACCGATAAGCATAGCTGATTTATACCAGGCACGACCGAACAGAACCGAAACCGTTCGTTCGTTCATTCGAATCGAGGCTTCCCTCGCCCATCCGGCGAGATGCCGTTGCGTTTACGTAGATATATACGATTTTCTGCATTCCCCCCCCCCCCTTCAAACCCACCCTCTCCCTCCTGCAACCCTCTTCGCCCGAACCCCCTCCCCCCTCCTGTCGATTCGTTTGAAATTGTATGCGAGAAACATACGCGCGCGAATTTGCGGGGGCGGTAGCGTTAAAAAAAAAAGAAAGCAGTTCGCTCGCATTCCAATCTAGAGAGGTTAATAATATCGAAAATATTGCTCCGTCATCAGTAATTTAAATAAAAATACGCGTCTCGAGCGCGTGGGAGGTGCGCGTCCGATGGCGAGTGTACGGTAGCCGTGGAATCGGAGAATCGCTTGTTCCCCGAGTTGGGAGGTGGAATCGGCACTTATCGCAATTTATAATTGCATTGTAAATACTCGACGCTAGAGCGGAAAGGAAGCGAAAACACGTTTCAGCGGGAAGCGACGAACGCGCGCGTGTAAAAATTTTGTAAACAACTGGTTTCGCCCGGCGATAAGGGTATTTAATATGCTTTTCTTTTTTCGTCGACAAACGTTGACGGCTTTTTACGAGCGTTATAATTAAAATAGAATTTAGAAAACAAAACGTCGGTGTAAACGTTTCTACAAAAAAAAAGTTCTGAGCGCAAACGTTTTTAATTGTTCGCGCAAAGACGTTCGGTGCGAATAGTTCATATTTCATTTCGGTGTAATTCGTGCTTTGTAATTTTTGTGGTAGACGTTACGGCGGTTCTTGCTCGATAAATTCGAAATAATACCTAAGAGACTGTAACCGTTTGGCGAATATCGGATCAGTAATTTTCTATGTCAAACGGCCGTGCACACGTAGACGTCGGGGTCGCGTACGTGTGACACGGGCACACCGGGATAGATCGACGGAGGCGGGAGACGATTTTCAATTTTATTCGACCGACTGGAGGGAACGGGCAGTGGCCGTCCTGCAATTTTGAAACTAACTGGTTATCCGGGAGTCGTCTACGCAAACAGATGAGCGTTGATTTCGTCGCTCGCGCCGTTGAATTCAGAAGTACCGTCCATCGGAGGGAGAGGAAAGAAAGGGGAGAGAGAGAGAGAAAGAGAGAGGGGCAGGTAGCAAATTCAGAAATTCCGGGAGGGTGGTATGACAACGAGATCCGTGTTCATTTCCTGCGCGAGATCCTCGAAATCCTGTTTATCGTTCGTTTACATCCTTCCCTTCTGACAAAGTAAATTATCGTTCTGGCGATTCGGAGCAATTATGCGTAGGAGAAATATAATTATAATTACGACGGTAAATGGAAAAAGCCAGACGACGTTACGGGATGGTTTCAACGTGCTCCGCCATTTTATGCCACGAGTATTTTAGTATCGACCAACTAACAAAGTCGTGGATTTTAGTAACAATGATTAATTCAAATTTTTTAATCGTGATATATGTATGAGTAACTTGTCCATTTTTTAATCATTTCTTTCCATAAAATATTCCATTCTCCAAAACTGATTTTTGAACTCATGAATAAAACGTTGCAAAATTACTCGTACTGGCATTACGATCGAATAGACGAATATTAATTAAACTCAGGATCTTGGTAATTTCTTCATATCGAAACTCGTGCATCGGTTGCACGCCACGAATAACGAGAACCACGGTAAACCCGCGCTTTCACTAACAAAAAAAAAAGAGTATAAAATATTAGAAAACGTATATCCACATTCCTCGCGTCAGCCTACATCTGCAAAATTCTTTCCACCGGGCGGGACGTCGCGAAACGTCGGCGATCCTAATCGAACCTCCTGGACAGGGCGTAAAACTAAAAACAGCATCGCGTATTCATCCCTCGTAGTCAGCTGCGAGGAAGGTTCGGCCCCCGTTCGCTCGTTTTGTTTTACGTCCGACTGATTTTCGAACTCGTTCGAAAAACCTGGGTAGCGAAACGGTGAAAGTAGTGACGCGGGGGATGACAAAAGAAGTGACGTCCCGACGTTACCACGTATTTTTATCACGATCCTCGCGCGCTCCTGGGTGGGCCTCTCGATTAAATATGCGCCCGAATTTGCGTGGAAATTGTTCAAGAAAGTTCGAGCATAACGCTTCTGCTTTCGTTTATTCGATCGCTCTCGTACCGCGCGCTCTGTATGTAAAAAGGGGGGGGGGGGCTTTTCTGTTTAGCTGAAGTGGAAATGGTGTAAATTGGTAAAAGGGGTAGAGTGGATCACCGCCGCGCCGTGCCTCGGGGGATGGGTGAGAGGACGTTGATTAGTAACGAGAGAAAGACCGAACGGTGGGAAAGCACGAAAGGATGGAGGAAAGTGGAGAGAATGAGCTTAAAGGGCAAAAAGGTGTGACAATGCAGGTTGAAAGGCGTAGGGTGGGCAGGACAGTTGGACAGGTGACTTTCCGGTGTATGGAAAACCGTTCGTTGAGAACTTTTCTTGTCACCTCTTTCGCGCGAGATAATTGATACCGGTTATTATACGAATTTCAAAGTGGAATAATTAAACGGCGCGAACGACGGAAAATATTCCGTGCAGAGATTCGTCATGAAAATTCATTAATTTGGATAATCATGAATCATGGATATTCGTCTTCAAATAATCTCTATTTTTTTTTTTACCTGTCCACGCCGTGTACGAATGGGTGTTCCTTGCTCTTTGACTGTTTAAAAGTTTAAACTCAAACGCGACGAGAATGCTAAGAAACAACGATACGTCAATTAACGATTATCCACGTATCGTCGCGATGCACAACGTCGAATTAGAATGTAATTCTCGCGCGCCGTCGGAGGCACGCAGCGCAAATCGGGATCGCACTTTCGAGAGTCCGCGGTATTCAACGTTGAGTGGCAGCGACTTGAACTTGGCCGCCAAGTTGAAAGTTTTCTTGTTTGAGCGGCGCCTTCGCCGTTGAGAGCGAAAGCTCGCCCGCCTATTTCTAGCGTCGCGACGCCCCTTTCTTCCTGCGTCCCGACAAACGTCGCCGGTCGTCGTGGTCTTGGACGGCAGGCCGAGTCACTGGGTTAAACGTACCGTCGTCGGTCGAGCTTCGCGGAATATTATACTCGCTAGATTTAGGTCTTTTTGACATTTTTACGCTCGCTGAAGCTCCATTCACAAACGCGTCGGAATGATAACCACAAGCGTAGTAGTTCTGAGTTTTCTGTCAATTTTCTATTTACGGTGGGTTTACAACGAAAACGTCTTTAAATTCACAACCCAACTGAGTAGTTACTCACGTAGTTATTTAATGTAAAAAAAAAATTTACAAAGCGAACACAGCAATAAATTCGTTCGAATAAATTTTACGCAAAATGTTTTTGCAAGGAAATGAGACTAAAAGTTCCCGGAACAACTGAGAGTTTCTAACTGTCAACGTGACCAATCGAATGCAGTCATAGTCGCCGATATTACTGACACTCGAGATTTAATTCCACCTTCGCTTCACGATAGTCAAAATATTTCCTCCCCTATGTTACGCTCTCCCAATGCGCGGCGTTTGAACCCGAACGATCGTTTAGGCAACATCGTAACGCCCGTCGTCTCAACGATGCAGCGCAGCCACGGTAAGCAGTCGACGCGCGTCGATGAAAATACACCTCGAACTAACTCCATCCGTACCGTGACTCGTTTAATTACAACGAACGAGAATCCCGTGCAATTATCGAGGTCACGACTGCCGAGATTCCACTGTACATGCATAATAAAGAAGAAAAGGTTCAAAGTGATGTAAAACAAAAGAGAGAGAGAGAGGGAGAGAGAGAGAGAAAAAAAAATAAAAGTGTCTGTCGGGAAATTAAGCATCGGTCCGACGGGACAGAGAAATTGCTCTATCGATCATCGTATATGCATACGCTCGTTATTATTCCTTATTCCGTTCACCGGTCGCTACTGCGGTATCGTCGTTCAAACTTCCCGGCTTCTCGGCTTTCCGCGTTACATTTGGCGCGCGGCGTGCAGACGTAGGAGAAGAGGAAAGCGAAATTCCGTGCGTAGCGCGGAACGCACACGCGCTCGCCTACGTTACCGCCGCCGCGTTATGAATATGCATTTTCCTCCCGTTAAGTATGTGCAGATTGCGTCGCGATACAGTCGACGGCCGTTCATTATTGTCGGCAGCAGCTACTCGCCGTCGCGGCACCAACACGCCAGGCTCGCGACTGCAAATTCGTACGCTTACGGCGCCGAAATTTCATCTAGCAATTAGGCGCTCGATACGCGTCAAATGTTACGGTGTGCGTGTGCCCCGCGTACCTCGAACACGCTTTGGAGTTAAGAGTGCCATTAAAGTCTCGTACGTCGCGTCGTTACGCGGGATCGAGCAGCTGGTACTTCAACTTCACTTCGATTATCTCGAATCGGGTAGTTATCGTTGACCGATGTTACGATTTTGCTCGAGGTCGTGCAACAATAGAACGTTTTCGAGCGATAAACGTGTGACCGGTCGCGTCGATTATTAGTGCTTCGAATTTCAATTTACGATCGAGAGAAGACGATCCAGGACATGGAGACGTTGAATGATCTACGATATGGAAAACCGAAATGATCCACGACATGGAAACGCGAAACGATCCACAACGTGGAGCCACGATCACTCGTTCGCTCCCCTAAGATTTCAATTATCGATCGAAGGAAAACCCTCCGCGATCATGGGAGAGACGCGAGAGAAGCGAGTTTTCCAGGAAGTGAAAAGAAAACTCTGCTCAACTCGTACGTATATCGCGTGCATCCGGTGAACGTTGTTCGCGGAGCGCCAAAATTCAAAGGGGGTGACGCTACTTGATTCCAAACGGTTGCCCTTGGCTGTCAGTCCCTTCCGCGGCAAGTAACCCTTCTGCGAGCACAATCCCTCGGAGAGCGAAGTAAATAGGAGCAAAAGAGGAACGCGGAAAGAGGTAGAGAGCGTGCATGCAGTTCTCTTGTTTGTAATTATTCATGAACAAAGGCCTTGATAATTGCGCTGCTTGATTGCACACTCGCGTTGCCGATGAGCGGCAAAGTCTTCGGCCAACGTATGGAAATGAACGGCATGTTTTTATTGTCGTTGCGTGTACCTCCGCGTGCGGAATAATTCGTGAAAGGCGCCGGAGGGTTCCTTTAATGCTCTCCTCGGATGGCATACGAAATACGATTCTTTTTCGCTCTCGCGCGTCTGCCGGCGAGTTCGGCAGAGATCGCGCCGCGTATCGTGTTTAATCGAACGCCAAGAAGTGGGATGCGAGAAACCGTTTTCGTCTAATTAGAGAATTATCCCGCGAAACGCGTTTACCCATTTCGTGCGTTCCAGTTGAAATGCGACACCCGCGGTAATTAATTCGTTGTATTTCGGTTTACCCGTTTCACCTCGGGAGTGCCCGAGAAAATTATTTGAGTTATTCGTACAAACGTCACGGTGTCGTCGTATTCGTAGGGATACCGCGGTAAGTTTCGCGATGACACGTATTTCAGATATTTCGATGAGTTAGGTTTGCGAATTGGAGTTTAACGTGTCTCATTTTTCGACTGGAGTACATTTCATCGCGTTACCGGGTTTATTCACCTCGTGTTTTTCGCGTTACGTTTATCGTATTACGAAATCTACGGGTTATATGACGCTCGATCGACTCTCGGTCAGTGTCGAACAACGGTAGTTTGCGAAGGAAATGAGAGACGCGTTCGAGAGAATAATCGCGAGGGTAGGAATTAGAGTGGTAAACTTGATTTTTGTTCAAAATTTACTCACGATACCGTTGGATTTGAGATTTGCGAAACTACAAGTATATGGCTTGGCACTCTCTCGTCCGAATTCATACAATCGTAAAATTCTACCTGGCAATGATTCGTTTATTTTTAAACTGATGCGCAAACTTGTTTACTAACACCGAGTGTCGGACCGAGAGTGTGGCGTGAGATTCTAAAATGTAAGACGTACAATGACCCAGGGTTTTGTTTACGCGAGGACTATTCTTCAACCAAATCCAAACCATGTGTCGTAGAATGGTTGCCAATGAAACATTAACCATTCCTCGATTCGACGAACACTGATTATTTTTAGCATGTTTTTCATATAATTTGGTTATTGAATAAATATGATAAAGAAGAAAGAAGTCATAGTAATTTTAACATATTCATGAAAATTTTATATCATAGTTGTCGATTCGACGAATGGTTTAAAAGAGGTGTAAAAATAAGCTTAACGTTCCAAGATTAAAACTTCCTCAACACCGAATTCGCGTAGAAAGTAAAATACATTCTTACGCACCGCAATCACGAAAAAGGGCTTAAATCTAGATCATGCACATCTCTGGATCTTCGGATCTCCAATCTTTTTTTTTACTCTATCGAGTGTATTTCGGGTCGCTGATCACGAAACAATTATAGAATTTCTATTCAACTGAAAATTATTTCACAAGAAATCACATGTGTTTGCTTGCTTCAGAAATAGTTTTGAGATCCGGAGATGTGCACGATCTAGATTTGTTCCCAAAGAAGAAATCAGTTCGCGTTAGAACAATGCATAACTTACGCTTAATCCACGAAACCTGCGCGTTTATGGCACCGATCCGTCACGTCACTTCCATCGCTTACGTACACCGCTAACCCATCCGCGAGGAATCCGATTGCGATCTAAACAGAGATCCCGGTGGCATCGCCCTCGCCTCGGAATAAGTATTCGCGCACGTGTTCTAATTACTCCCAGCAATTCGTGTCTGACCCTTTTGTCGTTGTCCCCCCGCCATCGACGTTCGTGGCAAGGGAGAGGGGGGGGGGGCATCGCGGGTATAGGGGGGGGGGGAGAGGTTGAACACGGAAATCTTTCTGCCGGCACGAATGAAAAACGCACGCTCGAATCGAGATAAGTAGTTTAGTTGTACGCGTGTCGCCGCAGAACGGTGCTCAGGAAGCGCGAGTGGAGGAGAAGAAGAATGCTCGAGACTCGTCAGCGAGACACGCGAGAGCAGAGAGAGAGAGAGATAGATAGAGTGAGATGGGTGGGTGGGGACGAGAGAGAGAGAGAGAGCAAAGAGAACGAGAGACGGAGAGCACTGGTATCGCATTAAGGGGGGGCCGCCAGAGGGGGCGGAGATGCCGAGGAGGGTCGTCGCGGCGCTCACCCTCTCGTTCCGCAAACAATGCTCCATATCGTCTCCATAATGAACGTGGGTATAGGTACATGCATGCTCGTCCCCTTGCAGTCCTAGTAATAATGAGCACGCAGATTATGCGTGGTGATTGGTGCTCGATATACCTACCCTCCGGAAAGGAAGGAGGAAGAATGCCGAGGGTACGGCAAGATTCTGGATAGATACAAACGAGTGTGCGATCGCTGTATAGATCGATCGGGGGTTGATCGTTTTGTATTCGTCGGGAGTAACTCGGCTGTGGTGCTTGTGGGATGATCGAAAAGAAATTTTCGTTTCGTAACGTATAGCTCCGTGCGAGTCTTAGGCGTGTTAATCGTTGATAGCGCGATTGAAAAATATTAATCGATGGAGGGGAAGCTCGAAATATGGACGCTGTTGGTTTGTAAAGCATCCGTGGTTTCGATTGCAATGTTATTAAGAGACTCAAAAGTGTAGATTGACCCAATGTTATTTAAATCTCGTTAGATAGTGGATAGAAAATATGTATCTCAGTCATAATGTGACGAATAAAATAATAGTTTATATTTCCTATCATTGAGACCTAGATAGTAATCGAGCTCGAAAATATTAATCGACAATGTCGATACTCAGAAATATTAATAAATAGCAATTTCCGACTGCGGCTACCCATCATCTGGTATTCAACCAATTTCAAGACGAGGGTATCCGCGTTTTACGGATAACTTCGTAATTATTTCCCATAATTTTAAGTGATTCCGTAGAATGGTGGGGCGATGCTAACGGATACATGGACGGACTGAAAATCGAATTGGTACATACAGATTGCGAGCGGAATATACGGCCAACACCAGCGTGAATGCACCAATTAGAGTATCGAAGGATTCCACCGCTACCGCCGAAACTCCAGAGATTCCTGAAGGACCTCGACGAAGGTATTTGTCCAGCGTCGTGCTTGCGGTGTTCGTTCGAGTAACGATTCGATTCGAGACTACGATTCCAAATTCGTATCTGTCGCACTGTATTGTCCGTTACGCCTGTTTACACATTTGACCCGGATTTTGCAGGCAGAAGTTCGTACGGGTACCCATTTAGACAGAATCGAATTCGATTAAGGATGGCGAAATTAACTTCGCTATGGACGGCTATCAAGTGCGGCCGCCCCCGATGCAACGAGCTTTGAAAATTTAAATTTTCATCCGGCCGGATTATGAGCGAAAAAAAAAAAAAAGAATATAGAAACCCGTGTGTTTACGAACGTCCTCGGTAATTTTTGTTTCAGCGCTGATCGTCGCGCTTCAGGTACATTCGTTTTAGGTGTTACTATCAAAAATTTCGTCCCTTCGTAATCGATTCGTTCGTCGAAGTTTTCCCGTGAAAAATTGATCGCGCGACCCGCGACCGCCGAGGAACAATACTTGTACCCAGACGCTCGGTGGCGGGAGAAACGAAATGACAATTCTCAGAAATATTTACGGTGTCGAAAAAAGAAAAAAAGAAAAAAGGACAAAGAGAACGCGCCGGCGGCTTCCGCCGGTCGTTTCGTTATCAAAAAGTCGGCCGTCCCCCCATTCACAGGTGCGCCAGCCGATTTTTCGAAATATAAATCCCGACGGGGTCGCGTTACGTACACCGTTTGGGTCGTCGAGGTCTCTTCCGCGGCGCGAGACGCCGTTTAAACAACCAACGGTGCGGTGTCGCCGCCGTTTTTTTTCGCATTATAAATTCTCTGCTACGGACAGCCACCCTCTGTACTCCCCACCTCCACCCCCAACCCCTCCCCTCTTCGCCTCTCCCGCTGGACCTCTTCGACCCTGCCGTCACCCTCTTGCTCACCGGCGCTTTCGCCGACGCAACCCATGCCACCGCACCCTCCCCCCGCGCGTGTACAATCGTCGCGTACCTCACCCCCCCCCACCCCCTTAAACCGTCCGCGTACGCGGACACCCTCTCACGGTCTCGAAAGTACAAATATAAAAACGCACGAGTCGCGTGATTCACACGCGAGCTCGTCTGCTACACGTTGAACCGGCACGCCGGGGAGGGGGGAGGGGTGGAGCGGGGGTAGCTCTTTCGGCGCCAGGGGTGGATTTCGAACGAGGGATAGGTACGGTCCGAGGGAGAAGGTTTTCACCGATCGGGTTTGATTGAAGTCAATACTTCCGCCACATTCGGAATGCCTATTCCCTGACCCCCACCCCCCCCCCCCCCCCCCCACCCTCCACCACCGCCCCTCGACGCGTACTCTACGTATCTTCGTTAATAATATACGCGGAAATCTGATTATTTGTCTGCTTCGCTGTTTTAATTTTGAGCGATTTTTTTTGTTTTTAATTTTCAAACCCCCTGGATCGCCCGCGGAGGCACCCTTCGCTCTTCCCCTTCCCCTCCCGCCACGAATTTCCCTCTCAACCACCCCCTTCGTCCAGGATGCCACCGCGTAGCTCTCCTCTCTGTGTGTGTGTGTGTGTGTGTATGCAGTTCAATGTTTTTGCGCGGGGTGAGGTCCGATTGGTCGGCGGACGCTTTCCGAGTGGGATGGGAAATGAAAGGCTGGCCACTCTTCGCCGTATGCGAACGTATTAGTAACACACGTGGTCGGGATGAAACGTGTGCTTCCCGAAGAGGGAAAGAGACGCGAGGGGATGGTCAGAAGAAGGGGAAAGGGGGGGGGGGGGGTGGAGAAGGTGGAGAGGCACGCAAAGTTACGATACGTGCGAACGAGTGTTTGCTGGTAACACAAACACGTTTCTGTACTCCTGTCGGCCCCTCGCACACGTTCGATTCTCGCTTGATTCTTGAACCGCCGCGCCGGTAGTTTCTCGTTGCGCAATGTTCATGTTTCGACGCGGCGGGAGGACTTTCACTAGTTTTCTAGGAGGCACGCGAACTACGGCGGATTTTCTGCGCGGGAATCGTGCGAGTGCGCGAGGGACTCGTGCGCGGGAAATAATTTGTAGCGTCGCGTGGACGGAGAGACGAGAATGATCGAAATAATTATTGAACCCCCCGCGAAAGTTCATTTAAATAGAATAATATTTTGCGACGTGCAGTGCCTAATTTTGGGCGTAAATTTTCTTTTGAATCGGTCCGATACGCGAAGTCATTGTTTAATAAAATGGTAACGGAGGTAACCGCAAACAATGCGAAAGGAATAACTCTAATATTTTATAACAATGATAAACTTTTTTTTTTATTAAACACTCTGTAGAACGCCGGGTGTCGTCGCGCGCGCCGATCCTGCAAAACGGCTCAGCTTCACGCTAAATTGCGATAACGTTGCGTAAGACACGGTCCCGCAATTTTCCTATCGTCGATTGAAAATTCGTACAAATCGACGGGGAAGCGAAAATCGCTCCAATCGAACGAAATGATACGCGATATTTATCTTGGGCGTACGCGCGACGATACGAGATCGACCCCGCAAAAAAAAAAAAAAAACCAAAAAAGAAAAAAGGAATTTTATCCCAGCGAAGCAGACGCTTATAAGTGCATCGGTTGTCGGGAGCGCGTTGCGAGCTAGCGCGCGCGTGCGCGGCCTTTTACATTTTTACCACGGACGCGCGAGAACTCGATATTCCAACAAACACCGATTGGAAATGTTAAAAGATCGAAAGAATTTTAATGAAAACCCCCGACCACCGCGGCAGGCCGGGCGAACGTGCCTTTTAATACTTCATCCGCGTCTGTTTTTTTCCTTTCCACCCCCCCTCCCCCCCCCTCCACCCATGCCCCACCCTTTTTTTTTTTATTTGGTACGTTTCGGTCCGCGAGCGGTCCGCTGCGGCCGGACACAGAAAATATATATCTGTTGAAAAAGTAAAGCGACCGCCGTACGTTCGCCACCATTCCGGATGGACGGATGGACGGACGGACGGACGGACAAATGGAAGGGTGAGGAGGGCTGCCGGGGGAGACACTCGACTGCTTGCACCGAAGAGAGAAAGGGAGAGAGAGAGAGAGAGAGAGAGAGATAGAAACGGGAATTATCTTTCCTCGTGAATGTTTATTTTTCGCGTGATTACAAACGAAGTTAATCTGAATCGAACGAAATTAATTTTATTGTCCGACGAAAAAAAGCCATCGCCGTCTACCTGTCCGAGCGATCTTTCCTTTTGCCCCGGGCTATGCGATCATTCGCACACTCGTACCACGAGAGATTTTTTTTGTTCTTTTCTATGACGAAACGTAACGGACGTAATAATCCGTTCGTATTATACTAAGGAGTTGCGCGCGCACGAGCGGAGTGAATTAAAATCGAAATTAAAGACGGAAGCGTGTGTGGGGAGTAGGGATGTTTGATACCGTGACATTGTACTAAGTGGTCTATGGTCGATAATGGCGCATTGAAAATGCCGTACCGACGAAAGATCGTGCGAATCGTAAACGCGAAGTGATGGAAAAAGGAGGGTTTAATGCGAAATAATTATGCAACACTGTGAAATACTCCGAACTCGTTATAACGCTATAAAGAAACGCGTAATCAAGTACCAGACAGTCATTTCGACTACTTATTGTAAAATAAAATTCTCATCCTTCCGTCACGCGTTATTTTCGACCAAATAAAAACTTGTATGTAAATCCAACATTTCCTAAATAAATTTACTTAATTGCCGTAATTACCGATTAAGCGACGCTTATACAAATTCTCATAGTCGAAATGTTTTGAAAGATATACCTGCAAAATCTAACCGATTACACCTGGAACCACCTTGCGTAATCATCGCAGAAGCGTATCGATGATAAATAATTACCGTCGCGAAATAAAGGTGATAAATCAACGGGCAATCGTGCGTACCGAAAACGCGTAACGATTTGCGCGCAGACGTTGACAAGGAAATTATTATTTTCGATTGGAAGCGCGCGAGTCACTGAACGATAACCCGAAATAGTCATCGAGAAAGTGATGAACTCGAATTCCACCCTGATTACCCGTGCGCGCTCCATTAACTCGAATTTCGTGCGAGCCAATCGACCGTACTAGTCATCACCGCTGTAACCCTTTCAAATGGTAACTCCTTCCACAATTACCGATTTGTGTTAAAGCGCCCATTTATGTCGTCGAAGTCCATCGCGGTGACAAAAATTAGATTCCATCTTTTTTTGTTCTTTTTTTTTTTTGAAACGCACTCGTCAAATTTCGCTGTATAATCCCGCTAATGCGATCGCGCGATCAAACGAATTTTAATCGAAAGAAATCAATCTCGATTATGCGTTCAACTGCGTTGATCGTACGTTTTGAGGTAAAAATGGAGCGACAATTCTGAAATCGTTTCAAGGGGATAAAAACACGTTTGTGACTTATTTTAATTTACCACTGAGAGTTTGAGAGCAAAAGGGGGTGAAAACCTGTTAACTAAAAACAAATGGCCGGAAAATTTAAAGGACAGCGCCGTAAAATGAAGTAATCATGGTCACCCTATGCGTAACAGGAATTCAATAATAATAAAAAAAACAAGAAAACTTACGAACTAAAAAATGTACTTAAAACGGATTAAAATAAAGAGACAACCTACAACGCTCCAAAATAAAGGATTCGTATCGAGAATAATCGAATCACAGTCACTCCGAGCCTGATGAGAGTTCATCGCTTAAAAGAGCCAACTCGAAACCGAGAAAAACAACGACCCTAAAATAGTTCGGAGATTAAAAAATCCTAACGACACCGGTCGAATTTAAATTTTGTTTTTTAAAACAGAGCGAGCGAACATCGTCGTTACGTGGAACGGAAAAAGAAATGGTTAAAGAATCCTCCGCCGCGCGAATTATTACATTATAATTACGTTAGCAGAAGTAGCACGACGAGTACCACGATAACGCGCTTTTCGATAACCGCGGCTGAAACATGTATTTGTGCCAGGGGCGGGGGGTGGGGGAAGGGTCGACGATTCAACGCCGTACACGTGTTAGGCCGTTTAACCTAAATCGCAAGAACGCCGCGCATAAATCATTAGGCATTAAGCGCGCTAATTAGAACTGTCTCTAAGCAGCTACATTAACGACTGCGCGCTAAACTGGTCTCGCGGTTCTACGAATATAGAACGAACTTGGAGCGCCCATTACCGAGGGATCCTTAACGACTTCTTGGAATGCAAATTAGGCGGAGGTGCGCGGGTCCGCCGATTTCGAAATAATTTCTGCGTTTCGCGAAAATCGCAATCGCATCGATGAATCGACGACGGGGCTGGAAGTATCGGTTAAACGGCTCGACGACAGCTTACGACAGATTTCATCGACGACGGTGTAACGAGACTTCCTCGCCTGCCAAAATCGAACTTTTTCGTTTCCCGTCGCGCGGACGCTTGGATTTTAATCAACGGCCAAGACACTGGCTTCAATCTAGTTCATGCACATCTCTGGATCAATTCAGATCTCCAAACTTTTTTTTTACTCTATCACGTGTCTTTCGGGTCGCTGATCACGAAGTAAATTATAGAATTATAGAATTTTTTAATTATAGAATTTCAATAAATCTTTTTAAATTATTCTATAATTATCGAATTTCTATTCTACTGAAAATTATTTCACGAGGAATCACATGTGTTTTATTCACATGCTTGCTTTAGAAATAGTTTGGAGATTCGGAGATGTGAATAATCTAAATTTGTTTCAAGACACTCCCTCGCGAATAGTTTTTGACTCACGGCCGATCGAAATCATTCCTTAACTCCGATAATCGCGAGTTAAGCGTGAAACGTAACTCCCCGACGATGAGGGGGGCGGGGGGTAAAATCCGTGAGCAGATTGCATTTCGTACGGTAGCGAAGTAACGCTCTCGAGACGTATACATATATGCACATATATTAAACAAGTCTGTTACCGCGGGCGTTTCTCTGACAGCGCGTTTCGTGGGGGTCAGAGACGCTTCTTTCCAGGGTAATGCCGTACGGTGAATCATTATTTATTTTTGTGTTTCACGCTGTCGAGTGTTCCGCGGCGGGGAACCCGTACGGTGTAGTAGGAGGACAAACGTGGCGATGGTAGGGGAGAAAGCAGGCTGACGGGTAGGAGTGCGAAGGGGAGAGAAAAGAGAGAGAGAGAGAGGGGGGGACGAAGACAACGAGAGATAGGTAGAGAGGGGAAAAAAAAGGGTAAAGAGAAAGAGAGAGAGAGAGTGAGTGAGAGAGGGAGACGAGGGTGAAAAGAGGGTGGGACAGCGAAGTCAGAGGGACGAGGATGCTTCGGCGAGCGTCGCTCGAGTAATTATTACGGATTTTCCGGATCTAATTCTCCGGACGGTAACACGACACAATTCACTCACGCAGATTGCGCACGAGAGGATGTAAATTCCTGTCAGTCGGACGGTCCATTTCATCTCCTCTTTTTCGCCGGCTCCTAACCGACACCGAGGTCGACGCTGGACGATTATTCGGTTTTCCACTTTCTCTTCGCTCGCCTCCCCTACCCCCACCCCAAACCCGTATCCTTTTACTCCTTCCCTCTTCCTCCCACCCACGCGCCTCCGCGCTATCGCTCGCTCTCCCGCTCCACCTCCGATCCCCCACCCCCGACCCCCCCCCCCCCCCCCCGCCACAGCTCTGCCGTCGATCTCGGCTTTTAACCGCGATTACCGGGATCCTCGAGTAGGCCTCTCGAGATCGAAGGTGATTCGCGTTTCCTCGTTCGTTGATTTCCTTCGAGCAGCGCGAACTCAAGGTTAGAGAGGCCACTGTATTACCTGAATTTCCAACTAATAGAGGAGCCCCTTTTTCATCAGCGGTCCTTTTAATTACTCCTCGTCGGCCCCTCTGGAATCTTTCCCGTCGGCAGTTGTTTCGCATTTATTATTTCTCTCGCCGCGCGCGATTCGCTCGGACGCGACCGGTGTTACCGTTAGATATCGTTTCATTGCGCCCTCGCACCTCTCGTTCTCTTATTATTGTTTGCTAATTTCGTTCCAAGGATTCGGACGTATCCTCTAGGAAACGGTATTTCATTGAGAGACACCCCAGTGTTCGCCGCCTCCGTCGGACGAGACGAAGAAACGAGAATTAACGAGTAAATATACGTTGCCACGTGGCCTATCATTAAGAATACCAAGAAGAGCTAATCACCAGTTGAAGCAATTCCCCCTGACCCTCGCGATACTCTCCCTTTCCAACGTTCGCTTTCAAAATCATTTCGCCTCCGAGACACTTTAAAACGTACCATCGTACAAGCGGCACATTCCTCCTCCTCGAAAATCACGTAGTTCGTAACCATCGCTGGGAATGTAAGCACCGATCGAAAAAAAAAGGGGAAAATAAAAAAATTGCGGCATTCTCGCCCGTAGTTCTCGTTTCCACGCGATCACTCGCGTGTCGCCTAATTAAACGTTCGCCACTCAAATATCACATTCAGCTGACTAGAACGATCTAGATATCCAGCAACGTGCTTGCCGCATGCAACCACACGGAAACACGGCCTCCGACGTACACGCGCACACACACACACACACGTCAGTGGGGGGAACGTGTGAGTGGTCATTAAGGATGCCAAGGGCCACTAATCGTCATCAGGGACGTATTCAGCCGACGGACTCCGTACACAGAAAATATAAAATTGCTCCCTCCGCGTTGGTCAATAGGCATAATGATTATTTTCCGCGCCATAATGAGCACGGTATACTCCCGCTATGGGAGTCACGGGTTACGTCTACACGCTCCCAAGAATAATAAAAAGAATCCGGGTCAATAGAGTTGTAATGAGGTATCTGGTAGTTTATGAAGATTTCAGGCACACGGGACGTAATAAAGAACCGAGCAGTTTAATGGTTCGCGCGCGATATACTATAGCGACGATTTTACGATAGGCGCGCGCGCGCGCGCGCGCGCCTATCCCCGTTGCCCGGGCATTTATCGCGATTTTCACTTGTACATATTCATTAACGGTGGGATAATTTATTTGTCCGGGATGAAAATGTTTTCTTTTTTTTTTTTTTGCGGGACGTAAAAAAAAAAATATGCTGGGTGGTATTTGAGAGGAGGGGAGGAATGCGGACACAAGCGCGATGAGAATTTGCATAGCTCGGCTGGATAATTATGGGAAAGCGTATATTTAATTTTGCCTCGAATTAATTTGATTCGACGGCTTTTGAGAAGTAACGTGTAATCGTTAGGTTTCGCGCGATTCCCCCTCGCTCTGTCGTTAACCGGACACTTTTTGTATTCGGGTTTTCCGGGTGAAATGAAATTCGACTGTCGAGAGAGAGAGAGAGAGAGAGAGAGAGAGAGAGAGAGAGGGATAGCGGTCGGTTTTATGCGGGCGAATTAAGGCACGAGAAACTAGCGTGGAATAAAAATAGCATCGTAAACGCCGACGTATTTCGAGCCGCTTCCGTTCGAACGAACGGTCGATTCGATGACTTTGGCCGGAGAAACGAGAAGCCGTGAGCGAGAGCCGAGAAAGATCGAAAATGGTGAGTTGCGAACGAAATTCTCGCGATCCCGTCGTTTCGCTTACGCGCGTTCCTGCCGACGGTGCGCCGGTCGAAAATTCTCGCGACGAGTCGGATAGCAAATCGTTCGAAGGCGTTAAGAAATTATCATTCGGAGTGCACGCGACGCCGGAGCGTCGTAAAAACTTTAACTAGCATCGGGCAAACCGAGGGGTGGGGGGGGGGGGGTAACGAGAGTTTCTATATCCGTTTCGAGGTGAGGTAATAATTAAGAACAATTTGTATAATCGAATTTAGGTAAATGCGAAATTTCCGGAAATTGAGTACGGCGCGGAGTAACAGGAGTCGTCATTTCGTATAATTCACTTGCATAATGCCGCGGCCGCAAATTGAATCGCTAGGACTAACCGCATCGAAATAAATGGCGAGGTCGCAATTTAATAAGGACCAGTCACCATCTTCCGGTGATTAATTCTTGCTAAAAAGTTCCAGCAACTTTACAGACTCCTTTCTCATGGATCCTAACTTCTCAGAGTCATTCTCGACGACCGGCAACCCCTCGTCCACCGACGAAGTAAACTTTTGACCCCTCACCCCTCCCCTCCCCCTCTCACCCCCCCCACCATTCCTCAACGAACTTTCTTCCACGTAAAACAGCCGGCAACGACACTGTTAGTTTATCCGCGACTATCGACACCTAATGTATTTAATTTCCAATTAGCTGCATTTCAATTTAGTCGATGTTTGGTGAGGTGAAATGTAGGTGAATACTTTTCGTACTCGTTTTTATGTCTCGAGCTATGTATCGAGTCGTTATCTTGTATTTTATTTCACGTTTTACGCGAATTATATCGCGTTATATTAAATTGACTCGTACGCTTTTAAGGGTACCGTTTGGTTTAAAAATAAATACTACGTGTCATTTGGAGAAACTCGATGTCATAAGATCGTGAATTACATGTTCAATTACATTCGATGTGAAAACCGTACGAACTAAACGTCCGAACACGAGTACATCGTAAGACTTATAATTTTCTGAAAAATACTACAGTTTGTCTGCTAAAGTTTAACGCGACAGGATTACGAATCGCAAGATCTGTTGCGTTTAATCTGCTTTTCGAACGAATCCCGAGCTCCGTTACAATAATTATCGCGCGAAAATTGTGCGACGCCAACTCGTGAATATTAACGTTGGAGAATGACGGTGACGTTGTAACGCGTATTTTTCGAAAGTTACGGTTGTATCTCGAAACCGTCGTCAAAGAAACGCCCCATTTCCTTCGGCGGCGGAGGGTAATAGACCAGGGTGGGCCTAGATTGAAATAAGTTGCCCGCAAGTTAGGCAATTATGACCATAATTGCGACATACATTATGATAATGTTGCGCGTCCGTTTATTTCGTCCTCGTTACCAGTCTTTATTCGCGAACTTTCGCGGTGAGGGGGGGGGGGGGGGGAGGGGAAAGAAGTTTCGAAAAAGCCACACGCCACGCGATCTATCTCCCGTTAATTCTACATAAGAATTAACGGGCCGCAATGAAATGTTGCATTTTTGCAATAAAAATTTCCCTAACTCACATTACCGGGGAGTAATAAAGAAAGATGCATAGCACCGCGGACCAATGATCCAATATATCATCCGCGTACCAGAAATGAATTACGTTTATGAACAGTGAGTAAAACGCGATTTTACGCGAGAGGGGAAAAAAGGAAAGCGACGGAGCGTTTAAACGGGGTGCAAAAAAAAAAAATAAAGAAATTATCATCCCTGTACAAACGACATCGTACGTCAAACGAACGGGCGCTGCGAGGTCTCGATTATCGCGTATCCGTTATAAATATATATATTAACGCGCAAGCGAGCTCGCTCGAAGCGTCAAATCTCCAATCTACTTACGATTATTAAGTAGTTTCGGGATTGAAGTAATAAATCAAACGACGACTGCGTTCGGTGCGTTTTAATGAAATATCACAAAGCTGATTATTCTCGCCGACTGCAACGTGCCGCAGAGTGTAACTCAAAAACAAAATGGAATCTTTCCGCGCGACGATACGCTCCTCAATACCAACGGAAGGTTTAATAAAATACACGGAATGAAAAACGAGGATCGTAAACCGGGTCCCAGGGCCTTTCGATATTTTTTTCGAAGGGGGGGCGGGGGGAGGGGATACAAGTTATTACGCGACGCTTGGCTCAGCCCCGTTTGAAATCCCCGAAGCCATTAAAATAGAAATGGGAAACTCGGTCCTTCCAATTTCAGCATAATATTGTGATTACGATATGCAGAGACGCTTATATATCCGCGCGGGTCCAGACGAATGGCCCTTGCCCAGTGTACACCCAATATCAGTATCGCCCTTCTCCACGTTCCCCCATACATTTATTCTCCGCATAATCGACCTCTCGCGTCATTATTCCACCGACGCCTAAATGTATATTTTAATAATACATTTCAACCTCGGACGCGCCGCCTCCTTTTCCTTTAATTCTGTATCGCGAAATTCGAATTCCCTCCCCCCCTCCCCGGTTCCCGTCAAATTTTCTCGAACGACCGCGCAACGAATTCACGGGTAAACCGCGTTTTCATTATTATTTTCTTTTTTTGTTAATATCTTCAACTCGTTTTAACGCCGTTTTTCCTATGTTTTAAAGAAAAATATCGTCCGTGGAAATTTCGAACGTAAATTTGTTTTAATAATACGGAGTGGTTTTAATTTCATCGAAATACGGAGGATCGAGCGTACCTCGGATTTTTCGTACTCGACGACGCGGGGGGACAGGGAAATTAATCGAATTTAAAAACGGGCTTGTTCGTGTATCGAATTTTTTCTTGGGAATCTTCCTATTCGGAAATCCTTCGGAAACGTGTTTCGATATGCTGATTAAACTTTAAACCGTGGGTTTCCCCACCATAGTGGCCGGCAACGAACTCGGAAACTTTGCGAGTCAGGTAAGTTGTAACCCCGCATAAATTTTACGTAAAAGAAATTCAAAAGATCCACCCTCGTCACGTCAGGACATAGTTACTCTAATATCAAGTTAATGGAAAATTGCATATGATAACCGATCGTCCCACGGTTTCCTACCATTAATTATTACAGAAAATAAAAAATGATCCAAACTAACGCGCGTCGTGCGGCCTGAAAATTCGTTTGTCTCGGAGCGACGTTAAACGTTTACGCTCAACCGACGCGGTCGAACCAAAGGAAAACCCAACGACTCGTAGACACGCGTTGTCCCGTCGGTACTGAAGAACCGAGGATCGCGGTGAGAGTGAAAAAATGAAGAAAAAAAAAGAGAAAGAAAAAAAAGAAGCAAAAACCTGGCGAATACCTAGAAAACAGAACTATCGCAGTATTTCCGCGGCATCACCATAAATCCAAAGTGTATGGCTACGTAGGTCGTATTCGCGCGTGAGATAGTGCTCGGAGTGGAGAATGTATCAAAATCAGGCGCGAGGTTGCTTTATGGACGGGAACGCTCGTAAATACGCACTTCTGGTACTCCTACTCGACTGCGGAACGCCCGGGACTCGAGGAGAAACTGCCTGGATAGGTTGGGCGATAGAGAAAGGGCCACGAAATAGCTTCTACGGGATGCTAATAAAAGATAGAAACGGCTAGATAGAGACCGGTAGCGCGATATCGCCCTGCGCGCCCTACCTACCGCGCTACCATTGTTTCGCAGATCGTCGTCGTCGTCGTCGTCTTGCGACCAACGTCACGGAAGGAATAGGAATTGATTGTTGGAAACTTGAAGCGGTGAAATAATTCAAGAAACTTACAAATAGCGTCGTCCGGTTGGTCTTATCGGGGATTGTGTAGAGTCGGCGCTGTTCGAATTATTTCCGCGTTGGCCCCTCAAAGCTGAGCCATCGACGCGATATCGTATTCGTAAGTATTTTGGGAGTGTAGCATGAATCTCGGAAGCTGATTTTAATCGTCTCCTCCAATGTTGACTATTGGAAGTTTAGCGTTAAGGGACAATTCGAGAGAAGTTGGGGGTAGAATGATTTTTAACGAAGTAGATCGGTCGCTGGAAGTTTCATTGTTTAAAAGTAACTTTCGAGGGATGCAATCGACGCGAGTCGTCGTTGTAAGTGCACGACGAGAAACATAAATCTTGATGGTAATTATAATCGTCGTATTTGACGTTGACTACTGAAAGTTTGAGTTAAGAGATAATTCAAGAGATAATTCAAGTTTGGTTATTTAAAAGTTACTTTCACAGAAAGCAATCGATGCGAATCGTGGTTGTAAGCACACAACGAGAAACGTATAATTACGATGCTAATTGTAATCATCTCCTTGGACGTTGAATACTGGAAGTCTGGTTAGAGTGATAATTCAAGAAAATTTCTTAATAGAATCCTTCGGTTGATTTTTATCGAACCAGATTTGTCACTCGAAGGTGAATTATTTAAAAGTTACTTACAAAGAAAGCTATCGAGGTGGTTTGCATTTGTAAGTACTCCAAGGTATGCGCAGAAGTCGAAGCTAATTTTAATGATCTTGTATGGAGATTGACTGCAGGAAGTTTTCGTAGTGAAGTTATTCGAGGAATTCGTAAATAGAATCCTCGGATTGATCTTATCGAAGCTGACACGTCACCCGTAACTTGAATTATTTTAAACTTACTTGCGACGACAGCAATCGATGTGGATTGTACTTGGAACTATTCGAAGCTTAAAACTCGGTACAAGTTTCAAGAATTTAGTACAGCTAGAGTTTGACTCCAGGAAACTAATAAAAAGAAATAATTCAAAAAATGTATAAACAAAATCCGTGTACTCATCGTATCGAGAGTACACACGTCAGGGTACGTCGGATTATTTTGAACAAAGTACAACAGTCCAGGTAACTATCAGCGGGTACGCGTCGAGGGGAAGATCGTGCAAGCTAGTAAAAGTTCCAGGAAAATGAAATGTCTCAATAACGAAAGTCTCGGGTGGCTGTTTTGCAAGCGCGCTAAAATGTAAAACGCGTACGCGCAAACTGTTATTAAAACGTCGTGTAAACGTCGTCGAATGGACTACCGTTTGACATGAACCTCATTGCAAACCTACGCTTTACGATAGGTACGTTTCCTAACGACATCCCATTTGAACCGATTAGAATATTTCGCAACGCGATCGCACCGTAATCGAGTACAACGAAAACTAGGGTAACGTCATAAATAAAAGAATGGCGAGTATATCGTTAGATAATAGGCGCGTTCGAGAAGCAACGACATAACTTTCGCCAATAAAGCGTTCGATAAATGAAATGAGCGTCGGCGATTCGCTCGGAATAACGTGTGAATTTTCTATGAATTTGGTTACCATCGGGGCGACGATCGTAATATCGCAAATTCCATCGTCGAAATTTTACGACGCGTCGTCTAGCCTGCTTTTCAAAGAGCCGGCGAAACATTCTTGATTCCATTCGGAGTGCGTGGACTATCATCTTACGAGCACCCAGGAGAACGATCAACCGGAAGGTGCGTTCACGCCGAGGGTACGCTAGCGATTCTCTCAAACGTTTCCCCGAGCGTTTCCCACCCGACGTCGGCCCAGGAATTCCCTTACGAGCCGTAGAAACAGTTATACCCTCGCGGGCAGAGAGGAGATCGATATCCCTTGATCGAACATCCTTCCACGCTGCTCATTAATTCGTGAATTTAGGCCGTTCTTATGGATAGATTTATTTTTTTAACCGAGAGCGCGTATCGTTGCGAATAATTCATGAAAATTCGCGTGTCTAATTAACTCGACGCAATTATTTTTTTTTTTTTAATGATACTCGTTGTAAAATAAATTGGAATAAATTGGCGATCGGTGGTAGTATTAAAATTACTCGTGTACTGATAGCACGCAACGGCGAGAGAACTACGAAAACAGTGATACGTTTTGTAAATAACATAAGCTAGGTAAATATTCTAATTACACTGAGCGATAAGGGGGACGTGTGTATGGAATAGTTTACTCTGGGTCTGAATGGATTAATTTCAATACCAACGCATTTCTCGTTACAACGCCACGGACAAGTGTGTATTTTATTGTAATAGGCGGAAGGTATTTTGAACAGAGAAATGTATTAAATATATTCAAAATACATTTATAGAATCTTCTATAAACTAATAAAATTTTGATTTTAATCTTACTTCACTTCCTGTCTTCCGTAAAAATTTACATATATTGGTTCAAATTCGCAGTCTAATAACGACAGCGGCGTTGTTATAAAAATTAATGATTTTCAGAATTACGCGAAATTAATAACAATCAACAGACCAACGAAGAAAACCTTCAAAAAACGAACCAAAGTAAGCAATTACTTTTTCCGTCTAACAAAGAATGCTACCACACAAAATATTTACCGGCTTCCCGAGGACTGCTAAACGCTGAACAAAATTGTATTTGAAGTTTGAAGAAATTTATATTTGCATAAAACACGCGGCCTGATAACGGCAGGCGCGTTGGCATAAAAATTAATTAACCTCAGAATCACGGGAAATTTATGAAAATCAGCGTACCCAATAAAGAAAACCGTCGAAAACCGTAACAAAAGTACGCAATTACTTTTTTTCCATCCAACAAAAGAGTGCTAGCCGTACAAAGTATTTACCGGGATTCGCGAAAGGCTGGTAAAACGGGGAACGAAATTGTGTTTGAAGTTCCTGTTAAGTAGCAGGGAGCCGGCTTGTCAGAAGGACAGAAGCAAACGGCATGAAAGCAGGGAGCAAGGTGTTAGTCCGCACGGAATTTCCTACGCTTGATGCCGGATACGAGGCTTAATTGCACCGCCACACAATGTAAATATGCCGCGTCAGTTAACCACCGTCCACGTACTCGCGCCGGTACTACGCACGCGTGTGAACAAAACCAGCCACTCTGTCATCTACGGTAATGCCAGTGTGTCATCGCTCACTAGTGCGTTATCGTCCGCAATGAATCCTTGCAAACCGGCCTTTTTATACCACCCCTCGGAGGGATTCCGAATAAACGTTGCAATATGGATGATCGTGGGCTCGACGCGCTCGTATTCCAATCGAGGGAGGGGGTGACGAGAGGAGGGAGGGGGGGAGGGTAGAGGCATTTGAAAATATCGCGATATCGGGAACGCCAACGAGGCTGGTTAAGTGTACGCGGGAAATAAGAGAGGCGATTGGCATAGCGATAATTATATTCCGGTGCAATGTTAAATCACGCGCGACGCACGAAATCGAGTCACGCCGCTGTAATAAATTATCGGTAGTTTAACAATCGTGCTTATCGACGCATCATCGGGCATTTAGAAATTTCGAATCAGGTCTCGTCGGTACGGTCGAACGGTTCGTACGTTACGTCGACGGGTGGGGAAGTATCGGGTATCGGAGTAAAGCGAATAGAAAATCTTTCGTTCCAACTTCCAACGTTGCGATTTGCGATTGCGAGAATCCTAAAAACGAAACCGGTGGAGCGGGGGGCAATTATTCGATCAATTAGGCGATTCTTGAGTTCGACTCGATCGAATGCTTCGTCCAGAGAAACTCTGCAGTCTATCGGAGTCGCGGTACGAGTGTACTTTGAAAAAATAACATTGGAACCATCTGCGCTAACCTCACTTCCGCATGGAATCTTCGATTCAACACGAACCGTGGAAACTACCTAGCCGTGAATTTCTCTTTTACTTCAGCGATATACCGATAGAGAAATGCAAACAGCGGCGCACGGTGACCTCGCCCAAGGAACTTCCTAATCCCTGTGGCCAGCTAGCGTTCAAATCTACCGTGAGCTCGCCGAGCAGATAGTTACACCTTCGTACCAGAGATACAGGTAATGTCTGTTTACAGATATCGGGGCAAACATTAATACGTAGTGGCTTCCGCAGCACACCGGAGGATTACATTATTCTTAGATAGAAGAACGATCGCTGACTCTACCAGGAAATTCTACGTCCCCCAACCCCCTTCGCGATCGAATCCGTTGACTCGATCGTAATAAAACGGTAAGGGGGAGGTTTTAAAAGGAAACCCCCGAGTTATTTAAAGTCCCTTCCTACCGGCCGATACACAAACACTCTCGAAAGGTCAACGAACCTTTTCGGGGTTTAAGCGTCGGCCGTTGGGTAACGGAAGTAAACTCGAGTTTACCTTCGAAGAGGTTTCAATCAACGGAACCTCTTTCTTACCACTCACTTTCCATCCCTCGGAGGGACGGTGCTAGAAGACCAGGGATGAAGGATCAGCGCTTGCGGCCATCAAGGTGGAAAGTGGGTGGGGTTGGCGGCCCGACACACACGTACAGTATCATCCCTTTCAAACCCCCCCCCCCCCGTACTTAGGGTGACCATCTCATTTATATAGTAAAACAGAGTCGCGCAATGGCGAAGGCAGAGACGGGAGTTGAGTTTGTTTGTCGAGCAAACGTTTGCCGACGACACCGCCGGACACTGGTGCCTGGCTCGCCCTGGTCCTTGGTACAAGTCTGTCCGGACCACTGAAGGTGGGTCCAGCGGATAGCGGTGGGAGAGGGAGGGGTGGGTGGGTGGGATTTAATACCATCTCCCAGGATGAACAGTGGTGGTCAAATAACTTCGCCAAGTGATTCCCTGCGACGGTATTAATGTGTCCAGAACCCTTGGGGGCTTCAGCTTCATCTCGAAATGTCGATAATCCAAAGGCGGTAGTAGCCCTCCGGTATTCCCGTTATCAACTATTTCCTTGCAAGTAGAATTCTTTGAGTCCTCGAACGCTTCTAATTACGACAATCGCGTTAACGCGTCGTATCAGCGTTACGATTTTTCCCAAGTTTTCTGAAGTTAAAAAAGGTACCTTCGAGGGCGTCCCAACGTTCGACTCCCTCTCTACGTTCGATCGCAAAAAAAAAAACTAATTCGAAATGAAACGAAACCTCGAGTTTGTACACCGCGAGCGAGATGAGACAACGCAAACGAAGATTAAACACGAGTGACGCACACGATTTCAAGATTCCATTCGTCTTACTCTAAGATCTAAACATCAAGGTCGTAAATCCATCAATAAATCCCTGCGCCCTCCTCGCGGTGACCACATTTGCTTAGGGATAAGAAGCAAAGACAAGCACACGGGAGGGAGGGGGGGGAGGAGAGGGGTGGTGGTGGTGTAAGTCTGTAGGGCAGTGAGGAATGGCTCGGTCTAGCGAGCCTTTAGCCCCGGCTTAGCATGTACTGGAAACACCATCCCCTATCCTTCGTGTCGGGGCCAAGTTATACCCGCAAACAGTCGTACATTAGTGCCTGCAGGAGTCCTGCAGGATTTATAAGGGGCGCCCGCGGGCGCACAGGAGGCTATGCGGCCGTCTCTCGATGGTTAAAACTGGAAGAGGCGAGGAAGTGGGGAGGGGGAGGTCGGGACGGTCGGCGTCGAGGTAGGGGGGAAGGAGGGGGGTCGAGAGATCGCCCGTTGCGAGCGTATGAGAGAGGACGGACGAGCGAAGGTGAGAGACACGAGAGATAGTCCAATCGAAGCGGAAGGGCGTAGGGCAACCCCGGTATAGGGTGATCTCTCCCTGGGTCTGGGAAGGTACCTCGGAATACGAGATATTTACGCGTGCATCTGATGCACTGGTCAGTTTATGGTAGCGTCTCTCTGAATTCCTCTCCCACCCCCCTCCCACCCTCCCGTCCCTCCTACGCGTCCCACCCTTCCTCGCGAGATACCGTAAATTTCCCCACAGTTTACAGGGAACCGAGGTAAACATTGCGTACGGTTACAAATGGACGGGGTAGGGGGGGGGGGGGGTTACGTTCGTTAACGAGTTACGTTATCGAGTAATTATATCCCCCGGTAGTCCAAGCTACCGCGGGCAAAAAAACAACGCCGCGTTACATAGAAATCTATTTTGGCGTTACCTTATATTTCGTCGGACGTTTGTTCGTTAGGAAGTTGATAATGTATCCAGAGATTATCGCATCGGATCCAAATTCATTCGAAACTCTCTCTCTCTCTCTCCCTCTCTCTACCGAAACTCTCCTCCGCCTCTAGCTTTCGAGGTTTAACGAGCAATTGGCAGGCAGTGGGAACGGGCTAAACATCAGGGACGAGGTTCAACTCGGAGTCTCTAAGAGTTCAGTTCGGTACGTGAGCACGTCGCCAGAGGGTTTGGATCGGCCGCGGAAACAAGATGGGGGCTCGGTCAAGGGGGTGTTGGTCGGGGGTGTTCGGCGTGGCGAGGGGTCGCGCGGGCGGCGGTGGGCGGTGGGTAGCCAGTGGTCAGCACACTTGGCCGACCCTACTTCGCTAACTAGTTTAATGATATATGTTGAGCTACAAGCGCCTTGATTAATCGTTAACTAATGTTGGACCTCGTAGCGCACCACCACTATCGCCAAGCAGCAACACCGTGGCGCGTTGGGTGAGGCTGGAAGGGGGGGGGGGAGGGATGGAGGTACGGCGAGGAAAGGGATGGGAGGGCATGAAGGGGTGGGAGGGAGGGTGAGAAGGTCCTACGTCACCGCGGCAGTCCTTACGGACGTATCCACGGCATCTAGGACTCAAACGTGGCCGAAAATACAAACCTAATCGCACTCAGGGTATAATTTGATTTGTGACTCGCGGTTTAGTCGAAGGAAAGGGGGAGGAGGTGGTCGGAGGAGAGAAAAAAAGATAGGAGGAACAGAACGGACGGGGGAAAAGAAAGGGCCGGTTTCAAGTCGTCGATGCAATTTGGCGGAGTGTCCATCGTCCTTAGGGATTGGGGGAATAAGAGAGGAGAGGGGGGGGGGGCATGGTCGTACGCAAATTTACGTCTCGCGAGAGACGTCCCAAAACCCCTTCAGCCTTCCTCGAATTGAATTAACTCGCCGTCTTCCCCCGGCTCTATTCCTGAGCTCCGCACGTGGAACATTGGTCATCCCTAATTCGCTTATGGCCCTCGATCAATTAAGTCGTCGGCCATTCGCGCAAATCCCAGTGACCCTTCCAGACATCGCCCGCTCCTGGATAAAGACACCGTTGTCGCGCTACGCCTCCCGTCGCGCAGAAGTCGCATTCTCGTTGCACGATAATTCTTAATCATCCCGAGACACTCGCGGAAATACAACGTATCGTTCACAATGAATCCATTCTAAAGTATTCTAGCCTCGATCATGGGAACATTCTAATTCAAGCACCTCCCGTTACGGTACAACGATTCGATCGATGTGCGAAGAGTCTCGAAGAAAAACCTCTCCCTCCCCCCTCGATCCGCCCGAAATACAAAACGTAGTACGTCGAACGTTTACCAGAATAGAGCTACGACCAAAGTATTACTCGAGGAATCAAGAATAGAATTATGATTACAATTTAATTCCTCATCATCCCTGTATTTTCGCGAAGCATTCCACTGTTAAACCGCATCGATCGAACGGCGCATTTCCAATGACGAAGCTATTCTCGCCGTCCCTTGACATCGCTCGAAACGAGAAGAAATCATTGCACGAGCAGCATCGACGTTCGATTAATGCGCCGAGAGCCGATCATAATGTAGGATTGGCGCACCGGTACGACGAACGTATCACGCGGCTTTGGACGAGGAGAGGGGGGCTGAAGGGAGAGCGAGGGGGGGGGGAGGGTGCTGCGAAGGGTCGTGCCAGAAGAGGAGGGGTGGAAGGGAGAAGGGGGGGGGGGTGGTTGGTGGCTCAGGGATGCAAGACACCGTGAAATTACCAGCAGAGTCTCCCATCCCCGTGGGGGGTGGGTTGGGCGGTGGAACGGACTCTGTCCACTCCGCGCCCTTGGACCGCGCCGTCCAGCCGGGTATTTGTCTTGTCTCCTTGTTTATGAGATTCAACATTGTTATTTGGCACCGCAGCGGAGAGTTCTCGGGTACCGTGTGGCCGCTAGTTTCCGGGTTAGTTTTCTACTTTAAAAGGCCGTGTCCAGGTCGGGCGATTGCAACGGTGACTTATCCTCGGTTCTTACCGCTTCACGATTGTCTTTAATCAAGGCCGAGGAACTCTCGGTAGGCGTACACGTAAATTTTAGGCGAGAAACGTGTCCGGTGGACGTAAAGAGTGAATTTTTCTGCTGGAGGTAGAGAGAGGGAGAGAGAGAGAGAGAGAGCGGATTTAGTAGCGGGTAGAGCAGAATGGTCGTTTACACGAGAGTAGCGTTAGCGACTGGTGTCCTAATTCACCGTAACGTTATAGTTGTTCGCTATCCGCTTACGAACTAACATTGCATTGTATTCGTGAACTAGCATACTTTTTCTAGCAACGAATTATTCAATTATTCCAGCATTTAACTAGCCAATTTAACTTCCCTCGAGCGCTATAAAAAGGCTTTGCTAGCAAAGGAGTAAACAATTATAACGCGATAATAAACTAGTTCGCCAATTATCTGTCTATGAGCCTCGTATGTATAATTCTAAGGTACGCAGTACCGCTAGGAATGTAAAATAAAATTAATTAATACTCGCGTGGTTTCGAAATCAACGTTCCTGGGTTTAATAAAAAAAAAAAAAAAAAATTCCCTCGATATAATATTTTTGCATTTCCGAATAAACACGCCTGCTCATCGTATTTGCCGTTTGATCTGCGCGCGCGCGCGCGCTTGTATGTGTGTGTGTTTTTTTTGTGTTAACGTATATGTAACTCGTTAATGCGCTCGTCAAAAATGTCGAAACCGTCAAAATCGTGGTAAACGCCGGCGAACGTCGAGCAGCGGAGGTATCGCGAAGGAGGCCCTGCAATCGATACGTCTAAATTACTTAATAATGACCGCGCCATCGTGGAATCTCGCCGAGGGTATTATCGTTAGGGCCAAGCCGCATTTTCAATTAAATATATCTACCGCAATCGCGGCACCTTATCGTAAGCGTAATACGTTCTCGATTGCGCGCCGAACATCGAACTGGTTCGGACAATGGCGCCATATACGGCTAAGCGAATTGCAATCACGTTCCCGCGGTGCTTAGCGTTACTCCTCGCAAGATACTGTTTTAAATCAGTCGAGATAATGTTATCCGGCTTACGTTCCGTCTAATCGTCGAATTATCTCGACTCCCGTGTAAGCCCGGCTCGCGCTCGCGCGGACTTCTTTTGCTACCAGCGGATAATACGTGTACACGTGGAATTAGAATAAACAACGGAAACGACGGTCACGCGCGGTCTGGGGCGGAGGGGGGAGAGAAATGGAAAGGAAAAAGAACTGGAAGCGATAAAAAAAAAAAAAAGAAAAAAGAAACAGAAGGAAAGCGAAGATCGTAAAATCGGAACAAAGCCAGCGGTGATTCAGCGTCGCGGGTTCGAGATAAACGGAGAGAGGCTCGCGAGAGCGCGGTACGCGCAGATTTTCCGAGAAAGTCGCGTATCCGGTGAAGTTTCTCACGACGACGTTCGAGGTACACGAGTCGCGTAATTGATTGGACGCTCGTGGCGCATCGTCGAGCGGCATCGAGCGGGTAGATCGTCGTTTTAATCAGTGTTTTCGAAATGGATTCTTAGAATCTCGTTAGGAAACGATCTGCGGTTAAATATGTACCGGCTGGCTTCGTTGATGGTGCTCGCATACTCGACTGATTATAGTAAATTAGGCGCGTACGTACGGACGGGGGGAGGGGAGGAGAAGGGGGGGGGGGCGGTGAAACCGCGCGATACACACACGTTAATAATCCTGGCAAAGTGGCAGAAAATCTCTTATTTCCCTGTCCCGTGGCGGACGCGAACAACGAATTCGAATATTCCGTTGCTGGCTCCGTTTGATCGTCGTACGCGGAAAAGCGTGCGCAAATTAAACTTGCTAAAATCATATTATTCCTTCGTACAAACGCGACAATCGGCGATTACAAAAAACTGTCCGCTCTCCCCTCCGCCCCCCCCCCGTCCCCTCTGCCATGCCGCGCTCTTTCCTCTCTTTCCACGTCCCACGGTAATCTCGTACGAGTCCGCGGCTCGTATCAGGTGGAGATTGAACGAATGACACCGTGAGCAAATTTCCTGGATCGGCCGCCAGGGCGGGTGCGTCGCCTTCAAAGAGCGCCGGCAATTAATTTTACAAGGGCGCAAAAAGGAAGCAAAAAGTGAAAACCGGCCCGTGGCCGAGTCCATCCTCGCGACGATGGGTTTTTATCTGCACGAGTTGTCAGGCCAACGAGTTCTGCCTCGTTGGCCACCGGCGTATAATGTCCACCGTCAATATAAGCTGTCGGATGCTTTTTCCTAAATTGACAGATTTTCAATTTAATCAAGTTCCAATCTAATGGAAAAATGCCCGATCTATCGGGATGTATGTTCGTCGGTTATATACACTCGAGGTCTGAATGTACAGCAGGCGCGGAGGGGCCAGATTGAAATAATACTTTTATGTTTAATCGCAATCGAGGAGCCCGCGCTCCGACGATTGTGCGGAGCCGCACGCCGATCTCCGAGATTAATCTATTGATAAACATTCCATCACTCCGCGAATAGCGAGCGGGAGAAATAGACGAGCCGTCGGTCGACGGGATATCACCCTCGTTTTTTCGTATTTTCTTTTTCTCCCCGCCCTACCCCCTCTCACTCTCTCTCTCTCTCCCGCCCCTCTCTCCCCCATTCTGCTCACGCTTCTTTTTTCTCTACGGGTAGATTTTCCTCGAACATCGTTCTGCCTGCCTTCCCTGGACGAGATCGCGCTCGACGAACGCTTTTTCTTTTTTTTTTTTTTATTATCAAAGTAAACCTTTCGCGAATGGCAAGTATTATTTGTCCGTCACAGAATTCGGATTTTCCAATCCATAAACTGACCGGCGTCCAGAAGTTCGATGAATTTCGAATAAATGAACGATGGTACACGAACTTCCGATCGACGGGGCAAACGATATCACGGTCGCGATGGCTGTTGAAACGATTCTCAAAACTATTTTCACTTAATGCGATGCCGGCCGTAAAAAGGCCTAATCGCTCTTCGAACTTTTCACTTGGAATCACGATAAATCCCCCCCTAAGGTTTTCACCGGTCGTCTCTCGAGAAAGTCGTCGAAGCGACCCGAGGCGACGTTAAATAATCCACAGTCTCGTTACCCGCGGCGCAAAACGAAATTCATAATACCTCCCGATAACGTTATCACATCCGTCTGCTGTTCTTCCCCATCGCGGGCCAGTAACTTAACGCGTTAGAAAATTGAACGCGATCCGGTACCGTGGGTCCGTTCCGCGAAATTCCAATCGAAGGACCGCGAAACACCGTGACCCGGCACGATAATCATCGTAACAATAGTGAAATTCGATCGAAACTCAATCGAGTCGGTGAAATGAGCCGGCGAGGTAATGAGATCCTGGCCAGTTCGCCGCGGCCATGCACCCCTCCTCGTTTGCCTTCAATCACTTTCTTGACAGATGCATTTACGGCCCTGAACTCGATGCGGCTATCAAGGCGGAATGCGCCTTAAGGCCCGGTGTACGTCGGTACGACCTATCGATCCATCGAGTGGCCGACGAATGCGCGATTCCGTCGGCCGTAGTCTACGTTGAAATTTCCGACGGCGGAGTCAGTCGTGTTGTATATAGGCTCGCGCGCGCATAGGCACGGGAGAACCCTTTTTTTCTGGCAAAGACTTCGCGTCTGTTCACGCGGTACTACACGGTACGTCTCGATGAAATCTTTGGAGGATTACCGGCGAGAGGTGTTATTCGTGACGATGCATTCGTCGCTTGTTTAGCTGATTCCGATTCGCAGATACGTGTCTACGTACGACCGATTGCCGCAGCACTTGGAAACTGCGATTGAGGCATTCCAAGTGTTTCGATATATATCGCATCGATGCGCGCCTCGCGTTACCGTTCTGATCGTGTGCCAGTCGTACGCGAAGGAACACGGCGCGAGTTGAGGCGAGATTCAGCGAGGATTGCAGAAAATTTAAATCGGGATCGCCTTTAGGCTGCGTTTTATAGCGGGGCGCGAGTGAAGAGTCGATGAGTACGAGGAAATCGTATATGCGTACATTAGAACCACCCTCGTCCGCACTCTCGTTGTCCAAACAGAGTTTTTTTTTTTTCGGCATATGTCTTCTCTTATTTCAAATATTTACATCGCCGCGCGTGCTATCCTCTGCAGCGATCTAAATTAATTCCGATCGAAACTGAACGATTTATGCGAGACAGCGACCAAAGAGATATGGAAACTATAGAAATTAAAACAAATTTAAATACAGTTTAGCATTAGAGACGTGATTGTTCTGTTATCCGAAAATTCCTTTATCCGTACGATTATGTATCCTTATCGGCTCGGATGGAAGAGGTTCCGCCGTATTTACTCGCGGCACCGTTTGATCTCGTTGCACGCATCGATTCCTTGCCCGACGCTCCATTATAAACGCAGCCTCAACAGATTAGTCATTTCAGCTCGTCGCGTCAGAAACACGTCAGAAATTTCGGCGAGGTAACGAGCGTGCGCGTAAAGAATTCGTATCTCCGTTATTTTTTACTTAAATCTTTGTAAACTTTCGGATATTATTAATAAAGCATTACTCTGAGCGTGGAACCTGAAAATTGATAGAAATAACAGTAATTTTCTCACCGCATTTTACAACGGAGTATCGAGAAACTTACTTGCGCCTCACAATTCTGAAATGATTAGAAACACTCTTGATTTACCGGGGAATTAAAGCGTAACGAAAGTCGTATAAATTTTTCCAATCGTTGCCGTCCCAGGATTCCCCGTCGCGCGATGCGTTGTAACGCTTCCAATTACGCGGCGATCATGTAACGCGCGTTTCTTCAAAGTCCTTTCAACCGAGGACCTCGTTTAGTCACGAGCGACCTCGTGTGTCTTACAAAATCCTTGAAGGACCGCTTCTTTGTATTCCCGTACTTATTAGCGGTACTGAATATCCATTATTCTCGCATGAAAGAGATATTCCGCAATTAAGAGGAATGGCTAATGGCATTGAGGGAATCGTTAAGAATGCGCCGTTCAAAGACCTAATAATTTATGAGCGCTGAATAGTTCGAGCGATTGCAATTGTACTTAAGTAAACTCTTCTTATTGAAATCGCAAATGAGTTAACTGGTACAGCCTTGGAGAACGTAATGTTCTCGCATCGTGATCAATCTTCACCCGACGAAATGGAGAACGATATTCTCGAAACGCCAGATCAATTTCCATGATTCAAGAATTCGTTAAAAATCATTCTACGAGGGAATAAGTAAGCGACACTCGAATATCGGAATTTCAGGGAGATAAGTTGCAACTTTAGGCTTAGATGCGGAAGATCGAATCACCTGGTTTGACAACTTAAATTCATTTAGTCCCACGTGTCTTAATTCTGTACGCTGAACTGGGCCAATCATTATTACGTATCTATCATCGCGTTCCAAACGTTTAACGAATAACTGAATTATTAAACGTCCAGCTATTACTACTTTATCTCACTGCAATATCCGGCGATGTGACCTATCTAATGTTTTCAAATAAATCTTGTTTCAATAGAAAACAGCTCCTCGCGCGATGTCTGCGCGTAGAACGTAATTAACAAATATCGCACGTCAAATCTCAAACTGATTTACGAGGATTAAGTAAACGGCGAGTAAAAAAAAGTATTCGCACGCCTCCTTTATCCAAAATACAAAATTTTCCCATTTCCTTCGAACTCATCACCGGTAAATGGTGTAAATACTTCTTTCTCTCGCTATACTCCCACTTAACGGGCAGCATAGTCAAAACTCTAGGACTTAATGGGTTAAGCGCGGATCCATTAAAACGTGTAATTCGTGCTCCGATGAAATTTTCTACCATTTCGCGGAAAATCGGGGGAGGGAATTTTCTTTTTTTTTTTCCCCGCCATCTTCACCGATCGCAATTCCTCCTCACATTTTACCGTCCCCCCCATCCACCAGATTCTCCCCGACTCTCCTACGCGGAAACACCCCGGGACATTATTATGTATGCTATACCCTGTTAAGCAAAGCCACTTCTTTTTACCGGGACGGTAGTATGAAACATCCTAGTTCTTTTGCCCGTAAATTGCATACCCTCCCTCTCCTCAGACGCGAGCCGGGCATTAAGTCCACGCGTGGAGTCCAGGATGGATCCTGTGTTTGCCGAGGGGATAATAGTGTAATGGATGGACAGGGACAGCGCGGACCAACGGATGAGACTGCTGTTTTCGAGACTCTAGTCTGAGGCCGCCGCCTCGGTCCTCCTCTAGTACACTATTATTCTCTTTTGTCGGCTAATTGGCATCATTGTTGTGCATTGTCGAACGACGAATTGTCCGTTCGTGACGAACGAATCAACCGCGCTCGCGGTCTATGAAAAAAAAGAAAAAAAAAGGAGAGAGAAAAAAAAAAGAAGTGCTTTTGTCGGACGTTAATGATACACCCCGCTGAACGTACTAGTAATTAAGATTACAGTGATATTAACAACGCCGTGCCGTTCATTCCAGAACTCCATTTGTTTCTGGCATTCCGCGATGCAATAATGCAACGCGAAAAAATTCCGATTCCCGAAGCGCTCGCGTTCTTTGACATCGCGTCCAGCGGGGTGAGGGTGGGGTGGAAATCGCGAGAGGTGCTTCTCGTTATCGTTTTTAAAAGAAAAGTGGACGGTTTTCAATTAAACATCGCCGTGCCGCGAAACTGCGCGTGATTTTGCGACGGAAAACAAACGTATAATCCGATACGCGGTACGATCGCGAAGTATTTCGCGCTTTACGTACTCGTACTCGACGACAGATGCCGTTCGAGACTTTCTTGCGTCTCGTAAATATTAATTTCGCCTATAGCGAGCGATACCGTTGCCGGGGGGGACGAGAAACGAAATGCAAAACGACGTCGCAGCGGCGTTAACCGATCCTTCCAGGATCGGACGCCTCGACGCTACTCGTTCCCGCCGCGCCGGTGTGAGCGTCGGGCGATAAATAATTATTAAACGCGATAAATAATGCCACGATGAAAAATCGTAATGGCCGATCAATTGCGATAAGTATCGCCCGTTGATCTTTTAATATAGATTGCGGATTGATAAATGGCCGAGCCGGCGAGATTCGGTGGAGGGGGGGGGGGGGGGGGAGGAGACTGTGATTAGACTTTACTCCGTAGCTGGAACGCGGAAGTCTTTCGTACAACGCTTAGGCAAATGTCGTGGCGCGCGTTGCGGAGAAGCCGCATACCCGTGCTGCAACCCGTTAGAAACTTTGACATTCTATCTGTACGATTTTCCCACGACTCTCTCGGTAGTGCAATAACGGGAGCAGCCTTTTCTGGCAGTTTCTGGTAATAATCTTGCGCGTGTGGGATACGGGTACTAGCTGGTTGCTTAATGCACGAGCGAATATGTACCGACGTCGGGAGAGATTAGATTGGCAGAAAGGGCACTTACGTGTTACACCGATAACGCTTTTGTAGTTTTTAAAAGTATCTCTTTTTCGTGGCGCCTTGTTCGACAAGTACTCGGGAGATTATTTATTAGCGTAACGAGTAGATAGTTTTATTTCGATCGAATTGTGGCCTGGATGGTGAATAATGCGCGCCGCGGGTTTCGTTATTCGGAAACTTTTATTAATACTTAAAAAAAATTCATTTTTTAATGCGGTTTAATCACTTCGGAAACACGACAAGACCATTTATCTTGCTTTATAATGTAAATGCTAAATTCTTCTAATGAGGAAATACAAGAATAGTTGACTGTATGTTCCGATAATCGGGAAACTTTAATCGCTTCAATTTCGATATATTTCAATATCGCGTTTGATTAAAGATTAGATTGTGTACACTGTTGAATGCTTGGGGATCCTTGCAAGGATCCTCGTCGAGAATTCTAAATCGTTACCACGTATCACTTTCTTAACGTAAATTCCGATCCACCGTTTGCGTATTAATATTCGCGATACTAAAAAAACACATTTATCGGGTCGTGTCAACTCTTTCGCAATTGAATTAATACTTCAACGACGAGTATCTTCGCGACGAATGGTAACACCCTCTAATCGTCGTTCACAAATCGAAGCGTTTAGAATTATTCTAATCCTATCATTATCTCTCCGGCTACTTGGCTACAAGCAAATTGTGTTACGTGCATCGGTCTCGGCTCGGAATTTAAAAGATGTTGCGCAATCTTCGAAGAAAGAATGAGTACGTACGTTGACCCCTTCGTCCGCATGGAAGTCATTCGACACGCTTTGTTTTGTACTTTAATCGTATACAGGTCAGAGAGACCGTTGGCCGATTTAGGTTGAGATGCGGCGCGGCAGCTACTTAAGCAGACAATTGGTTGTCATTGACACACAAAACCGTTAGTAACGAGTGTGACGATCGTTTCGACAGAGGGGTTGTACTTTCTTGATCGTCTGGTACGACGTGGATCTACGGGCGGCGAGATGTCCGTTTGGAAATTTCGAGATTTCGTTTGAACAATTTTCGGGATTATAACGGTCGTGACATTCGTGTTGGTAGAGAAACCAAACGATTCGAAGAGAATATCTTCGGGGGCAAGCGTTACGCTTTGCATAATGAAATTGAAAGAGCAGCAAATTGTTTAACGTTATTTTAACATTAATGATATTATCGATGGTAGTAATTGGATGAAACTACGAGTGGAAAATGTAATTGATCAAAAAACGATTATCATCAAGTTTAGGATTCTGATGGTTAATATATCACCAGTGGCTCCTGCGGCTGTTTTGATGTTAACCGTACAGTAAATACGATACTAAAATAATCATTTCGCTCGATGCAAGCAGAAACGCGATATGTCCGGAATTCATTGAAAAGTTTCAACGAGACCTTGGATAAAGTAGTAATTTCGCGTACAAAGATATAAAGTCTAGCGGAGAATATTTGCAGGCGATTAGAACAAATGCTAACCGATTAAACACGAATATAAAATAATTACTATACTCGACTTAGCACTATTCCCACCACGACCGGTTAAATAACTGGCTTTTAAAATTCCTACGTGCAACGTTGTTGCATCGCCACTTAAACCACATTTTTTCACTATCAAATTAACTACCAGCCTCATTCTACATTAAGAAATGTAATTCCTTTTAAAGATCGTTTATCTGATTAATCACGGTAGGAATAGGTATACGCGAAGTCGGTAGGAACAGTGTGTTAACGAAAAACAAACACGAATCGGAGAAATCCCAGCGTAAGGGCCCCGAACGGGAGGCCCGATAATGTGGCAATTTCGTGTACAAAGACCCGTAGTCCGGGCAGGGAATGTTCCCAGGCGATTAGAACGAATCATAATCGATTGACGGTAGAGGCCGATAGATAGATAGATTCATGGACTTACCTCGCTCTTGAGGTTCAATGGAATGTCGCAGGGAGCGTCCAACTCGGCTTCCGTTTTCACCTGATGAGACAGCATGCTGTGGCTGTGCCTGGGCGGTACGGCGGTCGCCAGCATGTTGGGATGCTGCAGATGCTGAAGACGAGGTTGGAGATGGGGCTGGTGGTGATAAGGCGGCGACAATTGGGTGTTCAGAGTGCGAAGATCAGCTGGCGGGGAAGCGGGCGCAGCGGTACTGCTCTGTTCCTCCTCGGCCGAACCCTCCGCCATGTCAGCCTTGCATCCCGGGGACTCGTAATCTGCAAATCGACCAAAACTCTCTGAGGACCGATCTAATAGCTGAAATCGCCGTCGGGTCTCCCGCACGGCGCAATTCCATAATGGTGAGAATATAATTTGCGCGCTCTCCGACGAGCGACGAAGGAACGCGCGATGGCTCTTCGGATCGTTCGCTCTCGCGATCGGCATTGGCCCGAGCGTGTTACGCTACTTCGGGGTTTCGAGTATAGTCCCTCGGAAAGATGGCAATAATGAATCGTTGCGTGCTATAATTAGGTCGACATTGTCTCTCTTCGAAGGTATCCCCCGTTTCGTACTAAATGACTCCAAGGAAGATTCTCTCTGTGATAAGTAAAAAAAAAAAAAAATAGAAGGAAACTCGTTTGGAAATATCGCGCGATCGGTATCGCTTAAAATTATCCCTGACACCTCGGGTAACTTGAAAGAGCAGAGCGACACGCATAAACACGATACTAATTAAACCTCGAGGAATCACGCCAGCCGTATCGAAGCGTTGCCCCCGCACAGCTGTTAAAGAATGCAGACAGTGGAAATTAGAAGGAGGCCCGTTCATCTTCCGACATCAAAGCAAAAACATTTGGTCGGTCGCATCGGTTGGGGAGGGGAGGACGAAGGTGGAGGAGAGATCCGATTCCCGCGATGCGCGAGGTTTCGAGAATAAAATTGCCGGCTGACGCGGCGTCCGACAGACACCTCGCATTTATCCGCCTAATTATTTTTATCTAAGCGCCCCCGTTAGCGGGAATTCAAGGGCAAACGGAATATCACTGCCGTCTGGACCGAGCGTCGCACTCGATCGTGGTTCTATCCCCTCTCCCCTCTCCCAACCACTTTTCTCTCACCCCCCCTTCCTTCCCACTACCCGTTTGTTCCTTCACACTCTCCCACTTTCTCTCCCACTCTCCCCCCCCCGTTCCCCTCTCACTCGCTCTCTCTCACTCTTTCCCGCGCGCGATCCCTTCTTCCTTCACGTTCCTCCGCAAAAGCGTTTGCGGGGGAATTCACCACCGTCGGAGCTGCGGTTCGTGTACTTGGTGAACGCAACTAACAACATCTGCTTCTATTTTTGCGCTGGCCCGAGTCCAGCGCTTTACTTTTTAAAACCCCGTGTGGTGCCTATGACGAACGGCTGGATGGATCATCGAGCGGAAGCTCGGGGTAGAGAGAAACGAGCCGGTTATTCTGGACAAATTATTGTCAAAGGGCGAGAGCGCACCTTCTGCCTACGAGCTACTTTGTTCCTCATGAGAGCCGTTTTATAATGGTCGCCGTAAAAATATTTGCACGGCGGTTTTTTTAAAAACCGTCCAGGTTCGCTGTTTACGACGAAGGAGGTTTGATCGCCGTGTCGACTAATAGATCGGTCAGAGCGGGAGGGGGGGGGGGGAGAGGGGGTTGGCAAAACGCTATGGGGGGGGGTTTAAGTTCTCGCGGTTATAAATATTTGGGCCGAAGTGTGCACAGCGTAGCGCGGCGGCGGCGTTGCGTAATACGGAATTAGCCTAACGGTGATGCGATTATCAGCGAATACGCGCACCTAAACGAATAACGTATCATAATAGTGTACCCGTTTATCTCGCTGAATTGATTTATCCCGGTCGCTCCATCGGTTGACGAGTTTCCCAAATATTTGGAAACGATCTGGACGCGGCTCGCGTTAAGTTATGTTCGACGGGAATATCATTACGTGCGGATGTCCTACTGTATGTTCGGTACACCGTTATCCGTGTTTTTGAAGGTTGCGCGAATTAAATTACGTCGAGGCGGGGTCGAAGGTGAAGCGTCGTCGTTGTCCGACGCGTAGAGCCAAGAATTTGTACAGTTACTCTTGTGACTCGGGGGTGATCCCTCCCGAGGGTGTAATTTATCCCGAGGATAAAATTAACATTCCACACGCCCGATACTTTCGTCCCGTTTCGACGATGTTTAAGCGCGAGGAGATCTGCAAGGAGCTATTTTTACGCGTGACAATGGGATAAATTAGCGTTACTTAAATATTGTCTTTCGTGTGTCCCGGTGAACTCGGTTGAAAAATCTACGAAAGTCGAGAATACGCGGTATACATTTTTTTTAAACTCGTGCAGCAGATTAATTTCGCACGTTCGAGAGAGGAATAGTGTAGAAAGAAACGAGCTCACCGGATACCGTTAATGATACGACCGCAAGGACGTTATGTATATGCACATCGGCTTATTATTGATAAAACAATGACGGGTTGAATAAAGAATGAGGAAGAGGGGAAAAGCTGCCAAATGGAAGGCGTCGCGAGGTAAGTCTAAATAACGAGGACGGAACGAAGTGAAATTATTGACACTAAAGGGGGTCAAAATGATTTGTTTGACATTTCTTATAATCATTGCTCGTTTTCAGTACATTTTGTTATAGAAAATTTTGTATGACTTTATCCAAGATATGTAAATAAATAATTCAGTAACTAAACCCCTTTTTCTTTTGTTGACCTTACCTTGTACAATTGTATATAGTACACCTACACATACCCAGATGTTCGTCGCCAGTTCTAGCGTTAATCGAACGACAAAAAAAAAAAATTGGCAAAAATAGACCGAGACGTCCCTTCACCGAGTAAAACAAGCTTGTTCGAAAAGATGTAAATCTAACTACGGGAAGATAAATAGACGTCGGATAAACGAGAACGAAGCACCGACGGACCGAGTCCGAATAAAGAATATCAGGGACGTAGCGTCGGGGACGCGAGAGACTTCCAAGGCACTGCCATCAAAGAGACCGAATTGTTTCCACCTTAAACGATCCCCCCCCCCCCTCCTCCCTCAATTTCGGGGGACCGCTCGTTGACGACCGGTGGTCAGCCGAGCCTCCCTTTTTTCCGTTTGTGGTCGTTAATTTCCGTCGGAATCATATTAATCGCTCTGGGGCTGTACCCGTGAAATTACTAGACGCTTTAACCACCGGCTGTCCAAACCGAATTCGTCCGCAACGATTATTATATCGCATCCTGAGGTATAATAGCAGGTATTCCGAAAGCTAGCCAATTAGTATCCTCGATTTGGATGGTTTAATGAGAGTGCGGTTTCATTAGCGTATCACGTTCGAGCCCTCTCGATCGGCGATGCGCGCGAGCCTCGCCGAGAGATCCTTACGGGGCCAACGAAGAAATCGAACGTGATTATACCGTGATCGTTCAAATGTCATTGAGCGAGTTAATACGAGAAAATTGGTACCTTGGGGATATCGACTCCGAAACCCGGGGATTTCTTTCGCGCTACAAACTGGGATGGGAAATTAATCATTCGCGTTCATCGATCAGCGCGCTCGGCAATCAAGGCTAAGTGTTAAAGCGCGCGATAGGAGGGGAGGGGGGGGGGAGAGGGGGTGTGTTTCGAAAGCTTTTTCCGTTTCCTCGATTTCTTTTACTTCCATCCGCCAACGAGAACACCCTCCCCCCCTTTCCCATGCGAGTTTCGCTATATTCGCGAAAACTTCTCCCTAAATTCAAATTTCTCCCCCCCCCCTCTCTCGGTGTTAATTCAAAATCCAATCGAGGAGAGGGATTCTTTTCATCGGATTCAGAAGTAGATAACCGCTTTCACCGGGGCGCATGCCAGCGCGTCTTCTCCAGCGATAATTGCCGATGGGATCAGCCGGTGAAAGTCCACGTAATCGAATATGCAATTAAAACACCGCGACCATTGATACCGGAGGATCACTCGAGAGTCTCGGCGGGCAATTAAAACGCGTGCATTATGCGACCGGCCGTCAGCGCGGATCTCGACGCCGGCATTTCTTCTCCCCGCACGTTCTCCTAACCCCGCGCAGACGTTTAAACACGAAAGCCACCCCCCTCGAGGCGATATGCAACGCGACTACACCCGTGTGTCCCCTGACTTTCGTCCACGCCACTCTCTCTCTCTCTCTCTCTCTCTCCTCTTACGTCGTTCCTTTTTTCAATATCTCTCGTGTCCTCGCCCGGGGGCGCGTATCGTGTTTTCGCATTATCATCGTATTCCCAGCATCCTCCTCTGCCGTATCCTCATCGGCTGCGGGGGGGGGGGGTTGGGGGCGGGGGAGGAGGGCGGAGAAGGAGAGCGACCGAGGATGACCGACGGGGCAACGGCAGCGTCAGCGTCAGCGGCGGCGGCGGCAGCAGCGTACAATTAAGGGGGTTGATTGATGTTAATTCAAAGGGTAATTAAGAATGTTGCGCATAAAAATCCGGTAATTTATGGTCATTGGGGATAATTATATGTTGACCAGCTTGTAATTGCAAGAGCTCCGTATAGAACCCTATACAACGCCGCGGCATAAGCGTCGAGGAATTGCGGGTAGCTCCTTCTTCGTGATCGGTGGGACGCCTGTGTACGTTTTATGTATACACGTAACGTTGCGTGTACACGCTCGGCGGGGATTCTTGCCGGTTGCGCGTCGGTGTGGGTGGGGGGGGGGGGGGGGATATACGGTCTCAGATCGCAGCTTATTATAGGGGCTAGTAGATAAGGTGGGTTTAGAAACAACCGTGCGCCTCTGGCCAGCAGCTAGTATTCTACATGGACGTGTCCCCCCCTCTCTCTCTCTCACACTCCTCCTCTCTTCATTCTCTTTCTCTCGCTCCTTCCCACCGCGTTTATCCGTTCCTCCTTGGCACGAGAGATGGTTAACGCTCGGGGCTACGGAGATGCGTATAAACCACCCGAAACTTCGGGCCTCGAGGTGGCCTCGATTTATGAGGACCGATTCCTAACGGGCATAGAAGCGGCGATTTTAGAATTTCTGCGCCGGTCCAATTCGCGGAGGCGAAAACGCGGTGCCGTTTCTGGGCAGTGTTGCTCCTGCGACGCGCCACCGCCGTCGACGACGCCGCCGCTCGGCCGAAAACTATAAATATCCGGTCGCGGATAATCGCCATATGGTAGCGCATGCCGCAGAGCGCGGCTATCGCTCGTTTCTTCACGGCTCTGCTCAACCGTATTCGCGACCGTTTGATTTCGCGACGCGCGTCGTCGCCGTTTTGATGGACGGCGCGCGTGTAATTTTCGACCCGCGCGTTTCAAAGATTATCGCGCTACGCCATGGAAATTCGCTCTTCAGATATTCGATCGCGAATGGTAAACGAACGAACGAACGCGTTTCTTATTCCAGATTCGCTCAGCGAGGAGAGTTGCCAAAATTCATTGCCGGTCGAGAAGACGTTCGGATTGTTAGACGAAGGTACAAGGCCGTCTGCGGAGGGGGTTAAAGGGAGACCGAGAGAGAGAGAGAGAGAAGGGAGCGAAAGAGAGAAATTGGAAGGTAGCGTGGGTAACCCTCCTACTTGAAACACAGCCAATAAAGTGATCCCAGCGGGACCAGTTGGCAACCGCCCATCGCGACATTGTCCTTGCCGGGGTCCTTCCTTTTTTTTCTTTTTTTTTTCACGATCCCGTAATCAATCGAGCGGTCTAATGGCAACGCATAATCGCGGCTTTGTGGCGCCTACCAGCGCTTTAATGCTAAAGAGACCGAGCAGAAAAGAAGCTTGAACGTGCTTACGCGCGTATGAAATGCTCGACTCGTATACGGTACGTGCGGGACCTCCGTTCAACCGACGCGACGCTTCCTCCGGGTCGGGTATAACAAAAGCGACGCTGGATGTCCGGGCACTAACGTGTGATTATCGTGCAGTCGCGGTACCACTAACATCGATACACTCCTTTCTCTGTATTTTTGTTTTTAATGCGAATGCAAAGAGCGCTCGTCCGTCTCGTGATTCCCCTTGTAGGGGATTCGGGGATCACGACGTTTGCCACGTTGATAGGATATTAATTATAGGATGCAAAAGTTTGCGAGAGCTATGAAATTCGATGTAGGGAACAGGTTGCGGAAAATTGTTACTCGTTTATTTATAACTGTAGCGAAGTGAGATGGGCGGAACCGGAAACTGGGAAATTATCTTTTAAATTCTTCGCGCGTTATTATGAGACGTTACATATAAGTACGGTGTGAAGCTAGTGGCTATAATAAGTACATATATAATTCATCTGTACCCTGGTGTCACGTCACCTTCCACGAATTTAATAATAATTTGACAGCTGGCACGTTACATTCCGTCGCGTCTTTGTCGAAGATAGGTATAAAAATTTGTATCAAATCGTACTCAAATTACTCATCTCGACGCGGCCTTTCCGATGGCTATTACAGTTTCTTTTAAATTAATTTTTTAATACAGTTTGACCACCTCAAAAACCGCTGATCGTTCTTTCCGGAAAAGATACAAGGTCTAGTATCGCGTACTTGTACTTGACCCAAGACAAGACCTTGATTCTTGATTGTTAGTAGATCAACAATTTTTCTCAACCTGCGCGTATACCAAACTACACAGCTTTCGCAAACTTGCAGATCTCCATATAAATTGGTAGATCGACAACAATTTTTCGCAACCATATGCGCGTACGCTAAACTTCGCGACAATCGCAAAGTTTCGAGTCCTAGCGTGTATACAATTCTTCGAGAGACACTCGCCCCCCGACCAACTCGACGGTAACGCGAGATGATACGGGGGTGATATTAATGGTCGAAAACGATTCGGGCGGTAACGGTTTCGATTAAAGGTCGTAGCCGGTCGTCGTGGCGGGGGCTTCTCGCGGATGGGAACAGGGGTATCGAGTGATTCGAATTAATCTTTAACGCGCGTACGTACGTAAGCGCGCCGGCTAAGTGCCGTCCGAGGTAATGGTCGTTTCGTGCGATACCATTCCGTCAGAAATCCAAGGGGCTTTGTACCGAGTCACGAAGCGCAAGGATTAAACTGAACATCGGTCCGTTAATGCAGCTGTGCGAACGCCTCTCTTCGAGTATAGAGACGATGTGCGCGCGCGAACCGGGTGGAAACCTTCGATCGCAGGTTTGACCATAAATCGGCGACCGATGGGGATCGGCAATCGGCTCTTATGTGTGCCATTCAAGGCGCGTGATTTCAGATTATTGTTTCGCGGTTGCCCGGTGTCCCGTAGTAATGAGGATTACCCAGACGCCCGGGTATCGTTTAACGAGATCTTCGGTAACGTCCGAGGCTCGTATCACCGTGTTACGCGAAACTGTTAAATCCCTGAGCGGACTAATGCGTTTTTAAATATACTTACGTACCGAACGACGATGTTTGTGAAAGAAAAAGGAACGTTGCTTACTTCTTTCTACCACGGTGGAATCGTAATCGCGATGCTGGTTTACTTTTTGTATCGGAATTGCTTCCCGATTCACGAATTTTAAACGATGAAATAAAACGAGACGAACATTTTGTTATTCTTTTGAATCCATTTTTGAAATTGTTCTCCATTCAGTCTTCTTTTTTTTAATATACATTTATCGTAATTCAATCGACACGGAGCAAACACCATAAGTCGCGGCCTTCGGATTTTTATGCCTCGCGTTAAAAAAAGCCACCGTTTCCCCAAGGGTCTCGAACGACCCTGCCAGTCGCCACTTAGAATCGTGCGCTTCGGGGGGTTTAAAAAATATAAATTACTCGGAAAGAGTGAATCGGTGGGATTAAAAGTACGATAATGCGACGCGAAGGGACAACGGCGGTGGAAGTGGCGCGGCATAAAAATTTGGCACGCAAAGATGGTAAGGATGACGCGATATGGGGCCAGGAGTCGTGGGCACGCACGTACATACGGATGCTCCATCGTCAGAGGCGCAGGAAGAATATTTCATGTTTTACGGCGCCAGGCGTCGGTCCGGGGTTTGTGTGCGCCGGACAAAAAAAGTGTCAGACCGCCGGCTAAATCAGAGCGTGAGTGCATTAAACTCCGAATTACCACAAATAGAACTTTAACCGCACATGCCCATTATAATGGGTACCCCCTGCTGAAGATGTATTTATGTACTAAACCGCCTTCGCGGCTCACGCTGAGTCGTCGGAATTAACATCTGGCCCAAAAACTGGCTGGTCGGTTCATTCGGCCCTCCCCTCCCCCCCCCCCCTTTTCTTCTTCTTTTTTTCTTTTTTCATCCCCCGTATAACGGGATTAACCGTCGCACTCGAGAGGTACCTACCGTTTCGTCGATCGATGGAAGCGAAAACAAATTTGTGGCGTGTAAGGGAAATAAGTAATGGCACGAGTCAACCGAGCGCAGACATTTCGGACACCCGGTGACTTTGACGATTCACCGGCCCTCCCGCGGTATTTATGCAAATAGGCACGTTTCACCGGCGACGGATGACAAAAGAACCTGTGCCAAACATTCCTTTTGTAAGCGTTTTTTCATGGTAACGCGTTTATTTATGTAAAGTGTAAGGATAAAAATCTGTGTTTCAATGCCATTTTATTTGAACGACTGGGATGAAAATACGAACTCGTACAAACATCAGTAATTTGTGGATGATCCAGTGTTGAAATCTACCCGGTGTGTTTGCGTATTTTAACTATATAATTTTCCGTGTAAATTTGCAGTACTGCAACGTGAACACGCGTGCTCATTTTCTTTTGGCAATGATAATAAAGTAAAAATCACTGTAAGAACCGGTTAAACATTTTATAACTAAACACTCCTTTGCCGTTTTAGCGTTAAATTTGAAGAACAAATCTACCTTGGTTTTAAGTAAAACCTCGCAACACTGAACGCACTAACGCCGGACAACAAACGAGGTATTAGCTAAATTTCATAGGCGGAAAGATCCCACGACGTTGAATCAAAAGATATTCGTAAAGTATGCTCGAGACAGCGGCGATTCGACGACTTAAACTCTTCAGGGGACTCTTTTCCGCTCGCACCGGGTACGAGAAGAAGGCGAGGTGGAGTCCTCAATGGCGCGACAAGGCACGGAAATCTCAGGAGTGCTTTTACACGCAAATTAGGTCTATTAGGAGCATCGAGCGTACAAAAACACTCGTGCCGAAGCATCACTCTGTCTCCCCCCCGATGCGTGAGCCCTCCCCACCCGGTTACGCACGTGCGTGCTTCTTTATGAATTATTAGAATTAATGACACCGCACGCATCGCCTCGCCCTATGGGGCGTCACGTCGTCCAATTGCAAAAGTACGAGCAGGGATTTTGTCGCGCGTCAAAGGAAAAAAAAGAGAGAGAGAGAGAGGGAGGGAGAGAGAGTGATAAAAAGAGAGAGAGAGAGGCTCCGAGAGCAGAAAAGGGTTCTTCGCCTTTTATTTCCTGTCTGTTGTATTGTCAACTCGTTCGAGCATGTTTTGCGTTCTGTTTGATTTCCCTCCGATTGTAAAAACAGTCGTGCCGAAATTCGCACGGTTTTACCACCGAGTACCGTACATACGCGTGTAACTGCGCGTACATTGCCGTTGGTAAGTTAAATGAATTTGATGTTTATCGACGCTCCATTGTTCGCGATTGATAATTTCAACGGATATTATACGCATACACGACGCGGCGAAAACATATCGGAAAAACGACCGCTCGTAAACGCGTGAAAATCTCGAGTGGGCGGGCGGTGGGGGGGGGGGGAAAGAAAAATCTTTTGTAAATACGAAATCCGATTAAAGGAACGCGGAAGAACGACCGTGACGATAATTAATCCGTCGACGGAGTATCGGACGCGGCAAACGACGGGAAACATTCGATTCACATTTGACGCTCGAAGACGGTGGCGTAAGTTGCTTACGGTGGAGGTGATTCGTGAGTCGATAATCGATGGAGGTTGCCGGATGGAAAATAGAGGAGCAAGGCTACAAAGCGAGCTGGAAGTGGGTAAGTTGTCGAGCGAAATGTTATCGCGCGCCGGATCGTCGGCAGGGGTTGAATCGGGTAAAAGGGAGCTGAATGGGGCTGCAAACGGGGGTTGACGGGCCGAGGGAAAAGGAGGAGGAGAGACAGAGAGAGAGAGAGAGTGAGAGAGGGAGAGAATAGGCGCGGAGGAACGAGGAGAAACGTGGAAGGATTTAAGAAGGGGAAAGCATCGATTAGTTTTCTTGACCTGGACAATATCCACGTTTCCTCTCCGTTTGATCGCATTCCTTTTTGCGGGTCGCGTTAAATCACGCGTATTTATGTTTGCTCGAGTTTCTTTCGGAGGAATAGCGACGCGAGCAACCGATAATACCTTTTACCCCGGGATTTATAAAAATAAACGACGCGGATATCGAGGTGCGCGAAAATAGGTGTTTGCTATTTTTTAATTCGTCAGAAATTTTGAGACGCGTGTCCGAGTGATCGGATTCTTGGTAATATCATTCGCGCGTGTAACGTGACAATTCTCGCGTTTGGAAAGAGACAAAACTTTTACGATTCTTTTAAATCCGAGACACTCGGCGACTCCTCGATTTAAATATACGTAAGACGTATCGAATCGAAAGCTGTAATACATAAAAATAGAAACGCGGATTGTCCCGGAAGATTTCGATACATTGAAAATATCTACTTTCCTTATCTTTTCCAAAATCTTTTTCTTTATTATCGTTCGCACGATACACGTCCGGCGAACGTTCCTCCAAGATTTGAAGAATCCTGCGATTTTTCGAATTCCGCGCCACTGCGTATGAAACTTGAATCTCACGAACGGATAGAACGGATTCTAAAGAAAATCGAGGCAACATCTGCCCGAGAGATCCTCCCAAATTTACCTATACCCGATAGAAACCCATATTAGAAACTAATACGCGTCAAATTTTGCCTCGCGCATAGGCCGCAAAAAACAAAAAAAAAAAAAGATTACAACGAAGACGAGGGACCAGAGACCTAACGCCAGCTTCCTCGCTTCCTTTCCCGCCAACGCGACGGCAGAACGCCTACCCCAACGATATCGCGAGTCGAGTGCTTCCTTTGGGATTTTCCGCCTTCGGCTCTCCATCAACCGCCACTTTCCTCCCTTCTTCTCGCTCCCACTTTCCGCGGGGCAGGATCGCTCTCCTCTCACTCCCCTCCCCCGCGCTCCCCCCAACCCCCTTCCTCACTCGACCACCCTCGAACCCCTCCTCCTCTCTATCGCCGACTAACCATGGTCCCGAGGCGGCAAGCAAAGAACTCTCTCTCCTACCCTCCGGCTGCTCGCACTGATTTTGCTACCCTCGCCTACCCTTCCCGTACGCCGGGCAACCTCCGCCAACCCCCTCCCCCCCCCCGCCCCCCGTTCGTCCACCTTCCGTCCTCCTATCCGCCCTCAACCCCACAGCGTCACTCGTAGTCACGCTGCCAACACGTGCTCCTGTTTACCTCTCCGATCACATGGTCCGGGAAACGGCAACGTTAGCCGCGCCGCAGTGGTTCAATGACGGTTCATGATCATTTAATCGAAAATACCCGACGACGCTTTATGCGCGACACTTTATTGGATTTATGGCGAATGGCATACGCGCTCGCTGCAGGTTTTTTTTATCGAGTGGCTGATACGCGTAGGGATCGCGATGACGATGACTCGGTTGACCGGTGCGAACGAATTCTCAGATTTCACCGCGATTACGTGTCGCGGTGAGTATGGAGATAATACTCCCCGAGAAGATTAACTTCGGGTAACTCACGAGCACGAACCCAACTACGATATCGTTAATTAGAATTCTCATAATTCCTCGCGCTATTTTTGACGAATCCTTTGACTCCGGTTTTCACCGTTACAACGCAATTTCCTACGTGCCCATTGGACGTATTTTCGCGTTATAGCTTCACGGAGGAGGATCGCGTGATTTATTCGCTACCGTACAATATTGCAAGGAGCAATCCCCCCCCTCCCCTATATATTCCGCGAACTATGACGCGTACGTAACGAGGGATGATCCAAGTATAAATTGGTGTCTCTCTCTCCCTCTCTCTCTCTCTCTTGCCCTCGAAACAATCGATCCCGTCGTATCGCGTAAACGACGAAGGTTAAGAACCCCCCGCGACCGCGTTACATTTACGTGCGCTCGGCCGATCCTTCAATTAGCATTTCCAGGTCACACTCGACGTAGACATATACGCGCCCGCGCATAATTATCGTCCTAATTATTATAACGCAGCTAAGTACCTGGAGGGAATTATCACCGGCTTCGGGCGTAGAGCGTATGGATACCCAGACGCCGGTTTCAATCTCTCGCTACCGACATTCCCGCGTGGCCTGCCCCCCGGAGTAACTTTCTTAATTACTGAGATTAAGTTAATGGTATCGGGGCAACGATTATCGCTCGCGAGCCTCGCAATTGCCGAGCGGATAGAAATACCTGCCGAGTCGGCGTACCGAATTTTGATGGGAACTTATTAACGCCTCGGCGATAAAACTTGCGTCTCGAAAGACACGAGAATCGTGATCGATTAATTTTTTATTTTTTTTATTTTCCCTCGTCTAACGTTATTACGATGATCGCGACGGAGGAATCACGTGGAACCTTCTCTACCGGGATACAATATATTTTTCCGTGGATACGCAATGGAATTGAAGAAAATTGATCGGTGTAAGAGTGGTATGATATGAGTGCAGTCGGTTAGATTTTTTTTATAGTCACGCGTTGTAATTATTGTAACGGAGGAACATCGTAGAACGTTCATTCCCGCGAGATACAATATATTTATCCATGCAAACGCAAAAGTGGAATTGAGGAAGATTAATTAGCATAAGAGTAGTGTGATAAGAGTGCGATCGTTTAGAATTTTTATACTCACGCGTTGTAATTATTGTAACGAAGGAACATCGTGGAACTTTCTTTCCCGGGATACAATATATTTTTCCATACAATCGCAAAAGTGTAATTGAAGAAGATTGATTAGCGCGAGAGTAATGCGACAAGAGTGTGTTGCGGTCGGTTAAAATTTTTACAGTCACGCGTTGTAATTATTATAACGGCGGAAATTCGTAAAACTTTCACGGAATACGACAGAGGGTACGAGTTATCGCGTTGAAAATTTACGCGATCTACTTTCGATCAGAGCGAGAGCAAAAATAGAAACGAAACGGGGCTTGATCGATGTGCGAGTAGCGAGTAAGACAAGTTCAATCGGTCAGAAGCGTTTAAAAACCTTACTCTTAATCACCGGCATTAGGCTAGGTTTCTAATAAGCGGGAGTAAAACCGTTGAGCGAGACTCACCTGAGGCGACCCGTGACCGATGTATGTGGTACGTTGTCACGACGTAGGTTGATCTGGTTGCTATCTTTTATCTGGCACGATGCAATCAACTCGATCAAACCAATCTCGTTCCCTCGATCGACCTCTCTTTCGGTCTTCGCTCTGCTGGAGATCGACCGCTGTTTTTTTTTCGCCACCTTTCCTTCAGGCGTAGGGGGGTTGGGGGGTGGGGTGTGGATTATTCTCTTTATCTTCCTCTCTCCTTCTCTCTCTCCCTTTCACGATCCACCGGTGATTTTCCAACGACGAACGACAACGAGCAGTACCGACGACGACGGTGGACCGATGTCGAGGGACGGACGATTCACAAATACATCAGCCGCCGGTGACATCAGCCTACTTAATTACAGCTGGTAATTGGGAGTAATTAGGAGCGATTAAGAAGCAAACAGTTAATTGCTCGCGGACCCGATAAAATGTTAACCGGTCGATATCTCCCTCGATTCCTGCCGGTCGAACGACCGGAAGATGTCACGCCGCGAATCTTCGGCAAGGCTCTCCCCGATCAAAACCTTCGCAATCGCGTCGAAGGCGTCCTCGGACCTCGGTGTCGACGGCGTCACGACGTCGATTTATCTCGACGCTCTGCTCTCCCTCGCCTCCTCCTCCACAATCGGGCTAAATGCGCGCAACGGCAAACTTGGAAGCGTTCCTTTTAATGTCGTTTTAATTATTCTATTTGTCGGACGGCCGTGCGCGAAGCCGTGGTTATCGTCGTAACGTGTAATTTCACGTTGAAAAACACCGCGTCGGTCAGGCGCTCCTCTCGCAATTATCCGCGCACTCGGCACAACGATAATTAGGAATTTATTAGAGTCCCGGAGTAGTCCTTGTATCGTTCGCCCACGATAAGAGTTTCACAACGGCGATTAGGTCGTTAGGAAACGATACCCGATTCACGATCCCGGCAAACGATTGCGCGTTCCTCTCCTTCTCTCTCAATGTCCTTCCCGTTGATCAATCTCCCTCGATTTCTACGTTTATTGCCGTGCAATTAACCGCGCGCACACCACCTGTCCCGCGCACCTGCCACTTTTAATGCCTCCCGCGCGCTCGCGTGGTCCCTCGCGTTAATGCCGTCGTTCGCCGGCGACTCAACGGTATGGATAACACGCGTTGTGCACGCACGTTAATTAAAGATGGGTAACAGGACGAAATCGAGACGTCGATCTTACACCACGGTACACGCGTTTACGTACGTCTTCAACGTGTAAGAGCGCGGCACGCCGTGGTTCTTGTGGTGGGTGGGGGGTTGCAACCCTTATCGATCAGACATACCCCGCGGCACACATATTTCACTCGGTATTCACCCTTGGAAAGTTCACCCACGATGTACCGCGCGAAAAGTTCCCAACTGTTGTAGATATTTCTCTCGAATCCGTCCCCACGTGTTGACTACGGATCGGCGCACGCACCTCTACGCTCTGATTCCCTGATCACTCTCCCAGACTGCTCGCACTCGCTTTCCAACCGACGCTTATCGCGACGTGGATATATCCCCCACTTCTCCCTCCTCACGATATTCTTCGACTTTTCGCCACCGACGTTTATCACCTCGTATCACCTTTCCCGGGCTCGTCTCTACCCCGTTCAATCACCCTCGGGGCTTCGACGATCCAACGATCTCCTCGTGCCGACGATTACGACGACTGCTCGCGATGAAACGTCCTAAACGACACGTCCGGGTGATCCAACCTGTCGTCACGAATCGATCGGCACACCGTTGCTGGCTGGCTGACGTCGATGCAAGCGAATCCGGTCCCCGTGTGAGATCCTCGTGCTCCTTTTCGGGAGGAGGGGGCGGTGCACGCAGCGTGGTCTGTGCACGTTGCGCGGTCGAAGCTCGGCGCGAAAGCTCGGACCTCAACCCTGACGGTCCGCAGTCTGGCTGCGTAGTGGCCCCGGAGTAGAACCGAGGGAAGGCAAACCGTCGCGAGAGACTCTCCCGCCTAGCTCGCTGGCAACGCTCGCACGGCCGATGGTGGGGGTAAGGTGGGCGGTACGGGAGGCGGTGCCGATGCGCGGAGGTGGTCCGCGAGTTACTCCGCGAGATACCGTTGTTATGATTGTTATGAGTGTCCGAGCTGCCTCCTGCGAGGTACTTTGGGGGTGGAACGCGCGCGCGAGAGGGAACCCGCGCTCACCGTCCCTCTTTCTTCCATCCAACCCCTCTCCCCTCTCCCTTTCTCGCTCGCTCGCCCTCTATCTCTCGCTCGCTCGCTCCCTCGCTCTGTAATATAACCACCACGAGCTCGAACGAGCTCGTAACCGTGATGCAAATCAGCCCGACGGGGCTGAAGAGTACTTCGACGGGGATGCCAGGGAGGAGCGATTGGGCGCGAAGGACAGATCCGCGGATGGAGCCCACGGGGTTTCGCGGGGAAGGAAACCGACGACGGGATCGGGGACTTCTGGAGATGTGATTTTAAGGGCTGATGAAGCGATCGGGAGGACCGTTCGAGGATCGTCGCCGACACTTTCGGAGGGGTTTCGCGACGCGTTGAGTAGGGGGCTGGCCGATTCTTTCTTTGGCCCCCCCCCTCCGCCCCCCGCCCTTGCGGTGCCCTCGGACAGTTTTGCGTCGCTGATTCGTATCGATTGTCCCTGGGGGGAGAAAATTAAAACGGAGTAAACGGTAACGACGCTCGTGTTTATTCCAAGGACGCCGAGGATATTCGTGGAAAATTCTGGTCGAGTATCCTTCTGCTCGTTTCCCAACGCCATGGACGGTTTAATCGTGTACTCCGTTTACCGGACTCTTGCTCCGAATGAAAGAGTACTCGGCGATGACTCCAAATCGTTTACGATATCGCGTAACGTGCGTTCCTTAAGTACAGTATATTCGTAACGAACCGCGAATCACAGGTGCACACCAATTACTTGTATACCTGACCGTACCGTGGTAGGCTCTCGCGGTCATTAATTTTGATAAATCGTGGTACACAGAAGTCGGCGTTCGTCGACGTTGATCCACTGTCTCATTTATCTTCGGGGCGAACGACGAACCCCGGTAGTAATTGCAACGTTGCGAGCCGATAGTGCAGCGTTCTCGTTTCAGGAATTTCATCGGGAACGATGACAACGTTCGAGGCGCGTTACTTAAAGCGACACGGCAAGACGAATCGGTTACATTTGAAATCGTTAAGGGGCGGTTCGCGCGAGTTTCCGGGGGGGGGGGGGGGGGGTGACAGGTGCGTAGCGCGCCACGAAATTACGCACTTCGGTATTACTTTATGCGCGACCGCCCCGTACCTTTACTGGCGTCATTATGTTCATTTCGGTATTAACTTTTATGGGGGAATAAAAGTACGCGGGGCGGAATAGTGTCGCGCGTTTAGTTATTTTCGACGTGATCAAACTATCAAACGTATGACGCGTAATTTTGATGTTACCGGGTTCGTCGTGAAGAATTCGTGTTTTGATTGTACGGAATACACTCGAGTTGACGAGGAATGCGTTTCAAAGAAAGTAATCTGTCGATTACAAGTTAAATCTGAAACGGTTGAAACTGTTTGATTGAAAAATATTAATTTTTCGGTTAGGTTAAACGGAGCGTGTACTCGAACTGCTGAACAAATGAGCTATAATTAATTCTTGAAACGGAAGATTTTTTGGAAATTGTCGTTACTTTGTTCGGTATAAAAATATTAGTCGAGAAACAAAAACTCTCGGCTTAAATCTAGATCATGCACATCTCCGGATCTCCAAACTTTTTTTTACTCTATCAAGTGTAGAAATAATTATAGAACTTCTATTCTACTGAAAATTATTTCACAAGGAATCACGTGTGTTTGCTTGCTTCAGAAATAATTTGGGTATCTGGAGATTCGGAGATGTGCATGATCTAGATTTCTTCCAAACTCTCTGTTTCGATCAAACGGAGTGCCAACTCCAATCGTAAAATAATACATTTCAGTTTTAAAATACGCCCACCGTCGATCGGAAGATTCGTTCGAACTCGCCCTCCTTTCTCCCGCGAAGGGGACGTTTAACGCGAAATGGAAACAAACTCACCCGCGAACCTTCCTGGAAAAAATCTTGCCGCGGGTTTGCGCGAAAATTATTCTCGAATACAGAAATTCTGCGCAAACATAACTGCATGTTTCGTAGTAGCGAAGGGAGAGCGTTTATTAAGTCCGAATTTTACCCCTTTCGAGCGACGAGCCACCCTCGTCGGCACCGTTACTGTCCGCACCCTCGGTGTTTTAATGTTCTCCCCTCAATTTCTCCAACATCGACCTCGACAATATTCTGTCGTGATTCGACCCTTGGAGTCGCGTTTTCCGTTCCGACGATAGTCGAGCTTGGCTTTAACATCCCTCCGCTTCGCGAGACACGCCGTCTCTTTACAACACCCCCGCCGTTGCTTTTGCGGGCCGATCGTCACGCTACCTGACAGTAAATTAATGTTCTTATTTACGTGCCAGCGTCGACTTCCTCCGACAGCCTTCTTATCGATCGCCTACACGTGAAACCGCTGATTAGGCCTCGCATTCTAACGGGAAAGTTTCAAATCGATCGCCCCGCTGGTAATTATGTATTCACGGTGAAATTGCGCAAAACTATAATTAAACGCGCCTTTAGCTCCTTTCCCCCCCCCCCCCCCCATCCTTCGTTTCCAACGTTCGCGAGATATCGTTCGTCCGACGGGGAATACCGACGAATGTATCAATCTAAAAAAACAAAAAAACAAAAATATAAAAGTTAAAAGATTCGATGCTCGTTATCTACTTCCAAGTTTCCCACGCGCATAAATTACCAGCGATAATTACCGAACGGCCTGGACCTTAAGAACTTATCCATTTGCCATCGGGACTCGGGTTCGCCGTTCCTAGCGGCCACGCGTCCGCGAATATTCCCACCAGCGGCCGAATAAACGTCGGCGACATTGACGAAAGAAAGGACAGGTCTTTTGCGCGAAATATACGTGGAAATGAATGAATACACTTGTCCTTCTTCCTCCCGCGGGTCCACGTGCTTTTCACATATAACTCGGCCCCCGTGGCGGCAGGAGGTGTAGCCAGCTGGTGGTTGAAGTTGTAGGAGTCGGCAGGATGTGGGTCTCTACTCTCTCTCCGTGTTCCCTCCGTCCCACTTCATCGTCGGGATTCTCTCCGTCGCACCCTCCGAACACCGTCGGGAAAGCTCGTCCTTCTTCCGCCGACGCTCACCTACCTCTCTCTCTCTCTCTCTCCTTTCTCTCCCTTCCTCGTGCTCGGTCCTTCCCTCGGCTTTCGCTCTCCCTCTCTCTCTCTCCCTCCTTGCCGCACACGCCGACTCACCCTCCGCAAACGGGGATGCTCCGTCTTTCTCCCCCGTCCCACCGGATCGATTAAAACTACAAAGTGTTGCCTCTCCATCCGTTGGTACGCTCATTCGTGGTCGACTACATTGCTCCGGCACTCTCCTGGCGGCACTGGGTTACCAACTCTTTCCTGACTCCCTCTCTCTCCCCCCCCCCCGCCCGTCTTTCTCTTTCCCACGTCTCTTCGCCCGTTACTCTCCTTCCAACCCGTCGCCTTCCCGCTACCTACCTGCCTTTCACCTCTTCCTCCACTCTCTCTCCCTCTTTTTTTTCTTCCTTCTCTCACTCTCTCTCTCTCCCACTCTTCTTTTTTTTCGTCCTTTTATCGGAGGATCTCCGTATTCATGGGCGTTCGCTCCGCTTCCTGATAATCTCCGCGTAAAACTTCTCCGTCCCGACGGGATTGCCTTCGCGCTCACCATCCCCGGGACCTTCTGTGTTTTCTCTGCGGCGTGCCGCTGCTGATCGGACGTTACCTCTCACCTCTGCGATTCTCCCTCTCTCTCTCCCTTTCTCTCTCCTCGAGTCGGTCGGATGCTAATGAGCTCGAGTGACTTCGACGCTTTTGTTTACCCGTACGAATGTTTCTCGTTCGTATTCCGAGTAATTCGAGGGGGGGAAATGTCTTTATAATTGCCTATCGTCCGATCTCGAGGTGTCGGGCCACGATATCTCGCGTTTTACGCTCCTTTCCACTCGATTCCTTTTTACCTTCGCGACGAGTCTCGCGCGAACCGTCGCTAACGAAAAGATCGTCGGGGCATTTAACTCGAGATCGATATTCCATCTCGAACCATCGACGCGCGTCATCCGATTAATCCACGGGAGATCAGAAAATAAAATGCTTCGTAACTCCTGCCCTTTGTCGCGACCTTAAATCTCAGCGTTAACTTCGCGACAACTGCGGACACGGTGACCAAGGACTACTCTTTTTTAATCCTTCGCGAGTTGGGTGATACACGGCGATGCACTTTCGTCGTTCGGTTTATTTCCGGCTAGTAGCGTGTTGTGCCCAACGCCGGAGTGCAAAATTCAAAGATGCGGCAGGAACCAAATATCCTTGAATGCTAATGAAGCTCGACGCGAGAGCAGGTTGCGAAAATCCGTCTACCAATTTACGAGCGTGGCGAGGTGAAGCAAACGGAACGGATCAACTGTCTCGTTACTTTCGAGCTCGTTGGGACGATACACGTTGGGTTTATTAACCCTTTCGATACTGGCGACGGCTATAGTCGTCCGTCGTTGAACGCTCGGTGCGAAGCGATGACAAAGAATTCGCTTCGATTCTAGCTGTTCTGTCCCAGGTTACAAACTTTGAGACATTTTGTCACGTGTTTCGATAAATCCTACGATTTGCTATAACTCCCATTTGCAAAGTAATTCTTCCCATTTGCACGGCAAAATTAACACCAGTGTAGTAGCGTCGCGAGAAGACTATCCCTTCAGCGGAGGCCTAGGAGGTAAAGGTGAAGTCGTATCGAAAAGATTAAGAACAGTTCGAAACGAATAACTATAACCGATATACGATAACTCGCGATAATAACTTAATAATAACGATTCGCGCGTTCCACTGGCACATCGCTAACAACAATCCACAACCTTCGCGTACACCAAACTTTTAGGATCCGCGCGTCCACCCTAACGCGAACGCGAGCAAACTTTCGTCCCGAATATTTTAAATTCCTTCAGCAGTTTAAGATCAGAATCTCTTCGCTGTCGATTTCGATCGCTCAATTCCACCCGCAACGTAATTCCAACGACGGAGCTTCAGCGATTCCCCTGTACCAGTCGCCGCGTACATACGTACGAATATATATTCCTCGCATAGTAGTCAGCGGAAGATTAGTGGTATTGGGTGAAAGGCCCGAAAGGTAAGGCGCGATTATATCCTCGGGGCCGTCAGTGGATCCTTCCTCGGGGCCTTGCCCGTTTTAAGTCGCAGCTACAGAGCTAATAACAGAGCCAGTGAGAGCCAAGCGGTCTTTACGAGCATCTTCCCAGAAGTATAAACCTCGGGCCCCGGATCCGTCCAGGATCTTCCTGGCACTTTTCGTTTGAGGGGGGAGGTGGGGGGAAGGGGGGAGGGGCACCGTACGAACTCCCGAAGAGACGCGCAGGGGCTAATTAATACGAGCGGTTGAACAAAGTTGCTCGCGTGATCGCGCCTTTCTTGTAAGGACCGATCCTCTTGTCCCGATGAAAGGCGAGAAAGCGTTGAGAATATTGAAGAGTAGTAGCGACGGAGGAGGGGGATAAAAAGGGAACTGAATCGCGAGGGGGGGGGGGGGGGGGACACGAGGATCGTTGCAAAATGGTATCCCGACGGATGCAAAAGTTATTATCGTCCGATGGACAGATTTCTTACATTGTAGCTATATTTGATAGGCGGCGATGCGTGGCAATTAGGGTGTTTAGGAGGTTTCTTAGGTGAAAAGTGTTCGGTTGAGGTGGTGATGGTTGTGGTGGTGGTGGGGGGGGGGGGGGGGGGGTGTGAGCGAAACGATTCAGTTTCCTTCGCGTGATCGCATAATGGCCGGGGCAGGTTTATTTCGTAAATGTGCTTCGCAGGGCGCATTCAAATGGAAGAGAAGATGGTGTAGCAGGTGCTTGATGAAGATAATAATCGAAGATGAGGGTTGTCATGCGCGAAGGAAGGGTATTGCGAACAAAGTAATCTAAAGAAGAATCTCTTTGTGATCGACTTCCCATTGATCGATAATTTCGCGCATCTTTGTCGGGTAATAACCACTTGCCGACATTGCAGCACAAATGTTCACTCGATTCTGTTTAAAAGACTCCTCACGTTTCGGCGGAAGGTCTTACAATGCGCTATTTTAGCCGAGTACAAAGTCCGTCCGCTCTTCCTTTTCTTGTAGTATATTTGAAGAGTCGGGAAGCGGAACTACTGGAGGCACGGAAGACCACCGCAAAGTTTCGACTTCCACTTTGCCCGGCGTTTCTTCTTCTTCTTCTTTTTTTTTCCACCTTTTCCTTCGGAAGTGCTCGTGAATGGCTTTTAGGCGTGTTCTTGGATACACATCGTTTTGCATTCGCGTTTTTTTTTTTTGTTTTTTTTTTTAGAAAGTATGAGAAAACTACATATAACGTATCGTTGCTAAGATAGCTACACATTTTTTTCTCGTGTCTTAAAGCTGGGTAATAAAATCTCCCGTTAATGCGTTTGTCGTACTGTTTGCGTTTCAACGATAAATTGATTTTTTTCCTTTACGGCATTTTGATTCTTTAGCGACGGCTCGCGAACTGCCGCGGTTTGCCGGGGTTTGCCGGTTACTCGTATCGCGGTGAAGTAAACGCATTCTTATTGCACTGGGGATTAATAATTATTGCAAACTACGGTCTAGTCCGGGTCGCTATGTGAAAATATTCTACTTTCAAAATTATCCGCGAAGTCGATCGAAGAACATTTCTGTGGCGCGCAGAAAATTCTCGTTTTTGAAGTTTCAGGAGAAAAGTATTTATTCGTTCCAAAAAACGAATAATGTGAAACCTGAAAATTTGGAATCGATAATTATCCTCTCAGATTTATTATCTCAACGTTACGAACGCATTAATTTCGTAAAGATGATTTTACTTTATTCACATCAATATATTACTCTGGCGTAACTTGAATTCTATACCGTTCATGTTAAAACGAACTAGATATTTCGCCCGCATCTTCGTCTTCGGATAAAGACTACATCGTGTTTCTCACGAGAGTTTCCCGCCGTGATCCAGTAACAAAAACACTTTTCAACCCTCTCATATCCGGAGTACGGTATCTCTCCCACGTCATTCCATAAAATCATGATGTTTTGCGTAGCGGATATTCCACGTAAAATATTTATATTATTCCATCGCGTTCCCCGTGTTTTTTTTTTTACCACCATTACTCGAATAATTGGAATAATACTAAACACTGATTTATTACAATTTAATGAGACACGAGTACGAAATTATTAATACCGCCCATTGCGAATTTCAAACTCTAATTATACCATCTCCCTCGACCACTTGCCTCTTCGTTATTTAAAAATTGAACTTGGAACCAAGTATGTTCGAAAATACAAAATACCACACCAGAACCGAATTCTTCTCCTCCACCTAAAATCCCACAGCGGAACATAAAGCACGAAAGTATTAATACCGCCTATTACGAATTTCAAACTCTAATTATACCATCTCCCTCGACCACTTGCCCCTTCGTTATTTAAAAATTGAACTTGGAACCAAGTATGTTCGAAAACACAAAATACCACGCCAGAACCGAATACTTCTCCTCCACCTAAAATCCCACTAGCGGAACATAAAGTTAATTCAGAACCCCATCGTCGACATCGATGACCGGCCAAGCGATTGCGCAATTACGCGGGAGTTTGGTGTTTTAAGCAGGTGTCAATTATTGCCAATCCTAATGCACTTATTCCGCGCTGTGATTCAGCCCGTTCGTAAACGGGGTTGATTTTGTCCGACCGTCGTAAATCAGAGCCGGTCATTACGCACGTTTCCGCGAGCTTTTCTCACGGGCTCCTTACCCGTCTCCGCGAATGGAAAGCTCCGTAACGGTGGGAAGGCACAAACGGTATCGGTCAATACTTGCCAGCCGTTCGGGAGACGAGCCGGGGCCATGTAGCTTCTCACCATTTCCGGACAATATTTAACCCCGCTACCCTTGCCCGGTAGCTCCGATCATTAAACGTGCGTATATAGCCTCATAATATTGCAATCCGCGGCCATAATTTACGTCGTTTTATAGTTCAAACTGCAACCTACGTAGGCAGCGGCGCTCAAGCCTTTAGAGCGTGCCATTCCCGTTCAAGTTGTACTGGGTGGTCATAAAGTTTCGTCGACTGTTTCCCTCGATACCAGTGCCAGAGCTTAGACCCAGGCACGTAAGAGTACCGGCGCCATTGTTGTCCAGAGTTTTATCGTAACACCGATATCTCAGGATAATTTCGTGCATTAGGATAAACTAATCCTCGCGCCGCTAAGGATCGTACGAGCGGAGTGGCGCGGGATTGAGTTATCCGCGACTTTAACGAGAGAAACGAAAGCGGGAAATAACGTGGGGAAACTTGAGAAACGTTTCGTTTATCGGACGAAACTCGTTGCCGTCGCTACTCCATCGAACGGCTGTCAAATCGATAGCGCGGACGAGTTTCATCTTTGATCCCGTTCGCGATAATCAGATCGGTTCGTTCGTTCGGTTAACTTTAATGAATATAAGATTAAGCGGGATGCCTAGAGTTAATGTTATTCGGCCACGATTAATATCAAAATTACTTTCACGTCAAATTAGACGCTGAATTAATGTACAGAAATGTTTGTTCCGGTAAAGATACAAGGTCTAGTCTCGCTGTTATCTAGTCTCGCTGTAGTATGTTGTTATTTCTATAAATAGATTCCGTCTATTCGTACTTTACATACGTTCGCGTACTTTTACGCCAACTCGGAGTTTCCTGCAACCATCTTCGCGTCTCGGATCACGGTAAATCACGCGTCCCCCGATACTTCCCGACTAAGCCGCCGCCAACGGGACTAGGAAGTGAGTTTTAATAGAAGCCCAAGTAGCTTTCAGGAACACCAGTTATATTCGCGGGAGCTTATACGAGCGCGAACGTCGGTGCCTTCGAGAATTGAGATATACTGTTTTATAGGGAATCATCTGAATGCGGGGGGGCTCTTTTATGAAGTTACCGCGAAGGAGCGGTTGCTCGGAAAGTGGTTACTTTGAGCAGCGGGGTATCTGCTTTAGCGGTATGTCCGTTCCCTACCCGAGACGCGAGAGAGTAAGCTATTACTGAAATTACCGACGATCCGACGCTCGCAAATCAAAATTCGCTCTTTCCACGCCGAGGTGGAGATGCGCGCGTCGGGGCCGCATTGTTAGGATTTATTGCCGGCTAAATGCCGCGATTTTGCAAAAGAAAGGAGACGCCGCGCCGCGCTGACGGCCCTTGGCCCTTGCGACGCGGGCCCGAATTTTACTGCGTTAAACGCGCGCGCGCGCGAGGATAATTAGAAGAACGATGATCGTTGCCTCTGAAAGTTTCAACCCGCCTTTGTACTGGATTGTTATCTCCGTGAAAAATACTGGATTGTTGAACTCCGTGAAACTCCATAGAACCAACCTGCCAAAAATACCTTGTCTAGAATTTAATACTTCATTGTAACTATTAGGCCTTTGCGTACAAATATTTGTTCAGTATGTTACATTTGTCGTTATAGTCCTCGGAGGTAGTAATTATATCACTCAGAATTTTATCATTGTCAACGTTTCGACCCTGATCAGGATCCTCTTCAGGACATACCTTTTTTTATTAGAATGTATTCGTTATCAATTGTTTAGAAACATATTTTTTACAGTATATACATTAAATCCGAGACTTATGTATGGCTTACCTTACTAGTAATTAATGTATATACCGTAAAAAATATGTTTGCAAACAATTGATAACGAGTACATTCTAATAACAAAAGGTATGTCCTCAAGAGGATCTTGATCAGGATCGAAACGTTGACAATGATAAAATTCTGAGTGATACAATTACTACCTCCGAGGCCTACAACGCCAAATGTAACATACCGAACAAATAACTGAATTTAATACTCTTCTATTTACCTCGCACGCTCACTTGCAAAATTGTAAAATAAAAAAAAGTCACCGAAACTTCGTCGATCCTGGTCAAGTACCAGCACGACTTATTCCAGACGAAGGTCGAGAGCAGCCCTTAACTCGACTTTACGCGTTTCACTGTCTATGCACGGTACTCGTCCAAAATGTCGTAATTTTGCTTTGAGCGGAGTTTTACCCGATGCACCGTCGTGCCACGCAGAGGAAGTTCGACGGGGGAGGGGGGACGGGGGGGGGGGACAGGGAGAAGCAAAAGCGCCTGACCTAATTTACATACATATAAAGCGCATTCGATGTGTTTTAGGGGCCGTAAATCGACGCAGCTACGCGAATCGTTAAACCCTTCCTTGCCGCAACACCCCGGCGATGCGTGCAGACGAGGCACCATGGGACGCGCGTATACGCACATAACGCACGCGCGAATACATATTCAGATTCCTCGTCTTCCTCTAGTGGTTTCGCGCTCTTTCGCATGGCCGGTTATACGTACCCAGCCTCTTTGGATGTAACCAGAAACTATGTAGGCTCAATAGAGGTTCGAGGCTACAATCGCGGCAACAAGGTGGTTTTCTTTTCGCATTGTATCGTGTGTACGTACAATGCTGTTACCAGGGTTTGTTATCGAAACGCTAAGCACTGGGTAATGCGGTACGGTGATACCGGAACCGAGATGCGCAACGCTTATTTGCCGCGCAACGACGTTACTTCAAAATCGACACTTTTCAAGTGATTGCGAGAAAGGGTTGGTTTTTATGATAGAGAATTCAATCTTTTATGCAATTGCGATTAGTTGTACCGAAATGTGATTTCAAACTATAATTCAAAATCGTCATAATTTGAAACGTTCAGGCTCAAACGAATATTCCTAGTGTTATAACGATGTTTCAGTAAATGAACAAGACGAAATCAGTAATAAAATTCAAATTATGACTTTGGTTTCAGGCTCGGAAACAGTTCTATTCTCTCAACTGCAAGAATAATAAACAGAACATAATTTTAAAAAATATTCGACCTTCTCCATTCCTTTTAAGTTCATCCAGTTCATCCTCGAAAAACTCGAAACCCTTCAAGATACTTCCCCGCCACCTTCCTAATCCTCCCGTTTCTCCCCCCCCCCTTCCCCGTCCGCGACGGCACACCCGCGATCTTCCTAATTATAGGTAATTAATTTTTACGAGTGCACCGTAAAGCACGGCGGACAGGTGTATACCGTGGGCGAGAGAAGGGCGCGTTTATCGAAACGCGAATGTTTCTTCGTGGCATGGTCAGCGGGGCCAACGCGGAAGGTGGAACGTTGACCGGAGGTGGTTGGTTTCTGGTAGTGGTAACACTGGTAACAACGACGACGACGACGTCGATGGCGGCCTCGTACGTGGTGGTGGCCGATAAAGTTAAAGCCACTGGCGAACGATGCAGGGGCCGCGTAATGACAACGCAGCGCGTCGTAAACGCGTTTATGTCCAGAGTTGCATTATAGTAATATCTGCCAGCACCCAGCGGATGTTCAGCGCCCCTTCGACGTTACCATGGCCGACGGCTCTCGCGAGTGGTCCTAGTTTTCTTCTCACCGTCGAATTTATTTTCGTTTTTCTCTTCGCCGACGCTGTCGATCAACAGAAACTACCACCGACCCCTTACATTAACATCTTCGTTCCCCTCGTTCGTTATTAATCTTTTCGAATCTATACTCGACTCATCTTTGCAACGAGGATAAAAAGAAACCAGAAGACACGATCCTACTCATTTCCCTCGACGCGTCCGCCGTTTAACGACACCCGAAACAATTCGCGCGGGAATTCCCCATCCCCTAAGAACGACATCTCCTTCGTTGGCCCGAACGTATCCGTCTACTACCGGGTTATAAACGTCGCGAAACAAAACAATTCAAATCGCGCGAGTGTCGTGCCTATTGCTCGGTTGACGAGAAGGGAAGGAGGACGTCGGTAAAGGGCGACGTAACGGCGGCTACGAGGGAAGGGAGCGTCGAAGGGAAGCATGGAAGACGAGGAGGGGGGGGGGGTGGAGGACGAAGGGAGGGTATAGGAGGGGAAGGGAAAAGGACCAACGACGAGATGGCAGAGTTGTAAAGTCCTGCGCGTGACACCGGCGTTACGTTATGTTCTTCGCGCTTGTGTTGGCCGATCCCATGGACGCCCGGCCCCGTGGACCCGTTGGTTTATACGTCGGTATACACGGTTAGGTGGCACGCGGTATTGCTCGTACACTGCGTTTATGGGGCATAACCGGGGCGTCCGCTCGCACAGATTATTTTGGCTTGATCAATTTGATAACTCCGCCACGGGTTATGCCCGCCTTGCTGATTACGCCACCCGCCCGCTTACACCCCGTGGGTCGTCGGAAGAGTTAATCTTTATCGCGGGTCCTAGCCACGGTCCTTTCGCCGATCGACTTGCCGTTTGTATCGATTATCCTTGACGCGGTTTACGTTGAAATTGTTGGACAATGCGCGCCGCGGGCGCATATGGGCCGCACGGTTAATAGAGAAATTTATATGGGCAAATACAGCGGCGCCAGTAAACCTGACTGTAGCAATTTGTAACGAGCCTTTTGATGGCTTCGTTTTAATTGGGTTTTTCGTGTTTTTTTTTTGTTCTCTTTTTGGGTTTTCTTTTTTTTTTTTGCCTTTTTGTTAAACTTCGCGTTAGATCGCAGGTTAGCAGGTGCGTAAGCCCCGCTTCGACGGTCGTTTCGTTTCTGCTTGTCTTTCTTCCGGGAAGCGAACGAAGCGTTCGCACCTTGCGTGATCTTAATTGAGTCGTAACGCCGCGGTTGGAATACTTTCGCGCGCCTTCGGGAAACGATGAGTATCTCTCTCTGGATGCGTTCGGAAGGAGGTACTTTTTTCGCGAAGGAGAAGTAGTTTCCGCGAACTTTTTCAAACTTTCGCAATTTGTATGACACGTGTTCGCGTTAAAGAATGGATCGAATGAATTTGCTATTGTACACGAGTGATCTTCTTCTATCGAATTCGTAGATTTAGCATTTGCATTTTGCGCGTTCTTAATACTAGGTTTACGGAACGCGTCAATTTTGACGCATTTGAATTTCAGGAGGAAAATTAGAGACTGTTTACATTTTTCTTCTATCACTTGCACTGACTTTTATCCATTTAATGAAACGAATATATTATACCAAAATTGAATTTATGAAATTCATTTCCTTCAAAGTTTTCTAATTTTGAAATACTCCATCTTGTCAAATTGACGCATATCCGTAGAGACAGGTACACAAGAAATATCCGTGAACCTAGTGTTAATCGAGTCGAGGACCTATGAGTACCATCTTTTGAACCTCTCTATATTCCTTTCGCAAAGGGTATACTTTTTTGAGAAAGAAAAATTGTACTTGGCCCGAGACAAGACCTTGCCTCTTGATCCGTTGGAATCTTTTGCAATCATTTTACTCGAGTGATGATCCACCGAATCTCGCGGTGAAAAAAAATCACCGGAATTCCATTCCGACGAGTTAACGCGAAAAGAGGGAAAATAATGGATGGCCGAAGGGGGTGATACATTAGAAACACCCTGTACAAGATAGTTGAGGAACAAAGCAGCACGGGGGAGAGGGCTTAGGCCTATAATCGCGGTCGATTTGACTTGCGCGTAATTTTGCGTAAAGTTTCGACAGGCCTGCAGGTCCGAAGGGACAGTAAAGTTAAGAGGGACCGCGCGAATGAGGGACGTGTCGGATAATTATGCGCACTCCCTCGTTTCGGAAGGCCGTTCGGCCTTTTTTACGAGGGATGAAGTCGGCCCTACGAGGTCATAACTTAGGCACGAATACCGACTATACGTAACGACCCGATGGTTCTCAAGACGCAGTACCTTTAACCTCCTTCGAGAGGATATTGGCATAAATTAGCTTAACCGGGTGGTTCACCTCTTCCGGGAAGCGGGCATAAGCGCGGACGTTTAGCTCGTTGAATTTTTCATGGACGGAGCGAACCGATGCCACCGAAAGCGTAATTTTCTTGTTTTTCTTTTTTACGCGAAAATGATTGCTACCTTCCGCAACTTCGTATTAAATTACTTATTTTGCCAGGTCTATACTTTCGACGAAAACTCTTCACTGGCGATGAAATATTCGTTCTCGGAATTACGGCGTCGGACGATTTTCGTGTTGTTTCTTCTGTTTTTTTTTTATAATGACCGGGTTAACTTGGAAAGTCGAATGATCTTTTGAGAAATGTCTCGAATTTGCGTCTGACCGTACGCAGGGTACCCAGGGGGGGGAGGGCAGTCGAAAACGATTATGATCCGAGGATAACGATCCGGTTAAAAAAAAAACACACACACACACACACATACGCGCAAAAAACAAATGTGACTTACGCGCAAATGGATGGCGAAGAAAAATGGGTAGGACCATGTTTCATCTGGCGCACACGTTTATCGTCCGCGCACTGTAAAATTTACACCGTCTCACTTCCGAAACGAGTGGCCCGGCAGTTGCATAAACGCGTGCAACATTTTATTTTATAACCACCCGCGGTCCCTTGGACCGGAGGGACGGGCAATAGTAAAATATTAGTTATTGCTGATTTTGCGAGCGCCTAATAAAATTCTTCGTAAAAATAAAATCGAGGCTCTACCCTCCACCCCGGACAGCCGCGCGCGCGCGCTCCGCTACGATTCACAGTTAATAAATTTTTCCTCCGCAGTTTTGGGCTTTTCGGAAAACTCCGTGTTTACGACGTATCGGCGAAATGCCATTATTGCTCGCGTAATGTCACGCGTCGCGGATATATACAGGCGCGATATAAAAAGTGCACGAGCCGATACCTACTCCCTTTTCGATCTTTACGGTCGTCCTCCTCCGTTCGGTTTCCAACTGGCGACTGTACGTTGTTTTTATTCCCACGGATAGGTTGAACTCGTATCGCGTACTTTCAGATTTTTCATCGATCTCAAACTTCGAGGGGGGAAAACTTGTTGAGCCGCTCGCAAAGTACGGAGTGCGAAGCGAGAACGAATCGCGTTGGTGTTTAGAAAAATTCCTCTATGATTTAACTCATTCGAGAGAAAGAAAAATTGAAGAACTGTTGTTTTGTTCACGATCACTGCACGCGTGTTGTCGAACTGGGCTTTTTGGCTAGGAAATGCATTACACGCGCGGTGTGTGATCAGTCTTGAACAGATTGCATTGAAACAAAATTAAATTAAATGGAATCAGTTTTAAGTCTCTACGACGCGACGGCATATAACTTATCCGAGAAATATCGTCACAATTCCTTAAGAACCTCGCACATTAATATTAGGTGAAGTCAAAAGTTCTGAGCGTTTTTCCTCTTTATTTCGACGATGAAATTAACACAGTTAGAATTTTCCGATTTAGACCAAATATGCGCCGTTTTGTTCAATAACTTTTGTCCATTTTGAAGGCAATTTCATAATTCCGCGATTGAAGAAGTCCTCGTCCCTATTGGTAAAAAACTTGACCAGCTCATTTTCACAAGCCTCTCTTGAGGCCAATTTTTTACCATCAAGAAAATTTGGAAATGCTTGAAAAGGTGATAATCACTTGGTGCCAGGTCTGAGCTATACTTCACCTAATATTTGCATTAAGTTATTCGTCGTTGAACAAAACGTCACGAATAAACTCCTATCCCCGCGAAAGAAATCGAAGAACAGTTGCTATCCCGGAATTCAAAACTTCGCGTCATGGGAGTATCCGCGCGACGCGAGCAAATGCCCGCTGAACTCGAAACTATACTCATCGGTTGCCGCTTAGAAAACTAGAGGGTCTCGAGTAATAAGCTTATAATTACATCTTCCTCCAATTAAAGTCACTTAAAGGAACGTTCTCTTAATAACGTGCAATGATTACCGTAAGTAATGCCGAGCACCGCGTGCATACGAGTTCGGAGCAACCGACAGTCGCTATTAATACCACCCGGCTAGATCTAATTCCATCAATTAAATGCTTTGCTGATAATCCCTCTCGTCGCGTTAAGTCGCTGTCGTGGCTCGCGTCGCTCGAAACAAATTCCAAAAAAAAAAAAGAAAGTAAAAAAGAAAAACAACCCGCCGTTAGCCCCTACGGCGATTCCCGATTCGTAACGAAGATATTGTATAACATTAGTAAACCTTCCGTGTCCCATAAAAATATGTCACAGGCCGCGGGGCAGGTGTTTCGAGTGCTGCGCGGAAAAATTTTTCGAAAACACACGCCCGCTCTCCGCGTTGCTACGTACGACGAGCCATATTTTTTTGCGCATTTACGCCCGTTACCCGAACGTATTTATTTTTCGAATCTATCGTTTTAGTTTCGCCGTAGCACGAAAAAAGCTGCGGGCCAACATTTTCGGAGCACGGCCTCTCTCGGTACTTCGCCCGCGACGACCTAGGGAAGCATTTCATTGCGTTCGATACGATGGTAAAAAACGCCCAGGGATCGGACAGTAAAAAATGTAACTGGTAATTTAGTTAGCCGTTGCGAACTGGACGGCGCTGGGGCGCTTGGGTGTTGGTGGACAGTAATAGGGCGTATCTCGTATCTGTCCGGGGCTGACGGGTTTTTATGGGTTTGCGATGCGCGGATTCATCATTCGATATATTACAGTACCCCGGCATTCCCTGCTACCTCCGATGTCACCGCGTTAACCTAACGACCCTTCAAGGCAGAATTTTAGGATTTCTCCCGCGTCCGACGGCCTGCCTCCTATTGTCCGAGCATTCGAATATTCTTTCGGCGGGTGGTTAGCCGTACTCCCTTCACGTTGCGAGGAATTTTCACGCCCGCCGAGCATAATAATCCGCGAGACTCCGGAATCCGTGACCGTAGAAACCAGGAACGAGGTCGTTCGAAAACGCGCCATTGGGAACGCGTTAACGTCCGTTGACCGTACGTCGCAGTCCGCGCGATCAGCTCGCGAAATTCTCGTTTGCGAAACAAAAAAAAAAAAGGAAAAAGAAAGACACAAAGTAGCGAATTAACGCCGGACACCGTGAATATCTAATGGACGACGATCGTTACTTCGGCAAATTCCCAATATTGGGATTTATCGGAGAAGCCGCGGGGGGTAAGTTCAGGGGTTGGGTGGAGGGTGGGGGGGCGGCGACTGGGGTTTGGGGTGGAGGATACATTTTTGAAATGGCAAACTGGCATAACGATGAACGACTGCCTATCCAGCCGCGTCTATTCTCTCCACCCCAGTGCTCAGAATCTGCTACTAACGATTAGTCCGGCGCAGATACGTGTTTTCGTCAAGTACGGTGGGGGGGCGGGGAAACGAAAAAAATGAAAAAAAAAAAAATAAAAAATATTTGATCAGCCCCCGCGCAACCAGTAGGGCTCTCGATATCCAATTCAGTTGATATTCAAGTGCTGCGCGTGTTTCCACATTTTGATTTTTATGTAACGCGGCGGTGTACGTACGAGCGCGCGACCCGCACTTGTATTTGCTGTCTGGAAAGACAACAAATATTGTTGGAAAAATCGTTGAATCCTATCCCCAAACATTCTATCCCCGGGGCGTCGCGGAACCGCTAAAAAATAATCCAGAATCGAAATTTTCCACCGGGATCCTTTCTCGCCATCCACCAACCGGGATCTCCGATTCGCTAATCGTCCCGTGACAAGATAAGCTCCGGCAAACCGTGCCAAAACTTTCCTCGTAACGGAGAGCAAGGCACAAGCTTTTCGTTTGCCAACGAAGAGGACCGCGATTGTCAGGAAGAGTTGCAATGGAAATCCGATGCGCCGGTGCATCGACGATGCAATTCAGACGGGTGGGTAACCACCCCTTCCTCCTCGCCCTCCCACACCCCCTCTCTCTCTCTCTGTCCATCTATCTCACGCATAGCCTCACCCCTCGCCCCCTTCTTCCCACCCCTTTCTCCGTTCCTCTATCGCAACAGCCTCCTCCTCCTCCTCCTCCTCTTCCTCTTTCGCGCTCTCGCTCCTCTGTTCCCTGTGCTCTCGCTACGCTCCTCCCTTTTTCTCTCTCTCCTTCCCCACACCCCCAAGCTCCGCGGGGGCGCGTATGCTCGAGCGCGCGCGAAAGTGTGCCAAAAACCCTTTTGTAGCGATCGGAAGAATGGGACGCATTGTTTGCTCACTTGTGAATCGGCTCTAATGGCAAAAGTATGTGAAATCATTGTGAATCGAGATTACATACGCGAAAACAACGCTGGGTACGTCCTACGTGCTCGCCTCTGTCTCTACGCTCTCCCCGCGTACGTGTCTACGCCTCCTCCACGTACGCGTAAAATCGCGTACGTGCACGCGAACGAGCCGGGCGACGGGAGGGCGGTGAGGGGGTGAGGGGGAGAGGGGGCACGCGGGTGTGCGTGTGCCGCGGCCACCGACGTGTGCGCCCCGCGTTTCGCCCTATACGCCGATATGCATTCACGCACACGCGTGGACCGAAAAAAAAAAAAAAAAAAAAAAAGCTCCTGCGCGCGGGCGGCCGAGCCGGCGTACCGGGAGGACGTAGATATTTTTTTTACGTGCAACGAGAGAGAGTGCAGGGAGAGACATGCATTCGACTGGCCAGGGTGGAGGGAGGAGGAGTCGGTGATGTCGGTGGAAGAGGGGTAGGTGGCCCCGTCGGAAGGGGGGTGCTGGCGGGGGGGGGGCGGGGGGAGGGGCGGGGGGTGGCGGAGGGTGGCGTGGGTGGTCCACCCTTTGCCGTCGATTTTTCGGGGCTTTTTTTTACGGGCGACGGCCCTCGCTTGCCTGGATGAACGAACACGGGGAGGAACATCAATAATCTACAATCAAACTGCAGATAAAGCTACGATCGCCCTTTTGTGAATGTTTCAATAAGAACCGACGTGACGAACAACTTCCTGCCGATGGATGCACTCTTATGCAGCTCTCGCGGATACCCCTTCCGCAGAATCCCCTCTCGCCCCCTCGCTCACTCTACCCTCAGATTCCGAATTAAGGGACGCGGTTTCGCGACGTACGTAGGATTTTTTAACTGTCGTTCAATTATTCTTCGCGTATTATTGGGAATGGTCGGCCGAGTACGGGGAGAAAACGTTGGCTATTATTGATACAGGTAGATGACAAAGGGGATCAATTCGAAGGGAGGGGAAAATAGGGACGCGGAATGTCAACGGTGTATTTATTATTTATACGGTAAAGTGAATTTGGCTGAATGATGCATAAAGTTTGTATGGAGAATCTTCTACGATAATATCGGAGGATCGACCGATTTGAAAAAATCATGCTCGACGCGTAACGATCGAGTGATTATTTTATAAGGTAAAATGACGTGTAAGTACGAGGGAAAATCGTTGAATCTGTAACTCGTGTTAAGCGAGTAAGAGTAGTATACTTTCTCAAGAAAATTTGAATTACAGAGGTTACAACGAGGCGCGAGTATGGCGATAAATAACAAAAGAATAATCGAATAAGCGTCTGGAGGATGGGCGTGGGTTACGTTTAATAAAATTAACGGGAGCGGGTAAAAACAATTCGTTGCTCGCCGTGGCAATTAAAACAACAGCTGATCGACGTACGCTGATTAACATACTTCAAATTGAAAGAACGGCGTATGTTAATCGGCTGCTCTTTTAATTGCTACAGCGCGCAACCAACTGTTTTTCACGCGCTCGCATAAATTTTGCAAAACGTTGCACCCACGCCCTTCTTCCAGACAACCCGTTCGATGAAACTCTATTGTTCCACATTTTTCCGCGAACGCTGAAAGTATATTTGTTAAATAAATAAAAGCAGCTGCCGAATAGCAAAGAAGAGTTCGTCGACGGGGATTAAAAATATCACGCATAGTCGCGGAAGGATTAAAACGATACCAGCAATTTTCATAATGCCGACATACTTATGCCGAGGATACCGGCGCGCTCGGATCTAATTGAGAAAAGGAAAAATCCCGTCGCGGCGCAAGTGCGTCCGATCCTTAATTCGCCGGTCCCTCGAGTCGATCGGAAATAATACAAGGTCGATAATTGGCCGCCGCAATCGATATTCGATCCGTGGGTGTAGTCGATAAGATTCCTATGTTCTTCTCATTACAGTCGCGGCAGCGGTACAGCAACGTCCTCGTGGCATGCGCTTCGAATCGGCTCTCTAGCGCGTTGGCACGTTAATGCCAGCCTTCTCAATTGTAAATTCGTGATACTTCGCTCGGCGATCGTTTGTAATCGCGCAAAAGGCCTTAATGGAAACAGGCCCGAAGCGTGTAACCCGGTGCGGCTCATTTATTTCCCAAGCGTCGACCGCGGCGGATTAAACAGTACCGCGCCAAAACTTTCCGTTTCCGCGGTTAAATAAGAAAAACATTGATTAGCAGCGCGTTACACGACGAGTTTTATCGTCGCGCCCCGTTTGATACGTAATTACCACCGTACTCTCGGGCACCGCGATAAATTTGATTAAATGCCTTCGTTAACCGTTGTGCAAATTATTTTCCGAGGAAGAGAATCGCGAGATAAAGGTGTTTGCGCAAAAGTACCCGCTGCAGAAAATCTGAAACGAAGGAAGTCAAACAGTACGGGTCATTTACTCCGCCACGTTGCAAAAGCAGAAGGGGGTGGAAGAAAGAACGAAAGAGAAAGAAAAAAAAAAAAAGAAAACGCGGTAAGAGACAGCGCAAAGTTTTCTTTACCGAAATTAAATCTCGCGCTAACCGTACCTACGCTCAACCGGTCCACGCTCCGTTAATTATCCGAAATTCCAACCGTTGCTTCGGCATTAATACTCTCGCTCTACGTAAACGTCGGGTTATTTCCTCCGGGGGGGGGGACGTTCCGATCTTTAATTCTCATTTAGTTACAATAAAATATACGATCGCTCTCGCGTAACGGTCCAGCGCTGGGCGAAGTATGAGTCTCGATCCACGTACACGCGCGAATCGCTTCACGAGTTGCGCGCCAGATATCCGTGGAAGGGCCCCGGCTTGCACGGCGCGACATTAAGTGCAAGGATATCACTACTAAAATCGGCCGTAAAGCAGATATACCGCCCCCCCCCCCCGGCCACGATGCTACAAACTAAATTTACATTTCGATATACGGCTCGATAAAAATGTCACGTCTTCCGCTTTGCTCGTGAGGCGGACCTCCGTCAGGGGCCGGGGAGAGACTACGGAGTCACACTGGGGTATTCGGGTTTCGCGCCGTATATCACGAATTCGCAAGGACCTTTTACGATTAGTCGTGATTTCGTATAATAAACCACCGTCGGCTATGCGGATGGTTATAAAAATTCTGATGCTCTCGTTTCGATTCTCTTTTCGTCGGGAAACGCCGCGCCTCGGCGATACCGACGATTTGCTTACTTTCATAGAGTTACTTTGAATATCGCGTTTATCCGGTTAATGCTGCGCCCGAGTAGCGTTAACCGGAAGCGGGTATTTGCAAGTTAAAGGACTCGATTGGCGGGAGGAGCTCCAAAGTCTTACCGTTTCACGGATTTTTTTTTTTTTTTTGTTTAGATAGAATCGAAGAGTAAATGAGATTAATCGTTTGTTTGCGATTTTGATAAACGCGCAGATGGTTTGTGATTCGTTATTAACAGGGGAATATTTAGCACGATTGGTATTCGCAAGACAAAAATTATTAACGAAACATTCAAATACTATCGAATGGTTTGGAATTCTTAATCAAGACTTTTTATTTAAGATTAAGGAACGGTATTCTGAAAATATAATCCTTCGTTCGGATTTTAACAAGTTTTCGTTGACACATCGATCGCCGCGTCACCTACATTTAGACGACACCGGTGACACGTTCACAATCTTAATATTAATATTAATAAAAACAATATTCCATAACTGCGATACTGAAACTCACGCGTCACCCAAACATGGGTGACGCGGCGATCTTCGCGTTCCCCGATGATCAATCCTATCGCTGCACACCGTTCGACTATTCCTACAATCGTAATCCCAGAGAAGGTAATTCGTATCCCTAGTTACAAAAGTATTCTCCCGCGAAACATTCTATGCCAGACGTCTTTCTACTTACACCAACGTTGCACGAGCAACGACCGACTTCCCGACGCATTAACGCGACATCAGTAATACCGGACCATCACCGAAATCGCGCATTCAAAACGAACAATCCCATAGAATCCCGCTATTACAAAAGTGACGGCGTTTGACACGCGTCTTCTCTCTCAAAAAGGGCCTCACTGTGCGGAAATACGCTCACCTTTTCCCTTTGTTCTCCGCGACGCGAATCGGAATTTGCACAGAGCCGCCCCGCAATCTCGAAAGTTCTAGATCCTTTTACTCCCATCCACCTCCTCCCTCTCCCTCTCTCTCTCTCTCTCTCTCTCTCTCTCTCTCTCTCGCCCCTTCCTCACCCTCGTCACCCCGCCGCTCGTCCGTTTTGCCACCCTTCGGGGCCGAGGCTCTTTGCAAATAATGTATAGGAATTGCGAGGCTCATCTACATAAGTAATACCGCGTTAAGGAAAGCACCAAAGGCGCCTCGAAGATGGCGATGGTGGTGGTGGTGCGGCGGGCGGGTGGGCGGTTGGGGGAAGGGGGGGGGGGGGTTGGTTGGCTGAAACGAAGAAGAAGAGAAGGAAGAAAGCGTCGGGGGCGGTGGGAGGAGTGGGAGGAGAGGGCAAAGGGTTCCTCGCATTAATTGTGCCGAGGAGAGATAAGGAACACAATGTTTGTTAACTTCCACGAGATGTATAAGGCGACTAAAGCGATCCGCTTTGTGGCGGCTCGTTTTCCTCTGTTGAAATGCCGTGGAGGGGGGGGGGGGGGATGGGGGTGCGGGGGTGACGCGGGGGGAAGGGGGGAACAAAGAAGAGATTAACGGACGATCGATAATTATTATGCGAATTTCTTGCCCGCCGTTCCCTTCCCTAACCCCCCCTCCCCCCACGACCGCCCGCTCCGCCTCATCTATCGTCACATCGAACTTTATTACGAGTCATATCGGTCGGTTATTAATTACGCGAATTACTCGCGACCGGCGTGCGCTCCGTAATAACGTTTCCCTCGGTCGCGTTTCGTAAGAACTTAATCATTGGTCAAAGATCGATCGAGGGATATGAAATGAGCGTCACCTTCGACGTCGTTGTTTCTAAAAGGGAGTTGGTTGGATGTAGAGGGAGAGCGTAACGAGTTTACACGTCGTTCGACACCTGGCGAGGAAACTCGCTAAGTTGTACCGCGTGACATCGTTTACTTGAGGGTCTCGGCGGTACCTCGAGGTCGGGGTACCAAAAACGTACATGGTTCGTGGTGAAAAGAAGCGAGGAAGGTTATACGTTACTCGTTCGTACGTCGACGCGTTAAAGGCAGTTGCCAGCAAACTCGATCGACTTAAATCGGATTTAACGAATCGAAAGAATTTCTAATACTAAAGAAACGACACGGCCAGTAACGTCTCGTTTCAATTACTCGACAATCGCTGGGCAACGTCTCGGCGCAAAGTCACGTAAAATTGGCTAGGTTTCGACGGAAAGAACTCTTTGTGAAATCGTCACGCTCGTGAATCATCATTCTCCACCTCCTGTCACGCCGTTAACCGAGCGACGATGATGCCTCGTGTTAAGGGGTTGCTTGCGAGAGGGATGGAAATAGAGAGCGAGGGAGCGAGAGAGAGAGAGGGAGAGAATGCAGGGTACGACGAGGGATGTCGAGAGGCACAGAGGGGAGGATAGATAGAGAAGGAAAAGCGAGTATCCCCTATTTATATTCCAGCTCACCCTCCTCATCAGCGGCGTTCATCTTTCCTATTAAAGTAGTAATTTAGCAGGAAATTAAGCTACGCACTCTCTTCTCGCGGCGTGGCACTTGCTTCATTCCGTGGCTCCACTCTCTCTCTCTTCCTCTCCCCATCGTTCACAGTCTCCCTCCCTCTCTCTCGCTCTCCCTCGGTAGCCTCTATCCTCTCTCTCCTCCCACAGACCTTCACTTTCTTCCATCCCGCCTCTTTGGCCTTCGCCTCGTCGCCGCGCCGTCTTCCCGTCGATCGCTTTTAAGCGCGCTCGATTTCCCGACATTTCCTCCTCACGCTTTCTTTCCCTTCGAACCTACCCGGCGCGTTTGTCAATCCGCGAATTAATCCTCCGTCCCGTTAATCGCAGAGCGTTTGATGCCAACAGGTGATTAGTTTTGAACGCGCGGGCATATACGAGATTAATTAAATGTATTTGTTACTGCCACCGCGCGTAAATGTATAATACTCCATCATCGGTGCGCCGGGCGAGCGTCGGAAAATTCCGGATCGGTATCCAATTCGAGTTTAATATTCCGAACGAGATCCCATAATAATATGCGTCGATCTATCAGCGCGGTTTTGCCTTTATTTTTCAGCCGTGCGGCACGAAACTGCTCCGCTGAAACGTTGAAACCAGCGATACGGGTTGTAGACAAGTGTTCCTTGGATATCGGAGAACTGGAACTCTCGACCGTGCTCGCAATATTTTTCAGGTACCTGCATCCCCGTGTACTTAGGTAATATTAGCACTGTTAAGTATACCTCAGTGACGAGTACCTGCATCATTACGCGCATGACAGACGATACGCGTTGAATTTCTACATTCACGTTCTCTTTAATCCTTCCTCATCTTTATTAATAGTCGACGAGAAATGATGATGGTTAATTGCATCGATGGGAGAGGGAGAGGGGGAGGGGGAGGAGGGGGACGAAAGTGGCTGACAGCCTTACCCGCCAATAAATCAACGTACTATTGGAATATTTATGGATCAAACGGTATCGATAGGAATATGTATGTCTACTCGCGTTACTGGCAATTAGGAGGTACGACATTTCGAAAACTCTTATTCCCTTTAATAAGTCATACAAGATCGAGCTCGCTCGTTTATTCATCGGCGTTTCGAAGTGAACTTGCAAATAAATTCTCCGTATTAATTAACCGCGCGGCCCGGTTCCGCGAAAAACACCTCGGACAACAACGAGAGCCGAGAGAGAGAGAGAGAGAGCGCGCGCGCGAGCGCTACTCTGCCATTTTCGAGCGGGCGAGCGCGCATTGAAAAGCAAATCTGGAAGCGCAGCTGGAGATTCTCTGTTTTTATTATTTTCTTTTTTTTTTTTGTGTGTTTTAATCGGTATGGACTACAATTCTAGAATTTCGTATTGATCGTTCATTATCGTTGTGGGAATAAACGATGGCTAGCACACGGCCGACCGTAAAGAATATTTTAATTGCCGCTCGACTCGTGAATTTCGTGCTCATATTCGACGTTCGACTGATTTAAGCCGCACAGCAGAGGGGTTGCTAGCATTCAGTGAGACAAAGAACAAAGAAGCGTGTAGGGGAGGCCGGGGGGTTGGGAACTCGGGTGGATGCACAGGGTGGGTTGATCCTCGTATGAAGGGCTGTCAAAAACCTAATGAGAGGTGTGACTGCACATGTTCGCCAGCCTCTCCTGTGATTACTCAGATTTTGGAGAGAAATTAAAATTCGAAGACGTGACTCACGTGGCGCGCAGATTCGACGAATCTCCGTCGTGCGCAAAACTCGTCGCGACGAGACCGTCGTGCGGGAAGCGCGACGGAACTTAAACGAATTTAATTACTAGGAAACGGAAAATATTGATCCGCGTTGCATTTTAGATCACGATCGACGTTTCATTGAAAAGTCTTCGTTAAACGCAAAATCGTTGTCGGTGGGCGATACGTCCTTTGCGAAGCGACGGAAACTTTAACGAAAACAACTTGAAAATGCAAAATGTAGATCTATGTTGCATTTTAGATCACGATCCGCGTTCCCTTCTGCTCCGATTATGCAAATTAATTTACTCTTGCTCCGTTAGAGAATAGTGCGATCAACGATTTATTCTCGAAAGACAAGCAAAAATTTTGTTACGGTAAAAGGATCCGCGTAACGTACCGCTTTTTATTATCAAACTTTCAGACAGTTCGATCAAATTTGCACTCCTTTGAAGCCATCGCTTTAAACCCCTCATACCTGACTTTCTGTCGCATAAAGTCGTCTATATTGTTCAATAATCAGATTTTATTTATGTCGTGCCGCTGATCAGCAATAAATCAATAAAAACACTGATCATCGGAAAGACCTGCAACTCGGAAACGGCTAAATATACCACTTTAACCTGCTCGTATTCAATTTCACGTAGGAGCGACTCGCGTTGATTTTCGCAACACTCCAAATTGATTTGAACATTGGTAGACCCCGAACGTTAACGAGATTCACCGTACATATATTAACCTTTTCAGTGCCGACCTAAAAAGTTGTACCAAAGCGAAAAATGTACGAGCCACGTTGACCTTTTCGATGTTTCCGATCTCTCAGATCTTCCACTAAATAGCTTTATATAATAATAAGTTTTAGAGCATTCTATATCGGTTCATTTTAAAGCGCGAAGCTTCTACTTTCGCCTACCACGAGCCATCTCTTCCCATGTATTTCTTATTTTTTTATAGGCAGAGTTCTCCGGCCATGCAAATAGTGAGGCGCCACCTCACGCGTAACGATACATCGTCATTGTTACTTTTCGCGAATATTGCTGACAATGATCTACAACTATTAGGCGTGCCGGAATAAAATCTATTATTTTCCATAGTAGCGTTTGAGCTCCATTTGTGCCCGGTACATCAAAGGCTTCAAAAAACGTTGCGATACAGTTGTAAATAGCGAAGAGAATTACATTTTATAATACTCTGTAACAAAAATTAAGAAAAAACAGAGTTTTATATTGCTCTGCAAAATAATATCTTTCTTTCCGCTACCCCTAATACAAGGGTTAAGCAGCGCACTTCGATCCCAGGCTCAATACCAATCCGCGCGCCCTAAAGAAGAAAACATTTAAAAAAAAAAAAAAAAAGAGAGTTCGCCACAAACTCGAAAACTGGAACACCGTTAAAGGGATCAGCCCGGAACATTCGCACGCCGAAGAATCACGATACCCGTCGTGCCATTGGAAATATCGCGTTCGCAGTTAGATTCACGAAATCGCGGGTCCCATTTTAAATCACAGCACGCCACGCGCTGTGGGGTGTACACGGGAGACGAAGGCGCAAAAGCAGGAGTGGGGTTAGGGGGGGGGCCAGGGGGGAGGGGGTTCACCCCATAAAACAATGCTCCCACATCTGTCAGCCTCTTCTACTTCCTCTCCCCTGGTAGCCGCCCCTTCAAGTCCCTAATTATACCGCCCCTCTCGCCCCTCGCACCCCCGAACCGCCATCCAGTGCGTCTGCATTATGCGTCCGGACCACTTGGGCACGCACGGGGCGAAGGGGAGAGATGCCCTTGTAAAACGAGAGTGAACAACGGTCAAGACGAGAATCTAAACTTTTTTTTTTTGCTCTCCCTTCTTTCTCTTTCTCTTTCCATCTTCCTTTTTCGTGACATTTGCAAACCCTGCCGTCGCTGGGCGGCGGTGACGGTGGGGAGGGGGCGGCGAGGGAAAACGAAGAAGAGGGACGCGAAGTGAAGATGTCCTCGAGACGCCACCGAAGGGAAGACAACGAACCCCCGAAAAAAGAAAAAAATCAGACAATGCAAAAACCGAAACGACCGAGAATGCGATCGTTCTTCGTATGGGGGGGAATTTATGCGACGAAACAATGGGCAATCCCGTTCGATTTGGCGCGATATTAAAAAATATTTGGCTAATGAATTTAAACGCGAGAGCGAAACGAGAAGCGCGCCAACCACCGACGCGCTCGCGTCTCCCGATACACGCGTTTAAACTCTCGCTTCGTGTATCGCGCGCCCCGACGATAGCGTTATTATTATGAGTTCATTGTGGTAGTTCGCGAGGCCTGCCATCGCGCAAGATGGCAACGCTTAGGCGCAGAATTACAAATCGATTGAATCGAAGGGGTTCCCCAAGTTCTGCGCAGAGAAATTAACATCGTGTTTTTAATGCCGGGGATAATTGTAAGGGTGGAATTATACGAGGGCTGTGCTGGTTGGGTTCGTTGCGTAGTAGCAGTGGCTCTCATTCTTCATCCCGATCGTTCGTTAATCAATCGAGCCTCGCCTCTCGACAGATCGAAACTAACGCGACGGTGACACAACCCAAATTCTATCCGTAACATTCAAAGAAGCTAACTCACCCACCGACGTGATCACGAGCGCTGACACCGAGTCTCGTGGAATTTATAACCTCGCATCATATAAATGAGTACCTACGAGTCTCCAGATCAGAGTGTACACCGAGAAATAAAAGAGAAACGTAATTACACCGATTATTCGCCAGCGAAACTCGTACTTCACGCTTCACGATCGGAAACTCGTGTTTCGCCCCCTCGAAGCACCACTGTCGTATTCTAAGGTGACTCACGACCACTCGGCGGTTCAACTGCGCGTGAACCCTCGATTCAACAGCTCAACCGTGCTCGTTACGTGAACCGCGAAAATCAGTTCCACTATTGTAGCTCGATCCACCGAACGGATCAATGCCATTTGATAAGTCCAATTTGATGACTTTCTTTCGCCCGATACGGTATCATACTTCAAACCCCGGGTATTACCTGGGCATGTGTGTATCTTCGAGAACGACGCGCACTCGACGCTCTCTCTTTTTTTTTCTCTCTCCCCCTGCCTCTTCCTTTTTTTTTTCCATTCTTCTGAATATTGCGGCAGCAACGACCCGATATTACGTGGCTTCCCATTTAACGCTGTATTTTACGGCGAATTAATCTGCAATGTTGTTTACGACGAATATCGAAAATAACGTTACTCCCGGTAACCTAGGGGTACAGCTATAAATATCTAATGACACTGTTCGGATGATCCCATCCGGTAGATCTATTAGGAAGGATTATTACTCGTATCCGGCGCGACGAAAAAAAAAACAACAACAAAAACGAGAGGCAAAAAAAAAGGAGAATCCATACCTACCCAAGAGGACAATCGAATTCGTAATAATAACAAACGGAATCTAAAGTGTTCGGGGGAGCTCGGACCATGCAGAAAACTACGACAGTCAATGTAAGCCGAGCTGTACTCGTACATTCGTTAGGTCGCGGGCTTCAGATTAAGGGGTATGGGAGTAAAGGGTCGGTGCGGGAGGGGGGGGGGGGGGGTGTGGAGGGGGTAGTAAATGTAAAAATATTGCTGAATCGGTGCAGATAACGGTTTCATATGGGGGCTCTCTCTGCTCCGCCTCACCCACACCCTCTCCCACACACACCCCCCCCCCTTTCCGCCCCCACACCCCGATTCCCCTCGCGCACTGATACGGTGCGGGACTTGCTTTGAAAAAAATGTATCTCGACTCCGGGCGTAGTGATACGAAAACGTTTTGCATTTCAGCGAGCACGATGGCGAGCGCACTCGTTTCGTTGGTAACGAATCAAACGAATAACATTCGACGCGCGAATCGCCCTGCGAAATTACCGTAGTTCCCGGGAAAATGCTCGTATAATACGGTACATCGACCGGTGCTCGACTTCGAGGTGCGTCATCGAGAATCGAATACGATGCGCCGGTTTTTATTAGTGCTACCTAAGGAAGGATACCGGGGCGAAAAGTTGTTTAATCGTTGGTGGATTATTCACCGGGGGATTACCGGAAACTCTTTGGGAATTGGGATTTTTTTTTTTTTTAATTTGAATCGAGTAGATTTGTAGATTATGTGGGTCGAATGGAAATGGAACATTGTGACGCTGCGAAAGTACCGTATGTATCTAGAGCATCGTGTACAGATATACTTTAGAAATTTGGGAAGATTGATATCATTGAAGACTGAATAACGTAAAATCTCACGATTGTCGTTCACTGGTTAGCGGACACTTGTGATTTGTACGAATATGTTTTCTTTTGCAGATGCCAAACAAAACTGTGCGAAACATTCCTTTTCCAAATTGTCTTTTTTACAATGCATTTAAATAAGCGGCGTACGCATAACAATATTCCCGTTTCAGACTCCCTTCCTTACGCGTCTCGTGCAAAAATGTGAATTTGCATTAACATCCGCGGTCTCTTTGTTAAACGTACAATACAGTAAAATGTGTTTTGGCACTATGCAATAAACGCCCGAATAAGAGACAACGGAGTCCTCCAGATTAAAAAATCCTAACTTCCACGATTCTCGAATCATCGTAACGCAACGAAATCGGTTTCGACGCCAACGCTTTACAGAATCATACAACAAATTATCAACAATTTCAACGAGCAATCAATTCGCCAAGAATCCCAAACGGATCCGGCTCTAATAAACTGTCGAGCGATAACGTTAGAACCGCGAATCGAAAATCAAAACCAAAGCTCCTCCGCTCTCCATCGTCGCCGCGAGCGACACGTTCGAGTATCAACGACAACGTCCAATCGGTATAATAATAAGACCTCATGAATAATAAACCTCTCGACGGGTCACGCTTCCCTGGCGTTCGCCTGGCCTTATTCGCGATTATTTTGTAGCGGCGCACAAATTAAACTTCCGGCCATTAGAGGATTGATCCAGCTCGGAATGGAATGTAATATCACGGAAGGTGGGTGAGGATACCGTGGCGGGTGAGGGGTAGGATCGGAAGGGGGGGAGGCAGGGGTGGCAAGGCCGAGAGCCGGTGCAGGATCTTAATTATAATTCTTGGCCGCGAAGTTCCAACGAAAGCCTCGCAAATGAGGTCGGCGCCCGTCTGACACTGCGATATCGTGCTCGACCGCGTAAAAAAAAATCCGCCGGCTGACACCGGTAGCGCATAGGCGTAGGCGCTACGAAGAATTGGGGATGAAAGGGCGAGCGAGGGAGGAGGGGGAGGAGGAGGAGGTGGAGGTGGAGAAGCGGGGTAGGAGTGGGCAGGGGGTGGAAGGCGGATAGTCGGTACGGCTCGAAGGGGTGTAAGCGGCAAGGGGGTAGAAGCGGGCCGGACGGGTACGTAAAGGTATGCGAGCAAACCCCCATTGCTATTCAAAACGTAAAAACCATTTAAAAATGTAATACCCGGCAGCCGGGCAAAAAAGTGCGCGCGTGATCCAACGTGTGACTTTGTAAGTAAAATATACTGCCCGCCCGGGGAAGCCTCGGTCAAATAATCGTGATTTATCGGCGTAAGGAATTTTCGTCGGGCGAAAAAAATGCTTTTTCGAAGCGAGCGCCCTTTGCTCGTCGCGGCTGCTTTCGCGATTCGGAATGGGGGGGGGATGGGGGGTAATGATGAGAGGAATCGTCGGACGAACTCGGGGATATGGTTATGGCCGCGAGCGTTCGCGGGGAACGCTTGGAAACTTGCGAACTCGATGCGAAGAGGCGAAGAAAAACGCGAGATAACGATAAAATGATTATTGAAAAAATAGAGATGATTCCCTTTAAACCAAAAGAAAAAAGCGAGATAAGGATAAAATGATTATTGAAAAAGTAGAGACGATTCCCTTTAATCCAAAAGAAAAAAGCGAGATAACGATAAAATGATTATTGAAAAAGTAGAGACGATTCCCTTTAATCCAAAAGAAAAACGCGAGATAACGATAAAATGATTATTGAAAAAGTAGAGATGATTCCCTCGATTCCCGTGCGAGCACAATTTCACGCGTCAATTCGTTTGGGGTAAAGAAAAAAAAGAAAAAAAAACAACTGATGGCTAGAGCATTGGTCAGAGATCGAGATCAGCGAAAGAACATGTGTCGGACGAATTAAAATCGTAAGCGACTGCGACCGCATATTGACCTCATAAACTTTCTAGTGTAAAAAACAAACCGTGATGTTCCGGAAAAGAATTACTCTTTCCTAGCATGGAACGCGGCGGATCCGCAAGTGGAAGTGCGGTATAACGTTAATTGAATATATCGGATTCCTCCAGAATATCGTGGTTGCGGCGATAGGAAATGGATGGAGAAATAATTGTCGGAAACGTTGGGGAACGTGTCGTGCCGGGTGGAGCTTCGTTTTTATTGCAATTATATTTGTAGAATTTGATACGAATTCGATCGAAAGCGGTAATCAATTTCCAGAAGTGTCTCAAAACCGTTCTTGCGTTCGGAGGGTAAAGTGCCACGGCGATGTCACTTGTCGTTCGAGTATTTATTATTCCTTAAATCGGATCGGCGATACGCGTTTCGTTCCATATTTAATTCAGGGGCGGGGGCTCGAGTTGTAATTTGTCGAGTAAATCTTCGAACTCGTTAACGTTGTACACTGTGGATGAAATTACAGAAGGGCGTGGCGATATTTAAAGTGCGGTTTGGTGCAATTTTGTAAGAAGATCTCTTTGTTTCTATTGTAATTATATTTATCAAATTTGATTCACGAATACGACGTAAAGCGGTAATCAAAATCCGAAAGTGTCTCAAAATCATTTTTGCGTTCGGAATCAAATCAAAGTACAACAGCGATAAAGTTCGTTATTTGAGTATTACTGTTTCCTAAATCAAACAAACGATATACATTCCACTCCATATTTAATTAACTTCGCATCATTCGTTACAAACGAAATTACAAAATGACCTAGCAAGATTTAAAATTGAGTCACTCGATCCGAGAGGAGTTATCTTAAGGGGTTCCCAGTGAATTATCATCCACTTAAAATTGCGTGTTAAAGTATTTTAGTAGTTTCACGATGGCAGACTCATAATCGCTCAACAAACTCGGTGATTTAGCAGAACGAACGGCCACGTTTCGCGAACTGTTTCGCATCGATTCGAAATCAGGCGTTATTGCAACGCGAATCTTTTTCGACTTCGCCAACTGGCATAATTTGTTTTCGGCGCACACTTAAGGACGTTTTAATCGCCGTGATTACCAGCAGCTGCTTTAAGTGCGTCTCATTATGAATTTAAGTAAGGCCGAGGTGAATTACGAGGTCCATAACTTCCCAGATTATTTCGCTTCGCGCGATACTGCAGTCCATCAATTTTAATCTTAATGCTTTCGGTATATAGACGCCCCAGCCTCACCCGATGTATTTTTCATTTAGATCTGATTCTCCCTTCGAACGCAGGATAGTCGAAATCGAAAAACGATGCACGACTGCTGGGATTCGGATTAAAAAGCGATCGTTACGTTCCCGGAAACGCTTCCACGAAATGCCCCTCCTTACGTAATATTTAATTAGTTGTTAATGTTTATCGAGCGGTTCTTGTATCCTGTGCTCGGGTTTATCTAACGCAACACCGCGTTAAACAACGTCGAAACTATTAAAGAGTAACGTTTTCTTATTAATTGTATTATTCTTTTAAAAAACCATTCAATTACCTACTGGTTTTCTTTTATTCATATTTTTTATAATATCATTAATATCAACGGTGATTCTAGTGGAACTATTATTCCATCTCGTTAATACAACGATACAACAATGTATTTATCCAGAACGAACCTGTAATAATTATTAATGATACGCTAACAATACGTTGCATGTAAAAAGTGGAATACTTTTTCATATTATTTCAATTAAAATGTTTCAAATTAGACAAATTTTTTAATGACACGCATAAAATTTTCTCCAAAGGTAAATTCAGGTTTAGACCGGCACAGCGCGATGTAGGTATGTATGCACATTAAAAATATTAAACTCAACAATTTTAACCGGATACTTTGCATCTCCCGCCGGACTAACGACGGATTACGAATTGTTACTTTTTAATTGCAATGACTAAAACGCAACGGTATTAATTACTCCGTCGTACCGAGTCGAAGCGAGTGTCGTAATATTCGGCTTATTATTCGTCATTATCGGATTTTAGAGGAACCTTGGCGCGATCGGTTTGTACGCGTAACCCGCATAGTGGTAGGCTATCGATCGGTAACTTTATTCCAACTCAGCTAATGGAACGGGGAACGTAATTCGGCTATATGACATAACGTTAACCAAGCATGCGTATCTTATTGAGCCTGGTGTTTTGGGGGGGGGGGGGAGGGGGGCAGTAATGAACCATAATTACGTAAGCCCAAATATTGCTTTAATTACGGATTCTCGCCAGGGTAACGTTTCTAGGATACGGCGCCACGGTCGGCCAACGTTGCCGGTCCGCGATCGCGTCGTCGCGATCTTTCGTAAACTTACGGGTCGAAATAATACTTTTCGCTCCTCGCTCACCGGATCACCGTAATTTATTAACGAGCCAACAATCCTCCCCCTCCCCGCCTCTTTGCCCATTTTCGGGCTAGTCAGCTCAAGCTTGATGCGCGTTAGTACATATTTATTCTTCATTTTTGGAAGCAACCCTCATTTATTTGGAATTGCGGCAATTAGATTCGGCATCCCCGCAGAATCTATATTTACTCCAATTGCCAAATCTCTCCGAGTTATATCGCGTTCACGCGAGACCCACTGTTTAAAATGTACATCAAATATGCCGTAGTATCGAATGAACTACCCGCGATAATGAATTAAACGCAACGATTCGCGCGTTTGCTACGAATTTAATGCGCAAAATTAAGCGAATAAAGTATCTCACTCGAACACCGCTGCCTCTTCTCCCCCCCCCCCTTGCCCCCTCACCATGCCGACGAATTACACGTTACAGAAGCAACGCGATCGGTGGGGGAGGTGTGTGGGGGGGAGGGGGTGCATCGGAAATTCCCACGGTCAAGCAAATCACGTTTTTCCCCCGCATTAAACCTAGCTATTTAATCGACGATACCAATAATTCAAGCCACTGGCGACGACACGTGCTCGCGAGAATCACATTCGCGTTCATCATCAGATATCCGAAATAACAATCTCCGGCACGTACGCGTCCCCCGTCTCACCGTTGCATATACGACAATCCGTGTAAGTGGCAAATTACCAAACCCAATAGTCGCGCCTGACTCCCGTTCAATAATTAAGTCGGCCCCGGTGTTACGTAACGCACCTACGGGTATATAATCGTGTCTACGATTGAGAGCCGCTCGTGTGTAATTCGATATGATTATTCATTGGGACAGGTGAATGCGACGGTAATTCCGCGGTGATTAAAATAATCGGCACCCCGTGACCGTGCGGCCGGCATCGCGTTTCCGTTACGAGCTTGATAATAAACGCTTTCATCTGTCGACAGAGCGCTAACGTCGTGTGATTTTGAGCAAAACGTCCAGCTACCCCTCCCCCCCCCCCCCCCCCCCCCCCCCCCCAACGACCGCCCACCTCGGCCCGTCCATTCGCGCCGCGACGCTCGGCGTAGGCGAAAAGCGGCTCCATAAGTGGAACGCGTCCATCGATTCCTACGACGCCACCCCTCGATTCTCAAATTTCGCGGGAATCGCGTAACACGATGTCGCCGATTTCTTTGTCGCGTTTGCGTTTCGAATCGGAGAGAGTCGATCGATCGATCGATCGAGAATGCGCAGGAAGCGCGAGACGATCAGGAATTTAACGTTCGATCGACCATCGTGCTTCTCTCTCGGTAAACCGTGTACATTTATTACTCGTTAGTCCCGTCGAAAATTTGTAAAACAATCGCTCCTCCTACCGCGTTATGCTAATGACCGAATCCATCCGGTCCGAGTTTATTATCGTCGGATCTGCAACGATCGCGGTAATTTTCGGTGGCAAAGGGTTTATGACGCCACGGACGGTTGCGTGGGAAGTGATTCCAGGAATGTAGCGATGCATTCGACGATCACGTGCCGATTATTATTTTATCCTTCCGAAAACTCGGCTCACCTCAGAGGTTCCCGCTCTTACGTATACCGATCGTTTCGATCATCATCGCGTCGAATCTTAAAAATCTCGTAACACCGTTGGCGTCGCGACGCGGGCGAGGAACAACCGACAATCCCCCCCCCCGTAGCCGAATAAAGGTACGCGAAATATCTCTCGGCATATTGATCTACATCGAAACCCCCGATTTCCATTCGCGACTCGTTCATCACGACGATCAACCCCCGCCAGAAACGAAGTGGAAAGTAACCTCTCCCCCCCCCCCCCACTTCGGGGTGGTAGTTCACGAAAGAGTTAGAGAAAGCGCGTTTCTCCTGTCGTAATTCGATAAACGAGTGCGTCGATAGTCGTCGGAGGGGTTGGAAGGCAGGCAGGCAGGCAGGCAGCCTGGCTGGCTGGCAGGCAGGCAATTGGCATCGATACTTTCGATAGGTCGACGCGTGCATCGAGTCAGATCCGGTTCGTTTCCCCGAGTGCTATACGGTGCTACGGTTCGACGGAGGATAAGAGAAAGAGGAAAAAGCATAGTCGGAAGAGAGGAAGCTGCGAACAGGGGTGAGAGGGTGAGTGGGAGAGGGGTGGAGGGGAGGGAAGAGGAACGACGGCGGCGAGGGGGTGGGGGCATAGGAGAGAGGGAGGGGGGGGGGAGGTAGGAACGTTCGCGAGAGACGCGGAGGACGAGGCGGAGAAGGTTAGCTACTGTAATTAGTGAGAACGTATCGTAATTAGAGAAAATGCCACGTTTAATTGCTAATTGAGTTTCTGGCTGATGCGAGATCTAATTTTAATCACCTAATTACGTGACTACAGGCTGCGGGCTACGGACACCCACCGCCACCCCCCTTCTCGCCTCCTGCGAATGTGCATGGCCACCGTGCCGCTCTGTGGGCGTATAAGCACTCGTCTAGTCGAATTGTAACGGGTGATACGCTGCCGGTGCTGGTTAAAGAGCGGAACATTTCGCGGAACATGGACGGAAGCCGTGTCCTCGTAAACTCCCTCGAAGCGTGAGGAACTCTTTGCTACTCGATGGCCTGGGTGTCTTTGACATTTTTTTTCTTTTTTTCTTTTTTTTTTTCGTTGGATTGTTCGAGAGGAACGCCTGGGAGGTAGAAACGCGTCGGACGATCGAGTCTCGATCGATGGATGTATTTCTAGATAGATGAAATATGATTCTTAATCCGTGAGGTTGAAATGGATCGTTCATTTTGTGCTATTTAATGATACTGCGAAGTAAAAGTCACGAAAGGGAACTAACGGCTAACGTCAAAAATATGACACTAGCTATCCACGTTTCTGGTTATTCGTTCTCTGAAAGTTGCGGCAACGGTTAGCGATAATTGACTAATTTTTAGATATTAATTTTTCACGTGTTGCTACGGCATCTATCTTAGTAATAAGTCTTCTCGATGGAGACTACGATTAATATTAATAACTTCGTTCGATACGCTACAATGATATTAACTCAGAAAGAAAAACTCACAGATTCGTTGCAACCTTTCTGACACAATCGTAATCCCTCGAAGGAACAAGCGGGGCTAAACGGACGTCGCGCGGCAGATCGTTGGGAATTTTAATTTATCCAACAATAGTTAACCTCGCGCGATATAGAAACGGTCGACGTAATCGTGCATCGGGACGATTAAAGCGACCGTGGTAATTCAAGCAACGTCGCTCAGCAGGAATATTCAAATCGCGGGTGGAAAACAATCGATCCCAGGAAGATCTACATCATTTATTCAGACATAACGGGAATACGAATATATCCATTCGTGGATCGAAATACACGAGGATTAGCTTGCCCCTTTTGTATATTGACACACACGGTATACGAAGCTTGTAACTTCCAGCCACCTTCGTTTCGTACGCGTGTAGGTACATTCGAAGCGAATACAGGGAAATGCGGTTAGAAATTACATGCCTGGCGCTTATGTACAGTGCTCCGAGCGTGGAACAGGGGGCTCTTATTAACGCGCGTATTAGCTATGCCGACTCACCCTTCTAATCTATATCCAACCCTGTGCCACGCGATTATTGGTTTCACGCGAGGACGGCTATCTACATTATGCCTACGGGGTGGCGCTAATTTTGGAAATGCGCGTGTTTCTAATCTGCTGATCCGAGTGACATTTATAAATAGAGCACCGCGGATCGACCATGATCACTGATGAGCGAAGCGATCAACCGCCCTCGGTTTGGATTAATTATCTTACCTTTGCTTTTTACGCTTGCCACTATAGAGAAACGTGGCGCCTGCCGTTGGTACGACCTACTAAAGATCTGAAAATTTTGATAATTTTCTAACGCGTGGAAAATTACAAAGTGGCACTCGTAATTGGATTAAAGTCTCGATAGTCTGCAGATTTTCCATTCAAATACCGTACGTTGTGCTTTTAAAAGAATTTTTCCAAATGGCTTACGAATTAACTATGTTGGTTCGTAGAGACGGTGTTCTAATGATTTATTAAATATAAAACGAAAAGCACTGTGCGAATACTGTTTAAATTTTGAGAATAGTTTTGCTCCGAACGAGAAACGAATGTCGCTCTTTATTAGAAATACCGATGGTTAGAAAAAACCAAGACTATATTTCTCGTACCTGGTGGATTAAATAAATAAAATATAATATCTCACCTGCTACTGGCAAATAACGGAGCGCTCAACTTCCGGTGGACTTTTTTTATCGAGCGTTGCTGGTAATATCGACGGATCGAGCGAAATTAAAATTACTCGAGCCACGTGCTGTGAGAAGTGGGATTATGTACCGATCGTATTACCAATATAGATACATATCGTACATATCGCAAATGTAATAAAAGCGGTGATATTATGTAAATAAATCGGATTCGAATATTTACAGAATAACGTGGGCGGCGGCGAGGCGCTCGCGTTACGAAGATGGAACACGATCCAGGAAACGGTTCGTGGTCGAGCATCGATCGAAGACCGAACATGCCGGAAAATTTGAAACGCGTGGCGTGTATAATGTCGTGTGCGCGTCATTGCATCCATGTAACGTGATTTGACACGGATATACGCCGGGCGATTTTCATTTACGATACGAACTAATCGCAACCATCGATTCGGTTAATCGTACAAAACTATTGAAAATCAGAACTGGATAGTGGTGCGTTTTAAAGAAAGAACGATCGCGAGTACGGGTACGCGAATAACGAAATCATCGACAATTGTTTCTCGGGCGACGAATACCCTCACGAATGTAATGCAGAAAAATTGCCTACGCCGGTAAGTAATTGGGCATCGTCCGGCGAAAATAATTCACTTACATTCACCGCGCATTGTCATCAGCGAAAAACACCGAAATTTTAGTTTACCTTAAAAGCTTCCACTTTCCCTCAAACGTCCTCCGGTAACGATATTGAAAAATTACATTAGAGCCGATGAAAGGGAGCGCAGGACAACGGTCGTTCGCCGCAGTCTACGTTCCCTGCTTTTCGTTTCATTTACAATAAAAATAACGTCATTATCTGAGTGCCGCTCATAAACGAATTCTAAAGCCCTCCAAGATTTAATACTTGCTAATAGAATCTCGTACGGCGAATCGCGTTAATAAAAAAAGGGCACCGGAGGGGGTCCGAACGGCCATTCTCAAAATCCGTTTGATTACGACCGCCGATAACGGATAAATGTGATTTTATACATACGCGTCGGGCAATTTACGTGGGGGGCGGGGGGGGGGGATGGGGGCAGAGAGGGTTACCGTCCGTGGAAGAACCTCGACGATCGCTAATTCAACCTTAACTCCCGCCACTCGACCCCTGCCGCCGAAACCCCCCTCCCCCCCCCCCCCCCTCCTTTAATGCCGGTCAAGCCGCCGAGTAGTCGGCGGCCCTCAAAGCGCGGAGACAAGTGAGTTTGCCGGAAACAAGGGCCGGTAATTAAAAATGTCAAAGTAACGCGAGTCGGGCCAAGAACACTGTTACGCGCGTAACCGAGGAGGCCTGTTCGGCTACCCTACATCACCCCTACCTACCCCTCCCTCGCTCAACGGGTATAATGGTCGACGCGAAACAGCGAGACGGTCGATGATCGATACGCGAGTCAGAGAAGAGAGACTCGCGCGATGATCGATACAACGACGTTTCAGCCACGGTCAAGTTCCGACGAGGCGATAATAAGTATTATGTCGCGCCGGATACTCGTGTACGAAGTTCACGGCGATTCTGATGCGTGGTTAAAAAAAAAAAAAAACGAAAGGAACTTCGCGAGCGCAAAACTCGAGTTAAACTTCTCTTTATGCGACTATTCGCGGTAACAATACACCTCTTCGAGAACTCGCGCGGCAAAGGGCCGAGCATGGGATCGCGGACGGTTATCTGCGTGGTCTCGTTGTTCGTAAAAAAAAAAAAAAAAGAAAAAAAAAAAGGAAGTAGTCTTCTCCGTCCGGTAGATATACATACTTTACTTCGCCTACTCTCTCTTTCCCTGCCTCGCAGTCGGTATCTCTCTCTCTCCATCTCTTTCGGGTAGCACTCGCCCCCCCTCCCCCTTTCTCTCGCTCGCCCCCTCGCTCGCCAGTTCGTTCCGTCTCGTTCTCTCAAAGTGAATGTAAAAACAAAAAAGTGGGACGCCTTATTGTGTGCCGGTGAGACTGCGACTCAAAGGCTTAGAGCTTTGTACGTAGCTATGCCTATGTGCAGGCACAGCATGAAGGGGGAGGGGGGTGGGAGGAGGGTCGGGGGTGCAAAAGGGGCGGCGGTAACTACCCCGTGCATGGGCCAGCGTGTACGTGCAACCCTCGTCAAAGAAGTGGGGGAGAAAAATACACCTAGCTACCTCGTTCATTTTTATCCCCTAAAGCAATTTCAGCATTGTTTTAAAATAGTACTTAGCAGGGTCATTGTATTATGCATGCGCCCTCGGTCTAGTGGGCTGCGCCAGTGTGTGAGAACACTTGATTCCTCGCGCACGTGAGCCTCGCCCCATTGTTAACTGAGGAGGAGCAGGGGCCGCGGAGGAGGAAGGGGGTGGAGGGGGGGGGGGTGGTGGTGGTGGGCAGAGGGTGGACGAGGGAGCGACGGCGGTGAGGGTAACAGAAGGGATTTTTCTCGGCCAAGATTTTTTAACAGTGCTTACCGCGGCCATGAAACGCATCGTTGCATTCGATTTAGGGGGTTGGGGGGGGGGAGGGGGGTTATAGATCGATCGATTACCCCGCGGGGGTCACTATTTTTTCGAGCCGAGGACCCCGAGTGCCGAGTGTCTACGGGGTTCGCGACGTTAAAAAAAATAATGCTGACGGCTCGCGGTGTTTACGTTATGTCGCTCGGCGTTCGTCGTCGAGTATTATTCGCCGCGGTGTTTTAACCCTTCGGCGGGCAGAAATAATAGTTGTGTTTTTTTCGGTATTATGCGCGAAAATTGTTTTACGCTTCCGGGGTGTATGCGTTTTATGGGAAAACTTTGGGCTCGAGGGAAGTCAGGTACTCACGTTGAATCTATCAATCGCGAGTAATAGGTAAAGTGGGTAACTTAGGGAAACAGGTGACAGGATTTTGGAAAATGATCGAGAGCCGCGAGATCTTATCGCGGAACGTTTATTGAAATAAGCGAGCATCAGGTATCACGGTCTTGTGATTAATTTCTATTAAGAAATTGTAACTGTAAAATCCACGCGCTGGGTCTATCAGTCCGATTTAATTGAATATTTGAAATCTAGTTACCATTATGGAAGATCGAAACACTGGTTACCATTATATCTATCGCGCGTAAACACCACGTTTTACCACAAACCAACGAGATCTTAAATTTAACCAACTCCCTTAAATCCATATATTCTGTACCGTTAATACTATAATATTAACAATTTCTCATATTTTGTATCACTGTTTATCAAAATACAAATTCTCTATAAACACCCGTATTACCAGGAGCCTCGCTATTCCTCACCTCCTCAGTTTCCTGTTCCGAAAAAAAGAAAATTAGACGAACGAATCTCTCCGGGGAAAACATAAAAATTCCACCGACAAAAGTTTGGGTAGCCAAAATTTGCGTTACGCGCAAAAACCTGAGGCACGATTTTTTCGCGATAAAAGTGTGCACGTCTCGCAAGGGGTTTTCGTTTCAGGGATATGATTATATTCCTGATTTTGAGACATGCCTCCCGGCGTTGCTGCAACCGTGTTCGGTTTAGTATGAAGTCGAGTGCGATTACTATTGTTTCGGGCTTGGCAGTCGAGCGTCTCGACTGCCTACCGGGTAAAGCAATATTGCATTCGAAAGAGAGCGCATACTCACCGAGTGTGACGCCCGCGGTAAGGTTTTGAGGGCCCTTCCGCAAGATAAAGGCTTGCATATACTTACTGAGTACATATACTCGGCCAGATTCTTCCGTATCCAGCCGGTGAAATTTTGTCCAGCGTCTAATAAGATTGCCGACGTTCCGCCGTGACCGGAAAACTGCGACTAGGAAGCTCGCGTTAAATAAAGTTTCAACAATTACTCGCTAGTTAGATTCCCAGAGTCTGTAGTTTAATCGAAACTACCGAGAATTCGATCGTAGCTTCACATTTAAATCGAAATCCTGAAAATTAATCGAATCCCAGAGGTTTAGGGTCGAAGATCCAAGACGGTGTTTTCTCTTTCGACGCGCGAAGAAAAACATCGATCGTTTGAAATGTTTCAAACGGTGTTTGTGGGAACTTTTCCGTTACAACAACGTTGCGAAACGATGATCTCGCTTCTCCCGTAATCCCCACGGCAATCTACGCCGTACGTAACTATCAACATTTGTTCGGGCAGTTTCGCAATAATGCAATGGACAAACGATAGGACGTAAGACACGTCGACGAGACGGAGGGACAATTTCAAAACTACGACGTTAAGTACATGGCCGTGGGCCGCGTGGCCAAAGGCGGTGGAACGGCCCTCTCGTGTTCATTGTTCACAGTGAGCGTCCCCCACCTACATCCACCCCCCCCCACCCCCACCCCCGCCCCCACCGCCCCCCCGCGGCACGGTTGTCGACCACCCCACAGCGTATCCCTCGCCCCTACCAACTCATGCCTCTCGCTCTCATCTCATCTTGCGCCAGCCTAGTGACTTCGCGAGGGTCTCATTTTCATTAAGAATTAAAGTTGAAGTCCACGGGAAAAAAGTTTCCATTCGCCCTTTCTCATGCAAATGAGATCGCGCTATCTCGCGCCTCGAAACTATCTCGATTCCGGGTAACGCGAACCGCGCGAGATCCGCCGACGAGAGCGAGATAAAAAAGAAAACTTATTACTCCCCCCCACCCGCTCCCCCCCCCTGGAGCTGAGCCACGAATCGTTAGGGAATCAGGAAGACCGCGAGGACCCCCCCCCCCCTCCCCATGCTACCGTCCACCGTCTAATTTCGCGGATTAACCAAGGAAAATTAATTAGCCCGCGCTCGGGCAGCCGGGGAAGTGTGAAGTTGGCGTTGCTAAGGATATCGGGGACAATCGATCTGAACCGAGCCGCTTCACGGTGGCGCATTGTGTCCCTTGGCAGAGACGTCCGGTATAGAATCGTCCGAGTTAAGATCGCGTCGCGCGATACCTGAAAAGCGCTTTGTCCACGATGACGACTCGACCGTCGATCTACGCGAGATTCCGTGATAACCGCGGCTCGCGCCGATATCGAGACTAATCGATAGCGCGGCGGGGGCATTAATAAGTTGGGCCGCATTGGTCGCGAAGAAGCCGGTTATCGGAAAGAGTTAATTAGATTCTGTTGGACTTTAAGATTTCGACGATACAACGCGGCGAGATTAAGGGGGGGGGGGGGGAGAGAGACTCGGGGGAATTACCGTGAAACTTATTAGTTTCGAAACTATTGTCATGATCGAGATGGATTTTGGTTATTAGAATTAATCGTGAAAACTAATTAACACGGTCGATGAGGGGAGGACGCGATGTCGATACTACCGGCGCCAAGGAAACAATCGGGCAGAAATCAGATTTTCCTAGTAACGCCCGCCCGCCCGGCCGCGCCACGCTCAAAACGTTTCTCACTTGAGCGTCTTCTGTAACGACGATAGGTGCGATAATTAAGCGACTGCTCTAATGAATCCCTATTCGCATGACTAATTTGTGCGATAAACTGGCTAAATAATAATCCACCATATTTCTCCCCCGGGGAAAGCACGGTCGATCGGATGCACCGCGTTACGATATACATATACGTATGTATGTGTGTGTATATATATATATATATATATATATGTATAGATATACATATATATCGACGGGGGCATATTGTTGAAGGGTTTCTCCGCGAGGCAATGTAATTTGACAGGTCAACATACCCGATAATGCGTTTCGAATTAATTTCTTTTTAATCCTTTATACCCGTAACGAGTTTCGTCTAGCTCTACTACCCGTAATAGGGATTTTTTTGCTGCCCCGCCGCACCGTGCAAAAAATCCTCCCGTAACTTTGTATCGATTGCGAGCGCCGTGGTTCTTTGGAAAAGCGATTTATCATGCGAGCGCCCCGTTATTTGTCCTGGTTCAATTGTAATGTCGTATTATAATTGGTCACGGCGATACGTATTCGCGTCGGTGGAAAGTAATCTCTGAAATTTTGACTTATATCCGTCGACGCGCGGAGGACGAAATTTTCAAATCGGACCGCAAGAGCCATTAACTCTTTTAGTGTCGACCGAAAAATAACGAGTCAAGTTGGACCAAATTAAAGATCATTGAAATCTTGTAACTTTGTATGATAAAGGGTTTTAGATCATTCTGTCTAGGCTCGTTTTAAAGCACAAAGCTTTCTACTTTCGTCTACCGCGAGCCATTTTTTCCCTACGGGTTTCCAATTTATTTTCGCGCAGAGTTCTCTCCCAACGCGAATAATAAGCAACTATAAAAGTATATCGTATCTATCCTCGTAGATACAGTGTAGTATAAATATATCGTCGACGCTACTTTTCGCGAGTGTACCCAACAACGATACAATCTTGTTCGCCCGTTAAAATCGTTGTCCCACTTCTTATCGCTCGAAACTTCGATTTTAACGAGACTTTAAAATGGCCCGCGCGCGCGGTCAATCTTGACTGTCAATCATTTTACCCGAGTTTCGCGAAACACGATCACAACGCGCGCCACGGCAGTCACGGTGATTGACAATCAAGATTGACCGTGTACGAATAGCGTTTAACCGTTGTCGGCGCCAACGGCCTCGTAAGATAAATAAAAAAAACTGTCATTTACAATTTTAGCGTTCGAAGAAACTAACCCGTCGTCACCCGAAGATACGAAACTCTCGCTACAAAACTCTTTGTCTTCGTATCCCGCAAACGTTATAAAACACCCGGACCGTTAATACGCTTCGGGCATAAACTAGAAATTTGCACGCGGTTAGCAGAGGCCGAAGAGTTCCGGAAATCACGACGGAACGAAGTGCGCGCGTACTGAAAGAATTATTTTTTTTTTTAAACGCGCACTTTTTCACGCGTCGTTCGCGGCGCCGCGACAAAAAGAGAATCGAGCTTGAATTATCGCTCGGATTTCGAACCGGGGGCAGGAAAGGTCGCGCCAAAGATCCGCGAACTCGTACAGCGAGTGCCGAGAGGAAAATGACAAGCATCCTGCGCGCGTTGCAAGGACAAAGCAAAAACCCCACGGAATGACGTACCGCGATACTTTAACGCTGATATTCTCCTGTTTTTTTTTTGTTTTTTTGTTCCACGTGTGATTTCCGTCGGACAAAACGACCTCGTTCATCCGGTCCATTAACCTTCAGTGCGAGCATATTTTTCGGCGAATTCCTAAAGCTCCCGATGCGCACGCTCCTGCCATACGAAATGAGAGACCGTGGGCCATCGACGTGGCGTATTTTGTTAATTGAAATCGTTTCATCGATCACGGACAACGGATAGGCCCTTAAGGGAGGGTCGGCTGGAGGGACGAGGGGGGGGGGGGGGTGGGAGGAGGATGGGTTTTAACGGGGGTTTGCCGGACGAGCGACGATGGTACCGAGGGGCCGCGAGGGGACCGAAGGAGGCTTTAAGCCGGTGACAAATGCCCCGGCGTCACGAATCGTTTTCCTAGGCGTCGTATAAATTAATAATTACCCCGCGTCGCCATTACCGGGATTAATGCCCGGGCCGATATTATGCCGGCTGTTTTACCGATAATTCATCGGGGCACATTGATACACCCCGATCAGAAAAATCGCAAAGATCGACGCCGGCGAAAGTATTGTCCGACGTTCGTACCTTCCTCGTGTTACCCAAGGTGAATCGGTCGGTGATTTTCGATCGTATTCGCGTCGTGTCGATCGCGAAGTACATTGAGCTTTTTATCGTGCCGATCGAGGTACGTACGGCGCGACGCTGTCGTTGGATATTTAATATTCGTCGGGCGCGAGGTGTCAATAAAATAACGATCTCCCATCAGGGTGTCACGAGAGATGAGATAAATATGGGTATTTGAGCGCGGCAGATAATGCAAACAAACCCACGGTGAGTTATGCTTCCCGCTCTATATACGGTTTGTCCGCAATTGCGATACGCTCCGCGTTAAATTTGCTTTGAATTACCGCCGATAGTGCGACGCGACCTGGATTATTATTAGTCGGTGATTCCCCCGTACGGTCCATTACCGTGACCTTGCGTACCTCGACGTTTCGATTCTCTTTCCGTCGTTTGCCGGTGTACCGAAAACGAAGCGACGTAACGAGCGTCTCGACGCCTAGTGTCGCGTTTCTTTAACGTGGTACGTTGTTAATTTGAAACGAAAAATATGGTGACCGCGGGATTAGGATTAATCGTGTAGAAATTTGTGGCTTGAAAAGGTAACTATACGTTCCTTAACTTTGTTTGAAATATGAAGCAAAGGACATTTGTAAGAAACGTTTCAGAAATCAGGTTTCTTCGCGTGTGTAATTTAATTCTAATTTTTGCTAATCCTCTCCCTCTTTATTCATCGTCTCTTGGAATGATTGTCCCATAACACTATTCCTATCATGACCGTTCAAATAACCGATCTTTAAGACAATTTCTATCTCTTAATATAGAATTAAGATAATAGCCAATTTGATATTGAAAATATCTAACTATTCCATTATTTAAAAATAGTTAACGTACATTTCAACGTTAAGGTTAATTGGCGATGCGATAACGTTGTATTATACATAGGAAATTCGTCGCTAAATTTAAGAAACGACTATTCGACCAGTCGTGGTAGGAATGGTGTCAAAACTACGAACCAAGCGGTGTTTTGGACCGCCCCGCGCGATTCGAGCGCAACGACTCTGTTTACTCTCATTGACGCAAAATCTTAAACGCGACGTTACGGACACCCGTAAACAGCTCGTTACGCGGAAAGCGATATGCAACGTTGACGTCAACGAAATACTATAAATTCATACAAGCAGTTATGGTGTGACAAACGCAAGCGTAGTACGTCTTGGCAGTGGGGAGAAGGATAATCTTACGATCCACGATGTCAAGTGATTACAGCTATTTTGTGCCACTTGTACTTATTAGGGGTGATACGCCGGTCCAGGCGACCATTATGAGTGCCATCTGAATCTCGGCCTCTTGAATGCCTCCATTTACCATTAAGCACATTACTATTATCCTATCACGCGCTCGCTCGGCCAAAGGGACTTCTTTGGTTTGCCCGTGATGCACGAAGCCATTTGTGCAAAGTGGCCGTTCATTACTAAATTATGCCGGTTTTATAGCATTACATTAAACCCGGCCTCGTCGGCCCGCCACCGACCTTCGAAAAAAGTAGCCGTTGGGAGGGATGCTGGTAAAAGGGCTACGTGGTATTTTTCCTTCCATTTTTCTTTTTCCCCCTCGCGTCACCGCTCTGTCCAGCGGACGGGTCATCGGGAGAGAGAAAAGTATTGGCATCTTGATGAGCATGATGAAAAGTGTATTTTATTTCGGATATTATACCCAGGCCCACCCGCTGGTCTTTCAATAATTTTGTGTCCATATCCCTATTCGTGAAACTTGAGTAAGGCCCAAACTCGATAACGCGTTGACGTTGATTAAAATGAATGGTGCCACGATAGATTCTTCTAGTATTCTATTTCAGGCCTAGATTCGATATCGAATCTAGGCCTGAAATAGAATACTAGAAGAATCTATCGTGGCACCATTCATTTTAATGATGATACGTCAATATCGGTTCTCTCTGTCTCTATTTCTATTTCTGAAAGTAAATCTAGATTGACCACTGACACCCGGTAATATATTTTTATTTCCCTGCTTCTGAAAAGTAACGTGAGGCCCAAATTGACCATTATCTCGACGTCGATTAAAACCGACGGGCCAGCAATGTATTTCTTTATTTCTGAAGAAAAATCCTGAGGTCTCCATCAACCGACCGATAATACTTCTCTGTTTCGTTATTTTCTAAGTGAGCTTCAGATTCGAACTTAATAATACGCCACCATTGATCAAAATGGCTAAACCATCGATAATAAGTAAGAACGAAAATCTATAGGTTAGAGTCGCAACGAGTGGCGGAGGATAATAACTGCGCCACTGTTACGAACAGTCGTGTCCGTAATGCGCATATAATTAATGATAATAATGCGGCTCGACGCGGTCTACGTGGCTCTACCTGCTTTTTGTCCGCGGCCTGGCACACTCTATAATGAACCACCAAAGATGTCAGAACCAGTTCTGTATCTCCTTTCGGCTGCAACACAGTTAGGCGTAACGACGTGCCCGTTACGATACTGATGCGAGCGTTTACCTGCAGTTTAGCCTCGTAATGAATACTATTATCGTCGGTTTCTTCCGTTGGGGAATATTTATATGATTGCAGATTACGCCACGAATATCAGGAGAAACGATTACTTCTCATGAGGAGGAGGAGGATTTGTCGTTTTTTCGATATGTCTAAGTATACGTGTTCTCGTTCGATGATCCACTCGGGAGACTCGTGCGCTTTCCTTTTTCGGGGACATTAATTTTCTGATACGAACGCTCTGCGGAAAAGTTGTTAATTATTTTCCCACGGTAGTACGCGTAACGAAGTTAGTGTTTGAGATTGTCTTCTTTGCTGTTTCTCCTGGGGAGATTTTTATCCTTTTTCCGATATTTTTAAGTGTATCTCTTTAACTGGATGATGAATTTTAAATATACAGGGTGGACCACGAAACGTGATCAGATTAGGTTATTCGGCCGTTAGCGGTTCGACAGGAAATTTGTTTAGGTAGAATAACATGGTTCAAGGAGAGCTTTAAAGACGATTGTACCAAATTGTACTAAAAAAAAGGAAAAAAATTAAAAAAATGATTTTCTAAAAAAATTTCCGGTCGAACCGCCAACAGAGTAATCTAAGCTGATCACGCTTCGTAACTCGTAACCCACTCTGTATATTTGCCTTTCCTCTCGGGAGCATTAAATTTCTCAATGAAAATCCAAAGAACGAACAAAAGTCGATTACCATTTGCCCACCGCAAATATAAAAATTTTATAGTTACAATTTCCTTTTTAGATATTTCCCATAAGGTGACGATCGTACCGTTTTTCCATATCTTCAAAAGTTACCTTTTATTTCGAGAATGAATTAAAAAAATTTATATTTTATCACTATCGAGTGTAATTTTCTAATACAAAGATCCTTTTCGCAATCGCCCAAACATTATACTTTAAATATTCTTCTTAATTATTTCCTGCAAAAAGAAACCATTTTCTCAATATCTTTAAACATACTTGTACCACTGACCAACAAATTCAAAAATACGCAGTCACATCTGCAACCATCGATCCTCCAACGCAAACATTTTTCAAAAAAAAAAAAAAAAACCCACCATACAATTTTCCCATCGCGATACCACGAATTTTACACTTACGATTACCTTTACCACTCGCATTCTCAAAGAGCGATTGGACTGTTAGACGTTAAAAACGTTTCATTAAATCCGTCATCCGTGCCGTCCTCGGGACGGCGCGAGTACTTTACGTACAAAACACGTGTCGGTAATTCGGTACAAACAGTCCCGGCATAACTTTTATTTGCAAGATCGACGAGGGAGCCTGATTGCAATCAGGCAAACGTGACCGAAAAAAATCCCCCGTAGCCGCGCGCGCGCGCGCTTTATACGGAGACCCAGTTTCGGTGGCGGCGCGTCCGGCTTTTATTTCGTCCCTTTTTCTACGCTTTATATCGCGTAATACATACTTTATGTCGCGGTATTAAGGTGGAGTGGGGGGGGGGGGGGGGGGGGGTAGGAGGTGACTTCCCGTACACCTACGCTGCTACAACTGTATTTGTATACGGGCTGTCCAACGAAGATAACCGGTGCACGGCCTAGCTACCCTGTCGCGCACCCAGCGTACACCGCGGTTGTCTGGACCAGGGGGGTGGGATCCGGCGGCTTTTAATAATATTTCCGAATTTTTTTCGCTCGCTTCCGCGGCCTCATAGGCGATTCCCTGTGTGACAACTTTTTTTTCCCCCGGAGCCGCTAATCCCAAAGTATTGCGCTCTTTTTGAAAGCGATTTGTGAAATATAAATAAACGGGCCAGCAGCGGCGAAATGACTTTTGCCTCCGTCATACTATTCGATCTGGCATTTTTGATTCGGATTTTTTTTCCTGCCGGCGAAAGCTGTCTTTGCACGGTCACGTGTGTTATGTGCTTAGCCGCGGCGAGAAGGTGGGGGTGGAAATGAAATGTCAAAAAGAGTAATAACGAATGTTATCGATGCGATACACGGGGGATAGTTTTTCATTCTTTGGAGAGGGAATTGACGAGGAATGTTTCATTCGACGCCTGTTTTTTTTTTTTTTTTTTTTGTTCTCTCGATGTCATAATTATTTTGCTTAGCAACGATAAAAAACAGGACGGAAAATAAAACACGAAAGAAATATTGCTACGTATTACGGGCGCGATCGTGAAAAAAAATCTCCCCCATTTTCATTTCTCGTTCCGAAAATTCACGTCTGGGTTTGAGCTATTTTCGCGAAACTACAGTTAATCGCCTTCCTTATTTACCATAAATATAAACGCAAAATTAACGCGCAGCGACATCGCCGTCTCAATAAATAGTAACTTATTCGCTAGCTTTTCCACCGTCGAAGGAACGAGAAAACAAAGAAAGAAAGAAAAAAAAATAGAAAAAATTACTCTCACGGTCGGACCACCTGACGGAATGCCAGAAAATTATTTTTTTCATTTTGCACCTTTCCATTTCATTAACATTCGTTGTAATAACGCGGCGAAATTTCATAAGCGATGCCTTGATCGATGCAAAAATTGTTAGAGTCTTCCCGCTCCCTCCTCTCTCTCTCTCTCTCTCTCTCTCTCTCTCTCTCTCTACCTCTCCCTCACTCTGCCATTGTCGTCGGCCGCCTCGCGTACACGGGACCGCGGGAATAATTCAATAATCCGCGAACATTTTTATTCCGCACTCGGATTTAATAAACCGGCAAAATAGATTTTATTATTTGCAATCACCATTGTGGCTCGCTCTCGTTAGCCGGTTTTAATCTCGGGGCCGCAAATTCTCGCGCTCAGGATGCTCCGTAACGACATTAAAATGGCACTTCGTACTTACAACGGAGCCGCGTTTATACCCTTTTCCCTCGAGGCACGTTTGGCTTTAATCGATACCGCATTCCGTTCTGCAGAGCGGCGAGCAAAGTACCCGGGCAGGTAAGTCTCGCATTGTGCAAAGCGGATCTAAAGTTTGATCGAATGGCACCGTCAATACTTAACGCGGAAATCAACGGCGTGGATCGCTTACCTGAAACTGAGAAAAAGAGCAAAGTTATTGCACGTTGAAAAGTTTCAGCATAACGTAGTTTTGCTTATACATATATGACAGTCCCGTTTAGTAGTTGAGTCTCCAAAAGACGCGTATGTTCAAACCAATGTCCCACGCATACCAAAGTTTCTCACAATTACGATAAGAATCAATGCCTAATTTTTCTTTAACGATTCATTAATATTAATACAGCGTTCATCCATTTCACCTGACCTTTACGGAACACCGTACAAAATTACACTTTTTTAATTATCCTGAAATATGTTTGACCATCCGGTTGATAAATTATCCTTTATCGGATTGCCAGTAATAAACACTAAAATACCAATGTCTAATATTATCCCTGACGGGAACTCGAGGTTCAAAACGATCGAGACAGAATTGAAATAATATCAACTCTAACGCGTCAAAATAGCAGGATAATTGCGAAAGTTCCGTTCAACGTATCAACAGTTACCGCGTTTCCATCCCCAAGGCGAGTGACCCGCGTCCCATGTCGGCCTACCGTAAACTCACCCACATCACACGGCAAACGTTCTTAAAAGCCGTTCGCGTCAAAGAGCATCAGGGGGGGGGCCCGGGGGATTGGTAGGCAATCACTTAATTATCCGTATCCCGCAAAAAAGCCTCCGGAAAGGCGTACGTATGATCGCTTCATATCGCCTACAAACTGAGCCTCTCCGCGTTCTTATGGTTATTTATCGGGCCGTCGACCCCGGGAAAAGCCGACAGGAGTGTTCGCCGACAAAGGAAAGAGAGGTGAAAAATAAAAAAAAAAAAAAAGCGTCGCATATGTGTGGCGCGCGGGGCGTCGCCATTTCTGATTGAATCCAGGCTTGGAGCTTATATTTTGTCATCCATTGGCGCCGTCGGGAGCGTGAGTGCAGCTAAAAGAGTCGAAACGGTGACCGAGGGGGAGGGAGGGAGGCGCAGGTGGAGAGCCCACATAGGGAGGGAGAGAGGAGAGGAGAGAGAAAGAGAAAGAGAGAGAGAGAGTGAGAGGAGGGGGCGGGAGGGGGGTGTAGGTGAGGTGGTCTAGGGGTGGCCGCTCTACGAATCGAGCGGGGGCTGTTTGCCAACGCGAATTTTAAAATCACGAATTTTTAAAAAGTACCCCGCGGCCAGATTCTCTCCGCTAACGCGGTTACGTAGTCTCGACGCGTGTGCAGGTATACGTACACGTTTCCGAGGTAGTCGGGTGAGGTGTACACAGGTAGACGTGTGCGTATACACGCGCCGCTGCGGCACTATACGCGTTTATCCTACATATCTGTAAATGCATTCAGTTATACTGGTCTCTCTACCGAAAAATTCGATTTTTTTCCCTTTTTTGCGTTCTTTTTCTTCGATTTCGCGTCCCTTTGTTGCAATACCAGCGGCGGAATAAACGTCGCAAAACGCCCGGGCGAGCGCTTCGGTGCATCTTTCATGCCGCGAAAAGCATCGATGGTTTTTGCGGGTGAACAGAGGACGATCGCTGGTTTTTTTTTCTCTGTCTTACGTTACTTTCAGCGCGCGATACATTCGCTGGTGTATTAGTCGCGATATTCGAACGTACCGTTTTCCTTTTTTCCTTTTTTTCTATTGGAATTTTTAACGGAATCATTTTGACGTCCTTTCCTTTAAACCCCTTCGAACAATTTACGTACAACACCGGACAACCGTTTTGTATTTTCCTTTAACCGAAAACTACCGTACGTGGTAACGACGATAAAAAATAACAGAATCGTGCAAGTATCATCATCGATATATAAATAAAACGCTCCTTATATCACAAAATTATTATTATAACTTTCCAAACGTCTAAGTCGAACATGTATTTATAACTTTTAATCTTTTTAATTCATCAAAGTTAATTGGTATCCGAAGGGGTTAATTGAGACGCGTTTCTTTGATTTCTCAAATAATAAGAAACATTCGTTTTATCTCGCACGTGTCATTTCTCCAACGTATTAACGGTCATAAGGGTACACCCGTGCGCCTTTTCCGTTATCACCGGTTACGCGTCACTTTTAAAATATTCATCGGAACGATGCACTTTGTTATCGCGCGATTCCCCGCCCCGCGGATAGGTCGTTTCTCTATATTCTCAAAAATAATTACTGTTTACCGAGTAATTAACGTGCGATGTGTGTATAAGTACAGACGAAACACCGGGGGAAGCGAGAGACTGCGCGGATATTTAGCAACAGGCGCTTCAGCGAAATACGCTTCGCGAGGTTCCACTTTATTCACGAGACAGCTCTATTTTTTATTCCCAAATAAATGTGTCCCCCTAAAAATAATATTTAACGTTCACGTAATGTGGGACCCGCGGGAGCGGGCGCGAGGAAGGTATATTTTGACAGCGTTGTACCGCGCAATGTTTTTGTTCCCTTCGAGCAACATGGGCTCGCGCTGAACTTTGTATCCTGGACGTGGAGAAAATGATTAAAAACCTCGCGGACTATTTACGTTTCCTACCGCCGACGAAATGAAAAATTCAAAGGGCATCAAGCGATTTAATTAAACCGCGTTTAGAAGCGCAATAAGATCAATCGTCTCGTTATTAGATAACACCTTACACTTCGGATAAGAACTATCGAGGCGTACTATGTTTGAACTGTTCGTTCTGAAACTGAGCTAAGTACATTTTGAAAAAAAAGGCTTAAATCTAGATCATGCAAATCTCTGGATTTTCAGATCCCCAAACTTTTTTTTTACTCTATCAAGTGTATCTCGGGTCGCTAATCACGAAATAATTATAGAATTTCTATTTTATTGAAAATCATTTCACAAGGAATCACATGTGTTTGCTTGCTTTAGAAATATTTTGGAGATCCGGAGATGTGCATGATCTAGATTTATTAAACAAAAAAAAAAAATTGTTGACATTCATTGCAAAATTACTGCTAACAATAATCACCACTTTCAAGACGACCGACGCGTTTGTTACAAAACATAAATCTGCATAGGTTCGATTATCAAACGCGTTAATATCGATACACGCGTTGGTGTGCCGGTACATCCCCGACTGCTATATCGTCGAAACCAAATATAGCATCCCGCGTAATTATATTTTTTCCAACGTCGAACGCGCCATGTGTCTGAATAATATTTACCGGAACGCGTAATGGACGCCACTCTTGCGCAAGGCGGCGACTTTACGAGGCTGTAATTTGCAAGAAAATTTCCGAGGCCACGGTATAAAACAGTCTTTGATTCGCCGCACCTGCGCCGCGCCGCTCGATTCCCTTTATCCCGCGAAAGATAACCCTCCTCATTGTCATGAATAAAATAAAATTGCGCTTTACATAAACATACGAAAGAGGGTAAGGGTTTTCCTCCCAAACATCACCTCATTTTCGTCAATCTCATCAATCCTTCCAAACATCCGCGCCGCACCGCATCGTGCCCCATTCGCGGTCAAACACACCCACGCAACACCACGTGACCACGAATACACACGAAGCGAGGAGAGGAAGGAAGGAAGGAAGCAGATTCCACGTGGATGCATATATTCCTGAATAAATACATTAGGCCGCGGCGTCGGATACATTTTCATCGGCAGATCCGAAGGAAAGAAGAGGGTGACGGGTGGGGAAAGAAAGGGAGAGGGAAAGGTCGAGGGAAAACGCGGGAGGGAAAAGCTGCATATAAAAATACCTATAAAGATACTTTGAATTTTACATCCCTGGAAGCGGTCAACATTTAAATGAGACGATCGATCGGCCTTACGGCTGAATGTGAGGCGAAGTAGTCGAAGATGTGCCTGGTCAGGCAGACGGAGGGTGAGGGACGACGGTCTTCGAGGGGTTGTGAAATGAGACGTTCTCGAATTCGCAAGGGTTCCCCTTCGAAAGGAATATCAAACCCTAACCATTGCCCTTTCCCGAGGAATCGTGCGTCCCTCCCCACTTATTAGTAGTGCTGGACGAAATACTCGAGTTCTATTACGAGGGACGACAGCTTCGTTAAAGGAAGGCTCCCGGACAATTCGGACTGCGTTTATGTGCGCCGATCATCTCTATAGCTTCCACATTGATTCTCAAAGACTCTGGCTACTATCGAGTTCTCCCCTCTGGTCGGGAAGTTTGGTCGAATAGAAATTCGCGCGCAAATTATCGGTCGCGATCGTACGTTATGTAAATTATTGCCATTAGTTTATTTGCATTTTGTGGGAATTGAGGACGTCACGGAAGATGTATGAAACTCTTTTGAATTATTAACGAAACCCTCCAGATGGCGAGAGGTGCGTATTTCTTCGAAATAAAATGAAATCGGAACAAGAGTTCTCTGCCTTAAGGGGAATATTAAAACGTGCTCGAATATCGAGGAAAAATTCGTGTCAACTAAGAAATTTCTATTTGGTCGCTAAATATTTATCGTTCCTAGTCCTTGGTGTTTGCTGAATTCCTTAACAGAAATCCCGCGAGATAAATCAATTGTGAATCTGAGTTTACGGAAGATTCTCCCGTTTTCCTTTTTTATTTTTCTCTCTTTTTTCTTTTTTGTCTTTTACGTAGCGAAAACACGGCCGGTCAGAAGGAAGGGTGACGGAGCATCGACTATTCGCTGCAGAAGCGCATAAAGCGTTCGGATACCAGAGTTTCCAATAATCTCCGTTGAAAACGCGATTTATACGAAACGGTAAACTTAATAACGCAATTTCGCGAGGACACGCGGCACTGACGGGGTGCGGCCAAGCAATTTAAATAAACAAATTATAAATATTCGCGTCGCGGCGAAACCATCTCAGCATGAATAATCATTACGTCGTAGATGGGAGGCAAGGCACTGCCGATTCGATTGATTAAATTTTTAATAATTCATTTGCATTCGACCGCATACCTTCGCCTCCTGCCCTCGATCTGCGCTCGGCCCCCCCTCCTTTAATATATTTTTAAATTACATTTTTAATTGACGCAACAAATGAATTATCGATTGTTTCGTCTCAATACGGCACGCCGATGGGGGTTATTACTAATGCGCAGCCCCAATTACGCGTATTCGGTGAGTACACCCGGTCAAGGTACCGTAAAAGAATCCTGGAAATTAACGGGAAAGTAAGGCGGTACGAAGTATCAAACGTATCGCGGTGTTAAAAGTCTTCCGTGCGATAACGCGTCGCGTGTGATCAGTGTTTAACCCACCGTCACGGTACAAAGTTACACCACCGATAGAAATTTTCAGTTTGCATAATTAACTCAATCTCGTTCACAGCGCGTGGCGCGCCCGAAGGACAGTTATGTTCGGACAAACGTTGAGTTACAGGATTTCCGTGGTTCGTCGAATAATTTGATTGCTCGTCGAAAAATTTCGAGCGATTTCTAATCCCACTCCTGGCGCTTTTATGATCAGAAGGTTAGTTCTAGTTTTCCCTTGCCGAGTAACGAGCAAAGTTACACTTAGTTAACGTTACTCAGTTGATTGCCTTTCCAATCGGTACGATGTTTGCAATCAGCTAGGTTTGATTACCTTGGTTACAGTCCCCCCCCCCCCCCTCGCAAGTCCCGCGTAAACGCCCGAGCGTATAAAACTTTTTTCCGTCAAAATATTCTAAAGACAAAAAAAGAACGTAATCTAACGCGCGTCTATAAAATTCCACGCACCACTTATTATCGTACCACGAAATATTTACTACATTCGATTAGAACGTTCGGGTGAAAATCTTTGTCCCGCGATATCAACCGTGATTAGATTATTCGTTGTACGATTCACGTGGCGCTAAGTGAACCACGATTCCCCCCCCGCCCCTCACGCCGCTATAGTTTTCCACGATCGATTTATAGCAGGATGCAACTGCGTCTTGCCGCATAATTCAATTGCATCCTGGCGTGCTACGAAATCCAATGAAATGCAAGATTCCCCTGTATCCGGCTCCGAGGCATACGGGCGGATGGAGTCGGTCGCTTGAGGAACGTTCATCGAGCCGAAACGAAGTCATCTGGATATATAAACGCGGATCGGGACATCGGGGTCGAAATCCGAATCTCATAACTTCCGGTCCGCCGGCGGTCGACTCAATATTCAAGATGACCGGTGGATGGGACGGATGTGACGTCACGCTTCGTCGCCGCCTCAAGCCATATTAGATCGAGGAGTTTGATATTGCTCCACAGTCCTCCTAAATCTCGTACGTCGAAAGTTTATCTATGCTTCGGTTCGTCTCGTAATAATGTCCATCCGAGAGAGCGTCGATGTTTTTCACCCAGAACGTCGGTCCACGTCGGAACCTCGCGTCCTCTCGAGGACGACGATTACGCTGACGTCCCGCGGCCACGAAATCGTTCTGTTAAACGTTTCTTTTGATTATTTCGTCGAAGAAACGAGACTGCGGTAACCTTGAATACGGCACGGCGACACGTTTCAACCGTCGAGGATTCTCGACCTACGAAGATCGGAGTAACGTTTGCAATAAACTGCAGAGGGGTAACCCAGATAAAGCGAGGCGAACGCGTACCGAAAGGTGTCATTTTGCTCCGTTGACTTCGTACGAATCTGATCAAAGCTGTTTCACGATTGAAATTGGAGACTTTCGCCCCGCGCCGTAACACGGCTTTCCGGCAGTTCCAACTGTCGCCTATCGTAACTCCACTTCGGATGCTCGATGTGCGTTTCCGCGGAAACGTTTAAACGGTTTTCAGTTTTCGTAAGAACCGCTCGTGATATCGTTGGACGGGGAGGTAGCCGGTGATCACTACCGATCTTTCGAAACGGAATATTTTTTCCGCTTCGCCGAAGGTCCGCGGTGGTTACAAACTCTAGAAAAAAAAAAACCCAGGAGAAGAAAACAAATGGCAGTGGTATTACCAAACGTGACTGGTCAGCCACGTAGCGACGTAGAGTTCGAAAATCGAGGGGGTAGCCGGGGGTATTTCGGGAATCGGGACTCGGGTAACACAAGCCCCGGGTGCAGCGAGAATCGCGCGGATATCCGCTATCTTTTTTTTTTTTTGTTTGTTTGTTTGTTTCGCAACGCGTCATCTCGCAGCGCTACGGCGGTGGGCCCCGGCAGCGGTTTTAAATTCCTTTTGAGTCCGATGTGCGGGGTGTTGCGGGGTAGCGCGGCGCGATGGAGTAGCGAGAAAGAGCGAGGGAGAGGGGGGGAGGGAGAGAAACAGAGAAAGAGCGAGAGCGACGGGGACCGGAGGGAAGAAACAGTGAAGAGGGCGGGAGGAGGAGGAGGAGGAGGAGGTGGAGGAACGAGCGCGAGTGCGCACTCGAAAAAAAATCATTTGCACGGTAATTCGAAGCCTGGATTTCAGTCGATAAAAGGATGCACACACGCCGCGGCGCATACAGAGGGAAGAAACAAATGAACAAATTCGCGTTTCAGAATAATGCCCGGCAATCCCATCTACCCGCCTCTCTCGCCGCTCGCCCCTTACCCCTCGGCCGTGGGCCACCGGCACCGCCGTGTGCCCACTCGCGCGGCCCCCTCCCCCCCCCCCCCACGGCCGTCCGAACCCCTACCCCCTTCGGTTCGCCACCCCCTCATCCCATCACCTCCGCGCGCACCACCAACCACCCCCCGACCCTCCTCCCGCGCCCGCGTCCACTCCCTCACCCAACCCCCCCCCCCCGCCCCCGTAGCCCGCACACCCTCTCGTCCACCTACTACGCGTCCTACGGCCTCACCCGCCCGCCTCACCACTGTCGATGCGCCGTGGCACCCACTCCTCCTCCTAGCACACCACTACCCGCGCAACCCCACAACCCTACTTTTTTCATTCCGTCCTATCAATTGATCAGGTTTTAAATTTCCGCGTCCATCCGAGCCGCGCCTCCACCTCTTCCTCTGCCTCCGCCTCCTCCTACCGGGTGCTCCTCCACGCCACCCCCCCCCCCCCCCGCCCGCGCCTGGTATCCTCTTCCACCTCTCGTCCATCCGCGCTTTCTCTCCCTTCCTCCCGTCGCCACCCTTCCACCCACCCCATCCTCCTCCTCCTCCTCTCTAACCTCGGCACCCACTCACTCCCCCCGCCACCCTCCTCGCCCAACCGCCCCCTCCTCCCCCCCGTTGATTCGATCCTCACCCGCCTGTCCCTCCTCTCTGTTTAATTAAAAGGACACATTAAATTATTTTTTCAATTGAACCCCCCATTGTTACTCGCAGACTGCTGATTCTATCCAATCGTTCTCTCTCTCTTTCACTCTTTCTCGCGGCCTCTCGCGTACCTCCCCCCCTTCCGCCCCGCCGCTTGCCGATCGGCTGGCCGTTCTTCTCTCTCGCGTTTTTTTTCGCGTTAGAAGCTTTGTCAGAATACGCGTGCGCGATGGTATGCGTGTACATATGTATCACGGATGTCAGGTATATAGGGTGCATACGAAGATCTACGAGTGAGCGTGTATCCATGTTTTTCAACCGTGCGATACGCGGGCGCGCGTGTGTGTGTGTGTGTGCGATTCGTGTACATACGCGCATACATTTATTTACGTGGGTGTGTACATTTCTTTTTTTCCCCGAATTTTTTTTTTTTTTTTTTTTTTTAGATAGTGCGAGAGAGCGCTCGCGCGCTTTCCTATTAATTGGGAAATACCGAAATGCGCGGAATATCGAGCACCTTGATGGCACGGCTAGCGTGCCCCTCTGCAACGTCCGAGGTGGAGGAGGATAGGTGGGGCATGCGGGGGGGGGTGGGAAGGGGGGTGGCTGGGTCGGGTGGGTGGGTGTTCGTGTGGGTGTGGCGACGATTTTTTCGACGACAGGCCTCCACCGCTCGGCCGTTCTCGTTAAACGAATTCGACGGCTTTCGCGAGATTGGGAACGAGAGCTGTGCTGCCTGCGAGATATTTGGGTTACTTCGAATTTTACCCATGTGAAAAAAGGTGATTAGAGGACGTACCCGACGATTGTTCCCCGCTGCCGAACGTTCGACGGAGAAAACTCAGCCGAACTTTCGACGCGGCGCGTGTCTTCGCGGCCGAACAATCGATGACCCCGACGTTCGCGAAGTAGACGACAGAAAATCTCTGCAACCCGAGAAACAACCAAATACGACCCGAATACCGCGAACTATGAATCGAGAACTCTCGCTCGACGTGGTTCGATCGTTTTAACACGAGTCGCAGTTCGGGATACGCGAACCCCGGCGCCGATACAATGATTTAGCGATGATTATGGTGTCCGTGATGGAGAATTACACCGACAACATTTTTCGGGAGAAATCGAACCTCGTGGCGAATCGGTGCAACGAAATGGAAACTGGGATTTAGCGGACGCGAAACGATTAATGCTTGACGCTCGATGACGCGACGTTAAATTCGAGTAGTGATTACAATGTTAATTGATTCTATTGAGTTTCCGTTGTTACGGGCATTATCAAACTTAATAGCGTTGGGCGCCGCGCTCCGATTCAAGGACAATGGAAGGAGGAGAGGGTAATTCGTTTCGAAGATGTTCGTTTTCATTAGCGGGGCGATAAATCAGGTTGGCCCGTATAACGGGTTACGTGGCACGCATCGCGTTTATCGGGAACGTTAATCGAAAACATCGATACGCTCGACGTCTAATAGAATTTTACGTAATGCGAATGCGAATTCGACTAATGTTATCGGCGCTTCGGACAGAACTTGATCAATCGCGTGATAGAGGTTCCATCGGTATCGGTAACATTCCATTCTCGCCATTAAGGTCTGCCAGACATTTTGTAATCGTCACGCGTTGACCGTTTTGAAATTATATCGCAATGGACTACATAATTATTTGTATCATTCTTTTTATATAAATCGGAGGTTAAAGAATGAAAGAATAGAATTCTTTGTGCGTTTCGATTTGATACACGCGAGTCTCCTCTAGTAACGTTTATACGTCACGAGTGACAAGTTTCAAGTAAATTCCCTAAATGCGATACGGAATAAAGATGGAATCCTTTTTACCTCGTTACATTCAATTACGAACTCCAGCCATCGAACTACATCTTCAAAAATGAAAGATTAGAGTATTCAACGATTTGTACCGTGCCGGTCGATTTGCATTGACGATACGATGAATTAAAATCCGAAAGGAGTTCGAACATCGCGTTTACTTGATAATTGAGACGTTTTTTTTATTAAGATCCCCCCGGTAATCAGCAAGTTGGCCATTGTCCAAGATAGAACACGGTCGGATGAAAGGGGAAGGTCTAGTCTACTACGAAGGTTCTCTCTTTGTTATCCAGGCAAAGAAGTCTGAAACGGTGAATCGAGCCCCCGCTACATCGGTAATTCGGAAAAGCTAATTAAAAGTTGACTCGAAGGTACGAAGGCCGCCGCATCCTCGCCAGTCGGCCCTTGAAACGCCCTCGGTCACCAAGCCGACCGCTATGAGGAGTTAAGTGAGGTGAAAACCAACCCCAGGGAGCACAAATCTCACCTCACTCCACCCTCTTATCCTTCTGATCCCGTTCCGCTACTTTTTCCAGGAGTATTTTAGCATTGTCTTGACGATCACAAACATTTCCATGTCCTCTCGTACTCCTCGCCTCTTTCTTTTACTCGAGGGCGCAAGTATTCGTATCGTTTGGAAGACGGATTCGGTCCGCTGCAAATGTTTTTTCATATTTACTCAATGTTTTCGTTCGTTATCCGCGGGACGCGAAAACACTCTTGCTCTTATGTGTTTGCGTTTGCACGACGATGGGCGTACGGAAAATTTATTTTTATTCGAGCATCCGATCTCATTAAACGACTCGCCCCATTGTTTTCGACGAATTGAAATGATTGATAGTTCTTACATACGCGAATGACGCGAAGGAAGATACTTCGAATAAATTGGCTATTCAACGTAGCGATCGTGTTAAATTAATTTTTATTCCATCGTCCGATCTTATTAAACAACTTTGCATAGAAACCTAAATTCATTTGTAGCTAACCATCCGATTTTGTTAAACAACTCACCCTTGTTCTTTTAACCAAATTACCATTTCCTCGACTTCGAATCTTCGACTAGGTATACCTATGTAGAAAGATCCTACCTACCAATAAATCTGTTATTTAATGTAACAGTTTAACGATAACCGTGGGTTAAACTATTGTTTACCCAATCCTCTGTTTACATTAAACTTATCCTCGTTGTTTCAATCGAGTTGCAAAAAAAACATCAGTTCTTCGACTTCAAACATTCAAGTAGGCACCCGTAGAAAGATCCTACTCATCAAAGTTGGCCGTTCGACGTAACGGTGTAAAGACAATCGTAGGTTTAAACTCTCCATTCGCCTGATCCTCTGATCACGGTAAAAGACTCAGACCCGCTTTACGCCGAATAAAAAAAAAAAAAGACAATCTAATTTCTTTGAATCCTAACGTACACGAGTACGTACGCACGGAAAGATCCTCCCAATAAATTGGCCATTCGATGGCCTTTTTCCATCCTCATATAAGTACCGCGACACGGCTCGCGCTGACAGGGTCATCCAGTACCCGGTCCTTGAAGCCGCGATCGGCGCACCTGTCGCCCCATCGACTTTCTTTTTTCTCGTCCGCTGTCACCAGAAATTCCGTGGAACGACAGTACCCGCCATCGTATCTGTCGATCTGCGGTATCGGCGACGAGGGCGATTCATCAAAGTGTTGCCGTCCTCCCACCTCCCGTTTCGCCGTTGCCCTACGCGGGCTAACGAAATATTACGGCGAAATGTCCCGAAAACATTCGCGCGGCAGTATCCGTACACACGGCCAAACTCTCCCCCTCTTCCGACACGTGTACCGCGTCGCACGTGTTGGTGTCTCCACCGCCTAAGCGGATACGCGGAAAACGAGCTCGTAGATGGATAAATACTAAAACGTCAGTAACTCACGATCAGGCTGAACCCTCCTCCACCATTTCCTCTTCCTCCGTTTTCCACGCATTCTACCTCCCTACCACCCTCCCACCACCCCCCCCCCCCCCCACCTATCCCTCCTCATCCCCCGTCCCCGCCATTTTCCCGCTGCTCCTATCCGTGCTTTGTGCCCCGACGGTAGAGGCATTGTATACATCCTACAGGATGTACATCTAGATCAATAGCATTGGAAATTATCCAAACAAATTATCGATAGAGCGAAAAAACCCGAGCCCCCGTTCGACCGAGCCGAACCCGAGCGAGGCGCTACATCACGCATAGTCGGCGGAAAGAGAGTGCGAGAGGGTGGGCCGAGCGAGAAAGAGAGAGAGGGAGCGAGAGATCGGCGCCGGAGTGCGAGAGAGAGGAGGAAGGAGCGTATTAAAAAATAAAAAATTGCCGTACATTTTTCAGGCATTAACGTGTGCGTGGGTGGGTTGGGGTCGTTGCCGGCCGTAGGGATGGGGGAGGGGCGGACGGGGGTGGTTGGAGAAGGGTGGAGGGTGGTGGGGTGGGGGGAGGTGAGGGGGTTTACCACTGGGACGCGGGGTAGCGCTTTTTAGGGGCGCGAAGGGGTTTACCAGCCCCTGGTCGTCGCGTTTGCACGGGGGTGAAAGGTAGAGAGGGTACCTACGTGCATGTCTCCTCCCGATTGGCCTGCCAAAGCCCCCCCAGAAGCCAATTCACGAGGCGCGTGTTTAGCGCAATTTTTCAAAATTAACTAATGTTCGACAGCCACGCCGTCGCCGACCTTTCGTGCTCCCGGCTGACCCTTCGCCCCACGACCGCATAACATTAATCACTCTTAATTAATGGGTGAAACAGTACGGTGCCGCCAGTATTGTCTTCGCGGTCTTCCGGTAACATCGTTTCGAGCCGTTTCTTAATTTGCTGCTCCGCACCCATCGCCCTCCCGATTCATCTTTCCCAGCTGTCCTCCTCTCTTTACGACGATCTTAGAGCGCAATTCCGTTTGGGACAACGATTTTGAAAAATATTACAGTGACGTAATCTGGAGATCTTACGATTCTTTCGGCATTCAATTTTATATCGCGAAATGTCACTCTGATTATCAGCTGATATCCGAGGTAAAGACGTCGCCGAGGTATCACCGTAAATTGACAAGAAACTCACCTTTCGAGGACCAACGAGAGGATCAGCAATTTCTCGTCGTTCCATCGAACGGCCCTCGCCGGTTCTCTCGGTTTTCGTCGCGTTTGGCGGGCAGCGTAAAAATTACGTCGACTAGAGTTTATTTGTCCGGAAATGGCGGTGCCCCGGGGGTGGTGCTTGCACGGTTATAGGTGCGGGGCAGAAAAAAAGGGGACTGGCGTAGGTGGATGCTGAAGGGAGACAGAGGGAGACGGGTGGGAGCGAGAGAAGGCACGTACGTACCTACCTACCGGCGTGGTTGATGTATTGCGTATTATTTGTGTGTTGCGTTCGTTGCTGCATTGCGCGCTTTTTTCTGCTCCCACCGCCTATTATTTATTAGCACTAACGTGCAATTGTATTGATCTGCAATATACCACCCGTCCCGGCCCCACCCGCGCCGATGGATTTTTTTTTCCCTCTTTTTCGAGGATGTATCCGGACTTGCCGGGGAATGGAAGTTTGCTACGATTGGCCCCGCGTGATGGAACAACCGCTGATGCTACACTTTGCTCGTACCGGTATGTCACGAATTTCTCTTAACTCCGTACGCCCGATACAATTAAACCACCATTTCGTATCTAATTCCATCCTTTATGCGATCCACTCGAAGAATTTCCAATATTATTCCACTTAAAGCGACATATTATTCATCGTTGTCGGAACGTTATCGCGGTACGAAAAGTTTTGGGCGAATATTTCAGGCTTCGGTGGATTCGCCATCGGGCGCGTCGCTTCGGCATAAACCCAATATCCGTTTGTTACGACGTTGTTACGATTATCGACGGAGGGACCTAAGAACTCCCTGCGAGAGACCTCATTATCCCAAGAAAATCATCAAAGGTAGACCCACGTAGCCAAGCCTTTCGATATCATGAACTTCAGTAGCAAAGGACCATCGGTAAGACGATGGTCCGCGTCGAACGAACAATTCGATCGACTACCCCCGCCCCAGAGACAATCGTCATCCAACCCTTCGTCTTATCGCGATAAACGTAATCGGAAATCCTACCCGCCAACGTGACCGGTGGATGCGCAACGGTATCGGTGCGGCCTGACACGCCGGTACGCCGCGTCAAAGTAAATCTAGCCAGCGAGCATCAGCGGAGCTATTATATCGTCATCATAACGATATAACGCGAAATCAACAGGGTAACGATACACACCGGGTCCCGCGTGGCGAAACACAATAGCCTCCGCATGCGAGCCGCCCCCTTCTCCTCTCTGACACTCTCTCTCCCGCCCCCCTCACTCTCTCTCTCTCTCTCTCGCTCCCTCGCACGCACTCTTTGGTATTTCTCTCCTCTCGAAAGCCCGAATTCACCCCCTTACTCACCCCCGCCCTCCCGCCCCCGTCCCGCCGCACGTTTCGAAACAGCCGGCAAGCCCGCGAAACTGACCGTGTGGCGGGCAGTCGCGTTGCGTTGCGTTGATGTAACTAAATGATTGGGTAAATGATTCCACAGCGTGCCGCGAGTAATTGAGTGGTGCTGGTGTGGGCGATGACTGCCAGAGTGCGCCGGGACGTCGGGGTGTTGGTGGGTGTACGTACGCTTACGCGAGAGAGGACCGATCGGCGGCCTGACGGTGTGTCCCGGCCTGCGTACCTACACGTACGCGGTACGAGTACGAGGACGGAGGCGAGTCGGTGCCATAGCCGTTATCCGGCCCGCTCGTCCCACACGCGTGAACGCTGCCGTGTACACACGGGCGTCCACACTCGTACGAGGGTGTGCGTGGCACGCGCGCCCCACGGCAATGACGAGTCATCCACGCTAGAACACCTCGCATCCGATCCCTCCTCTCTCTCTCTCGCTCGGATCCCAAAGCCCTCGCGCGCTCTCTCTCTCTCTCTCTCTCTCTCGCTGACTCTCTGACTCTGTTACCGTTTGGCCTCTCGCTCCCGCCCCCCCTCCGCCTACACCGTCGAGCCGATCCTCGTGTTGGTGGCCGTGTGTACACGCGCCACGAGGTCCATATACACGGCCGTAGGCCGCGGCCGTGTCATGATTCCGCGTTTGTTTACGCGCTCTCACTGGTCATTCTCTCCCCCTCTCACTCTCTCTCTCTCTCTCACTCTCTCGCCCTCTCGCTCCCTCTCGCGCGCACGATCTCGTTTTCTCTGTGGCATTCTCCACCGAGAGGGCCGACTCTCTCTCTCACCTGCGGTCGGGTGTTGGCAAATTTGCGTGGCCGCGGGGATATGTTTTCGTTTCCAATGATTTATGCCGGGCAAATGGGTCGCGCGCGCGTGAAAGTGTCATGCTCGGCGTTATCGATGACAGCTATCGATGGGAAGGTCGAGTACGTGCTCCTCGAAAGAATGCAGCTTTGTAACGACCGCAGAGAGCGAGGGCGAGGGTGGAAAATCATCGAGCACGCTGCTGGAAAACGATGACGCGCGCTCGCGTTACGGATATTTAGGGATAGACGCGATTCGTGGAAACCCGTGTATTGGGTCACAGGTGGTGCGGCTGAACTTTATCATTTTTTTTTCTTTTTTTTTGTAAACGATGATCCCTGAAAGGCAACACTTTCGCGCCGGAACTGTTCGATCGTTTAATATCATTTGAGGCGATAGGGAGCGAAGACGTTGTACGAAATGTACTCTTTTAAGGAGTTTGCCGATTTTCTGCAATGTTCGTATTAAAGTTATGCAGGTTTAGAAAATGTATCTGCATCGATCTTAGACGCGGGTCTTTGGCAGATTTTTAAACGTTAATTTTTCAAGAATTGAGTGATTTACTTTTACGACGTTCTCGATCATAGATCTCCTTTGTACTCGAATTGTACGGTCGTCTGAAGTCATTCGAAACAACGGAGAATAAGGGCACGTTACAAGTGTATTCGTTTAATACGTTCAACAATTTCCTACGACATACCAACATAATAATCCGTATTCGAATAACGGACATATTATAGCGATATTTCGTGTATCCTACGAATCAGATATTTACTCTTCAATTTTTTGATCGTTCGATATCTTCTTTGAAGCGACCGCGAGTAAAAACGGTCTACGATCGCGTTCGTTTAACGGATTAAATAATTTTCAATTAACTGTAATTCAACGGGTCGAAAAAATTCAATTAACCCTTTCAGACGCAGGAAACAATACGGCGTATCCATCTTTCCTACGTCGGTATGTAAAATATAACGTTCCACGTAATTCGTGTCATTCGTACAATATATTCGTATCGTCCTTCTCCTCCCACGACATTTTTTCACCTACCAATTACCGCCGTAACAATTCGAATAACGACAACCGCTAAATATACCGTTTGGTTTATTACAATTTAATGAATTGTGGGCACGCTATAGTTTGCCCCCGGTCCGTTTAACAACCGATCCGTGTTGACCGATGCTCCGACGTCGCGTTTCCACCACATTTTCCTCCGACCAAGTTGATTATCATTCGCGGGGATACGTTTCAGCTAAACCGGCAAAGACAACTCCCAGTGAATAGAAAGCGAGAAGCGTTTCAGGCAAGTGACAGTACCAACAAAAAATGAAATCGAGCTCCGCCTGACAGAAGTGGGGTTCGTAATTTAAAAAACAATGGACGCTAAGGCACAATGAGGCCAAATGAGATAGGGGGATGGTCTCGTTGGGGTGGGGAGCGTGGAGGCTCCGGAGGATGGGGGATGAAATCCTATACTGGACAAGGGGGAAGGCGGTGGTGTAGGTGGTCAGGGTAGCTCCTAGCGAAAAGTTCAAACGGTTGCCGAGCTCGAACAGAAATCGTCATTCCGGATTAAGCTTTACGAGACGTTAATTAATTTCGATTTCGGTTACATTGTCAACGTGACGCGAATCACTTTTTATTACCACCCGACGAATTAACCGACTGAGGACCAACGTCGAATATTATTCTATTTTCTCATTCGAACGAAGGTTTTGGCTGGAGTTTCGGCATAGCTTTGGTAAAACAAAAATCAAATGGCGGATGGCGGGAATATTATCAGTTTTTCGTCGGGGCACCAAATGTTTGGAAAAAATTCGAAACAGAAATTTTCTCGCTTCCGTCGCTGTTTTTTCGAGGGCAACGCAAACATTTGATTTCCCGCCCCGTTTTCTTCGATCAACATTCCTGAGCGACGCAGGAAACAGGTTCATATTCATCGCTAGCAACTCCTATCGATTGTTGGTCTAATTGTGTTACTGTGAATGTCCGATTCACCCAGCGGACCCCAACGTTGGTCAGAGAGGAACCGAAATACGGCTGCCGTATTCTGACGAGTAAAAAGGGTGGTTTGCATATTTTTTAACGTCGACGAAACATACTGAAAATTAATGTAACTTTTATCCGTCAAACCAAGGGCCGTCGTATGGCAAACGTTTCGCGTGTTTCTGCCCCCACCCAAAAAAAAAACAGAAGAAAAGAAAAAAAAAATACCCGGCCTGTCTTTGGTAGGACAATTTTCCTCTATAGAAATAAACTTTCATTCAAGCCGCTCTTCGCGCTTTCGCAACGATACGCGAAAAATGTTTAGCGACATTCTTTCGAATAATAATCACCGAATGCGTTTCCGTCAACGAGTTCGACATTTCTTCCGATCAGTAGGTGACTTTCGAAAAACGACGTCCGGTACGTTAACGATCCGCGAACGCATCGATAACGCGTTGCCCACGGAACAATAAAAAATGCGAATTGGGGGAAATACGATTGCGCGTAATATTTCGCTTCGACTCCGGTCGAATTTAATCCCTCGGTTTCTGCCATTCGTCTCGTGCATATTTCAATCGTTCCGCGGGACACCGTAGATACACTCGCGACTTTGAATCGGCGCAAATCAGACGAACGTCACGCGAACCGACGGTGAGCGAAATTGGCGAACGATAGTTTTCCCCACGATCGCGAATCGCTTTACATTTTTAATACCGAAATCATTCTCCCGGCGAGAAACCACGCCAAACATTTTTCGCATTCGATTACCGCGCCATCAAGTTACGGAAGATCGTCGAATTCGCAATTTGATCTGTTGCGCGAAAATTTCCATTCGACGCGGGAGATCCATTCGCGTTTGTACGTTTCGCAAAATAGGCCGGGCCACTGTACCCTCGATCGGCGGAAATTCCACCTCGCTTTAAAACATAATTACGAAAGTAATGGGAGATATAGCTTTTCTTTTTAAACCCCTCCCACGTCGTTACGCGAACAGTTACCACGGATGAAGTAGACAAAGTCTGCCTATTTGTTTCTTTGTGGCCGGAAGGTAACTGGATACGCAGTTAAACAATAAAGGAAGGCAGAAGTCGTCGCGCTAATTAACAATACCTTTGCGTACCAGCTAATTGCGCTTTACTTTGTTATATTACATTTTAAGTGGGCCGCGCTGAGAATTATGCGCCCGCTCATGCGTTATTATGATCATTTGCATAATGAACGAAGGCTTTCGTTAATTAGAGCCATAATCGCGCGATGCAAATGCGAGATTGGACAACTTACCGTCTGGAATATTAATACCGGTGAGATCGAATAAATTCGCCGCGCCGAAGAAACGTATCCGCGGGAACTCGATTTATCAGCACACGACTCGAGTTTATCGATCGTGCGTAGGCTAACGCACGATACGCGGGACATCGACGATCGAGCGTCGATCGCTTCCGATACGTTTGTCGCGAACTCGGACTCGCGTTAATAATCGACTCAACGCTCTTACGCGATTACGTTGCACGACTGGGCTCACGATTCAAGACCCGCTCGCGCGTTTACGAAACGGCGATAATTACCGTAGAAATAAAATTGCAAAGCAGCTCTCCCCGCCGGGAGAGCGGGAGGGGGATAAGCCATCAAACGCCACGCTTTTCCGCCTCCGTTTGGGAGAAGAAAACTCGAGTACGGTACTATCGCTGCGTTTTGCACGCTGTAACTGGTATGCAAAAAAGGCTTGTCGCAATAAAGGTGTGAAGGAGGCAAAACTCCCGTGAAAATCGCACTACGGGATAATGTATACCAAAGCTCTCTATCGGCTCTATCGGACGTTATCTTCGGCTCGCCGATGTTACGGAGCCCTCTGTCCTCCTCTCGCCGCTGCAGAGGCCGGACCTCAAATGACTCACGCAAAAGTAAATTATACATTGAAAGGGTTTAATATAATGAAACGCTCCATATGCATGAGAGAGGCCAGCCTGGCGCTTTGCACGCCGCGCCGACGGTGCCCCGCGTTTCTCTGCGTGCCACTGACGTATCGTGAGTTCGATGAGCCCAGATCGAACGTCCCTACGAGCAGAATAATGGCGCCTGCACGCCGACGGGTGCAGTGACAAAAAAAAAAGAAGAGAGAGAGAGGGAGAGAGGGAGAGAGAGGAAGAAAAAGAGTAGACCGTAATTTAGTCACCATAACGAAAAAGCGGTCGTAGTATCCGATATATTGCCGTCGACGTGACTCCTCTTCCTCTTTCGTCCTTTTTTTCTTCCTTTTTTTTTTCTATAAATATTTTCGCTAAGCTTTATCGGAAATCTGTCGCGTCGCTAATCGTCCTATTTATCCGCATTAAAATTATAATTACGACGACGAAACATCGATAAACGTCCAACGGAATGATTCTCATCGGTGGATACAAATTTCTATCAACTCACCGAATTCCTTGATATCGATAAAAGACATTGATAAATCATACTCGGAAAAATGAAATCGCTCCTCGTGCGTGCCAGGCCGATTCAAACCCCATGAATCCCATTCAACGGGATATCGAGATTATCGCGACGCGGAAATAAGGGGGAAAAAAGGGGAAGAGGTGTGTGCGCAGGGTTAAGGGGCGAGGGGTGGGGGACTGACGAAATGAATGCGATATCGGCGAAATTATTTTCGATCTTTCGCGCCAGTCGTCTGGAATCGTTCAACGGAACGGACGTCGAATGGACCTGACGGTACTTACGGCGAGAAAGGGGTGCGATCGGCAAGAATGGGGTGAGATGGTGAGGGGAAAGGGCGGCGGAGGGGGCGGGGGAGAGAGGAGGGGGGGGGGGGTGAGAAAGCGGAATGGAGCGCGTAGAGCGCCGCAGGCGGTTGCGAACGATACTACGGGGACCGTACCGCGGGGGTGGCTTAGTTCCAGGGGACGAGCGGAAAGCATCAAAAGCAATGTTTGGTGGCGCTATAATGAAATGAATTTATGCAGAGCCGTAATGCCTGAATATTTAGCAACCCTCTTCTGGTTCTGTTCCTGGCCAGGCCGTCACCCTAGCCGCTATACCGTATTCGAATTAAATTCGACCACTGGACCTCCATTACAAGGATTGAAATGACCTCAGCCGTGGTAACGGGATACTTTTGCTTGAAATATTTTGTACACCGTTACACCGCAGCGCATAATGTTGTGGTTTGCGCTCATCGAGTGCTTCGCGATTAAAGCGTTCCGTTGGCCGGGGAGATCGACTGAATTCGTATTTCGTTTGCGTCGCGAGAATTCGGATAAGGTGCGTCGAGGACGCGAATACGTATTTATTTATATCGCTGTGTTTGTTCGATTGTTATTACTCGTTCGCGTTTGCATAACCATGCCGTAACGGAAAGTCGTTTAGTTTTATTCGGTCTCATTAGGGAGGATTGTAGACGAGAATGTTAATCGAAAAAGAAACAATGATTGAAATAATCGTTTAATCGGAGAGAAACCTAAGAAATCATTATTCGAATAAAAATGTGCTCGCCGATAGCGAGTAAATTATTATTCGTCCCCTTTATTCGTTATTCATTATTCCAATAAATTTCTGTCCATCTTTACAGACCCGCCAGAGAGATCGTGGAAATTAAAATGTATGATTTTCTTTTTTCGTTTCGGTATTTCATTATTAATACGAATAATAGGTGAACGAAATATTGCTCGACGAAAAATGAGTAAAACAGCCGCTTAAACGAATTAAAAATCGAATGAAATGCTATTGGAATAAAAATGTCTTCGTCGGTTATAAATAAATTATTACTCGCTCTTGTTACCACGTTATTCGTTACAAAACTTTAATTTTCTTTGTCGGCGATTAGTATCTACCGACACATACGTTTAGCAGTACCGTGAACGTCTTCGGAGTTCGTCAAAGACAAATTAGGTAACAGCCGAACGACTGGGGGCAACCTCGAAGATTCTGAATTATCGTCCTCGCAAAGTTCGAAGAATTTGCGCGTAATTTTGAAACCCGGCGAAACCTCTTCGCGGTGGAAACTATGCCGAAATTTTCTCATAATTTATGCACGTGCAGTGATTAGACGGGAGCTAGAGAATTACGATCTAATGCGTTACGCTGTGATTCCTAATTTTTCATCCTCCCCTTCGACGTTAACATATAATTAAAACTTGGTCGATGCAATTAATCCGGGGGAGACGAGTACTTCGCAAAAAAAAAAAGAGAACACTTACCATCGATACAACTCCTCCGCCACCAGCGAACGCGAAACAACGTAATCGAATTAATAATTTAATTTCGTTCAAGCTTTAATTAAAAGGATTGATAAACGAATAAATCCCCATTACGCGACTGTTACGCGTAAAACCCTGGAGTACTATTTGTAGTGCCTTCCCCGAATTGAAATAATATTCACTTTGTATAAACAAGCGAAGCCACGATGAAACGTGAAAGTAATTAGCTGTTCCCGTCCTCGCGGCGGCATTCGGGTACCATGAAAAAAAAAAACATACACACACACACACACAAAAAAAAAAGAAAAATGCTCGAAACTTTTCGAGAAGAATTTATCGTCGCTGCGAGGGACGTACCACGGGGCGTACGTCTACCTCCCGAAAAATAATTTTCCACGATCGAGGCTCGCATTTCACGATAATGCGAGTGGAAGCGATTATCTAGAGCATATGACGGCATAACCGAGAGCGTTTTATCAGGTAGGAGGCCAACATGCCGTACGAAAGCGATCCGCGTGTCACCATAAAACTAACCGACTGACTAACCAACCGCGCGTATAAATATGCAATTAACGACGATTGTCGGGTAATTTTAACGGGAATTTACGATCGGGGTGATATCTGGCCCGCGTTGCCACGGCTAATAGGCCGAGCATAATTGCCGTAATAAATAAATCATTATCGGGGCAGCATTTCGCGGGATTATTTAATCAATGAAGAAAAGACTCGCCCCCCCCCCCCCCCTAACCCTTCCGATCGTTTTCTGCGATTTCCATATAATCGTCGTTCCTACCCCGCGCGATCGCGGCTCGCGTGTATATTAATATTCAGAATGCACGCGAGATGCCCAAATATTTTAATCATGGCTAATTGGGCGAGTAATAATGGAGTTCCAGGACGCGTCCAGGGGGTAACTGGCTGCCACGAGTTCCTTCGGATTCTCACTGAAGGAGTTAAGGAGAAGCCGGCTATCGTCCACGTTCCTACCCTGAATTCGAACCATTCTGCTCCGCAGGCGTCTAGACACTTCTGGTATTTCTAGTGTGACTTAACGATTCAACGCTGCACGGTAAGTCGCTTCGTTCGATTGCGATACGCGTTTATTCTTTTGCCGGTTTGTTAAACGAAACGAGCGTCCCTTTCGGGGGATAGATTTCCAGATAGTATTTACTGAAATTACAGCGGAGGAAAGATATCGTTGATATAACCGGTTAGCTGCTGTTCGTGTACTTGTCGCAAAGGGATGACAATAATTTTTGTTACGATGAGTATATACGTCTTGTGGAAAAGCAGTTACCATTTGCGATTTAAATTGCAGTTTGAGTGAAAACTAGAATATATTCCTCAATTTTGTGGGGATATTTTTAAAGAGAGAGCACGAAAGTGGTTTCTTTATTTTTTCTTTAGTAAACCAAGCCAGGACTTCATAAATTCTCATATTACTAAATAAAACTACAAGTTATGATTGACCTAACTAAATATCTTGTAGTTGGCGTATTAAACGAAGCAATTGTTACAACTTTCAATTATTTGTCAAATCCAAATACAATTATTTATTAAATACTTTCTTCCCAGTGTAACTTTCTGAAATGAATTCAAAACTATCGATCATCACACGTTTTTTGCTAATGCCAAAGCTATCAGTTTCACTCGTTCCACGCTTACGACGTATATTTTCGTCGTTTCGACAAAAACCTCCATGTTTCTAACTACATGATTTAATGCCAAGATTTACTTACCATTACAAAGTTACTATCACGTAGAATTTATCTAACCTAACCCTTTCGCTGATACGGCATCGTACATACTTAGTTCCGATCGATAAAGACGCTATTAGAATTTCGCAATTGTGCGGAAATATTTGTCACACCTCGACTCATCGCTCCGCTACAATTCCACGAGTAACCCAAGCCCCGTACCGACGTTCCCGTTTGCGCATTTCCAACCGGTGACATAAGATCGAATTAATTGGACAACGACGAATCGATACGTATCGTCACGGAAATAGCTCAAACGTACTTATGTAAATTCATTATGAAACGCTCGGTTGACGTAGAATTTAACGTCGGGTCATCTAGATGTATAGTGCGTTTCGAAGCTCTCCCGCATAAAGCGGCTTATTCGTGGCGCGCGCGATCCTCCTAAATCTTCCAGAGATAACATAGCTAAGCTTTCTTATGCGAGCAGACAGGCCCTTCCTTCCTTAATAATTTTCCCGAAATTATGAAGTAATAACTACTGCCCGTCGCGTATAATATCTCTATATTTCAAGACCCATTAGTTTATAATCAACACGTCCAGCTCGACCAATTCCGTGTGTATCCCCCCCCCCCCCCCGTAGCCACCGCGGTAACGCCCCCTCTTTTGAATATTACTATGTCTAAGCACTGAAAAGCATGCAATACCTCGCTCTGATTCACCGAATGTCTTATTGCCGGGACAACATCGCGGTAAACGGATATTACCTATTCTCACCTGCGCTCGGGCCAGATTCCCGCGAACGTCGTGCGATTCCCTAAACGAGATTTGCCGCTTGGGATCTACTTAGAAAATCGGTCAGATGTAATGGATCGGAGGGAAAACGGCCAAGGGAAATAAGTCGGATGACGATTGACGAGTTACGGGGGTCTTAAATTCACCTCCGGCTCCTTAAACGGTTTAATAAAATTACGTGTAACTCGTTACGTTTTACATTACTTCTGTGCATGATCAGAAGTGTGAAAACGTTTTGCTCGCACTTTCAATAATTGCATCGTGTATGCTGTCGTCGCACTTGGAATAACCTGTTAACCCCCAAAAAGGAATAACGTGTTTTGAAATACTAAACTTCGTACGTTGCTAAATAGCAACACTATGCATTTGAGAGTTAATTAAAAGTGACATTTTTTCTTGTTTAAGTGTTTGATGCCAACACTTCTCCAGTTCTTAGAACAGTTGTTTAAAGGAAAAATGAATACTGCAGTCCTGCAACCATATGCAGTTGTGTTAACGAATTAAGACTTCTCCTCTCTCTGCCGCGGAATATAATACGATTACCCGAATTACCAATAATCTTCACTAAAAAAATCGTTCGCGAAACCTCACGAAACTATTCCCAGATTCTCGTCATAGCGATATCCATTCCCTGTACCTCGACCCCCCCCCCTCCCCCTCGGCTTCCCGCGTCACCGGTTGCCCATCATTCCCCGTGAAAAGTTGCGAAAGGGAGCGAGAGCAACAGCCGAAAACACGATCGCACGGATCAGGATATAACTCGTTCTAACGATCGCCGTCCCCGATCAGTTAAGTCAGCCCTCGGGTCCGACTATCGAGGAACTTAATCCCACCCCCCCCCCCTCCCCCCATCCTCGGCGGGGGCTCACACGAGGACATTCAGCACGCACGCGGAAATTCCGAGGTACCATTCCAGCCGGTAGTCGCGGGCTGCACATGCACCGACCAGTAACAGAGATCCTGGAAGTCCGGGCATAGAAGGGAGACAGAGCACTCGAAGCGTGCGACGGAGACGGACGGGGGTTGCATAGAGAGGTGGATGAAGCGAGAGAGACAGAGAGGCAGGGGAAGAGGGAAGGAGAGAGAGGGAGGGAGGGAGAGAGAGAGAGTAGGAAGAAAAAAACGTGGCTGGTTCGATCGCTGGAATCGTAGCCAGTTCGTAATGAAAGGTGAACGGAATTGGACCCCCTGGAGCCGGAGAGTCGGAGCGCCGAGTGAATATAATTAGAGGATTGGGGGCAGGGGACGCGAGGGGTATGACGTAATCAAAGGGTGGACATGAACGTAGAGAGGGACGACACGATAGGTTTCCAAAAGGGGGAGGGTAAGGGGGGTGGGGAGGGGGTGGTGGGTAGAGATGGACGAGAATCGGGACGAAGGGGCGAGGGTTGGGGAAGAAGGGGGGGGGCTGCGAGGGCCTGGGCCTGGAAGAGGTGGCGCGGGGTGCCGCCGCGGCGGGGGTTGAAACGGAGGAGGAGGAGGAGGAGGAGGAGGAGGAAGAGGGCTAGCAAATTATCATTCGGGCAGCGAGCTAGGGTCCAACTGAACTGGACCGGCAACAACTTGATACCGACGTCCACCACCAGGACGATGTGCCACTGTCGGAGCCTGTAGTTTTGTCATTAGCCGATACCGTCTGCCGATAGACGACGTGGAACAGGGATTATTGGGCTAGGATGGCTAACGGACGCCACTTGGATGCAAATGCCTCTCGCTATGCCCCCCCCCTCCCACTCCACCACCGCCGCCGCCTCCTACACAACCGCCTCCCACACTTCCACCCGCTCTCCAGGACGCGCGGCTTGCTTGCCGGGGAGATCTTCGACGACCACCAGCGGATCCGAAACGAGAGGTTGTAATGATTCGTGGCCTGCATTGGGACGCTCGATTAGAAACGTTAAGATCTCGAATTATCACGGGCGACGGGCGCACCGTAAAAGCCTGGACTATCGATGCGCGGGATTAAACGCGTAATGAGGAGGGGGGGAGGGGAAAAGGGGTTGTGGGGGGCATTACGACGGAGCGATAAATTGTTTCCTCGTGACCGTATTTCGCGTATATCCTTTCGTTCCGATTGCTTTGTTCGCCAGGTGACTTGGGATACTTTATGGCGAAATTGCTCGAAGAGCGGTGCTTTCCGGATCATTCGTTACCCTTTGGCATATATTATTTATTCTACTTCCGCGCTTCTACCGATTGGTAACCGTTCAACTTGTTCAGACGATAGCGCGGCGAAAGTTTTGTCCTTGACAAACTGAAACGGTTAAGGTCGATCTTCGTGATCTGGCGACTGACGAGGCGCGAAAGTTGTTTACGATGGATCGAGAGGGACGCCATAAGAAATCGTTCGACGACGCCGAGGGTGGACGTCGCGCGTTCGATGCGACAGAGTGGATCGCGAACGGTACGACGTTTCAAAACTTCCGCGGTCGCCGCGGGACTCAAGGCGGCGCGGAATACACGCGGGAGCGATTTCTCGCGTACCGAAAGACGATAAAAATGCTATTAAAATTCCATTATGATCTATTCCCAACTCGATTCTACATATTGTCGGATTACGTGCTAGGCGATACCCCCGGAATTTCGGAATGCAATTTATGCGCATCGGTTACCGGTTACGGCCGGCGCGGTACGAAATGATAAATTGGTCATTTCTCAGTTCTCCGGCCGGGCTTTTACAAATGTGCTAGAACATCAGGATCCGAGCATCCAGCCGGTAGGAAATCGAACATACGCCGACGTTTCCCGAAACGTTTTGCATTACAGCGAGTTCGTTGACGTTGGCCAGAGTTGGGACTTTGCATACTGATTATGTCGCAGTGATTGCACGAACGAAAGGGTTTGAATTGGTCGGCGAGAAGGTCGTTGCCATAGGGGAGCGTGGAAGGGTCCGCGGTTCTAATGCTATCGATTTTGGTGCTTAGCATAATCAAACCGGACGGTGTCGGATAGCGTCGTCTATGCGCCAGAGAAAACGCCAGGTTTTGTGGCAGTGAATCGATCGACGGAATTTTCTTTTTTCGCTGGTACAGTGACCCATAAAGTGAGAGGGGCATCCTAGTCTTTTAAATTATCTATCTTGCTTTTTGAAAATTGATTTAAGCGATGCGAGGTTGCGCGGAATAACGAGACGCGACGCCCCGTCAGAAATTAGGTTTCCATTTAACTTGTCGTTTAGAATATTATGACGAACGTTTTCGGAACGTCGCAAAGTGTTGGCAAATAGTTTTTCTAATGATTAATTTTGATTGTGATTCCGATGACGTGAACAGTTGTTCGCGTAGATTGAAATGGGGCTAATGGAGGTAAGTAATTGTTGAGATACGAAATTCTAGAAAGTGCATTTTGTAGCTAATGGAGTACAAAAGGGGAGAAAAAAAATCGGCAATAATACATATCGCGCAAATCGATGCCGAATGCTTTCGAAATGCTTATCGTTGAAGTTAAAAAAAATATCTCAGCAAAGAATCGTAACGCGTAAAATAAATTCGACGTAAACGCTTAATACGAAAGCGACGTTTGTAATTTAACGGGGGACGCGACTTAAATATGTATATATAATATTAGAGTTACATAACTAATCTACTAGACGCAGCGTTTCCAAAGTAATTATTTCGCTGCTTACTATCGCTGTCCCATTCGTTCATCTACACTGATCCTACGGCAAGCAGAAATTTAATTAATATAATTTACGAAAGCCTGCAATGTACTAATATGTGCCGTTTAAATTAAAGTACTTGGCGGTTTTGCTGCGGATGATCGCCTTCTTATTTAATATCGCAAAACCGTGAAAATGACATATTGCCTCGAAGTAACGAGAAAGTATCATTCTTCTACCCTTTTTCGATACTCGATGATACTTGGGAATAATGTGCCAAGCCATACATTTTTTTAAATTTATATTATTCACAAACTATACAACAATTAACAATTAACATTAATTGTTTTTAACGTCATTAATATTTCAGTATCCATATGTTAGTTAAATTAATAATTTCTAGAGCCAATTTTTTCCAACGCTATATAAGGCAAGATAACTAACAACCTTCAATCGGTCAGGTGTAACAAAGTTTTCTAATCTGGAATAACCATTGTACTCGAAGCATTGGAATTCTTCGAAACTATCCCCTGAATTACACTTCGCGCACTTTAGATCGATCTTCCATCACTTCCATTTCTATCGCGAACGCGACAGATGATGTACTGCGTACCATCGTTAGCGTTCTTGGAAGATACACCGTTACCCAAATATTACCAACCGCGCCAAAATGCCAACAAACGTGTCACCCTCCCAGGCGCGTAAATCCCGCAACTCCAACGTCCGTTAGAATAATCGCAATAAATTCCACGTGCGCGCCGGTAACACGAACTCGCGGCAGTTAACAGCGACATGTGCCAACCTCCGAGAAAGCCGTTCTTTCCCCGGGCATTCATTATCAATTCGTCAAAAATATTCGATATGGCCGCGATCGACGTTCGACTGAAAAAAAAAAAAAAAAAAAAAAAACGCTAAATTCGTCGGAGGCGGAAAAGAGAAAGCTGGCGAGCGGTGGGAAGGAGCAAAAAAAAAAATTCCAGCGGTACACGCTCCGAAGCCGAAATTCAATTTATAATATGACAGGAGCTATTCGATTTTAAAGTCCATTTTTCATTCTCGCTCTGCAGTACGCATACACGCCCTGACGTACGCGTGTTTTTCTAAAATTTCACCGAAGTGTCCAACGCTCCGAAAATATCCGGCCGGCGTTTAAATCGCCGAACGAGATCCCCGTCGACTTTCCGCGATAAACCTTAAAATGACGATTTTAGCGGATCTCGCGAATCGTTCTCACCTCGCGAGATGGAAGGGAAGCGAGAATCTCTCCGCGCGATACGAATTACGACGCTTATAATATGGCGTCAGACGCAGCGGCAAGAAATACGAGAAAAGGTGGGGGCGGGGGGAGGGAGGAGAGGGGCGTGAGGAAGGGGGAGTGGGGGAGGTAAAATTAACCCTCCGATAATTTGCATAAGTGGCTCATGCGCGAGGGACGATCCGTTCCGCCGACGTGTGCCGTCGCGTGTAATGACAGGGCCGTGAAGAGCGCGTCGTTATTAGAAATTATTAGAGGCCGCACTTAAAATCAAGACTCTTTCATGCGATGAATGTCCAGTGATTAAGGAGATAAAATTATTCAGCGAGATCGCACGGAAATCATTTTAATTAGTAGAGATCGTGACGCTGAATCAGGCGAGCTTGACGAGGAGGCGATGTCTTGTCGCTTTATGAAACGAAAACCTTCTTATCCTCGCGAATGGCAATCAGGACGCAGTTGTGCAACCTTCTTTTTTTTTCTTTCACCCACCGGGCGCTTCTAATTAAACGTCGGTATTAAGCGCTCTTACTGTTAGTTAGCGCGATTACACACACACGCCACGGTTTACGTAAGTGAACGGACGTTTAAGAGATCGCGAGTTTTGGTAATAAACAACCAAAATATTACGATTCGCGCTCAGCGAATGGATGGAGACCGCTATACTCGAGAATTATGGAAATTATGGCTGCGTACCGATGGGTAGCGCGGCGGATTATTTTTGTATAATTTATTCGATAATTTCTACCCGAATTACTACGCTTTACGTCTAATAATTAAACCTTGTTCCGCTTCGGGATGCCGGAAACCAAAACGAAACGGAAATTTACGTTTATTTATTTGATGTATAAACGGTATTTTCTGACATACAAGCGCAATCTGTAACATTAATCGTATAGCTTCATATAATTGAACAATAAAATCTGCATAGAAGGTTTCATTCGTCCGCGCGATTCACGGTGTTTGTTTTTTTTTTTTTTTTCCCCCCCGAAAACGAGCAAACGTCCAGGTGACTTACGAGCCTTTACGCGCATTACCCTTGTTGGGTATGAAAATGTGTAAAAAAATGTTGAGCAGAAAAATCGCCACTTGTTAATCTCATTTCAAAGATTAATAAACTTCTCGTCGGAGGGAAACCACTACGAGCGGACGAATCGTGCGTTCTTAATTTAATATCCGAGGGCGCGCGCGCTCGCGATCGTATGCGGAAGCACGTAATTTTTATAGTTACGCCACTGATTAAAATACCAGAGCCGTGGCATTACGAATGCAAGTACGTCGAAATGAATGCGTTTTACATTACCCGCGTTCTACCCGCGGACGCTTCCCGATGTAATGTTACCGCGAAAGGGTGAGAATGCTCCTATTTTTTTATGGCATAAAATTTCGCCGAAATGAGAATTGCTGTTGAAAAATTGATAGACCGGCCCACGGCGGCCGGTGGTTTCCGTACTGGTACAGATTGAGTTAAGGTTCATTTTTTCTCTCACTCTCCCTCTCCCCCTCTCTCTCTCTCTCTTTGCTACACACCCCCACCATCCTCTCCACCGCACCGCTCTTGCGTCCACCGGCGTTTCCCGACAACGAGTAGCAACTTGTACGGAAACAACTCACTTAGAACGCCTCTTAATTCGGCGAGCTTTAAAAAGCTCGCGGTTACTTCGTTTTAACGCGACGGGGAAATGCGCGTAAAACCTCGCGTTGCATTCTGCGCTACCGCAGAAATCCCATTCGCGGGATTTCCTTCCCACCGGATTTCATGCGGGACGATTAAATTCTTGCCGAGCGTTACGATTATTAGAAAGATGAATAAGAGAACGAAGCAGCAGAGAACCGAGGGAACTCGAACGGCGCAACGCCGTCGTCGCCGTACCACCGGGATGAATTATTCAAAGTACGAAATCGAAGTGAAACCAAACACAGAGAGTTCGAGAGCCACCCCCCGAAATGCCGAACGTCTAACTAAACAACGAACGTCTCGAACCCCTTTCGTCGTAACGCCTAGCCGCCCGACTCTCCGAATATACACGCGCGCGACGCGATTCGTATCGTCGCGCGGTCCCTCGTTTAAACGCGTTTAAACAAACGTTCCGCGAGGCGCGTAAAACTTGCAACGACTCACGCCGTTCGCTATTTTCGTCGTGTAATATTTAACGCGCAAAATCGCTACGAGTATCAAGTAAATATTCAACAAAATCCCCCGTAGACCTCGTGAACGAGGCGAAAATGGAACACACACACCACCCACCCCTTCCTGAACCCCACCCAACATTCCACCCCCTTCCCCCCCCCCCCGCGACTAAACTGTACTCTGTAGCCGGCGTTAACACTTCCAAGAATATATGGATACCTGCTCGGCTGACCCTGTATCCCGATAATCCTAACACGAGCGATCAACGTTGCGGAACGAAGTTTGCGATAACTTTATTGTAATAAGATGAGCCTCGGAACGGAGCACTGGTCGATGTCGCGACTACCGTGTTACGGGGGAGCTTGCGGGCGGTTTTCGAGTGTGTCGGTAAGTGAGAAGGGTGCCGGACTCTGGCCTGCTGGTAGAAGATCATTATGAGCTTGAGTCACCATGGTTACGAACCGGCGGCCGATCCCGAAAGTGTTAGGGGGAAAGCCCCAAAGCGAAACGGTCAACCAAGAATCGCATTTGACTTTACAACCGATTCCCCGCGCAGCCCCCGTCACGCCATTGTTATGCTTATACCACCCCCTCGGCGATCTTTTTTTTTTTTCCCCTTCCGCGGGTAATAGCCCTGGCTCGCGGAATTCTTCGCTGACCGGCAAACCTGTTTTTCTTATTCTTCGACTTTTGAATTCGTGATTGAAGACCGCGGGAGGAAGTGGAAAAAGAGAGAAGTTCCGTTGGATCGGTCGGAGTCGGAGGTTTCCGATTGGAGCGAGACGGGGTTCGTTGGTGGTTAACGATGATGAAGAGGCAAGGTCTTGTCTCGGGCCAAGTACAAGTACGCGAGACTAGACCTTGTAGCTTTTTCGAGAAGAACGAACGGGGATTTTCGGGGTGGTCAAACCGCATTAAAGAATGAATTTTTTAAAAAGTGCAATGTCCTTCGGACTGGCAGCGCCGAGATGAGTAATTTGTGCATGATTTGATCAAAATTGGTCCAGCCAATCACGAGATGTGGGATCTCAAAAATGGCAGGTTTTCGTAAGAAACGTCGTCTTCTCTGTAACGCATTTAATAATATTTACCAATGCCCCACGAGTCTCGGACCAAGTATAAGTACGCGAGGCTAGATCTTGTCTCTTGAATTTTTATAGACATACCGGTACTTGTACTTGGCCCATGTATTTGCATTTTTGATTCTTTTTTTTTATTTTATGCGATGTTTTAAATATTCCAGGCCGACGATCTTTAGCGGTAACGCGGTTCTCAAATTTGTGAGAATTTTTGGGGAATTTATTTCTCGCTCGGTGAACGGTGGAAATGATGGAATCTCGAATCGAAAAGTAGAGAATTCTTGGTATAGATCGCTATTTTTGGAGACGAGTTTTTCAGTTTAAAGATGCCGAGAGAGTATAACTGGATAAATTATCCGGGAGTTTGACGGTAAAAACAGTCTACCACCGAAATCGGAGAAAATATGGCAGAAGCACGGCGCGTTAATTGTGTTACGCAACACTGGAGGGTTACTTTCCATGGAACCCTCCTTCCGCAAAAAATCTGTCATTTACGAACAGACTCTGGATTCTACTTCCATCCGACGGAATATGAATAACTTAACCGATGGAATCGATAGGGAGAACCGCATAGATGATTATTTTGCACAAATATCCTCGCTGCATCACGGTCTTCAACTTTTAAACGTTGAATTCGTTACTTTTGGATGGTTGGTACGTGTCAAGTGAATTTTTTAATCTTCCATCTTTTACAGATTTAAACCTTTATATCGAAATACTCCGCGTTACGTCAGACGTTCGCCAAAAGTGCAACGTAGACCCTTGTTCGGCGGCAAATTATAATCGTTTCAATCATTCCGTTCAGTTGTCCATTTACTCGTTAATGGAAAATTTTGTTAATGGAAAATCTTCTACCAACTTGAACGGAGTTTCAAAATATCACAAGTACCATTATTAAATATCGCTAACGTCGCATTGCATTAGAAAAATGCGAGATTGATTCGTATTCCATTAATTCAAATTGTTTTCATATCTAATCAAAATCAAATTTCTTAACACTCCATGTTCCAGCGATGCCAACGTCATCGCGCCATTATCTAACGTAAAGACAGAGTCGAGAATGACGCTACTAGCGAAATATATTCAGCGTGTGTTTCGCGGTAGCGTGCAATAAAATCCCATCTTGCGGTTACTCGGCCGCTAAATACTTTCGTTTTTCTTCGCCAACGATGTACTTCCACGGCCCGTTATTCCACAGGTGTTTGGCACTTCCGTAAGCGATAAAAGCCCGAGCTCCAGGGCCGACTTCCCGCCCTTTTCTCTCCCGCAATCTTTTCGCGCCACTTGGACCGAGTTCATCCCCCGATACACGCTGCCCCGATCGACCATCCCTCTCCCTCTCTCTCACTCTCTCTCCCTCTCCCTCTACACACCATTTTTTTTTTTCTGTTCGTTACACCCCCGATCGCCGCATCGATTCGAGACGAGCGGCCAGCTAACGGGAAACGATCCGTTGCATCGAGGTATCTACGAATACCGGAAACAAGGTAGGGATCGACAGATGTAATGGCGCGTCGTTGTACGGGGTTTACGGTGTGTCGGTGCAGCGGCAACGAAACGGACGTAACCAACGGATACTGACCTATGACGGATCGCAGATGGTCGATGGGCACGGCCCATAAAACTTATTATCCACCTTTTACAGCCCGGTGGTAAATTTAAATTGGTTTTAAAAAATTCCCCCCCGGCGAATGGCTTGGCGAGCTCTCGCAAAAAGGGTCGAGGTTTTTGAAATTGACGATGGCACTGAAACCGGTAGATGCGGGTCTCGTGTCGGCAACGGAGATTAATATTACTGCGACGGATCCGAGCAAACATTGTCTCGCCGAATAACAATTCTCGCGAATACCCGACGCTGCTTGTATCTCGACGATATTAATCGCCGTTGCGTTGTACTCGAAATATGGTTTTCGACCGATAACCGAAAGACGCGAGAATACGTTACTGTATGACTCAATTTTTTTTTTTTTTCTTGCACGAGAGATAATCGTGACGGATTTGGACACCCTTCGAGTGTCCGAGATTCGTAGGTACCGTACGTCCGCGAAAACTTAACTTAGATACGATTATTCTCGCAAGAAAATCCCTCGAACACGCGGCAAGTTTCGCGAACGAGCGCGAAAATTCTGGAAAAAAAAATTCAACGACGACGCCCGTCTACACCTGTCGTTCCGTCGACCGTTGCGCGAACATTAGACGCGTAATCGTAGAAAAGGGGCCGAATCGATGGAACGATAGCGGCGAGAAAATTCCGAACACGGACCTTATTATCCGACTGGTTCGGAAGTTTCGCGATGGTTGTCCCGGGATGGGGGTGGACTACGTTCGAAAAAGAGGGACGCCCGGTCCAATCTGTATGCTTCTCTATCGATGCTTTGTACGCGCGCGTGTGTGCGGAGGATGGACATACAGATACACAGCACATCGGGGCAGGGGTCTACGAATCGATAAAAACGCATCCCAGGCAGGCGCCAGCCAGAAGAGGACCGCGCGGATGAAAAAATGCGAGCGGGGTTAATGCGCTGATCATGTCATATCGAGGTGCTCGCTAAACAAATACCGAGCCGTCGCACGGGGGGGGGGGGGGGGGTGGGGGGGGGGGGGACAGGACGAATGTACGAATGTGTCGACATTCGACCAATCCTCCTACGATCTTTTTTTTTTTCCCCCGCTACTCCGGCTACCGGAACTTGGCTATAATTTACCGATCTCCAGTCCATTCCTTTATTTTCTCTCTACCGTGTTGGTACGCGCGAATTTAATTGTTGGAAAATTGCGAGCGATCGCGAAGTTTCGCGACCTTCGATCAGCGCGAGGGATGAATTTGTACTCAGGGTAGTTGGGAAATTTGTAATCCATACGACAATCGGATTTGGAGTTATTTCGTGAAGGAAGTTGCGTATAATTTACAGATCTCTGGTCGATTTCTTTCTTTTCTCTCCCAGTCGGTCTGTACGAATTTAATTGTTGGCAAATTGCGAATGATCGCGAAGTTTTGGAGGGAGGTTCGCGAAGTTTTTGAGGGAGGCTCGCGAACTTCGATGTGGAAGGGATGAATTTGTACCTAGAGTAGTTTAAAAATTTGTAATCTATACGACGATCTGGAGAAACGTACGAAGTTAGTTTCTAGTTCGTTCGCGACGAAGACCGATGTCTTACTTCTTTTTTTTTTTTGGAACGCGAAACACTCCTAGAAGGTAATACAAGTACTGTCTGTTCCGGTGTCTTATTACATCGATCTATCGGACTGCACAAATTACGGGAAGGGAAAAAGATTGAGTTGTCCAATTATCGTGTTCCGTTTTCTTAAAGGTAAAGGAGAAATCTCAAACGCAGACGACGCGTAAGACAAGCCATTGACCCCCAACCATCAACTAAAAGTGCCACTTCTCATTCCCGTTCCATTATCTTCCGTCGATCCTTCCATCGTTAAATGTTCACGAAAGTATAAATAAAATTTCGCGGAAGGGATATCGCCGCGAAAAAAAAGTAATTATTACATTATTACCTTAACGAAAATACGAATAACGAGATCAATTTCTCAATTCCTTATCCCACCCTCCCAACCTACACTCTCGTCACGTACCTCGCGTATGCACGAAAAAATAAAAAAAAAAATAAACGCGAAAAGGACACGTCATTCGTGTAAATAATTCATTTCATTGGCGATACCGATCCGTACGAAAATCTCACGAGATCTCAAGAAATCGGCAATAATCGCATAGACGTAAAACCGTTTAACTACCCCCGCTTTCATCCCCCCGCCCCTCTCAAGCATCGTCCCAAGAAAATCCACCCCAGGAACGACGGAAGCTACCGACAGTCCGCCGAGTCCCACCCCCGCCCCTCGCAGTCCGCGCGACCGGTGTTAAGGCTCGCGGAGGCTCCTCGAATGTAATAATATTTCCATCCAATTCGACCTGAGGCCCACCCCCGGCATCCAACACCGTGCACAACCCCCCCCCCCCCCCCTCGATATATGCTACCACCACCCCCCCGCGGTGCCAGAGCTCGCACTCGACCGCGCGCCCTCTCACCGTCGTCTCGCGTGCATCCCCACCCCCAAACGCCGGGGGGTGGCACGTCGCTCACTACGTCATCTGTCCCCTCGACCAATCGACGGGCGGCGCGCATTTTTTCCCCGCGTCGAAAAAAAAAAAAAAAAAACATAAAACGAGGAAGCAAAGGACGCGAGCGAGTGGGAGCGAGACGGGTGGTGGAGGAGGTTGGAAAAAAAAGCGCGAGCGAGAGGGTGAGAACGAAGCGGGTGAGAACGGAGAGAGAGAGAGAGAGGAACGAGAGGATAAAAGAGGGACACCGACGGTCGGCGGGGGGAGGGTGCGGGGACGCGATGGGTTGGGCGGGTGGGGGGTAGGGGGGAAGAGAGAAAAAGAGCGCGGTTCGGCATTACCCCCGGAGCCCCGTTGCGGACCAATCGCCATACGTAAAGAGGCATTTTTTATGGGTGCCGCTCGGTCGGCCGGTTTGTGTGATAAAAATTGACCTAAGTCCTCTTCTTTTTTTTTCCGCGCGCGCGCGCGCGCGATAGACAGAGAGAGAGAGAGAGAGAGAGCGAGGGATCGGCGTACGCGTCGACGGGGAGAGAGAAGGAACGAACTGGCGGGTGGAATGGAGAAGGGATGCGAGAAATAGAGAAAGAGCATGTGAGCGCGAAAGGGACGAGCCGCGGAGGAGCGCGAGAGTGAGCGAGAGAGACAGACAGAGAGTGAGTGAGAGGGAGAGAGGGAAAAGGGTGCTCGCTCGCGCTCGCGTTGCGCACCGGCTATAACTGCCTAACATTAAAAAAGATGGGCTGTGTACGGGGTGGCGGTGGCCGGACGGACGGACGAACGAACGGACGGACGGACGGACGGACGCGCGAGAGAGCAGGACAGGAAGGGGTTAGAGGACGATGCGGAGGAGGTGGTTCTGCCGCGCGCGCGAGAGAGGGTTGGGTGTGGGCGCGAGGGCAGGTAGGGGGGGAGGGGGGGGGGTGAGAGGGAGGTCGTCGGGTTGCGAACGACGAGCATGGTGAGATACAACTGCGTTTCGCGTATGTGTCGTTTCGGCGGGAGGACGGGGTGGGGGAGGGGTGAGGAACGCGAGGAAGATGGGGTGGGTTCACCCGAGAATCAGGGGTTTGGGGGAGCCTCTCTCACGTGAGGATGGAGAGGGGGCGCAAAATAATGCGCATAAAATGTAGCGTATTTATCATGGAGATAAAATGATGTGCTCGACTTTCAGGCGACCGACGCTGTTGGCATGCGGGGGGGTACAGTCCGACATGAAATTCGCGCCGCGGCTTACCGGGGGGGTGGTGTGACTCGAGCCCCGGGGGTGGGGTCTCTTACGAGGGTGCCCTCTCACTTTCTCTCTCTCTCTCGCTCTTCGCCGTCGTGCGCCGCGGCACGTGTGAAAGTGTCTCGATAACTTCGGCTATTAGGGAAGCGATGCGCCGCGGGGACGGGCGGAGTAATTGAAATCGTTTTACTTGAGCATGAGACCTGCTCTTTGCACTCGTCAAATATATTTTTCCCGGATTTCGAGTAACGGCGCGATGTTTTATCTTTCGCGATATGTAAATACCGGTTTGCGGGATCATACCGTAAACGTTACTTTTGTCAACGCTCGCTCTCTCTCCCCTGTTTGCATTGCGAATTGCTTGATGGAACAGTCAAAAAAAAGAGAAGAAAAAAAAACACCGTTATATTTCCAAATTTCACTCGGGCGGGAACCGCGATTCCTTTCGATGATAAAACACTTCGTTCAAAGGAATGGAATGCGCGCGAGATGGAAAACAACTCTTTAGAGTGTTCGCGAATATTTCGAATTCTCTTCGCTATTGGGCTTCGCGGGGAGTAAATCCATGCATTTTTTTTTTTTTTTTTCAAATAAAGGCACCGAACAATTTATCCGTGAAAGGGTTAATTATAATGTACGTTCTGAAAGAATTTTGGAATAATGATTCATCGATCCGCGTGGGTTCGATAAAATCCATTCGTGATAAAGTGCATTATAAACTCCGGGACCGCGGGTAATAATATCCCATTCATTCCATTGAAAATTCATTCGTGTTACTATTGTCGATGATTGTCGGTGTTATAAAAAAAAAAAAAAAATATATGTATATATCCCTCGCGCTACCGTACGATAGAAAGGATTTACAAATGAAATTCGGCGCGAGGTTTCGATAATGTTCGGTCCCTTTGCGACACCGTAATTACGTGATCGCCCTACGAAGACCCTTCGCGGCAACAACGTTGGAACATCGAATCAACGTACCGCCACTCGTAAATTCGTTGAAACGAAGATTTCGTTTTAGACCGTAACCCTAAGCTGTTTTTGTACGGGGACAAGGAAGAGGGGGATCGGGTCCGATAGAAATGTCCCCCCCCCCCTTCCCTCTCGAGCGCGATTTACGTGCGGACGATGATGGATCGCAAACTGCCAATAAATTTATGAAATTGCGTCGAAAGGAAATTGGCATGAATGCCATTCGAATCTTTCAATCTCAGGACCCCATTCGCGCCCTTGCCGTACCATATCCGGGACATTAGGAAACGCACGAGATCTTGAACGCGATCGTGCTTCTTCGAGCTCTGTTCTGTACTGCTTTGCAATCGTACATTTCATTAGTCGGGTTTTGAAATTGTATTAGTTTCGACGTTAATATTAGTTTGTAACTGTGTGCCCTTAATTCGAGTCGCATCTTGTCGTGCTAAATTGTATCGAATGTGGGATGTAAATTGAAAAAGTAGCCATCTCCAAATTCCTGTTTTATAAATTATGTGTTTGTAGACTAGATATTTCGTTAAACGGGGCTTCCGGAAGTTTTTGTTCCAACGGCATGCGTCGCGACGCCGACCGTCGGCTGTACGGCCCAAACGAAGAGAAGGATTTTTGAGATCTTCGATATTTGAAATCACGTAACTTTCTATGTATATCAATATTCATTCAAAATGATCCGCGTAAATGTTAATTATAATTCGTTACCACAAATTATACGTAATGAGAGGTAGAAAGTGTAGGTATCTATAAAAAAAATTCTAATTTCTCAAACCGGATGTTACCGGAACCCGTCGCCTCGTCGAACGTGTATTTTCGAAAATTTTATGCAACAGAATGCATCGCTACGTCGAACGGCGCTTTTCGCCCTTGAGGGAAGTGGAAGCAAAAGGACGCAACGTCCTTTTTATCCCCGTACACCGTAGAAAGGACCTCATCAATTTCCCGTTTCCGCGGGAAGGGACAAAAAATAAACTTAATATGATCCTGACTATATGAAGATGCGTCCGAGCGACGTCCTTTGTTTTAAGCGAGGGTCGTTTGTGGTCCTGCCTATGTACCCTAAACACACACCAGCGCAAACCAACGGGCGCACACACAAGAAACTAGCTACCCCGTGTGTCCACCCTTCGTAATTCTATCAGAAGCCAATCACGTCCGGCGGAGGGTGGCCGTATCCATGCATGCGGAAAATCGTCGAGGCGGAAATGTCGATTCCTGGCCCCCGTGTCTTATCAAAATATTGCCTTATCGATGGATGGGGTGAGAAAGGAAGAACGTCTGTGAATTTGAATTACTCCTTCTCGCTGGCACCCCCTGTCCCTCGTTTCTCCTTCCCCTCGCGACGTACGCGGGTAACCCGGAGTACTCAGCTTTCGAATCACTCGATGGATGCATTCTTCGCGTTGCGTTACCACAGTGACGTCGCTGAGAACTGGGGGACGCTGAGAAACATATGATTCTTGTATGCAAATCTATGAAGTAGACAATCAGAAAGCATTTTGGCGTATGTCTGGTCGTTGAAAGCAATGTAAAACTTTAAAAAAGGAAACTTGGAAAAAGCTTTTTGATTGTCTACTTACATAGATGTATTACTAAATTCAAATAATTTCAAATCAATTAGATATGCATGGTAAATAACGAGCCGCCTATTTTCGAAAGTGACCAAAGTCCATATTTTTGTTTTGTTTATGACAGGAAACTTCGAGTTGTACACGTGACTACAGACAACGAAAAAAATTGACAAATGGATTTGGGTTACATTAATAATAAACGACTCTAATGCTGTGTAAAAGTGTTAGGAAACTGACGACCCGTCGCCAGGATTATAGAAACGAAGTTTAATTCGTTTCTGTCAATTAATTACATAACACTGTCAATTGAGTCACGTGATACGAAACCGGAGTTTCGGAATTCATTAATTATAAGTATTCAAAACACATTTCTAAAAGCTTCTACGATTATACGAGTATCTGTCTCAATCTCTCTTCTCTTCATTCTCTTCGGTAAAAATGCATATTTGCATAAAATGAATTCGAAAATTATACATATAAAGTATTCACGGTCTACAAATACGACAAACTAGCGGATAAATTCCAAAGCAATCTCAAACACGGCAAATCAATCCAGGCCAACGGACGGAATACGAACACTTGGAATTTCAAAAAATTCCGGCGATGAAACGTTTACGAAAAACGGTTCGAGGAGAAGCGCGTAGGATCCGTCGGTGCAATCGTAGCGCGTGAAAGGAGTAAGCTTCTTTGCCTTCGCCTTATCCCGCGTTATCAAATGTCAGGTGCGCTTTCGAGGTACTTAAATCCTCGGTATTCCCTATGTAATATGAGAAAAGTACCTGCGTTACGTCGTACCGCGAACGAGTGAGAAAAAGTAGCTTAACGGGCTTTAAATTCACGGTATCTTTCGCGTACGAGAAAGGTCCACTTACAAAACAACGTCCCGTAAATCCGGCCCCGTAGTTGCATTATCTTTCGCGGAAAAGGAGGCAAACATTGCACGCGTCGGCGAAAGCTTTTCATTTCCGTAATATTTTAAAGTTATCGTGTCCCACCGGCAAATTTATGCCCCAATAAAGTTTTTCGACCTTTCGCAAAAGGCTAACAGAGACAGGAAAGAACGCGCGAGGCAGATAAATGGCTTTCAGGAATCATGCTAATGGATCATTAAACATCTGTGATTTTTTTTTTGTTTCTAGATTAGTTACCTATTACGCTGCCATCGCGGGAATATTTTTCCTGCCAGACGTTTCATCTTCGTAAGTCCTTTTATGGTAAAATATGGTGTGTAGAATTGTTAATATCTTCGTGGACGCGTGAGATCTATGGACGCGTCGCCTAATGTATAATATTCCTTGCGATAATAAATTCTCCGATTTCCGTTAAGTTTTTATCGAAGAGTACGATACCTAGATATACCTCTAATTATTATTTGACAGGCCAACGCTTGGTGAACGATGCTTCTCGTTTATTATAATTTGTTTAAATCGATTTACATCTCCGCCTACCCTTTACGCGATTTTTATTCGACGTCTCCGTTTATTAAGGGCTAGGGATTTAATTGTCGAGTAAGGGTTTCCCTGTCGAGGAATGCACGGAATTGAAAATTGATTTGATACGAGCCGAGCGTGACTCGGGCTTTGACGTATTTTCGTATACATCGATGGGGTGTAATTAGTCATCGATGGGGCCTCGATTTTCATTGCAACATTTATAGGCGGATAAAGGACCGTTTGGAAATTCAAGTGTCCTCCTTCCCTTCGTTCGGTTGCACTCGAGCACAGTGAAAATCGCGAAATCTGGAAACAAAAGTACGTTCTGGTAAGAAGAGGGTATAATATGGATCTCCATTTGAAATAAGCTCACCCCCGCCCACCTCCTAGCACCCCCGTGTACCTAGTTTGTTGCGTTTGAATATTCAACGCAAGTTTTTTTTTTTATTAGCCTGCCTGCCCTCTCCTTGCCTACAGCCCGCCCAACAGACATCTTTATTCATTGCCTTTCCAAAGATATAATTGAGTAATTATTTATAATATATCTAGAATATGCATGCTTCACTTCTCCGACGGAATACATTACTGCTTACTACCCCTAAACGTAACCTCTTGTTACCGTTTGGATTTCTAGCTTGCAGGTTACCCAGTGGCTCTCACTCATGCGTACTACCGCTATCCCGGAAAGCCCGTCTTCGGAAAAAGATTCGTCGCGCGGGGCGCTCAGCTAAGGAAACGAGTGGAAATTTTTTTTTAAACCGAACGACACGCCGCGCGTGTGGCATGTAAATAAATGGAAATCTAAATAACGCGCTTGAATAATTATTTTCAAAAAAAAAAAAAACAAGAAGGAGAGATACGACGATTACGCGAAAACTCGTACAGTTCGAGTACGTGATAATTTTCAGCGTTTTCTTAACTCCTCGGCACGCACGCTACTTTCAAGATTACCGTTTGACGTAATGTAAAAACGAATGACTCGGGATACTCGCGGATACTTCGAGATACCCGCCGAACAGAGAGTGAACGTAATAAAGGAAGTAATAAGTGATAATGAGCTCGAGAGTTAATCCGAAGCTTATTTAAGTAAGCGGTTAGCGTTACCTATTTATTATTACCCCGCTGCTTATCGACAAACTTACCGTACCACGTGCGCTGGAAAACGGGCGAGAAACACGAAACCCCCGTACAACGGGAAGCCATAATTTCGCATTAAGCTGTAATCGCAATCGGAGTAAGTAATCGATATATTAGTCGTCCGTTAATTAACGTCCTTGTGATCGCGATATAGACTGGCTGGCCTGTCAGCGGATTAGATTTACGAGCGAACCTACGTTAGAAATCAGCGGAGGCGTATCCTTTTTGGGCAGCTCCTATTCTCCCGACTGGTATTACGTAAGAACGGGAAAAGATCCTTTATCCTTGAGTGGCTATTAAAGATGAATAAAATTCGGCGGTAATTATTATACTTAACGTAACGTAACGGAGGAAAGCTCGAGAAGGGCATCGGTAAATTGACGGTAAATTCTCACCGATTGAGTCTTGCAATTTGAATACTTGCGCAAGAAATATAAGTATTGCATATATAATACATATAAACTATATAAAATATTATAACTTGATGAATTAATAAGAAAAGAACGGATATTATCATAATGTACTCCGGAGCTGAAATTTTAGGAAAACATCGAAACATTGTTCGCCATTTCGCAAGTGGATTTCGCAAGGGGCCAGGCTCAGATTAGATGGGAAGACTTGATCAAATAATAAGGATAAATCAAATCTTCCTATCATTCATATTTTAATATTAATATTCCATGTACTATTCTCTTGCTATCAACGTTAGAATAATTCCATCAGCACCGATCGCTGTTTACGATTAATCGAATCGGGGGGGTACAACGTCGCGTGCCGCGCGACCGAAACGGTCGAGAAGTAAATGAAATTCGGGAAGTACCCACTACGTATCGATCCCAGCAAAGTATGAAAATGCTGGTAACGTCGCCATGATTGAGAGTCGCTTTAATTCTTCGTAAATCAGAGGCTCTGCTGATTAAAGACAAAAGGAGGGAGCAGCGAAGAGTATAGCGCGTTTGAGATAGAGAAAAGGAGGTGCCGAGAGCCGGTCTGTAGTTGCCGGCGCACCGGGCCCTAGGTTCATATTTGTAAGAAATTATGGCGTGTCTGTCGCGTGTCTACCTGTAGTTAGACTACCCGCTTTTGACCTGACCCCACACCTCGTCTAGATCTCCTCTTCCTTTCCTTCTTCCACCTCCATTATCCTTTTCGCCATCCACCCGGTATTTCTTTCATTCCCTTTGTTCCCCCCCCCCAGCCCCCCGCCACACGCGCGCACGCTCGTCGTCGCGATCGCAAAAGTACAATAATAAAAAGTGATCGGTGATAAGAGCAGTCAGAAATCGGTTATGCTTCAGATAACGCGAATTTTGAATAAAAACAAGTACGCGTTGAGAATTAGAACATGACGATCGTAGTGCTCTCAGGTAGAAACGGGTAACAGCAGGACCTCGACGATAAGCGAAAAGTAAAACTATGTCGTACGAATAGCATAGAATATTTTTCGAATCGTACTACTCCCTTCCCATCGATTCAAATCAAACCCCGAACGCCGTGGAATCCCTTGTCCCCGTCACTCGTGTCATCGATCATCCGTACGCTGTCGCGTCGATCGTACCACGGCTCTCGGTTCACGATAAAAAGAAAAGTGATTTAACGAAAGAATGATTTGCCTCGCGCGATAGGAGGAACGGGCCCGTGGTAGGGAGATACGGTATCCCCCGTGAATGGCAACTTGCCGAAAATGGCGTTGGGAATACATCCCCGGCAATTACCATTACGTGCCTGAAGTTGGTCTGGTGGTCGGGTAGCATAATGCTGTATTTAATGGGCAGCACTGCAGGTCCGTGTGTGACACGATATACGAGGCCGAGTCAACATATATCCTGTCAGATTTTTAAAATGCCCTGATTTACAATGACCATTGTACTGTCCGCGGCGTATCTATTGTCGCGCCCTTGCCCAACGGATATACCAACCACTTCTGTCTAACTCCCAGTTATTCCGCTTCCATCGTGCTCTCCCCGCGATTCCGTGCACCTTACGCGAAAGGATTCCCTAACTACGTTACGTGTTACTCGCCGGCGGACGTTTCTCGGAAGAGATTTAACGACAGCGGATGGAACGGGGTGGTACGCTTATCGAGTGAATTGAACACCGGTAATTGATACGGGTATCGTTATTATAAATCGCGACGGGAATTCCAAAACGGTCAATCGTGGGAGGATGTATGGGAATTTGGATGTAGAGTCGGTACTCGTGTCTCCCAAAATTATATAATTGAACGCATGAGTTGAAGGGGGATAATTGAATAAAATTAAACTTCGATGGGCATTTTATTAGTTTTAGCTGTTCGCTGAGCTTAAGAAGGGGAGTATTGGAAAAGCTGGAAAGTTATAGATACTTGTTCTATTCACCCGTTCGATTTATTCATTCTTGGAAGAATCAAGCGCACTCGTTGGTTTTTTTTTTTGTTTTCAAATGTAATTCAAGGAAATTGTTTTATCGACATTATTACCGAAGTTTGTCGTCGGAGACTGAATTATTCGACCATTGTTCGAATCTCTTCTAATTGAGTTTATACGTAGGAGCATTATTGTTGAATAAATGTTGTAACTATAAAAATTATTTCCCCCTTTATCAGTGGGGAAAATACTATGAGAATGACCCTATGTCATAAAAAAAAACACACAAAAAAATGAAATTTTGTTGACCAGTGTTACAATTGTAATTTTTATCAAACTCGCGATAAGTCGGGGTCTAACTCGTCACAGAAGTTTTATTAAAACCGTCAAACAAACGCAAGCCAAGATCTCGCATAATACCCCACGCCGATAAGTATAACGCGACGAGTCCCTTGAAATAAAAACCTTAAGTATACGCGGTACGATTCGCATACTCGTCCGTCCATAATTGGCTGATTTTACTTCTCGCGATCACGCACTGTGTGCCGGCAAAAGAGATAAGTTAATGAAATCGGTCGCGATATAGTTTGGTTTATGATCGAGATTGTTACGCGTATTCGTATAACACGGATCCACCGGCATGAATTGATTAACCGCGATTCCGTACGTATCAAACGGCTTTAATTAAGTTATCGATTTATTTTCTATATTGTCCACCATAAAGCCTTCCCTCCTCCTTCCCTCACGGCCGTAAGTAAACGTTTGCGTGGCTCGTCACGTTCGATTCGGAGTGCCTCACGTTTACTCGCCGTCGAGGAAAACGACACTGACGAAACGAAAGGCGTTGCGCGAATCTCGATACAGGAGAATTACGTTAGCGCCTCTTCTCCTTATTTTAAATCACACTTACGGGGATACAAATGAAGCATTCGTCGGAGGGGCAAGGATGAATATGGATGATACATTATTTCGTATAATTATTCCACGTTTTATGGACGGTGATCACGATAATGTGTACGGTCGTGTTACACGCCTGGTGGGCGTAGCAAGACTTCTGCGAAATGTTTATTTCACGGTACTCGCGATCGTCGATCGATTAACATTTTTGAACTTAAATTAAACGAAATTCGAGCTACAATGGGAATTGAATTTTCTATGTCTTCGCGTACGGATCGGATTTTTTTTTATTTCATTTATTAATTATTATTTATTTTTTTCAGAGAATTTTTGTCGATACGTTTCGAAAGAATAACGTGCATTGAAACGCGCGGATAATTAACGTTATTTTTTGCTCGCACGCGTATCCCCGAATCGCGGGACATTTGATCCGCCAAAATCAACCAAGGGCCGGGATCGTCCGTCAATTTTTTCCACCGAGTCGAACTTTGATGGCGAGTTCAAGGTAAGATGCGTGCAGTAGCCACGCGTGGAGGGACTAGAGCGAAGCGGAGAGGCAAGCGAGCAAACCTGGCTGATTGTAAGTTATATGCGACGCGCTCGCTTTATATCTCCTCTGCAACTTTCTGCTCTCGTAAAGCTCCTTCGTTTTCTCCTCTTTGCGCTCTTAGCCTCCAAAACTGTATCGTCCTTTAAGCCTGAACGCGTTCAGGGGGTTCTTAAAACCAATAGATTACGCCGAATCAACCCCCGTTGATCCTCATTCCCGTTAACTAGAATTTTGAATGAAACACAAAGTACGTGGAATTTCCCAGCTGACCGACGCCTTGCGCAAACAAGACGCCGGAGCGATTTGTGGGATAATTGATTGAACGTTGGATCGAGGATAACGAAATCACACAAAACGCACGATCGTCTTTGATAATAATAAAATTAAGCAGTAACGATTATTGAATATGGATGGAAACAAGAAATACTAAGAAAACATAAATTGAATTAAACAAATGGCACACGAGTCTTGAATCGTCGCAGCGTCAAAAAATACAAAATAACTCGTCACAGATAAATTTCTATTCCCGTCTCGATACCTCTACTCATCGTCGGGTCTCAGATCGTCTCTGTTCTATGCCACGTCGCAATCGGCTGTGGCGTTTTCGTGCCCTTTTCCTAAAAGGCACTTCACGCTCATTTACACTACACACACACACACACACTCATTATCGAACCGCACGCAGTTCTACATACCACGTGCACTCTTGACATCTCATCCTTTCGCATTCACACAATGTATCTCAAACTCGTCAATGCCATAGGTTAGAGAAACTTAATTCGCGATACACAGACGCGTCATCGATGTACTGTTCGCAGATCAGAAGAAGGCACCTGAGGCGGTCCGAAGGCAAGAGTGGGTTCGCCTATCCCCACTTTTAACGCCCTTTCGGCCCGCCGTTTATTATAGTAGTAGGAGTCCTATTTGCGCGAGGGACAGGTAAATCCTAATTAGCGGTACTTTACACCCCGAGTTTATTAGTGTGCGTGGCAACTTGGCCAATGGCAAAAATGCGTGTGCCCCGTCCCTATGGTTGTGTTGGAATAGGTAGGACCCAAATGCTACAACCAATGAGGGCGCATTTTTCTCAGGTGCCTTCTTCTGATCTGCGAACAGTACATACTTACACGCGATACTAGGCCGAATATACCCAGATGCGAATCAGCCCGAAGTACCAGTTCGTCAGACGTCTCTGAAGAACGGACAAGAGGTCGAACGTGTTATTCTTCGGGTGACCTGAAACACTTCCTTATACAAACGAAGCGAAGTTGGTGGGTGCGGCGTTACCCAGATCTCAGGTCGCTGGCTGATGGCCATAATCTGAGCGGAGCCGGTGGTAGGGCTCCGGGTACCGGGGGTCTGGGGTTAACTTATAATAACAGAAGTTGCTCGAGAGTTCAGTGACTGGACAGTACCTAGGAGCTCGGACAGCTACGACAGGGGATGAGGGATGGGTCGTCGCCAAGTGTCCGGCCAACAGAATGTGAGCTATAGTACCGGTACAAGACGTGAGACCTGGTCTCACGTGACCACCGGCAAACTAACCGTGGCGTATGCTGCACAAACAGTGTCGAACTTTGGGCGCAAATCGTGAATTTGGAACTTCGATATGTCTTAGTGATACTGCCGGGTAAATTGGCCGGTGCGTCGGAACGAATTTCTTCTCGGTTGTCTCTACGCGTTGTTAGCCCGTGGGTTAATGGTTTCGCGTTTGAACGATGCTCGCGCCTCTTATCGAACGTTCCGTCAAAGTGTTCGCTTCAGAGATTTGTATTCTTCGAGATATCAAGAGACAAGGGCTAAATACAAGTACGCGAGGCTAAAACTTGTATCTTTTTCGGAATTAATCCTTTTCTGTCAAGTTCGACAATATTCATCCCTCTCGTAAAATATTTCGTTGAAATATTGACTTAAACATTTGTATTCTTCGTGGGATTAATAATTTTCTATGAAATTTATCAACACTTACTTGTCCCTCTTATCAAATATGTAACTCAAATACTAGTTTCAAAATTTGTATTCTCAAAGATGTTGACCCTTTCCCATCTAAGCACTCCAAATCTCGATGGTTAAGACAGCCCTGGTACAACTTGGTCCCGTAATAGTAAATTTCAAACATTATCATGACTTGGGAATATGGATCCACGATAGAACAAGTTTATTAACTCTAGAACGCTAACCACTCGGCCATTCGACGAACACTGATATTTTTGTACCGATTATTTTTAGCATATTTTCCATATAATTTACTTATTCAATAAATATAATAAAGAAAGCAGAAATCCGAGTAATTTTACCACATTTGATATCACAGTTGTCGATTCGCCGAATGGCTCAAAACAGGTGTAAAAATAAGGTTAGCGTTCTAAGGATAATACCCGTAGATTATGGTAAGAAGTAACACTGACCCCAATGCAACGGCTGAAGAATAATTGAACCGCGTTTCAGCCGCGGAGCACGCGTCCTTATCGGTAGCGGGAATCGTTAGAAACCGAATAATGATTAGCGTCGAATGACTTTAACGTAATATTCCCCCTGGAGCATCGCGAGGGCTGTTCACGATATTTCGCTAGACCGATGGCGTCTGTGGTAGGTACTCGTTAGAAAACGTCGAATCGATGTTCGAGCGTGTACCTTACAGAGAGAAGGGCGCCCTGAGTCATGGCCTTCATAAAATATCATCGGTAAACAATTAACATTCGTGTAGCACTACCCACGCGCTATCGCATTACGAAGGAATGGCGGAGCTTAACACGTTCGTTCGATCGGCTCTAACAATTTGCCCAAAGGCTGTTACCTCGTTAAGTGACAATCAGAGGCGTTGAGTTGAAATAGTGTGCGCCGATGTCAGACGTCTATAGCTGTTAGGCTAGCTAGAGTTACCTTGCCCAATGCTGGGTACATTCGTTAAATATGTATTATATTAAACGTGATATCTCTTCTCTTCGTTTTATCTTGCGCAAAACTTTTGGCAAGGACCTGAGCTTGGCAAGGTACGGTCAACGAGTCGATAAAGATGACAGTTGTCTATTCGTTGAAACGTTCTTTGGTGACAAAGTTTCTTACTGGTCGAGACTGCGATACAAAGGAAATCTTGAACAGGTTTATGCGTTGCATTGTTATTCGACGTAAATATTCAGTTTTAGGGTATAAATTTTAAATTCGAACCACCGAACTTACATTTTGTGAAATTTGAATGCGTTTAAAATTTTATCATTACACTATTGTGTCGATAAATAACAAACAAATAATAAGGGTTCTCGCTAGAGTTTGAAATATCTCAAAGAATACAAAACAGAAATCTATTAACCGCGGCTTAAGGGATAGCGCACTCGAGATAATTCCTGTAGAAAAATTACTGTATTTAAATTACATTTTACTAATGAATATTTTATTAAGATAATCGGCGTTGCGCGATGAAATGCGCGCTAATCAGCGATTTCCACGCACCTGCTAATTTCGCATCAAGTTAATTCTCGCGTTCCAATTAGGCGGTTCAGGTTTTCCCTCGAATAAAAGATCAGGAACGATTACCTCCGTACCGGCGCCTCATTACGAAAGTTAAGTCCAGCGAATTATCGCGAATTATCGACTTTCAACTCGACGGTTACCTCGCGCAATCTTCTCACCGATACGTGTCAATTAGCGGTGGCGAATATGAAATGAGTATCGAAATCATCGCGTCCCCCCCCCCCCCCCTCCCCCGCCCCGCCACGGCACTCGACGGGAGACAGAGAGCAGGTATCCGCGGGTATTTGACGAGGGATCTAGAGTTGTCCCAGGCAAGAGAAAGGATGGGAGAGAGAGAGAAAAAAAAAAACAAAAAAAAGCAAGAAGTTGATTGAATTTTACCCGCGCCGCCCGTGTACGCGTTACACCTATATAAATGCACACGCGTGCACCGCGTTACCCGCGATCCACGTGTGTATTTACAGTCGGCTGCAGGTACTTACGGCGCCACTTTCGATGTGACGGTGTTATAAATGGGAATTGAATCGAACCACCGTCCACGCCTTCCCAAGGTTATCGTCCGACTGAAATCTATAGCCCAGATACAATCTAGTAGACACGCTCCGTAAATTCAATTACGCATTAACAAAAATCACTCCCGTATACCCTCGAGGAGTCGGCTAGGTGGGGGGATAAATTGCCGGAGATAAGATGAACGACGACGCGATATTAATTTGGATTTTCATGCGGCGTTTATTTCCTTTAATGCGATTTCAAACTCCGGTACCAGATCCTAGCTCGCCGTTGATACCTCTCGCGTAACACAATGCGTCTTCCGTGTAATCTTCTCGTGGGTGGAGAGGATCGAGCGGGGGCGAGAAAGGTAAAGAAGAAAAAAAAAAAAGAAGGAAGATTATTTATACAAAGATGCATCCACGGCCGCCGGCTCGACGCGTGAGAAAGTCCGTACCGATTGATATAATTCTCGGTGACGGGAAAGCGCGCGGGACTACGGCGAACGTATACCGCTATTACGCGCGATTTGAATGCGTTACCGTGGAGGCATAATGAAGTGCCTCCTGGCATTTTATTGTACGCTTCCCTGTCCGGTATTTTGCATCATTTGGTACGCAGCTGGGTAATCATCTGCCCGGCATGATAGGACCGAGGCTACTGGGCGTGGATAAATCTGTAAGCTCAATAAGGGTAACTGTGATTAAGTGCTTTTGAGGCTGTACAAGACTCCTCGCAGCGATGCAACGACGACAAAGATTTATGTCGCCTCCGCGGAAACTATGAAGCGAATTCCGATGAACGGAGGCGAGGCTGATCTTTTTTTTTTATATTGGCACTGCCGAGGCGTGTTTTCGATATGTTGGTCGCTGCTCACTCGTACTCTCGTAGAAACTGAAGAGATATCGGGGAATTTCTTTTTTCGAGGGACAATCAATTTTAGGCTTCTTCGGAATCGCGTCTTTGGGAATTATGAACGCGGAATTAGGAGCGTTGATATTTGTACGATGTATGTATAACCCGAGATAGGTAATAAAATAGAAAAACAAGGATTTAACGAGCACGATGCCCCAGAGCTAGCCTAACGGTTTTGCTCCGTTTACCGATACACCGCCGATGTTCATGCAAGTTCATATTTATATAAAACAGCGATCAAGAACTGAGACCCGACGCATCATTCATTTCGTTATCACAGGGATTCGTAAAAGTCTGCGTTTACGTAGAATTGCTACATTTAATGCAAATGACGCTCGTATGGAGTATTCATTTCACGAAACGAGGTTACCGAAGCATGAATTTGACATAAACATCTGCGGCTTATTAATCAAACGAAACAACGTTGAGATTAAAAGTGTACCGTCGAAAATCGGGTCGCTCGTCACGACCGACGATAAAGAAAACGGAAGCGATGCGTATATCCTTCCAAGGAGAATCCCGTGCGTCATTAAAGCTACAATTAAAAATTGGAACCAGCAATAAAATCGCGCATTAACGTAACGAATGCTGGGCCATACCTCATATCTTCCTGTCGCGCCTCGTCGCAGCATTTATATCGCGGAAAGCAATTGGGAACCCGTCCAACTCGACCGTACCAATGTTAACGCGAAGAAGGTTGCGCTCGATTCGCATAATTAGCACGTCGCGTCGGTGAGACTCCTCTTTGTTCGGACTGCACTCGCAAGGTGCACGGACACACTCGAGGGATGCAATTGGCTCGGCCGATGGAATTATGCGCACGGGAGCCGCGGCAATATATCATGTTCGTAATCGTAACACGAAAAATATGGTCGGCTGTCCTCAAACCACACCTTCGGAAATTTGTTCCGTGTTCATTAATAAACGCGCGTAGTCGGAGCGGGAAGAGGGGGTGGGGGGGGGGAGGGGGAGGGAGAGGCGGGAAGTAGGCCGGTGGCGCGTTTAAGCTTCCCCCTGGATTATTAATCTCGGGAGGAGATAAATTTATTTCTACATTCTACCGCCGCTATCATCGAACTGTTTCTTATTAACTATTTAAATGCACGCTGCGCTCGTGGCATTTGCATAATTCTCCGGGCCGCCCGAGAGCGTTATCGTCGCTAATTGAGGATCGCCGTATTGTCGACGTTGCGATGCTAAAGGTTAATAACTACGGTCTCCAATTGGCGTAGGTCTCTCCCCCCCCCCCAACCGCTCCACCCTCTCCACCTCTTTACACTCATTACGGCAATTAGAAGATTTTATCTCATTGTCAAGGAATAATCAAAGCGGACATCGGTGTTTTGCTCGGCCATTGATTGCTTCGGCATGAGAATGATTCGAATTCAAATTCGCCCCGAGGATCGTTCGGCGAGAGCTGTAACGATGTAAAGCCGAACGTGAAGATCGTAACGAATAACGAATTCAAATCGACTACTTTGTTGCTGATTATTCGCGGTATAGCCGGCCTAGCGCGCGCTTACTCTCTCTCTCTCTCTCTCTCGTCGCCTCGTAAACGTCAAATTTAGCCGCGGTACAAAAACGGTGGCAATTAAAATGCATCCTGATTACTGCGCGATGCCGTCTCGTAAAAAATTATTTTTGCCTTGCGCTCTCGGACCTCTACCCCTGGGTGACTTAGACGAGTCACGAGGAGAGAACGCCGGTACCGGCCCGGGCATCCGGCGCAACAATGTACGATAATGAAGAATTATCGCCGCATAAGACCCGACGCGGAATAGGCGCGGGGCTACTCGTTAGCGGATCGAGATCGTAAAAATCATCGTGGTTGCGCGCAAACGGGTATGTGTACCGGGGGTTGTCAGCCAATCGGGCCCAATGCTATCGCGACGAGACGTTTGTGCGTGAGATAGAGAGAGAGAGAGTGAGAGAGAGATTGGGGGGGGGGGAGAGTAGGGGATAAAGAGAGGAGGCCGCTGAGAGAAGCCCCAAAGGCGAGCGACGCGACGTTTCCAAGCTCCGCCCGTTGCTGTCCGAAAGGAGCTCGTTTTGCTCGTCAACGGGGGAACCCCTTCGAGCGGGAGAGCACCCCGAGGTACACGCACCCATACCTCTTCCGTAAATCCATACGAACTTGTTTATCGCGATCGCCCGTCACCCGCTCGGCGAGCTAAGTCCTTAACTCCGCTTCGTTGTCGCGGATTACGTGCCGGATAAGGTGGCGGTCATCGGGATCGCTCATGAGTCCGAAATATCGACGTCTGGAAATCAGGCGAAACGATTCGGTTGTATTTCGTGCGATCGGTAACGGATAACGTTGGCTTTGGATTTAATTTAATGCGACGAGCCACTTTGAGTTCGAGATAAAAGGTGTGATTTTCTGTGGATATTAATTAATATGCTTGTGTACTCGATTGGAAGGTAACGACAGTTTTGGTTCCTTTCGAGGTCTGGATTTTAATTTATAGCGCGCACGCGTTGATTATGGGAAGTTTTTTGTACGACATAACTGAGGTTAATAGCGAAGGAAAGGGAGAAGCGTTGGTATAGGTCTAGTTCGCAGTCATCTTTGGGAGTATTCAACTTTTACATGGAATGGATGTAGTGCGAGTCGTTCAATCACGAATCTGAAAGAAAAAGTTAACGCTCGATTCCGGTGTCTGAGACGCAAGCATTCGCAGAGGCAAAAATGATAGGGTGTCAGTAAACCAACATAAATACACCGTGATTGCTCGTAGAATAATTTTAACTATGCGGCATGAAAACTGTTTGTATAGCGAACGAACGCTTACCATTGCTTTGAATAGATTACACTAATGCGTAAAATGTGTCCACAGGAATCAAACACCTGCGATTGGTTCCTCGATAACTATCGATCTTGGAATTATCGAATTACTTTTCCCGTATTCCTTGCAACGCCTCCCAACCTTAAAATCGTGTCGTTCCAGAACAATCGAATTCGAATTCGATTCAATGATTACGCGTTCGCGAATACGGCGATAAAATATGAAATCGATAGAAAGGAAAAGAGTTTCGAAATAAATGGGTTAGGCGTCAACGATGTAAGTAATTTAAGTGGCTCCGAAGTTACCGGAGTGAACTGTCCGACGCGGTGTTCGCGCCGTTTGAAGTCGGCGCTACCAATTCTATCGTTCCGTTTTGTTGCGTGCCAGCCCTCGAACGGTAGGCTTTAAGCCTTAAAGTTTCGTTCGGTGAAAAGCAACGAAAGGCGTCGCGATTTCTCGTTAGTTGATATCCCTGCTTTTGGAAGCCGAACGTGGCAATGGAAACCGCGCGCGGTGTGCTTTTCAACGGGGCGACAAAACCGACGCAGTTTAATGACATACGACGCAAAGCGTTCCAAAAACACTTTCTTTCACGTATCGATTTAACGCGAGGACTCAATATGGAGGAACAAATTTGTCGAAAATAACATTAATTTTATTATCTGGCGTCTGTTAATATTCAGGGTGTATTATCCCTAGAACACCAACCTTATTTTTACGCCTTTTTTAAACCTATCGTCGAGTCGACAACTATAGTATAAAATGTACTTATTAAATATGTTTAAATTACTGTGATTTCTTCTTTCTTTATTATACTTAATCGAAAACTGAATGATACAATCAACATGCTGAAAATAAATCAGTATAAAAGTGTTCGTCGAATCGACGAATGATTAGGCGTTCTAGGGTCATAGTAAATACGACAAACGGCGCGTGATTTCCTGAAAATTATTCGACGCCTCGCGGGACAAATACTTATATCCAAAGCGTTATTTCTAAGCGTTTCAACTGAGAGCGACGCCGTGTAACACAGTGTCCGCTCGTTGGAAAGCACACACGTATTAGAGGCAATATTTTAGCGGTACTTTTAATTTCGCCGTGATCGTAAACATTTCGACGCATACGCGCGTGAGGTGGCGCGAGGGGAAGCAAGGAAACAGAACGGACGACCCAAGAGCTGTGTATTTGCATATTTTAATGAGGCACCGGGCGTATAGTGCCGCGGGAGCTGGCCGATGCGCCGCGACGGCAAGCAGGTAGCTACGAGTTTACCATGGGTAACGTCAGGCCCAAATGCCGATGATAATGTGACGGGAGGACTCTAACCGCGAGAAAGCGACGTCGGCGGATCAAATGATAACGCGGTGTGATCCGGTAGAATAAACGAGGGCAAAAAATCAATTGTTCCGCGGTACTTATGGCCGATAAACATTTTCACGACTTGTTTTTTTACGCGCGTTGGAATGAAAAGTTTTGTGCCAACGGTGATCGTCGCAACCGAAATATTAGCGATTGATAGAATGGAGAAACTAACATTTCGAGGATGTTAGTTACATGAGGGGAAGGTGGAAGAGTGTTTTTTTTTTTTTTAATAAAAAGAATTCATTTTTAGTCTATGTCGATTATTGCTACTGATTTCTCAGATAACATTTAATATAGTAGCGATCGGTAGAATGGAAAACGTAATATTTTTAGGAAGCTAGTTAAATTAGGAGGTCGGTGAATAGTTTTTATATAAAAGCAATAATATTTAGTCTACGTTGATTATTAGTATTAATTTCTCACAGAACATTCGATATAGGTGCTTTGTATCGGACGACAAAAAGAAGTATAACTTTTTCGTCCATAAGGTTGAAGCCCCTTATTTTTGCGTGTAAGAATTAAACGCTAATTATCAGAATGATCGTAAATATCTACATGATTTTATTTGAAAGAAAAGATTCGATATTGAAATTTGAGTGGCTGAAATTACTCCGTTATCGTTAATTGGATTTTGCTTGCTACCTCGAAGCAACATCGCAAGGAAAATAAACAGACGAGCATTTTTTAATTACCAATTAAGGATTAATTACGCGAATTGTTAATGATAAATTATGAGAGATTTAAATACTTCGAAGGGCGCGTAACAGGAGTACGTACAGTATTTAAATTCCTATCTCTCGCGTGTATACGATCGAGCACGATTGTACGACGCGTCGCGTCGGTGCTTCGAATCGCAAACTGCTTTCGCTACTTCGTCAAAGAATTACGTCGAGGGGGGGGGGGGTATTTATCACCGATCGAATTATGCTACGCTTTAGATCAACGACCCCCTTTATTACGCGGAAATTCCTACGATCGTGTTTCGTCCGATCTCGCAAATCTCGCGCAAACGTTTAAGGAGCTGAAAACCGGTCCAAGGATTCGCGCACACACGCTCCTCTCCCACTGAATCCTTCGGATCTCCTTTAAGGTGGACTCTCCTCGCGAAGGGGAACGACGCGACGCTCGATCCCGCGCGCTCGATCTGTCCTTTCCTTTTTTCGATGTCCCGTACATTGGCGCGCGGGCATTCCGATGCCGAAAGGGCGTTAATTATAATTAGCAGGGGCGAGATTAGTAATTAACACTTGGGGGTAATCGCGAGCGTTGCGCGGAAGATACAGTACGTGCAACGAACGCGATATTCAGCGGGAGAGTGGGTTTCTCTCTGTGAGTACGATGGGGCGTCGGGGTATGAGTAGGGTCGTTGCGAGTGTGCGAATTGAGGATAATAACGCCCGGCCCTGGCCGGGCCGGCTACGGAGAAGGCAGGCGAGGCAGGTCCCCCGATTTATAACGCAGATAATAATTGCGGGCCGAACTTAATATTCATGAGCCAATCAGATTTGCGTTTCGAGTCGACGGGACTTCGTGCCTCCGCGGACCCTCTCAGAGATTCATTGTCGTACCGCGACGTCTCCGCGAGATACGAGGACGATGAAAAAATCACTGCCGCTCCTTTCGTTATTGCGAATCAAGGTGGCGAAGCGGCCTAATCTCGCGTCACCGGGGCAAAATTTCGTCGGGCGGACACGGAATCCCGATTCCGGCGCCCCTGTTCGCGATGTGACGACGTCGCGCGTCGTCTTAACCGATCTGTCGCCACGACGAGAAATGTAACGTGACGGGGAATGGTGGCCGAGCGAGACACGCGTGTCGAGCGAACTCCTTTTGCCGATTTTATTTGGTGGAACTTGATTTCGGTATACCTGAAGTTTTTACCTTAGAAAGTTATCGTAGGCTTAAATCTAGATGATGCACATCTCTGGATCTTTGGATCTCTAAACTTTTTTTGTTTACTCCATCAAGTGTATTTCGGGTCGCTGATAACGAAATAATTATAAAATTTGTATTCTACTGAAAATTATTTCAAAATTATTACAAGGAAAATTGTTATTTCGCGTGTGTTTGCTTGCTTTGGAAATAGTTTATCATCCGGAGATGTGCATGATCTAGATTTGTTCCTTATCGTATTATATTTATAGAAAATGTGAGAGAACTTTGGAAACGAAAAGTGCGATAAATCGTACGTCACTGACGGTGAGTGGTACCTGGCTAATTCGTTCGGCGAACTCCTTTCACGAGTGTACTCGAAGGAATTTAATTTGAGAATTAAGAAGGTGCGTTCGTCGATCCTCGATTTATACGTACGAGGAAATCGTAACGTCGGTGTTGGGTCACACTATTATACTGACAGATTCTTGCATATATTTATCAAAACCCTGGTTCGAATCATTCGTGCGAATTAAAATGGTGGCGAATATTAATTACGGTTAAAATTTTTTGCTCGTCCTCAAATACGAATTTTTCTATGTATGAAATTCCAATTGGGAATAATCAAGATATTAACGAACCAATATTCTTAGGCGCTTTAATCGGTTTGAATGATTCATACGTCGTTGATGACATTTACTCCTGCACTTAACATTTTTAGTGCCAATTCTCAACCACGTTGACGTACGTTACCCGACAAAATTAAAGATCCTTGGGAATGCCTGAGACTCCAGCCTTCAAATTTATTTAATCGTAAAGTAAAAATAAAGAGAGATTAAAAAATCTCCCCGGTTAGCATCGTCCCCGCGGAAAGTGTTAAAACCATCGAATCGTTCCGCGTTCTCAATGTCCATTACGTATTACAGACTCGCGTTTAATTATCAAAAACGGCAGCCACCGACCCTACTTCTACTTCGTTCTTTTACGCGCAAGTGCCGAAAAGGGGTAAGCCACTATCGCAGCTGGTTTTTAAACACGGAGGAAACGGAGGGTCCAAAAGCCATCTGAAATGGTTATTATGTCGCTTGATTGCGTTCGCCACCGACGATATTAACGGCGATTCGAACGTAAGAGGGTTCGCCATCGACGTGCCGTTTCCTACTGATGAGTCACTTTAACCGAACCACGGCACAGTGATGGACGCGCGTAGTTAGTCGTCGTTATGCATCGGCCCCGCATTACAATCCTAACCGTACACGATCCAATAATCCGCGAATACAGATCGAGAGATCGATCACATATCCCGAAAGCATCGTTAATTTCGTCGAAAGTAGCCGTCGGATCGACGATGATCGCGATCGGTGTATCCGTTTAAGGGGAACTTCGTCGTATACGTTTATGGCAGATATGTACCTTATACATAAAGTCAACGAAACGCTGCAGCGTACATAAATAAATATCTCTCCCCGCGTAAGGGCAACATAAGTATACATTGACTGACGTTAATTGCGCATAATCTATCGGCGTGTCCTTCGCCCGGGGGCCACTTTAACGAAACGCGTACGTTACGTCTTTGGGGGTTTTCGGCCCGCATACGAATGAGCCGAAGCGATCGTCGTGGAGCCGCACGGCATTGAACCGTCCTCGTCGAATGACATTCCCGCTCGGCGAAATTGTTTTACGATAGCGCGAAAGAATTCGCATGACGCTAACCCTTGCGGCGTTGTAACGTGGAGACCACGCCGTTGAATTTTTTTTCCCCCCTCGATCCTCAAACGGTTTACGCGTCGCGGGATCAACGACACGTCCCACCCCCGCGCTATTAATTTCCAGAACGTTCTCTTTAGCGGCGTGAAATTTTGGCTGACAGTAGCCGCACGCTCTTTATACGCTTTAAAAAAAAAAAACACGCACACACGCATACAGAAAACCCCGCGGCATAAGTTGAAACATTCAAAAAAAAGAACCCCTCCCCCCGCGCACCCCTAACATTTTTCCGCGAGCGCGGCGAAATTAATAACCACAATGAAGCGACTAAATTATTCCCGGCGCTCCTCGCGTTTACCGCGCGACCCTCGAAGCGGCGGGGGAAAAAAAAAAAAGTGTCGTCATTTGCACTACGCGGATGACATTTTAATCGCGCAAGCGGCAGCGTTATACCGGTGCTCCTTCCCGCCTCCTCCTCCTCCACCACCCTGACACCCCGCCCCCCCCCCGTCACGCGAGGCACGGGGGGGCGCGCGCGCAAAAAAAAAAGCAAAATATGGCCACGGTTTTCAGCGGGGAACGAGCCGTGGCGCTTCGAAATTTTCGACGGTGCCACCAGGACACGGCCGGCAGGGCAGTTTGGCGGTCGGCGCGGCCGTCCGAAATGGCCGGAAGCCCCGGGTGTTTGTAAGTTTCGGCTAATAGAAAAAAATGACGAGGTGCCGGTACCCCGTGTCCATTTCCAGCCATTATTTTTATTCCGGTGCGTTTTACCGGAATGGCCGCGCTCTGCCCGCCTGCGATGTACCGCCATCTATATATGAACGCGTGATGGCTCGGTTCTATCTCTTTCATCCCCTCACCCCCCACCCGCCCCCTCTGACCCCTTCCCGCCAACGTCGCCCGTTCCTCACCAACGCGGCCTTTTTCCTCTCTTACGGCAACCGGTCCGCGCTGTTTCTTCTCCTCTTCTCTCTCCAACCCCTCGTCGTACCGCTATTTTTTCGCCATACCCCCCTCCCCGCCCCTCTATCTTTCTCTCTCTCGCTTCCTCGACCCTCCACCGCTTCCCGCCCCCCGTCCGCCGCTCCCAACCGACCGAAGCTCGTTCTAGCAGATTTACACACTTTTTTTCGCGGGCAACTGTCTGTCATTAGGCGCTGCACGTGGATCGACGGGAGAGAGAGTGGCACAATAGCAGCGGGGGCGTGCAGAGGGGTACCGTACGCGGGTACCAGCGGGAAAGGAGGGCGCGAACGGCGTTGGGTGTAGAGATTTCGAAGGGGTCGGAGGGGCGGGGGTGGGGGGAGGGGGGGCCGGTTCGTTGGTCGGTCGGTGAGTCGAGCGGGGCGTCGGGACGGCAGTCGAGCCCGGGAAATGCATTTAACAAGGACAGATAGTGATTTAATTTTAAAAAATTGACGAAACGGCGCACGGGACGCGGGCGGGAACCGCGCACAGCCGCTTCTCTCGCGGCCTGTACGGGGGCATTGATTAACTTTCGACAATGTCAAATCGCCGGCTCCGCCGACGTCGGCTACCAGGGGGGGGGGTTGGGGGGCGAGGCGTTGCAACCTGCGTTTTTTAACTCATTTGTCTGCATTTTCGGTGCTTCGCCCCGCGCCTCGGTGCCACCGCCGCGGTGTCCATGAACGCGCTCGCGCGTAGTGACGAGGGGGATGACGGGACGCCGGCGGGAAGGGAGTTTGAGTCGCGACGGGGGTAGGATGCCCCCCGCGAACGTTTCGGAATAACGCGGACAAATTACTACGACGCTAGTGCATTCGTGCCGTGTCGAGCCTAAGCGATCGCCGTGTTGCACGATTTTAACTCGGTAACGGCTGGCGATTTTACAGATTTTCCGACAAACGATGCGACGTCGTTGTCCGCGGGATGAAGTTATGCCCCGCGCATTTCGATTTTTATTGGCGCTCCTCTCGATTTTTTTTTTGCATTTCCAAAACTTTCCGAGTAATACGATATTAATTAGGTGAACAGTTCGCGGGATCCATTTTTTTTCCCCGCTGCTTGTATATGTATACATATATATATATATATATATTTTTTTTTATCCCAGCAGTTTCGCATATCCCGGGCGGTCTGGGTTCCGAGGGTTGCTTCCCCGCCTCGTTGTATTTCAAAAGATAGATTCGCCTATCGATTTATGGACAACCCCTCGCCCGCGTATGCCTAAATATTTATAGGGAAAAAAAAGAAAAAAAAGAAAAAAAAATCGCAGTAAGGGCCGACTTATTACTTCCTCGGTTTACCGATATTGCCGCGCCTAAATAACATCAAAGAGTACGGAAAGTACCGGCTCGTTTGGAGTGTAAATTATTACGTACGAAACGGCTGGGTTGCAGGAGTATCGCTTGAAAACCCGTGACAGAGAGAATCTAAAAACCTGGAAGTTTCCGCGAAACGATGTATAGCAACGACTAATGAATTAACGCGCGTGCGGTGTGTCCGCTTTGAAAAAGACCAGCAGCAGCTTTCACGTTACTGCCAGTGGGAGGAAAATAAAGCACAATGTTGAATTATACGATAGCCAGAGGGGCCGCCTCGTGGCGGCTTTTAATGCTAATTTAATTATTTAAGCTTTTTATAAGTCAATTAACGGACACGCCGCGCTACTACCAGGCGTTCACAACCCGCCGGACGCGCAAAACTTTCGTCTTTCGACGTTCGTTCGGCTGGCGGTTATCGCGTTCCTCGATTCGCGTATCCGTTTAAACGTAACCCTACGATCCCTTTCCCTATCCCTTACTCCCCCCCCCCCGCTCGCCACTCTTTCTTTAGCGTACCCGTACTCTGCCGGCCCTCGCAATTTATTTGTCACGAGTCAGAACGAAGAATAAAAAAAAAAGAAGAGGAGAAACAATCCGTGTAATTAATATCATTGGCTCGCATCGCTAGCAGGTATTCCGGAATAAAATCTCAATATCAATTAATCGGCGCGGGAGATTATCCTATATTATTAGTCAGGTAAAAAAATTGAAATTTATCTACCCACGGCCACCCTCGGGCATAAAGTTTCCACCTGTATCGTTTAGAGGACTCTCAGGACGTACCAACTACTCTCCCCAACCATCCCCCCAACCAGGCCTCTCTCTCTCTCTCTCTCGATCACATCCGCGGACTTCGTCTACCCGCGCTAGGCTGCCGGGGTCGCGCGTATGTACGCACGTTGCATCGAATTATAATCAGTTATTAAGTCAGGTGTAACGGGGTGGCTAGCGAGCAAGCGCGAAGGTGAATTGCGTTAGAGCCGCTCTCCGCGGCCGTTGGTTAGCAGAAGGTCCGGTGGGCGAAGGGAGGTGCGGCGGTACGGGCGGAGGGCTGGTGAGGGAGGGAGGGGGAGGAGGTGGGGGGGTCCGAGGATGATTAAACCCCCCCGAGACGGTAATTTTTCATGTCCGATCATAAATTACCGGGCTGCACTGCCTCCGCATGCGAGGGACCAGTGTGTTACGAGTTACGAGAAAAATTTCAGCCGGTATTATAATTAGCTATGTTAATTATGCATTAATTTATTATCCAGCGCCGCGCGACGTTTTAATTATAATCTTGCCAGGGCCGCGGGGGCAGCTTGAAAAGTAGTTTGGTAGTTTCGAGCCGGCGCAACTCGCCCTACCACCTACTTCTACCTACTTCTCCTTCCCCCGTTCCTTCTTGGTCGTCCGCCCGTCGTCGTTACTTTCTTACCTCTTCCTTCGATCTTTCTCTCCTCCTCCATTTCTCTCTCTCTCTCTCTCTCTGTCTCTGTCTCCTTCCCTCCTTTCTCCATCGCCCTGTCCGTCTGTCTCTCCCTCTCACCCGTTCCTCCCTCCTCTCCTTTTTTCACGACCACCGCGCAAAAATAATTTCATTCCAAAGCGCGGAGTTAATTAGGTTTCTTCGAGATCTCCCACCGCTTCGCTGACTCGCCGAGGTTGCGAGAAGGAGTATTATTCTCCCGACCCTTTATTTCGTCAACTGTGCAAGTTTGGAGGGAAAGATCGGTTCAAGATGCATTTCTACTCGAGGAAATCTTTTGAAAGTTTTCTTAACTACACTTTCGAAAGTTCGCTATTACGATGAATGTCGAGTGCAGGTTAATTGATCACCTGAATCGCGTCGCTGGAACCTATTTATTAATTTTATTATGTCCCTCCAGCCGAGAGATTTTAACGTCGTATCGCCGATTCTTGCTCGCCGCGAGTCCCGAGGGATTTACAAATCGCATTGTCGAAACGGATCGAAACGTTTAACGACGAAGTGGCTCTACGAATTCGAAGAAAATTATTCCGTTGAAACGTCGATCGGCCGAACGTCGAAACGTTTACGGCATTAGCGTCGTTACATTAGCCGATCGATAATGGACACGATTGCCAAGCGCGTTCGTAATCTTTCTCTTTCTTTTTTTTTTCCCTCGCGTCTTTCCTTCCCTATCTGTCAGAAATGCTGGAGGACTTTCAATTACAGTAAAACTCGCGCGATCGCGGATGGCGAGAGAGAGAGAGAGAGAGAGAGAGAGAGAGTTTCACGGGTTTGCCGGTGCAAATTGGATTGCAGCGTACATAAGTATTCGACAAATGAAAATTGATTTTGATGCCCTGCCATTAATAACCGCGGAGCGCATTGCGACCGTCATTTAATGAATGCAAGAACGCCGAAACCGGCAAAGCACTGTAGCGTATTTGTCATATTAGAGAAGTCAGGATAGACACAGCGCGTTAAAAGCACTTTACTGTTTCGCTAATTCCATTTATTAATACTATAATATGGCACGGGCCGCTATTTAAATTCGGCGGAACGAGAGACACACGGGCCCGCGACGGATCCTTCCATCAACCGAATTTTCATCGTATCGCTTTAATCCTGTTTTTCAAAGTAAACATCGATATCCAAAGTGCTTTCATAACGTTTACGCGTTTATCAACGGCGGATACGTCTGATCGATCCGATAGATGGAATAATGCGAACGATATAACATTGGACGGTTAACCGCGACGCGTGTACGCAACATGCGGAGTTGTTTAATTGCTCGGGCATATTCCGAGCTCGGCATCGACGAGGAAAGGTTTATTTCTCGTTCCGATGATTCGCGGGGTTTTCGTCGGTAGCCGCGAACCGCGTTACTAGGAAAATCGTACAAAATTTCTGTTTGCGTTCATTTGAACCGTGCGCAAGGGTCTTTGGTCGGAAAAAAAAGTGGATGTAGCCCAATTGACGGTTCGACTTTTATCGTTCGTACTCTTCGTCGGAAACGTTATTTTGTAGTGGTTGAATCGTAGTTTTTTTTTCTTGACGCGTAAGTTGCAATAATTAAGTCAAGCGATTTCTGAACTTTGCGAACATTTTTCGACACGGTGGTTATACTCGTCGCTATACCAATATAATTACATTATCTTAATTAATTATTCCTCGGTTTCAATGATATTATTAATATTTCATTATTTGTATTTTAATTAAATTACCGCTGTTTAAAATTTCCGGTAAAAATATTAATCCAACCACCAGATTTATCTCTAATTATGAGTCTGAACTTTAATATTTGCATCCAGCAAAATTTTCAATTTCCGTCAGCGCGTTTTTTTTTTCCCCAGCGCCATCGATATTATAAGTTCCCACCTACGATCCGGCTATTCTTCCGAAAAAAACAGAACGAAAAAAAAAAAACAGGAAAAAAAAAACTCATACGTACCAACGGCCGATGCATACGTCGTCCCCAAACTCGGTTCTGGGGTGGCAAACAATGCGGCTCCTTCCTGGTTTATCAGCTATTTTTTCATCCAGCGCCAGGGCCGAACGGTATCGCGGCGTACGCAACGATATTTAATTTTCGTCCTGTTCCTGCGTAATAACCGGGTGCGTCAGTACTCGAAGCGACGTGAATCCGATTTGCGACGAGTATCACGACAAAGCGCATCCCCGGGGGCAGGGTCGAGCGGGGCAGAGCAGAGAACTCTGCCCGGAGATAATAACGATTTGAGTAGACGGGACATAATGCTAATTCGCAATTTGCAATTCTTTTTACGCGTTCCACCTCGCTCCACGATCCCTTCAGTCTCGACGTGGCGGTTGCACGGTACCACGGACGGGACGGGACGGGACGGGACTTCCATTGGATTTCTTACTAACTATAACACCCGTACGACGCCTCTTGATTACAAATTGCTTATTATGCGCCGGCGATGCCGGGGCGTCGGAGATACGGTCCCCGTTGGTACCGATATTTGGAGGCCCTGCCCGTAATTTTCGATGCATAATTTATGGTTGATTTAATGAGCCGCGAAAAAGGAGTAAAGGGCCGCGGGGACTATTTTTAATTATCCGCCGGACGAGAGAGGGGCGGGGAACCGATCACCTTGCTCTCCACCCCCCCCCCCCCCAACCCATCTTCCTTCCGATTCATTGCTCGTCCTCGTTCTTTTTGCGATCTCTCCGTTTGCCCCCGCGTATCCTCTTCCGTCTCTGCTCCCCCTTACGTCCGAAATCGAAACTCGAATCGCACGGCGCGTCGGGGGTTAGAGCGCGGAAACGATCGTAGTCGCGGGATCGATTCTTTCGTTCGATCTTTCGTTAAGTATCGCACACTCGATTTGACGTTTGTCTTGTCGAACTGTCGCGCCTGATGTGTACGCACGTAAAGTACATATGGATTACAAATTGATCGCACGAGTTGCAAATCTGTTTGCCAATCCCGGCAGCTCGTAATATTTAACCGCGCGAGTTTAATTCGACGATGAGCGGTAAAAACGTGCTAAGTCTGAAATTGTAAATTGACCGACTACGTTTGCTTAATTCGTTTTATCCGGGCGGCGCGGAATTTGTTTCGCGAAACGTAGTATTTTTCATATTCGCGGTAGCGACGGATACAATAGTCGCAGGGACTTGTACCCTTTTAACCTTCCATTTTCTCCTCGGGGAGGAACGTTTGCCAAGTTTTTCACGATTACCATCGAATTCCTCGAGTCTTCGCGCAGATTTTATTCTCCGTGGCCGCGGAGTCGCGGCGAAGCTTATCAAACGCAAAGTCTCCCGAAAACGATCCAACGTCCGTGCCCCGACGCGCGTCTGATTCATCTGTAGTTATCGTTAGTACTAGAGTGCGGATGTTTATGCAAAATGCATTATTTTTATACTGTCTTTAAACGGATACGTACAATACATTGTATGTATAAGATAAAATAAAATAATGGATTAAATCATTCGTTAAGTGATATTTACAAAATTTAATCGACCGTGTTCAAAGTAATTAAAATAACCAAAAGTAATTGGCGTATTTTCTTAAGAGGACTCAAATTGGAGTCGAAACGTAACGTTTCCAGTAGTTTGTTCCCGCATATTTAGACACGTGCTTTCACACATTTTAATTGATCCTTCATTTTTTCATCCTATAAAACACGACCAGAAAATACGCCAATTACTTTTGGTTATTTAAATTACATTCATTGAGTGCATAAAATAAGGCTCAAAATAATGCATTTTGCACAAACACTCCGCAGTCTAGTTATTACCATCAGGTTGCTCGGGATACCGTAAATAGCTCACAACTAACAGCGAAAATAAATATCTCGCTTACTTGTACTTGACCCGAGACAAGACCTTGTCCCTCGATACCGTACCACCGACGCGCGACGTCGCACCGAGGTAACGCCCGTTGCCCGTCACGAGGCGACACCGAAGAAGTTAAGAAGACACGATAGTATTCCATTCCGCGATTTTTGCACGCGTGTCGCCCGGTGTCCGCTTCACGCTCACGGCGTGTCCTCGACTCGTCGCCATCGTCGTCAAAATGCCGCTGCACGGCCCGGGGCTTCCATCATTCTTTTTTTTTTTTTTTTTTTTTTTTGTCGGCGTTACTGCACTTCTATTTTCATTCCGCCTCACGTTCCGGAGGCCCGCTCGTGGCGGAGGAGAAAAAAATGCGTCCCCCGAACACGATTGATAGGTACGGGCACACGAGGGAGTGGAACGGACGCGTGTGCAGCTACGTACACGCAACGGCAACCGACACCGATCCAAAACGACTCGTATGTGGACCAGTGCGCGCAGGAGGTGACGGCGAAGGTGGAGGCGGAGGAGGAAGAGAGAGAGAGAGAGGAATTACAAAAATAGTAGCGGATGGACGGCGAAGGGGTTGGGCGAGGACGGGAGTGTTATACGTTTCGCCGTTGATAGTGGCATGCAAAAATGATTATTATAGTTTATCCTCCGCGGAGGATTTTAAGCAGCGTTTCGTTCTACTTTACTTACCGGTTGAACTTTTATTATTGACAGCGTGCCGTTGTCAGGATGTTGAACAACGTGATTAACAACTGACACGGATAGGACGAGAAAGAGAAATATAAGCCATATTGGTAGTGATTTGTGTTAAGGTAGATTGATAAATGATAACAAATAATAGCAAGTATAATGTAGAGTTTCTCGTTAACTGCAATTTACATGTATCTTACCATTGTCCTTCTTATCGCAGTAAACCTACAAAAGAACAGGAACTTTGTTGCTGTTTTGTTACTGGATTACAGTAATAAAATATCGATACGAAGAATCGTTATACCATCGCAAAGCAAAACGCGTTCCACCCCTAACGCTTCCATTGTTATCCGTTCATCGAATGACCAAACCCGCGAGTTCGTTTGACACAGTCATTGCGAGCTTACCGGGTGGGATCTGTAAAATTGCTGCCATTAGACACGAATCCTAAGCAGATAAAGAGAGCCAACGCGTATCCGCGTAAAGAACATCGGTTGATCGTGTGTACCGTCCACGGTATCAAATACGTACAGTACACGTCTGAAATACTCGACCCGCAGCTACCATCGCCGATAGGGGCCGGGGGGGGGGGGGGGGACACGTACACGCTTACCGCGCTTACACCGACGTGCCGCCAGTTGGAAGGACGTTCCTCTTGCAGAAACACCTAGTGTCGGGGAGCTGTTTTAATGCCAAATGTGTTTGTCCCAATGCATCAACCACTTCTGTCCCGATCCAGGCGGCCCACACCACCAGCACGGTTGGCCTCGTACGTTTCACGTTCGCGGGCGTACCAACCCTCCCATCTCGTCCTCCCTCAATCCCTCCGACCCTCCCTCCGTCCAAGCTGAATTTCCTTCTCTATCCGTTTCTCTCTGCCCGATTACCGTGCGTGTACCTATACAACGATGGAGGAGGACCGCACGTCCGGCCGTACGGCCACGGAGATGAGAGTAACTGGCATCGGCCTGCACGTTTCTCCTCCTCCATCGTCTCCTCATCCTCCCATCGCGTCCACCCCCCGTCCTACCCCCCCCCCCGCCCTACTCGTTCGACTAGCCACGGTGGTGGTGCGGCATCGGTCTGCGTGCTTTTTTAATGCTAAATGTAGCCTTTTGTTTGTGCGGGTGTATGGGAGATTCGGGCGAGAGGCGGCTGCACGGCGAGGGCTTTTTTCAAATGCTAAACGCGCGTTTCGTGCCCACCTCGCTCCCCCCCCCCCCTTCCCTTTCCCCTCTGTCCCTTGTGCTCGCGGTACGTGGCATCTACAGGGTCGTACCGAACGAGAAAGTCGCGGGCTCGTCCGTCGGGAATTGCGTTCCGTCGCGACGTCGCGTCGCCAGGGATTCGGGACGAAGGAGTCGATGCGCGGAGGTTCGAGGAAAAGAACCGACGCACGGAGATAAAAGATCGTGGGGTCGAGATTCAGTGTTTTAGAGATACTCGTAAACTCGAGTTTCCCGGGTCGATTAATCGCCTCGACCGATTCACGCATTCCGAGTATCGTTTCGATACACGCACGACGATCGAGACAATAACACAGTCGAACCGCGCGAGTTTGCCTAGTCGCGACTCGGAGAACGCGCCTTAAGACGCGCAACAGTTTGTCAGTCTACGTTTCCCCGCGGGGATTTCCAGAAACCCGCCTGCACGCGCCCGAACAATTACTTTTCCCCGGCGCTTGAAAAGCAACCCTTTCGGCAGTAGCCTCTCTCGGGCCCTTTGGTCGCTATCCCGAATGTCGCGGATATTTCCATTAATTTTCTGGCCGGCACGCGACATTATTTGGCAAACACCATCAAACGCGCGAGGCGCGGCAGCGGCGAATTAGCCTTCGGGACGGCAAGGTATCGTGCCCCGGCACAGGATTGGCCCGTAGCGTATCGAGAAAGCCACCGGGTACGTGAAAAGCTATAAAGCCACCGAAGCAGCGTAGGCGGCTACTGTGTGGGTCTGTTTTTCCCACACCGACCTACCGTCCTTTTGTGCCGCCCGTTATTGGTATTGGTTAGTGCCCGTTTCATCCGCGAGTCGGCGCCAGTGTGTGAGGGTGTAATATTTTTTACTCTTTCCGAACGATCCCCCGCTCCCCGCCCCCCCGCCCCTTCTCTCCCTTCCTACCCAAACCCGCCCTACCCTTCTCTACCCTCCTCCTCCTCCTCGTCCTCCTCCACCACCCCTCCCCCCGTGCACCCTTACCCCGCGCCGTTACCCCGGTCGAACGAAACCCTGCACCCCTTTCTCCCGAATGCCTCCACAGAACCGTCGCATTCGTATGCGTGGGTTCGATGGGTATTGATATATTATTCCCAATAGTTCGCTTGCTTTCTCTCTTCCACTCCGATCCGTCGGCCTCGTCCCGTCTCCCTCTGGTCCTCCTTCTCTCGCTCCAACCTGGCCGCTCTCGCGTCCTCCTCCCCCCCCAACCCTCCCTCTCTCCGCCAACGCTCTCTTTTTTTTTGGTCAGCACTCCGCGTTTTTTTCAATTATAATTCTTTTTCGTATCCAATCAATCATTAGTATTTCCATTGTCCTTCGGTATTTTCATTTGGCGTCGCACTCCGAGCGAGATGGAACGACGCTTGCGGGGCGAAGGGGTCGAAGGGGAGGGGGGGTTGTTCCAGCTAACCCCCTCCCTCCCCCCGTTCCTGATCCTCGTCCTCCTCCTCCCCCCCCCCCTCCTCCCTTACCGTCCTCTTCGTTCCAGGCCGAGCCATAGAGTGTGTACGTTCCCGGTATAACGATGGCGTCGCCAGCGACGATTCGTTAATGCGATTGAATATTAATTCTCACTTTGTCGACGCCTCTCCACTTTCCCGGATTTTTTTTTTCGCCTCTCCCTTCCTCGGCCACTCTTTCTCTTTCCCTCGGCCGGGGCTCGTCTGCCGGCGGACGTACACCGCGGATGACGTATACCCGTCAACGCTGACACATCTCATTGACGGGTGAAATAATAGATGGGTTGCTTCCTACGATCGTATAGGTGGGGCGTTAACGATCTATGTAATCCGTTTTTGTCTTTCGAACAACGTTAATACCCGCGGTAAGGGTGGGGAAGCGAATATTTAACGCTCCCCAACGGGGCGCTTGGTGGGGTGGGAGGGAGGGAGTGTGGGGTGAGCCTCGAGTGGACCGATCCTCCTTCGACGTCTTTGCAACGCATGGCGTGCAAAGTAGACCGAGGGTTAAATTAAAATAGTCTTTTCACCTTTGACCGACGAGCGGGTACCGCGCGTCAAACGCGATCTCTCGTGATCCATCCCAAAATTCGCGTTTCCCATCCGAGTCCCGCGTTAACGGTTCGACAGACGCGGAGCAACGGAAGCAACGGCAGTGCAAAAGCGTAAAGAACTGTTTCGAATGCGGTCTCGCGTTATCGGGGGCTCCCTTTAGCACCTGAAAATTGCCTCACACTCTTTCCGCGCGCGCGACGCACTTAATAAAACATGCTTCTTCCTCCTGCCTCACCGTGCCTCTCTCGCACCACCGTCCAACCCCTTCTCGGTTTCTCCCTACCTCCCTCTTTCTCTCACTCTCACTCTCCGTCTCTGTCTCCCCAACGGGCGCACGATCTCGATCTACACTCTCGCACGGGCAGAGATTCACCCTCACCTACCGGCTCTGTTTTCCTTTCGCTCCCTCTCCTTTTCCCTTGGTCACGCTTCAACACCTTTTTCACCCCCCGTCCTCGTTCCTCTTTCGACTTTTGTACTACATCGAGAACGAGTCTCTTTATCTTCCTTTCTTTCGCCGCTCCCCTCGTTCATACTCCTTCTCTCGCTCTCTCTCCCTCAACCCCATCGAGGGATTGCTCTCTCCCTCGTCTTTCGGCATTTCTCTTGCCCGTACACACAACCCCGAACCGTTGCTCTCTCTCTCTCTCTCTCTCTCTCTCTCTCTCTCTCTCTCTCTCTCCCTCTCTCTCTCTCTCTCTCTCTCGGTGGCGCGCCGCTGCAGAAGTTTCCAACTGCTCCGCCCGGCAGCCGAATAAATGTCTCTCCTACTCCTTGCTCCGACACTTCTCCACTGGGTTCGGCTAATTCGGCACGCGTACGCTGTAAAACTTCGTAACCAACTCCGATGGGGAATGCTTGGAAATTGGACAATTGGTACGGGGTTTTATTTTCGCCGCACACCCCTCCCTCCCTCCCACCCTCTCGTCCTCGCGCCCTTAACGTCAGACGCCCACCGTCAAAGGACACCGTTATTATTCGTCGCGACGGCGACGCCGCGGTTTAACGCCTCGCCCTTCGGTTACCTCGCCTAATCGCATCGAAATGCAGTTTTGCGATTTATTCGCGTTTTGTCGCGCGGCGTGTTTTGACCGCGGATCATTGGACGGGTTAAATGAATGAGTTTTGCGGGGTGCCGTTGGAACGGGCAGGCGATTATTTTTGGGTACGAAGTTAACGATCGGATAATACGCGCGTGTAATGTGTCAGAAATTAACGATGGGAGCGATTAATCTGAGATACGATGATTCTGTGTTTTACCCACGGGCTCGAGAAGCGAATATGTTGATCAAACGTTTGAATACATTATTGAGCACGCGACAAAGAGAAATTTTAAACAATAAATTTCTCGGTACAACGTCTGCTTAACCGAGCACCGATAGGAATTTTATCGAATCTTTACGCAAGATTAAGAATACTACTCCTGAATACCTGTCAACACTAACCGTATCAAACCCGGTCAAATGACCGGTTTATTTTATGTTCTGTTACACATATTTATGTCCTGCTTATGATACATATAAAAATGAAAATATATGATTGGTAATTTTAACATTATTTAAAAGTTACGTCGCGCAGTATTTATTACAATAAATCGACAATTCCTTAAAAAAAAGAAAACACTTATTTCCTAACCGGTCAACTGACCGGTACGGTTAGTGTTAGATACATCGCGCGCGATTGTTCGGCGTCACTTTGAAATCCCACCGTCGCGAAACGAAAATTTCTACCACATTTTCGAGCACGTACAACCAACATCGAGCGATTCGAGTACCGCGCGAACGAAGACTTAGGCTCGATCATACTTTCCGCGACGGATACCTGTACCGTCTCGCTCAACTATGTCTTCTCCGACCCGGACAAATCCTCCCTCCGTCCCACCAAGCCGAGAGTTACCGAAACGCGATCCCCCTCGCGCTTTCGCCCCACCGATAAGGGTAAAACAAAGTCGTTAATGCCGACGAGATAGCGAACGCCGACATTCCTATTACCCGTATCAACTTTATTGGATAAAAGCGTTCTCCCTTTCGACGTTCCTGTATTCCACGTTGCACGCGACAGTCGCGTATACACCGGGCTGTACGGCGTACACGCGCGACGTACGAGCGAGAAAGGAAGGGAATAGGACGATGTTAGCCCAGCGTACCGTAGCGTTGTGCACTGCCGATGGGCGTGGACAAACGAGCGGAAAAATGGCGGGGTTTGGAAATGAGATTTGCTGGTAAACCGACAATTTATCGTAGGTATCTGCGAAAGCATCTCTTGACGTTCCTCTGACCAGAGTTATAATTAATACGCTCTCGTCACAGAGCGCCCGACCAATATTCCGTCGCGCCCACACACGCGCGCGCGCACACCACCGGGACGAATGAGAGCGACACACACACATACACACACACAGAAGTATGCGCGCGGGGGACGAGAGAGAGAGAGAGAGAGAGAGAAGGAGCGGGAGAGAGCGCGCGGACCGGGCGCGTAACTGGTTGTTGATTAAGTTTGAATGACTGATGCCGCAAAAACACATTAAAACTTGAATGAGTACAGATGAAAATTTAGTCGCTAGGAATCAAGAGACCGCAGAGGCAAATGGCCTGGCAGCCGCACATACGCGCGGACGAAACCGCTCCTTCTCTCTCTCTTCTTCTCTTGATATCTCCCTCTCCCTCTCGCGCTCTCTTCCGTCCGTCCCTCTCCCTCTCTCTCTCTCTCTCTCACTCCCAAGCGCCAGCGATCGGATGCCCACCCGAAATACAACAACGCGAAAAACACTCCGCGATTGCTATATCCGCAAGCACCGAGACACTCACATTTGGTTTACCACTGGGAACGGAAACAAGTTGCGCCCGATGATGTTCGTCGATGATTCTTTGATTCGATCCAAAATCGATCGGTCGGGAGTCCATTTGACCGAAGGTTTTGGGTTAAAAAAAAATACTTGGTCGCCTGTCCGCCTCCCGAAACTAACCTTCTCCATGTCGAGCATGATTTCTATTGGCATGAGCGCCGTGTGTGCCGCGTTTCAACTGCTATTCCCGCGGTGCTGTGTTTTCGAGTGTGCGTTGGCCGATAGCCGGACAGAGGAGCGAGCGCGCACGGTAACGTAACGTTCGTTCGCGACAGACTTGGTCTATGATCGACGATAGTAAGAAACCACGTCGATCTTTCTTCAGGATCCCGCTCTAATTGGACGAGTACACCCGATCCATGTAGAGCGTCGTTCGACTATCCCGCGGATACCGTCCTACGTTCAAAACCCACTGGCATCTGTCCTTCCAGCCGTAGGAACACCAACGAAGACGCTTACCAAATTGGGCGGATCGCGAAGCTACGACATCGAACACGCGATAACCACCGCGATTCGTCTTCGGTCCCATGATCCCTCGAATTGTCATAAAACAATTGGCATCCCGAGATTATCGCGACTCGAGTCTCGTAAATACATCGAGATCGATCGGAAATCGCAAATCCAGTTTAGCCGGTGGATCGAGGACGGAACGCGGGATGGAGGGGGGAATGCGTATCCATCAGCGAGGGAATGTACTGCAATAGCGCGAAAAGGGAACAAGTGCAACGGAAAAGGTAGAGAGAGCGTTGTGTGCCCCGGAGCCCTTGCGCAGAGATGATCGTTTCCGCAATAAAAATCGTCAACCAGATCGTAGCTCACGTACCGATACCGGGCTCCGCACCACTCCCCGTCGGCCAATCAGCCTCTCCCATCGCGCTTAATGTATTCAAATGTAAGCGGTAGCAGTGTTTATGTCTTGACATTGCAAATTGTGCCGGCTACGCCATAACTTATAGTAATTGCTGCGCGCCGGAGTAATTATTTATACTCGGTGATATAGCGTGTAAGGGCTCCTTTACTCGCGGTTATTCCGAGCGAAGGGGATCCGTGTGTATCTCTACCTGTGCGATTCTAGAGAGCATGAATATCGAAAAGGGGGAGGGGGGGGAGGGCTTATGGGCCGCGATATTAATCTCGAATCTGCGGACGGACGGAATCGGGCGACTTCGATGCCTCGCGCGTGAGGCAAGACGGAATATCCGCTGCGACGGGGAGGGAAAAACTCTCGGGTCGACGGGAGGGATGAAAATTTATTCGCGACTTAGACGACGAGACGGATCGGATTATACATTAAACATGACTTCGCGAGAGACCGCGGTTTGGCGACGGTTACGCGCGAGGATCTGAGTTTCTCGGATGACCGAGGGAAATCGAGGATTCGTGATGAGAGAAAGTCTCTGGGCGCGCGTACGTTTGATAAATTTAAATAGTCTGGAACTGGTATAGAATTTTTAGTGATGATAACTTGTTTCGTATCTGCAATTTGAATAGAGCCAGAGAAGGAAGGGACAACGTTGAAGAATTATTTATTATCGTTAAGTAAGGATAATTAATTCCAATTTGTTGGGTATCGTTAGGAATGGCAATGTATAGTTAAACTTAGAACGATTTCCTAACGTTTCCAAAAATTCTTCTGCTTTTCGCTATTCCTCTTGTTAGTACTACTGTGGTGCCATCTCTCAAAGTGCGAAGGAACTCGCAGGAGTTGAAAAAAAATACTGCAACATTTTACCAAAATTACACTGGGCTTGTACGTATGTCAAAAATATTGTCGAATAAACTGTAAATATTTATTATATACAAATTACCGTAGTCTCGTTACGTCGTCATTTGGCGACAATACGAGCTCATCCGTGAAATTCATTAGATTTACGGAGAATCGGAATGGTCGATCGAAGTTATAAACAAACGTCGGGGCCGGGAAATTCTTGAATCGAAAATCAAGCCTGGCGTTTCTTGAATAATGCTAAGAGCATTCGACAAATTTCGCGGTGTCTGTCGATAAATCAGTTTAAGCTTTCAGTCGATGAGAAAGGGGGTGGTTTTGCGGTGTAACAGGTGGTTGAAATTCTCATTCGCCGCGCCTTTTTACTCCTTTATCGGCAAAAAAGGAAAGAATAAGTTCCAGTTTATGAATCGGAGCGCGTTTAACGCTTCTTAAAAGGATAAAGCGACCCCGACGGCTTTTTCAACAAGGGAAATTGCTGATCCTTTTACGAGGCTGTGGGACATATCGATAAAAGCCACGGGGATTGAGATTCTTTAAATAAAATTTATAACCCCGCCGGGACTCGTTTGCACGGAGCAAGTTTATTGACTTTGCCAATGAGCATACAATGAGGATCAATCGAAGATAAGTCACGAGATATTTTCTCTTGATTTTTATTTCGACGCATTAAATTGTTATCACAAACTCGTATACGCTAACTTAATTTACGACGTATGATCACGATGGATCGGTTTGGGAAAACATCACGCAATTGGAAATTCATAAACCTACGGTACAATTAAATAGGGGTTGATAATTATTTACAATACTATTCACAGAATACTTATTACCATAACGTTACTTTAAATTAAAGCTTACAAGTCGTCACACTATGCGAGGATACAGAGTTATATTTCTCTAGATTCGAAAGATTAATTTAACTATTAAACTCTCCGTACGATCTCTGCAGCGTTTTCGTCGCAAAGTAACAATAATCCCTGAACACTGTTTCGCCTTAGTCCGCTTAAAATTACTTTGTTCTACTTACGAAAGACGTGCTAACAATAAATATTTAAATGTTTTATCCTTACTGTAAATACATGCATCATATTCCAAATATAAAAATACAATCGTCGCGTAATAAAAGTTAGACAAATTTTGCTCGCAAAGGCACTATTTTAATCGTTGTAACGATAATGCAGAAGACATTGTAACCTATGGTCGAAATCCAGCTTCCAGAGCAAATACTTTCAGGACGTCGAATATTCATCTTGAGTATCATCTAAGCAAACGCGTTTCTTTGTACTAGCAAGTCTGTATGAATCTTCAGTTCATTGTTTCTAACATACAACTGAGTCTCCGGTAATCACCACGGTCTCCACATATCGCCATTGGCGCCAGAAGGTCCGGCGTCGTCTCCATGAAACTTCATAGAATTTGGATTAGAGTTTCGGTTAGTCGAGCAAGTTGCTCTGCCCGACAGATCCTCCACCGAAACGGCTTGATTAGAAGAATTCACGAAGACCGTTGAACTGGTCGGTTCTTGGTACCTCGGTCTCTTATCGGAGATCACCAAAAGTCCATCGGAATGATGTCTCTTGATGCCACCCTCCTTCTTCGGCATCATCGAGGAACTAGTTCTATTGTAGGTTTTGTCAGTAATCACGGAAAGAGGTTGCCGAAGACTGCTCGTAGCTGTGCCATTGCCACCGTTAAGCAGATCCGTGGTGTCCATGGAGTCTTTGCTAGACAGGTAATTCGTGTCAGACTTGGGCTCCACGAAGACAGGTACTGGCGACTTGCGATCGCTCGACGAGCTGATCTGTGGTTTCTGAGTCTCCGGCGACGACGAGAAGCTTTTCGATGAAGCTGGACTCTGTTCGGGAATCTTGAACTGACGTTGCTGATGATGATTGGGAGAATGAGCCTGGGGATAGTGTTCGGACTGATGACTCTCCTCGCCGTAACTGGAGGTGGACGTCGACGGGCTCAAGAGCGGACTCTGAGGCCTGTGAACGGCGGTGAATGCCGACGATTGACCGATTCTGGACGACGATTCGGGTGCCGGTGGGAAGAATGGAAAGTTTGCGGAAATCCCCGCCGATTGAGGTACTAAAAGTGCGAGTTCTCCGGTCGGCAGTCTGCTCGGTATCAATTGGACACCGTTCGGTATTTGTATTCTTGCACTTCCGTTATTGTTCTCATCCCCATTCTGGAAATCGCTCTGGAAACCGACCTTCACTTCCGGATAGAGACGTTCCGGCATGTAGGGCACGTAGTGGCTGTAGAATGGCGCCATTTGCTGGAGATTGCTAACGCAATTGTTCAAGTGTGATACCAGTCGTTGCTTCACGACAGGGTCGACGTTCTCGAGGTGGCTCACGTACCGCGATACTTCGGTAGCACATTCGGAAAATCCAGAACGGAATTTCGTTAGCACCGCCGGATCTGTAGCGACCGCCGTGCTCAATTGCTGGCGCTGTACCGTCTGTAAATGCTTCACCGTCATTTCGAGAATATCGGCCTTCTCGAGCTTCGAATGCCTTGTCGGCTGTAACAGAAAAAGAGAACAACATTGATAACTCTGAATTTGGCAAAAACAACATTCGTAAAAGTTGTCTTTTGCATAGTACACTTGGATTCGAGTTCTTTCGCGATATGGCAGTTATTATTTCAAGGGTAGGGAATATTTTCGAGGTCCAATCGGTAAGTTAGAACGATGCGAGCAGTGTCGGTACGGGGGTCTCTGTTTTACCGGCCAGTGGTAAACGTTGCGGAACGAGCTACCGGAACATTCTCCTTCTGATCGATACCCAGTAAATCTATTTGCCTGCGGCTCAGTTGTTAATACTGATCGTTCGTTAAAGAAATCTACGATGCCACGGTGCCCGCCCATGTAATTGGTTCGATGGGAGCTGTACACCATAATAACAGGCTGGTAGTAGCTTCGGTAGCTAGTGTAATTTTATAGTCAGCCTACGGCTACGTACTTAAAATTCTTGGCACATGTTTTTCAACTTGTACATATAATTGCTATAAAGTCCATCCTAGCATCGCGTAAATCATCGCCGTAAAAAGTGCATAAAGATGCGATAAACGGACGTTCGGTAACGTTGTTTGCGGACAGATCAATTTACGATCCGCGAGAATATTAAGAAAAACAGCTATTTCCCACAGTATGGCGAAGAGATTCAAAATCAAAGGAAGAGGAGCTGTATCTAATCGTGGGAACCCGTTAGGGACTCGAGAGCATCCTAAAACTTTTTTTTTGGGATTCCACTACAAAACTAGCCCTTTCTAAATCGTAGCCATATTCTTCGAATTCCCACTAACCATTCAGGGATCAATAACTCAATACTGATGCAGTCCTACAACTTCGAGATCCCATTGTACTCTTTTCCGTGCTACGGTCCTCATCCCTGGATGAGCTTAGTGCTCGCATTTTTATGGTAAACTAGCGGTCACCTTGAGAATGGGCGTGGGAGTCGAAAAGGAGATCGGTTACACACGCCATTCAAAGCTGTCTTTAGAAAAAAATCTCGTTCGCCAATCTGCGCAACCTGAACACCCAGAAATGCACTTTGCGATTCATTCCCCCAACACAAATGATGTCATAAACTACACCGACTAGATTCTTATGCCATTAACGCTGTTCGACAAATTCCTTTATCCTTACTCAACGCCCCGATATTTCTCTCGAAAAGATGAATCTCGCATTCGAAAAGCTCGGTGCGCCACCCTCGAGAACCCAAAATCCGAGCGACAAGAGTGTCTCGCATTCGAAGATGAGAATCGGCGCGGAAATCGATTTCCCCGCAAGCGAATTTGACACTGGAGGAAGAAGATCAGAGGACCGACACCTGCTAAAGGAGCAACTAAAAGGCAAAGGCGTCGGGGCACCCCCCACCCCCGCCTTAAATCCCCCCCCCCCCTCCCTTTTTTTGCCGATCGTTGCCGTCCTCGCGGAGCTGGATCCTTAAAGATGATACGGTCAACAACAAAAGGAGGCTGCAACCCGAGATGAGATTCTTTTTTTCTTCGTAATAATTATTTCGAGGTTCCCACGAACGCGGGGGGCGTTTCGTGCGGACGAACAGGACGAGCGGACGGACACCGGAGCGAGCAGGTAGCGGAAGTCATCTGGACGGAGGAGAAGAGAACGGTGAGAAGCGCCTCCTCGGTCTCGTTATATTCCTGTTTGAGAAATCAATCTCGAAGGATCGTGTTACGCGACACAGAATCTTCTGTCCTCGCTACCGAAGGAAAGATCTCGCGGATACGATTATCCACGAGGTGGAAAAGTTTTTTCCCCGAAAAAGGTTCGATCTTTTAGATGTGGGAAACTTTTGAGCGGGAATTAAAAAATTGGGCAACGATCGTCTTTCGGGTATCATTTCTATCCGCTCGAGAAGTTGGAAAGTGAATATCCGCTGTATCGATACTTTTTAAGCGTGGTGTAATTCGATATAAATTGATCGCTCTTCGTTTAATATTTTACCCGCTGTTAATTAGCGTAAATAAAATTCGTGGGACTTTAATTAGGAACGAAATTCGAGAGTAGAAAGTGATTGAATGGAACTTCTCCAATTCTGCTTTGGCACTCCGTTCTACTGGAGTGCCATTGTAGTCTCTAGTGGAGATTACGTGTATGGTAGAAGGGTCCTACCATCCGTTCCCACGCCAAGGCATCTAAAACACTAAAACAAAACCTATCCACCTCCCGCTACTCCCGATCCTCCGGTCCAAAACAAATCCTGTCACAGAGGAAGGCGACGAGAAAAAGGGGATACCCTAGACGGCCTGATCAAACACTCACGGCTAACATCCATTACGAAATCTTTCTATCAGTTTAATTAAAAGATCGACTCTTGACCTTTATACCGAAATGATCTTCGCTTACTATTCCAGATACCGTACCTCGCAGTTTCAACTTTCATCTTACTAATATCGCGATTCCATCTTTATGTACAGTTAACAAATTTAGCACTCGAGAATGATAAAAGAAATTTTGTTCGATTTCCGCGATGAAGAATTATCTGTATGCAAGAAACTTTCCGATAAAACAAAAACATGATTCGAAGACCTAATTACTTATTAATTAATTATTGGTTATTATTAATTAATTATTATTTATTAATATCTTCCTTCTGTATTTCATATCTAACTAATCACATTTTACGTTCGAGGACGAAAAAATGGAATTTCAGTTTTTTCCAACTCGCTCAGTTACTTATCAATTATCTACGGTCAAGAGGGATGCAAAAAATTTGTCGTCAAAGGAAGAATTCTTCCCAAAGAATTCTTCGTCCAACCCTCGAGGAACGAAAAAAATATCCTCTGACCGAGTCTTCGACCGCTCGCGGAGAAGCTGCGCATATTTTCGCGTTATCTATCGTGAACCGGGATCACGTCGCTAGATAAACCGTGCACCGGTCTCGTTTTCCGCAGCACGTTTCGGGCGCCAACAACGTGGATTCCACGAGAGACATGCGTAGAGGCGTGAGGTCTCGTGGTATCGTACCGAGCGGTTTGCTGATGTCGTTTCTTATCAGTAATTCTACCGGTCGTTTCATCGCGTAACGCGATTACGCGATTCAACCGTTGCGCGAGCGAACACTCTTACCGCTCCGTCCCGGCATTTAATCGGCATTTTCGATTGACCGCGCGAAATTTCTCTTCATCGAGGGACGTACGCGATTGATAAGAGGAGGGCTGGGAGGGGGGCGAAGTACGAGTGAGGGAGAAAGAGAGGAAAATTTTACTCACGTCTTTTTTCATCGCCTCCAGAATGAGACTCTTGAGCTCGTCGAGGCACTGATTTATCCGAGCGCGCCTTCGTTTCTCCATGATCGGCTTATTGCTCTGCAATTACGGAATTATTTAAATTACGTGAAAGTTCGATTATTTTCTAGCTGCACCCGCGATTATTGAGAGACAAGCGAAAGAAGGTAATCGAGGATGTTTCGAGATGACGGTAATCGTGACAAATAACAAAGCGTAAAAGTTACAGGTTAAAAATCATTTGTTATTCTCACGTAAACATTTATTCAGGACAGATTTTTTTATTCAACGATCAGATATTATTTACACGACTCTACGTTAAACATCGTTGGTATATCACGGTCAAACGTAAATTAGAATCATCTTGAAAAAAAAAAAACATTTAATTTAAAAAGTTATGCTCACCCTTCTCAACTCGGCTTTCGTCATCCCTTGTTGCGACTGCGGCTCGAGTTCCTCCTCACTGCCTGACATTTTGTAATTATAATAATCCACCATTTAAGCACCAATAAAGTCACTCGTATCGAACTTAAAACAATCCACCACAAAACTTTCGGTCGTTCTCCACGCTCTTGACAGACAAACAATTATGCACGTATCAACCGAACGATCCCCATTTAGTGTCTTTTCCTTCGAGTGTTGTATCACGAATTGAAAATTAAGGAAAATTTGGAAGTTCCCTCGCACCAGGAAGAACTTCTTCACCGCTACCGGGGACGTCCCGCTTGGGGTGTGGAGGGTAACTGTTTGACGTTTTCGATTTACAAGACCGCATGCCGATGCACTCGCCGGTCCTAGAGTGGGGTAGACGGTGTCCCAGAGTGGGGTTGGGATACCTTTGGGGTGGGGGGGCTCTTCGGTCCTCCTGATTGTGAGACCTGTTGATGTGTGGGAATTCACGCCGTCCCCCTGAGAACTCCGTTCGATGTACTCGAAATTTGAGTGCTTCGCTTTTTTTAATATCCCTAGAGAATCGTTTGGGGCCAGTAACAAATAACTGTTATAATTTTTTCAATGTGCTGTATTAGTATTTTATTGTAGGATTACAAACATTTTTTAAATAATACAAATATTTCTCAAATACGTAAAAGTTATCGTATTGATTATGCTTGCCACTGCTTTCTTAAATAATAGCGAATGAAATTAAATAACACAGCATTAAGTTTGTAATTTCAGTTTTATACTGCACGAATGATACTATTTTCCAACTACTAAATAAAAATGAGGTAAAAATTAATAATAATCGCACGTTTCACGTATATTTTTAAATAACAATTACGACACAAAAATCGATGCTCGTTATTTCAACGCTTTTAATTAAAAAAGATGCTACTCAAATCCCTCACAATTTAATTCTTATAAATAATTTCCGACCGAAGTGAGATTTCTTCACGACGTGTTATTATGTCAATTTAAACAATGACACAATAGTTAATTTATAACGTTAGTTTTCTCTGCACGAATAACACCATATTCCAAGTATCAAATACGAATAGACAAAAATTTCTCCGCAGCGCATTATCGTATCGATTTAAACAATTGCATATCAATAACCGTGCGCTTCAAGCATAATTTCAATCAACAATTACGACACAAAAAAACGATGCTCGTAATTTCAAAGCGTTCAATTCAAAAACGTTCTACTCAAATCCTTCGAAATTTCATTCGAATAAATAATTTTCGACCGCATGGTCGTAGCATAATACGAGCGACGCTATGCATCGACCCCAACCGCGGCGCTGCAAAGGCATACACGACAGAGGAGGGCTAATACACGCCGCTTCTTCGGAACGCGTGTGCGCTCGCGTGTGTGTGCGCGCGTCATAAGTGTGGCTGGCGCACGCAACGCGATCCGATGCAGCGGCGCGCGGGATGCACGCGGGTATACGAGAGTGCCTCGTGTGGGAATTCTTCTGAAACGTTAAATACTGTTTACTCTTCGGGGGTCTATTGCCATCGCCGTAACGCTGTTAGGTACCCGTTCGTTTCGTCAATGGGCTCTTTCTTTGACGAGCTGACGCGTACGATAAGTACTGTTAAGTGCGACGATATTTTAGAAATTCTTGCGCTGGGTTCTTTCTTACTGGAGGTACTATCTTTGTTTTGGGTATATTTCTTGGGATAGGAGGGACGATGGGAAGTGGAACGTTATCGCTGTACTCCGGAAGTTTGTGCGCATTCATATTTTTATAGGAGATCGACGAAGAAGTAGGTATCGAACTTTCTGTCGTCACTCGAGGTTTTTCGAAATACATTCTTTTATATCGCGCATAGATTATGTGTTATGTATTTATATATTTCATTGGATCGACACGTGGAGGAGTATATTGCGTACTTCTCACCTATACTTATCGTATTTATTTTACAAAATCAGTATAAAATGCACGAGTCTAGCATAAACATTCGCGTTGAAATTATCGTAGAGTTGCAAGACCTTGAAAAAATTGGTGCCAGGTATACTGTTAATAAATTGACGTGAAGTAATATCGATTTTGGATTATTCGATATCATTCCTGTTATTATTCGTTTCACGAACTATTCGACCAATGTGTGATTAGAAATTTATGGACCTTGGTAATAAATATTATTCTGCTAGAACTGTAAACGGAATGTTTTTGTACCGCAATACAAAAGACACTCGAAGCATGCGCTTAAATAAATTATAAAAAAATCTCACGGTGCACCGTTCGTTATTAAACTAGCAAAAACCGTTTAGCGTCGTCGAATTCTAGCTTGGCTTTGTGTAAATCGCGCAATCGTTCGAATGAAATCTCATCTCGCTTATATATTATTTTTCAACTACGTTTATTGACTATATTTCACGCGAGATGCGCCGTTCTTAACAAGAGTAATAATTAATAGCCAGTCAGGTAAACATGCACGCGGAGCCGTTGCCGATTGGTTGCTCGGCACGCTTACGAGCAGTAACACCTTGTCGGTAAACGTATAAAACTATAAAAAAAAAAAAAAAAAAAAAAAAAAAAATGTCTTACGGTAATCGTAGTGCGCTCAAACGGACAAATATGTATGGCAGGCGCAAGACAATAAACGCGGGACATTTGTTTCGTTGACAAAATCAGTTACAGCCCATTTCAAGAGGCAATGGCGGCCGCAATAAACAGATAAACCTTTACGACCCGCGATTATTGCACCGGAAAACTTTTACTTTTAGAGGCCCCCGAGCCTCGTAAGGCCGTTACCAAACGCTCCGACTTTAAGCTACGCAAACGTCCCTTTGACCCGTTGATTTATTTCACCTTCCTGCCCGGAAATCCTCCTCGATTGCCGAATAGACGCAAGGATATTTCCGTGAATAAAGAAATATTAATTTTACGCTAACGGTGCCCGGGGCGAATAATTAGAAAAAAAATGGAAGGATTATGTAGCAGCGCGCGTAACGTTCGCCGATAGCTCGTACCATTTATAAATATTACGGACAGTTCAATTACGCGAAATCGTTAAAACTCCGGGGCGAAGTCGCGTTTATAAAATGATTATTGTCCGGGCAATATTCCCGACCCCGAAATAGAGCCGCGTATCGGCGATCTCGTCAACGGGGGCAACGATAAACGACCCACGAGTTTAATAAATAATTTCGCTTCGCGTCATTGCGTCACAATGTGTCCCGCGGACGTGCGATATTTTTGCGATAAATCAGTTCTCGAAACAGCTGTAGCCCCCTGTACCCTGCCGACTTCCGCATTAACATTACTCTCTCGGCGCATTATGCGTGTACGTACGTACGCGCGAGGCAGATGCACGCTCGACGGCAATTCGAAAGCTCTTACGCGAAACGCGACGCGACGGTAGGGAAGGTTGAAAAATCAAGATCCGAGAGAGCCCCGCGTTCTCGGGCGGGATCATCGAAATAAATAAAGCCGAAATTTCTTTGCGAGCGAGCACGCTGCTCGCTCTTATTTCCCAGCCTCTCTTTCGTCGCGTTCCTCTCTCGCATCGCACTTCAGATCCTCGATAAAGGACTCGAAAGCATGGGACGAAAACATAACGCAACGATTCGCTGGATTTCGGAGGGGGTCACTCTCGGGATACGCGATAATTATCAGTGCCACTCGGTGGGAGAATGGTGAACGCGATGGAAATCGAGTGACTTTGCTCTCACTGGAATCAACATGCTGGGGGAATTTTAAAAAATTTCTATTATCGCGATGCGATACGTAGATACGACGATCGTTTTTGTTAATATTAATTGAACCTTGGGACGATTATTTTAAATATTCCGAAATCATTGACGTGAATTTTGATTTTGGAGTCAACGCCACAGATAATCGGGATACGGATTCATTATGTTTATTTCACGAACGTGTCGCGCAGAAATAAAATATTTGTTTTACCCTATTAGCATCGATAAGGCTGTCCAATGGTTATTTTTACTTTGAAAATACAAGAGTCCCTTGCAATAACGAGAATTGATATTACTCTTAAATAATCTAAGTCGATGATTAATAATAGAATACTTGTAGTATATAAAAACTCTCATTAACATCCTGACACATCCTGAATGTTCTGATCTGTTTGAAACCTCTAAATATTAATCCGAACAACTAGATGCGCGTAACATATTTTGTTTAATCCTCCAATTACTTTCCGCACCGATATACGGTATCCTTCATCCGCGGATAATCGCGCAATCCGAGCGCACCTACTTTGCATTCCTAGAAGTAATTTCTGGATTAATTACACCCCTAATCACCGTGTCCATTACGAGGGACGAGGGAATCCACGCAAGTCCTGCGCTAATATATCTCCTCGGTTCTGCTTGATCCGTCGAGAAGTCCGTTATATTCCGGAAAAAGGATAGGCCCTCTAAAACTAGGTACTTTATGGTTTTATTTGGGGTACCTAGGCATTAGTAAGTGCATAATATGCTACGCTAAACTGCAGCTTTGTCCCTGGGACTGGTATATTATTGCGTAGCCATGGAGGACCCCCTGAGTTACAAGAGGGCCAAGTAAGAGCCTGGCCCCTTCTCTCGCTCTTGCATCTGCAAACTCGGTACTCTGAACTCTCGGCAGGGTAGAGACTGGCTTCCATAATAAAAGAGGCCGCGGCCTTGAAATTTGTTTTTAACTTATCCTACCCTCCCGATGGAAGTAACTTTATTCGTTGTTCACCGTTAGGTGAATTGGGATCTGGGAAATTGCATCCCGCGAATCCAGTTTTATATCGAGACACGTAGGGTGTCTCTGCGAAATCACTGCGCAACGTGTCCGCATAAACAAACAAACAAATTGTACCTAAGTGAAAAATATCAATCCAAGTTGATTTACGCTATTCGATAGAATATCTTTGAAATCTTGTAACCGAATGATAAAAGGTTTTAAAGCATTCCGTGGAGACGCATTTTAAACGAACGTATGAACTTGGTTATGATAATCGATCGAACTTGGAAACATTGAGATTCTCGTTCTCGTTGATCGTAAGAAATTCCCATCGCCCGTAGCGATTTCTGTCTCATTCCCATGATCCACGGTTTCCCATAAATATTCGAGTTAGCTGTCATAACGGAAGGCGTTCGGTCAAATGTCGCGACCTTCTCATTAACCCCCGAGGAGGCTGAGAACCCGGAGTATTTCGCTTGACCACAAACCTCTTGAGGAAGATCAAGAAGGCGAGCCACGGTCTAAATTTGGAACGCCCACCCCCTACTTCGACGTTCAATCTTGGGATACACCTGCACCTTCCACCCGACATGAGATCCCGCAGGAAGGAAACGTTATCCCCGAATCTTGAAATCTTCGTTTCCGCTTCGGAACAAGGGCTGAAACGGGCTTTTCTAGTTTCGTGGGAGAACCTCGTAATCGATCCATTCCACCGTTCACGATTATTTAATAGAGTTCGAGTGTTAAATTAGGGTGGAACGTCGATTATCCGAATTAATCGAGCGACACTTCCTTCGCGATAAGTGATTATACGGGAAATTGATCTTTCGGGAACGAATACGATTTTCCGGTTTTTCTTTTCAAAGCCATTCGGGACGAAGAGAAATTGTGAAGACGATCTCACGGAGTGAAAATGTTTGTTTTTGTGATTATCCCACGCACAGTGCGTAACATAGAAACTAGTAATTCGTATATCTCGATACTCCATCGATATCTACATATATTATATATGTTACCAGCGTGCACGCAGAGTGGATTAAAAAATAAATGTTCGTGGGGTCGATTTCGGCCGACATCTGGATCGTCGGCGCAGGGAAACGCGGTTTTTAGAATGCGAGGAAATACGTGTAACTCGTTTCCGTGGGAGTCCGATGAAAAAAAATGTCTCGCTCTCGCGGCATACGGTGCCATTTATAACAGAGGGGGGTGTTATTTGTTTCTACGTAGCGGGGTAAGATTCCCATGAATTTTCCTTCCGATAAAAAAAAAAATTACGTACGCGTCCAGAACCATCCCCCTTGCGCCGGTGAACCCTGAAAATACTCAAAGTAGGTTATTTTTAATTTTCGAGAAACTTTTATGGTAGGATTGTTTCGACCGGAAGGAGGAGGCGGATAGAAATAAAAGGTGGAGCGTGACAGAAAGTTTATACATCGAAACGGTCGACCCATTTCGAAAGGTAACTCGACGATCTGTCGCACAATGCTCCTCAAAATCCCGATCGTAAATCGAAAGTACCCTATTGAGTTAAATTGGGTCAGTGGGCCGTACCGCTGGGAATCAGGTCGTGTGCTGGACACACGTAAGGAAAACGGTCACAATGGCAAAATTCGGTCAGGTAATCGTCGATTTTATTACTTCTTCAAATAATCCTACCCGCGTTTGTTTTTATAAATAACCTGGGTTACCTACGCGTGGCCCCTTAAACAATATAATTCCACCGTTTAAAACTTTGGACATTTCTGTACTCCAAAGTATCGATATATATTTATTTAAACATGTAAACGAACATTTTTCACGCACACGTTATTAATATCAAATTCATAAAGAATCGTACGAAAATAAAGAGCGCATACCTACCTAGTTTCAATTTCCATTCATTTAACTTATATTTGTTTTGTAATTAATTAACTGAAATTTCAATGAAAAAAAAAAAGAAATTACGAAGAATTCGTCAATTTTTCGATCGCTATAAGACGAACGTTTACCGCGTTTATATTAAATTTATTATAACCGAGATACTAACGTTGACCATCACGCTAAGAATGATTTTTTTTTAAATCGTACCGACGTAGCAACAAAATAGGAGATCCGGTATTCTCGTAAGACCCCTCCAGCACCTTGCAGAAAAACCGTATCCATCCCCCATGCCGTCGCATTGCAACTTCTGCAACGCAGTTGCGTAGACGTACCCCTTTCCACGCAACTGCACGTAGTAGCCACCCCATTCTTACGCGTTCCCCCCCACCCCTCCCCCCCCTCCTTTTCCGGAGAATACTCAGCTCTCTTGGCTTGCCTCGCAAAAGTTCGCGCGGGGCGCTTTGCCTACCTACTACACGTAGGGCAGAGGGATCACCTGGCGACGGTTCCCACGTTTCTGCGATTCGCGTTTGGCTTCACCCTTTTCGCCTTATATTCCGTCGTCGTGTCGGTGGATATTCCGGGACCCCATAATGCCGCGCACGATGGAAAAGGTGGTGGGGTAGGGGCGAAGAAGGGGGCTAGGAGCGGTGTACGCGGGCCCGTGGAGGAAAGAGGAGGAGAGGAGAGAAAGGAGGAAGGTGGAGGAAGAAAAGAAAACGAGCCGTGCCTCGTGCATCTATTATGGGTCCCTGACCGCTATGGAGGTGCGCGTGGCTGACACACGAGGGACCCGCGATAGGGCCCCGGTCGGCATTCGACGTTTTATTGGGAAGGGAAAAAGAAAACGGTGCTAAGTCGAGAGACCGCCCCGACGTAGCGGGCAGGTACGTATTTGCATAGAAAGGTTGAAATTTCGTATCCAACGCTGACGCGCTGCCGGTAACTGTTTCCCATTGGCGATCGTGGGAGGTTATGGGACCCACGGGGACCCTGTGGGAATCCTTTATACGACTTTGCCTGAGAGAAGAAGAGGCCGTCTTCGAGTCGCGCGATTACTCGGCCAGGTATGGTTTATTGTTTTATGCTCCTTCGCGCTCCTGGATAGAAACTTTGTTAGGGCGAAATTTAATGGAGGTACATTATGATTCGAAGAACCTAACGCGAAGTTGGAAGGTGGGGGGGAAGCGTCGCGCGACGCGGAAGCAAAGGTTTGTGGATCGATAATTGATTCTCGGTAGCATCGAATCAAACCGACTCGTATCTCATTCGATATTTCGCGGTAAGGTGAGATAAAGAATTAAGGAACCCGAGCGACGGCTATGGGTATAGTAATCTAATCTTTTCAACACATCCGGCAGTAATTCCGGCGGTGAGTCCAAATATCGAGGAGAACAGTATTAAGGAGCTGTTCGCAGCTCCGTTAAAATCATTCGGCGGTCGATCTTTAGGAAACACGATCTGTTTAGTCTTCGTGGGTCCAAAATGAACCCCCGTCGTTTTGTTTCGTGAGACCAGAAGCCACGATTGGCTGCGCCAGAAGGAAGAAAACGGTAATCCGTCGCAGCGAAACAAGATTATTTTCCTTCTGTATCCTTTAGTGTTTCAGGAAATACTCGAACTTACGATGGGCGGTACCAACAGGTTCGCCGTTTAAATCACAGCCCTTTCGTTCTTTCCGCCGGCCGTGCCTAAAACAACAAGAGTTAAATACGTTTATTTTAGTAATCATCGGCAAAAGAAATGAAGACGTGTTCCAAAGTTTGTCAGCGTTCATTCTCGTAATCGTGAAAGGCGCTTAAACGAATGGTTTCGATAAATAAACTCCAATCAAGCCTGGAAAATACTCGTATTTGGAAATAGATATTGATACCTGGAATACCAACGTGTTCCGGGAAAATATTACTTCTGTTCGACAGTTTAAATAAATTAAATAAAGATCGGTTTAACGATTTAAATAAACGCAGTATGTAAAAGCCAACCGGTGATCTTCACGGATGCTTCAAATTATGATCGACAGTAAAAAATGTTTGGCGTTTAAGAAAAAATTTGGACGAACTATCAAAATCTTGAAAAGTATTCAACTACTATGAACAATATTTCAGAGTTACAAATTTTCTTAATAAATAAAATTTACCAGATGCACGTGAAAGGGATTTCGCGGAACCGTTATTTAAAAGCACAAATAAATAAATTAAACACCTTCGGACGCAACAACAATATTTCACTAAGTGTTCAACTACTCCAAGTAATAATTCACAGTTAAACATTTTCTTCGCGATCGTATAAAACATACCGGATGCGCATGAAAGAAATTCCAGGGTACCGCCGTTTAAAGATATAAACAAATAAACGAAAGGCCTGCGGGCGAATTGAGAATACTTCGCGAGGCGTTCGAATACCCCGGTCAACGCAAGGTTTAAAAATCTTCGGCATCGGCATTAAAAAAAAAAAAAAAAGAAAAAAAATACACATATACCGGATACACGCGATAGGACGAGGAGGATACGGGCCCGCTATTACGCGAAGCGGACAAAGAGGAGCCCGAAAGGGCCGAGCGGGTCACGTGGGGTCCAGTTTCGGTCGGAACTCGGTTGTCGTCGGCTGCGATTTCAGCGAGGTCGCAGCAACCTCACGGCAGGTTGCTGCAGCGTGCCCGCAGAAGCACGTAGTCGTAGCCGGCAACGGCAGCAAGCAAGCAAGCAAGCAACCTTGCTTCGCAAGAGAGGCGCTCTCCTCTCTCGTGGCAGTCGTAGCTAGGCGCCCCGAGAGAGAGAGCGAGCTGGTGAGAACACTCCGCGCCACGCGTTCCCACCATCCTCGTCGGGCATCTTCGTTCGCCTCCTCGGAGGGATTCGGCTCGCACTCCGCTCCCGATATCGGCAGCAGGCCCTCCCTACTGTCGTGGGGCCCCCCCCCTCGCGCGGGCCCCAAGATGCTCTTTTGTTACACCGAAAATTGGCAGCTTCGTTTAGGACGTTTAGTTTCGCTAGTTTTCGAGCGTGGCTGGAATCTTTTTGATTGTGATTGTTCGGGGAACGCTCGAAGGTGGATACCTCTGTAACATATAATATTTTTACGTATCTTGAATAATATAGGGACAAGGTCTTGTCCTCGGGCCAAGTACAAGTACGCGAGACAAGACCTTGTATCTTTTCCGGAAAGAACGAACAGGGGTTTTCGAGGTGGTCAAACTGTTAATATTTTTCAATGATAACTTGAAAGCCTTTTTTTGGTACAATTGGAAATTAGTTTGGTGGTCATTTGAGAGTCGATGTAAACGATGTACATAGAACATGTTTCATTGGTAGGGTTTCGATATTGAATAGGGTATGGCACGTCCTATGGTAATCTTGGATATTTAAACGGTAACGAAACGCGACTTTCCTGGAAACGTGATCGTCACACGTAACGTGCGTAATCGATCGTAATCTTCCCAAGACGATTGCCGGGAATTCCTATCGAACCGGAAGAAAGTTTGCAGGGGTCTGCACCGTGGAAGGTCGTTGGTAAGGTAGGATTATGCTTCGCGTTTCGTAGGTATTCTAAATTTAGAGGCGTCGAAAGGCTGGGCAAACCAGTAATTAAAGCGGATAAGGTCCTCGGTCGAGTGGTTTCTTATACGTGCATCTGCCTTCCGATGACGTAACGCGGACGTTTCAACAATGGTGATCTTTTAAACGGCAATCGACGTAGCCCATTTCTCGAAAATCTCGCTTACGTGGCTCTATGCAAATTCTCTACGAGGTCCCATTCAGCGACGCTCTCACCTCTGGTGAAATTTGTCATTTCGAACGAGTTAGTTCACGCGAGTAAACCGGCTATTAAGCTCGACGAAATCACTTAACACCGCTTGTTACGGGGTGAGAACAGTGCAAGCCCATTTCTTCTTCCATGGGAGAACTTTGCATACTTAAAGGGATTAGCGAGACACAGTTTCTTCATTCGTATCGAGGGATACGTATACTCGATTTAATACACGCACGTTTTTGGAAGTTACGGAGAACAATTTTGAAGCAGTTTGAAAACTGTTCGGGAATTCAGATGTAGAAGCGGGGTAACTTAACAACTGGAAAGGAAACCGACGTAAAACAGAAAACGTGAGAAAACACGAAGGTTCTAAAATAAAAAAAAAAACTGTCCTTTACGATAAACGATGGTAGTAAAGTTACTATACTCCTTAAATTTAGTTATATTAAATACAGAGCTCAATGAACTAAAGGACTTCCATGGCAATAACGGTAACCGACAAAAGACTGCATAATAACGGTTGACGCGGACCCAGTCTAGATTACTCGGATCGCAAAGCCGATTGAGACACGTTCATTACCGGCCTGCGGTTTATCAGATGATTCGACTTCGTCGTAAATGAGAAATTCCCAGGAAACATTCGAGCAAAACTGTATTCCGTCGCGCGTAACTAATGCGTGTCCCACTCATGATCGCTTTACGGAATTTCTCTTGAACTTTTGCGACGCGATTCGGAAGGATGATAGAGCGGAAGGGCAGAGCTCGATACTAAAATCATTGCATCAGCTGTTACCGAGTAAACGTGCTCGTGCGACGACTGCACTTGGGGTGCCAGACAATGCAGTTGGTCCTGCACGAATTGCAAGGGGTCCTCCTTATAGCAGTCTTCGATCCACATGGTCAGAAATAACGGCACGCGCCAGACATCGGACTCCTGCGGATTTATTGATTTGTGGAAAGCAGCTGATGTTGAGGAAAACGATGGCGCGGAGTATCAAACCGTTCCTGCAGTATACTTTTCGTCGATACTTCAAATGGATCGAAATACTAATGAGAGTCGCTATAAGCAAGAGTTCAAACTCCGCATTATATGTTGTAACCGGAGATCACTTTGCATTCGATCAAACGGTATTCAGATAATTTTCCATCTAAACGACCGGTTGTGTATTATTCTCAAAGTCTACACTTTATATAAATTATCGGAAAGAAAACTATATTTTGCAGGACAATATAAAATTGTATTGTTTCTTAATTTTTGTTACAGAATATTGTAACATCTACTTCCCTTCACTCTGTACAACTGCACCCCAACGTTTTTCTATGTATTTTATGCCCTTCTCATAAAAACTTACGAAGATGTTTACACCAACGCGTCCGAGCACAATCCGAGCTCAAACGCTGCTACGTAAAATAATACATTTCTTCTCGGTATCCCTATTAATTACAGTTTCTTTCTCGTTTAACGTTCTACCGGGTCTATCCATTACCGATCACGATCCCGCCCAAAATTCAGTCACGGAGTCGACACTTGGATCGTCGCACGATCCACGCGCGATACATCCGACCTTAGATCGGTGCCTCTTATTCCAGCCTAGGATAAATCCCTTGACGAGACACACACACGGGGGAAGCCGGTCTTCTTGGGGCCCTATGTTAAAGGGACCACAAACCGTGAGCAAGAAGGGAGCAAGGACAATGGGTTGCGCAAAATGCTTTTCTTACCGGGTAAGGAAGGGGAGCTTGGCACGCGACCAACGTCACCTGCCCGTTCTACGACCCACTGAAGTCCTTATATCGATTTTCTTACACGCAGCTGCGATGTCGCGCTTACTCGCGCCGATCACCAGACCGAGACGTCTTCGGAGTCGTTATCTCGGCGTCATATGGCAGAAACGTTGAGATTCCACCTTTCGTGGGATTTCTTAGACGATTTTGCGTTACACCGCCTCGGGATCGGGGTGTGTTTCTGTGCACCTGTTGCGCGTCCCGATTTGTGGGAAGTTTTTCTGTTACGCGTAAACACGGGAAGACCCTTCGCCCGTTAAAATCCGAGGCGTTATGCTAATTTGAATTCGAAGTGGGAGAAGTAGCTTGGCGCAGAGTACTGCTCGCGAAGTTTCTACTCGTTTGAGCTTTCATCGTCGTCAGATGAGTAATCGTACCTGTGATCTGTTTTGTATCAGATTTCTGGTAATATTCTTGGCAATATTAAATACTACAGTTCTCGTACATACAACACGAGATTTCGATTCTATTTCGAAATACGAGAACATTTACCAAAACATTTTAATCGTTCTTGTTTGATCGAATTTATATCATCGCAAGAAGACTATATTATTTTGATGGATACCACGAGAACCGATCGACCTATCAGGTTCGTCAAAACTTTCTTACAATCATAAACATAAAATTGCAGATATTGCCTCAGTTCTACTCGAACGTATAGAAACGACTTTAACCGGATCCGTTGCCTCGAAAACTCGTGTTTGCTCGACTTAACGTAAACGCCGCCGAAACGATCGTTTCTTTGATCGATATACCCCGTGACCGAATCGAGCAACCCGATATCGCGCGTCAGGACACGCGAAGTCACACGAAGGAATGTCACCTCGAAGACCTTACCGATAAATGCTCGAAAAATTCCAGGTGTAAGTGACACCGGGCCAAGGGGGACGCGTGCCGTTTTCCCACGTGTGCACCCCTCGCGTACGCCCCGTGCAATTCCATTTCATTCTTCTTGCGCCATCTCCTCTCCCCTTCTTCGTCTTCTTCTTCTACCACCGTGCCGTGATTTCGGCCGCTCCCCTCGATTCGAGCACCCTGCACATGCCCGAAGCTTAAGATTTCGGCTCGATCCCCCCCCCTTGAAGTATCGACGTCACGTCGCGTGACGCGTCCGTCGCGTGACGTCACGAGCATGTGCTTCGAACGCCCGTGACGTAAGGAGGGATCTACGAGGGATAATGATTTCTTTCTTTTTTGTTTGTTCCGTCGCGAGATCTGGGTGAGACGTTAGCGGCGCAAGGGTCGTGGGATTCGGGAAATTTGCAGATGTGACTTCGGACAGATGTAAAAAGTAGCGCGTGCAGGCGAGTTTCGAAGGTGTTTCTCTCTTTTTTTTTGGATTAACAATAAGACGCGTGTAGCGTTCAAATATTTAGGGATTTGAGGATGTACACGGTGCGCGGCGTAAAGATGGCACGGGGTGGACTTTTTCTCGTAATTCGTGTTCTCTATACGGCTGGTACGAAATTTGGATAAATAAACAATGACGTGTGAGTTTAGACGTTTGATTAGGAAATGGCATAATATATCGTAGATTATTTAAATATTTATCATTTTCTTCCCGCTCGGAGAAAAATATAAATATACACTGGTAAAGATCAGAATTTGATATTTAACGACATTTTCTCAATTTGAATAAAAGCAATGAATTTTTGAATTTATAGGATATTATTTAAAATTCAAAGATAATTACAAAATTATTCTACAAATCTTCCCTCGCCGATGCCATCGATAAGCAAAAACGTACAGATCGATTAAAGTCTTGTTCTCGTTCAATATATGTATTTCGTGGTCTATTTTCAATAACATTTAATTGTTTCTGAATTTATACGTACCCCCTTTTCTACGTGCTTTCTATAAACTTAATGGTAATTAAAGCAGTTCCTTGCATTTTTGTATGCGGCTTATTCTATTCTCCGTACCCTCGTCTCTTTGAAGACTAGGTCAATGTTCCGCTGCACGCACAAGTCTCGCGGCAGCTGTGAAAGTGGACTTGTTATTGTTAAATTTAGGATTATGCAAAATATCCCGGAATGTCCTGCAGTTTCCTTAAGTGGGACATGCATTTGCATCTGAAGACGAGAGATCTCGCCCTTTGCTGGTTAATTAGAAAATTCCCTCCGTACCGATGTGCCTCGTGAAAAACGAGTTAGCGGGTTTCGGTGGCTCAATGCCCAAAGATTTAGCTTTAACTGTAAAATTAATTATGGTTACAGATTTGCGTATACATTAAACGTCACATACAAAGGTATATGCTGCTTTCATATCGATTTTTAATTGTATACCCTTGAGGCTACATCGTTTGTATATCGATATTAATGTATTTGTTCGTAATTATATACGACTGTAGCTTCGAGCCACCATGAGAAATGCAGGTAATTCGTCCAGGTGCTTCCAACGTTCACGCGACATGTGTCTGATTGTGGTGTTATCGTTGTGGGAATACTTCCATTCCAATACAGTGTATCCAATTCTTTTAACCCATACAAATAATATATCATTATTGATGCGGGTATAATGAACAAACAGCACAAACATTTATCCCCATTGCCTTCTGTGAAATTAAAATCTAAAAAAAAAAAAACGTCCGTTCCGATAGTGTGTCGGACGTTTATAAAAATTATTTGCCATGCTTTCGATCTCTCTTGAAATTTACCGAATTTTTATTAAAATCATACATTTCGAATTTAATCCAAACGAAACGCAAGCTTTTCGCGACAGGTGAATTTTAATATAAATAATTATATGCTTGCACGTGATGTCGTATGTTGGACCACCGTGAGAATGCGTGATGAGTTATCAGCATAATTCCCATGGATGCTTCAACACCTGGCAGAATGCGCCCGCAGCGGGAAAAGTTTTGTCCGTAAAAAAGAGCGGGCCTCGGTCAAAGAGCACGGCGTAACGTTTGTTCGGATGGACAATAATTGTCTGTTAATAACGTCCGGTGGGGCGCTGACGCACATGGCAAATAGTTTAACTCGTTGTGACAGATGTTATTATAAGTGTATCGTACTAAAGAGGTGCAACACACCGGTAATCTTGTCGTATAAACGATTATTGTTCAATAAAGACGTATATCGATCGCTACAAACATATCCTTTTCCGTTGCCGTAACTGTATACAAATATTTAAACATAATTGTCATTGTATTATAAGCAATTTCAAGCTGTAATAATCCCAGGTTCAAATTTTTATTTCTTAATAGATTGAAGACCACGTCGGTATTTAATTTAATTAATTTTTTCGGAGAATTTCTTGCTAAATATTTATCAATTTTCTTGAATTTCGTTTATGGGTACACCTTTATTTTTTGCATCCGTAGCTTGTCTTTGATTTTTATCAAAATAATTTGGCTTTTTTTTACAGTAATCGCAAAGAATACATCGTCTTGACCGTTGGATGGTAAACGCATCCGTGGTACCTTTTACCCGCCGTGGTAATTTTACTCGTTCATGATACTGCAGATGCAAACTCGTGCTTCACGGTTGAAGCCACATCCCGGTAGATGGCAGCTTGAGCTCAGATCAGTGACTCTCATTTGGATAAACGTACTATATACTACCGCTAATAACTATTAATAAAATAATCTAGTTTCTTATTCGAGGGCATCGCGGGACAATCGAAACAATTTTATCACCGTTCCCTGAGAATGCCCTTGTTTTGAAAACGCTAAATAGACCCACCGTAAAAAATGAAATCGCGAATGTAATTGAACAAAATGATACATACACACAAACAACAGCATCGAGAGTTTACCGCGTAGGAGGATAAAAATTGAGATGATCGAGCAATTCATCACGCCGGAAGTATCGTATTTTTTTTTCCCCTCATATTTACCTCGGACACTACGTGAGAAACTTCGAGGCAGGTAACGGGCGATACTTCTTTTTTGCTCAGCTTGAGAACGCACATTTCACTGGTTGCATTTTGAAAACGAGTCCTGTTACGTAATACAGTTAGGTGTCCAGGAAATCTCGACAAGCACCTGCTATGATCCCGTAAGGAATAGAAATCGGTGTCTGTTTGCTGGCGGTCATCCTGTTACGACATATGCGCAGGAAGCAATATCCTTTGTACCGAGAACCTCGTTCGAAAAGTTTGTAATGCCTCGCGTTTCTTTGTCGCGACTTCCGTTAACTCGCCAATGGGAAATCACGCGTCCTTAACTCTTTTCGACACTGCGGTCAGCAACGTTAAGAGCTCGACGGGCGTTTGATGGTAATAGTTTATTAATGACGCTACACTCAATCGTTGTCACGCTTTAATAAAATACGATGATTAATCAAAATAAACGAGCGATCATAATTGTTGATGTTTTTCATTGAAATATCAAATAGAAAAGTATTAAATAATCGAACGGTAACGATTATGTAGGAAAAGTAAACTCACCACTTGATTTCACAAACGCTTATACGTTTTATCATAAGAATTAAGCGAATGATACGACATTTACAGCTTTTGGATATAAATTTAAAGCAAAAATTTATTGAAGCCGCTTCACCGAATATTAATCCAAGGGCGCCTACATAAATATGTAGATTTAAAGGTTCAATCCCTTCGACGTTCCTCGTTACCGTAACAAAAAGACAATGCTACCCAGTTCTTGATTATCATAATTGCGAGCGTAATGAATCGCCAATGATTGCAGCTTCATAAGCGCCTTTTACGCGGCAATTAAGACTCTCCCCTGACCCTTTTTTTCTTTTGACATAAAAATAATTCGCCGGTATCGCGGTCGTTTGCGCCTTCGCTTTCCTAGAACCACCAAGTTGAAACCGTGTGTGTGGTCGAAAATTAAACGCGTAATAACTTGCATCCTGATGGATATCCGTCGCGTTTAGCCACACTTATGCTCCCTTTTTTTATAGTGTGCGATGAACGCCCGTTTGCCGCGCTTCTCGTTAGCTCAATTTTACGATCTAAGTCCAACAACCGTTATTTTTCGTAATTTCGAAGCAATTACGGGGCGCTACGGCTACGAAGGCCCGAAACCGTAGCGACCGTTTTGCCAGGGGATTCGCAATTATGCTGGTTAGACCATTTTATGGTCTGTGACTACCCGGTACCACCCGAAATTGATTGTAATAATGGTAACTGAACGAAAATTATAATCGTGGTCGAATTACTGCTAATACGCAGAAAGGAACGATATTTTTTTTTTACAAAATGGCCCTTTCATTGTACGCGAGCTTTGGGCGCCGACGATCGTGGATGGATTTTATTTATTTGAATATTTGATTTCTCGCGATCCCGCTCGAGCGGCGGGATTAATTAATTCATCGACTCCTCGCGCTTTCCTGAATATCGAAGTGTCTTCGTTCTCGACCTACGGCCACTGCCATTCATTAGTCAAATGAAGCGGTACAACCAAAATTAATAGGGTACACCCTGCATCCAATTAGGTCTCTCGGGTTGACCAAACGGGAATGAATTTTTAATTGCTCTCCGGGGCATAATAAACTGCCGGCCTTTTCGGAAGCCCACGGAATAATGAATAGCCAATCTCCTCCTCAAAACCAGCAACTCTTCCTCGTGGCCACGAAAGTTTTCTTAAAACAGCGCTCGTTTTCTAAAGAACTTCAGGGACTTGCCGATATACTGTTTGAATCAACTTAATTTCAACGGGTTCTCCAAAACCTTTCTTAAACTGTTCTTCTTGAAACAGAAGTTTACGGATTTCAGAAAAGGTTTCGGAGAAATCGGGTGAAAATGAATGCGGATAAGCTTACCGTGGAATATTTAATTTGGCTTTGTTATTTGTCTAATCTACAGAGCTGTCTTTAAAAAAGTAGATTTTAAGAAAGGTGTTTACAAAATTCTGTGAAAATGAACATGGAGAGTTCAAGGTCGAACTTTTGTCACTCTTTTAACTTTATTCGCTGTTCAATTTATAGAATTGTCTTAACTTTGCTTCAACTTTAAGACAAATTCAAATATTGCATATAAAACTCATAAAAATCACTCTCATTGGTATTCTTTTAAAGCATTCCTTAAAATATCCTTTTCTAAAACAACCCAAAAGATTTGTTAGAGTTGTCAAAAACAACCCAAAATAGATTAAACGAATAACAAAGTTAAGAGACAGATGGACATTTAATGCGAAACTTTTTCAAATTCAATTTCCATCGATCGCGTTAAAACGAAGGAAATAAATTGGATCGTGGATGCTTAACACGGTCTCCTTAATTGCACGCTACGACGATACACGGCGTCCTTTCTCTTCAGGATGAATCGCGTCGAACGAGCGCGTGGGATCCAGTTTAGAAGAACAAGGGGAACACGTGGTTGGCATCGGTTCACGAGGAGATCCGGGAACCGCCGAGCGTCGACGAAGAGGAAAACGCGCGATCCACGTGTGGAGAGCGTGCCACGCGTGAGTAAGGACCTCTGGTGGTGGGGGATGCATCCTGCAACGAATAGAACGGCGAGGCGCGATATGATTTACCGCTTCGCTCGAGGTAACTGATTTAACGCATCAATATTTAATTTCGCTCAATTCGTGCTTTCGGTTGCTCAAAACTGTATCGTATTAACGAGCCTCTGACGCTGTGTTTTAGTAAATGTCACGCATCTTGTCTCGTTTTGACTAAATTGATTTATTTGTTGGGCGAGGTCGAGTCTTATTAAGGATACTTCGATTACGCGGGTATTGTATATTTTATTGTAATATCGAGCGATGAACAATAAAATTAAGTTGAACCAAGTTAATGTTTTGAATCTTCTTAACGATTTTCCAATTAACCAGATATCCAGATAACCAGATTTAATCTTACCATCAAAATTTAATTTACCATCAAGATTTAATTTTACCATCAAAACACTCGAATCGATTGTCAACTAAATGAATTTTTCTCTCAACGATCATTCTACTAACAATCCCGCGATACTTTATCCAATTAGATATTACAAATTGTTTTATCGTCACCTGGAAAAACAAGCCAAGTATACAAACACGCGCCCTACCGACGCGCGTCCGAACACAAACCTTAAGCCCTTTATCGAAATCGAATATCCCGAAAAACTCGTGTCCTTAAAGCATCGGAGGCGGTAACCGATCGGCGGAAACGATGAAAAAGGGAATATCCACGTGGATTCCACGTTCCTCCGAGCGTTCCCCCAACATCGCATCGGAGGCGCGGCGCGCAGAAAACGACTCGCGCGCTCTTTTTCCCATAGTAAAAGTTAATTCGAGGCCTTCTTGCCGGTTCCTCTGTGCGGCTCTCGCCATGCGTCCCGACGGTATTTTGATGAGGAGGAACGGAAGGTCGGTAGAATCGCACCGGCGGAATTGCAATTTGAATTAGCCGCGAAAGCCGGAGCTAATGATTCCTAAAGAGCAAAACATCGGCGTGCACGAGCCGACGATATTCGTGGTTTTGCGAGAAAGCAGGCTCGCGGCTATCCGTGGACCGTGAAAAGAGTTGGAAGCCCGGTTACGAAATTCATTCGCGTTTCTTATTGCCCGGCGGAGCAGCTTCCATTGGGAACGTTCGGTCGAAACGCGATAAACGCCCGTTGCGTTAATGCAGCCCTGTGTATAACTGGGAGTCGAAAGAAACTAACGAGAACGGTAACAACCGCGATAATTGTGCCAATTACAGCGGTTGATGTTATCGTTACACTTTCCGACGCGGATATTTGCTTGTTAATATGAGATTGCGTGCACGGAGACACTTTCCATCGGTAATTTTGTTTTTCGGGGGGGGGGGGGGGAGAACTTAATAATAATCTTCGTTTTATACCGTCGTAACGATGGGATATCGAGTGTTTCGCGCTACAATTCTGCCTTGGAATGGGGAGGGGGGGAATAATTATTTTTACGCCGATCGCACCGTGTAAAATTATTAATCGGAGGTAACAAATTTTACGCTATTAATCGTTCCTTGATGGAATACATCGCGAACCAGAGGGAGAGAGAAAATTTACCTCGAATGATCGGGCACATCTCGAGGGCTCTCATTAGCGTTCGATCTTACGAAAGTATTATCGATTCACGCGATACACAAAGTTGCTCGCTACGGAATACCTATCAAAACTTTAATAACCTAAATACACCTCTGTTAAAAATAATCACTCGTCCAATCGAAATACGACGCAAGCAACGGACACAAAATTCGTACAACACCGAGCATAATCGCCCGGGAATATATCCATTTCAATTGATCTCGAAGCGACGTACCATCGCCTAATCAGATTTCATAATTCCTGGCATGTCGATGCGTCGTTCGATTCCCATTCACGGAAGCCGACCCCTCTCTCCCTCGTCCTCACCGTCAGGTGCTTTAAAATATGAGCTCGAATTTAACGGAGGTAGGAATAATAACCTCCTCGTTGACGATGCATTACGAGATCGGCGATCGTTTATGAATATCTACGAGCACCGATGGACGGGAGCGGCATACGAAAATCGTCGGCACGTTACCCGGCACAGAGGAGTGCGCGCAGTGGCGTAGCCACCAGGTGAGAGGGGGGGGAGAGAGACAGAGAGAGAGAGAGAGAGAGAGAGAGAGAGAGAGAGAGAAAATGAAAGAACGTTCGAAAGATCTAATCGCGACGGTGGTGACGTGAGTTACGTGGGTAACCGTCCGTAGTCGGCGAAAGACAAAAGTGGTGGGCATCGGGTGGCTGGCCTCATGCTCGCCATCGGGAGCCCCATGCCGCACGAACAGTAACACCCGTGGCTACCATATCGCCGGGCTTCATCATATTTATACACCTTGCACCTCGGCTTCCTCGGTACTACCCTTTTGATCTCGTACCGGCTTTGCGTGCCGTTCCATTCATCCGTTGCGTGGATTCCATATAGATACGCGCGTCATACGGGTAATCGACGCGCCGCGCGCATACGCGAGCGTAATATGATAATCCGTAAATATTTCCCGACCGGGAATCGTTCCGCGTGGGAAAGCGATGCTCGCGGTATAGCCTAGCGCGCGGGATTTAATCTCGTTTCCTTCGACTCTCTTCGCTGTTATCGCGATCAGATGGTTTTTCTCGCGTGCTTTTCTTTTAACCGTGGCATCGTATTCTTTGTTTTCTTTCTTTCTTTTTTTTTGTCTACAGACTCGTAGGAATGAGAAACGATCGTCTTCGTCGCGATCGAGCTCGTATTCCGGTCGCCGAAGGATAGGGGTGGCAGATAAATGAGCCAATTACGAAACCCAGGAAATTTTCACACCGCGGGGAGAAAATTCATTAGGGAGGGCAGTGAGCATAAATAAATTCGTACGGCCTTTCACGCCCGGCACTAACAAAGGGCAGGTGTGTACCTCTGGTCACGGGTGGGTTTAGAACGCGAGATGCCGAGGAATAGATTTAGAATTTCGAGAATCCTACGGAAGGGAAAGCCTTTCGTCCGATCGGGTAGGAATCTCGGGAATTCTTCGGAGCCGAGTTGTTCCCCCCTCCGGCTTCTTTGACATCGGTTACCGGGTAAGAACAGAGGCAGCAAGGAATACTCAGATAACGAGCCGGGGACGAACAATGAGGTACAACTGTGGGTTCTTTACTAGAACACGAGTGTTTCCCGATAAGGGAAAAAATTTACCCGTTTCACGACAAGGGGACTCGTGGCGAGCATAATCGATTTCGGTGTCAACGCGGAACAGAGAGTTTTACGAGTCGAACGTTGTCCGGGGAGATGGGTTTTTAAGATGAAAATTATTTTTTGTAGATTGCGACGGTATAAAGTTTACCTTCTTAGAATTCAAATTTAATTTTGATAACGTTACTCTTGGCTGTGCTTTTTAAGTGTTTAAAAAAGTTCCAAAGATCAATAGAAATATTACTTCAAGTTTTGCAAGGTTTTCTTTGAGTAGAAAATTTTAACTCACTATAAAGAACCCTCGTAATCTAGGATTATATTGAAATATGTTATAAATATCTATGAATTGTTTTCTATTAATTTCATGTTTAACAGATCGCAATTCATTAACAATTAAAAGTTAATTATTTTTATTCCCCATAGTTTTACGTGGTTCCATTCGTTTATAATCTGCCGCTAATTATTCAAACTGTGGAAGACTTGTAATATAAATTAGTTTCTTTTTTTATTTACCATCCCTTACGGGCAAAATTTTAAGACCTCTCGAATCTTTCGTTCCACAAAATTTTAATATATATCCCACATTTTGTTACACAACAGAGAATAATATTATAACTGTAATATAATCCTAATGATATTCCTCGACTACGAGGCAAAATATTTGCAAACGACTACGTTCGACTATCGACCACTCTCTCGCCCAGGACTCTTCCCGGCATTGTATCATTTAAGAAATATACGTAAGAACATCCTATATCTCGTCGAGATATCCTCCTTTCATCCGAAAGTTCTTTAACAAAAGGGCCAATGACGCTTTTTATTTCCTCGCAATGCTTCATGAGCGGTATCCTCGTAAATTCATCTTTTAAACCCTCAGCAACGTCTTCTCGCTGAGTCGGAGACTTCTTAGAGGCCGTCGGGACTCATTTATTATTCAGATTTATAGCCAGACTCGAACTGACTCCCACAGATCGGCAGGTCTTTGCAACTTTCGAGTGGCCGCGAGCCCTTGAGGAGAGGAGGCCTTGGAAATTCGACGTTTTGCATACGACACGATCTTCGCTCGATTCGAATGAAACCCCGGCGCATAACAAGCGACTACCGTCGGAGAGCTTTGTGACTCCCTTTTACAGAACGCTCGCTCTTACGATCTTAGGTACAAAACAATCCCGGATATCTTACACAAATACCCCGCGTTATCCGTTACCGCCCGAACGTCGGGATTTTAGCCAGAATTTTCGCGATTCAAAAGTGCCCTTCTCCCCGCGTAACGTTTTACCCGGCGTTCCTCGGCGATCAAAACGATCTTGAATATTCCCATCGCCATTCGACTCCCCGCTATTCAATCGGGGTACAACGGGACGGAATCGGCCACGAGCACCGGGAGAATTCGCTCCCCTCGTAAGGAGCAATAAAAATAATTAAACAATCGACGGTGGTATCGAACGTTGACAGCCGCCTCGAATTCCTTCCTCAGCATTCACGTAAACGTCGCGCGGACGTGGTTCGGCCGGCGGATATACAAAAGGAGGAGCGAACAACGAGAGATCGAGGGAAAGAGAGAAAGGGAGAGACAGAGAGAGAGAGAGAAGAAGAAGGGAAGAGAAGAAGCTAAGCGGCGAATGGATGGACAGACGGACACGCGGCAGACAGTATCGGATTGATCTCAGCGAGTGAACCCAATTACCCACCGAAGAGACCAGATTTATTGTCCGAACGGGGTCCCTGACTGAAGGGCCTCCTGATGCCCCCGGAACGGTGGCAGCCACTCTTTACGATGGCCCTGGATCCCGGACAACAACAAGAAAGCGCGCAGATCGAGCGGCATGCTCGAAGGGTGTCGTGTCGCTTTACTCACCCAATTATCAGGGGCCTGACAACGACCTTAGGTCCACGGCTGGTTCCCCGCGCATCCCGAAGAGTAGTAGCCTTAGTCTTAGGTACGAAACCACCACCGCCGCGCGATTCGATCCGATCGGATATCTTCGGATCTTCTCGACGATGCTACCGCTACCGCCGCTGCTGTTGCTCGGTGGTGGTGGCCGATGGTGATGGCGACGGTGGTGGAGCGCGGATCATAAACAATATATAATTGACATGATTTATCGGACGGCCTACGTTCTCCTATCTTCATGGTCACGCGAGTACGTCGCGGGGTTGATCGACGCCGATACGTTATCGCGTCAGTTTCCTCCGCTCCTCGCGCGGTTGTACGTACGTACAGTCGAATCGGTTACGAGGCTGTTCGCTCGCCTGTCCTGGGCCTTTTCTCTATATCGCGGGCCCACGACGCTTCTGGGGCCTCGCGCTTTATGATCGCGAGCAGAGTTATCGCGCTCGACCGGTTTACGATCTTCGGTATTGCCGTGTCGGTTATGCTTACCGTCCTCTGCTTTTACGTAACTAGACCGTATTTCGATACGCTCGTTCGCGAGGCTCTCGAGTTATGGCTGTTCGAAGGATTATTAGGGCGGGGCCGTGTACCGGGCGTTAGGATTCGTTTAATTCAATATTACGCGGGGATAGGTTTTACTGGCTCTCGTTTGTCCTCGAATGAGGATCGATGCCGTGGTAAATGGGGAAACTTGTTTCTGATAAATTAGAGGCGACACTCGGTACACGGGGCTCGATGACGAGTTAACCGTGTAGCTAGTCAGTGACGCCGCGAAAACCTGTGATTATAGACGATTATTCTTGGTCGTGAAGCGGAGCCAGAGGGTTACCATGTTCTAATTGACGTCACTTCGACGTAATAAATCTGTCGATGCAGAAGTGAGAAATCAATTTCAGTCGACGAGCGTCATCGTGCGATTTATTTAACTTTCAGCGTGACGAATCGTTTGTGGGAGGTATCGGGATGGAATGCGATCTCTAAGGACATTTTGTGTTTTATGTGCAATTTATTTTTAAAGCGTTATTGCAATTACTTTATGCCGTGGGTAGAAGATTTTAATAGTTTTGTAATTTCCGATACGGCCATTTTGTTGCACGGTTATTTTATATTCGGGAATATAAGGTTTTGAATAATTTTAATGCGAAGAACCGAAACATGAAGACTTTGCAATTGTACACTTTCCTCCATGAATTTTCTTTTCCGTCTATTAAATCTTATAAAGCCGAACAGCGATATATCGTTGCGCGTGCAATGGCGGCTTACTTTTAGCACGCGAAAGAACTCTGCCTTCAAAATAATTGAAAATCCGTAGAAAAAACAGAATACTTTAAAGCATTCGGTCATAAAGTATAAGATTTCAAATTTTCGCTTACGATTAGTCCCAACTTTTTCGATCGTCACTAACCGGTTCCAGTTCTGGATCAAACTTCCAAGAACATTACCAACCGAACATGGATTAAAACAATTTCTCAACACCCAGGACATATCATAAATGAGAGATGATAACTTTCCACTTTGCACACTTTCCTCGATCCGTTCTCTTTTCCCTTCGATTAAGGTTTCGGTCAAAATTTGAATAAAGTCGTCGATCAAATAAATCGAACAAACGTCAAACGAAAACTTTCCGATCACGCTTTCACCGTACCTCATCGATTTCCCGTCGACTAACGAAATCCGATCTCTCGATCAGCGCCATCAAAATTGGCTAGATCTCGCGCCCAAAGTTATGTAGATCCTCGACAAAGGGGGTGCTCGGTCGGAGACACGGCCGCAGGTGGCTGTCAGAGAGGGCAGACATACTTTAGCCGCGAAACGGAAAGTGGAAGGACTCTCCGGGTTACCTCTCTTTGCGAATCGCCGCCGCAACGCTGTCCCCGACGCACCGCCGCGATGCTAACTGACGCCTTAGAGGGCACTGATTGAAGTATTTATTGCCAGGGTACCCTCGTTGCCTCGCCTTTATGCCCGGTGTAATGATCCACTTTTGCATACGGCCCTTATCTACGCAGCCTCCTGTGTGGCAATCTCTACGAGTTTTGCGTGCGCCCGCTACTCCTGCTTCGCGATTCATGCCATTCCCGCCATTTTTTCTCGCTCTCCCATTTATGGGCCGCGTCTAAACCCTAGCGATTTTCCTCTCGATATCGCCGCTGAAATTCGCAGTATTTACGGAATAATTTGCTGTGGGAAGCGTTGGAGCACTTTATAGAATATGTTATAATCACCATATCGAAATCTACTGTAGGATTAAATATTTTGAATCAAGGCGCCACATCGGAAATACGTTTTGACGGCGCGACCCCTGCTTAACCAGTTAACCGCGTTCGACGTGTATACGCGTCAGATCGAATCTCTACTGCAGTGCGGTCGACGTGTATACGCGTCGTGTAAAATAAAAAATTATCATTTACTATTAAAACTAGGGAATTTAATAAGACGTAATAAAATTATCATTTGTTGGCATGTTTCCTTTATATTACTGATAATGCTGCTATGTACGTTTTTCCGGCAACCCGTGAGGAATTTTTGAAACCAAATTCCGCAGTTAACCGGTTAACTGTTCCCTCGTCGCTGAATCGGACTTCCTACTTCTATTGTAACCACCTACGTCTCATCTGTGTCTCACATCGTAAAGAGTGATTATCATTTGGAGAATGAAAAGTCTCTTACTCCAAAAGGAAAGAATCCCAAGAATCGTTGGGCCCAAGAAAGTTCGGTTCACCGATTCGCTCGTCTTTGACGAAGCAAAGTCAGAATCGACGAAACTTGCAGATCGTTTCGCGCGTAACGCTTTCGCGGTATTCCAGTTTACGATCGTAATTGGTCTGTCAGAGATGATTTACAGTTTCTTTTTTACGCTAGTAAATGTATGCAGCGACAACTTTCGGCGCGTTTCGCGCGCTCACCGACCGTGACCGAGCTCACGGGGGGGGGACACACGAGAGAAATGAATCCGAATTACACATCTGTCTGCCTCTATACCGGGGATATTATGTACCTTGGCAGGGTGACACGAACGGCTCATTATTTCGCGAGCATCCACGCGCACCTTTACCCGTCGCGTCGCCCTCGGAGCCACTGATATTGAAATCCATCTAGGGAATATCGCGACAAAAAGTGTCGGCGGTAAATCAAGCGCGCTTAACCGTGAGAGGTCCTTGTGCGTAGAGCGCCTTGCAAGAAGCTGAAACTGAAACGTCGAAAGAACCTGGCAGTCCTATAATTATATTATTACCCGCTGCGTAGCTCATGACTCCGGAGCCAATTTGTCTTCGACCACAACGAGTTCGTGTAATTTGTGATTTATCACTGTCCCTTCCCTCCCTCCCCCCCTGCCCGCCCCACCCCCCTTCTTCGTTCTTTTCTTACGGCCCTGCGCGCCAAGCCGCGTCGCGGCGCGGACCGACTCGAGAGCGTATAATTTCTGCCACGTCGCGGATACGCGAAAGAAAAAAAAAAAGAAAAAAAAAAGAAACAAATCGGCTCGCGAGACGCCCGACTCCGTTTCGAGATGAGCCATGGAGCAGCATCGGGACTGAGCAGGGCGGCAGGAAATCGCCGAAATGAATTACACGGGGAAACAGATAAATGATTCTCGCTCCGTTTAATCTTCGCTGGCGAGGCCGGCAACAATGTTCTTCGTACATTTTTTATTCGAACACGGTGTGGTTCGGAAGTTCGACGCGTAATTATCCAGGTGCTTCGCCCGTTTTTCAATTCTTATCTTTGTTCCGTGAATGGTCGTTTGTACTGTAACGTTTCATCCAATTCCCGACGTTAATAGCATTGTCCTTTGATGTCCGCTCGGTAGAATTTCGTGCACGATCCAACCACGAATGATATTCGAATCGTTATACACTTATCTCTTTTTTTTATACGAATTTTTGAGGAACGTAGAATAGCCGGAGGCACGCATTACCGTAGGATGCTTAATTCGTGTGTCGATCGAGTGTTGCTCGTTACAGGTTAAACCCTTGTCCTATAACCACGAGTCTGACTCGTGGTAAAGAAATTGTGTCATAAGCGATAACCACGAGCCTGACTCGTGGTGAGGAATTGAAGCATTAAGTGCCGCGTATTATTATTTGAACCAGCGATAGGAGTTATTTCACGTCAAGTATATTTAGCTAAGTATTCATTTACAAATTGCTAGTAATTCATTATCCACTTTGAAATAATAAATTGTTTTTTTTTTTTTTCTTCAATCTTGCGCCAGTTCTGGCACACGGCTGAACAGTTGAATGACACGGGGCCTGACCAAACTGCTTATTTACTATGGCCCGCGCGATCGGCAGATATCGTATAGGACAAGGGGTTAAAAACATTGCGCAATGCTTTTTAAATGCAATAGTTCACACAACACAGTATCAATTAGAGCGCTAAATGTACAATTTCTGCTGCAGCCAACATCCGAGCGACACACGAATCGAGCATGGTACGGTAACGCGTGTCTCCGGCTTATATCGTTGCAAAAAAAAAAGAATCGCGTGTATGCGGTTTATTGAAACAGTTTCATGCGATATCCGCGGCGAGAGCGTTTCAATCAGCAAAGCTCTCCTAATGGCACGGCACGCGATGTGAAGAACGAGCGGGCGCAACGGAACCGACATTCGAGGGAAGAACCAGGGAGTCCAGAAGGAACACATCCATCGGGAATCGCTCGTTGCCCCGTGGGTGATAAATCGTGCCACTCCGCTCTGCCTACTATGCGATAATTAAAATCCACCGATTATAAGTGCATTTGTGGACCGGGTAATAACGGGGTTGCGCCGAATTCCCACAAATAGGTATGTCTCAATTAGTGACTCCCCCTTTCAACCCGCCTTCCCCCCCTCGAATCCACCTCTCCCCCCCCCCGGGGCATTTAATTGGTAACGCAGTTTTAGCGGAATGCCAGGGAACTCTGTCCGAACGGTGGCTTTCAGGTAAGAGAAAAGAGTAATTACCTTGGAATTAGAGCAGGCAATTTCAGTGTGCGAATTAAGTAAGAAAGAAACGCGACTGAAAGAATGTCCAGCGTGCCCCGCGTGACGTTTCTCGAGCCGACGGGCCATCTTTGCGGAGAAAATGTTGAAAATCTCACGGATCAACGTTGTCAGAACGGTGGGGGGCTCGTGATTGCCGAGGATGCTTGATTAACGTTGCTTCTTAGAGATTGCGCTTCCGTGAATGCAGATGGCGGACGAAAAGGTTTGTGGGAAACAGCTGTTGTCCCTAGGGCAGAAATTAAATCAATTACATCTACGCCGCTTTCGCGTTTTTGTCGTTGCGCACGCTCTTTACGGTGTAATGAACTGTCCGCGATGTAGTAAGCGTCGAAGCTGATTGGACGCTGCTTTTAAATTGTTATAGATGGACTGGTTAAGTTTTTAGAGTTGTTTCAATCGTGTTGGACGTTCTTGAGGTTGCTGTAGTCCGAGTAGTACAAATATTCCGGACGAAGATTTTTCTGTTCCAAGATTTATTTATTAAGTCAGCCGATCATTTGTTGATTCAGTATTCAACTAAATTTGACTCTAATCATCTTTCCATCCGCGTCGATCGATGAGTAATATTTCAATTTCTGTCTCAAATAATATTTTATTAAAATCGGAATTGAAATTATAACGAAATGTAGGGTGAAATTCAAACTTTCGATATCATTAAAATTTGAATACAACACGATTTTGCGCCGCTCGTTAGCATTCGAATGTTGCTCCCCTTTATCTCATATTTACCACAGAACGTACCTTCGCTGAGGTAAAAAAAGAATCACGCTGATCTCAATTAACGCGGACCGTAAATTCCGGATACTTAATACGATTTTAACACAATTAAGCCGGCCATTTGGATCGAGACAGATGAAAGTAAATAATCCAGGTCGATAGCGATCTCAGAGATATAAATCGACTGTGACGATTCGATTGCCCGGGGTAGGATATCTCCGGGTTCCCAGCAGATTAAATTAACTCGGGGAATCCACCGAGCGAATGGATACGTAAATCGTAAGATTCCTAGATGCCAAGATAACTTTACATCTGCCGGTCGATTGCGATAATTGGGCCGAGGGGAGATTGATCGAAAATCGTATTCAATTTCAATGAGGTTGGAGAAGGGTGGGGGGGATCATTACCTAATTAAGCGAGGAGTACCTACCATTTACTCTTATTACGCGAATTAATTAACTCGGGATCGACGTAGCAGGTACATCGATCTCGCTCCTTTATTCCAAGGCATCTCGACGTCGAGGAACAATCGTCCCGGTAAAAACGCAACCCCCCACACCCCCGCCACGAGTTTCGCTACCAAGAGGATTTTGATCCTCGTTACGTGCCGGAATCAATTAATTTCGAATCAAGGCTTCGAACGCGCGGGGCACCGAATTAAGTCCGGCGAGGAGGGCAGAAGAAATCCTTTCGTTTTACCCGGTATCCCCCGTGATCTCGAGCGCCTCTCGTAGACGCAGAGGGTCGACAAAGATTATACCTCTCTTGGCTGCCGAGACGAATTACCAATTTCGGGCGGCGCGCTGCTTTCTAAATTAAATTTTCACGTGACGACGACGCCGGGTGGGTCATTAAAAGCGAATTTGCCGTGGATTGGCGCCCCGGTGAAAACCACCTGACGAACGCCGTAATGGCGTGTGCCGAGATTCTTCTCGCGAAGAGGGGAAAAAAAAGGAAGAAAGAAAAGAAAAGTAAAAGGACAAAAGTGGAAAGAAACCTTTGCCAGAGTTTGACGAAAACGTGGCCCCCGGGGCGGGGGGGGGGGCTATATGCACGAGTTTCGAAGTGAAATTTGCATTTTTATGCGACTACGTTCGTGCCGCTCGTCACTCGTCAAAATTCCCCCCTCCGTCCCGCGAACGGAGCTCCCGCACCTGTGTGTATCGTCGGGGTGGTTTTTTTTTTCACCCCTCTCCCTTTCGTGCGGTGGCCGGAGAAAAACCCGTGCGGTCATTTTAAATTCATTAAGCGATTCTCGACGCGACTTAAGCGACAAAGCAGGCATGACGCGACGCGAGAAGAAGGCCGATTTGCCGCTGCTCTCCGAACACGTCCCGGCGTGTCTCATTGTAATTATTTTCAATCTCGTTCGCCGACGCGCGCGAAGGGTGCGAAGTTTTTCGGAACGGGAAATATGTGCCTGAGAGCCCGTTCACGCGAGACGGTTTTTTTTTTTTTTTACCGAATCGGTTATTTACCCGATTCGGCGTTTTCGGTTGGACTGTTCGGACGGTGTACGGGTTTTTTTTTATCGCACGCAATCTCACGATACGCGGTCTTTATTTATTCAATGGTTTTCAGTATCACTCGTCTGCGTCTATCTCAAAGGCAGATGACAAGCGGCTTCCTCGCGGTTTTGGTAAAAATACCGAATCGTCTGAACGCAGCGTATACAAATACATTGCCACCATGAACCGAATAGGTTTTTTCACCTTATGACCGATTTCGGTTTGCAGTGACAAAACCGAATGATAAAATCAACCGAATCGCTCGTTTTTATGTATCGTCTGAACGCGCCCATATAAATTACATTGCCACTGGATTATGCGGCAAAATAACCGATACGGCAAAACGATCGATTCGGTATCGCGTGAACGGGCTCCGACGGAGAAAAAAAAACAGTTAATTAGAATTTCGCGGCCTCCGCGTTGTTCCGTCGGTTACGCGTCAAGGTATTTGTTAAACGATTGTGCGCAATTACACGTGGATGGGTTTAAACTTTTAAAGTGAGAGAATCTTTGTAAGCGCCTCGCGACAGCTGAGAATGACTCGGAGAACACGACTCGTGGCGTAACGTCGCGTTTCTTTCATTACGATAATCGCGAGTTGAAAACGGGTGGAATTTATCGCGGGTTCGGGACGCCCGTTTATTCGTATTGCCCATCGCGGTTATTTGCGTTCATCGATATTGTATAAAAGTCTGGGAAATATTGCGTGTTTTATTAATAACCACGCCGGGAGTCCGTGGGCTTCTGCTGGCGGTCTTTACGAAGAAAGTGGAACCAGTTGTGCCTGTCGGTACCTATCTTGTAATACGAAAAACTTTTTACAACGTAAATTATATTTAAGTTTCTGCGGTGCTTGCGGGTGACTCTCCGATAAAGTATCGCGGATACAAACGTCTCGGGACTCGGTCGAAGATACGCGTCAACGGTGTATCTCGTTACGTTTAACTGTGGACCTTCGAGGAGTTTTCGAGTTTTATTTTCTTTTCGACGAAAGCGATGGTTGTTCAATTTAGTAGTGTTTGGAATATTAATTATATTTCAATAGACTTGGGACGAGGGAATCTTCGCTGCGTCTCGAATTCGACTCGGTTTCATATTTCCCGCGTCTTTCTTTCGCAATCCAGGTTCAAAATTGATCTTTAAAGTCATAAATAATATAGAGATTTTCAAACTTTGCAAGCTTTAATAATTTATTAATTAAACACGGTGCGATTTGAATTAATAAAAATGTATGTAGAGTGACTAAAATTCTTGCTGTATAAAATTATTCCCGTTGTATTTTATACGATCTAAACTTCCATTAGCGGGTTAACGTAATATCAATTTAACTTAATTAATACGAAACGATCGATAAGTAAAATAAAAACACCGCTTTGTTTCAATAAGAACTAATTATCAGTATCAAGATGTATAGAACCAGAGATACATTAATCAAGCACCATTCGATATAAATCACTAAAAAAACAACGTCAGTTCCCATCGTATTAAAATATCAAATCTGCATTTACCTGGATCATTATATCGCCACAATATTAATTAACATCCATCGATATCGAACAACCGTGTAAAAGCATGAAACCTGCCGTTACCTCGATCATTACATTACCGCAATATTAATTTCCACCGATCGATATCGACGAACCGACTCTTATTAATAACGAATAATTAGGCGCTCGGCTTATAACGAACGCTCGATTAATCGAATATTTCGAACCGCCTTGCGCCCATCGCTAGACATCACTCCGAGCGCGCGCGCGTTCATCGCCGATCAGCGCGTTCTTCCCCGCAGGATCGCGTCGTTAGGAGGGTCCTGGCGAGAGGTTAAAGGGGGATGGAAGGGGCCACGAGTGTGTGAGAAGGATTGCCGGAGATCCTGGCTCCGAAATGACCTGCGACCCGCACGGTAACTCACCGCCCACGTTGCACCTGCTTCGCCGGTATCGCGCTGCTTTATTGGTTTATCTCGACTGGCCGAGGGGTTTATGAACTGCCAGGGTGAGATTTTACGCGAACCTCGGGCCCCCGTGTACCACCTTCTGGGAACTGGTTATGTAGGTCTCGATCTTTTTATTCCCCCCCCCCCCCCCTCCCCTACTTATTTTTCCCTTCCTTCAAACGGCTAGCTTGGTACAACGCCGCCTCCTCGGTTCCTTTTGCCGATATTCAAAATTGATTTACGTTAATCCTTTATTATTACCTTTCACGTCGGGGCGATTCACTAATGGCAAACGATAATTCGAAGTCGGGAATATATCAAATTTGGCGGATGTAGCGAATGGAATTTTGATGATCGTGAGTTTCGTAAACCCGATGGTTTCGTTTGTCGATGCCGAAATTTATTTTTCCATCGTTGGAATATCGTTGGTTGTTGGGAATTTTTATTTTAATACGGAGATAGCGCGCGGAGAAACGCGTGTATGCACCACACACGAAGGACTTTCTAAATTACTATAGTCGTTAGTAATTAGTCGCGCGATTTGTTGCCGGGGTCCTCGAGAAGTGGTCCTTCGATAAATTTTTTCGATAACGCTCCGATGCTCTTGGTGAATTTTATCAATATCGTTGGAATTAATTAATACAATGGCCATATGGGGAGTAAAATGGCTACGCCAGGTATCTATGTGTTCACGGGACTCTGGGCAAAAATGACTTTTGAATAAATCAAACTAGATCCAGAAAAACGTTACCTTCCACGGTTCATTCTATTAATCCCATCCTGAATTCTTTTTAAAGAATTTTGTGTAATACAATATAACTGTTCGACGATGTTTACACGCAGGGGGAAAATTTTAAATAGCAGAACGCGATTCCAACACCAAACTGATTTAAATATCAATTTGTTTAAAGATATGCCTCTTAACAAACAAAACCTAGAAATTTCACCCTATATTTTCCAGTATTTCAATGCATTACTAGAAACATAAACGATTAATTAATTCCCATAATAAAAATTTTGTTTAAAACAAATCAAGCATTCGAAATCATTATCTTTCCCTCGCGCAGTGAAACCAGGATCGATAATTGCGTTGCAAAATTATCCAACGCGCGTTAGCACCGTGCCGATCGTCAAAGTAATCTCTCGAACGTTCCTGATCCACTTAAGGGGATGTGTTCGATTCCGCTGAAAAATATTGGCCCGCCATTATCGCTTCCCCCCGTTCGCCGTATCCGCCAAGAAAGACGAATCGAAGACTGTTTCTTTCCACGATAACACCAGAGATACCTCTGATCCGAGCAACGTATTCACCCGAACCGTGCAAACTGAACTGGTTTCGGACTCTGTCCGATAACGAAAACACACACGCGAGTGGAATGTATCCGATTTTCTTCCATTATCAATGTTTTTGTTTTTTTTTTTCCTTCGACCCAGACTACCATGGACCACTGAGATTCGATGCACCTTGAGAGAAACCGGGCCCCGTGGTCTTCCCATCAATCGACATTCCATCTTTTTTCTTTTCACTTGTAATTCTCGATATCACCGTAGATCGTCATGAATCCATCCGTTTCGTGCCCAATTCGATCTCACGAATTATAATTAATTATCACTCGCATCAGTTGAGCCTCGCGCGTTACATCGTCGCGTAGAATAAAACGAAAGTACCTCGAGGACAGGGATTAAATTAAAATCGGTGCGAACGATATCGATGTACCCGGGCGACAAAAATTGCCAAGGTGGCTGCGAAAAATACACAAGACCCCACACGCTAAAAGCACCTGCAGTCTGAGTTTTTGCACGTGATACGGGGTAATACGTAACGTCGGCGTCGCTCGGACCGAACTCACAGCATAATTCGCGGCTTCCGGGCGAATGGCGAACCGCTCTGAGTAAGGCATTATCGAATTTCAGATTCGATTCAGCCGGCCCTTCTCCCTGCCCGTGCACCGTCGTGTATAAATATTTAACGTGCCGATCATTTCATTTCGCCTCAAAATACTGCGGGTAATTTTTTATCCGCCTACACCGTTCGCGTGCACTCTCTTCGTCGGACGTTCTCCCCCTTCGATCTTAAAACCGGGTATCACGAACGGTTTTCTCTTGGAATATTTCGTTTAAATTTCTGGAATTCTTCTAGGCGATATTCGGCGCGTTAATGGGAAGGGATAAAATGTTTTAAATGTAGTCACATTATTAAAGTTCTAAAGTAATTTCCGTCCTTACACCCTTTTAGCGCAGATCGAAAAAGCTGTGCCTAAGGGACAACTTTTACTTTAGTTTTAGTCTTAATCCTCTAAACGGCGAATTAAATTTTTTTTTTTAAATTGCGCAATAATTATTAGCGTTGTACTGGCGGACTTCCCACAACAAACTGATCGTATATATATCAGTGGAAGGTAATGTCAATAACAAAAGGCATGGCTCCCTGTTAGATGCTAAAATATTTTTAATGCAAGCGTAAATGAAATTTAATTTAACCCTGCCTTAAGGCGGGCATGCCCTTTAGAGGATTAAATCTCCTCGAAGCCCGGTTCGACTCTAAATAATGTTATATCGATCCTGGAGTGATACCATATTGATATAATAAATGACAGCATTAATTATTTAATATCGTACACTCGTGAATCGTTGATTCTAAAAATTACCACGCGTGTAACCGTAACATCTCTATTTTCACGAGAACCGCGAATACCAACGTTTGTATTAAATTACCAATTTCATTCCTCCATCGTAATCGAGTTTATTAATTACCAGCCACACCCCTTACTCTCGATCCAAGTAAATCAGGAAAAACATTGTTTAAAAGTCCCGCGTACCCGTCGTTCGTGGGAGAGTCGAATTGTACAACAAATTGAATTGTAATTAACACCGCAAGCTACGCGAAGGCCGAATTATAATTAACCGATTGAATTAAACCGCCGATCAATCCAAGGTGACGTTTCGAAAAAGGGGGGATATCAAAGGCTCGGCTACGGTGAGATTGACCCGTCAAACAGGTGATGCCGCGGCGGGCATCGCGTCGGCATTTTTGCAGACGTTTCAAGCCCGCGGCACAGCTTTGCTATCTTCGATCGGGGCAGAAAAGGGAAAATAAAAAAAAGAGAGGGAGGAGGGGGGGAAATCGGATCGAGCCACCATCATTTCCCGTTACCACGTTTCGGTCTCCCCGGTTCCGCGCATTACTATCATTATCGTGGAACTTTTTTTTTTTATTGGACGGTATCTATACGTCGCGCGCAAAAGGGCGCGCAATCACCTGTTGCCGTGAAAGATAATAACACCCTCGGTAGCCCTCGGTTCGCCCGTGACCAACCCCAATATCGAACGGAAAGTATCTTCCATTAGAACCAAGAAACTGCATATTCCGTCGTTAGACGTATAATCACCGAACGCGAGTAACGAAGAAGTATCGTCGCGGACAAAGCTATTATTTGTTTTGCGCCTGTCGTACGAACCGTTCGAGAATTAGATAACTATTGCCGCGGATAAATGATCGATACGATTGTTATTCGCGCCAGGTGTCCCGTACGCAGTGATAATTAGTTGAAGTAACGATCTATGATTGTGAGCTAATTCTAAGCGGTTTTCCTTGTTGAAAATGTCCGAATAGAGAGATTATTCGGAGAGCTCGGTAATAGAACTTAATAATTGCCAAGATCTACTATTACGAGCTGTCGGCATTGTATCCGAGCGAGCTTGTTAATAACAAACAACCCCCTTCGAGAGACACCGATGATTCGTAATAAAACAATTCAAACGTTGAAGATCGGGCCTATAATCGCGAGAACGGAATATAGAGTGGCCCGTTTATAGCCATTTTAAAACACAGTTTCGTCGTACCCTCGCCCGAAACGGCTAAACGTACTTTGGTCTATAGCAAGGAATAAGACGTTTCCCGGCATAATCGAGCGATACGCACACGTGCGTGCGCGCGTACGCGAGGGAACGTTCGGCCGTAATTGAAACAGCCAATTTTTGACGATGGCCACCACTTCATTAAGTTCCTCGCGGGACCGAAGATTATCGATTTCGTGCGGTACCGATATCGATCCACGAGATCGTGATCTCTATCGGGGCAGCGATCGCGTATGCCAGTCTCGAATCGACCTCCCAACGGGCTGCCCGTTCGCCACGCCGTGTAAGATGGGGCAAAACGATCCGAACATAATGAAATAACCATAAACATGCTTGCGCCATTATCGAATCATCTTCTTCAGTGGCCATTCGGAGGGTCTACCGCGCCCGACGCTATTTCTTCTTCCGTTTAATGGCCGTTCGAAACTAATTCTTTGCCATTTCTGACCACGATACGGAAGGAACCATTAAAATCCATGGACGATCGGAGTGCGTCGTTGTGGATCTCTTCGTTTTTGTCGGGTCTCGTAGTTAGTAAAGATACCGTAAAAGCCCCGTGAGAACCTAACTGGAGAGCAGGGTTTTGATTGTTATAGGAACTATTGGAATATTACGATTAAATATTTAATAGGTATTCGTCTGGTAGGAACGCATATGCAATGGCAAAATATAGGGGCGGCATATTAAATACGTCATTTAGAAACTTTTAATAATTGTTCCAACAATCGTCTTTGTGTACAGCGACACGCAAGACAAACTTCTTTCTAACATTTTCAAAGCAGAATACATCGAATTGACACGGATAACCAACGTGGGTCGAATGAGTTGAAATATTCGTAGAATTTTTAATCTCAATATTTTGAACATTTCACCGGTATGATTGAAAAACTCAATAATCCTCCCTGCGACACATTCCAACCCTGTTGGAGGCATAGGTGAAAGGAGTCAAGGTAAAACGAGGTCGCTTGCTCTTTTTAATGAATTAATCTCCGTTTCGCAAGGGAACGAGTTTCATCGTGAACGATTTAATAGGAGACGCTTAAGATACACGTTCATTTCGACGATGCGGCGATCTTTATCTCGCGAGTATAAAGTCGTGGTGTTTTACTTTAATATGCGGTATCAAATAGCATTATATTACGTCCGCCGGCGTGCGTCCTTTCTCGGAAGCTGCTTTACAATGTATTAAAATATAGACCCGGGATTGCATCTCAATACGTCCATACAAGTTTTTTTTTTTTTTTTTTAAATAATTCATGGGCCTAGCGACGTCCGGGGATAAGAACGTCGCGCAATATGCATACTCGTCGAAAATTCATCGATCGTCGGGGGTACATTCGATCGCAACGTACGTACGTACGCGGAATCGTGAGTGCAATTAAGGAATCCAATCCCAAAGGGCGCCGGGAGAACAAGTCTTTCGCCTCGTGGCGACGACGAAGCAGTAGCTTACGATTGTTTATTCGGTCATTTTGAAATACGAGGGTAATTTCGGATGTCGTTAAAGGCCATTAAGCGAAATAAGCACGGCGACCGGGACCGATATACATTCTTCCATCTTCCCCGTGGTGCCGGAGCCGTAAATCTACGTTTATGGCCGTCGAATTCGAGTCGCGGATTATTGCTCTCCGACACCGTGGCGATCCCTTCGCGCTTTCCAATACACGCGATACACACGTTTCGAAAAGAAACGAGAGTAATTTTTGTTTGTTTGGTCGCGCGCGACAGCGCTGATTGGGCGTATTGTGCGCCGGTGAGAGCGTTGGCCTTTCTCGCTGTGAAACCTTGCGACGATTCGTCGGTTTCTCGAAAATTTCGGTAACGTGATATAACTCAATACCGTCAATACCGATAAGGGGAGAGAGATGGCGTTTGGAGAGGAGAGAAAGAGAAATGGTAAAAAAAACACGTGCGAATTGGGAAACATCAGATAGAGTGATTAAATAAAAAAAGTGTGATTGTAGGTGTAACGGAGAAAAAAAACTTTCATTGTCGTTTCTCTTGTTGCAGGTAAGATTGTAAATATTGTATATAGGATTTCGATATCGTAAATAAAATTTGAAAAACTCTTGTTATAGAGCAACAAATTGAGTTATCTTTCCCGAAACTCCTCAATCATTTAAGATAAGAAAGTTGTCTTACATATGTATAATTGTACGATAGATTTGCATATTGGGTTAACACGTATAATCTAACGCGTTTAGGATGAATGTTGAAAGGAAATAATTAATCCTTTTATTTTAACCAAGAACATACTTTGCATCTTGATTAAGTATCTCTTTCAATTCGTCAATATTTAAATTCCATCTAAAGAATTCCTGGCGATTCGCGATAAAATAAATTGTCCGCAAAAACCGCCACCAGTACGCAGAACAGGGATTCGCAATAAAAAGAAAATTGTTCGTAAAATCACTACGAATACACGAGACACGGCAACACGATTCCTTGTATTAATATAACTGTTTAAAGTATGAACACTTGCGCTCGCACGTTCAACGAGGGATCGATAATTCCAAAAGTCGACACTCATCCGGAGAGATTCAAAAATCGAAAACACGTTGATATACGCTCGCGTTACACCTCATCGGGGGAATCCTTTACGATTTTCATCGAGCAGCCCGTCGAATTCCGTGTCCGCGAATCGTTGCATTCCGCGACGGTTGATTTAAGCACTCGTAAAGTTGTCGCATTTGTGAAACATAAATGCTAATGCCTCATGGGTGAGCGTGTGTAGCATGGGCCCGTGATAAATCGCGACACGCGTACGCGGTGTTAGTCGCGCCTTGTTCGCATATTTTTTTCGGACCGTGAAATTAATTGGAAATTAAGCGCGCCGCGGCCGCGCGCTACGGCGACCATGTTGATTCGCCGTTTTCTGATACGTATCTTTGATCTATGAGAACTTGTTTTTTGGATATTCATCGTTTACGACGATTCGGTCCGCAAGAAGGTATTCGAAGGGAAAAATTTATTGGACGACGAAGTTTCAGATAATACTTTTAAGAATCGTTGAAAAATAATTAAGATCCGTTAATTATTAATTAAGTGGAATTTCTGTTGGGTATATAGTTTTATTATTATGATTCAGTAACCGTACGTAGTCACGATACGAACACACGTGGTCGCGGTGGTATTTATGAGACTCAAGGCTGTTAGATTAACTCTCTTAATTATTAAAGCATTATTGTCGTAGAATTGGATTCGGGATCTCGTCGAATTGGATGACGAATCATCTTTGACAGAAAATTTAAATTTTCGTAGGTTCTTTTTGATCTCGATCCGACGGGTTAGAATTAAAAATAACATTCCCTTAATGATGGATGATACGAAAGATACCAACTCCTTTCAACAGAAATTCAAGAGCTTATTAACAAAGCTACCTGAAATCAAATTAAAAAAAGGATTAAGACTATAACGAGATCGCGATTATTTTCAATATATCTCAAGACCAATTTATAAATTTCGATTACGAATTCCAATATGTTCAAGATATTATTTAGTAAAAATATTTCGAGTCCATGCTCCACAAATTATGTAACTATAAAAAAAAATCGTCATTTTATCGAATTCGAATTTGGCACTAGATTCGAGACATTTCAAAAATACTCTGTTCAATTAGAGAACAAATTGATATGTTCTCGTAACTTTCAATAACCTTCTCTCCTCCTTGTTATTGTCAACTACCGTAAACCTGTTCCTTTACAACGTACAATTGCGTACCCTCGCAGGCGTTACAGGATGTACCGAACTAACGTGTTTACGAGTGGGTAACCGTGGAATTTTAATGTTATTAATGCGAATCACTTACAGGGGTTATGTTGACGATTAGGGCTGCCCGAGGAAAGGAGCCGGGGTCGCGCGCGGTCGACTTTTTATTTTACCACCACCTGCTCGTGACTTAGCACGCGATACCAAGTCGAATGCAAAGTTTCACTTTATTTCATTTCTTTGCGCTTACGTGAGTATGCAAAATCTTCTCTGTTTCAACGCGTGATATTCAGGATTTTCATAAACAACTCTTTTACTTCTCAATAGACGGTTATCTGATACTTTTTACACCAGTTGTATAACGTGCAAAGTTAATAGTTATTCCCGGCCGTCCGGACAATGTACAAAATTCGTAATACTAAAGCTAATTTATGGTGTTCGATGTTGTAAGTTAACGTGTACGTATACGCTTACGTTCGTGTGAATTCATTTAAGTTTCGTCTGCCAATCTTCGGATCAATTTATAAGTGGATATTGAAAAATATGTTCCTCGATTCTTCTCGATATCAATTTTGATAAATCGTTCGTGTGTTTACAGAGAATGAAATTATTATCTTTGGACGTTACCATTTCATCATAAAAACTGTGTATATTTATAAATTCAGCACGATCGTATAATTCTCATGATTCTCTTAAAATCTCCCAAAGACTCGTAAAAATAAATGTTTTTAATTTTACCAAAAGAATCGTACTTACGAAATTACACGCTACATCTTCAAGGAAATTCGATTGCGGGTTGCTCGTAATATTCGATCAATTTCAAGGTGGAGGGGTATGTTATTATCGAACTTTATGGATTGGCACAGATTGTAATTAGGTCTTTACCGATGATTATGGCACGCAGATTTTTATGGTTTTCATTGACTGGATGATTGGACATAGATTGGTGGGTGAATATCGCGCGAGTATAGGTGCTAAATGGTTTTAGCGGTTTATCGAAACGAGATTCGTTGCTATAATTGCTAGCCCGGAGAATGAAATATCGTCAATGTCCAATAAATTAAAGAAGAAACGATTCTAACGGGAGGAATGAATGACCAAAAATGCCCCGGCTAATAACACCTGCTCCCGATAAAATTTTAAGTGGCCCATAAACATTTGCCGTTACTAACGATCGTGTAATTGAACTTGGATCATTTTTTGTCCCCGGCGATAAAACGTGATCCTTAAAATACTACGAAAGGTGATCGGTTATCATACTTTCGCAAATGCCACGCCGAAAATTGTCTTTGTTCGGCGCAATAGCAATCGTGATTTCGCATGCAAAACAATATTTCATCTCCCGTCGCATTCTTCGGCTGTCATTCACGTTATTTTCTTCGCCGGGGCTCGAATCATGGTCGGCGGTCAGTCTGAAAGGAAATCATTCCTTCGAGAACTTATGAGCGGCTCAGACTGCTGGTACTAATGAACGCACAGAAGCTACGAACAGATCGACTATCATGCTCGAGATGGTAGATAAGATTCAATTACAGAAAAAAAGAGACGTAAATAAAAGCGCATCGTCATCCAATCTTTTACCATCTGCTTTGATGCCTCACCGCGTCAGGAGATTCGTTTATCGATAAATTTCTCTCACCTTCGTTTCTGGGTAAAAATATGACGCCTTAAACGTCGGGCCCGACGTTACCGTCGATGCGTAAATTTCACTTCCTTGTTCCGCGTGGAATTAATACCCGTTTGAAATTAATAAAAGTCTTGACGGTCGATAAAAGTTCAATTGGACAAAAATAAATACTGTCGCCCTGTGCGCGTTCTCGGGGGAAATTCGAGGAACGTCAAGTTCGTTTGAAATCGCGATATACTCGTATCAAAATCGTTTCTCTCAGCGCATGAAAATAATCGTGGATGGTTATTATAGTACGAGAACTGGTTCTCTCGAAGGGTTGAACTCGATGCAACGCGTAGCGAAGTAAAGTCAGCGATAATCGCGCGATAACGCATAAAACCCGAGACTCGCGCGTCTGGAAAAACGATTGTGGAAGATCAAGTTGAGTCGGCAATTTCCGGCAGAAACTGGTGCATCGTTACGCGCCGAGAGATGAAAAACTGAATATCGTTTAGATCTAAAAGGGTCTTGCTACCGATGGAGCAAGAACGATCGGCAAACGATCTAATCTAAAAAGCGAAGCCTTGCCTTTAACTCTAAAAACGATCTTTGCAGCACACCTCTGCGGAATATCATTTTCTCGACTGGTCTTGGAACGGTGAGCTGCGAACTTAGCTCGGGAATTTATAAATATTCCGTTAGGATACCATACCAAAAATAGTTTTATGTATGTTTTATGTAGTTTTATGTAAAAAATATAAGACAGAAATTCTCCATTCACGTCTGTATCTCAAATATTTCTAAAAATACGTGTTCCCAAACTCGTCATTTTGATGTGTCGAATAAAACTTATTCGATCACAGCATGAAAATTATCCCACGATATAAATCAGCGTTTCAAGAATCAATTTCAATCTAAACGTTTCACTCTCGGAAACCTCGCTTCCGCGGCAGCATCGATCGATGCAACGTTCAACCTGAATCGCGGTGAAATCAAACGATCGCGCAAAGATCGTTCCAGTGGCGTATCGATATAAGAATCAACGTCGACTGCCACACGAGAATTAAGTTCGATCTAATCTAGAAGCACGGGTTCCCCAGCTCTAAACCTGGAACCGGTCGTTCGGGGGGTAGTCGTCCCTGCCACGACCTGGCCCATTTTTCAAAATCGTAATTGCATTTTTTATCCTGCTCGCGGCTCCCGCCTCCTCCCCCCCCCCCCCCACTCGTTTCTCATCGTCTTCTTTCGGTATACGTTTGCGCGCTGCCGTTCCTGTCCGCTTCCTGCGGCCTCGTGGCCCGGGAGGCAAGCATCCATATTCATGCAGAATAAGGTGCAATTAAACTCTGCGAGGTGTCAGCTACAAGGAGGGCATTAATCACACAACAAAGCCACATTTGACGCGCTAACCGCCGGAGATACCATTACACGCGAACCACATAATAAGCTCGCATTATGGCGGAATGATAATTTGAGCGAGGATTGTAACGAGCTCCTCACCGAACTTTTTCTCGTACGCTCGACTCGCACGAATGATTCCGGTAGATTCGTCGTTTGATCTCAAGGATGTACGTGATATTAGAGTATCGCTTCGTATCGAATGGATATTCGGTATTCAAATTTGTTGATGGTAACTGGATCAACGATGATTCGATATAAACGTAATCTTTATGATTGTTAATGTTAAATTTTTTGCCACGTTCTTGCTCATCGTTGAAGGTCTTGACTAAAGATAGTAATTTTAATGAAGTTAGTATTATTGAAGGTACTAACCAAAGTTAGAGACTAATATAAATAAAATCGGGGTTGTTTATTAAATTTGATTATGCACAGTACAGAGATTATGAAAACTTTCGGGATCCTACCGATGCTAGAGCGATGAGCTCAAACCTTCCAATTTAATATTAAGACCGATAAAAGCCGAAATTAATTTTGAACCATTAATATGAATGTAAAACGAACGATCTAATCCCACAGATGTGAAAATCTGTTATTTTCAAATGGAAATCCAAATACGCGCACACGCGGCTCCGGGAGGGAAAAGTAATGTCTACATTTACACGCGTAGCCATGCAAATTGCTCTTGAATTTATTACTTATAAATATCAGATTATTCGCCGGCTATTCATCTTTATTAAAAGCTCGCACACCGGGTAGCACCTTAATTTGTTTTCAGCGTGTTTTTTCGGGTGATTGATATTCGGTTTTTTTAACGGTAACGCGTCGATGTATAACGCGAATCGATAGCATTTCTAAAATGAACTGGCAACGATTTATCTCATCCTCTATAGGGGTTAACTAGTGTCCATAATAGATACCGCCCCAATTATGAGGCCTTAAACCAGGTCGAGATTTACAGGTCGAGTCCTACAATTACCACTCGCGCTAGTCCTTTTGGCAATCAAAATCATTTTAAAGTATAATTTATTCCCCCGGGGGGGTGAAGACGGGGCAGAATTGGATAATTTAAATTTCACGTAAACGTTGCCAAGATCTCGCTGCATTTCATTTTGTGCTTCCCATTTGTGAAAATTACAATCGGGGCTAATTTCGCGGAGTATTTTCCATTGCACGAGATTTTACGAAAAATATAGGAATCGCCGTATCAAGCCAAAGGTTTTAATATTTTCCGGCAGAAAACTATATTCGGAGGAAATTTAACCGGCCACATTTTTCTACGGATGTTTTCCCGAAAAAGGAGTAATCTCACGATTTTGTTAATTTTTTTCTACTATGAAACTGTGTATATTTCAAATACATCGTATATATAAAAAAAGAGATCGCTGCATTTTCAGCTTTGTTAATTTTTTTTCGTCAGAAAACTACATATGGGTCAAATTTAGTCAGCTTACATTTTCTGCGGATTTCCAAAAAAGATAAATCCATCAGTTTTGCACACGTTTTATTTTTTTTCTTCCATAAAGCTACATTTGTACCGTATTTTCCGAGTTAATGTCTTCTATGGCGATTTTTATAAAAAAAAAAAAAAAAAAAAAAAACAGAGATCGTCGCATCGTAACTTCGCAGTATTTATCCTGTCAAACACATATTCTGTGTATCTAGAAAATTACATACTACACTATTCCCTGCTACAGTACTTTTCATGAAAAACAAAAATCTCTATTTAATATCCCGACGTTATTCCTTCCCCGAGAAAGCTACGTTTGCAGAAAACTTCGACAAGTTTCACCGACACAGTCGTTGGTGCAAAAATGTAATCTCCACTTTCCGCTGCCACCACCTTTACCATTTTCCCCGAACAAGCCAGCAGCTTAACACGTGTCAAAAATTGCAACGTGACATTCAATATTTCATCGGCGCACGGCGTCGTTTCAGTAACGATCCTCCCGTCGTATCGATTTCTTCGACTACAAAGAATTCCATCGGAGTCACTCCTCCGGTATCCTAAGGCCATTGAAAATTCCTCGTAGTTCAACCGAATGTCACGCTTACCGCCAACGTGAACGTATATTTTGGTACTCCTCTCCTAGACCCGTACAAATTGATTCGTAACGTTTCGCACCGTTGACACGGTATTATCGAGGGATCACACCTCACGAGACTCCGTAATGAAGGTTTCCCCCGTAGCTTTCACGCGTTCCACGAGCTTCGCGAGAAGTCCGGGCTAACCGGGGGCGGTGAATCGTGATTTGCACTTTCTTCCATTCCATTTAGAGTGAAAAGGGGGGAGGGGGGAGAAGGGAGAGATGGGGAAGGGGGTCGAAAACGTTAACGCGGCGCGGCCTTTGGGAGTCATTCGAACGTGAGCGTCATCGGCGATGCTCGTGGAAAAGGAGGAGCGTCGATGCGCGATTTTTGCGTCGGTCCAACGTACACCCCTAATCATAGTCTGTCGTCCCTCGCAGGCTCGCTAATTAATCATGGTTGGGGATCGTGTAACGCGTGCACCTTGCGGGATAAATAAAAGCAACGCGAAGAAAAATGTACAATTTAAATCGTTGACGAGAGACGCTTAATTGCTGGGTGTCTTTAGGAGGAAAAAGGAAGAGCCGAGTCGAAATAATTACCTGCCTTCGCGAGCGCGAGGCACTTCTGTTTCTTAATATGGACTACCTGGAGCATTTGTGTGGCGCGAGGTGGAAACATCGTTTGCTATTGTTTGGGATGATTGAAAAATTTTTAACGAGCCATTAAGTACAAGGTCTAGTTCTCGCGTACTCGTACCGAGAGGAGGAGACCTTGTCTCTTGATTGGTCGGTCGTACGCGGCGAAAGTTAATTTCAAACGTATCTCTCTTATCGTTCATTGTGGCATATATCGATCCATGGTCGAAGTTTAACATCGATCATTCTTAGTTTTTTTGTTTCTCTCGGGTTACTCTCTTCCTTCCTCCGTTCTGTAGAACGCGAAGGGTAGGATTCGTAGGAAGAAACCTGTGACTACTAATATCAATATTTTATTAATAAAACAGATAACTAACAAGTACAAATAATGATAATTGTTTCTTCAGCAGAATTGATCAAGCGTTGAATTCATCGACGTCGCAACGCATCGATAAAACCTATGCGCGTCCTAGGCGTTTGTACTAATGTAAAATAAAACACCCCAGAATGTTTAAATTTAATCGCAGAGGGATACAAAATCTCAAAAATAAAGAGAAATGCAATTTCTATCTAAACTTAAACTAGGAAAAGTGATAAAAGGGCAAGAACTTATGATCACTTAGAAATAAGTGATATCTCTCTCTCTCTCTCCATCTCGGTGCACTCGCTTCGACAAAACTGTTACGCAAAGTTCCGTAACAGCGCCTCGCAGGCGAGTCCCTGAAACGAGAACGAAGCAACGACCGTAGGAGGTGAGCGCATCCCGCCGATCGTAAACAACAAATCCTTTTGAAAAGCATCGGAACGGAACCCACCGAAGTGGCGCATCTGCCGGGCTCGTTATCTAATGGCGGCTCATACTGGCCCGTAATTGAGCATGCTGCCACCCGGAGGCGAGGCACGAATAGACGCGGCCCTTATTAGGCCCGTCGATGCGTTGCGTTGTCCGCGGTAGCGAGGCCACGAATCGGTGTTATGTATCGATTCTTGATTAAAACCCACCCCGGGGCTGCCACCTCATTACGCCTTCCTTCTCGGGGTCTCGCCCTTCGTCGGGTCGGCCAAGTTAATTTGACATCGGCCTTACGGTACGGAGCAACGGACTTACGCATCCTCAAGTGCCCCGCCGTACGCAAGAAACGTGCGCTGCGCGCGTTTGGATCGGCGAAATTGTACCGGCGCGTTGCCGGGGAATCGTTACGGCCGAGAAACGCGTGTCGAAAGTATATTCTCGCAGGTGCAACGCGATACGGCGTTTGTATATTGGATCTTCCTTCGTGCAGCATTCGGTGGTTATTTTTTTTTGTTTTTCTTTCTCTTCTCCTCAACGGCTCGCGCGTGTCGAGATACAAAGTTAGCTGGAGGGTAAACGAGCACGGGGGGGCACGACGCGACGGTCGGTGCGTTTTTGCGTAGGGAGCGTCGGGTGTTGGGAAAATTTGTAAAAGCGTTCTTCGTCGGATTCGGGATTTCTAGACACAGCGCGGGTTTTGGTTTTATGTAATTTTCCGTTCTCGACATTATTCCTGATTTTATTTCTGATTCGGTGAATTGGAAATTGGACTGAAAGAGTGAACCGTGAAAGTCAATTTATTTAACACCACGAGCAGAATAATATTAATATTTCGTAATGAATATTCTCGACATTATTCCTGATTTCATTTGTGAGTCGGTGAATTCGAAATTGGACTGAAAGAGTGAACCGTGAAAGTCAATTTATTTAATGCTACGAGCAGAATAATATTAATATTTCGTAATGAATAAAACTACTTTTCTTACCCAGTCGATTCGGAGGTATTATAGATTAACTTGATACGAATATGAAGAAAATCAAATCCCTTCCGGGTGTGAAACAAAATCGGGAGTTCTTATAAAAATGTGCACTCCAGAGATTAATCCAGAGGTTCATTAAATTTATAAAATTGCGATAACGAAACAGTCGCATCGTAATCCTGTCGAAAACATTAGAATTCATGAATTTCTACACTTCCCCGATGGAACCCCCGTTAACGAGTCTCTTTTACGACCGGCGATATTGGATATATGCAAATCGATCGGGGGGTCATCGCGTAACCTTATCTACGATACAATTACGATATCAGCGTTCTTGTTCATTGAAGCGGGTTGCGTCGAGTGATAGAAACTATGTCGGATCGCCGTGAGTTACGGTGCCGTAATTTTCCTCGGTGGGAGCCAGGCGTGCATAGAAAGCGACAGCCGCAATAAATATACACGGCTGCATCGAATTGCATCGCCGTGGAAGCGCTGGCTCGGAGCCAACTCGCGCTCGCCTCGTGGTCTCTACTCTGACCGCACGGGAAGATTCTCCTCTTACGTAAGCCAAAACGTATGTTTTGCGCATAAATTATCGTGTCTCTTTTACAAAATGCTCCCAAGCGAAAGCCATACGTTATAAGCTTTAATGGAGGATGTACGTGGTGATGTCGTGAGAATTAATTTTCACGCTTTTGACAGGTTTTCATTGTTTTTGCTGGCACTCGTATTGAAATCGTGTTAATTACCGTTTGGCGTCGAAACTTCTATTCGCAATTGTATTAAGTAACGTTTGCGTGGCTGATTCGTGATGGATTTAAATTAAATTTCGCTGCCTTCTTAACTCCAAACGTGGTGATTTTTTTATTTGGTGGATTAGTTCTTCCAGGGTACAGAAAAATATTTTTTTTTTATAAAATTGAACTTGCATTTATTAAGAACATCGATAAAGGATTAATACTTCGTATCATTTTTATCTCGTCGAGACACGTTTTAACCGTGTGCGTCGTTAACGATGAGATTTGACGAGGCGTAATCTCAAGGAAATACACTAACTTCTAACATAGTAGGAATACAATTAATTACCAGAAACATTCTGGAAACGTACTCGTGGGAATGAAACTCTGCCTCCAAGTTTCTCGTGTGTACTGCTATTCGCTGGAATCTGGCAAACTCGCTAACGATCGTTGAGCGTGGGCGAGATATACACGCGCATAATTATCCGAAGGTAGCGAGGAATCGGCTTCTAACGCTGTAATAGTTGACTTCAGTGCTGGAAACGCGGAGTCGCTTTAAATGGAACTTCAATAAAGTAGGGAAGGTAACGGCAACAACGCTACATTATTGTCAAAAAAGCTTTTATGTAGGAATGAGTTACCAAGTACCTTTGATCCTAGAGAATATCCGCGGAAAAAGGAAGAAATAACATTGGAAGATGAAAATCAAATTTAAATTCTTGGCGGGGCTCATTTCCGAAATGAAAAAAAAAATAGTAATTACTATCATCGCCTACTCAGAGATAATGGCGATTAGAGTGTTTAGAAAGCTCTAGAATAGTATATAGGATATCTAGTATATAGGATAGGATCTAGTATTAGTATTAGTATTAAGTAATTTAAATATTAGTATTAAATAATTAAATATTACAGGATATCATATTCTTACAGAATATAATAGAATACAATATTATTAAAAAATATTAGAAAATATCATAAAAGATCTCTTAGATCTTAGAAACAGTTCTTTCGATATTTTCTAACATTCTCTGATAATAATCCCAAAACGAGATGCAATATAAATCGTTCGATAGTGCCCGATTTCATGGATTTTTCGATAAGACGCTCAGTTCGAAGAATAACGTCCGCTCGTTTGGGCACAGAACGATATCGAAATATGGTTTCTCTCCACCCTGGGGGACTCGAGCGGAATCGTGTCAATAAATCGAACCGCGCGGGGCAGGGACGAGGGGAGAAAGAAATGGGAGGAGAAACCGGCGAGCAAAAGTGCATCTCGGCGGATCGACAGGCTACGATGGCTGGTAGGCACGATTCTATGGGATCGAGAGCGGCCAGTCACGCATTTCGAAGATTTATCTCGACGACTCAGGAAGCGTTTCGTTCCATCTAATCCAGTTATGAAACGCGAGGGCAAGGATCGTGCCTCGTTGCACGCGTTTCGATAAATTTAAAGCCTCGCACCTCCCTTCTCGCCGTACAATTTCATTAGCGTCCACGGCGAACCAGGTAAAACGATTAGACAATTATTCCCATAAACGTTCGATCACGATTGACAATCAAGAGCGCACGGGGCCACTTTTCAACCGCGATCGAACATCCCGTACTGGTTTAAAAGCAAGCTCGAGCACGCTCTATTCGCGGTAATAAGGTTCGAGCGACGTTCAACGAGAGATTTACGTCGCGACCGTTGCCATAAATACGTATATCTACTCGACGATTCGGGCATTATGCGCGAACGGGAACATTTTTCGGTGCTACTTTCACGATAACGATGTCAAAGCCTTTTTGCTGCCGTCCCGAACGTTTACCTCGTGCGCGCAACGAGTCATTAGAATGGTAAGTACGGCCTCGAATTTCGGGGCACGGTAATAATCTAATAAATCGGCAAGAAGAGCGCGTCCGAGCTGCCGCGACGGCCGGAACGCACGGTTCGCTCGGTTAGCGGAGCTGCATTCCCGATTCGATGTTTACGAGGCCGGTCGGCTGAAATTTATGAAAATTATTCGCGGCTACCTCGATTTCGCGTATTCATGCACCCGGAGAGAGAGCCTCCTTTCGAGCTGGCTCCGACATGCAGCCGGACTGCCGCTCCCATTGTTCTGCTCGCATGTCGAAATTTCCATACGCGACGAGGTTATCCAATAAACTCGGACTAAGGTATTTCGGTGACTTAACTCAACTCCGCTACCCGGAAGTTTCTCCCTCGCGATGCTCCCTTTTCGTCGTTGCTCGTCGCGTCGTTGGAAGCGTAGCAGAGTAGGGGAGAATAGTGATTTTATTACTTCTAGGGGATGGAACACAACCACCCCTCCCCGGGGCTGAGGATAGTGCGCTGTATTAATGCAAAATGGTAAGCTTAAGCCTTTGACTATGGTTGGCACATAAAAGCGCTGAGAAAAGTTAGTCTTGTGGTACGGTGGGCGCCTAAAGGCTGTCAGAGAAGTTAGTCTGGTGATAAAAAAAAAAGGTTAAAGTTTATTTTACTAACTAAAATCTCCTAAAATTTTGACTACTTTGGACTACTTAATTTAGTTTACCGATTAAAATTTTCCCGGTAAGCTGTTTCTGATTTAAACGCGAAAGAAGAAGAATAGAATTTCCTCTATGTGAGAAAATCGAGAAGCTTCGGATGCATTTTCATCGTGACAATACGAACATCGCGGTGACCAGTCCACTGCCTTTTATCGATCAAGTTCTTCGTGTCCCACGGATCTCGTAATCGATGATTTCTGAAGCGTGACCGGAAGTGCAACTCTTTTAGTACAAAAAGGCATTCGAAGATCGGTGTTAACCGCAGTTACATCGAGTCGATGCTCGTTGTACAAGTAATATTCCTTTCCAAGTTTCCTCGCAGCATTGCGAATCGTGTGAATATTATTATTACGATTGTTATTCATTTTCTAATGCGACAAATAAAATTAGAGTATCCCACCCATTAAAAATCAGATTTAATCTGTTCCAGAAGTAATTAGTCCACGCGACAATTCATTGAAAGAGCGTTTAAACGCGGAACAATTCCAAACAAATACAAATAAACCACGAAACTTAAGGCGGTCATTTTCAAAGTCTCTATATCTCAGGGAAACATGTGATCCCCAAAACGTCGACAATATCCAAAACTACGACCTTAAATCTAACGACGCATCTGTTTCTCAGTTTCGAATAATCATCAGATACACGCGTACGCACGAGTACATACTTTAACACCGTAAGGGGTTTCTTGTTTAACAATATCACAATCATTATCCCAACATCGAATAATAACCCACCATGGTAAAATATTTCCCGTTCCAACTAACAAACCCAACAAAATTGCAACAACAACCGCTGCGAGAGAGGAACCTTGACCCCAACCCAAATCCCAAAGTTCCTAGAAGAATATCCACCCGAGGATCTCACCGTGGCTTCTTCTCGTGTTTTTTTGAAGAGGTTCGTTGATTCACACCCTTACGTCGTACGGCACTTTTATTCGCGAACGGAGATAGCGCTAATGGTGCCCGCTGAGTTACGCGCTTCCATGGCCGCCGGTTAACCGGGACGGTCGGTTATCCGAGCCGTCAACCTGCCAGGGGAGTACCACCTGCTGGGAGTAACCTGCGGCAAGACGCTCTCTTAAATCCCAAAAATGGCGCTCGGTGAATCGTTTCGGTTACCGCGTGTGTTTTCGGATACACCAACCTTTTTTTCCACCTCCTTTTCCTCCTAATTTAACTCTCCCGGCCCGTGCCGCGGATAAGTCGTATCGCATGCGACCGACTAATGGATAATATCCATCGACGAGCGAAACTGGGTTTACGGTGCCAATTCGCAGGGGAGAGCACGAGAGTTTGATTATATCTTTTTTTTTTAATTCACCCCACGTCCCGTGGATGGGTTTGCTGAAATATATATATATTTTTTTTTTTTCTGTACCCCGAGACCGCGGGGCGAAACAATCTCTTTTTTTTTCTCTCTCTCTCTCTCTCGTTGCTCGTGCTCGAACGTCGAAGGGAATCGCAATGTATCGCGCATGCCTCTCCCGTGACACTAATTGAACGAAGCGGAATAATGCATCGATTCATCGTCCTACCGGAGGGGTTTTCCCGCGGGAATCGAAGCGGAGATTCTCTCCACGGAAACTGGTCATATCGACGTCGGGATTACTCTCGTCGCATGTCATCCGTTAATGGATGACGGTCTCCGTAGGACGAGAATGTAGCTAATTTGTGGGGGCTCGACGTAATTGAGCGATTTAATTTTTCGTAGTTTTTGTCCCGCTGTCGAACTGTCGTTAAACGGATGGTTGGGTAGAGCTTGTGTAACAGCATCGACGATTTGTTTTACGTTGCTCTACTTGATGTACCGTACTTGTTATTTAGTTTCGTCTTTAACTCCGATCGTATTTCTATGTTACATGTGCATCGTGAACAAAAAGTAGAGTCGAATAAATTTTGTCCTTATTGCCTTTGTTTATTGTCGTATCTACGTCTAGGTAATTAGCGACGGTCGAATAATCTTATTCGTCATCGTTACTCATATTTTCCAAATTATACGAACAGTTGAATATTCAAACTACAATAGACGAATAACAAATTGGTTATTATACCCGAAACTGTCTGGGAATCTTCGACAAAGAATATGAAATTTTGTCGTTGAAGAATATCCATTACAAAATAAAACATCTGTAGCGAACATCAAGATAGATCGCATCATTTTAATAATTTCAATAATTCAAGACAAAGCGAGAGATCCGAATAAAAAGACTCCCAAGAGTTCGTTTGGGATCTTGAGAGTTAATTTGATCGCTCCTCGTTATACGTATCTCCTCTAACATCCAAATACTCGTATTACGAATAAAAAAAAAAACATAAAAATCCGCCGAATTGTAATTCATCGTCCCTCTCCTCCGATCAATCGCACGACCACGTAAATAAATCCCAACCACCCCCGCTCTCGACGGACACCCAAAAGAAGCGCCGCGACGAAACCTACCGTCGAATTTCATCAAAGCCGCGCCAAGGAGAGTCGACCGAGGCTCAAGGAGCGCAATCGTCGGGACGTAACACCACCTCCGAAAGTTTCCCCCGTGACACTAATTGAACGAACCGAGATAATGCGCTACCTCCTGCCCCCCCCCCCACCCCTCTCCACGCGGCGCAACAGCGAGTACTTTCCCGCAGAAGCCAATCAGAGGCGGTTCGGACAAAAAACCACGGATTTATGGGCAGTAGGCGGTACGAGGATCGCGGGAGACTCGGAAACCGAGAAAAGGGAAAGAGAGGGACGGATAGACGGAGGATGAATAAAAAAAGAAGAGAGAGAGAGAGAGAGAGGGAGAGAGAAAGCTCTCGTGTTCTCGACGAGCGCCCGCGCCACCGTAATTACTTCGCGGCTGCACCGGGGGACGATTTTTTTGCCGTTGTGCTAAGTGTGTTCCTTAATTGAATTTAAGGTTATTTAATATGCTTTTAGCCCGCTATCGTGGGGGCCCCCCCCCTTACATACTCCTGGAAACGACGTCGGATCGATCGAGGTACTCCTCTTCCCCTCGCTCGATAGTTTTCTCTCCTCGTCGGCGGTCCGTCTCGGCGGTACGTCGCCCATAAACCTGCTTCGTCCTGAATTACGTCGTTGGTTTATCGAAAATACGGGGCTTAATTTCTGCTCGCCGTCGTTTCGATTACAAAGCGAGCCTCGCCGAGCGAGGGAGAGATTTAATTGACGCGGACGAACGATGGGGGGGGGGGGGATTGGAGGGTAAATGATTGTCCTCGATGGGCCGTTTCAGGAAGTTCGCGGCTTTCGGTGTATTCTTCTTTTGGCGATCGGTAAGTTCGGCTTGCCACTTGACACGCGACGATTATTCGTAGGATAATACCGCTACTTCGTTCTTTTTTTGTTTTCTAGAACTATCTTGATTTTCAGTCGTTTGTCCGTCGACTGATGTTCGTTATAAAATTCGTGTACAGAATTTTCATTTTATAATATTGGATGTCAAATGTAACCCACAAAATGCTATTATTAGTAATGACTAGACTGCGGATGTTTATGCAAAATGCATTATTCTTATACTGACTTTAAACGGATTTTGTGACACAAATGCGATAAGTATGCGTGAAGTATACGTACAATACATTATATTGCCTGTATAGCACATTATTATACGTGTAATATATTATTATCGCCTGTCAGGTCCTTAAAAATAATGTATTTTGTGTAAACATCCGGAGTCTAGTAAAGACATATTTATATTTATATACATTTAATATTGATATATTTTTGTATATATTGAAGATATTTCTCACATCTCCGTCGAACCCCGGATGTCAAAACTTTGAGAACCACTGCTCTGGAATACTGTACGTCACTGATACTCATTAATCGTGCATTCAAATTCATCGGACATTACCATTTCAATACCGATAATCCGATATCCGCAACGAAGCCAAAAAGTTCCATCTGGGGAGGGGGGGGGGGGGGGGGGGGGCTAACGATATATTTTTTCAACGTATCGCCCGCGGAATTAATCGACTGCTGAAAAACTAATTTGAATATCGTACGAGCGCGCGTCGGCCCGCCGAGGTAAATTGCGAAACCTCCTCGCGGCCGTGACAGAACTCCAAACGACATACGCCAAAGTATTCCGCGAGTACGCGCCTTAAATCAGGCTGGCGGATACCGGAGTCGTGTACACAAGGGGGGACGGCCAATAGCGGTTACGATCTTCGATCGATTTACGGGGTGGTGGTGAATAGCCGGTGCAATTTAGCCAGTCCCGGTGAGTTAGTAAATAACATTCTGGTTAGGCACTAATTACCACCGGTCGGTACCAAATATCGAACTCGATCGACTTGGTGACAATCGAGTTTAAGGGACGAGCCAACGTAGTCCTGTTTCTCTTTGCAGATCGCCATCTCCGACTTAGGACTCTTGTATGCATTTTAATTACTTTCGGATTACACCACCTGGAATTCGGCGTATAAGAACGGTCGTTAACCCCGAGGGCGAACGAAATTCGCGTGCATGTAGATTTTTCGTAAATTTTCTTTCGATGTTTACGATTAACGATGTTCTTTTTTTAGCGAACTTTTATTTATTTTTTTTATAGACCCATTAACCGTTTCCCTTTACAATGTACTTTGTCACATTACGGTAGGACATGAATTGTGGAAGTTACGATTTTTTTAAACAGAATGGTCTGTTGTAGTTATTTCGGATTTATTATAACTGTTTTTACTGTCCCGTTTATCGTTGATTTTGTTTACGATTCAGCGCATCTTCTGCTTTAAACTGCATTCCGTCATATACAGGTAATGAAAAATAGTGGACGTTACGATTTTTTTTATCTAAATATTCTTCGCAGTTAATTAAACACTCGCAAATCCAAATTAAAACACCACCATCTTCTGCACTTTCCTTATTGCTACATTTTTACGTCTCAATGAACTTTCCGTATCAAACCGCTCTTCCTCGTTAATAAGTAACTCAAAAGTTTCCAAAGTTACGGTCTCTTTAATCGTCGCGGACTCCCCGAAACGGTTAAGCGGCCAGGAACTCCATTTCAAGCCGGGAGCGCTCGTTATTATTTCGAGCGAATTCCGTTGTTGACGTTTACGTAAACCGACGCGACGTCAGTCAGTCTGACACAGAATCGCGCGCGAGGCACTCGCGATCGTTAACTCGAGCAACGGTATGCCCCTGCGCCGATGAAAAGCAACCACCGCGCGTTAATTGTTACAATCACTCTTCTGGCGCATGCAATGAGCCCGTAATAAGAGAACCGCGCAGATGGTCGGGTCAGTGAAAGATGCGAGTTGCAAAACGAGGATTTAAAGCCGTGCATTCGAATCGAACCGATCGAATAATATACGTTATGTCAGCGACGAGGGAACTTTACATTGTGGTACCGTACAGGCTGAGGGGCGAATGATTTTTGCAACCACGTTCGAGGCGTAGGAAATGTATTTAAAGGACGTGTAATTTAAAATTGATCTTTATCGAGTAATGGGGCAATACAAATTTATGGATCAATGTATAATTATGATAAGTCGGCATAAAGTGGAACACGCTTTAAAGTTTTCTTTCAGGTATACGTCGTTAAGCGTTATTGAACAACGTGGCAATTAAAATTTCTGAATCATCGTGTGTAATTATGATAATGGACAGCACTTTAAAGTTTTCTTTCTCGTATACGGAAATCGCGAACATTCGATACTTACTTAATCGAAACACACTTTAGAATATGTTCTGTTACATTCTGCCCGTACGATAGTCGTATGTTGTTTAGATAATAAATTTTCTACCATCGATAGTAGTTGTAGACAGTGTTTACGTACTGCCTATATACATTACGTTGTAATAATTCGATAAACGATGTCACGGGTCGCACGATGAATTATTTTTACAGCGAAATGTTTTATTTCGGCAGCGTTGGAGAGTTTACATCCGAGAATATCCTATTTCTCGCTCAATCTAATTTATTCCCACTGTGAATGATTTAAAGCTTTCAAATTTCATTCTACCTGCGTGATTTTTAAATTGCCAAGCCGGAAGATTTCAGGGAGGAGAACTTGTTACAGCCCCAGCGGGGTGTCTGACTATTTCGTGTTACTACTTGGAATAATAATTATACGCCGAGCAATCATATCTTTTCGGACGGTGTCAGTTCCACGAAAGAGTGGCAGGTATCGTTTCACTGTCAGGAAAGGCACGGCGGAATTACGATTCACCGTAACGGTCTATAATTAACCGAGAAATCGAGATATCGTTAACATTCAATTTCGAGCGATACGATGATAAGATCGATCGACGTCACGACAATGATGCATCGATAAGATCGATGTCACTCGAATATCAAGTGGCCGCTCCACTTATGTCTACTGCCGATTCGATCGCAATAAATATCCCCGAGAAAATGTGTATCGATGGACGCGACGAGAATCGATCAAAAGTACTCCCGAATTATATATGAAACTTACTTATTAAAAACAACCTTACATAAGTAGAATTACAGATCTGTATATGTTTCTGGCAATTATTTTCATCCAACTTCGGAACGTAGCGATCTCAAAGTCCAGTCCCTCGTTCGGAAGAAAGAATTACGCAATGAAATAATAATATAAAAGATTCTGACGAATAAGAAATAAGAAAAGAAGAGAATAAGAAACCGTGTTGGAGAATTATCACAAACACATTTACCCCCCAACCAAGTTAACTAATCGCGCTCATCGACGTATATTTCTATCCCACTTCCAAACATATCGATCTCAAAATCCAGCCCCCCGTTACGGAGAAACAAATTACGCGATAAAATACTAATCTCAAAGATTCCAAAAATCTTGAACACCAAGACACCAGGCGTCGAAGAATGATCGCGGACAGATTTATCTCCCACGCGAGTCAACGAATCACGTTCACCGACCGCCAGGTGGTAACGTTATCGCGTTTCAAGAGTGGATCCACACCCGCGTCAACTTTCGGTAATTAATCAAGGATGGAAGATGACTATCGCGACTGAATTATCTACGTGTAAACTAGCCCCGTGGCTCGTACCACCATTGTCCCGGCACTCAACCCTTCCATTGTGCACGATGAGAAATCGTCCACGGTTCACGAATCCGTTGGGTTTTGTTTTAGCCGTTCGAGCGGGACGCGTGCTCGCGGACCTCCCGCCTCGGCGTCGCTTCGCGAGGAGACACGGAAATCGCGTCGCGTCGCGTCGTTGTAGGTACACGCAATAGCGAAGGGAGGAAACGCCGCGTTTCGGTCTTTGTCGCGGCATACTAAACGCTCGTAGAAATATTCTCGTCCCCGTCGTAAATCAGTCGGGGTATAAATGGGATGCGAGTGTGAAACGTGATATTTACATTGTAAATAATTTCCGTGGCGTAATTCATCTCGGGCCGTTTGTTTTATCAAACATACTTTTATATCCCGCGTATAAGTCACGTCGAGCTTTAAATGTCGAAATTCTGAAACACGGTTCTAGGATCCTAGGGAGATTTGTGATCGTAAATTGCTTCGTGTACAGTGGATGGAAAAAGTATTCCTCGGCGGAGATTTTCTTTTACCAGATGTCACGCTATACATAGGATCAACGTTGCTCGATGATTTATGAGTGGAAAAGTTTTAACGAACTGGAAACCGATTTGAGTTGGTTTGATAGAAACATGAGAAACGAGGAACATCGTTTGTAATTTGTTCCAGTGTTAATTATTCCTGCTGTTATTCTCGACAGACCAGCTTTATACGCATTTTAAATATATCTGCCAATATCATAGAATTTATTTGCTAAATGGTCATCCAAAATTTCATACTTCTTCACTCATGAAATACTTTATTTACCGACTGTTAATTTAAGTTGTCTTACTTACGTTCATCCTACAATAACTTAAAAACCGGAAATTCTGATTCGTATAAACCTGTGGCGATAAAATACATTATAATTGCACATGATTACCGTAAATAAGATTTTTTAACACGTTGCACGTACAACACGTTACATTTAAAATTACACTCTCCTTTCGAATAATATTTTCCCTGGTGGCGATTCCATGACGGTCAACATAGCGTCAAGTTCTTCATTAATAAACACGCGAAAGGTGTTCATCGAGCGTTCACAGGTGTTCTTAACGCGTCGAGAAATTGCCCTAATTTTTATACGGACAAGTAACATTCTGCCAGTCTCATGAAAATGTCCACCGTGCCGTTTGTAATTACCCTCGCGCCTTGACGAGATCGCTGGGAGCGAGAAGAAATCCGGCGACGTCGCATCAAAAAAAAAAAAAAAAAATACGCCAATTATGTAAATCCGAAGACCAATTAAGCCTCTCGTTTCTTTTTTCCATATCGAATGGGGCTCGCGCTGAGTATTTTTAACTCGCGTACGCGCGGACAAAGGTGTGTTACCTTTAATTCGAAAATTATGGTTCGCGCGTGGAATAATTTGAAGCCGCCGTCGATCGTTATCGTCGATCGTTTCGTAAGGGTGCTTCGGCAGGGGGTGAAACGAGCGACGAGGGCCGAGAACACGACGGTAACACGCTGGTCATTTTCGGATACAACCACCCCGACGTCGGCGTCGAGGAGTCAGGTAACCAATCATCGAAGGTTACGGACCGAGAGATAAGGATCGCAGGAAAATTATAGACGAGTCAAGTTTTCCAGACAGTTTCCATCTCCCGCTTCCATTATACCTCCATGCGAGTCCTGCATACAAATTTCAATCCGACCGAACGACGCTCGTATATTATCTTTTTTTCTTACCAAACTACCCTACCCTCGGGGTACGAAGGGAAGCATTTGATATTCCAACCCCATCGTACTGAATTTCAATAAATTCGCGAGTCGTTTGAATTATATTACCCGGGGCCTGTAACTCCTCGTCGAAAGGAGAGAAAATTAAATATTGATATCTCGTAAACGCGAGCCGGATGCTTTTCCGGATTTTTGGAGAGATTCTTATGCGCGATCAGGTTCCTCCCTTCCGGTCGGGGTACGTCGATTGAAAATTGAATACCGTTTCGGTATACCTTCCTAGAGATATTTGACGACGATTCCTAATAACCTCAACGGTGATTAACGTAACTTCGTTAAAGTAAAGGCGTCGTGATACAGTCGCATCCTCGATCGCGTAAAATTAACTAGCCTGTCCTAAGGTGTCGGGGATGACGGATATGGGGAGGCAGGGAATGTCGTAGGAGAACGTTCGTCCCTTAAAGAATGTTCACGAAGAAACACCTGCCTTGTACAAACAATTTTTCATCATAACCATTCCTCGCCTCTATCATCATTTCTGACCATCCGTCTACCGCCCGGTCGTCCGGGTTGTCCATCCATCTACGAGGGTACCAGGTTTTCAATGTCGAGCTATCCATTACGACGTCAGTTATGACTGACTTCGGATTTTCTTCCGGTTACGTTATATTCGTTTAGTCCGAGTAAATCGCTCGTTTCACTTTGGACATGGAAATATGGATAACGGTGGTATTTGCATATTCTGTGTTTCTGGAATAACGTTGAGTAAAGCAGAGTTTCCTTTTTCGTTGAAAGTTATCTTTGGTGAAGGGAAAGTGAATGATTCTTTTTTAGTCCAGTATAATTTTGTAAGCGCGTTATATTTTTAAGAAGCGTTTTAAACTTGTTTGACATTTCGAAATCTTGAGTAATCGTAAGATTAGATTTAATAGGGAAACGTACTTTTTGAGAAGGACGAATTATAAGTACATCGTTTTATGAATCGTCTCGTTAACTTGGATTAAGGAACCACGTATAGTGGATTGAAAAAGTATTTCCATATTCAATTTGTTTGGAATGGCATGGAATAAAATAGAGAATTTTCTTTTTCGTTTAAAATATCCAGGAAAAGAGACAATGCCATTTTTTACTTACTATAATATCGCGTTACCCTCAAATTTAAAAGGCAAATATGAAATTTTAATGAGGATGTACTTTTAACCGTCACGATGTATTTTTCAGGAATTTTTACCATTTTCACCAACAATTTCGCATTTAAATTTATCATAAGAGATATTTAATTTCGCGACCCATTAAAATCATAGCAAAGCCGAAGATTAATTTCTAACAGCTTAATCACGAAGAAAAGGGTTGAAAACCTTTTCACGCATCTCCTCCGATGTTTCGCATCTAACCGCGAGACAGAAGGGTCCACAACGACACATCGTTATTTCTCGGCATCGCTATAATAATTTCACATCGACGTCTCTCCATTTAGCGTGACAGCATCGAAGCTCCATCGAATCCCCGCATAATCCTCTCGCTGAATTCCAGCTCAGGCGTCTAGACGCGCGGAAGTAACATGTTTTCGCTTCTCCTCTTTTTTTTTTTCTTTCTCGTGCGCTGCAGGGTGCCATTGTGCGATGACGTTTGTGTACAAAATACAGTATTGACACGTTCAGAAATGGCCATTAGGCTTCATTGTTGACAGTTCGTCCGTCGAACGGATCTTAAGGCTTCATCCTGATGTTCTGGCACGTCCTTGGAAGATCAGTTTCGAAGGATTTCGAGAAACCGGTATGCCCAGTGTTTCCTGCATCGTTATCGCTTACTCGAGGAGTGAATGGCTGAACGGTTGGGTCACGTTTCCTACATAAATTCACGGTTTTTACCTTTTCTATCAGCTTACCGGGGGCATAAGCGGTGGGCGTAGGAAAACTTAAAGAAGAATTTACACGCTTTAAATTTCAAATGCTTACAATTATTGTGATATGCATGCTTCCAATATTTTGCGGCAATAAAATAACGTACGTTTTTTATAAATCACTCAGCCACCCTTTCCAAATTTAAAATGGCCTGTTTAATATATTTTTCTATTTCCAATGAGATACTATTTAGATCCCAACTATAAGTTATTAATTAAACACGAGTAAAAAATTCGACATAAATCTAGATCATGCACATCTCTGGATCTTCGGATCTCCAAACTTTTTTTTTTACTCTATCAAGTGTATTTCGGGTCGCTGATCAGGAAATAATTATAGAATTTCTATTCTACTAAAAATTATTTCACAAGGGTTCACGTGTGTTTGCTTGCTTTAAAAATAATTTGGAGATCAGGAGTGTGCATGATCTACATTTGTTCCAAAAATTCAACAAATCTTCAATATCCAATCTTTATCTCGATCACAAATCTTCGACAACCACCCCGATAACTCGGAAATCGTACTTTCCACTATCTTCAAGATCCTTTAACCAGACCGGTTGCGTCGCGACGCTAAAGGTACGCGGAATCACGGCTGACGAAGTTCCTGGAATCGTGAGAATCCGATAAAGAGTCTCCTCTCGAAAGTCACTAAACGCACGGTCCACGGTCGTTGGCATCGACTACCGTATCGCCTACGAGGTATCCTATCGAGTATTTAACCGCTAAATTCACTAGCGGATAGCAGGGACGCTCGAAATATCTCCGCGTCGAAGATATTCCGATCCTCCGTGGAGTTTTAATAATTAAGGTATGTGGAACGCGGTGAGAGCACGCGGTGGAAACAAGTACGTGAGCGTGGCCGGGCGACATGCCACCGAAGTACTTAAATCGGAAGAATCCCCCGAGGGGTGGGGGGGACGAGGAGGGGGGTAGAGGAGGGAATCAGACTTTGGTAGGCGCAGCAATTACAACCGGTGGTTTTTAATGGACCCGCTGGGAAATATCCCGGCCGTTTTCGCCATGCCACGCGCACCTACTCCCCGTTCCGACGGGACAATTAAAATTAATTGACCTTCTTGTTACCGTCGGCCGATCGTCTGAAAATGTTCGTCCCCTTGTTCTCCAGCTGTTCCGTTCGAGTACTCTTTTATTTTTTTTTTTTTTTTGTCGGGGCCACCGTACGTTCCTCTTCGGCAGGGCGAAGCACTTTTTCGTCGCCATGTCGAACGCACATATCTTCGCGCTTTGCTCGTGCGGCGGAGTTTGGTGAGAATCGTGGAAAGCGAGGATATTAATTTGTTGTTAGTTTGAGAAAGTTTGTCGCAAGTTGGATGGGGTCGTGAGAATACTTTTCTTTATTATTATATGAAGTTTATGCAAATGCTTGATTTCATAGGATTAATTTTAAATGCTTAATTTTATAGCGTTAAAGGGATAGGACTTCAATGGAATAGAGGGGTTTTAAAATTAATTTTGTTTCATTTTGCACATATTGAATCACACATTGCACTTAATTATGCTACATACGTCGAGCATGTTAAAAGTATATAAATATCATAAAAATATTCATTTATCTACCACGTTTCTTCGTAATTTCTAAGAATACTTTTCTTCACTTGCATCTCCGAGTATTTAATTTACTTCGCAACCCCTGCAAGCACTGAATTAAAAGCGCTCATATTTATCGCGAAACGCCGTCGTTACCTTTTATATTTCTTACTCCGCACCTTCGTCTCGTTAAGCAAACAAATTCGATAAACCGGAAGACATTCTCGCGTGCGCAGGCGCGCGAAATAATCGGCGTGAAATCAATTTTAAGGAACGCGCTTACCAATTGAGTTCATGAAATCGGTTCATCGCGCCGAGTGCCATCAATTTTCTTTTCCCCTCCTCCTGGGCGCGAATCGCTCCGTAATTGCCGGCTACTTAATTGAAAGTGAAATTTCCTGATCACTCCCGATCGGCCGGAATCGGTCGTTTCTCCGAAGCGCGAGTGAAAAACGTGACGCGACGCATTCCCCCCATCGAGATTAACACAATTTATAAAATCGACCCCTCGCCTTCGGCGTTTCTGTTGCATCTCGTGCGCGGACCGTCGATGCGAGAAGCGTGTTTGGAAGATCGTTCCATTCGCGATAGAGAAGTTGCGTAATTAAGCGATTGACGATCGAAACGATTCGATCGAAAGGGATCATGGGAATCGGAACGCTCGGCGGTCTCCAGGCGTCAAATGCATCTTTGCGTCGCGACGCGACGCGGTGCTCGGCCGCGGGGAGCTCGTAAATTTCCTCGACGATGCCACGTGAAAACTAGTAATGAGATGTCGGATATTTATGAACCACGAATGAAATGCAGGAGTTCGAGTGCTCGTTGTCGCGAGTTTGGTTCGTGTTACGATATCGACTCTCGACGGGATACGTTTCTTCGTGAAAGCTTGGAACGCGGATAAGGTAGTCGCGATGGTAACGGTGAAAGGTGTGGTTCGAGCGAATAATTTTCCACGCGTGTATTTATAGCGGATTCGACGAGGTTACATTTTTCTTGTAATACGTATTCTTATTTAAGAAATGGATGAGGGAATGGGGTGCGGAGGTTGGTGACGAGTAAGTTAAATTTCTGGTTCCTGAACGAGAAATTCCTCGCTGTTTATTATTAATCGTGAGTTACGTAAAACGTAACACGCAATCGTTTATCTTAACGAGACGTTTCTTAACGCGTTGGCTATCGAATTTGAGTTATGAACGTGTTATTGCGCATTACGATTGTTTTTTAACAATCCGTCGGTTCGCTTTTAATTATTAATTTTCACATTGCGCCCGGTGCGCGGGAGAATAATAAACATTTAACAGTTAAATTTATTTACGGATTATCGTGATTCTTAAAATATTACCGCACTGAAAATATTACAATTCTCAGTGGAATTTTAATAACAACGGTGAACCCCAAAGTTAATTCAGAAAGAATCTATGCTTAACTATATAATAAATAAATAAAATAAATATAAATCTATATACATTCGATCACACTATAAGTAACTATTTCTACTTTTCATAGAACACAAAATTAATTGTCACATGAATATCCGAATCCCTCGCGAAAACCGTGTGTTTGACATTGACAATGCTAATAATACCAAAGTAATTCAAATTTCAACATTTCTCTTCGCTACGTCCTTCGACGTCGTTACCACTCTTTTTGCCTCGCCAAGTTCACCCGAACGCCGTCGTCTCTCGCAACATCCGAATCGAAACGAAATCCGACCGTGCCATTTATCCGTCCGATTCCGATGCGCGATACGGGGTGGGTATCTCCTTGGCGAAATCCTACGATTAATATTACCAATAAATAAGCAATCCGGGTAGGGGATACGTCGCGTCACCGTAAATCACTGTCGACGTAAGTAGAAGGCGGTAATCGGCGGCCCAGGCGAAACCTCGTGGCGCATCTATCCGCCAATAAAACGCGGTGTAATTGGCCCTTAATAATCTCGTCATGACTTGGGATTGCCGGCCAATCGAGACGCCCGCCACGGCGCTCTGTTATTATCCGCGACGATTTAATTACAAAATTAATGCGCCCTATTAACCGTGTAAGCACGGCCTCGGCGCGCACACTCTGACGGGGGAAAAAGGCGGTGGGAGGGGGGGGGGGGGACGATGAGAGAGAGGGGGAGCGTAATAATTTCAGAGTATCCTGCAAATGACTCTTCTCGGAAAGTGATATCCAAGAGTACTTTCCCGTACGTTGTACGCGGACCGCCGATGATACGAATTTTTTTTTAATTCGACATGATTGGTTTCGCCTCGAGAGAGACACGGGTAATAAAGTTGCAATTTTGTAACGAGGGGTACACATTTGCTGTCGGGACATTTTTGTTTCGCAGAAACGGTATTAATGGTACCTACGTGGACGGAAACGGTTGGGAATAATTGCGGGATGATATTACGAGAGCGCGTTACCACGACTGATGCGTATTTTATTTTAAATCTCTCTTGATTTATTTTCAGCACTGTTTTGGAGTAAAGAGTGTTCTAAAATTATATTGTAATGGAAGGATACAGTTGGGAATAATTTCGAGATAATAATATAATAATATTTATACATATATTTAGGGATAATGATATTTCGAAACTGTGTTGTTATTAGGAGTGGCGTTTATTTTATTTCAAATTATAAACGTCAGCTATGCAGTAATTTTATTTCATAATAAACACAATTGTACGAAGATTCTATTTCGGACAAAAGAAAATAGCCTATAGAATACTACATAATTTTAGTACGACAGCAAATAATTAAATTTTATTTGATTACGAAACGTACAAGGATCTTATCTGAGGTTAAACCATCCAATGATTGAAGTTCAAGATTAACTAATATACTCGCGATTGATCGAGCGTGCGCTACAAACGTATTTCAATCAACCGTTTAATAATATCGTGTCGCTCGTTATCGCGAACAACCGCGTCGCGAGTATTCTACATTTTACCCCCCCCCCCCCTCCCCAACAGCGACGTTAAACAGCATAACTCATCGACGACGAGGAGGCCACCGATCAGCGAAAATCGCTAATTGACAGTAACAAGTGCGACATTGCAATAATCTTCGAGCGCGGAGCAAACGACTCTTCTCGGAAGTCGATCGTCCGTCTTGTACGTCGAACGTTTATCGGACACCGGGGATACACGGCGGTGAGGCTCTCACGTTGGTTCGATATGAGAGGCACGCGATATCGAGTTAGCGTAAACTCGATAGCGGCGTAAGTGCGCGTTTTGAGGCCGTGTTAACGTTCCCGCTGTGCCATCGGCTTTAATTAAACGCTCGATTTGTCTTACCGTGGATCACAACTTGCCGATCGCGAAGCGGAGCGTAGCCGACGTTGCGCGTAACCAATAATCGGCTGCCTGACGACGATCGCCGACGGCGATAATGCGACTAGATTTCATTTCAATCGGCTCCCGTGACGTTCGCGGAAATCGGGGAAGATCGAGGAAATTTTGCATACCGGTTTTAAAAGTGGTCGCGTCAGCTGACGCACAGAATTTTTTTCTTTTTTTTTTCTGGACGAGGTATTGATTAACGGCCGCTCGGAGACTTTTGACAATTTTTTTTTAATTTTATCGTGTCCAACGTACTTTTTGGTTTCTTTCTTGACGAGATGATAATTAACGGATGCTCGGAGATTTTCTGATAAATATTTTTACATTTTTTCATGAGTAATGTATTTCTTTCGGGTATCCCTTTGTCGATACCTTGCAATTTTTAAGTTTCCGCGTTTCTTTTGCAAAGGTGACTCGAAGTCACCGTCTCGTGCATTTTCGTTTGCCATAACAATAAAAAATAGATCGTTGTAATAAATGAGTAATAATAAACTCGTCAATATTACAAAAAGGTAACTAAAGGAATCATACACCAATATTTTTAAAAACCAACAATCGCGATGTCTCGAAGCGAGTGAATAATATTAAATCGTTAATATTCTTTACTTTCTTATTCCAAGCTACGAGTTTTATTTGTTGGTGTGTATTTTTCATACTATCTCATCATATTTACAGCCGGTGTACTTGCGTACAATTATGAATGGGTTAACATCTTTTATTACGGTAGCGGCTTCATTAAACACCGATGACTTCGCGGACGCCCAAAGAAATCGTGTTACTCTTTTTCCGGTTTACGTTACTCGCGTAATAATTTCAATAATGTAGTCGTTTCTTCGACAGTGTTTTTCCACGAATACCTCGACGGTTCAGGATGCTCGGGAAGTATTAATCATTTACGATCCGTTCAACGCTGTTTTGCGTGGATTCCAATGCCAAGGCGATTCGCGATCGTTGGTGCAAAAGGTGCAACAAATAAATTCCATTATCATAACGCGGCGGTGTAAGTATAACTCTCGTTCGTCCCTCGTGTCGATTTGACACACTTTACTCGATAAATGCGAGGAAGCATCTCTCTCTCGTTGTTGTATCATTCGCCGGCACTACGAACGAACTTGAGTGTGAATATCCAGAAATCTCGAATTTATTACTCTAGATAAAGGAGTTAGAAAATTGAACTATTTATCTTCCCGACGTATCGATCTTTTACACCAAGAGACGACTTAAATCTAGATCATGCATATCTCTGGATCTTCGGATCTCCAAACTTTTTTTTTTACTCTATCAAATGTATTTCGGGTCGCCGATCACGAATCGGCGAGCAAAAGTTGGCGCCTGGTTTTAGTTCCGGAGATATAAGCACTCGAAGTATGGAAAATGGCAGTGTAGAGACCACTGCCTGTTCTTCTCGTTGACGTACTTGCGCGCGCATCACTGCGTACATACAAGTGTCCGCTTGCTTTAGAAATAATTTCCACAGTAGCATAATTTATCCCGTAAGCAATCGTAGGTGTTCACTTGCTTTAGAAATAGCTGCCACATTGACAAATTATTCCGTAAATAATCACACTTGATAGAGTAGAAAAAAGTTTAAATGATCCGGAGATGTGCTTGATCTAGATTTGTTCCAAAGGGACAAAGGTCAATCTATCGTCGCAAAAATTCTTTTGTCTCCCTCCCGAAGGTTAAATAAAGTTTCCTTAGTTTTCGAGAGATGGTCCAATTCGCGATGAAACAGGACCACCCTGAAAACGATATTAGGTTAATATACCACGCGAAACCTCGCTCGTAATGACTGGATAGCAACGGTTATTACCGCTCGAAAGGTTTTGCCGTGTTTCTTCCGACCAATTGCGGCGGAGCGGTACTGTCGATCGGCCATCTTCCTTGATGCCGAAAACGTGTGGAACGGCTTAACATCCATGATTCCGCGGATCGAAACGTTCTCTCCGTTCCAACAATGAATAAGGTGCCCCACCTCTTACTTTTTAAATCTACCGAGAAACTCCTACCTTGCGGTACACGGAGCGATAAAAATGAAAGTGTATTTCTCATTTGCGTTTTAGGAACGGTCGCGTGACTTTTAATTGGAGTTTAATTACAAAGAGAATCTCCGGAATACTTGGATCTCTAAATGATCGGGATTAGAGTTTTATGATAGTCAGAGTTCTCACGAGTATTTGCGCTTTACCGCTGATACTGATTGTTTTTTTACGACTCGGTGAATTTTTTAGCTTTGAAACACACTTGATTGCTTTGAATTAATTTTGCGAGTTACGCTTTTTTAAAACAAACTCTCTCTGAAAGTCACATACACCCGCTTTTAAGAATCCATATACACGAATAAAAATAAATTAATATTTTTATAAACACTACAATGTTTCATTCCTACTTGATCTATATGTATATACTATATACTACAAATCCACCCTATAAAATAAAAAAAATGCAAGTCCAACTGATCCCAGAAATCCTCTCTGAACGTCGTCACCGTTCACGTCATCCCAACGCCCATATTTCTTCCTCGATAAGAACGATTCACGTTTTTCCTGGTACAAGCTTCGCATTACGTTCGCGCGCTATCGACGCGTCGCTAGAGAAAATTTTCTTTGCATGTCAACGAAGCGAGCAGGTGTTTCAGTCGCTCGCTTCACGGTCGTCGCGTGGCAGAAGCGGGATCGAGGCGAGACCAAAGCAAAGTCGAAGCATGACCGGCTCCGTCTCCCCTTTTCTCCCTTTTTCCATCTTTATCCCTGCCCAAGGATCAAAGGGGGGGGAGGGGAGGCCCTTCTCGTCTTCTCTCCGTCTCTCGCTCTCTCTCTCTCCCTCTCTCCTCGCGTCCCGGCGGAGAGCTCGTTCTTTCTCGTCTTTCTCATCCGCGCGTTCCTCGTCTTCTTTCTCTTCGTTCACCTCGTCGTCTCTTACCTTCCTCTCGCCGTTGTTTCTTATCTCTCTTCTCTCTCTCTCTCTCTCTCTCTCTCGGCAAGTGCCCTCGTCCCTCCGGTTCTCCGGACGAACGAGAACTGCCATTAGAAGCACCCCGTTCCATGTAATTTGACCGCGGACAATGTGGACCACACGAAGCGCGATGCTTACCTACATGGCACAGAGGTTCTCACGATTGCTAAGGTTGCGTCTTAATTTGTTGCTACCGCGAAACTTCTGGGGGGATAATGTCAGTGGTTTTATAAACATGGGTCGAGTTCGAAAGATTGTCGGTGTTGGCGGAGACAGGTGATTTTTGAATTGACACTTGTAAACGATTGAATTATTCTCCGTCGTATTTGCGGTGAAACTGTTTTTGGTCATCGAACGTGTCGATGGTCCGATGAAAAACGCATGGTTTTTCGATGGTTTTGATATATTTCGATCGTTTATTAATTATTTTCCGTGGCATTTTAAATTACGACCAGGGAATACATCGAAACATTAATTAAGCGTAGTGTTAATTATCGATTGGACACGGGGGATTAAAAAATATCGCACGCTTTAATTTTCCACCGGAAACTCGCCAATAAATAACAGCGCTAATTCGTTGAAAAACAGTAACTTGAAATGGCGAATACAAAAAAAATATACCGGTCTTAAACAAGACTCTTTTTTAAATTATTATATATCCTATATGATACTCGAAATTATTACAAAACAACGCAGTTATTTTACACAAAATCCACTGTATACATACGCTTCTTCGAGTACACCTTCCCCATTCCGAATCATAACATTAACTTCCCAAACTTGAATCTCTGGCAATCATAAAGAAAAAATTAATAAGCAACATACCCGAGTTGCTATTCGTTTCACGCCACGCGATGCCACTGATTTGAAATAATTTTCACCGAATTTAATACCGACGTTAGTCGCGCGCTTCGCTACCACGGGTCGGAAACCCGCCGTGAGTTCAGCCCGGGCTAAATTGCGGGGCTTACGTGTCAGGTGTCACGGGGCAATATTAATTACCCCAGTTGCGTAAAATATGATCACCCGATTTTACATTCACCTTCTGTAAATCCCAGAAATTACGTCATGTTCCTCATACAGCAGGGACAGGTTGAATTCTTTTCACGTCCCGTTGCGAAGCAGGTGCGCACTCATAAAACGTGTTTCCGATGAAGCGTTTCGCGAAGATTTCACGGCTTACATTATTACTGTATTACATGTGATGTATTGCGGGTTTCATGGCTTACATTATTATCGTACCGTATCGGTATACGATGGCCGGCCGCGTAACCGTGCACGTTACGTACAGGTACGTAACTTCCAATATCCGTGAATCTCGAAGCCGACGAAGTACGCTCGTAAAATTATAACGTACGGTAGCGTCCGTGCCGGTGCCTCGCTGTCACGATCCTTTGACACGATATTATCATACGTAATTTCGCCGAACCTCTGGCGAGGCACGACATTAACGGCAAAATCATAGTGTTCATTTGGAAAGCCCGTCACCGCGCACGCTTAATGTAATTTGCGCGAGAATTATTGTAATTGACGGATACGTTACGGAGTATCAAAGAATTTTCTGAAACGTTGTCGCAATTTGGCTGGGAGTAAAGTGCAAGAACTTTCTTCGTGCTGGAAAAGTATGTACTTTGGAAGACGCTGTTTTATTATTTTTATCATATGATGAACGCAGGGTTTTATTGGGGGTATAATTTTTTTTCGGAGCTATCGAAAGATTTTTGTGATACCGATGGAGGCAGACAGAATTTTTCCCGAGCAGACAGATGACAATAATTTGTATTTGAATATTCGTTTGATTGAACGGATACCTGGTTGGAGAATTTCTGCAGATTATTTTTAATAATAATATACTTTTGATATTAATTTTTTATATGAACGTAAACCAGTAATACGTTGTTAGGATAATTTAGAATAAAATACTATAAATACTGTGATTTATTGAATATTTACTCGATCAACATTTACTTGAACGGTGGGTATAAAACATATAAAATCAAATAAGCACGATAACCAAAACTACTTGGTTTAAAGTGACAGTCCTTCATTTTAGAATGCCATCCAACAGATTTTTTATCTCAACCATTTTCACTCTAATTTTACTTGAATTTAAACATTCCCTTAATCTCGAATAATTTCCAACGATAAAACAGAATAAGTGCTAAACATTTTCTTACCCTCTCCGACCTATTTCAAAAATAGCTTTTCCCTTTCACCAAAAACACACGTTCGCCACCAACAATAGATGATTCCCATCCGCGTTTGAGGACCACTGAGGACAGATGCTGCTTCTCTATGCAGAGCAAAATCGCCGCTCTTTGCGGTTCACCACCGCTTCGTCTTTGAAACTGGGGTCTCCACACGCGCATATAATTATAAGACGATCATCATCGTCCTCCTCGACGTCGCCATCAGGATTTTTAGCGATGCCATTCTCTTCCTTCTCTTTTTCCCTTGCCCCCCGAAATGAATACTCCGCAGCATCTGCCGAATCGTCTATTCATTAGATTAGAACGTGATAGAGACGGCACGCAAATTAGCTCGGGCTTTATCGCAAATGACCCGCAATTATTTCATCGTCAGTGAAATTGGGATACTCTTATTCACTGAGGAATCTCGCCAATATCGCTAAACCATGGAATTAAGGAAAGCCGTACGATGATTCGAGGGTCTCTCGGAGATAAATATCAATGTCTAATTCGCAATTCAAGGAATCACTTCGCGAAACGCATTAAACTCCAAATTGAAAGAAAATTAATATTGTACGTTACGCGATAGTGTTAATTTTGAATTTTTGATCTTAAATTCATACTCTCCAGGAGTCGGCGATCTGAGTTACAATTTTGTTATCTGAATGTTAAATTAAAAATGTCTTAAATCGATGCAATTAGTATTTACAATTATAAGATATCAGTTATTTATTTATTATTTACCATGATAAATCGATTAATTATTAGTAAAAACACTCCATTCTTCTGAAATATGTTTAAAGAAAATAGAAAAATCTCTACGTTGCGCACTATTATCAGGGAAAAACGAAATGTGCCTATACTTTTTCTACCCACTGTACTTCGCAAACGATAATTACACGCTCCGAGTAATTGCATAAGAACTCGTGACTTCCGGGAGTTCGCGTCCGTCGCTTTTGTAGCGTTTTGGAAATAAACACATCAATCTACAATGCCCGACGTGATTTCAATATACGATGATTCGGATGATCCGAACCCACCGGTGGATCGATGAATCACTAAGGTGGTCACTGTGATGCAACATATTTTTTACGTGTGCACGATACACGGTTTAATCTCTACCGCGCGCAAGAAAAAGGTAATTTCGTTTGACAGACATGAAACGAGGGACGCTGTCATGCCGGCAATGTTGCAAACTCCTTAATTAGAAGTCAATGATTTTCATGAGCGATCATCCCCCCGGTGAATCGATTATATCCGAGGCGTTACGCGCAACTCGGCCAAAAAAGCAAAATAATGCCCGTTAACCTCGTTTTATTTGAAATCGCAGCCAATCAGCACGTCCCGCGATTACTTTAACCTCGTAAATCGCCGAGGCAGGTCGAGCTTTAATTACAGATAGGAAATGAATTTGGTTCGATTCGACCTGGCTCGATTCGATAGATAAATCGACTTTATAATTGCCTCTTCCGGGGCGAGGTAATAAAGATTATTAGTTTCCGTCGATTCCAATTTTTCGATGAACTTAAGTTCGCGCGGTCTCCCGTCAATTTTTTCGACGACGCCAAGATTTAACGACAAGGACTGCCGAGTAATCGAACGCGGTCATCTCTTATCGGTCTTAATCGTGTTTCCATTAAGGGAATCATTTTATACAGGGTGGTCAGAAAATCATCAAATGCACCGCTGCCTCGCGGAGGTCCCGTGTAGCAATTAATGAAGGTACACTGCCGAATCACTGGACGAAGATAGAAGCCGTCGCGCGTGCAAACGGAACGTAGATGCAATTTTTGAGCGGAGCTTCAATTTGGATACTTTGATCGCGTCAGCGGTGCTCAAATGTATCGTGGACAGAGTATTGGGTTGGTGCATAATTATCCGCGGTTTTTTTTGAAAAAAATGTTTATTTCGACCTTGTCGTTGTCGGAGAGTTCGTGGGGGAACCCATCAAGCCAATTTCCACACTTTTCCTAGCTTTTTGAGATATTCGAACGATCGTTGAGTGGTAAACATTGAAGTTTTCAGCCAGCATTCGTGTTGTCAGGCTTTCGTCCTCCTGAACCGCTGCCAAAAGTGCCTGATCGTCAAAATCGGGTGGCTGAACTCTTCCTGCCTTATCCTCGAAGCTGGTATCACCTGATTTGAAGCGAGCAAACCACTCCTGACATTGCCTTTCGCCGATTGTTCCTTCGCCAAAAAGTTCGTTGAGATCGCGAAATTACTGTGTTGCCTTCCATCCTTTTCTCGAAGTGGTAGAGCATAACATGACGAATATGAATATGGTTTTCGATACGCATTTTTATTAACTAAATACAGAACATTATTTTTATGAAAAAAATAAACAAACAAAACGCCAATGTTCATTAAAGAAAAACGCCCGAATATACACCGCGGATAATTATGCACCAACCCAATAGAAACGCGTGTAGGGGAATGTCGTTGCGTTTGTCGCGGATCGAAATTCGGGATTTAAACGGATCTTCGATATCGCCTCGTTAAATGTAATCTTACATAAGGTACGGGTCCTCGGCGCATAAATCTTAACGCGGGATGCACGGAACGGAAATCGGTACCGATGCGAGAAATATAAGTCGACGAAACGAAATAACGCATTAGCATACCTTTGATCACCGGCTTAATAAAACATTCTTAAATGATGGCCCCTACCACGCGAACGCCAATGCAAATCCTATAAGTCCACCTTAATTGGCGGGATAAACCTTGCGTAATCAATTCGAGCACTAATTGGAATTATAGGGATATCAGATTTGGGTAATTAAGAAAGGACACTCGATTACGTTCCGCGCCCGTTGGTTGAGCAATTAAGGGAAGAGTCATCGCTCGACCGATCACGATACTCCGAATGGATCGGGCGCAATGGGAGATTTAAGGGATCCAAAAATATTCCTCGATTATTGTACGAATACGCTAAACGCGGGCAGGTAGACGCGTACCTTTGCGGGTGAACTAATTACTGCAATCGGTAAGATTGCTTCTTACGGTGCTTCGGTTTCGACGTCTCTCACCTCGCGATACAAAATGGGATGAATAAGACTCGTAACGTATTACTTCCGTCCACGTGTTTACGTATGAATAATTACGCGATTCTGGTTTTTTAGATTTGCGCGTTGCTATTTTTCAGGGTTGGTTATCACTAGATACCGGATGTTTGCGAAAATTTAATATTTTTTGTGCAAGATTGGTTAAACTTTTGGTCTTGAAGCGTTTGTTTCGTTGGTACAGAGTTTGAAGATCGTAGTTTTTTGTAAACAAACAATTGCGATTCATATAACACTTTATTTTATACAAATATCTCAGTAATAACATCCTTTTACTCCTTTACAATCCGTAACCACACATTCTGCGAATTCCCCCATAAACTGTCTAAAAACGAATTAAAAAATTTCACAATTCATGGGACGCAAGATTAAACGATGATTATTACCAAGAAACAAGGTCTTGTCTCGGACCAAGTAAGAGTACTCGAGAAGTATACCTTGTATCTTTATCAGGAATCATTGAGTTCCTAAGAAAATCGCACCAATCAGCGATTCAGAATATTTTTAGAAAATACCCTCAGCCGAATTAGTAACATCGCGTTACTATCGTCAAAATTGTTCAATTTTAATCATAATAAACGCAACGACATTTTTCTTCCCCCCGAAGCGCTCCGGCGAACTTTATCGGCCATAAAGATTCGGCGAAACAGTTCTCAGAGCGAGTAGGTTCTCGTGAAAAGAAACCGTGAATCGCGAGGACCTTGCACTCGCAGAATCACGTTCGTCCGTGGTGGGGTCAGGACCCCGGTTTCCCACAGATTACGACGGGGCATGCTCAGCGGGGAATGCCATTACATTCGCGATCGCCGATCTTTATGATTCCATCCAGCCAAAAAGGTCGGGCCAATTTTAAAACCATCCTACCCGCGATTCCCACTGACGGCTACGAGTCGCGGTACAATCGTGGAACAAGCCGGTGTGAAATAAGAATTACACGAAACGTGCGAAAATGTACGAGCTCCGTGCCTCTTAATCTGCGTTCTTAAAGCCGGGAATTATATCGAAATGAAAGGTAATTTAAGTAAAAGGGGTATCGGGATACAGCCTGTAAAGAATTAAACTGATTTCGGGGAATGGTCGCGGTATTGTTTATAGTGCGTAACTAGAAATCTTTTTAGCGATCCCAATGTATAAAGTTGCCGGAGTTCTTGGTTCATAATTTTACGGAATCGTCTCGATATTGTTTATTATATGAAACTAAGAATAGTCTTACGTCTCGCCAGAGAATATTTCGAATGAACCAACTTTCCAGAATAGCTTCCATTTTGTTTATCCTACCAAATTTTTAATATTTTTAAATTACAAGGGAACATTGCGAATGGATAAACTTCCCGGTGTCCACGATGAATTGAACGTTTTCCAAGTATTGTCAAACTTCCAGTTTCAATAATCACGGTTAAAGTGATCGAATGATCGAAAGAATCGATCGAAGAATGATCGAAAATCGTGTGTCGAGAAATAGGACGAACTTACGAACGACCTATACTACTTATCAAACTTTAAATGCCAATAAAGTATGCGAATAGTCTAAAAATAATTTCAAACCCCAATACTCATCGATCTATCGTCGAACCCAAAATTTCGAAATGGAGATCTACGACGAATTCGAAAAATTCTCACTCCATCCCTTTCCTCATGGATCTCTCACCACCGAATACAACCCACGCCGTCTTGTATCTACACTCCGTCAAGGTCACAGGGCAAGCATTTATACGACCTACTCTTAATTAGGTTTGCGCCACGCGGTGGAGAGAAAGTTAATCTGAAGCGCGTTTACGATCGCAAAAAACTATCGACTGAAAATGGAGACTCGTCTATTAGTTGAGCGGTATGGCTAGTAGGGATTGTCGATAGGTTATTGGTCGGCCAACGATCAAAAGACAGCGAATGTGAAATGAAACTTCTTTTTACCAATCAGCCAACGGTATCATTGGTAGAATGAGTTTTCAGCGTAGGATTCGTGCCGGTGATAATCCTCTAGGCGCTACTGGTTATTGCTCCACATGTAGAAGCTTGAACGGGTAGGTCAAGGTAATCGGATACTTCGGTAGCAACCTGCGAGACGCAACGAAGGTAACTTCATCGGCTCCCAAAGAACTATGCAGTTTATACGTGGAACAGGATAATCGTGATATTTTTTATTCTTTAATAAAAAAATGAGGAACAAATCTATTTCTAAAGCAAGCAAACACATGTGATTCCTTCTGAAATAATTTTCAGTAGAATAGAAGTTCTATAATTATTTCGTAACCAGCGACTCGAATGTTTGAAGTTTGAAGATCTGAAGATCCAGAGATGTGCATGATCTTTTAAGCCAAAAATGATTAATTATAGAGAAAAATACTTATACTATTTTTCCTCGAACTTTATTGGACTTTCATTTATTCTGCTATGAGCTTAGAATTTACTAACGAGGCCAGATTTTTTAATTTAAAACAGATTTCCTGTTGAATTTTCCTCTAATTAAGAAAACTCCCAAAACATTAGTATACCAACTTTAATGCAAGTTCAATAAACTTCTCTGACTTATCCGCAACGTTTCGATGATCGATCGACGTTCCACTTTAACAACAGCTAACGTTTAAGAACCAAAAATTCGTCGAATTTCCTCCGCACAATGGGAAAAGCTTTCCTCGACGAAGAGGAGCGGTGAAACAGATGCTACGGCGAAAGACCCGAAATCCTGTAACTCCTTTTCGATCTGCGTTACCTGAGTTACGAGATTCTCCCCCCGGAGTAACTTGGGCGCCCATTGTGCGTCTGGAAACGCCTCGCCACGCTTTAACGCGTATCGCCGACGCTACTCTACCTACCACTTTTCTAACACATAACTTACCGGCACCGGTAACGCCTATGCCAACTGACTTACGCCGAAAAGTTATTATATACATTCGGCTCTTGTAGCAGGTATGCCATTTCGCCTTTATTCTTCGCTCGAGCACCGGCGACCACGGAGGTCGGCGATCGGGGTTGTCACATAAACCACGTAAACGCTTTGTTTGGGCCAGTTCTAATTTTCCGAGGGATATCAGGGCCGTGAAAACATATCGTTTGCGTCACATAATTCAGGGTTGGAGGGCGCGCGAGAACAATCGGAAACTTTATCGTCGTTCCATTAGCGATCGTAAAGTTATCGGGGGAAAAGATAAAAAAAAAGGAACGAGAAAAATTCGTTGCGCGGGCGGACCGCGGCGAAGAAATTTCGATCGAAGAGATTCCCGCCGATCTTCTTACGAGAAAGTTATTTCACACTCTCTATAGTTCCATATTTATGGCTCGCTATTGTCCGTCGTCAAAAACCGTGGCGGACAATTCGGATTAATAGTCGGCCCCCGGCTACCCGGCCCCGAACGTTCGTCGTACGCGCACATACGATTTATGAATTACGGAGAATAATACCGCTTATCGCGAATCTTCGTATCGCGCGAACGTCGTACGATTGATGCCCGGTCAATGGGTTTTTATCGGGAATCTTTAATTTCCAATCGATCCATCTTCGGGCGAGCATCGTTCTCTCCTAAGATCGATCGGCAGAATTCTATGCTTTCGTTTTACACCGGTATCCTCCGAGAATGAGATCCGTCGTATTCGACACGCTTAAACGTCTTCTCCGAAAAGTTCGTTTTGCGATCGAGCGAAAAACAAAAGAACCGCCAATGTAGATCTACCCTCTCACCCTCTTTCTTTCTATCCGACGATCTCTTTCCCCCTTCCTCGTAACAAATTGCTAAGCGTTGATCCGAAAATCCGGCGGTCCAGGTACGTCGTAATCTGGAGCGCGCGAAACCCCTAGATGACCGACTTTATCGCGAATCTTTAATTTCGGATCGATTGATCTCCGGCGGATCTTTTTTCCCCCCCCTTTGCCTAGGATCGATCGCGAACGAGATTCCGTGGATCCCTTTTACGTAGAGAGGCTCGCGCGCATTCGGGGCGCGTACATCAAAGGGCTCCCTCGAAGCGACCTGTCTGTAATTACAGACACGAGGCGTGGCCCCCGTGGAAGAACAATAGGGCCGCTCTCTCTGTCTCTCTCTCTCTCTTTCTCTCTCCCACTACCCAGTGGCCCCCAGACACCGATGGGATCTCCGATCGCTCGTGCTTTAGGGGGCCCCCTCTCTGCGATCCCATCTACTTCGACGCGGAATATCGATCGGGTATCGATCGCCGATAAGACGATTTTAGGCGCTAAGGAGTTTCCATTCGGACGGCATACATTAAGCTCGATGGCTCTACCTTGGCACCGTCGGGCACCACCCAATTCGCCGAGAGAGGATTATTTGTCGGGGGACCGCCGACGTCTCGCGGCACCCGCGGAAATACGTACCTGATGGTGGTTCGATTGTCTCGCGTTAACTCTTTCGAATAGTCTGATTAAAGACTGGAACCGCCGTTGTAGGATGGTTTTAAAGGACTGAGTTGGTGGGGACGGGATATTTACTATGTGGAAGGGAAAATGAGTCCGCTACTGTGTTTATATGTCACGCGACGTGTGTTTATTGTAATACACACGGTTAATTGTAAAGTGTAATATTAACGGAGTAATAAGCGCAAGTAAGATTAAATGCTTCTTGCCATTTTTCGTAGGGTTGCCAATTATAGTGTATTGGGCACGTTTTGATTTTGTGGTTTTGTAATGTAGATGTATATTATTGCAAGAATTTCTTGAGAAAATCGGTAAAATCAATGTTGCCAGTCATTCTGATAAAACTCCCGTTAAAATATTAATTATATAAATAGTCGTAACTCCCACAACTTCGGAGCTGCTTTAATGCAGCAGACTGCATCCTAAAAAGGAAGATTCGATAAATAATAAATAGAATCGGTAATCATTACGAGTAAAAATACCATTAAAAATGTAATTACGCGTAATGTTCAGTCTGTCTCCACTCCCAATTAAAAACTCGATGTTTCCCATTGATAGGTACAATGAAAAAAAAAAATTGGTACGTTTACATACATTCTTACAAAATTGTACCGTTTGCGCATCGTCGCGGCGATTGTATCAAGCGTCCGACATAAATCGACAATCTTCTCAGTGGCCATTTTAAAAATTCACTCGTGTACACTGATTCCATCTCAGATACATTATAACGGGCATAATGTAATGCTCGTAAGTACTTACGAGTCTGACACTCCGCGAACGATAAATATATACCGCGCGACTAATTAATGATCACCCCCGATGGAAAAATAAAAGGTAGCGCAAAATCTCTCGATCGGCCGTACATTGCGTTCCGTATCGCGGTCAATTTAGATAGCCATCGAGTGGATCACAACTTTGAAAGAGGGGTTGGTGAGAGTGTAATAGACCTCGTCAGTGCGGTAATTAATGAACTTCGTCTCACCGATCCTTTCGACTTTTTCGCCCCCCTTCCCCACCTTTACCGGTCATTATATTGTCTAGCGCGATTCTGATAACCCGCGCAAAAAAATTCCCATTTGAAGCGAGGTCACGTAATGACGTGCCGCGATTCTTGATCGATCAGGGAACTGGACGAGCCTTATTAGGACGACAAAAAACTACCCCGAAAATGAAACAAGAGCTTAATCGAATGTGCTTTGTAATAACGTGAATCTTTACAAACACGAAATGACGCCTTTGTTCCGAAAACAAAGCGCTGAATTAACCGTGAAGTAGAAAAACAAGTAGAATACTTATAAGGGACTGGCAAAAAGGATAACGTACGTTTTTTAGAATTTACCCGGATCATCGTTTCCGAATAATTGAATCAGAATTAACCGGCGTCCGTGTTATCAACGTGTACAATTTTCAACGTTAAGAGGCACAATTGGTGGACGTAATTAGTTTCATCCTTCATTAATTAGTATCGGTCCACCGTCGATATTAACTATCGAAATTCCATCATCGACGGTGTCACGGATGACGCGCGATTGCTATAAAATTATTTAATCAAACTCGAATTAACTCAAAGTCACTTTTGCAAATTTATCATCGACGATATTACGGTGATGAACAATTGGCGAAACTTCGATAATCTCAAACCCCCAATTAATTGATACCAAATTATCGAGCTGCACCAGGCCATTCGTAACTTTTATCGTCGGCAAGTACGATCGGGAGTGAATTTTTATCCTCAATTCCAATTAACCGGACAAAAAACACGTTTTGTCCGGCGAACAGAACCCTTTGTACATCGGTATACCAGTTATCAGCTTAACGTAGCCTCGCATACTCTCGTCTCGCGGCCATTCTCCGAAGTGTGTTTCAGGACGAAATCACGAGTCACGGTTAGAAATTGGCGACGGAGACGCGGCGCGCAAGGACCGAAGGATCGAAAAGGATACGCGTACGCGGCGATATGAGAAATCCGTTATTTCTGTATGAAGACGTTTCGCGGTAGGATCGCGCGTGAAAAAAAACAAACAAACAAAAAACAAACAAATATTAATCCACGGTGACGTGGACGCCCGGTAACGGGCGTCGTGTCTGTCAGTCATCCTGACTCGGACGAAAGACGCATCGCCTTACCTCCATCCGCTAATAAGCGGTTATGTCAACCGGGAGATCGGTAGATCGTTGAATGATAGTACTTTCGGCGATCCTCCGTCAATTATGCTAAACTAAGCGCGGGAACACGCGGGGATGTCACTCGCGGCGCTACCGGATCGAAGGAACTCGAAACTCGAGTCGATCGTCGTGTCTCATCGAATGTCGTGCGAAAGCGCTTGATCGATTATCGGGAGAGAGATGATTAATGGGACCACGAGTGGTAAGGAAGAGGCACTATACTCCGGTCTTTGATCGATGTCGATCGGGGGATGAATATGGCGGCGGATAAAGCGATCGCGGTTATAGAACGCGTAGGTTTCATTCGATTATCTTTACTAATTTAAGAGCTCCTCCTCGTACCTCACGCTACTATCGATTCGCTGTCTATATCTTTAGAGCAGTGGTTCTTGATCTTTTTAGTGATCAGTACTCTCTTGAATTTTTAAAAATAAGTTTTCACCCACCCCCCCCTCATTATAAACTGAACGACATTTAATGCGCAATTGCGATTGGAAATAGATCGTATAACGAGTATTTTTATCCGCTTATTTAATTTGCCATTACATCTAATAGTAGTCTGAATTATTGACATTTTTTATTTGACGCACCATTGCAATTTATACCGGATCGATTTCCGCGCATTGTTTTTGAACTATTTAATTCTCATACCCGATTTATATGATCAGTATTTAGTAAGAACAAAGCGGGCTTCGAAATTTATTTCAATTCTAAATAACTCTATTTCGCGTCACCGTGTGCAATGTACGGCGCTGCCTTAGCACGTTACATCAGCCAACGTACAGTGGCTCGCATGAATATTCGATCCACTTCAAATTCTATTATAACTGTTTACAGAATCCACCAACCGGGTTAAAATTTCGCGTTAGCTTAGTTAAATGATTTTGCCATTTGACGCGCTTAATCGGATTTAAATTTCCAAAATTCAATTAGCAGCGTTAACTATATTAATGTTTGGACTGACAATGAGCTAACACGAAATTTCACCTTAGTCGATCCATTCCATAAAAAGTTATGTGAAAATTTCAAGTATCCGAGCACCGACCGTATATCATCAATTTATTATTTAACTGCAACAGTCGTAAAACTTGGAACAGCGTGTACCGCTGAAACTTACAAAGAAAAACCAGGAAGCGAGAACCGTGTACCCACCGCCATCCTCGAAGAATTTTCTCCGACAACCTCAATTATAATACAAACGCGATTACGAACGCGCCTCGCGCGGCGAGCAGCTTACTTTACGTATGCACGTGTCTCGTTAAACATTCGACGTCACGCGAGCCCCCTGTTTTTCGATCGTAAAACGCATAGGAGTCGATCATTTTCACCTTACGCCGCGGCGCGCAACACCTGCTCCCCTGATTTTTCGGCCGATACCAATTAACCCGCGATGCGCGTCATTTAAGTTTATTGCTATCCGTTCGAACGTCAGAAGTGTCCTCAGTTCGTTTATATCAGCGCGATAGCGAACGAGATTGAATTCATACACGAGACCACCTGTCACTATTATCCGTAACAACATCGCTGTACGAAAAAAGAAAAATTCTTAAATCGCACTTCGAAGGTTGCTCCCCGTCGATTTTGTCTGCCTCGACATATCAATTTTTCTGGTGGTCGCGCCAATGCGGTGTGATTATGCTCCTCGTAGCTCATTAAATTTGATTTCGACCCGTACCAGGTTAGCCTCTAAAATCCAATCGTCCACCTGGGCGCTCCGACACCTGAAACTCGTTGCTCGTTCTCCTGGTGCGCGTCCGTGTCTCGGTTGTTTCGCGAAAACGTAATCTCGCTTACTTGTACTTGCTACGAAACGAGACCTTGACTCTTGATAAACGTTTTCGTGTTTTTCTCGATACGATAATAGCGGTCGTGTAAAACGTTACAGGGGATATAGATCGTTAGCGTAATGTCGCGAAAAAATTATAACGCGTACATTCCCATTTTTATCTTGTTCCCACGAACTTTTTCAAACGATACTTCGGCTTAAATCTAGATCATGCACATCTCTGGATCCACGGATCTCCAAACTTATTTTTACTCTATCAAGTGTATTTCGGGTCGCTGATCGCGAAATAATTGTAGAATTTCTATTCTACTGAAAATTATTTCACAAAGAATCACATGTTTTTGCTTGCTTCAGAAATAGTTTGGAGATCCGTCGATTCGGTAATGTGCATGATCTAGATTTATTCCGATACTCCTTAACGATCAACGCGTTAAAATCTGAATTTACCGCAAAATTAGATCCTTCAATAAAAATTGCTAATGTATCTTGTAGTTGCTGAAAATACACGTAAACAGAATCTGTGTATTCACCGAAGAAGAATACGTTGAAACAAATTGTACGCGTTGAAAAAAAAAAAAAAAAAAAAATGATTGAATTTAACCGAGGTCCGATAAGAAGCTATAGGTAGTCGGTTCTTCAAACGATGGTATCTCGAAAGCGTAAATACGCGACGACCGGTGTTTTTACCTCACGGTCAGAGATTCTCAACGGTACGATCGTTGATATATACCGCTGTAAAACACAAAAGAGGAATCGTATTACCGCGGTGTGAAAGAGAGCCTTAAAGTCATCGAATCAATGCGACTGTTCGAGCCGAGAATGATCGGCGGAACGTATTTCCTTTTTTCGCGCGACGATTGCGGCCACTCGAGTTCCTGGATATTAAGTACATCCCCTCGGGGGTCATTTCGAACACCTCGATCGCGGTAAACGATTCGTATAACTGGCGAATGAATCGAAGGGCCGTAAATTCATGACATTTACGGTTCATTATCTTCTCCCTCTTCCCGTTTATCTCTCTCCTCGCGCGCAGGTGTCGGCGCCCTTCCCACCGCGGGATTGTTTTATTACCGAACTCCTCCGCTCGCTATTGGACTACCGTTGCTTTTCCCGTCGCGTAAACCTATGCCGCGACGAGCAACCAACGACGACGAAAAAAAAGGCAAGAAAGAAAACGAATGTACAAAAAGAAGCGGTGGCACGAAATGATCTACCCACGTAGGTAGTTTCATAATAACGGCTAAGTAGGATCTTTATATTCCTAGCCGTGAGGCAGAACGAACCACGGTAGAAACGAGCCGCGAGTCAAAAGAGAGGCACAGACGGGGAATCAAAGTGAAAGAGACGAGAGAACACGAGAGAAAGAGGGAGAGAGAGAGAGAGAGAGAAAGACGAATGGCTATAGTAGGATAGGGGGGGGGGGGCGAGAGAGGAAATAAAGAAAGAGAGGGAGGGAGCGATGGAGCAAGAAAGGGCGAGCAGCGGGTAAGGCGAAAAGAAACGAGTGGTACGAGCAGCCAAAGTGAGTCTCATTTTAATTAGCATCAGCTGGTGCGACGTGTACTTAACAACTCTGGCTCGCCGTGTAGAAGCTGGTGAGCATCTTCCGTCCTCCGCTCCCTCCTCGTCCTTACCGGGCACGGAATTCCTCCCGCGAGATGTTTTATTCAGGGACAACCGCGGGCCTCCACCGGCAGGGCCAGCGAAACGAGCTGCCGCCCTTCCTCTAGTCCGCATCAAATGCGCGGCGGCTCAAGTAGCCGCTACCGCAATTTGCATACAATCCATGCTGATTCGGCTCTCGCGGTAGTAAGGGGAGGAGACGGCGAGGAGGGAGGCACCCACGTCGCTCGCATCGCGACGGAGGGGCAACGCGTCGGCGTCGGCGTCGCCTCCATACTTCGCCCGTGCACGCGAAATGCGCGCGAGTGTTCGATCATTTCGGGAGACGCGCCGCGGTACCGACGATCGATCGATCGATCGATCGTTGAAATGAACGGTGCCGCGCGGCATACGAGTCGCAATTATCGGGGCACGGTGGGGTGGTCGTAGATTGATACCGACGACGGAGGGAGGTTTATTAGTAGAAATATATTGCATTTTACTCCAAATGTTTTGCATCCGATGCATGCTTTTTAATTTCTATAATACCGCAAAGACGATAATTATAGAGAAAGAAGCGTCGAGTTTAAGGCACATGCGAGAAGGAGACAATAAAATGTAATTGTAAGGAATTATTTTACTAAACGCACGATTGAACCTTATAAATGGAACGAAAAATTCAACATCATGCGTATTTTTATCGTTAATATCGACGTCTTCGCTTCGCAATTCTTTCGTTACATATTCTCCAAACGAATTTTCGATTATCCCCCACCAATTTACTTAACGCAACACGACTGTCTCGAAACTAACTCGCGAGACGCGGCCAATCTACGCTCGGCATATTCAACTCCCGAATTGCAGGCAATTTGCCTAAGGACGAGGGTCTCTCTCGTCTACAAAAGCATCGGCTTTCCTGGTACGTTCCCGCGGGCACCTCGCCCCGCGATTCGCTACCGTTCCGTAATTACGATCGCTCACTTCGGATTTACTTCTCGGTTCGTTGATTCGATTCTGGTTTAATTTTTTTTATGGCCCGCTTGGTTTCACCGAGAGAGGAACGGGGCACCGTTACGTTTTCGCGTCTCCTGCGCAAGCGCCCCTCCTCGCGCAGTAACTGACGCGAGCTGCTCCCCTAAACACATCCCGCTAACTCTAATCGTGGCGACGTCAGGATGACCCGTGAACGACGAGAAGGAGGGCATGCGAGCTGCGGCGCACGGTGCTCGCGTTGCACGCTACTTATGCATTATTCATTTTGCGATGTAGCCCGGAGCTTTCTCACTCAGAATTGGATTTTGATGAATTTAATCTTGAATTTGCTCAGGGCTCGAAACACGCTGAGTGGGATTAACGAGTTCCCTCCGCTTTCGTTTTAATATCGCTTGACCACGCGTCCGGAACCCGGTGCATTCGATTTCGAGGGATCGTGCGGAGTGAATGACACGATGACGCGTAACGATCTTTTTGAACGAGCGACGGTGCACGATTGATTTTGTTAATCCTCCGGCTGACGCGGCTCACATTTCATGCTCAACAGTGGAGCGTCTTATCGGTGATACGATAGAAGGGAACAAATGTAGATCATGCACATCTCCGGATCTTCACATTATTTCTAAAGCAAGCAAACGCATGTGATTCCTTGTGAAATGATTTTCAGTTGAACAGAAATTTTATAATTATTTTGTGATCAGCGACTCGAAATACACTTGATAAAGTAAAAAAAGGTTTGGAGATCCGAAGATCCAGAGATGTGCATGATCTAGATTTAAGCCGATAGAAGTGTACTATTGTAGTTTGTACAAATTTATTATCGATAGTGGTATAGAGTGTTTGTAAAATAATGCTAAGTCTCGCACTGATTCTCAATTGAAACCCCAATATTTTTTTTATAAACTCCTGTATAAGCGATTGTAAATGACGATTAATTATTACATCAGTCATGCACGTTGCTTTTACAATCAAAAATATTGCACTTGTTAACGAACTCCAACACTGAAATAAATTCAACAGCAAGTTACGTTCAAACTACGAATATTAAAAAACAATTACATATTACTAGAACTGTACACCCAACAAATAGTTTCCCTCTGAAAACCTAATCCCTACGTTTTTTAACCGCAGCACGCAGTCGTTCAACGAATTCCCCGCACATTCAAAAATCTCGTCGCGGCCGCTCGACGCGATCTCCGCTGGACACCTGTTAAAACGAAGCGTTTCGTCGTTACTCAATATCGGCCCCAACAAATTGAGAACAAATACAAAGGCAGACCGGTGGGGGGGGGGGGGGGGGGGGGGTACGGGGTTCAATTGATAAAACGAGACCGGTCCCCGCGACGCGGCCGCCTAGCCTCACAGAATTCGAGCGTTGCGTGGGTGAGCTTTACGAGTCCACTGGGCGTCCCGGGGCCGAACATTTGTTGTCTCGCAGCGAACTCGCTTATAACGACCGACGGGGCCCCCGGTGAATCCACGCTGGACGTTATCGAGCCGAACGTTAATGCAAAAAAGGGGCGCTCAACGAATCGTACGGGAGGGACGAAAAAAATTGAGCTCTCCGGACGCGAGTGTAATTGGGACAGGTATAAATCTCGTTCGGGGACAATAGTTTTTCTGGTCCGGTGTATTTACAATGCATCTTGGTATCTGCAGCTGCCGCGTACGTCTCATTAATTAAGCCTCTCGGTTCGACCACCCCCCCCCCCCTTCCTCCCCCCTCCCCTCCCCCCCATAGCCTCGTCTCGCTCGTTCTCTATCCCTCGATCCCTCTCGAGCAGAACTGACTCTCTCTCCGCCTACACCGAACCACCCGTTCTACCAATACCCACGCGGCGCCTGTTATAAGATGCTCCCGATCGGCCCATGATGTTGCAAGACGGCCCTTTCGGTTACCTTCGACGCGCCCAAGAAGCTTCGGGATTAATTAAAAAATTCCTTTAAACTCACAATACACGCGGAAGACAATTATCCTCGGTGTGGTTCCTTTTTGTTTACGTTACAACGATCGCCCGCGTCCCGACGAGAGCCGTCTCTCTGATCGTACACACGCTCCTTTTATTCCACACTTACCGGTTAACGCGGTACGCGCGCGTCTTCGGGCTCTTACGCACAGCGAATACATTTAACCGAGGGGATATATAATTGTACGTCATTCCTCGCGGGGGTTTATTGGAATTGTCGCGGCGACGCCTGTGGTTACGCGAGAGGTGGCCGAGGGACGGATAGGAAAGAGCGACGGTATCGAGGGGACCGAAAGAGGGATTTCGTTAAAGTGGCAATAATTTCGTCGCGTTACCGGTGGCTCCTGTCAGCGAGTAATGACGGCTTTAAAGACGCCAAGTGATAGCCGCGCGAGACACGTTAATACCATGGCATTAGCATCTTTATGTGACACACGTATGGGTGAGGCGCACGGGTTGCTGATTTTATCGGGAGATTCGCGGTGGGCATCTCTCCTGTCCGACACGTTGTTACCGTACGCCGTTCCTGTCAATAAGAAACGCGCGAAAACACTCGGGGCCTCTCCCAAGAGAGAGAGAGAGAGAGAACTCGAGGACGTTCGCCAATGGTAAGGGATTCTAATGTCGTTCCCCTCTTTTATCGCGTCGGGAAGAATTTTAATATCCCCCCCGTGCAACGTTCATTTTCGTTTGTATCTTTTTTTTGTTTCCAGCGAGCGTAACGTCTCCGCGGAATTATTGACCTTTTTTTTCCCTCTCCCCTCCCAACCCTCTCGAAGGGATCATAAAGTTCGTATCGTCGCACGGGGAAAAAGATCGCTGGCGAAATAAAGCTGTGAATTTTTATGCGTCTCTCGGTGTCGTAAAATCCTTCCGCGAAATTTAAAACAATTTGGCGGTTCGACGGAGGAGGGTGGGAGGGGGAGGGTGTGGTTTAAGAATTGTAAATCTTACGGGGTTCGGCGTAAAAGGGGTGTGTTCTACTGAGATTAGCCGTGGACGCTCGTTCAGCGACGTCAAAGCGAACGATAAAAAAGTCCTCGTATTTTATTGCGAGTTATGATTGCTGTTACAAGAAAATCGAGGCACAATTTATCGACCGGCCGCGACTGTCGGGGGCTAAATCATTTTTGCCCCGATCTCTCGTTCGCCCGCCGTTTCTTTGCACAGCTGGACGTGAGAACCAGCATGCGAAATCACTGAATATATTCGCGCGAATGTGAAAGATAAATTGCGTTAGGCGTCACGCTTGTACGGTTCAAGTTATACTTTATCGGCGCCGATTAACGCGATCTCAATACGTGGACTTTCGGCGTTACTTTCGTGGAAAAGAGGATGGGAGGATCCGGTCCCTGCGCGTCCCGGTTGTACATTTTTCCTGGATTTAATTATCGGCTAAATTCGATTCCTGACTCGCTGATTGTATCATCGGCGTGTTTCGGCGTTTGAGCACGTGGACGAAGGTTTTTCTCTTTTTTTTTTTTTTTTAAACGGAAACGGTGTATTTCGGGTATCTTATGTGTTTTATTACGTGCTTAATTAAAGAGTCGTATTATCGCTGGGCTCGCGTTTAATTAAAAATTAACGATAACGTTAAACCCATACGTAATTAAAGGCTGATAAGCGTAATTTATGCCGAGATACGTTCTCCGATATCTTGCGTGTTATTGTACTGGAAAACTTGAGGTGAATATTCAATCTCTCCTATGATAGGAATTTTTGAATCTCAATTTTAGCGCTCGTTAAACGATGATTTTGAATTTAACCGCATTACTGATAATCCAACCTTGGTCACCGTATCTTATTAGAATCAGTTTACAATTGGCACGCAGTACAATACACTTTTCTAAACATTAATCATGATTATTAATGACGAATTAAAACGTTAAATTAATTTTACTATAAAACCCAAAAAATCCGAACTTTCTTTCCAAAACAAACAACGGACATCACTCGAGCGGAAGATGTCAGCCTCTCGTACGATCTCCAGTCGTCGTTTATCAAAAAACTCAGCAATCCGCGCTACATTGTCCAGGAAACTTTAATATTCGCTGAACATAGGGTTAGTCGCGTCCCACAAAGTATCGGTTAATTGGTGAAAGTATAAAGCCGCTACGTCGAGGCCCGTAGTTACACGGGATTATTATTTACGGCGTCATCAGTGTGATTCCTTGTAAAGTAGGAGCCTCGAAAAAGCAATAGCCAATGGAATGCAAGTCCGCTGAGCAGCGGCAGCTGGCCGATACGCCGCCAAAGTGCTCTCGTTATTGATTTACGTTGATAGCTTCTTGGATCTTCGGTACGCTACTCCCGGGCTCCTTCCTCGCGCACCGAGTCCAGTGTAAACAGTGCGTAAAATTACTTTTGCGAACGCGCCCCGTCGAAAGCAGTGCTTCTCAAGCTTTTGCGTCCCGCGACCGATCGACGAGGATTGCAAAATTTCGACGCCTCACTCCCGACGGAACGTATTCTGATGGAGTGGATACGATTCGCAATTGTCGGTAAGACGACGGGGAAAAATGAATCGTAAAGCGGAAACATTGATTTTTATCGTCATGATAATATATCTAAGTTGATTTTCGTGGGTTAAAGTTTAAGATTACGTGGAATGCGAGTGGAACCTTTGGACAAATGAATGTTAATTGTAGTTATTTGTTTGAAATTATTGGGGAACTGTTATAAATAATATTAGCGGCTTGAAATTATTTGTTCTGACTTTATCAAAGAAAGGGAGATTGAAGTGGGAAGCATTAATCTAATATAATCTAGAAGTCCCAAGTGATGAATTGGAGTGATCGTTAAGTTTGTTAAATTATTATTGCACGAAGTGTCCCATTTGAAGTTGCACGCGCAATTATCTCCGAAACTATCAGTTATTCAAAAAAATATTTCCAGCAGAACTTACTTCGTTTCAAGTGGGTCTGGATTACAAGATGTCTCTTCCAAAACAAAGTAAGTTCTCCTTGAACCATTTTTTAAATAACAAATATTTCTCAAGATAATTCTGTCTTTGTTAAACGGACCGACGCCTAAACGTGAGATTATTTAAAATGCGAACCGTGATAAATTATTGCGAAGCAACATGACCGAAGTTTGAGAAACGCTGATCTAGAGCAGACCTGCCCCATCGGACTCACAGTTTGAGGCAAATTACCTGTACATAAAGGCCACGAGGCTAGACCGTTTTGCGTGCGGTAGGCTTCGTCGAACTCTCATTTAATTAAATCCCTTACGCTATCCCATTTGTTCCACGCACGGGATCGTGTGCGCGGAAAATAAGGTCCTCTTAATTCCATACGAAATTAAAATTGAAAATTATTCGCGAATTGTTACTCGCGAATAACAATTCTAACTCGCGCTTTCTCGCGAGAGACGTCGCCAATAAATGTCGACCGCGATGAATCAAAGGGGCCGGCATCAATTTGTACAGATTTCCATGCAATTGAATGCAGAGGATTAAAAAATCGGCGTAAGATGGAATCTGCGGCTCGCGCGTCCTTAGCATTATTTCACAATGGCCGACACGTTTCGGCGGGGAGAATCGATGCATTTTCTTTTCTCTTTTTTTTTGTTTTCTACTTGCAACCTCTTGAGCGTCGGCTCGCGCGTAATGCCGGTCTTGCCGGATTTTTCGAGTTCCAACTAATTACGCGTTGTAAACGCGGCCTTTGGAAAATTTATGTACCTCGTTTGGTCCAGGGGGATGCTTCGCGCGACTGGCAGCTCAGGTGCGCGGGGCAATTACGCAATGTTTCCGGCCGAGTTGACTGCAGGAATGCGCTAGATGGGGGGAGGGGAGAGACCCTTTCTTGAACACCCATAGTTATATCTTCATGTCGGATGCACGAATTTACAGGCTGGCCCGAAATTTTTTAAATTGGTCGAATCTCGAGGTTTCGCGTGATAGAATCCATAAACATTCGACGAAAGCTGCACGGGTAGCACAAATTGACAATGTAAATTGTGCGCAGAAGTAACCCTGTCATCGTGTTGCAATCCCTTGCTTTTCGTATCTACTATCGGAGCAAGATTTTTTTAAGACTACTTTTGGAGTAAATTTAACGGGCCAGTATTTTACGCTGAACATCTTTGGAATAAAATCGCTGCGTTCAATTGAATTCTTTTCAAGAATGGTAAACGAGTGATATAAGTTTGTCTAAATGTCACCCTGTTTTAGTGTTGCTTTTCCAGACTTCAAATTCACCGTTAACAAAACTACGTTTCAAATCAGTTTAGTGAGCTAATATTTTATACAAAGGATTGAAAAGAAACCGAGGTAAGTGCATATCCCTCACAGTAAATTGAATCTATTAATAATTTTCACGATACACTTTCCGAAAAAATTAATCCACTGCTTATTCAATTATCCATTCCTCTTGTCTAACATAAGTCTAAGTAGATTCGACCAATATCGACATAAAATGCGATAAAACAGCCGATAACACGCCTTCCCTTGAAAATAACCATTCGCTTCGATAATAAATATTTACGATTCATAATCGCCCCAGTCTCATGATCCTCCGAAAGAACGTTGAAAACGGAGGTCCAGCCGAGGATCCTTGAAACGCCAAAAACCCTCGCGGGTAACTCGGCGAATCGTAAAGTTTCTGCGCTGCCGAAGTTATGCGAAAAGGCGAGCCACCGTCATATATCACGCAACTTTAAATTAGATCACATAATAAATTCTTTCCTCCCGGCAGGCTGGTAGCAGCATTCTGTATGCATAGGGTAGCCAGGTTCTTGCCAGGTTACTTGTTGCTGCTGCAGGTTCTCGCTCCGGGCACCGACATACCACCTTTGATTCTATGAAGATGGGCCCTATTTCCGATATCGGAAACCTTCTGTAAAATCAGGTTTCGAAGTGATGATTATACCTCCGATGATCTATAACGGACGGTGTCTCGACGGTGATCGTATTTTGGAAATTTTATCAACTTTATTTATCGCCCCCCCCCCCCCCCCCCCCCACGGTATACGAGAATCGTAAACTAAGTTTCTTCGATTACTTTACTCGATGGTATTTTACGATGAATAATAACACGGTGGTAATGGTAAGTTGATAAAAAAATATAGATTAGTACCGTGTTTTTTTTATTTCTGTTTAATAAATATGTTGGCGCGAGTGTCTACTTGTAGGGCCAATTCAATTTATTTGAAAATCGAAGGTTAGTTCTATTTGAAAAATTTAGGTTTCAAAAAAATGACGACCAAGCCACGCGTTCATGATTTCTTTTTTTAGTTCGTATCTGTTTTGAATTCTATTAGTTTTCGTCTCAAGCATCAAAATTTCCTATTTTTTACTATCTCCTAAAATTTCGTACCCACGTTGCGTTATTTTGTGAACTATTAGATAACGCAAAATATTCTCGTTTTTATTTTTATACGTATTTTTAATATAATCCTCGACGTTGATAAATTAATACACACGCGCGCGTTTCTTTATTGCGATGATTTCATATTTCAACGTACTAAGCGACGATTGAAATCATCAATTTGCATCTCGTGCCGAGTTCCAACGGTTCGTGATCGACGAACGGGACCCCGTTGAACGTCTCGGCGGACCGTTGTTGTAGCGCAGAAAGCAGAAACCGACGACGATGAACGCGAAAGCGTCGAATTGGGCCTATTGTCCGGCAAATATTCAGTAGCTAAAGTGATAATTTGCGGCTCGCGATTAAGACGTGGGATTATAAACCGTGGCTTGGCACGTTCGATGTGCGTGACTCATCTACCATTAAGGTAACGTTCGAATCACGCGAGAGGTGCCAGGTTAATTTGCGAATCGTGTTATCCTTGAGAGCTTCTCTAAAATTATTTCCAAACTACTCGGGTTTCGCACGCATGTCACGAAGGACTCTGATTTCTCCTTCGTTGCTAAATGGAGTCTGAACGGTATCTTGGATTGAAGGGTAGTCGTTTCAGTTAACAAAGGTACGAAGTTAACGTAGCGTAAAAATCTTTTGAAAATAATTACCAAGATCGATGTTCGAGGAATTAACATAAAATTAAATGCATTTACGTATTTCGATGTAGCGAAGGGTATGAGCGTCGTTTGAAAAATGATGTTCCTTTAAATTTGCTAGGCAATTGTTATAAATAAATTTCCGAAACTCTAGCGAGGTTGGTTTTGAAATTTTTCGTAATCCCACTGATAAAAAAGTATCGCAGCGTCCCCAAGAGATAATCAAATGCAGCTTCATCAAAATACAAAGTTTCGTTCGAATAACTGTATCGAAAGGAAAACCTTGGGGTAACTGATTATTGTAACAGCCGCAGTGCATCGCGATAATTTATTTCTTAATTCGATCAATGGTTCGTGGAAGGAACAGGAAGATTTACAAATGGGGTAAGGCGCGAAAGTTGCCCTTCGTGCCAAAATCTTCACGCTCTCGCGTGCGTGACACGAGAATCTCTTGAGGCAAATTCACATCAAAGTTTCGCCGCCTCTTTCGTCCGATCGCCACGTTATCTCGTGACATCTGGCACACGGCAACCTCGTTAGTCCCGTCGTTATAAATCGACGAAATTGGATAAACTGGGAGCGTTGCTTTCGCGCGGCGTCTGAAACGGTTTTGCCTTCGCCCGATTAATTTCCAATTATCGCCTCTTTCTATTTCTCTACGTTTTCTATTTCACCTCAAACTACGTCCTTCGTCCCGCTTCGCGCGAACCGCCGAAGATTAACCAAACTAATGATCTCGATCATCGAATGCGCCTAAAGGTCCGAGAAAAATAAAATGCGAACCCAAGGGAACCGGTCTTTCGGGGTTTCGCTGTTTTATTCAAATTTTGGATTCGCAACTCTGACCAAACTCGGGGAACTGAACAGCAGATGGTTTTGAAACCATGCGTGGACTTTGAAATTTGAAGTTGGAACACAATCAAAATTTGAATTAAACTTGGTGGGCAGCGGGCGATCTCTGGTAAACCCAGAGCGAACCACGAAATTTGAAATTCGAATACAAATTGACTAAACTCCACGGACAGGGAATAAACTAGAAACTCAGTATGAATCTTAATATTCAAAATACCCATAAAACCGCATAAAAGAATGACGTCGTGTTTCCCATCCTGCCTGTTCTTATTCCTACCGCGACGGCAATATCGATAATTAATCCGAGCATGCCAATTAACACACCTGACGAACAATTCTCAATCTCGCTGTTCGCCGGCAGCTGACGCTGCCGGTACAAAATCGAGTCCTCGCGAGGACTCGCCGCAGCAATTTACGCCTCATTATGCGGGGTTACGCTAACGAGACGTCGGGAGAAAAAGGAAGCCGGGCGGGTTTACACGAAATCGCGAGCCGCGCAGCTTGCGCGTCGCGATGACTCCGTAAACTCTCTACGAAAGGGGGGGGGGGGGGGAAGGGTGCCCCGCGTCGCCGCAAAGATACGGTCGCGTACGCCCCGCGATTAATTCGTCAGGTTATGGCTCCCCCTCACAGGTGGAGCGAAAAATCCCCCGAAGACGAGTTCACGCTGCGATACCGGGACGAACGATGCCACGATTCCGAGGGAACTCGACGTTTGCCCGGTCGAAGACAGTTGGCGGGACATTATGGACACGCAACGCGGAATCCGCAAAAAAGAAATCGGCCGGGCACGATCGTTCGGCCCCTCGAAGGTGCTCCCAGCTCGGAGCTCGTTTGCCGACCGAACCTGGGCTACGTTTTATTTTTGATTTTTTTCTTTTTTCTCTTTCGATTCTACGACTCGCGCGGTCGTATAGTTCATGACGTAGAGCGTTGGTATTAATGAAATTTTACCGGTCACTGTATTTTGTAACAAAGATAGTTTGCGGAAATTTGAATTAAATTCTATTCGCGTTGATTAACGCGCGGTGTTTGGACGTCTGACGAATAACTGAGTTTCTGCTTTGGGCGAGGGAAATCGATTTTGCGATCGGTATTGCGGTTTAGGTTGTCGGTCATTTGTCAGGAGACTGGGGTTAATTGGAAATTGGAATTTTCTGGAGAAGTGTAGTTCATGGTGGTGGTAAAGGAGCATTTCGAATGAAACCAATTATTATGGTACAATTGGAAAAGCACCCGTTTCACTATTTATCGGAGATAATCTTCCGGATAAAGAGTAATCGCTGTTTTGTTTGTTCTAATCGAATAACCTTAAAGATTTATCATCTCGATACAAGATACCTTTGATACGTTTTAAAATTAATTTTCCAATCACACAAATGAGCGATACAAATATACTTAACCCTTTCAGTTCCAAACACTTTTAGTTCTCAAAATAAACGACGAATCCTCGGGAAAAAATAGCTCTCGGTAGGCAAAAGTAGAAGCTGCACATTTTAAAACGAGCCTAAACAGAACGCTCCAAAACTTTTTATTCAATCCACATTGCGACACAATCCGCTTCGATCATCGAACAAACTTACCAATCGAATCCAACGCGCGCATTTATCAAAGAATAATTTTCACCTCGATCCTTCGCCTTAACGGTCCCGATAGCCAATGGCGACGATAATCTTAACCGTTCGCGCACCCATTCACCGAGTCTGAAACATTCCGCACGGGGATTGCAGCCAATAACGTTTCGCGCGGAACGCAATCGCGCGCGTTTTGTCGAAGGGGGTCGATTCCGCTGACCGGCATGAACTTTTCGCGAAGCTTAAAGTCACGACTCGGTCCGCTGGGCACGAGTCGGCTACGAGTGGGCAGCAGCGGTTGGTCCGCATCGCAGGCGGGTGGCCCGTGGACGTGACTTTATGCGACGCGGGACTCCCTCGGCTTGCGTCGGGTGATATAACGTGGGAGAGACCGGATACAATAGAGTGCCATCCTCGGCGGTATGAAAGGAGCGAGCGTCCTGCGAGCGGAGCTCTCTCGCGATTTAAGACCGCAATTACAACGCTCGGAGGAGATCAGCACGATTGCGGTAGTTTAAGATTTATCAATTATTCAATTAGGTTGCATTTCGTCCGGGGGTCGAGTAAAGGGGTCTAGGAATTATTTGACCGGATCGTACTGTTTCAATATCCGAACGATTTATTGTTTTACGGAAGAATACCGAGGCAGTTGTGTTATTTATTAACCATATAATTAGTTAAGTATTCTCAATCTGAAGATTCTGTAACCTGAATTTTCTATCGTTAACAGCACTTCTGAACTATCGATAAAGTTATACCTCTGTGTTTCCAGAATTGTACAAGCAAGTATCTTGCATAATGTACGATATCATAAAAACATTATATTGTTGAATAGATTTTTAAAAGTTCTGGTATCCACAAACTCGAGCGTTAAATAATAACGATAATGATCCACGCGGCTACCGCGAAATCACCACTAACCTTCGCGAGTACGCGTTCCCAGGTGCAATTTCGAGGGGGGGTTCGATTAGATCCTATCGGTGGCTATTAGCAAAGTCGCCCAAAGCACCGAATCCTCGATTTACGTCTCGCGCTCGTGTCGGGCGTTCTCGGAAGTCAAGGAGCGTCGCTTCGAGCTTCCCAATTAAGAAAGGCGTACGGGCGAGGCACGAAATGGATCGCGCGGGGAAATCTTCGTCGGGTATGGTGCGCACCGGGAATCGCGATTGTCACGGCACAAGTGCGCGGCCGTGACGATCGGACTCCGGGAGTCGACGATTCGAAAGAACGGGAATCACGGCGGTATGGCAACGGAGCCATAACAATGCACGGTATTATTTCTCCCACGGTGTCAGCACGAGGTCCGTGAAAATCACTCGGCGATGCCTCGAATCGATTTCGACGAGAACGAAAAGGAACACGGTGTCTCGGTGGTCCGTGCACGGTGGTCATGCATCGGCGAGGACGAACGAGGTTGGATCGTGGGGCCCCCGTTGAGGAGCTCGTCGTGGAAAAAGTCGATGTTAAGTGGTGGGCAACTGAGAGACAAAACTGTTCGGTCGACTGTTAAATGGAGAAAATCGGGTTGGAATGGGCGAACCCGGTGGAACAAATGGGGGGATCTCGATTCTACTCTGGAAATCTCACGCGTTCGGAGGAACCTACGAAAATAGATGTATGGTAGATACATGAGAATGTAGAGTAGGGTTTATTGTTCGGCGCAATTTTTATCGTGCGGGTGTAATTGAATAGCGAGGATGGGAATTGAAGTAGTGGTTTACAGAGAATAATAAAAAGGATATTTGAAGTGGTGTATTTAAATTACGAAGTGGAGAGTGTTTTATAACTCTTTGGAAGGTGTTCAGTTGTTTCTAAGGAATAATAAGAAATTCGATATCGAAGCTGATAATACCAAATTTGTCAAATAAATCGAAGTTCATACGGAGGGTTGAAAAAGCGCGTTTAGTCAATATTACTTATAATACACGTTCTCTACGATTACAACAGCTACAAGTGCGTTAATTAAACATTGGAATCTATCAAAATCGAATGTATTCAATGTGCAAAAATATTCGCTTCTTACAACTTGTATGAAATACGCTACACATCCGGTTATTAATCCCTCAGGTAAGATTTTGAAAATATTTATTCATAAATAGAAATATCCATCCAGCAACGAGGAATATTCATTAACCAAGAGACAAGTTCCCATCTCGGTACAACTACCCGAGAACTAGTTCGATATTTCGGGAATAATGCCACGACGAAGTAACATGTTCGCCATCGCGAGATATTCCATTCGTACGACGTCCGACGTTTATGTCTTCTCTATGTTCAAAATTATAATTGCAGATCGGTATTGGCTTCGTTCGTATTCCGTACTGGAATTCCCGCGGTGGCAAGATTTACAGACGAATTCGCGTTCTCCGGTTTCCTACGCCTATTGGCATTTACACCTGCGCCCCATCCTTCTTCGTTTTCCACGAAGAACACGCGCCCGCAATTCATTCTCGCTGCGGCCGATCGAGTTCTCGGTTTATCGTGCCCTGTATCGCCCGTTAATTTATCGTCCGGTTTCCAGGGACGGCATTAGAAAACGAGGAATCACGGGTATACGACTACAAATCATCCTGCGGGGGCAAACGCGTTGTCGTCGTTACCGTGTTAAGTGGACTAAATACGCCGGCGCGTACGTAGCCGCGCGGTGAAATCACCGGTATACTTTCCTCAGTGAAATATTACTCGTGGTATAATTGAAACAATAGGGAGTAGAGAAACTTAACCCTCGAGACGTGGCGCTCTCACGGCCGTTGAATCTAAACGTTATACTGCTTTTTTTTTTTGGATAATCACAGTTTTTGTGACTCTCGAGATATTTTAATCGAACTGTTGGGTAGGACATAATTAAACGTCCCGTTGGTGGAATTCCTTTTCGGTTAAATTTACAGAATTGTTAACTTAAAGACTACTGTATGTAGTATTTATGTATATGAGGACTCGACGTCTATAATGCGAACGATTTGACCTTAACGCACTATTAGGTGTAATTGAAGCAATGTTACTTACTACAGTTATTGATTATTCTAACATTCTATTAAATAATACCTAATTATTCTAATCCGATCAATTTTGTCAGTGACTCGTCAAACAGATTTATTTAATTGTAAGAATTTCTAATATCTCGTTTATTTGGCAAGTTCTCTATTTGCGTTAACTCTCGTACCGAAAGGTTTCCCATGCGTTAATAATAATAATTACGAAGATTCGGCTGAATATGGAACAAACCTGTCGCTCCATATTCCCCACGTAGCTCCCGCGAGAAATACGGAATACCGTGCACGAGATTTGCCGAAACAAAAAGAAGCGCCTGTGAAATCTGAAATTATGCAGATCGCGGCCCGCGAGCCGGAATTTTGATGGCTGTGTGCTCCAGATTAATATTAATTTAATTCGTCACTCGCGGCTATAAGAGCAGCCGGATACACTGTGCCTTCTTTCTAAAGATTTCTTTCTTTTTCTCAGGAGCCTAATGTTTAAAAGAGAGCATCGTGCTCCGTTGGGATACGCTATAACACGCCATGCTGTTCGTCTAGATTAGTTTGGAGTAAAAAAATATTACCGTCAGTTAGTAAGTAAAAAAAGTTAGTGAGTACGAAATGTTAACTACATTCTGTTAATTTCATAAAAAATATATTGATCGGACGCATTGAAATAATAAATCGTTCGGAATTTACAAAAAGATTGATAAAATTCAGGTAAACATGAACAAGCGCAAACGTTGTTTAATTCCCACGAGCGTTATTAAACTATCAAAACTTTCCACCGAGCTCCTTGATATCCCACGCAATTTGCTTACCATGTTATTCCAAGATTACCCATAATTCACCACGGTACAACTTTACAAATCAAAACACAAAACTTTGCAGCAAAACTTATAACGTGGAAATTGGATTTCACGTGGGATCGGGTTAAGCGGTGAATCAAATCCGGGTGAGTTATTTCAGATCCAACCAACGGCTCGTCGAGTTCTTGCAGCCATTGATTGATTAATCGAACCAACGGCCATTAAGATGGACGGTGTGGGAACGAGGAAGTGAAACTTGTAGATCACGAAGTCATGACTAGCAGCCTGGTATTAAAGTCCTCTACCACTGTGTAGGCTGTAGCATAAGTAAGCTGTCCGCCGCAGCTAACTGCACTCCAGTTTCTACGTGCCCCTTACCGCCGACTGATTAGAGACTATCCAACGAAGTTTCGTCGTTAGAAAGTGCGCGACCTTCGGGAAATGGGATCACGTGCGCCGTAATTAATGAATATAATTTCACGACGACGTCGCGACAAGAGGAAAATATGTTTTTTTTTTTTCTGTCGTAACGCCGAAGATTCCGTTTCGCCAGTTACTCTGATTTTTCGCGATATTTATTGTTGATTAGGTTTATTTAATATGCAGGCTTAAATCTAGAGAATGCACATTTCTGGATCTTCGAAATAATTATAGAATTTCTATTGTACTGAAAATTATTTCACAAGGAATCACGTGTGTTTGATTCCTTTAGAAATAGTTTGAAGATCCGGAGATTCGGTGATGTGCATGATTTAGATTTGTTTCAATATGCACAGTGAGTCTAGCGACGCTTCAAATATTATATTGTAAAATAGAATCTTGTACATCACACACCTGCACGTGGTGACGGTACAAGGGTAAAGGTAACGTACGAGGGAAGTAACAAAAATATATATAGAACCAGTGCCAACGTAACAGAACTCAAAATGTCTCTAGATTAATTTCAACATTTATTTTATACTTCCGTTTATGATTCCAACGATTCGCGATACGGCCAGGTGTCTCCAGCAAATCCGTAAACACACGTGAACGAAGGAAACATTAAAACAAAGCGAGCGTAATTAATTCCGCGCTCCGCCGAGGCTAAATGGACTTGTCAGATATTCCATGCACATCGGTAATTGCCGGTTGGATAAAGTTGCTCGGAGGAAACAAACCCATAACGGCTCGATGCACCCTGACGAATTCACATGCGATCGCGAATCGCGGTGAATTCTACGTTTGCCGTGGAAATCTTTTTACGTTCGTCGCGTCTATCGTGAATCGCGATTATTCGGTGTCGAAAGTTCTTGCGCTGCCGTCGGTTTATCCGTTTTATCCTTCGGTGATATCGCGGTAGTTTCAAACGCGATGTTTGCTTATTTTTTTTTTGTTCGTCCCGAAGTCAAGTTATCTAGGAGATTAATATTAAATCGTTCGTGATTCGGAACGTGTCAGATATACAGTGAAAGATCAATGATCGGACGTCGCGTCGGTAGAAAAAGCGATTACACGGAAAATCGACCAATCGAAACGGAAACGTTTCTATATATCACAATGTCAAAAGTTATAAAATAGAATTGTTTATTGAACGAGCCAATGAAAAATATTTAAATTCTCGAAAATTCGTCAAATTTGATTCTCTATTAAAGATTGTCATTCCGAAATTCGGGTAATAAACCAAAGATATTTAATTAATACCAGTAAAACGTTTCAAGATAATTTCTAAGCTCTGCACTCACCACGATGCAACGTCGAATTCAATTCGGAAGAATAAGATTCTTGGGCGGCCCCTGAAAGCAGATCACCCAACTATCCGCCTTGCATTCTCACGAAAGTTGGCCCACCAGGTGCAAGGTGTACCAAAAAGGGTACTGCAAGTTTTAATTGTTCAGTTACTTAATCCTTCGGGGCGTGGTGGCTCGCAATAATAACCACCTTTTAAGCATTTAATTAATACTTGAATGATCGCGTACTTGTCGATTATGCGAAATTACATATTTTCACGTGAACCAATTTTCTTGCATTATGTCGAAATATTATTGCGTTTAATTCCGCGCTTCTGACACGAATCTATCTTGACTCTCTGTCATATTCTGCAGCAAACGTACCGCAACACTTCTAATAAAACGAACAATCAACTCTCCCATCCTCGCACAAGAAAAGAATTAGCGATAATGTTTTGAAGAACGATAATTATTTATCATATTCTCGAGTAAACGCGAAGATGTTGGTTAATAATTTTGCCGAAGCAACGAATAGAATCACGTATTTACTACCGACACTCTGAAAATAAAAATTAAAAACGAATAACAAACATTACCGTATTTCGCGTTAATTGCGTAAAACCCGTTACATTATTTACGATTAATTTTACGTAATTTGCAAGCATCTGGTTAGGACCTCGTTTAGCGAGTGTACCGGGCGTACGGGGGAAACGCGCGAAAGTGCATACGCGTCGACGCGCGACGCGATATCCGCAACGTGACAGCGAATGTTCTTTGCGTGACCCCACGGCACGCACCTGCCTGACCTCTTCCTGCCCGACCACGTGCAGCTGGGGGGTCGGTGGGGCGCGATGCACACGCTGCCCACGCGCCTCTACGCAACGCTTATGCAATTCCTGGAATCCTTCGGGAGAGTACGTAAAGGGCGTCGCGCTCAAACTCCGGCGCGAAGATTGTAAAATGCATTTGGACGTCAAGATGCCGATGCGTATTAAAGTGGCTCGCCGGAATGCCGATGGTGCGTATTATTAATCACGTGGATATTTTCCAGACGGTATTAACAAATTTGCAGCTGGTAATCATTTTGCTTTTCTATTATCGGAAGACGCTGAAAATTAAAAATTACGAAAGCTGACTTCCGACAGAATTTGAAGGAGTGACACGAGTTCGCGTCAGTGCCGGAGAATGCGTTTGTTTGTTTAAATCAATCTAAATACAATCGCTAGGATTAATTATAAATCCTGAATAGTATTAGAAAAATTTCTGATTAAAGATAATGCAAGAATTTCTCGGAGAAATATCCAACGTGTCAAAGGGTTAATTAATTATTAATACTTTGTTATCACTAGATAAATAATGCATTTTAATAATAATCTAAATAATGCATTTTACATCATCATCCGCAGTCTAGTTATCGCTAAATCATTATACGTCAGCCCTGACTTACTGAACACGACGTTGCATGTAACACACCTGATAAACTCTGGTTAGAAAATGTGATGATTGCATTGCGAAAGAGTTCCATAAGTGATTATATTCCGTGTATCACCGTAAAGTGCGTGTCATTTATAATTTTTATCAAACATGTGCACCTCTTTTTTTTTTTTTTAAACCTGCGATTAAGACAGCGCGTGTGCGACAGAACGACGGATAATCGATATGGAAATTTGTCGATCGGAAAATTGATACGTATCGTTCAGGGCGCGACGTTTATGGAAAATAAATTGGCTCCTTCGCTGTAACGACTACCCGCAGAGTGCGTACACGTAACGAGACGGACTGTACGTTTATCAAACCCGCGGTCTTGTTGCTCGAATTACACCGCCATCTTTGCATTTCCGCATTCTTTTCCGTAACACGATACCTCGTATCTGCCGACGCATTTCTCACAATCCCTGTTAATTTTCAGAGCTCTGAGAATTATTTGCGTGGACCGATTTAAGCCACCCACGCTATGCAATCTTTCTTGTTCAAAAAGAAAACTGGAAGACAAAATTGCGTTTTAGCACGAAGCATGCGAATCTACAAAAATTAAGAGACAAAAGCACATTCGCCAATATTTGAAATCACACATATGAACACACGATTATTGAATATTTCCAAAATACGCTCGATAAGTTCAATTAACCGAGGCTCGCGACGAAAAAGAAAATAGCGAAAAAAATGCCAAGCTCACCGCGTACACGGGCGAACCGCGACACTTTATGGTGATTGAAATTTTACGGAATGGGTTGGCCCGAAGTGTAAATCTCAGCGTGAAGCGATTATTAAACGTTTCATTGTAATTAACGGGGTGGGGCAGAGCGTCGGATTAGGAAATCTTAATTAAAATTTTATGCCCGTTAATTTCGTGTCGGGCTGCGCGTGACGGGGAATTCAAACGTCTCACCGCCACCATCGACGAAATTTCTCTTCCACGGAATCATCGAATGGATCGCCGGCATTATCGCGGTTAGCCGATGAAGAATGTTGAATTTATGTCGCGTTTCACGCGTCGATAACGTTTAACCGCTCCCTTGCGTTTAAACGCGTCGAATATTACGGTCCCGGCTCTCTCTCTCTCTCTCTCTATTTATTCTCCCGTTGACCCGCGCGGAGAGGTGAATAAAATGTATCCTCTTTCTATCCTTAACGCCGCTACTCGTACTCCCCACCGACAGCGGCCATTACGCGCGTTCGCTATTAAAACCCGACGCCACTTCTGTGGAAGCGTCGCCCCGAACGTTTAAGTCCGGCGCGTAAGTGTACTTATCGGAGGCGCGCGTCGTAAATTCGGCTTTAAGTGGACGGCGTCGATTTAAAGCTTACAACCAGGTGGATCTTATCTTCATTCGTCGACACGTGGGCACGCGAAGAACACCGCGGGGTTATCGTCGCTATCGGTTTCGTATCGGGAATTTCTGGTATTTCGATGTTCGTTCAATAGTCGCCTCCTCGCGCGACAGTGCGTGTACGTTTTTTTTTTTCGGATCTTCTTCCTCGACGACAGAAGTTTCGGTTTGCGCCCTTGAAATCCGCAACCGGCCGAACGTGGGAGTATTCGATTTTTACCCGTAGCTCTCAGGCCCCATTTCTTCCGGTTTATTATTTTAATAGAGAGTGGGAGATTTTATTAGAACGTTGTAGGAGTTTTTAGTTTCTTGATTCTTGTAATTAAGGGGTGCTCGATTATTAGTCGATTATTTTTCGGTTAAAGTCTTCCGAATGGTCAAATTTTTGCAGACACTGTACAATCGAAGCATTCATCGCGCCGAACAACAATCGTAAATCATCTATTTATGAAAAATTGAAGAGAATCTAAATCATTTGGATCATCTATCGTTCGAACTAAAGAACGAAGAATCAAGCGTCCTTGATTTCAGAGGATATTACTTCGCAACACCGTTCCTCGGGCATTATTAATAATCTTAACAATGTTTGTTTGATTAACACGCATTATTTTCACTCTTCGATCACCATAAACATACTAGAATAAGAGACAATAATTTTTTTCACCCCTTCGTACGTACATGTACCAGAATCGTCTTTCATCCTATCCAACAACAATTGCAACCACACTTAAATTAAACAAATTGCAAGCGAAATTAACGATTTCGATGCCCGTCCAACGGACTCGCTTCGCTCCGCCACGTTGCGCAAGTATCTCTCTTCGAACGAGGGTCAATGCACCTCCCTTCGTAATTAGCCCCATCGAAATTGTACGCGTGTAAACGTGTGCGAAACGATGCAATTTCATACACGCTTATTCGGAACGTGGCAGCCACATCGGATCCCCGGCGCTGCACTTTTGATTTCCGAAGGTTTCACCTGGACCGCCGACCCGGTGACCCCCCACGTCAAGTACGACGAGGCGTACCGGTGGTGGAATCACGAAAATGAGAGGAGGCATGATTTATAATGGTGTAATGGGAGCGCGAGATGATACGGCTGTTATTGTTGGCCCGCGAGGCATTATTGCTGCGGCTGACCTCGGTGTGCCTCCAAGGCGAACATAAGCCGAGGAATCGGCTAGAGATGATCCTCGGAGCAAAGTCGGCCCTGATACGAGAGTAAAGGTCGATTCATACGGGTCGGCGAAAATCGAATCGACCGAAGTGTAATTATTTTTTTATAATTGGAGGGAATCTTATTTTCGCGTGCGATGCGAGAGGAGTGTCTGCGAAACACGTCCAAGGTAAAAAGTATTTTGAGCGGTGAATATGATTGACAGAATTGAATGCAATTTTATTCTAGGATTGGATGAGTATTGGAAGACGGATGAGCACGTTAGAATGGGTAAGCTATCTTTTTATTCATGACTGATTATCCAAAAGGCAAATTTGCTTGTAAGTAATAATATCAAAGGTAAGTAGTTACATTTGAGTTTAATATGATGTTGAAATTCTTATTAATAGCGATACGTTTCAAAGATAAAAGTACGCGCTGTTTATCCGAAAAATATAACAGTGGAAATCCTCTTCTCGTATATAATAACCTTACCTTAACCGGTGAGTACGAAGGAAGGAGAAAAGTGTTTCTTTCGCGGCTCGTATGTGAGCCAAGCTTAATAGTTAACCTCGAGATGTAAGCACATATACCTGGCATTTTTTTCCTCGCCGGTGTTGTTAATCGATTTGTAGAACGCATAGCGCCGCCTCGTAAAGTCCGATGACGTCAGGAGATAATTGCATCGGCGCACTTTGCCGATCGTTAAGACAGCGCTCGTTAGAAAACGACTCCTGTTGGGTAAACAGAAGCTGAATAATATTTCAAAAAAAAGTCTAATGCAAGATAAACAACAACGAAGGGACAGTAGAAATAAACACTTATATTCACCGAAAGTTACTCGAACCCTTTTAAGCGACCGATACAAAAATTCAAAGCAAAAGAAATCATTATTTAAAATTGAAATACAAATTGTGATATGTATACTTCTATATGAAAGGAATAGAGTCGTCAGATTGAAATGACATCGCAACCTTTTTTTATCAATACAACTAATTATATAATCGATTTGAAGAACTTATTATTTCTGATTGCGCGCTATGGTACAATCATTTTTTTTTGTCACATGCTCGTGACGTTACAACGAACATTAGCGGCTCTTTATTAACATTAGTTTCTCATATTTTTTTTGATCGACAATCGCGGTGACGGCTGTGGCGATACGCGAAAGTATCTCTGTTATTACCATAATAACGTACTGTGTACAATTAACCGTACCCATCATCGTGATCGTGATCACCATCATCATCATCATCATTACGATCATCAGGGATTGGCGTTCCCTTTTGAGAATGCATTTGGAAGGCATCGCGGGCTATAATTTCCCGAATAATTCATAAAATAATATCTCGTATGATTGAAATATTTTTGGACGTACTTACGCGTTTAATAAATTAACCGCTGACTGTAATTTCGCCGATAATTTTGGCGGTAAATTGTGCCCGATCTCGAATCGATAAGCGGTGCGCGTACGTTTACCGAGGCTCTTTCGTATTCGACGGACGTATTCTACTTAAAATCGAGGGAAACGTAAATTTTTGTTAATTTCAAGGGAACTGCCGCGCCACAAATAACGCGTTCGACGACCTTGTTTTCACTTATTAGCGAAATCGTCTCTCTCGTAATTTATACATCTCGTACTCTTAAGGTGATAATTTCCACCAAACGATTCGCGCTCCGTTTCATTATCGACGATCTCCATAAAGTACGGCGAGACGCAGGTGAAGAGAGGAAAAGTGAGTTTTCCCTGAAACTCTTGCGCGAGCAGCTGCAAGTTTCGAATTTAAAAACGTTTTGGATAATAGCGGGGCGCACGAAACGTCAATAGGTTCGCGGAGGCCATAAGTTTGCAATTTTCATTTTTCCCACCGCGCGTCCCTCCCGCGACGGTGACCACCGCACCGTCCCGAGTCTTTTTTCGAGATCGGTATACGTCGCGACGGTTTGTATTTCCCTTTACGCTATATTGAGCAATGTTCCGCCGCGAAGACATCGGTCCCGCTCGCCCATTCAAGTATTTCATAAATAACCATTATTGTCCCGTTTAGGATCGCGACCCGTTAAGTTCCTCCTTTCACGAAACTCAGAAGCGCAGAGATCATAATTTCGGGGCTCGTTGAATCGGTAACGGTTTGAAATTATGTCGTGCCCTCTTGTCACGAGTCCCTTTATACCTCCGACGGGGCTGGAGAGAGATTTTGAAGAAAAAAAAAAATATTGTAAACCGAAATAACCGAGGGCCAAAACGAAGTTTAAATCACGAGCGTAGCGAGCGCGAAGAATCAATTTCGTCGTATGCCAGGTGACGTTTATCTTACTTCGTTCCCTCGCAATACCAATCGTTTCTTTTAATATGGCCTATGTCGGCTATTTATAAAACCCGCGGACTTTGAAGATTCATATATGTAAAGTGGCCGTCAGCACCAAAGATCGAGAGAAAATTATGACCGTCGTCTCTTAAGCGTGGTTTAAGACTGTGGTTGTCAATAACGAAAAACCATTGCGCGACACCGCGAGGCGGCAATGAGGAAGTCCCCTAACCCGCGATGGGGGGGGGGGGGGAGGGGAGAACCGTTCGCAAGTTCATACGGGCATAAATTTACGCTTGACCCCAATGGAAAAAGCAAGAATCGCGGCTGGCAATGGTGCAAAACCGCACGGTGATTCGTTGTTTTTTTTTTTTCTTCCTCTTCTCTACGAAACGACGCCATAAACGCCGATGGTCGATTCAGCAGGTTTCTTCAATTTCGTCATTTCGTATCCTCCCCTCGGCGAGGTAAACGTCGAATGTTTGTAGTCGGGCGTAATGAAACGTTGAATTACTATCAACGCGTGACATAAATATTTCACTTCTTTTTAACTCGATATTGTTTTATACGTCGCGATCGTCCGTGCAGGGTGAGCGACGCGACTTGTTGTAAGTGAAAATTTAAAAAAAAAAATTTTAGTTTTCAATATTTGTGGCTCCTTGAATCGTTAAACAAAGGACTACTATATACGCGATTCACCCTGTAAGTAAAAATAATGAATAAGCAGGATTTACTCTATCGTTTTTGGCGACAGCCTTTACGGAGCAAGAATTTTTTTTGCAAGCTTCAATCGTAGAATCCAAGACCTAGGTAATTTCAGGTAAATCGACAAGATTAATGATACGCGAAATTAACGCTATCTCTTCGAATATCATAAAATCATATCTCTCGACTTCTTATCGCTTCGATTCATGTTACGGAGGTTCTATAAATCAAAATTGATCGCTCTGTATTTTCCTCTCCCCGAAAAGCAAAGAAAGCGCAACAAACCCGATATACCCCTGCACGTAGAACATGAATCCAATTTTTGCCACAACACCTCCGAGATTAAGTTATCCCATCGATTTCGCGAAACTTCTATCTATCTCCTTAGGAGGCATCCAGGTTCGTGATTTCAGAATCTCCCGCGGGCATCGCGGAATGCCGTATCAATTCCGGCCCCGATTATTTTCGAGCTTGCGAGAAAATTGCACATTCCTCCCCCTCTGCGATCCCACAGCCACGCACGGCGATCTCCCCCCCTCTCGTTTTCTCCGTTTCTCATGGCATCTCTCGTTCTTGTTTCCACTCCGCGGGACTCCCTTCTGAATTCTGTCTCTCTTCTCGATTCTTCCCAACTCTCTCCCGTTCTTTCTCTCTTTCTCACTCTTCCCGGCTTCCTCCTCCTTTTTCTCTCGCTTCTACTCTCCGCAATTCTCTCTTTTGCGCTCTTCGCACTCCTCCCAACTGTCTCTCCTTCATTCTCCCTCTTCTTCTCTCCCCTTCGTTCTCTTTGTTCCACGCTTCTCGACTCTGTCCCCTTCTTTCTCCCTCTTCCGCTCTTCCCAACTCTCTCCCCTTCTTTCTCTCATTTCTACTCTTCGCAACTCTCTCCCGTTCTTTCTCTCTTTCTCACTCTTCCCGGCTTCCTCCTCCTTTTTCTCTCACTTCTACTCTCCGCAATTCTCCCTTTTGCACTCTTCGCACTCCTCCCAACTCTCTCCCCTTCTTTCTTTCTCCTCCGCTCTTCCCAACTCTCTCCCCTTCTTTCTCTTTGTTCCACGCTTCTCGACTATCTCCTTTTCATTCTCTCTCCTCCGCTCATCCCAACTCTCTCTCCTTCGTTCTCTCATTTCTACTCTTCGCAACTCTCTCCCCTTCCCACTCTTCGCAAATCTCTCCACCTCTCACACCCATCCACTCCTCCCCCCCCCTCGACGCGCACGCTTTCCCCTTTTACTCCATCGAATTCCCCGTCTCCTCTTCCTTCGCTCTCGCCGATTCCGCCCGGCACCAACCCCCCTCCTCCCACTTTCGGAGGGCACGGTAGGGTACGTGATCACCGGCAGCCTCCGTGGCAGCAGACATTGCCCAGGGGTTAAGGGTCGTCCCGCCTCGGCTTACCGGGCAGGCAACAAGTAATTGCAGCCGACCGGTAATCCCGGGAAACCGCATCCTGCTACGGTGTGTACGAAAAATTGCACACGCCGCGTGAATGGGCGCACCACCGCGCGGCCGTGTACGCTCCGACTGGACTTTCGCGCGGATATGAGAAAGTCGGTTGGAATTCACGGCGAATCGTTCGGGTTGGAGGGAGGGAGGGAGGACGGTTTAATGGTGGATTATCGTGATTATTATTGCCGCAATTACGCGATGCGCGTGATAGCGCGCGAGGAAGCTCCTTGGGATTTCTTTGTGTACACTACCGTCGAGCCGCATAATTAATTTCGGGACGCTATCGTCTGCCGCGTCGCGAATTGCAACTGAGACGTACGAAAAGCGATCGTCGGCTCGATTAAATCCAATTTCCATTAAAGGAGCGCACGACGAATGTGGGCGAAACGTGTCGCGATCGTTGTATTTCCGTTGGAAAGCATCGGAACGATGCATTCGGTAGCTCTGGCTCATTCTAGTTTTGCGTGAGAAAGCACTTTGTGATTTCTTTGGTTACAGTTCGGGTGCATAATTAATCCCGGTACGCGGGTGTCGATTGGGTAGTCACGAATGGAACGTTGGAAGAATTGAAAAGTGATCGTCGACTCGATTAAATCCAATTTCCATTAAAGGACTGTACCGACCACTCGTGGGCGGATCGTGTCACAACGGTTTCGATTGGAAAGCATTGAGACGGTATTCGGAAGAAGCGTCCTTTTAGGGAAAATTGGACTTTGCGTTCGTTGTTCGTCGGTCGAGAGTAAAAAAATTATGATTCCCGTGTCCACGGCAATGACTCAAATCGATTCTATTCCACTTAGCATGAGCGCTCGACGATTAGTGGGAACGGGTTGTAGCAAAAACGCGATATCGCTAAAAGCGTTGTCAGAACCGGGGATGGACGTTATAAAACTAAGTTACGTAATGGAAAAAATAAAGTCAGTTGTATAATGCAATCCGTTACGTGGCGCGGGTCAGCCATTAAATACTTTGCCGTTCATAAGCCGACGAGCGTTCGCTCATTTTCAGAAAAGTATGAAAAGTCGTAGCGCGGATAAAATTGCACGAATATTATAAATAATTGTACGCGTTTTATTAAAAAATTTCACTTGTCCGCGGGAACTCGGTTTTCGAACAACTTGGTAAAAAATTATTAGAACTATTATAAAGAAACCCTTTATTAAACAACCGGAAGATGTAATTTAACACGATCGGTCGTTCTTCCGCTACGAAAATTATCGATACGCACCATCGTTAATTATTAACATGTATAATTTTATCAACACCGATCATCCATTATTATTTCACGCGCGTCCGATAATCTCTCGACGATACTGTACGTTTACGGATAAGTGAAAATAAATCCTAGTTGTATGCAAAAGAGATGAAAGCTGATTACGGTAATAACGATTCACCTGCTTCGAGGGGGCACAAATATCCCATGAGCTCTCTCTCTCTCGAGCTATACCACTCGTACCCCATAAGTATTTACCTCTAATCGCGCACCTGTCAGCGATTGAATACAAGCCCCGGATATCGTCCCGCCCGTAACTTACGTTAAGTACGATGGGCGCCAAATCGCGGCAATAACGAGCATTAAGTAACGAGCGTTCGATAGAGCGATTGATCGTGTGTTGTAATCAAGTAATTCGCGCGATGAGAATCGCCCCGAGGCGCGTTTGCAATCGGTCGCTGGCAAAGTTGCCGAAGATTCGCCGAGAACCTCGAGATCGTTTCTCGCGTACGGGATCGATTCGCGATGAATGGGATCACGTACGCCTGATATCCGGCAAAGTGTACGCTCCGTTCCCCTTATAATAATTATCGATCATTTCCGCGATGTCTACTTGGCGAAGTCGAAAGTTAATGCAAAATCAACGTCGGTTAGCGGGAAGCGAATCTAGAGGTTTGAATAGAAACATCGTGAGCGTGTTGCGTGGACATGATAAGGTGAAAATGTTATGCAAACGTGGGTTCGCTAAGGTCGATTAAAAAGTTATAATAAAAATCGCTTTTCACAAAATTAATTGACCGGATGAAAGAATATTTCGTTTGACGAGATTAAAGAGATTGTCAATAAAATTTTATCCGTATGAAATTATAAATAAATACATTTTTGTATCCTTCGAACAGCGAAACAAATTTATATTCAAGTCCCCCTTCTTTACCAGTCTCTTGTAAAAATCAAGAGACAAGGTATTGTCTCGGGTCAAGTACAAGTACGCGAGACTAGACCTTGTACTTTTTCCAGAAAGAACGATATCATTTTGCATAAACATCCTCGGTCTGATTTTTAACTATTTAACAAATTACATCTGACCCTATGTTCGTACGATATTTCCATGATATTTTGATTCGACGGAACGTGCCGGCAAAAGTTCGTACGAAAGCTCGCCGAGCACGCCGCGCATTGTACCGCGATGACTCGGCAAAGAAAATATTTTCAAAATACGTTTTGAATATTACACACCGGCGATGCAGTCTTTTCGATTCGTTTCGTGCGATTCACGAGGACAGGCGGAGGCCCCGCGATTCGATTGTCCCTCGTGCGTCACAACTACCGACGACGACAATGCCGTTCCCGGGGAATATTTGCAAACGACGTTATCCATTGTCGGGGCCGGAGGCTCGCGGAGTTTTAGAAACCCCGCCGAAAATCAGAATTTTGAGACGCGTGACGACACTCGCATAATGGCTCGCTAACGACTCGACATCTGTCGCGTAGTTGTTCGAACCGAACGACACCCCCGATGCAACCCCGCGGAGAGAGAGGCTCGAAATGGCTTTTTAAAATGTCACAGGATGTAGCGCGTGGTGAGAGTCGTCCTTAAAGTTGAACTGAGGTTTCGAAGTGATTCGCGGACGTCGTAAGTTACGAGACTCACGGTGTCAAATCTTGTTACATCTCCGGATATGTTGGGGGCTTAAATCTAGATCATGCGCATCTCTGGATCTTGGGATTTCCAAACTTATTTTTATTCTATCAAGTGTATTTCGGATCGCTGATCACGAAATAATTATAGAATTTCTATTCTACTGACAATTATTTTACAAAGAATTACATGTGTTTGGTTGCTTTAGAAATAGTTTGGAGGTCCAGAGATGCGCATGATCTAGATTTGTGCCATGTACAGTTTTGAAAAGTAAGAATTTCAGTTTTGCCCTTTTGGTTAATTCGCATCGCGTTAAATACAAATTCGATCCAGAGATTTGTTTCCCAAGAGTTGTGAGAAGAGTATTTATTTTTTAAAGTATTTCAAGGGAAAATTGAGCCCGTCGTTTAAATTATTCATCCAAGTCTCGACGAATGCAAAATTCGTCACCTGGAATAGCTGTCTACGTATTGCACTTCCATAGCACAGATAATTTACAACTTCGCGTCGAACGTATTTTTTTCTTTTTTCGAAACCACGACCCGACGTAACGCGTACTCGCGATCTACACCTCTCATCGAACAAACGAATTTGTTGGAATCTACCGAAGAGATCGAAATGGTACTGCAAAGAGCAACACCCCGGTGGTGCCAGGTAAATAAATCACCGCTACCGGCCTCTCCCCGGTGTGTACAGTCGGGTCCAAAAATGGAATTATCACGTTCCGGGGCGTGACATATCGCTCTATATCGTATCGCCAAATATGGCGAAGAGCGAAATCGAAGCGAGAGAGGCCCGTCCCCGCAAACCGGCGATACGAAAATCCATTACGGGCCGTAACGCGAGGAGGCTGGTAAATCGCGATTGATATGCAAATCGGTCGCATCATTAGTGCCGCGTACGTGCGCCGCCAAAGAAAGGAGGCTTCCGAGGAGGTGTGACCATTGCAGGAAGGAGGATTCAAAGGGTGCCCTCGCGCGCATTCAGGTGGTAAAGGAAGAGCGACGATGGTCATCGGTCGTTAAAGTGAAAAATTATGCTTTCCTACAATTGTCGCCGGTAGGATCCAGATACGAACGGTTGCATCTGCGGAGCGGTCAGCTGCGCGGGGTCAGGCCAATTAGACTCCGCGTCGTGAGAAAAGGGTGGGCGATATGAAATTCTTTGAACTTGACATGCTGGTACCGAAATAATTCATGGTATGAGAGTATAACGTGCCAACGATGTGCGTGGCTCGTTTTAACGGTTCAGAAATGCACGTGGGTTGTAATATCAACGATGAACTCGATTTGCCGCGATTAGAAGTTTGAGGAAATGACTTCTCTCGATATTCGTAATAGAGTACTTGGTAAATTTGGTGGAAAATCACCGGATCCGGTTTACGTGGTCGTACAGAGGTAACGAGTAATAACTTGGCGTTATACATATAAAAATTAATCTAGAGTGATCATCTAACACGGAAGAAATTAATTTTTACGTAATGACTCTTTAGAATATTTAGAATAGGGATACAATATATATATATACTTTTTTTATAAATTCAGTATAAGATTCCAAATATCGAACAATCACCTTATCATATTTATAATTTGCAATATTTATAATAAGAATATTATTTTCCTATATTCAAGTTAAGATCCCGGATTCTCGAACAATTATCCCACGTACAATAGCGAGCTTTTCACGTAACGTCGCTTCATAATATTTACAACAGAAATTCAGATTATCTTAATAAATTCAGTACAAAATTGTCGAGCTCGGGCAGAGAAAATAAATTTTCAAACGCCGTCACTTTACGAGAGTCATATAAATAGAGACAAACTACTCACAATCGAATCAGCATAATATCCCGGATCTCGACGAACGAGAGCCGACACCAAAGAAAGGGGGAACGTGCTTCGGGTATTTAGCATGAGGAATTGCGCGCGTCAACGTGATGAATAAACACAGTATTGCCGCTTGTACCTCATCGTAGGACGGCGAAGGGAATATTGCGGAGGCGTGAACACAGGTGGCCGCGACTGTGCGTTACGCGAAGAATACGAACTTCCGTGCGCGAGATCCCTCGGGAATAATTAGGGACATTCGTTTCGGAGTAAGAAACGCCGTTAGCGGTCACCGGTGTCCGAGAGAGCATGAACGTTCGAGTCGTACTCGAGGTTGGCGTAAAAACTGTTAGAGCACATTGTAGCAGATAGTATAATCACTAGACTGCGGATGTTTATGCAAAATGCATTATTTTGTGCCTTATTTTATGCACTTAACGAATGATTTAATGCATTATTTTATTTTATCTTACACATACAATATATTATACAATATATACAAAATACAATATATTATACGTATATTTCACGCATATTGATCGGATTAGCAAGTTTTATCTGGGATCTCTTTGAACAGGAATCGAATGAGAATACGATAATCGTTTCTACGATTCGAACACAGCGGGTCGGAGAAAATCATAGTTATCGACGAGAAATGAATTTTTATCGGTAACGTTATATTCCGATGATTTCGATGTACAAAACAACCGTACAGGGATATTCAAAAACGTTGTTCGGCAATCGTCGTCGATCAAACGGGAAATTGTAGCTAACCGTACATACGTACGTACACACTGTCGATGCGTGTCATGACGCGCGTTCGTGTTTCTTTGTAACGGTAAACATTTAAGTCAAAGGTTTAACGTTGTAATATCGTTTTACATTTATCGACACTCGTCGATTGCCGCAGCTCTTTGACGGACGTCAAAAATCCGTGATGTCGATGCGCCGGTAATAAAAAGAATTTACCCGTTATTCGTTCCGGTACGGCGGAATCTTTTCGCCGGCGTTTTAACGACGTGCTTATTATTTCTTTTTTTTCACGCGCGTTGGCATTTCGTTGGATAGCAAATATCGAATGTAATCGCGCGTCAGTGTATAAATCTTGATTCAACTTTTACTATGACGCAACGAACTGCTAATCGACTAAATGCTATTTACTTAGCAGCTACGCGCAAACCAGCTGTATTTCGTGTCTCGGATTCCTTCGAGAAAAACGGTCGGTCGTACGTTTCGTCGAGTCAAAATTTGTCTTTTTTATCTATACCCGTCATTATGCTAATCCGTCGTATTTTAAATTTCGTGGCGGCTATGCGACCTACTTCGTGGAGACCTGTCATTTTCCCCGCGGGTATCCTGACGGGTATAACGAGGCATCCTGCGAGCGTCGGATTACGGACGAAAAAATGACGGAAAACAAGTCGCGGCGATACCAACGCGCTGACCGTTGAATTTTACCGAGGGGTGAATTAAATTTCATTCGGCCGAAGAATGTTGAGATCAGTGGAGGGAATTTGTAATTTTCCCGGCTCCGACGGAGGTTTCTGAATTCCCACAGGAGACGACGGCTGTTCAAAGTATAAATTTATACTTCGCTGTTTCGCTAATTATAATTATTTCTTAAACACAGGGTTAATTGACTTTTCAAATTAGCAATTGACGGTATTGTTTGTCTTTGAAATTCTGAGGATGCGATTTAGGCTACTTTTAAGTATTACCTATTGAATCATAGCGATGCATTACACCAGGAAATATAAAACAAAATTTCATTTCTGCTCTTCTCTGTAGCTGACAAATTAGAAATTCGATGATACACTCCATTGATTCATTGTCAATGTAATAATCCTCCCAAACTCACCATAAAATCGCAAGAATGTTATAAATTAGAATTCTAGTAGATTCGACCATGTATCCATTCTAATTCTTGTAATTTATAAAACTCATCTTCATTGATTAACCCTTAAATCGATAATATCATCGCGAATCGTACGGCGCATCTGAATATCACGTACAATCAATCCAGAACTAAATAAAATAACATTAATAACATCTTTCAATCCATCATCCGCGATCCACTCAAATTATCCCGATAACCTACAAACCCGCGTGACGTCGAGTACTCGAAAACGATCCCTGAAGAGAGAGATCGCCTTCGCAGAAATGCGCATCGCACGGGAAGCAGAAAAAACTCACCCTACCCACGAATCGGATCGAAGGAACGATCTTTCTTTTTTTTTCTCACGAAAAGGCCAGAGTAGAAGAATGCGAAAAGCCATTGAAGCCACCGGTCGGATCTTTCCCGTGAATGAACGCCCGCGCAATGGTTCGATAAACCACTCGATATCCCTGAATGGCGGGTGCCTCGGACGTTCGGCGCAGGGGAAAAAAAAAATTAAACAGAAATGACCGGATGTAGATAATCCTCCCCCCGGTTGCTCCGGTGTAGAAGCCAGCGGAGATAGAGCAAAAGGAGAGAGAGGAGAGTAGAGACGACGTCGTTGAAAAATGGACGATGCACGTTTCGCAGGGCCCCGAGAGATACGGCGCTGAGATCCGGCGGACGCCTAATCCTGTTTTGAAAACTCGGTCTCGCATGACCGTGACAAACTCGACACCTCGAGATAGTTTATGGCGATGCCCCGGTCCCGAACGGCGCAGTCGGCTATTATCTTACAGGCTGTCGAGCTTTTTTGCCGGGTGGGGATGAGTACGATATAAATAAGAAAAAAAAAGCGTACGCATTGAAATCCTGCACCTCTATCAATATTAATCCGCTGTCCTTGTTTCGACCATTAATTGGGTCGCTATCTGCGGAGGGCAATCGCGTCTCAAGGGCGAATCCTCAATGGCTAGATATTGGACCGTTCAGTTTTTTTTACGTCCCTTTGATTCGTCGCGTTATTAATCTTCCGGAGACGGCGAATCGTGGCGGTTCCACCGAGATTAGGAGAGTTGCATCGATCAATCCGAAATGTAATACCTCTCGCGGTAATGAACGAGGCAGAGGTGTACTTTGTTCGGTTTTGTAATCCGTCATGATCGAACGCCTGTTTTGGTATCGCTGTCTTTTATATCCTCGAGACTCGCGTTTAGTTAATCAGCGACGCGCGGTAGGGGATGAGCTTGAGTAATTATAAGCACTGCAGACGAGTCGTGGCAGATACCACCTTTAAGTCGGCGGCGCGGTGTCAGGGATTTCCGTTCGGATATTTGCGGTCGAAATTCCAAAGTTAAATTTTGAAATTTGATCCCCGATCGCGCGTACGAGAGAATATCCGAGGGCAAGAATAACGGTGAGAAAAATATCCGGATAAGTATAATATATTTCCTTTCCCGCTGCTTATTAATATCAAAACGGTACCATCAATGTTTATAAATCCCTGCGCTCGGACGATAAGACCGTTGACAGACTATCGGGAATTCCCAGGACGGAAATTCCCTCGTGAAATTGTGGAAACTTTATTTTTTAAAACGCATATCTGAATAACTGAATAACGGAGCAACGAATAAATCATCCGGAATTTCCGAGTTTGATACTTTGATAAATAAATTGACAATTGAATTGAGAACCCCTGCGCGATATTCGGAAGATGCAAACGTCACTAATCCGCGATATTCGAGCGTCTCCCGATTTCTGAGGCGTCGGGGAGAAAATTGAATCCGCCACGACAAGAAACAAACAGCTGAGAGAGTCGGCGGTTGATTTAATGTGGCCGTCCGTCACGACGCCTATGCGTCGCTTGGCCCACGCGGGACAGACGTTTCGCCTCTCTTCCTCTTGGAAATCTGTCTAGTCGCGTGGCACGTCGCGGGCGTTAACCGACGTGCCTCTCAGAGATCCTATCGTTCCACCCTGACGTTCCTTTCGTCCCGTTTGCCGAGCTAATTAACTAGGGAAGTACAAAACGAACACCATCCAGCGACTCGACGACATAGAAGTACCGGGGGTTGGCGGGGACGGGGGTGGGAAGTCAAAGGAGTTCGTACGTATATTTAAACCGTGGGTATAGAGTACCTTTATATTTATTCGTGGAATAAATATAATTGCGGTAGCATGATATTTTGATGGAATCGATTGGTAAGTTTGTTTACTCACCGGTTGCTTGTTATTTCAATTTTTGATCACGAGTAGGTATGGATTAATACGACAATCTTCAATAATTTATCAATCTTTTTTCTGGCAGACAGCTGTCGATGTTATTCTGCGGGATGCGTTATCAATGGTATCAGTGATAGACAAATTATATAATGTAATGACTAGTTGGATGTTACTTTGTTAGAATCGATCAGTGAATCTTTACCTCTCATTTATCGATGATTCCAATCTTTTTATTACAAGAATATAAGCATCTATAAATACGATATTTCTGAGTAATCTGTTCAACCCTCTTGAATCAAGAATCTTATAAAAGACAAAATCTTAATTTCCCTAAGCTTCGGTACTATTTAAATTTCCCCATACTCCGGAGGTCCTACGAAAAAGAAATTTTCTTCCAGAAAGCCCATCTACGGCCTCTCGTCACAACAAACCTGTAAACTCCAATTCGGCCTGTATCCAATTAAACCGACAAAACGGATGACCCTTTGTCATCCTTAGACGTCCCGGGTATAATTGTTTAGCGGTACGACAAACCGTGCTACTCGTATTTCCACGCTTTTCCACCGGGTCCTTAATAATTCCATCGCCAGGGAAGCCGTAAGAGGAAACCGAGGACGCGGTACCCAGAAAGACGAGTTGTGGGGGGGGGCCCTACGAGAGCACGATAAATCAACGGATTCGTTAGCGGAATCTCCCTGAATCCATTTGTCCGGCAGCCGTGTCAGGGCAGATCCTGCTGTTTCGACAAGACGGTGTCGTGTTCGAACGGGTGACCTCGCGCTGCGACTGTGTCCCTTCTCCTAACTGCTACATGCTCGTTCCTTCCTCTTTTCGAAGCCGGGTAGTACTGTACCCGCGCATCTGCACGCTTCATTGAACATTCCACGCGCGAAACATTGTGCAAGCGTCTCCGCTAGACCAGAACGGCTGCATCGATATTTATGGATCGCCCGGACGATGGATTTTTCTCTACCTCTCCCTCTCTCCCTCTCTCTCCCTCTCTCTCTAGCTCCCTCGCTCGTTCCACGTCTATCCCTTTCTTCGCGGCGATCGATCGAAGGGAACGGGCACCGCCACGTATAACACTTTGCGCCGCGACGCTTTCGCCTATCCGTTAATTAAATTTATCGGTCGGTCGGCGAGCGACCTCTCGCCCGTTGCACCGGTCAGAATGTTACTTTACATACGCACCGTCCGTTGGAATTTGTGCAATAATAAATTTTCAGCCCCGCCTGATTTATGATTTTACCTGATCGCGTAGGTGTTTTCGGTACGCCGTTATCGGGCCGAATGATTAATTCGCTGGTCGCCTCGATTAGATTTCCGTTCGATCGGTACAACCAGCGGGATTGTTGGCAACGCGCGAGATATTTGTTTTTCACTCTCTCTCTCTCTCTGTCTCTCTCTCTCTCTCTCCCCGTTCCGGCGTTTATCGGGCGACGATGTTGCGCGTCACGTAAGCGACGGCTCAATTTCCTTTTTTTTTTCTTCCTTCTTCTTTCCATCCCTTTTTAGTTTTCGCTCTTCGCCCTTTCATCTTTTCTACGCTCCCCCTAAACGGACATGTGGCGGGGCACATACGCGTGAATACACGATCCACGCATTGGATTTCACCTGAATCGCTCCCTACCACGAATTACCGGCCGGATTTATCGCCCGAGAAAGGGATCGTGGGGTACTCTCTCGTAATCCTTTGGGCAAGGAGCACGTTGCCGGCCCCTTTGATGCGTGGGCGTGGACCACGCAAATCGAATCGACCGGCGTCTCATCACGTTCCGTCCAAATCACCCGCCATTTCGCGTTACGGGGTCTGATTATAATTTATGCCTTTGTTGCCCCGATGTCGCGCTTCCGACTTGAATCGACGTACCCGCCGCCACCGGCGATCGTTTCGCCGGACAGATTAGGCTCGTACGCGTTGCGCAAGGATTCTTGGAAGAAGGATATTAATTATTCGGAATTTATTCACGGCAGGGTGTTGATTATTATTCGAATAAATTGGAGAATCGTTCCGTTCGAATAATTTGGGTTCGTTATATTGGGATTATTTTTATCACCATTCGGGTAATCGATATTCCGGAATGTAACCATATCTTTTGCCTTTTTTAGGATTTTCAATATTTTTTCTTTCGGAGCGTACAGTTTCAAAAGCGATACAATTTCAGATGTTATATTCTGGATAATTTTTATAATTATTCTTACAATCGATATGCGGGAAAACAATTATATCTTTCACCTTTTTTAGGATTTTCAATATTTTCCCTTCAATTCGTGGCATTTCGATAGCGATAGAATTCCCGATGTTAAATTTTTTTAATTACGCCTCGAGCACTTTGCTATTTGTTTTCAAGCTTTATCCCCTTCTGGTTTTGTGCTCAGAGAGCTTGCCGCGAATTTACCCCGAATCATCGAGGTGCAACTATATTTTTGTTCTCCCGTTTCTAGGAATACGCGAGGGGTCTCGTAAATACGCGTTTGATCTATAGCATTTACTCTGCACTATAAATAGGGGCGGGCATTATGCGGTTTGCGGCGCTTGCAGCACGCGGAAAGAGAATTTCAGAGAAATCTAGGCTATTCCGCGCATCCGACTCTGATTATAATTTATTCCCGTCTGGTAGAAACACTTCCGTCGTCGGCGAAATAGCTTCCATCCTCGAGATTATGGTAAGATAGCTCTGCGCGCTGAATATAGTAGCCGGAGCTATAGCTTCGGACGTTCGTTCTTTACCAGGCTACGCGATCCCTTATCTTCCTCAAATCCCTTTTACCGGCGGTACCATAACTTTGTTTCTATTTGCTCTATCAAAGTTTTAGATTACTGCGACGTAGCCGCAATTACGTACGTTTTGATCTTGAAAATTGTCGTACAATAAATTACTCCTTGTTTTTAACGTTCTCGCAAATTCTGTTTTCCTCGTCAAATTTCTAAAGCTACGAGGTCTAGTTCTCGCGTAATTGTACTTGGCCCGAGACAAGACCTTCACCGTTGATTTCAATCATATTTCCTCTCTCTCTTTGATTATTTTTATTCCAACTTGACTCGTGATATCGAGACTCGAGTCAATGACATTTACCTGTCGTAATCTACCGCTTTGTCAGAAAGGAAACTTCCCTAATTTTTAACATTATCAGGATATAATTTCCCCTCGTCCAACTTTCGAATCAAGAGTTTCAGACGGACCGTATTATCTCCGTCTCCATCCTCGATCCTCTCCGTTACGAATTTCATCTCCCGGATTGACCTCGAAAACTCAAATCCACGACCGCATGGAACGCTATAACCATCGACTACGCGCGATCTACGAATTTACGAACATCCTGGACTACCGCTATCTTTTCTTCCCGACATGTAACCGAACACACACACGCGCGCGCGCTTGCTCACAAATACGAACATTTCGCTGTCGACACGCCACGGGCATGTTTTCTCAGCTGGTGCCCTAACTCTCGATCTCGACGATTCTCCTCCCTCGTCTCTACCTTGCCACGGCAGATCCTGGTGGATCCTTTCAAGACACGGTCGGCTACCCACAAAGGATCCGGCCTTTCATACGCACGTTATTATACTCTTTACAGAATATCGTTCTACCTTCTCCCTTTGGAAAATAAAACACTCTGGTACCAGTGCCGGTGTATTGGTGTTACGCGCGTATATACATCTCTACGCCCACGCATTGTGTCCCCGGGGCCTTCGGGGCACGGGTGGACGTTTCGACGAAAGAACCCGAGATTTTCTCGTTTAATTTGTTGTTATAGCTGCTTGAAACGCGGATCGGGCCATTCGTCCGTACTCTCGATCCTCAAACATTCATTATGTTTTTTTGTAACACGTCCTCCCTCGCGCCTCGACAAGGCGCGGCGCGGCGCATCGGTTTTGCGCGGCTGGCAATTGCGGCTTTAGCGCCGCTGCCGTGTTTGCACTGCACTCGCGGCAAGATCTATATTTGCCCCGTGTATTCGCCTAACGGTCTCTATTAATCGAGAGAGAAGACGGGTGGAACTAGCGCGGGTGGTATTATGTTTGCCAAACGCTCGAGAGCTAGGGGTTCGATTCGATTCGTGAAGGGGGTAGACGCACCAGGGACAATTATCGACGATTAAAGGGATATCGAAGTGGGGAGAACAATTTACGTCGTAAGAATTCGGGGAACGCGACGAGTTTTGTGTTAATTAAATGATATTAGTGAACGGAGTTTTTTTTATACGATGTTCGAATTCTCTGTTGAGAAAATAGGGTTTTTGAAAGTAGATAACGTTTAATTCTGAACGATTCGACTTTGTATTAAGTTCTGCAAAAAAGAAAGTTACTGGATTTGATATTTGTCCTTCAAAATTTTTTAAAGTGGGATTCCTTCTTGATGAAAAATATTATTCTTGAATAAAAGTAACGCCTAAGCGTTTTGTTTATGTTTGCGAGTAAGCGGTTAAATTTTGCATGTTTAATATTAACATTTGCAAAAGTTAACTCGACCGAAATCGCTGCATTAAAAATATCGAGTTTTTCATGCTTTTTAAAATTTAAACTCACCTTGATTATAGCAAAATTACAATTATTATTAAAATAATAGTAGAAGTTAACCTTTATGCCTTTTAATACAAAACTAAATACCTGGATACACGGTGTACCCAGTTAAAACAACATACTTAAGTTCTATCGAAAAAATGTTCGCCGACGAAACTCAATTGAGCAATTGATTCTTTCACGATTGCATCGTGGATTGCATCTGATGCGATTAGACCGTGGTATTATTGCGGTCCATTAGCGATTGTTTGGCAGAAGAAACGAGTCAATCTTCATCGTTCGATGAAACGTAAAGAGCCCACGGTTCGCCGGGAACCTCGAAAACCTAATGGAGCGTTTACAAGCCTAGGTGGATCTCTTCTGTCTGATTTGGCACGTTTTCCTCGTTCATTGGCATTGCTGAAGTGTGCTCCTAGCTTCTAAACGAGTGCGTTACTCTTGGCAGAGTATTCATCGTACGCGTAACAATGTTGGTACACATTTAACGTCATACGAGCGCGCTTTGGATACTTTCGCGACCCTGCAAACTATTGTGAAACATTTCGAAAACGACGAGTGCACTTTACAATTACTCGGATACATTTTGCGCACGTATTTAATCCTAGCTCGGACGTAAATAATCTGAGGGATGCGAGAGTATTTTTATTTTCGAGATGTGTAATAATATTTCAAACGTTTATATGTAATTAATATTTTTAAAAAGTGTTTAAAATATAGTTTACAAAATATTACGTTACCAAGATACACTCATTGATATACAAGAAATCAAAAAAGTGCTCCACGTATTTTTTTAATTATGTCGTAACGTTAGTTATACTATATTTAACTATCGCACTTGATCCATGCACCAACTTTAAGAGTTCACGTAGAACAAATTTCATACAATATAACATTGGTTTGTCACGTATTAGGGGGACGATTTCACAGGAAATTTTCCGAATTACGCGCATGTGTGACCGTGACGGTTTGATAACGAGCGCGTCAGTATCTTCCAACACGGTGCGTGAATGTGGTCAAGAAAGCGCGACGCGCTTCTCTGGATGGAAAAACTGGTCCCATGCACTCCAGGAAAAGCGAATCTCTTTCTTTCACAGCTGTTCTGAAGTCATCCTCCGAAATACTCCCATCGCGATCCACGTCGAGCTTTTTAAGTAGCAGGTCTATCAGATCCTGGGTGGTAATAGACAACATCTATTAATTAACCACGCCAATCGAATTAAATATTTTTAAAAACTATTAAGTGAAAATGTGTCCGATGTGTATACGAATTGAAATTATTTTATCGGCAGTTGCAATTGACTATACTTTAACGGCCTCGTCAGGATCTTCGTCGTTCTGATCCAACTTAATTAAACAGCCTCTCATCATTGGAAACAGCTGTTCCCTTTTTAACTTGTTCGTTCTCATATAGTCGTATACCTACATTTGAAATGTTTAGTAAAAATACAGAAGTCAGATTATTTTAACGATCGGAAGTGAATTACTTGATAAGCGAATTGTATTCTTTCGTCCAGATTGCCGCGGAGAAGAACCGAGAGACCCTCGACCCATTGTTCAAATTGAATCTATAATTATCAAACTAATTGTTATTAACAGCCCACAGATGGATATACATTATCCATAATTTCGCGTTACTCCTATCTAAAGATAATTAACAAATATCATGTTTGAAAGTATTGTCAAAAAATTTAATTTGACGGCGGGTTTAAAAATAGGTTATAACATTTATTTTAAATTGTCTGAAAATAATTTAATTACGTGCAAAATGTTCCGTTTGTCGATAGCAGAAAATACTCTGTCAATGAACAAATGTCGAATATTTTCGGTGAAATCGAATCCTGCGTGAAGAACGTCCCTTAAAATTAATCTGTTCATGGGACCCAAATTCTGCGTTATTTTTCGATGAATTATCGACAAGGCTGTCAACGAATAGATTAACTGTATTAATTCTCGTATATTATGCTTATATTATTAAGTATAGATACATTTAATATTTAAAGAACATAACCTTCAACTTCGGTAAGATTGAAATGAGTTTCCTTCGCCAGTCTCTTAAACGTAGCAGAATTTTTTCTTCTAAAGACAATCTCCTTTAAGGTGTTGTTTAACATATCCACTGGCGGTTCTGGCGGCATATTGATTTTGTTGATATACTTATAAATTTATTTCTAAACCGTAATTTTGCTAGCCCGATACCAAATTATATCTATGTTGAACGCAAATTTCTCAACTGTTTGCAAAAAACATTTCTATAAATTTTCCATCGTTTGTCACTGTCAATTTATAACTTGTTAACGATAGAATCTTTTCGTATCGTGAAATAATGAATCGTGCAGTTCTTAACATAAATCTATAATTTTGCAAGTACTGTAAGTCGGTCATAGTATAGTTCAAATAGATACAAATCAGTAGTTCTAATATCGTTGGCCCATTAGCTCAGTTGGTTAGAGCGTCGTGCTAATAACGCGAAGGTCGCGGGTTCGATCCCCTCATGGGCCACATGTTTTTTTGTTTTTTAACTTTGCGCATGGATTCAATACTGCACAAAAAATTGCTGCTTACGAAATAAGCGTTTGCGCAGGCGTTAAAGACTTTTATAAAGACCGTGTCTGTAATTTCAAAGGAAAGTGCACTAGAGGTAGCAGTACGATTCATGATCAGTTTTCCGTGCCCCACTATCGTTCGATGTGAACCCAAATAACGTGTATTGCGAAGGATTTGTTTAAAATAATATCGAAGATTCCTTAAAGCGGTAAAGCTCGTCGAACATCGTTGCATGCTCGCCCCGTTTACATAAAAAATTCATAAATTGGAGACAACCGTCGCAGATAATTGTTTCGTCACGCGCTTTCGTTCGACGTCGATAAAAAAAAAATTGTTCAAAATGCGAAACAGCTCGTCCAAGATTGTCCCTAGTGCGTCAACCAAGAGATAACCTAACGATACCCGACCGTGTCCCGATAACGTTAATATCCAAAATAACATTAGCACCTTCTATTTTTAAAAACTAAATCTCCCAAATCCTTTTGGCCCTCTCGCCCCCCCCCCCCCCAACCCATCGCCGTGCATCCAACGACGAAAGATTATCGTAAAAGCATACGTGGCACGCGGAGATGTCGACTCTCAACGCGGAAAGCTTCCACAAAATGTCCGGCAATATAAAAGCAATAAAGGGTGGCCGGTTCTCACGTAGCCGTGACTCTCGCGAGGAGGAAAAAGAGGTGAACGAAAGGGTGGAGGAGGGGGGGGGGGGGGGGAGGAGGGGAAAGAACAACAAATTTCGGCGCTCTAACCGATGACTCGCGAACGCTCGCCATGAATTCGTTTCACGGGAGCCGTTCGACCGGCATAAAAGACGCCAATAAAGTTTCGCCTAAGTATATCTAATGACATCATTTGGCCGGCAAACGTAATAAACCGGCACAAAGCCCCGAGGATTTCGTCGAGAATGTAAAAACGTAGGAACGGGCTTAAAGGGAGTCCGAGAAAGGGTAAGCCCGTATAGGCCCTTAACGGGTTGCGTGGTTCTCGGGGTGGTTGGTGGGAGAGAACGTCTGGAATTTCGTGCGAGACCAAAGTCCTCGGCTGACAAAAAGGAAGAAAAGGGAGGGGAAGAAAAAAAAAAACAAAAAAAGGAACGCGTAGTTGGAGTCCTTTCTGCTGCCACCACGCGTACGGGTCGCCGCCGTTTTAGGTGAAATACGAGGGATTTATCCCCGCTGCCCTCGGCTTCGCGTGCATTGTTTGACCCGACGTACGCCGGGTAAATGAAATACTAATCCTCTTGAAATAATCAATTTGGGATTGCGAATGCTAAACGCGTAGTGGCGGAATCGACGGCGGAGTTTCGTACCCTTCGCGTGTATGGAGAAACGGAAATTGGTTAGGGATTATATTTCGGGCGGGTTTCTCGGGAATTGATGAAGCCATGAATTGTATAGAGAATAGTTTATATTCGTGTGTTTTGATCGCGGTGGGCGAGCTCTCATGAACAGAGTGATTCATCGAACTTTATAACAAAGCTGTGAATTTGCTAAATTAAAGATAAGAGTGATGTTTGCAGTGTTTCGGAATTGAAAGATTTCAGGAAAAATAATTCCTATCTTCCAACATTCTAAACCAGGGGTTGCCAATTAGTTTCTACGGGATTCCGGATGATTAAAAAAAAAAATGTCGAGGGCCAGAAAAAAAAAACTAAATATTAGTTGTCGTGGTTATCACTATTATTATAAACAGCGATAAACAATGAATGCCACCATAAATCACCAAATACATCCTAAAAATAGATCAAATATCAATTACGTGTAGATTGTTATCAAGTTACTCTGGGTACATACAGACAAATAAAAAAAAAGAAACCAGCATTAAAGTAAAATATTTTTGGCGATCCATTTATTTCCCCTCCGCGGTCCAGCTTCGGACTGGCAAACCCTGCTCTAAACTTTGTAAAATCGAATGAAACGATGTCGATATATTTTCGATTAACCAGATCTGACTCGAATCCCTTCAACCGTGCGGCACACCAAACCACACCACGATCATTTCAACTCGCCGCGCGTTTATCCTTCTAAAAACAGACACGCAGAAATATCGTTATTACAAACACACGACGATCTTGAGCGCCCGCGAACTCGAAGAGCGAAGGGAAAGGTGGGTGACCACGAGCAGCGTACCTTCGCCAACCGACCCACCGTTCTCACCGTCCAACGTACACAAACGACCGACACATCCATCCGCGACACGTAGGCGTCGGCGTTCAATATGTATTCAAACTGCAATTCCCGCGGACAATTGATGCCGCTAGACGGACGACTGCCACGCGGACACTCTCCTCGGCAGTCCTGAGCTGCAGCCTCGCAAGAAGTTCTTGGCTCTGGCCGGGGTCCCTGTAATCACGAGCTCATTAGTCCTCGCCGGCAGATAAATTACGGCCGCGCGCTGGACGTTTCTGGCGGAAGGCGAGCCGGCCGCAAGAGAGCACCACATTGTTTCGCGTAAGTGGTTACCCCTAGCGAGAAGGTCCCCTACGATGGGGAGGGAGGGGGGGGGGGGGGCCACGTTGAAGATCGGTTTATACGAAAGGCGCCCACAACCACCGCCACGGAGTACGTTAAGAGGGGAGAGAAGAAAGGTGGACGCGGGATACCACGTTCCTCCTTCTCAGGCCCTTCGAAAACCAAACGACCGTAATCTTGGGCTATCTAACGTTGTAAACGTAGCGAGGTGATGATTTGCGACCTCCCTGCAGCGGATTGGCTCCGACCGAGGAAGGTGGGCCCAGACCTCTCCCGTGCCCTTAGATTCAATTTCGCGGGGCGTCAGGAGGCTGACGCGACGTCCGCCCACCTTTGTGCGGGACGTTGATGTACGATTCAACGCGCCATCGTCGACGTACGCCCGCCAAAGTTTCAACTTTCGGAATTGTTCGGCGCGAGTACGCGTTCGGGCTGGTTAATGGTTTGGTTCGTTGTAATTTCTTCATCGATTCGCCGGGTTTTGATTCGAGAGAGAGAGAGAGAGAGTTTGTAATGGAGTTTCGAGAGACTGGTTTTAATTTTTGGCGTATGTTTTGGCAGTCCTTTTTTCCGTAACGCTTAGAGAGCCGGCACACTAATTACTTTCAGGTAAGTCGCGTCGCGTCTTCGCTTGTGTTGAAAGGAGAAGGAAGCATTGAAACACTGGGTTCGTTTTTTTTGGACTCTATGGAAGACGCGACATGACGTAACGGAAGGTATTTGGTGTGACGCGATGGGGGGTAGATAGATGAATTTATTGTTTGATCGAGGATTTCAATTTTGTGAATTTTTAAGTTTTTAGATTCTATAGATATTTAACCTTTCAACGGATGCGCTTCAACGCAAAATGCAATATTTACCATTTCCATACAATTTCGAATGAACCTCGCATCATATAAAAGCGGCGTTAATAAATTTCGTATAAATCATTTCTCCCGATGGATTATTTACGACCCGACATTCGTTATTAATAGAACGGCGCGCTCGTCGTAGGTGAAAATTTAGACGTGGCTGCCTAACCCCGAGGTTAATTCGCTCGTAAAACGTGAGAAAGTGGTACGAGAGAAAAATTGCTCAAGCATTCCCACGATAAAGCACGCGTGATACGCGTCCATTAGACACATTGAATACTTAAACGGACCCATTACTCGAGTATCTCGGTAGCCGATAAAAAAAAAAAAAAAGAAAAAAAAGAATGTCAGACTTTCCGAGATTTCCGATTAAGCAACGGTTGCTTACTCTCGCGCCACGCACGGTATCCCCACGAGTAACGCGAGCGAGCGCGTTTTACCGGCATTACGCTAATTAAGACGCGGACATTGAAAAGCGGCGCGAAGCCGGGACGCGAACGGTAATTCAAACGAAGACGTTTCGCATGGTCGACGTGCTTCTCTGCCCGTGAGAAAGACCCGTCCGCCGTGGTCCGCGTTTCACAATTTACATCTCATAACAGGTATACGTATACCCGTAGTTGACCGTATCCACGCTCCATCGGGAAGGACGAGCGCGAGTATTCCGGCGTATCGATGCAACCGTGCGCGCGATCCAGACTCACGATTGCAACTCCGGGTTATGCAGGGGAACGCAGCTGGAAGATCTGGAGATCTTCGTGAAAGGTGCGATTATCGGGAGGGTGCCAATCGAGGCTAGCCCGTAGTTACGCAAGCGTCGGCGCGCTCAACGTATTCCATCCTTCGCGCGCGTTCGCGTTTATTTGCGAAGTACGTGTATACGCGTTGCGATGAGTCTGAAGGTGACCGTGTGGCGCATCGTTTAATCGGATACGGGGAAGATAAAACTAGGGGAACGTGCTTTCGGTTTATGTAGGATTCTAGGTAAAGAGGATCGTTAGGAAATGGTATCTTATGGAGGTACGTTGAAAATATTAGTTGAAACTTTGTAATCTTGATTCTCTTGAGATAAGTAATATGGTGGAGATTGTCGGATTATAGGGAGCGCGGGTACTATGAGCATTTTAGAGAACTCACGTTCAGAGTGTAAATTATAATAAATTGTAGATCGAAGATACTGTTTAAAGCTAGGTTTACGGGACCCGTCAATTTGAAGGATTTCGAATTTTGAAATGAAATATTCCAAAAATCATCGCATTAATTTGAACCATTTTGCATCGTAAATTAATTCAGACTTAAATTTAATAAATCGAATTTTTAAAGAAAATGCGTATTTTCGTTTACCCGTCAATTTGACGAGTGCTCGTAGGAATGCTAGTAGAAACGCTCGTAAACCTAATGTTAATATTGTATCGCAAAAATATTAATTGGCAAATGATATTTAAAACGGACACCTAAATATCGACAACTCGTGCGCATTAATTTTATACGATAAACAAAACGCTGGCTAGTATTCGAACCGTCTATCATATTTCAAAATTCAACGCGCAACACGAGCGTTAGAATAAAAATTCCTACGCATCACGTAACCACCCGCAAAAATTTGGACCCTTCCCCGTTTGAATTCAGACACACCTCGAAAATCAACATTCGCGTTTAGGCTCTCGCAGGAGGTTGGGGGGCTAGGGGTGGGGGGAGATATACGAGTCGCGCACGTGAAACCCACGCGACTTTTAACGCACCGCGCGAGAGCGTGGTTCTCTGCGTCATCCTCGAGCGGCAAGTGGTCCATCATAAATTTGGCTTCCTATCGCCGGCTGGGATCGTATTTATCTAACAAATAATTATTCCCGATTATCTCGCGAGTGATGCATGCCTCGGCAAACAGAGATCAAAGATACGGGGACCGACATCAACGTTGCGCCCCATTGTTTAACGCTCAAACCGAGCCGAAAGGCACCGGTCAACAATTTTCGCGTTATTTACGAGCCGTCGTCGGTGCCGTTGGACCGGGGCACAGTTTCGAATCGCAACGGGTTGCGTGGGTGTCGAGGCGAGGGGGTTGAGGCGCCTATTACCATTGTTGCCTTGGGGGTAGACTACCCCGATAGGCCGGTGCAATCAAAATTCAGAGTTATTGCCGTGTGACTACGCGCCCTTCCCATTCGTCGGTTCCCCGGGTGCAGGGACCCCCCCAAGGAACAGCCGGTTTCGGGATAAATATAATTTCGTATCGTTACTCGCTCCTCGCGTTTGGTTTACCGACGCTCCTCGAGGGGATTCAGTTTATTTGGCGTTAAGGTATTCCTCGTTTCACGGACGCCACGAGAGTAATAAATTCTCGAATACTGTGATTTGTGGAAAGAAAGGTACGAATCGACTATGAAAGTTAAACGATACGGAGTGAAGTCGTAACTATTCCGGAAGAGATACGATGATTGTTCGTTATGTAACGTCGACGATCGGTGGATCTGAAATTTATAAAATACTGTAAATTTAATCATTCTCCCGGCAGAGGTGGGAGCGAATGATTAATCGCTTCAGGAAATAAAGCTTGAGGTGTTTTTTCAGGCGCTCAGTGGAAATAGACCTGTACCGGGTGTCGCGCGTGTTAAATTCATCAGGGTGAACGGAATTCACCCTTCTTAATGACTCCACGTTTTCCTTCTTCCCGTGGAACGAGAAATGATTGATGATCATCAAAGTCTAATTGCTGAAATCTCAGCTCGGTGCGCCCCGTTGACGCAGCTGTCATTGTTTTCACAATTGTCGAAAAGTGTTTTCTGTTTCCTCGCGTGTAACTTCGATTAGCGCCTCTGTCATTAATCATCGTTTCCCGTGCGACTGCGATAATTAAATTTTCCTCTCAAAGAAAGTATCGTTTTACGAGACTCGACGCGTAGGTGTCAGGAATTTCCGCTTTTGGGAAACGAACGTTCCTCGTGGAAACTACCCGGAAAACTCGGTTTTCACGAAACGAACGTCGACGGGTGGTTTCTATGTCGCGAGCGGCGAATTGTTATGTAACAACATTGGAGTAAGTTGTACGACAAATGTCGAACGAGGGCTCGAACTAAGTGAACCGTGAATCGATGGGATGACGGTTTTGCAGGTCAGACGTTTCTTCTCCGTGACGCGTTTCCCCATTGTCGAGGGAACACCTTGGACGTCATACCGAGACATTGTGCAACTGCAAGAATCACGAGCAACGACTGGTCCAAGGGGGTGTGTGGATTCCGTGCTTTTTTTGAAGACTGAATACGTGGGTGGCAGAGTCACACGCTGCCAGGTACGCTAAATCCGGTCTAATAAGGCGTCCCCAACTTTGCAACACGCCTCGTTAAGTTTCTCGAAACTGTTTAAGCCCCGTGGTTCGATGCTGGTTGGAGAGATTCTGGAAATAAATATACGAAAGCAATGATATTATTATTTATTTCGTATAAAAATACGCGCACTGAATTTTATTTTAAAAAATCATTGATTTAATAGAAGTTGCGAACGTAAAGAAAATGGTAGAAGCAACATTAGGCTTTTAGATCCACCTTAGCTTCATTTCATTTCATTTAATTAAACGTAAACCAGTTTCAATCTTTTAATTAATTCTCTCTTGAAAACTAATCCACTTTCTTGAATTTGATCTACTTGTATAATTTCGAGATTAACACTAAATTTTAAAGTGATTCATTTCAATAAATTCAATTTGAAATCTAAATTTCTGACACACAGAGCAAAAACCCATATTTTATTTCAATGCCCCCGTCTTTGACTATTTTAACGCGTTCAGAATTTTTTTTTCCCCCACTGTTCGACGAATTCGGTTATCGAGCCAAACGCGTAAGTGACACGCTACCCGCTTATCGTCGATTATTCCAACCGACGTGTCGCGAACGCGGATAAACGACTGGCAATTTCCGGTTTATTTTTATCACAAAGGCGGTTCCCTCAACCCTTCTTATAAATGAGCTTGAGGATCGCGACAAATGGGGTGGTTGATGCGCGGTATCCGTATCTCGAGAAAACGGGCGTTACGTTCGTTGACGCATATGGCGGGTCTCGTAGCTATCATCCCCTATCAACTCGCGGTAAGACTGAAAAATCACGTCAGCTTTATCACCGACGCTCTTGACGGCGACTAAATCAGGCATAAGCGGCGGTGGGCGTCGAAGTTTGGCTTTTCTCGCGGTGGCAACGTCGACTGGGGCTGTCGTCGTGCCACGAGTAGGACCGGACTTAGGATCGAAAGAATAAATTACCTAAGTCACGGAGAAAAATGAGAAAATTATTCTGGTACCTTTTAAGACGCTTTAGCACGTACAACCGTCCCGTCCGCCCAGTGTCTTTTTTTCACTTTTCACGTTTATAGACATTTCTCAACGGCGGTGATTTTATTCTATTCTCACGTCGATAGATAAAGCGCGTCATCTGTATGCAGCGACGTTAAAGGAACACTGCGGGTAAGAAAGACTGCTGGACAGAAACTGTAACAGGAGAATGTTGAAGCTTATTGATTAAAATTTTTTTTTTTTCTCCTTTTTAAGATAAATACATCGAGGCGAAGTAGTGTAATTTGATATAATTAAAGTAATCGGCACGGTTGACATATTTTTTACTTATCGCGATTATTATTATGCAAGCAATTATTACAATTGTTGTACAGAAAATGTAAATATCTGCGTTTAGATTAGAAAAGATTAGAAAAATGATCCACACGCGTAAGAAAATATTTTTTTTCAAGAAACACGCGCCGATTATATTCGCGAGCGAAGAAGCGTAACGACACGCGTACGTTAAATTCAACAACCGATAATCTTCTTATCCGAGTCCATCTTCTCGCGGATAATAGCTTCGTTTCGGAAACATTTCTTATAGAGTCACGTAATCTTCATCTCTTAGATCTCACGGGGAGCAGATGTCTCTTCAAAATACGAGGAGGCTATAAGAAATATTTAACATACAGGAATGAAAGGGCCGCATTCCTAATTTTCAGTCTGGCCACCATCCAATCCGAGTTTTCGGGATCCACAATGCCGCTCTATTTCCTTGACGCGTGTACAATCGCGTCATGGTAATCCTGTTAGGTGACGCTTCGCTGGCCAGAATACACCCCGCTGAGAGTAAAAAAGGGGGGTGCCATCTCTCAGTCAGGACCGACCAATCTCGGCCCACGTTAAAGCCAACTCGATTTATCGCAAAATAGATTCCGCCACGCTACGAGAAAACCTTCGTGAATCGATCGTTTAAACGTGGATATTAACAGAATGTAATTATGAAATTACGCGATGTTTCCGGTGACAATTTTTAATTCGTTTTTTCAATCTCGTTTTTTCAATCTTAAAATGTTTCCAGAAAGCCACCCTGAATCGATTTGTTTAACATAAGTATTACTTATTATTGTAGCATATAATTATTGCGTTACGCGTTGTTACTAAATATAGATTTTAATAGCAGTTCCAATTTCCGTTTATTTTAAATTGAGCTCGAGTTATCGCAAAATAAATACCTCTACGTTTCGCTAAAACCACAGTAAATCGATTCGTTAAACACTGATGATATTAACGGAATTTAATTATCAAATTGCGTGACGTTACTAATGACAGTTTTTAATTACAATTCCAATCACCGCTCGTGTTAACGTCAACTTGATTTAGCGCGTAATGGACTCCGGCGCGTATCTGGAATACTCTGCGCACTTGATCCGTTAATCGTAACTATCTGTCGTTAATTATTAAATTACGTTATGTACCTGGCAGTTTTTAATTGCACCATTATTGAAACGTCTCAAACACCTCTTGCTGGAGTTCTGCGGGCACTTTGAAATTTCGTCACCGTTACCAAGGATCAGAGCACATCATTTTATTACTCGGGAATTCTACATTCTTCCTCATTAATTTAATTACACGATAAATCCGATTCGAAATGGAACGCATCATATTTAATTCGAGTTCGCAAATCGCTCAATCCTGATGCACGATCGTAAGAATACAAATTATTATAAATAACGTATTGATGGTTCTCATTGCTACGAGGCCTAATTGACCATAAAAAAAACACCAGACCGCAAATTAGGCTCGAATTCGTCTCATTTTGCCAAATTATAAATAATACGTACAAAAATGTGCGTAATCACACCAGATGAACTCATCGCACAAATATTTACGCGTTTGCACGTAATTATACTAAATCCTAAATAACGATGAATGCGGGGAACGTTACATCTGAAAATTCTCTACGTTCCCACGGAATAAACGTGTATCCTTAAACGTCTCCCGTCGCGTCGATTTTCACAAACGAAAATTCTACCGTTCACCGGCAAACCCGCGAACTTTTAAAGCTTTCCGATTCGAAAGCGAGTCGATACATAGGCATTGGAATAATTCGCGCTTTTGTGAGCGCGTAAAGAACGTGTTTGTCAGTCGTCCACACGACAAAGGCGCTTTCCGTCGCCGATCCAGCGTCGAATAATCCTTTCGTAGTAAATTACACTTTAAAGGAGGCTTTCGCGAAGATCGGCCACGAGTCGCATTAAACCCCTTATACCCCGGTATTGTGGAATTTGCTTGTAAACAAGATTTAAGGATTTGTCCCGCACCACGAAAATATGATAAGCTCCGTTCATTTCTGGCCTCTCTCACTCACTCTCTCTCTCTCGGTCACCCTACCACGCCACCGCCCCTCGGGCCATCATGTTTATGAAACGTAAAACCGTGAAAAAGCTCGCAAAGAGGATTTAGAACTTAACCGACGAAGATCCTTGGCGATTCGACGGTGGAAGATTGCTGGTAAACTGCCCAACAGCAACGCGGCGTATAATGTCGCGGAACATAATATTTTTAATCCATTTCTTTCTTCATTTTTCTTTTTAATCGAATATCAAGCACATTCGGTTCCCGATTCAGGAAACTTAATATTCGATCGAGGCTCTCGTATTCCGACGATTCGTATTATTTTCCGGCAAGAAGGGATTACCGTGAATGGCTATATTTTTAATCCCCCTTTCGGTAACCGGATAGCTTCGATAGATCGAGGTTTATCGATCTTAAATTACCGATACACTCATCGGGAACTGGGTCGCGCACTTTTACTCCCACGTGCGTGATGCTCCTTTTATGCTCCCACCCGTGGGTACCGCTGAACTCGCCAAGGAACACGAGAGCCGCGGTATTAAGGATTATCAACGGTAACGCCGGAATCACGGTTAATCCCGTAAGAAGGGTTTGGTCGGGCACGAAATAAAAAGAAGAATTAATTGTTGCCGATGGTAGGTACCGAGCCGATCTTAACGGGGGTATTTTTGCTGTCGGGAGGTTTGATGAAAGTCCTCGCGAGGGTCGGGGTTAGGGTAGGTGAGGGGGGTTGGGGGGGGGGGATGGATATGGAAATGGTGTAACGCGGCAATAATTGCGAGGCGGTCGTAATCGAAGATGACGACCCCCATCAAAGTCTGACCTTCGGGTTTCGATAATTTGTATAATTGCGAGTTTCGGGCCGGAAGTCTCAGATTAATGGTTATTCGGCGATGGTTACCTGCCAGAAAGTGAATCGATGCACGTATCTTGGACCTTTGCCATCGGATACTATTCATCAAAGACCCTCTACGCGCGTGACCGAGTCCTTAATTAAACCTATGCATACAGGCTAATTAGAAATGCACCGTGCGAGCGAAAACCTCGCGTGTTCCGGGGGAAATAATTTATGAACGTTAGCGAACTTTGTAATCCCGACAAATTGCGCTAACGAGGGGCTATTACGTAATGGCCGGAGCGTAGATAAATTACGCGTTGATTCGTGCTCGGTTCTTAACGAGCGATATTCCATAAAAACTTTTAACCGACTATTAATAACTTTCCGTTGCGCGGGTAGGATAATCGATTCGTGTCGCGCGACTCTTCGCGCCGAAAAAACATTTGTGTCGTAAAAAAGAGGGCAGAAGGAAAAAAAGGGTCGATCGTAATGCTCGCCTCCCTCGTACCCATCGCGAAATTCGCCGCGCTTTATCGGACAATCGTTTAATTGACGCACCGAGAAAGTGTTAATTTGATGGTGCTAAGCAGACGTCGGGCTCGATACGCATCTTTAATTTCGTTTCTGTTCGGTTGTAATTGGTTCGTACGAGATAAGCCTCGTGATCTCGTTGCGCCGCTCTTCGTGTTAGGCTGTTTGCTTTGTTAATGCGGTATGGTTTCGAATAATGTATCGTATCTGATAGCGAAACCAGCACGATGTCCGAATCAAGATAACGTTTGCCTCTTGATACCCTTCGCTGCCGCCATTCTCTGCCGCGGGGACGGCGAGTCGCGCTAATCAAATTTCTTTATCGATAGAAAGTGTCAAGTAAGAGGGAAGTGAAAGCATCTTATCGGTTAATCGTGCTACGTAAAATTCACTGGTACTCGTTTTTCTTTGTGCGTATCGTGCAAAATTCGAGTCACGGTTGTTTGTTTCTTTTTTTTTTTTTTTTATTTGCAATTGGAAGCTGTTGGCACAGGAGAAGGTTTAAAGACGTGCAAACACTATTTCGATATAATTTCGAGTACTTGCAATTATGATGTAGGAGGAATAAGATGGAGGATATTTGAAAGTGTGTTGGAATGCAGTACACGTTGAATATAATAGAAACAATATTTTAAGAACACTCTATCTTGTTTTACTTTATTATTAATTGTTACTTTAATCAATTTTCTATTATCAATTCCAGTTATACAGATGTTTTGCATACACCTTGTATCTTTACACTACTCTGCCGCGAGATTCGTCGGCTGATACGTAGTATCAGGGTTACATATAACCAGCGAATAATTGTGTATTGATATTACATAGTTATTACTGGACGGTATTAACGTGTTTAATGTATGATATTATCTTAACCTCATCGCAATAATTTATTAAAGAAAATGCAGTTATCGTCTCGTTGAGTCCAGAGAAATAATGACTCTGGTCCGTCGACGAGGAACGTGGTAGCAAACTTGTTAATTATAATTAACTAAATAAGACTTTCTTAATAAAACCGACCATGTAGCCAGATATTTATCGAGGTATCGTTCAGCTGAAATTCGAGTCTGCAATTTACAAAATTTTCCTTCTTACTTTATTTTCACGTTTCCTCGCCGCATTTGTAAACGATTATCTGCAGCCTAGTATCTTGCATACAAAGTAAACACTGGTCATAATTTTTCATTTCATTAATTATCATTCGCATGCAAATTCGGCTCGTTCGAATTCTCGCAATTAAATACGGCCGAATTCGCGAGATCCGGGCCGAAGGGTCCCCGCCTCGCACATCGTGCGATTTAACAAACGGCACCGCAGTGGTTTGGCCGAAATGGAAATATATATATATCAAAAGAGAAATTCGTCTGGGAACGAAGCGTCGCTCTACCTACCATTTTTATGATATTTATGTATCGGCAATCAAGACTCGCCCAATTTCTCATGGCGAGCGGCCCCATTGATCGCTCGACGAACCGAGAACCTTTGGGATAGGGCGTTATCCTCCTCCGAACGGCCCCGCGGTGCCATCTCGATAATTTTAAATTAATGCTTCCGATCAGGGACAGAGCAATGCGATCTTGATTATTTTGAGGAACGATCGATGCCCTTGGGATAATGCCGACGAACGGGCCGGCAGCGGTTCTCGATACTTTCTTAAAGTGTCGAGACGAATCGTTCGTTCTTCGCAATAACATCGCGTTGTTATTGCGCTCATTATCGCGATAGTTGCCTAAAGCGCGAAAGTCGAACCAGTTTTTATGGTATGTTAACCTTTATAATGCCGAACAACGACATGTCGTTGTTAGCAACACTCGCATCGCGAGAATACTCTGTGTAAAAATAAATTAGAAATTCGTAGGATAAAATAGCGCGTGGTAAGCGAAGTTAGATACTTCATTGTTTAAAAGGGGTCTAAACAGATTGCTCTAAAAATTGCTCTAACTTGGCTCGGTATTTTTCGCCCAGGTAGAACTTATTCGATCAGCACTAGGATTAAGATACCTTGGAGTACGGAGTTGGAGTACCTAACAATTTCTTTGTAGAAAAATAATATTTTGCTTTTCTAATTCCTATCCATGAAAAACAAGCCCGTTTAATCCCCCCCATTACAGTCGGCATCGATGCTACTTATTAGCATTACCATAATCGTATCGATTATTCGATAATAAATTCTATCGAGCTAATTAATCGCTGATTATTATCATTCTGCTATTTTTTTACAAAACTACACTTAACGCGCGAGGCGCAAAAATCACATAATTGGTGCACTATCTGCGTCATAAATTTTTCCAATGGAATATTTTCCAAGATTTATGACACAACAACGACGGACAATTACCACCTGCGTATCGCGATAAAAACAAATTCTGCTCGTATCGCTCGTAACGAGTACGCCACGTTTATGGCGTTCCTCCTCCGAGAGCGAGTTTCCGTTAAAAGGAAATAATCCCCTTTAGCCTCTTTTTTCTTTTTATTATCGGATTAAAGGAACAATGATTCGGAAAGTAGCGACGGTTAAGCGGTCGCGCGCGGTGGCCACGTGCCAGGTAAATATATAAAAAAAAAATAAAAAGACAAGGAAACCACCCGCGGTTTTGGAGGCCCAACGAAAAGACGCGAGCGGAATAATTTCAGTCAAATTGTTTCGGAAAGGAGATCGTCGATAAGTATGGTCAATAGTTTCGTAGTTTTCGGGGCAGGTCGATGAGAATCTTGTGCGCCGAGCATTGAAGTAGGAAGAAAACGTAATAACCAAAAGCAGGATTTCTTTAGAGTTATTTTCGAGCGTCCCATTGAGGAGCTCCGAGAAAGCATTGTGTTCCGTAAGCGAGAGAACAATGAAGGGGTATTGTTATGAAAATCTCCTCGGTGGCCACTCGTCGACCACGCCAGTTTGTTTCGAAATGTTTGCAGCCCGGTATTGAGAGACCTCCGACGAACATCTCGTTGAGAAGGTAGCCAGATAATATTTTTACCGCGTTCCAGATGTTGACGATTATTATGTTTGTGGAGGAACCTTTATTATAAATATGAGAGTCGTTTATCTGTGGCCGATCTTTTGTTATACGAGAACCGTTGCATTGGAGAGGTGGTGCTGTTTGTGTTTTGCATGGGTGACCGTCAGACGTAAACAAAAATAATTTCACAGAATCTACGTGGCAAACCGTTCGATTTGCGGAGTAGCCTCTGTAACGGATGATAATTATACGGATGTGTCTGGGTTATTTTTATTCGTAACCTAACTTATTCCTACATGTTCTAGTATTTATTGGTATTCTGATATTTATCATTATACTATATGTTGGTATTTAATCAAAATATCACGACACAAAGAGAAACAGTAAAAGTAGGCGGACGTATTCGCGGCTTTACAGTAAGAAAGGGGAATCCAACAACTCCGAGGACGCCCTTTTCTTTTTTACTTGAATGATTTAGGTGTGTTCACTCTTCCCTCGATGAAATCCGCTCGGGATAGAATCACTAATTAAAGAGCTGTTCCCGTAACCGGTTATTATTTCACTGAAAGGAGGAATAGAAATTTTAATCGAAAACAATCAAGTCACCTCTTCCAATCTCATTCGGAGCAGAAAATGTACCGCGTTCTATTTCCCATTCCCATATTCAACGAAATTAATGTTTCTTGATGAAACGACAAAAGGTTTTAAATAGAACAAAAAATAAATGAGGCGTGGAGGAACGATTTTTGAAGTTCCATTTCAAACATAGCCAGGGCTTAAATAACCTTGTTTAACCAAAGCACGTCTGAACGTGACAATGGAGTCTGCAAAATATAAATAATAGAGTTCGTAAAACTTTTCAAACGCTTTACTATAAAATATTTGAATCGGTCGTAAATCATTTCCGTGTCCCATTTGCATTTCAATTTCAGTACCGTTCGTGTCGGTTCGAGTACGCTCACTTGTTATATTTGATTGGGTTTCATTGCCAACTTAGCCGGCAATAATCGTTAATCGTGGGCTCCTTTAATTAACGCGCGTAGAATTCCGATTCCGTGGATCGTACTATGATCATCTATGGACGCATACCGGCGATGAGGAGAGAGGAGGACGTTATTTCTATTCCACGGAGAACTGGTTCTGCCATTGGAAGAGGCGAGCGCACGCCGCGCGTGCCACTCGCGTGTGTCACGTGTCCCTCCCGAGAGGTAACAGGTAAGAGGTAACAGGTAAGCGGTGAGTCTGAAACCGCAGGTAGAGACACTCCGCTCCGCCGTAGCAGAAACACTCGTAAATCGCCGTGCATTGCGAATTGCTGCAAAATCGTAGACGACATGTTTTTACGAGTTTTGTAATAAAAACGTTGGTATCGCCGAATTCGGTGTGTTATAAAAATTATTTTTGAACGTGCTAGTATAAAATTATAATTATATATTATATACAATTTTATATATAATATATTATATATTATATAAAAATAAAATTATATACATAGATATATTATAAAATATATATATGTATACATTTATTATTATTATTACTGTACCGTAGTAATGTTTACATTCTAATTCATTGGTCGGGTTCAACGATTCCAAATTTCAGTGAACTAGCTAATAGCCTGAAACTAATAGACTAATAAAACTAAATATCAATTCAAATTTGATCCGGTTTATCGATACCAAGATTCCAGTGAAATATCTATTTAACATTAAAAACATAAAAACACAAAGCGTTGCATCTGTATGTTCGTTCAACGTTTACATCGTAACATCCGCGAGAACGACACCGTTGCGCAATTATCCGTCCTTCCTCGCGAAATCGTGATTCTCGATTCGAGGAAGAAACGCAATCGAGGATGCTCCTTATTATTCCACGTAGGCTAAGCACGTTACGTACTTACGTACGTACGTACGTACCGCACCGTGGGAAGCAACGCACGCCGATGGAAATGCTAATTTTATGCGATTCCACCGAGCTCTCGGCGTTCCTGCAACGCGCGTACACACCGCGCACGGGGAAACGTGGCTGCGCAATAAAACCGACAATAATTGTGAGAACGCTCTACGACTCGATTGGCCATGTTCGCGACATTAGCTGCGTGACACGGCGCCATGACGATGGACAGAGTCTTAATTTCTGCGGAGTTAACGAGGCGTCCGACGCGGTTTACGTGCGGCACTGCGAGGACTCGCGTTGAATATCGGATGCGGGATCTTAAGGCGGACTTGAGAAAGCTGTGTTGGGAGTGATCTTCAAGCCTTCCAGGAAAATCGCCGTCGAGGATTAGAAAAAGGCGTGAAACATTCTGTCGGTTTCTTCGAGTACTTACATCATTTTTTTTAAATCGATTGTCTTTGTAAGTAAGCGACCCGTGTCGGAGTACTTTGTTGGATTTTAATAGATTTTTGAAATTCGTAATATTCTCAAAAACGATGATTGTCCTAAATATATGGCAAGTCTCTGAGCACTTCGTTCAGATTTACTCGATTTTTACATGCATTCGATTTTTAAATGCAATCGACGATCTAAAGACGATATTTAGATTCTAAAGGAATGGCACGTCCCTAGGAATTTAGTTGAACTTCACTCGATTTCCATCTAATTCGAAACCAGACAGCGTCTCTCCTAATGATCTGTTCGGCTTCGCTCGATTCTTTCAAGTCCATCACAAAAAACGTTCGTCGAAAATAAACACCGGCGTTTTCCGCTAAAATGGAGAAAATAGGTTTCCGTTTAGAAGACGATTACTCCGATTATCCGTATCGAAAGCGGGTAGGCGAGCGAGTCCCTTTTAATGGGTTCGCTTTTAAGTTACACGATCGCGAGAGGGGAAGGGGAGACCACTCTCGGGCAGAGAGTTTCGTAAAATAAACAGCGAATCGTTCCGCGCTTCTAAGAATGTTTTCCCTCGATATGAATATTCATGAGATCGAAAGAGGCAGCTATAACCGCGTCTCCCGCGGCCTCACGACAGTTTTATTTTTCTATAATAATAGCGTCCGGGCCACACGAATCCTGGCGCGGTGTTCGTCGGCGCTTAAACATTTTATCGGATCATTTATATCTCATGAAGAGCCATAAAGACACGCGCGGAGGGGGGTAGTTTGCATGAGAAGTGGCCGAAAATACATAGGAATTAATTAGGCTGCCATAAATAGCGATCTCTCGGTTTTTTATGGGGACGCCTCGCCGATTTCTTTTCTCTCCTCTTCTTTTTCTCTCTCTCTCTCTCTCTCCCCATTTTTTCACTCCCCCCTCCGTTATCCGAGCGCGGAGGCGTGTTTGTTGAAAGAGTATTTCTGACACTTCGGGGGATGCAACATTAATATTTATGCAGTCCGAAGCAGGAAGCGGTAAAAATATATTACCGTGTTTTTCGCCAAGACTTTTTTTGCAACCGCACGCTTAAGTTTTCGCTCGCTCGCCGATTGCTCGTTACAAAGTTTTTTGGGACTTCGAGCGAACCGCGACGCTTGCTTTTTTTTTAACAAACGTATTGTAGAGAACGGCAATATAGAATAACAATAATAAATTTACTTTCGTCCCAAGTTTTCATAACAAGAATTGAGTAATCGACCGTTATAATACATATAAAAATGAGAGAATTCTTGGCGTAAATGTCTGTTCGTTTTCAAAAATAAAATTGATGCTAAGATATACAAAAGAAAATATAAAAACACATTCTACAAAGTCGACGTTAAATTCGTCGAATAATCCCAACGTTTGGTCTCATGTTTGGAGACCTCTTCAGGGGAATCAATCCATTTCAATCCCAAGTACATTAGTAGCGAATGTTCCGACAGGCAAGAAAACAGCGCTAAACCACCGAAGTAATTGCACGAAACTTGCCTCGTATTCCACACCCTGCCCAATCGTAGTCTCCATTGCCCACGATCCTTTGCTCCCATGCAAACGAGAGTGGTGCACTCACCTTTGCCCCGGCACAAATGCAAATTCCATGCGAGCATCGATCGCAGATAAATTCTGCGTGGCAATCAATGTAATTGCAACTTATCACGCACGGTGGCAAGACTCGCGAATAAAGCGCGATGCACCTGCGTCCACCCGTCCCTATCCCCGTCCCGCCGCTGACGCAAAATTCCTCAACTTAACGTCGTTAATTACAGACTACCGTTCGAGCACTTTCGTTATCGCTACTTCGAATCCGCTTCGCTGACCCAAATCAAAATCGACGCCCCTGACGCCCACGACCTTCCTTTCCATCGATATCGTTGGATCGTAACGCGCGGAAAGCTATCCCCGACGCTCGGCGAGGTTGATGCGAAGCGACGATACCCGAATGCTTCGGGAGGTGAAATCACCGTGACCGTGCTTCTTCTACGAAAATCGTGAGCGTTCGACGGTAATTCTGTTTCTTCTAGTTTTAATTACAGGTGTCTCGGGGTTTTTCGGGACGCTCACCCAATTATCGCCACGTCAAATCTTTCGGAGGGGAATCGAAATCGAAGGGACGAGGATTGTATCGCGTTCCTCGGAATTCGAGTGTCTCGTTCTTCGGTGATAATTATATAGGCCTGTACTTAGCGGGAATGGAATGTTTTAAAGGTTGATGTGTTGATAAAGAAAACGGGATACAGTTCAAAATGAGCAATTTTTGAGGGAAAGCGATTTGTTTATTCTATATAAGAACAACGTTTTAGTTACTTTTAGTTATCTTTTTTTCAAATATTCTAATTTCAAGTATAATCTATTACAATTCTAACCTAATGTTATATCTATTTTTTAGGATCGAGTTCCGTTCATTATCTCAAAAAACAAATTTTTGTATTGTGTCACAACTGATATAAGTATATATAAATCTTGTCTAATAAACTGTGTCCGATTCCCCTAAAATTCAGGAGCCGCGGTTGGAATTTACCGGACCGCTAAACAAATTGCTACCCCTCCATCAATCTTATCATCCACGTGTTGGAAGGCGAATTCAAATCTAAACAGATAAGGATTGATCGATGAAACTCGAAGTTCGAGAGTCTCGCTCTCCGGCGATAATTATATACACCCGTGCTCGTCGCGATTACTACTTTAATAGAGAACTATAAATATTTTAACAAAGTAAAAAAGAAGAACCACATTTGGGGGTGTCGTGAACTAACATAAATCTAGTCCAACGAACAGCGTCCGATTCCCCCGGAGCCCCGAACCAAATCTATCGGATCGCTAAACAAACGGCGAGCTGACGATCCATTTTGAAACCGCGCGATTTCTCCCCGAAGCGATCGCGAAACGTGTCATTACGGGAGCGTGAAAGGGAGTTACGATAAGGAAGGTGTTGAGAGCGTCGAACGAGATACGAACTGTCTCTGGCGATACTGGCCGATTGCGAGGTGTTAAAGCGCCACGCGTTATGAATAGGGGGTTAAGCGCACGGGGTATACGAAACGGTAGGCGTCGGTAACACACGGTTTCCTTTATCGAGTGGACACAAATCATCGAGAGACTCGTCCATGGTTCTGAGTTTCAGGCCGAGGATCGGAGATGATCTCGTACGATTCGAAGGCGTCGAGTGGTGGTACGTTCGGGACGGTTATGAACGGATAGAGTTTCGAAGATTACTCCCACGGTGGTAATTGGATATCGCGCGGAGCGTACACGTATGAGCGTTGCCTCGGTAAACGCCTTATCATTCCTTTGGTTTGGGTTAATAACGATTTTTAAAGATTGAGTACCTGTATGTAGCAGTGGATGATTTCTGGGATTTGTCAATTTCAAGTTTGAATAAATTATCCGAGGACAGATATTTTTACTCACTTTGAATGTTTTTTTTTTTGGAACAAATCTAGATCATGCACATCTCCGGATCTCCAAATTATTTCTAAATCAAGCAAGCACGTGTGATTCCTTGTGAAATAATTTTCAGTGGAATAGAAATTTTATAATTATTTCGTGATCAACGACCCGAGATCCACTTGATAAGGTAAAAAAAAAGTTTGGTGATCCGAAGATCCAGAAATATGCATGATCTAGATTTAAGCCGTTTTTTTATCATTGTTTTGAACACTAGATAAATTTGATGACCGACTCTGATAAGTAGACTGCGGATGTTTATGTAAAATGCATTATTTTGTGACTCATTTTATGCACTTAATGAATGATCTAATGCCATTATATTATTTTATCTTATACGTACAATATATTATACGTATATTTCACGCATATTGATCGCATTTGTTTCCCAAATCCGTTTAAAGTCAATATAAAAATAATGCATTATGCATAAACATCCGCAGTCTACTGATAAGTATGAAGGATATCCCCCGCATAGTGGTACTCCAGTCAGGCTACGATACCAGGAACATTACCAAGCATCGACGGTAACACAGACTTCATAACGATTGATTCTTCGAAATTTTTGAAGGCACCTCACCGTCTTAAGATTCCCCTCGCGTTCCTTCGGCTAATTTCGAATGAAAAAAGGAACCTTCGCGGATCTCACGCGGTGGCTAAGGGGTCGGGGGAGAGAGAGGGTGGCGGCTTTTTGCGCGGGGTCGCGAAGCGTAGAATTAACCGGTGCTTCCCCCTTTTCTAAAACCAACACGTAATTATCTCGCCGTCGGTTGTCCGATAATTTTCTTCCCGGCGGCTCTTTTTCCACCGACAGGTACCCGGCCACGGCGATAACCGATATTTACATGGCAGGTGATATCAATTATCGTTCGAGAGGCGCCGCTGCCCCGGGGGCCAAAATTGCAGCCGGGGTTCCACGCCATTGGACCCCGGGGTGCTGCCCCGGCAATTTACTCGATTCGCGCCTTTACCGCCTCTTTTCGAGCTTCTCTAGCCTCGTTCGGGCCTCCGCGATGAATCACGGCACGCCGTTCGATTGAATGGAGAACGGCAAAAAAATGCGCTGTCGATTAATTTTTTCCTCCCCGAATTCTCAGTACTCAGATCTCAACGGGCACCATTGCGAACGTGGTAATTTCGTGAGGGGTGCATACGGTGCGCTTTGAATATTTGATGGGTTTATTTACGAATTATTGGATACGATAATATTCACGCGTTGGGTGTTGGTGATGCAGAGAAGTCGAGGTGAATTCTTAATCTTCTTTTTATTTCGATCGAATTGTGCGTTAAGTGGACTCACGTGTTTTGTTTAATTAATTGGACTGTTTCATCAAAAAAAAAAAATTCATCCTGGTCTTTACGAGTTAATGTTCGACGGTTATCTCTTCGTTTATTTCCTTTTACGCGCATTGCGAAATACCCACGTTTGCAGAAATTTCGTACATTTACCTCGATTTTCGTGTACAAGGGCATTCATTATTCGGACATCCGGTTAACATCCATTATCCGAATCACGGACATCCGTTTAATCGACGGGGCACACAATATCTCGTTACCTTCATCGCAAAACACCTGCGACTGATTTTCACGCGAACCCCTCATTACGAAAAATTGAGATTCGACAAACCTTGAATGAAGCAATCAATGAAAATTTCCATACATCAAAACCATCTCGGTGCTCGATAAATACTTGAGTCTTCCTCGCTCCATACGATCGATGGACACCTACCACGACACGAAAACCAACCCCCTATCATTGAAATCAATCCCCCTAAAATTACTAATCTCACAATTCCCATAATACTTCGTTCCTATTATACAAGTAGAAGAAGAAGAAATAACTAGGCAACCACGATTAAACTTCCCACCCCAAAGATCATCGCGATTAAGAAAACTCAGCTAACTCGATCATGATAAATCGTTCCAAAGTGTAAATGAGTTTTTAACAACACCTACGAATCCCCACGCGAAACGGCTTAAACGAAGTTTTGTTCAACGACGGTCGCCCGTGTGCAAAAAAAAAAGAAAAAAAAGAAACAAAAAAAACAAATACCCCTGGTAAAAGTCATATCCATTCCACGGCGAGACGACACTTAGTCACGGCAAAAACGAACTCGATCGCAACGCCTACGCGTTTTCAGGGTGAACAAGCCCCAGATTCTACGTTCTTGCTCTTGTTTCTCGGGTAGAATTGGGCGTGACGCGCTACGTTTTGGAGCCGAGGCAAACGGTGACTCGATAAGTACCGTGATGGTCGCCCCCGGCAAAAACAAATAATAACTCGAGCGGGAGGGGCCCCCGCCGTTGGTTAAGCGAGGAACGTCCGGCTTCGAGCCAATCTCACCTTATTCTCGGGGCGACTATCGCAATTTTGAAAATGGTTGTCTCATCACGAATGCTGGCCCGGGCCCCCTTGCTCGATCCGAATTACAGGGCGCTCCGCGTCCCGTCGTATTACGGTGTTGGTTTTCGAGCCTTTTGTGTTAAAAAGACACGTATAATCATCCCCCACCGCTCACACCCCCTCCCTCCCTCCCCCCCCCCCCCCCCCGGCATCGATGGCTTCGCGCCCAGACAGAGACGAAGTGGAGTGGAGACTTCAAAGTGGAGGGATTGGATGGATCCTGGCTGTTCCTATTCTCTCCACCCATTTACGCTATTTTTTGGTCTCTCTCTACCGGGCGTCCCGTCGCCTCCTCTTTTTCATTTATACCCCGTTGTCCTTCGGGTAGGATGCCCCCGGAGGCTACGTCCGCGCGGGGGGGGGGGGATCCTTGACTTTTTTTTTTTGCTTCCATCGAATGTTTGGACTTTGCATAAGAATCAACGAGCGTGTACTCGGACAACAGGTGTCAGGGTGGCAAGGAGCTTTAAGGGGGAGCAAATTACAGTCTTGCCCGTCTGCGGAATTGATCGCGTGATCGGTCAGCTCGTACCATCGCTTTTCGTTTGTTTAACCGTTTACGGTGGAGTCGGGTAGACTCGCGGATTTGTCGCGCGACAAGTTGATTTGGCGCGTGGAAATTTTATTGACAACTTCGTTTGTTGGATTTTGATTTTTTGTGACGAGGGATTTACGTAGGAGTTGGTCACAGGTGTTTCGTGGGGATGAGAAAGAGATAGCGTGGACGTGGTACGTTCAGACGGGTGAATGTTTATAGGAGTAACGAATGTTACCTGCATATCTGGATAGTGAGTCGTATTTTGTGGGGAAGATAAAGAGATAGCGTGGACGCGGTAAGTTACACGGGTGAATGTTTGTTCGGGTAACGAATGTTACCTGCATATCTGAATAGTGACCCGTATTACATAGGAATAATCGGATAGATGTAAGTTTGTTTTAATATTTAGACATTTTCGTATTCGATGTTTCTTTTCTTCGTAGTTTGAAAAAATGACTGCAGATAGTGGATGGGCTGAAAGTAAATTATGTTAATTATTTTATATCAGGAATGTTCTAATATCTAAATGTTAAAATTCTATTTAACGAAATACCAAAAGATTTAAACAATCCATCTAAATCCATTGGATTTCTATTCGAATTTTACGAAAAACTGAAATTAAATTCCTCCGTATTAAAAGAATACGTTCAGATTACGCAAATACATGGAAACGTAGCGAATGCCTAAACATTCCAATTTTACTTCACGAATCATTGAACGCGAACATCCTAAAATTGAGACACCGAGGAATTTCGAAACGATTCGTTCGCTCCACAACGAACTTCCGTCGGGTATTTCTCGCGTGGTCCCTTTAAACGCGGTTTACTTTATGATTTATAAGATTGATCTTCCCATGACGGGCAGAAGGGATAAAAGAAAGAGGGTGTTAACTGTCGGGTTGCCCGACAAACGTTCCCGTTCACGCATACGCGCCCTCGTATTCCCTGGTCCACCCGAAATTGGCCACGCTTTTTCCTGGCCCCCAAGTATGTTTTTGAAAGATGCGATTCGTTTTTGCGACGCAAATTGGTTGTCCTCGGAAACGTCTTCCGCAGAACGGCCCATGCCGCGTATTTACGTGGAGATTTTCGTGTGTGTGCTCGCCGCGAACCAAAAACAAGCCTCCACGGCCCACCTCCCTTCCACCCTCCCACCGCCCTTTCGTCCGTGGCGGGCAGGGAGGAAGAAAGGGATTCGAAGTAGCAAAAAGGCACGGCTACCCGGCGCAAATTCGTTTCTGGATAAAGTGGCAGCTGGGTCGTGACCATCGCCGTGGCCCGTCTTAATGGACGAGGAAAATAAAAACGTATTATTAAAGTTAAAACCATTTTTAAGACACACTCTCGCGTAGGATTATTTGCAAAGTGCAAAATTATCCCGTCGAGTTTTATGGTAAATACGAGTCCTCACCGTCTACGGATAATTCAATGTACTCGTTAATTATATTCCTAACGCGGTATCGCTCCGCTTTCGGAATTAGCTTCGCGGGGCGAAGGGAAAAAAGAAAAAACAAAAAAGAGGAATGGACCGTAGAGTCGGGGGTACGCGTTCAATCCCCGTTCGCCTTGTTAAATATTTAATGTTTCGACGTTGTCGCGCAACGGGGCCTTAAAGTAAAAAGAAATTAACGATAGCGTAGCCAATCTCGTCGCGTTCTGCATTTTCGTTACTCGCCTCGTAATATCGAGAGAGAGAGAGAGACGCACCTGCGGCGAAGCAACACGTCCGATGATCGGTTGACCATTAAGGTGAATCGTGGGGCTAATCGGGTCTCGTTGATGGGACGACTTCTCGAAATCGTGTTCGCGGAGGACTAAGATGTCAGGGCATATCACCGGAAGCGAGGCACCTTTTTGCGTCGGCTTAAAAAGATATTGCGGGACGCGGTCGAATTCGAATCGAACTTTCAAGACTATAAATCGAGGCCGGGACACGGGACTGAGAGAAATGTAATTTAGAGATCGTAACGATCGTAATTTTTTTACTTGCGATGAATTTTATCGATGGGATACGAGTCGGTTTTAATGAAAATTCGTAAGTCGAGGGCATGACGTTTCAATTTTATTTTAATATACTGAGTGCTCCGTTTGAAGGTTTACGCGAAATTATTCTCCGAGATGTTCGTTTGTTAAAAAAAAGTTTCAGGCGGAACTCGCGTTATTTACTTTATTACACCATCGTGAGATTTCTCGCTTGGGACAGAGTAAGAACTATGGTACAAAGTCAAAGTGATCTCGTATCAAGTATTTTAATAAGTTGTACGATTAAATGAGATATTACCAACGTACGCGAAACGAATGAATCTATCGACGATTAAATCCGAGATGATGCGTTTGAATCGGGAGGGTTAATTGTCAGTTGAAAGATTAACTTCTCCTTGGGAACTACGGTCTACCTTTCTAGACCAGGATCAGATAGTTTAGAAGAAACGTCGGTTTCAGGGCGCGGATTGACGAGTGATTGATGAAGGCTAACGGCGCCAAAGTAACGCCCACGCGATTTTTATAATTAAAGGCCGGAATACTAATAGTTAATTTGTTGGATATGACTTACCGATGGAACAAAATTTCTGCGTGAACCACTCGATTCGAAGAGAGAAAGTACGCGAGTGTATTAATGATTATTGTTATGATACGAGTAATTAACAAATAAACGAAAGAATGTTATTTGCTAATAATTGTATCGTGTCGGTGTCGTAGAATCGGCGAATAAAATAATTAATTATCAAATCTTTGAAAGTAAAAGTTCTTCCCCGAAAAATTATATTATACGAAACAAGAAAAAAAAACCAATACGTAAAAAAAAAAAAACACGAACAAGATCTTTCCTAAAATATGGTTGAAAAATTGGTACTAGCAGTATTCCCCGTTGTCGGCCAATCGATTAAAATCTCTCGACGCGGCCCCGCGAAATATCGAGGCAATAAATCACTAAAAAGAGAAAATCGATCTTCACGCCCATTTCTGACAGCAAATCTGCACACGGATCAGCCGTTCGGTATCGAAACCGCGCTTCGGGCGCGAATTCGTCCGCGATCAAACAACGGGCCCTGGGTTAACAATTTTCGCCTGCCGACGCTCCCATTCTTGCACGGCGTTGCAGTTAAGGTGCGCAAGGTGTTCCAGAGAAAAAAAAAAAAAAAAAAAATGACGAAAATGCATCGTCGCGAGCATCGCCGGCGGGTGATTCACCCACGTCGTGAGCGCGATCGAGTTTCGAAAGTTGAAGTATGATCGAGTGCACGGGGAATTGCTGGTGAAACTATGCTGGTCGGTAGGAAGAAAAAGTCGAAATGGATTTTTTTGTTTTTAAAGTTGTGCGACGCGATTTGAGAGGAACGAGATAAATTGAAAATTGAAAAATTCTCGGTGAGAGTGATAAAAAGTTTTTATGAACTGCAACGATGATAATAGCGCAGATACTTATAATAAAAATATAAATTACAATTTATTAATATCTTTAACGATGAGACGTAAGCGAAACACGATCGAGTAAGAGCATTCGATAACGAGATTAAATATTGACATAACATGTTTGTGAATATGCGATATCTAAAAGTCCGGAAAGAAAACAATATACAGGTATAAAACAAGTTTTAGAAATATAAACGCGGGTGTTAAATTAACCGATAGCACCATCTCTTCTGATTTTTAACCCTAAAAGTGTCTTATAAATCATGCACAGGGGTCCGACAGATTCAACGAGGTTCTGCCAATAACGGCAAGAGAAAAACAATACAAAGCACATCATTTTATGAGTTAGGTCGTAACGAAGAATATGATATAACTAAAATATACTTTATGAGTTCAAAGTTCGGTAAATTAGATTTAAAAGAGAAACGATTAGAAATCGATATCATCCCTAGAATCACATAGTGCGATTACGGGTGTTAACTACGATCTCCATATTATTGAGCCTTTCTCTTGCACGCTAGTGGCTTTGGTATAGTACTCTGTACGTGTGCGTATTTAGGATTCTTCGCCGATCGCGTGGAGGACAGTGGCGACTTCTTCGTAACGGACGAGATGTTGTTGTTACCCGAACAACTCAACGATTTGGAATAAGCAATTGCCGGAGTTAAAGTCTTGCGACTCGAAGCGGATGATCCCTCTTTGTCCCCCGTGAACGTCGAGTTCGGTTTCGAGGATGTGGGCGTTCCTGGAAAGCCGGACGATACCGATCTGCGCATTTTCGGTGGCGGAATTGGCCTCATCATCGTCGTGGAACGAGTGAGGCCAGGGAGACCACTGCCGCCGATGGATGACAGACGACGAATAGACTTCGTGTTTTGCGGACACAATTTCTGAAAGATTTATGATTAGCTATGATCTTCGACTTTCCACGAGAGACGATTAATTCTGGTTCGACGCGGCACTCCGGTTGGATGAAAAATATTAGTTGAAAGTGATCGGCGTTCGAGGTAAAGTAGAAATAAAATATTCTTTGTAACTTGCCAGAAATGATCTCGTGATTTTTCAATACTCAAGGAATAAAAAAAGTGGAAAAATTGCAATCTTCCGCAATTATTATCAGAAATCGGTACCTTTTTTGTATCGTCTATTTTGCACATCATACCGAAAGCAGCTTTTCGCAGTTCCTCCAATAAAGGAATTACCGTATCGTTCTTATTTTGGTCTGAATTAGTAGTGGAAAACTCGAATTCAAATTTCGCGAAGACATCGTCGACTTCCTCTTTGCTTTTATCATTCGTGTCGTTTGATTCTGCCTCGTTTCGTACAAAGGTATCCGATCTATTCACTCCACTCACGTGTATCGCAGGGCTGGATCGTGAAATACACTGAAAAGAGAAGATTTTTAATTTATGGATAAATCTTTGTGAATTTTTTTTTTAAGGAAATATAGTTTATACCCTTTTCTCTTCGGAAGTACAGTCAAGAGTATTATTCTCCACGATGTCCATTTGTTCCTGACTTTTTGTCGTACGGTCGTCGGGAAAATGGACGTTTTGAGATTGAGGCACTTTTGTAGTGAGAGCGTCCAACGATCTGTATCTGTAATAACGTTCATGCGATTTTACAGAGGGAGATACAAGATAAAACAATAAAAATAACGGTAAATATAATTCAATAGATACGTTCCTTCATTCTCTCAAATATAATATCCACTTTAAAAATTCGCGTGTATAGAAAACATTAAAATAGATTCTAAAAAGAAATTTATAGTATTATCTGTTTACTATTTTAGCTATTGATACGAAACACATATCATTGTATTTCTTAAAGGGCCAGAGTGAGAGAGACAAGTATTTTCAGTGAGGAATGTATCTGATTAACTCGCGATAATTGATGAGAGCAGTATTATAATTTAAATATAACCTGCTGAGAGATCCACCACTGTCGGTGTTCGGTTTAGATATCACTGGAGCATTTGGAGTGCATACTGCAATTCCACTGGCTGGTGTCATCACGGAAGAATAATCAGTTATTTGAACGTTTTCCTCCAAAATTGCACGAAGCACATCACCCACAGAGGTCAATATTTGTTGATTTGTCAACGGCACCATAGGGTTAACCACATTTTTGTCCTGTAAAAAGATGTCAAGTTTTCATTAACAAAAGTCCAACTATGCATATATACAATAATGCACTTGTATTTCTCAATTGACACGATATAAGTTTTCAAAATTCGAGCCACGGTAATTATCATAAAGTTCTAACGAGATCGAAAACATACTTTCACTTGACATTCGCGTATCGATATTTTAAAACTCAGTTCCCGTACATGATATCCACTTTTAAGAAAACACATGTGTATACTTTACGTTTGACGCAGGAGGGTTTTTCCAACGTAGAACCAGTTGTGTAAATTCCTCCACGAAATTACAGACGTTCATTATGAGTTAATGACTACGCTTCTAACGAATATTCTCGACTGATGCGAAACGGACAACAAACTATTGACACCGAAACGTCCTCTCCGCGTATAGTGTTTACGTCAGTGACGTGATCCTAAAGGTAGGAAGAGTTCCCCCAATTAATTTTCTCATTAAAATTCTAAGAACACGATCCTGCTTCCCTCGTTCCCCTGAGAAAAGAACGAACGAAAGAAAGGCTGAAAAATGTTAACTCTGTGTGTTCATCTGTATTTGTACGAGCCTCCGTCGAGTTCGTTCGTGTTTCCACCACATTTTAGCAACTGGCCCTTGTTCCGGCTAATTCCCGACTGTTTGACGAATGGATAGAACCTCTTTGAGCTAACACAGACTGTTGTTTGTTTTTCCAGCGGGCATTAGTACGGGGCGCACAAAGAAAGGAGATGGAAAATAGAAAAAAGTTTGTTCGCGAATCTCTTTGAATAATTATAACGGTGAGAATAGTAACGCATTATTTACTCCACGCTTATCTTCCCAACAGAGTTTAATGAATTAGGCTGAAGTCACACGGACGCAGTATTCCACGCCCGTTCGCATGCGTGTGATTACCGTAAACAAAATCACGCGCGTACGAACGCACGTCGAATTTTGTGTCCGTTGGTTCCAGTTTTATAAATCATCTTTCCAACACGCAATGTTCTAACTTTCATTCGTTCCATATTTATCGTTTTCACCAATTTAACTTATGGCTCCATTGACGGAAAAATATCCTTGTTAATCCTTATAAATAAATAAATATAATAAATATGATAAGTAAATCGTCCTTATTAATCCTCATAAATATTTATTAATTGCTGAGGATCCTTCGGGACATTTCATTAACACGCTATTTTAATTCACGGTTTTTCTCTCGTTATCTATACGCATACCTGCACACGATACTTCCAACTGTACGACGATATTTATACATTCCGATCGAATATATTACCGCGGCTCGTACTTCGCGGCCGTAATCGACGACATAACTTATCTCGAGCGTTCGCTCCGTCGTGAAAATTTGTTCGCCGATCCGAGCAATTCCGAGCGGTGACTGCGTCAAGGTAAAAGGCACGAATTTCTTGGCCGGCTCGCCGTTTGCACCAAACATGGAATAATCGCGGCCGTTCTCTTACGCACAGCAATTGCGTCGCTGAGAAAATTGCACAAATGCCACGGTAGAAGTGGGTCGATTATCTTGCATTCTGTGGCGGCTGGCGTCAGAAACGAGACTCGCATTGCTAGCAGCGAGTCCGGTTGTGTCCCAAGTGACTTAATTAACCGCGCCGCTTGACTTTAACGGGAGGAACGTTCCCTTGACGAATAGTACGATGAATTTCAGATAAACGTTAAACAAACTGTCCTTTGGTACGCGATCTCTGCATTCGTTTCGACGGATTCGCGAAAAATCGTACCGTGGGTACGAATACCCTTTGAAGATTATAATAGAAATATGGTGCGACGGGTTTGTTAATAATTCAAACTTCGAGATTAGGGCGGATAACTGGTTCGGATTACTTATGGATATAATTAAAGGTCGTTATTGCGGAGAAATGAAATGAATCGAAGAATAATTCATTACCGAGCGATGGTAGTATGTACTTTTCAAAAAGATTGCATTTGTTTTTGCGATCGGTGTGTATTTATGTTTTTATGTTTTTTAGGGAGTTGGTACCCGAGGCAGGTTGACGAATTTGCTAGAAATTGTCTGTCCACTTTCAGGATGAATTCCCTTTGAAAATTACAATAGAAATATGGCACGAGCGGACTGTTATTATTATAATTGAAACTTTAGGCGATTAGGGCGAGTGATTCACTCGAATTATTTATAAATCTAATTAAAGTCTCTTATCTCGGAGATATAAAATTAATTTAGGAATAATACATTACCGAGTGGTGCCAATAACTTTAGAAAACTTTTTACGCGTTTTGGAGTCTGTATACACCCATATTTATTAAATTAAAGAAATATATATAAATTACTTTGGGTACTTTCAAATGCCAAGTAATTTATATACACTTCACGATTCAATTAATACGGTCAATTACTCACTTGACACATTCATATTTTAAAAAATGAAATTGGTACCGAAGGTAGGCAGCCAATTTCACTGATAAAATCGATATTTAAAACTCACGAGCGATCCAAAGCGACTGTTCACAATTCGCAAACGCGTTCTATCAAATTAACGAAACGTATGTTCCAAAAAAAACGCGGTTTGCATCGTCCTCACGAATTCCCTAGTCGTTTCAATGTTGTGCGGGCAATCTTTGGAAGAACTCCCGAGCTAACAGGGCCACTCCTCGGCTCTGCCAATTATTCCCCGCCACACGTCGGCGCACTGATGGAACAGCCCCGCGAAAGAGGCGTAGGGACGTGATAAATCTCCCTCGGGGAAAAAACTAGCTGCCCAAAAATATATGCAAGCTGTAGATGGATGGGTGGAGTGCAAGGGCGGTACCCGGTGTCGAAGAGTCTCGTCTCAGTTTGTTTCTCAGGACTCTTTTTCTCTCCCACCGTCGTTTTCTTCCCCCCTCCCACTCACCCCCTTCTCACTCCACCCCCCCCCCCACCGCCGTTAGCAGCAGCCTTTTTGTAAATTTTTTAGCGATCGAACGATTAGGGGAGGGCGGCGCTCGTCAATCAAACAGTGGACTCGTTTTTGGTGTATGCAGATACGAGTGCATCATCCTTAAGATTCGACGTTGGAGGGGTTATTTTTAGATTGCCACCCTCGCGCGATGCTCGTCACCACCCTCCGTTGAAGGGTGATCTCGAGTGTCATTTATCGTTATCGAAGGCGAGTGGAAGGGTGGGTAATCGATTTAGTGAAATTGTGTCAATATTTGGAAGTACCTTGAATTAAAGGACATCAGAGTGAAATGGAATTCGAAGTCAATTCAAGCTATGCAGGATTCTCGTTTTCGTTATCTATTGAAGGGGATTAAATTTTTATCTATTTTGTCGTGGAAGCGTACCATCGAGTGAAAGAAGATTGAATTTCTTGACTGCTGTTTAAAAAATTAATACAAGAAAAATGTGGTAATTGATCGCAATTTAGCATAATAAAATTTTACTCGTTGGGTTGAAGGAAATTAAAGGAAACTAGAGATAAATATAACATTAGGCTGATTCTAACGTATTTTTCTACGCTTCTAGTTGCGCCACGTCAGATTAAATATTTTATTCAATGTTCACCTGCGCACGCTAAAAGAAATTAATTTTACAGTTCGGATCAATAACCCCATGACGAGCTACACTTGCCACGTGACTAAAGTTACTATTGAATATAATAACAATTAATGTACGGGTCAAAAGGAAGAAACATTCAGATGTATCGATTCCCGAACTCGACTCCGATTTCCCCTAACATCCATTCGTACCGGAAATAACGAACGGCTTTCCTCCGACTTTCGTAAACGTTACCTTCCTCGGGTTTTACTGCCCGCAAATCGGTCCAACAAACCAAAACTCGTTACAGCTTTGGAAAAAGTCTGGTGGCGGGAGCGCATCGGCGTTGTACCCCGGCGCACAACGAATGCCGGTTGCACTTAAACCAGTTATTATTTGGCGTTGCACCTGTATTTACAGAGACTCGGTTATTTCAAGGTCCATCGCGATAAGTGTAGTGGCTGCATCGGTACTCGAGGGCTGGTCCTAGTAAAACATCCCTAGAGACCTTTAACTCCTTCCCGTCGACCACGACGCTTCCGTCGCACTAATTTCGACTTGTCCTTACAAATCAAAGGGTTCGGCGAGTCTGCAACCTTCCGTGGCACAAATATTTGTTATTTCAGTCGCCGGATGTCCTTAAACACTCGCCCGGTATATACGGAAGAATCGCTTAAATGCAATGGCGGGGCGAGTAACGAAACGCGGCAGCCGTTTGAAGTCCGGTGTTTGAACAGCGGTCATTGTCTTTCCTTTGCTTTATTCCTCTCCGCGTCTCTCTCTCTCTCTCTCTCTCTCTCTCTCTCTGCCGACGTCGTTCGGTGCCGTCGCTGCTAGCGAAAAGGCAGGTCGTTTCAGATAAGAAACGAGTTAAAAGCTTCCCCGGAGGCTCGCGAAAAGCATTTTTTACGACATCGTAGATTAAATTGTCGTGCCTCGAAGGGATGAGTCGGTGGAGAGGGAAAGGGAATTTCTTTGTCAGCGGATTTTCGAGACTTTTAAGGTATTCCGTTGTCCGGGGCCGGATGATTCGAGAGTGTGCTTAAGAATTATCACAATTTACTTCTGCCTCGTCATAATCATCTGTAATAATATTAAAATTTCAAACCCGTGCAAAGCACGATTTTTTCTAAAATTCTTGTACTATCTAAATTGAGTTTTTGATTTTTTAATCACTCGTACCACATTCGCGCGTGCTTCTATTTATTCTACCCGACCGCTTTATCTCGCGACAATAAAAATAAAAATTCGTATCTCGCTTAAAATGGATCGATTATCGCGATCGGGACCGACAAACGTCCAGCGCAAACTTTGCATACGTCGCTACCGTATGTGATTTCATTAAAAATCGAAATAGAAAGGAAAACAAGATGGAGTGAGCCGCGTCAGCGTCTCTTCATTAAATCGCGATGACTTAAATGGCCCGCAAAAAGCACGTTCTATTTAGTCACCCAATATTTGACTTTCGCCAGATTGGACCGCGGTTCCCTCACGTTTCCACTACCACCGTTTGTTTGCAGTCTGCCTTCGGTTTCGGGCTCGCGGCAGGTTGATTTAGGATTTAAGGATTTCTACGTTTGTTATTCGAAGATCACGTGGATAAATATACTCGAGGTGATTCCTCTATTTAGGTAACCGCGGGTGGCCCTCTTCCCGAGAGCTCTTATTGCGAAATCATGAGAATTAAGTAGATCTGGTACACAAATAAATTGGGAACGGCTGAAATTTTCAACGCGTCTAAAACCGCGTCGGATTAAAGCGCGTCCGTTGATCCGATTTTTGCGAAGGGATCTTCAAATTTTGAGATTATGGTTGAAAACTACTGTTACCATGTGAAACGTGTGATTTCTAAATCTCAATATCGAAACGACACTGTTATTAAATAGACAGCTTCAATTGATTAATTTTTCCGTTTAATTAAATGTGTGTGAAAATAGCCTGAGTCATTCCAGCATCGTCTATTATTTATAACATACGGAATACAATCATTTCTGGTGATACGTTAAAATAATTCTTTTTAAAAAAAAATTTGAATATGAGTTCATTAAACGCAATTTAGGAAATCTCGAGGGTACTCGCCAAATTTTTCACATTTAAATCCTAGAAGAAATCCATTGATTTGCCGCGCGTTAAAAAAAACTTTTAACCCGTAAAACCTTTTTTTCTCTGCTGCCAAAATTGAGACGATAGAATATTTGGTGAAAACCGTGCTGCTCCACGAACGGTCAGTTCTGTTACCTCGACAAAAGTCCGGCACGAGAAACTCGGAGGGTACGGAAGCTCATCGGGGCGACCGGTGGGGATCTTATGTTTGGATAGTCTTTAACTGACTATTACACCTGAATGGAGCGTCTTAAAATGGAAAAGGGCAAGCCCCGGCCCTTGATCCGACCGGCCCACTTCCTGTTGAACTCGAATGGTTAGTATCCCGGAGACCAACGGTCATCGGTAATAATGACGAATGTTTCTTCCACCGAACACGAGTCCGTCGCACACGACGTTTCTTCGTTTACGACTCGTCTTACCTGATTTTCACGTGTCTGGTTGTCCCTTCAGCGTTCACGACTACTCGAGGATCACTCGTGGAATCAACGAGGCTTAAAGAGGGGGATCCTTCGAAATCTCGCGATCGCGCACAACTATCGTGATCGCTGACCACCAGGCGTGATCGATCCATCGAGTTTGTAGGAACGTGTTTGCGTTTCCCTTTTTAACGAAGTGGCTCCGAAAAGGGGATACGGGCGATCCCTTCGACGGTTTAAGTAGATAATCCTTGGAGATTTGACTTACATAATATTTATAATGTAACGTAGGTAGCGTAATAATAGAGTAGAGCGGTATGCAAATAGTAGAATAAATATAAATTGTACGTTACAGGAATGCGAATACTCCGCATGGTATACCGATATAATGGTACTTTATTACGGACCATAATGATTTTTTTTCACATCGTTTCGCGTAGTTGAAATAATAGGTTCGCGTGTTTCGCAACGTTGAACGATCGTTATGATTTTCTGCAATTTTCCATTGAGATCTTCATCTTCAGCGAATGATAGAAAAATAGGTAAAATAACGATTCAAAAGCTCAGGTTTGCTATGTAAACTTCGTACAGTGACCCTCATTCGTATTTCCATTGGTCGAGAGGATTTGAACTTTCGTAATTTTCCAGTATTAACGAGAATCACCTTATATAAGCTGCTCGTTAATCGGTTCGTGTAATGCTCATATCTCGATAATCGCGGAATCACTGGTAATCGGATGGACGTGCAATATGGAAAAAAATCACACGTTCTGAGATAGGTTCTATGGAGTTCCTGATAAAGAAGGGAGAGAGGGAGAGAATGGAAATTGGAGTCGTGTGTGGCGAGTGATGATGAGAGTTGCAATTTAAACATAGTGGTTTCTGTTACTCCCCAATCGTCTCTATTACATTCTATCGAAGATCGTTACAATGTATCGAGCGTACACCTCGACTGCAAGAAATGATTCTAACCACAAACCACATTCCCCTCGAAGGGATTAGAGTGTCGAAGCAGCAGCTGCGGCGGGAGAGAAACTGTAGACAGGCCTTGAAACACTGACAGTGAACTTTCATCGCAAACTAATCAGCATAGCGCGTAAAAGTCATTCGAATTGTATTGCACGCGGATGAATGTGATCCTTGATTATTATTGAGAATCCTATACATAGTCCTATTTTTAATTTTTATTTTTTTAAGTCTAGATACGGATATGTTTGCCTTGTTTTTATTATTAGTTTTAAATGTGCTGTTTTTTCTCAAATAAATATCAACATTTACTGAGACACTGACCGTGAACGTTAATCGCAAAGTAATTGGATTAATTAAACGCAATCCTTTTCAAGTACATTTTTATAAAAATTGCAATCCCTATGTAGAAAAGGTAAATAGAAAAAATTTCAACATCAAAAACGATTCCGATGAAACGAATTTTTCATCAAACGTAGAATTTTGAATTCACAACAATAGAACATACCACCAACGAGATAAAATCACCAACAATACCTTTCGAAGCGGTAGACACGATCGCGAAAATATTCCCCGTCAATCGATTTGTCCCAGATTCCCCATCCATCATCCCGAAACGCCGGCAAGCTGCGTACCACTGCATTTCGCTCCCGTTTGCCACGTTCCCGTTTCGTACTCCCACAGGATTCCAAAGTAGACAGTTCGTGACATAACACCGTGTACTCTGAAAGCACACATTCGTGCATAGAGGGGGAGGGGTGGGGGGGGGAGAAAAACTGCGAGGGCGATCGAAGGTACCACCTTTTCCGCCTCCGTCGACCTATTCCACCTTTTATCCGCACTCGGAAAAGGCCCCGACCTGCCGCCCTTTCACGACAATACGATGCCATTGTAGCCTCCTGTTTGCTCGAGGGCTGCCACGGAAGGGATTTCTCCGTGGTGGGGATGCCGGTCGTGTGGCCGCGGCGCGTGTTTATTTAGGATCATCCCCGCAGGGCATCGAGGTATAATTCTCGAATCCCGTGCAAATCCCGGAAAAGGCCTGATACGGATTAGAAGATTTAACGTGGCGATAGTCGGCGAGACCCCGGACGTGGTTCCGGGTACGGAAGTAGGCTCGTTTCTCGTATTCAATACTTTTAGCGCGAAGAAGTTTACCGCGTTCTCTGTCTCTCGTCGAGAAGTTAATTATCGGACTTTTGAGAAAAGGGATTTTATCGATGCAGTTTGATCGAATTGAAACCTCCCATTTGTTGTTTCTTGAAAAGATGCAGGATCTAATTTTGCAATGTCTCTTGGTACTTTGTACATCGCTGCAGATACTTTTTCGCGTTCCAACACGTCTAGTTAATTACTTTCTGGATTTTGCGTTGCACGTTAATAATTATTCCAAAATGAAAAACGCGATCTAATTGCACGCACCTAGTAGACGCGAAAAAGTTTACCCTTGCTACCATAGCTACGCACTGGGACTCAATTATATTTTTTAATTCAATACTCTTTGGTTAACGTTCTTTTCGTTATCTCTTTTCACTGACGAATTAATTATCTCCGGTACCCCCTCCACTCGCGTATCGCTACACGAATCGAGTTAATTACTTTATAAACTCTACATCGCAAATTGATTGCAACGCAAAAACGAAAAAACCCGATTCAATCGCACGCATCCGGCAGATAACGAAATTAATAATAAAAAAAAAAAAAAAAAATCCCGCAGGCAATACGTTTTCGTACGCGCATCGTTACTCGCGTGCGCTAGCTTTAAATCAATTTCGAAGCGAGGATACGCCCCCGAATCCGCAGTAATTTTCGATACGTCGTCACGCGGTATTCCTGCGGTAATTAACTGTAAGATTGGCTCTAATCGACTTCCGCCAATAAATCAGTGGTATTGGCTTAGGCTGCACGAGTAACCCGATAACCGTACCGCCCTTTTCAGTTCCTGTTTGTTGTCGATCCCGTTGCCTCGGTGTCTCGTTACTCGGCCCACTTGCTGCCCAGAAGTTCGCCGAGATAGCCGCAAACGGAACCGAGGAAACTTTCGTCCTTCGGCCTTGGAATTTTTCTTCTCCCTCTCTCTCTCAAAGATCGCCAACTGTCGTACCCGAGATACTGTCCAGATCGCCCCCGACGGTGGTTCATTAAAAAATGTTCGAGTACCACTTGCGGCTTTGCCCACCTGGTTTCCTGTCCGTCGCGAGGGTTGCGCAACGGAGGCTGTGTCCAGTTGGTCGTCGAGGGTGAGTTTTGCTTGGGAATAATGAAGACCGACGTTAGTTTGGTCATTGAGCGTGAACCGCTACGACGTACTACAAGTAGATGGTCATTTGTGGCGGAACCGGAAACCGTCTAATCGACACCTTTTGCAGTTAAATTATTCTAGCGCGAATAAATGAATATTATAAATAAGCACTGATATTAAGAAATTTTTTATTAATAATATTTAAAATAACTGAACTAGATGGTGAATATTTATGCAAATACGTGTTTTTTTATACACGTAAAATAAAAGCAAAGACGATTAGTCTGAAAATTTTTGTTCGGTAACTTATTGAAATACTTGTGAACATAACCAAACAAACTTGAGTCTCAGTCCCGCTTTGTAGTACGTTCACAATCAAAATATGACTGCATAAATATTGTTAAACCACACCACGATGTATCGATAAATCAATCAATATCAACCATACACTAAACATCGATACCAATCCGAATTCAAAGGACTTAAAAATATTCTCACCCGGCTCCTTCGCCAAAATCCAGGAATCTTCTTCACGACCGATTTTCTCAGTCCGTCGAAATAAATTTGAGCGCCAAGAGGAATACCGTTACCGTGCAGCTGGTTCGTCGAAAACTGAGGAAACTCTCCTCCTTTTTTTTTACGATCAATCTCGAAGCTCGGCGACCGTTAGACTCGCGGAAAAATCTGATATCTCGACAATCACTGCAACGATTCGCGTCGCTGTACGCTTCCTCCGGCACCGAAAAGATTTGTCAGCGAACGTCTATTCCATTCCGTAGTAGAGGCGAGCTCTCGCTCGTATCTTTTACGAGGCACTCGGCCCATTTCCATTTATGGCGGATCGTGCAATAAAGGGGAATCGCGAATCGCGCGCAGTGCGAGAGCCCCGGACCCACGAGCGAGAGAGAGAGAGAGAGAGAGGGAGATGAAGTCGGTACTCCCGCTTATCGTCGCGGTTCCCGTTTATATCGCTCGTTGCCACGCGCACGGAAATGCTCCTCGGACAGTCGGAGACTCACTTCGGCTTTCGGGAATTTAAGTATCGGGACGCGTCGAAAACAGAGGTCCTCGGATCACGTGGATTCGAGGAAGATATCGAGGGAATGTTATGGTTCGACGCCAGGGAAGTGGATGAACGCGTAAAGGAGTCTATAAATATGGAAATATAGTAACCGAGGGGGAATATAAGTTCGGCGAAGCACGAATTGCCAATAAGATTGTTTGTACAGGGTGGGCGTGAAGTGTCTTTGTAATTACGGTCGATCGTGGGTCGTTTGCCGAACGGGTGACGATTATGATGTAGGCTGAATCGGATAGAACGGGTTTTAAAAGTTTTTTTTTATATTGTTTTCAAGGTTCGTTTTATCAGGGCGGAGTTTAATGCGATGGCCACGTCACCCACGTTCGGGTGACGCTGTGAGTTGATGTTAGGTTTAGTGATACGTAATGCCTGTCACATCGATGTAGTTAACGCGGCGATCAACGTGTTAAACTAGCCTGTATCTCATTCGATTAAAATCAGAATTGACAATTTTGTGATTAATTTCCTATAATTAAGCCTGACTGTAAAGACCTTGGTCTCCGGGGCTGTCGTACTCTGTTCTATCTTGCGAGAAATTACAGAGTCTACGTAAAAGATGTTTACAACTATGATACCTCGTATGAAAGTTGTTGAACAATTTACAAATATGATACCGGTAGAATAACATAGATCAACGAAAAAAAGCGCACCTTAAATATAATAAAAGATCTTTGAACACCGATCTATCCCATTTCGTCTATCTATTAATTCAAGTCGTTTAATAAATCAGTCGGAAGTTGGAAGTTGGAAACATCTTTTTTGCACACCCCGTATTACCGCAGGTAACGCGTACCGCGTTATCGCCAATAAGTTTGACGGGGTTCCAGTTAACGTCAGTTCGCGCTTCGTTATCGCGAACGTAATTTTCGAAAAACTAACAACGCGCGGCGCACGTGCCGCGTCCTTTGACTCCCGTCGCACATGTTCGCCATGGTAAAAGTCTCGAGTGTCCTTTCCAGAAAATAATATGTCCATTTAACTTGTTACGGGCAACGGTGTCCCGTATCCAACTCGGAAGGGAAGTGGGTGTTGCGGGGTGTGACCGACTCTACGAGCGATCTTCGAGTATCGATAATAAAAGGCTGCAGTCCGTAGAATGGTTCGAAGGGTGGTAAACGTATCGTTCTGCACCCCCGCCCCCGATATTACCTCGAGTGCGTTATTTTGAAGATTAGGAATGGAGTAAACAGCGGCAGAAACATTGATATGCTTTGCGTTATGATTTTTTTTTCTATCGGAGTGCATATCTGGTACTTTGTTTATTTAATTTTTATAATGACATATGTATCTATCAGGCTAGTTGAAAAATTCTTAAGAGAAACACGCGTCTAGCTCGCGTCATTTTTATTTACTTTCTGTTCGTAAAATATCTGTCGTTCAATTTAATTTATTATTTTTATCGCGATGTACGCCTTCGTGCCTTTTTTCTACGTTTCTTTTAACAACCTGGCGTCAGTCGCGTCGTTTTTTCTATTTCTTTTCCCTCTTCTTTTCTATCAGTTTTTCTACCAGCAATTTACATATCCCTCGGCTCATTCGCGTGGCAGGCTTACATACGTGATTTCTCGAAATTCGAGAGTTCAGTCTCGAGTACCTGGTAATCGTACCCGAAGCGAAGTACATTTCTTTCGTTTTGAAAGCGGCCGATGGGGAGAGAGAGAAAAAAAAAAACGTTGTACCGGCGAAAGGACACGTCTCTACGCTTCGCATGGCTTAACTGCTAAGGGTAGTTAGACGAGTCGAGAATGCATTCAGTGCCCGGAAGTGGGCGGAACTGCAGCCTGCGCTTCAGCATTGTATACAAGGACTCGGTTTTTCTCTCCCCCCCCCCCCCTGTCCCTCGCTCGTGGGCTCGGTATTATGCGTAAGAAAACGAGAGAAGGAGAGAGAAGGAGACACGAGAGGGAGAGAGAGAGAGGAAGAAGGAGAAGCGCCAGAGGTAGGTACCAAAAGGACATTCGATATCCGTAATACCGTAATAACAAACGCTGCGTTTATAGGAGTACGACGAAGGCTTACACTCCGTGTAGGGGAGCGAAAAAAAAAAAAAAAAAAAAGATCGGTGGAGCATTCGTGACCGAAACGGTGACGTAAGCCCGCGTAAGAGGGAAATCGGATGTTCGGTGATTTCTTCGAACTTAAGTGGCTGGTTCGACGATTTCGCGTCCATTATTGTGGCCCGCAGCAGGAACAGTTTTACCGGAAGAACGGGCGCTTTCGAATCCGACGCGTGTTGGATTTTGCACACGGAGGGGGCGAGAGAGGTTGTTCCGTCATTTCCGATATCTGTCTACGGTTGCCTGGATTGAGTCGTCCGCATTATGCGGAATTATAACGGATGTTGTGCTCGCGCGAGCAATTTTGGTAGAGATTTCATAATTTTATCGCATCACGAATGAAAATTTGCCATACTTATAATTAATTCCCCTCGTGATTATTGAAAAATGAGAATTAGATGAAATTATTGTGTACCCGAACTGTCAAGCATTATATTTATATTAATTCTTATGCGTTGACTTTCCAAGTTTAAGTGGTTTCTAGGAAATGTGAGATAAATATTTCTTCATGTCAGGAAAATTCCTCTACGTTCCAGGTATCGTCAAAATCATTAAAAATAAGACATTTGCATTATAAATTCAGTATTTTATAATGCAGTTAAGTGTCTGCATAAAATTCATGTAAATAATTGAAAACAAACCCACGACGGGTATGGAGAGGTTATTAATTCAAGTTTGATAACGAACGCCTTGAACGCGTAAATTCCACTTATCATTGTTACGATAAAGCTTGTGTAATAACATTCCGGACTGTTTGCAATGTATTCTCGCGTGGTAATTAGGGACTCGAAGTCACGTATCGGGGGTATGCAAAATTTCAACGTTCGGCAAACGGAACCAGTTCTCCTTCCCACGATGAAATAACACTCGACCGATCTCCGTGGCGTGTGGAGAGAGAGAAAAAAAAAAAATTGCAAACGTCTTCGATGCTATATTGACCCGCCATAAAAAGCCAATTTGGAGTACAATGGACCTTTGCGAGCGGGTAGCGGAGAATCATCTGCCGTTCGATATATGCCGAGAGATTCTGTCTGCAAGGAGTGCGATCAGACTTGATTAAAAACGAGATTGCGGCAGCGCGATTTCAAGGTGGAAGATTAGGCCGGGGCCTCTTATTTGATTTGCAATTCGATAGGTTTCTTTTTTTTTTTATATCGTTTTGAGGCCTGCCACCGATGCACGCGCTTTCGTGTATCGACGCGCAAAGCGTGGTTGTTTTCGTTTAACGCTCTTGTGGTTTTGTAAATTGATTTCGATGCCGCGATCTCTCTTTTTTTTTATTATTTCATCGTAACTGAATTACCGCGCGGAGCGTGTGTACGGAAAAGATTTGTATTTTAATTTGTTGATTTCGAGTCGGACCGGACGAAACCGCAAAGCTGAACATTTTCTAAATCGTCCCGGTCAACCCTGTGAATTTTAAAGGCGACTAATAAAGTTGTAACTGTTTAGTTAAACGTTTCCTTTCATTTCCGAAATTTTAAAGATAGGTAACAGAATTGAAAATATTTAATCAGCTTTTCTTCCATCTTCGAATATGCCGAGTAGATGAAAGTTTTAAATTTTATTAAAATTCACCCTCTAACTTTTGCCTTGAGGAGTCGAATTTTATAGTTGTTTTTAATTAACGTTTTCTATCTTGGGTATGTTTAATTTTCCATGAATATAAAACAGTCCCAGATACGCTAAATGGGTGGATCGTTCGAGGAACGAGGAAGCGGTTTGAACTTTCGTAGTTCGGGTCACGAGCCAGACGAGCATAATACATATTGTGACAGTACTATTGTCCCGCTGACAAAATATGGTCCTCTGGCTTATTTTTAATGCTCCGCTAACGACGAGCCAGATAATCTCCAAAACTCATTCCGAACCAGTTTCTTTGCGCCCGAAATTCGTGAATGGTTTCCCGCTGCGCGTCTTATTGCGAGCTCCACTTGTCGAATTAGAGCGGACATTCGGAGAAAGGATTTGCTCTAATTCGCGCACAGAATCCTTCCGAGTGCATCATTGTTCGGCGGTACGACAATGGTCACTGTCGGAGAGACAGCCGGACCGAGATGTGTCTATCGTTTTAACAACAGACCGAAACCCTTTACTCCGCTATCGTTCGCCATCCGGTTTGCAGATTCGTCGAAACCTGATAGTTTACGAGCGAACCAGATTTAGGGTCGAACGGGAGAAAAGTATTTTCGAACGGGTTGTTCGATAAGCGAACGTCCATCGCCAATTGTTCAATTTTTTTGCTTTTCAAATGTGTAGAAGATTTGAGTGTTTAAAGATCTGCGATGTAAAATACGAATATTCGGGTAACCCGATAAGGGCACGTGCAAAAATGATAATCGGACTTTCTTGTGTTCAGAAAAATCGGATATTCCATTAAAATTCGATTAGAATCGCATTAAAAATATTTAATTTTGCGGATACTTACAATTTTAAAAGGTGAATGCGTATAATCTCCGAATAGTTCTGATATCTGAATAAAAAATCTTTCTAAATCTCTGGATAATCATGTTACCTGATTAGATTCGAACCATTAACATTCGATTTATCGGATAAACAAACAACACGTTATTTAAACAACCGCTGCACTGTGACAGAAAACAAACTAACCGCGAGACACATCAACCATAAATAACCGTTAGTTAAGGCGACTGTCAAATTCTCGGAACAAACGAAGAAATGCCCTCCCCGTCTCCTCGTATTATTTGCTCGTCAGCGACAGCGACGCTGTCGGCGTCGAAGATCACAGGAATCTTGATTATTCCTGGTAAGGCAAACACGGAAAACCATAATTACCGCAGCACCCCTCAAAGACTAATTATTCGAGCCTCACGCCTCCCCGGTGCCCGCTGATCGTCACCTTCGGTGCGAGCTTCGGGTTAAAGACGATGATTAGAAGGCGCCTCTCTCCAATTAGTTTATTCTCGGTTGACCGTGGCCTCTCATTAGCGTCGCCAAAAGAAGAAACCAACGTCGCCGCGAAAAGCCATCAGAAAACTACCGTCTGCTCGATAATTAAGCGTACCTACGCGCGTCGAATTCGCCCCCGGAGACTTTTCGCCTCGCGACGAAAGGGGTGGAGTCCCGTCCGGTATTTCTCTACGAGCTCGCAGATGATCCCTAAATGACTCGACCGAAGAAACTATTCGCCATATGTCTCCGCGAAACTACGAGGCGAACGACGACGACGCCGCCGCGCCGCCCCGGCTCCCTTTCAGTTCGCTCGAAACAATTATCTAAATCGGGCGTGAAGTCGCCACGGGCAAGGGTAGCAAGGGGTGTGGTACCAATTTGCGAAATGGCCTTTGGACCTTGTCGGCGATCCGTCGGACGACGGAAGATTCCTTCTCGTTCTCCAGATGTCGTTAATACCAGAATCTCCCTTTATCTAACCCTAATTTAAACCGAATCGACCTTCTTCCTTCTTCTCGCAAGGTTATCGCGGCACCTGCAAAAGATTTTTCTTAACACCTCGCGACATTAATTTTGACGTCAATTATCACGTTTTAACGGACAGAGAAGTAATAAGAACGACGGATATTTTAACTACACCAAACAAGGATCAGATTTAATCCTCTAACAGGCGAATTAAATTTTGTATATACATAAATAAATGTATATATAAATAACAAAATAACAAAAGGCATGGCTGCCTGTTAGATGCTAAAATATTTTGAATTCAAGCGTAAATGAAATTTAATTTAACCCTGCCTTAAGGCGGGCATGCCCTTTAGAGGGTTAATAATGAATTTACTTTTCTATCAAATCATCCCTCAGATTAAAGCACTAAACAAATATATTTATTAGTCTCCGAGAACAATCGATAAAATTGATGAACAAATTTTTAAGAAAAATCGCAACGTTGAACATCCCTGTCTAATAAGAAGTACTGTAACGTAAGCGTAAAATATTTTCACCGATGGGTAAGAGTTAAATTGAATATCCATCGCGTTATACGATTATTGCACGAACTTAAGCGTTCGAGTTAAATATTTTTTTAAATCCCTAAGGTCTCGTTAAAACGCAAAACTCGCGAAGAACGCAAGGATCACGGTTATATTAGGAAGGCTTTCTCGCAGAAGACCCTCGGGGCCATGGGGGCACGGGAACCCTGCGGCGTGCCGCAAATAAATTTCGCAAGCCCATAAATAATTAATAGATTCGTTACGTGGGCGCGTGTAAATCATCCACCGACACGCGATTCGCTGGTTTCGGTTCACTTTCGTGGCAGGCGTCCCGCTGACTCTAGAGAAAACAAATCGACGATTTTCGGGCAGTAAAAGTGCACTTTTTCCGAGGGAATATTAAACGGCAGGGCGCGGTAAAGTGATTTCTCTTTTTGACTCCGCATTCATTAACGCTGAAACCGAAGGATTTTGACTGCTCGGGAGTTGAAAACGATTGAAAGTTTCGTTACTACAATTTTTTACTAATTCCAGAATGTTTCAGATATTTTCTAGCATCGATATGATCGAAAATAAATTCAGGCAAGATTGACAATTTTGTTAATATAATTTTTTAGTAATTCCAGAATATTTCAGATATTTCTTTAACGTCTGTATTATCCGAAAGAAATTTATTTAAACGTGTTTATTCGTTCTGGTAGTAAATAATTTGCTAAAAGAGACTTCTAGCGATAATCCCAAAGGTGCATCGTTAAAAAAAAACTCATCAAGAACGTTTATAGAAAATAAGAGAAATTGATCGAACAAAAGTGGGGAAAATGAAACGAAGCAGATACGAAGAGAATTAGCTGCCGCCAACAGCGTTAATTTTCTCATTAAAGTGACACGGACCACACATCGAACGTAACGTTTTTATCCTGTTCCTACCATTTCTCTATCCGCCCAAGTCCTTGGAAGTCACCGCGACGATCACGGGGACCTATTGAGCATCATCCCCCTCGGGCGATGAGCTTCCGGTTCGCGCCGAGGTAATGATAGCCCTCGAATCCGAAAACCGAGAACCGAATAAAGAAAAAGGAGGATCCTCGGGACTTCTATTATGCCACTATTTCACCGCGAAAAAATCTGACCTGCGAACATGCAGTAGGTCGAGGGCAAATTACGTGGCCCCCGCAGTGGGATGCGCACCTGCCTCCCCTCGTGCGAGACAGGATGCTCCTGCCGGGCCTCCGCATCCTTTATTTCGTGAAAGTGAATTTCGTGCCCTGGAATACGATTCCTCGCGATCGATGCTCGTCGAACAATTGGTCTCGTAACTCGCCGAGATTCTCGAGTATACTTCAGTTGCTTTGTTTTTCAGGAGTGCGATTATTCCGATCGATGGTCATTGAATTGATTCATTGAATTTGCGATTCACTGGGGTTCTCCATTATATTTTTATTTCTCAGAAATCCGAATGTTCCGAACGATGCTGTTTCAATAATTACGTTTGCGATTCATCGGGGATCGCGGGTATCATTAGTTATTACATTTTTGATCATTGCAAATATATCAATCGATAGCGTTTGATTAATTGAGTCCGTAATTAGCCGGGTTCTAGGAGTATCGTTTAAGTATTATATTTTTATTTTAAAGAGTTTACAGAATATCAACCATTTTAGGAGAACATGAATTTGGTTAAAATTGATATAGTAAACACAAACTCATTTGTAATGTGTCGATTCTTAAATTTCAGTTTTCAATCCGATTATAACTTTGACGACCACAATTTTGATTTTTTAAAAAGTATATTACCAACGTGTATCAGTTGTTTATTATTTGCTAACATATTTCGGAGCTGTAACAAACATTCGAGGCAATCACGCGAATTCTGGAAACAATCACCTCGGTCGTAAATATTTCGGTAAACTCGAGCCTCTCGGCGCGAGAGCGCTTTGTAGTTTAAACGTCGCGCCCGGTAATTGCAGGAAAGCAGAATAAAGTAATTACAGGTGAGAGAAAAAGTGACCGGCTTTCCGGTGGCGACAAAAAGTGGCAATAAAATCGAATTTAAGGTCAATTCGTAGCAAACTGACGCCATGAACGTCTCAGAATTCTTCGAGTGAGATTGCGGCACGACAAACGATTGCACGCTCGGTTGACGAAAAAGCGCCTTCATCGAGTGGCAGCAGCGGAGCGTAAGATGCACTTTTCTTGTCCGTGCGTTGCTCCACCTTGGCATTTCTGGTGTGACACGCCAATTGCCGCTGGCAGATGTCTGACGGGCTCGTGACATTCCGTTTCAGGGCGATGATTTGACGGCGATGGTATTTAAAAATCACTTAGTCCGGACAACACTCCTTCGCGATGCCGAACGATCGTTGGTTTCAAAGATATTCATTTATTCGCGCCGATAGCTCGCGTCGGCCGAAACATTATGCAGAATTCTTAAGATAAGGCTGAATATTGTTTCGGTTCGCGTGCAGTCAGGCTTCGGTGAGTCAAACCTCGAAGGCAATGCTGAAGTATCTTGCGTTATAGAGACCCGGTGAGGTATTCGTGACGATACAAGAGAAATTTAAATTAAAAATATTAACTTACTTTTTTTAATAATTAAGATCGAGCAAATCGGACTCAATCCGGTGATTTTCATTGATCGTAAAAACTGCTTTGGAATCCGTTGATCTAGCTGTGTCGGAAAATTTTATTTATAAAGGAAAGAGTAACAAGAAAACTAAAATTATGCAAGATTAAAGTATTTAATCGTATTTCATTTTCTAGTACAATTATACGATTCCCGCTTTTCTACCGATAAACAACATTACTAGAATCGCCAATGTAATGTGTTATGTAGAATAAGAAAAAGGAGTCACGTAACCTGCTCGAGGGATTACAAAGAAATCCATCGGGACGCTAAGTGATCCGCTGACCAGAGATTAATTAGTCATCGCCGTATACGCAGAACCTTCTCCTCCATCTTCCACGTCGTGTTTGAATCGCTCAGGTACAAGTTGAATATCACGAGCCGCGCCCTGGAACAAGGAGTTTTCTTAGAAAATACGTCGGACAGGAACCTTCGGTCGCGCGCTAATAACATCGATGCTGTTTTCTCTCAGTTTTTTAAAACTCTACATATAAAGAGAGCAAAGGGGAGTGTCTAGATCTCATACGAGAGTGAGAGAGAGAGAGAGAGAACTCTTCGAGCGAGTCACTGAAAACGAACGACGGGAGCAACCAGAAATGGTTTTGTTGTCCGTCGCGTAACGACTAAACGACACGTCGCTCCTTGTTTACCGGCACGCGCTTCTACGTGTTTCAATTACCAAACAATTATCGCGTACGCGATGGTAAGGATGCTTGGCCTCGTTTGGGTTTAGGGTACTTCGTTCGTAGTGGATGGAGCGAGGTTGATGTTGTCGAGTTTGGATGCTTCCACGTGCAACCGGTTCGATTGAGAAGCAATTTAGGTTTCTTTCAAAATACCATTTTTGTGCGTCGTTGAATGCGATGAGTATTCAAGCGTTGTTGGTTTAATAATGATTAATTCGTGAGAGATAGTAACGATGTGGGATGCTGTGGAAAAGAATTACATACGATGTTCAATAACCTCAGTTAGGTTGAAACGTGCATTTTGATGTATTATGATTATGGAAAACGTATATTTTAATCGACTGTGGTCGATCATTCCCCTCTTATTATTTTCATTATGTCAAGAAGAATTTCTTATTGCCTTATCGTTGAAATGTGTATATTAATATATCGTAATTAGAATTAACAAGTTTTAATCGATGTTTAATTAGCTGGCGGTTTAACGACATCCATCACTTATTATCTGAATAAATCACAGTATTCTAGTAGAATTTGTTGCTCCTAGCAAGTTTGTTTTTTTTCAGATCGAAATCTAATACATTTGTGGTATACATTGGACATTAAAATATGGTAAAACATATCTTATAAAAACACTAGCATTTTTCTGTTTAGAGACACTATAAAAAGTAACTTCGCGTCGAGACTGAGGAAAAGTTACATAATCCCTCGTAACTTGAAACGCATTTTGTCATGACCTATCCCATTTTTAAATAATTCAAATTATACAAACCGCTCGTCCGTGACGAACAAGCACCCGTGATTATCGATCTGTCTTCGACGATGAAAAAGTCGATTAAGTATCGACGTAATGCACTCATCTGATCATAATATTTTAGCATAATCATATGTAAGCCCCGATCGGACATTCCGAGTGTCGCGGTGGCAACCGGCGAACCGGTTTCAATGAGGCGAAGTTAATTAACTGCCCGTTAATACAAGTCGCTCATTCCGGCATCGTTTACCTTAAAGCACCGGCAGAAAAGGAGAAGCAAAATTTCAATTTAACGAAACGCAATTGTCCACCGCCTTATATGTTGCGACGATGCATCACGCGCGGAGATCATTAACACGGCGACGTTTAATAAGGTCCATCATTAATTATTGCCCCGGACCGCGAATTACTCACGCCGAGCTCGTATAAAATAACACCGTCGAGGATCTTTCTTTACTCGGAGGCAAGGTAGGATTATCGGGAGGGGTGTTCTTAACGTCATTAAATTTAATGATCGCTACATAAATTTGAATTTCAATATTTATAGTATACAAGGTTCGACTGGGAAGAAACAATAATCGCGTTTATTAAAAAGTAGTGGAATCGTATTATTTGTCAAATCGTGCGAGTATCGGGAATAAAAATTTTAATAATCTTTTCCGTTTGCTGGCGAGTAAATAAATTTGCGGGCCACGTTCAACTTTTAAAATCACGACTTTCATAATTCCCGAGTTATATTAACCCAAAGTGGTAAATTTTGAAGCCAAACGCAGTTTGTACGATAAGTACGAATCAAGATAATTGTAAGGAATGAAAGAGACACGCGAAATCTAAATACACCTTTTTTTTCTATCTGATCTGAACACTAATGCTCGCGTTGTTGATAAATTCGAACGATCTTTCTAAAATCGTCGAATCCAGAGACAAGGTATTGTACTCGGGCCAAGTACAAGTACGCGAGACTAGACCTTGTATCTTTTCCGGAAAGAACGAACGAGGGATCAAACCCCATTAAAAAATGAATTTTTTCAAAAAGTGCAATAGCTTTCGGAATTCACTTATCCCACAGATATTAAGCTCGATTCAAAGCCTAACAACGAGAAGATCGAGAGATCAATAAAAAAAAAAATAATAATAACATTCCATCGTTCCTGACGTTCGCTTTAATCTATTTTCTACGAACAACGACGGAACGTATAGCTTCTCATCGCCGACCATAATGCGATACGGTCACGAACGTAAGGACGATATCGGGTATGACGGGCAACCGCATTAATTCTAATTAATCGGCGTCCGTTCGCGCGTCTGGGTTGCGTCGATTGGTAGTCGTACGGACGGTGGCGAGACGAGAATCGGCGGCGCGGGTAGAGGGAGGAGGGGGGGGGAGGGGAGAGCGAAGAGGACTTTCACGCGCACGCGCTATGGATCTCGATGCGCGTGCCCCTCTCTCTTTCGTGGATCGAGCGCGCACCTGCGCTCGCGGTTGCGTGACTTTCCTCCCTTTCTCCCCCAATCACGGTTGCGGCCGCGATTTAATGCCGGGCTTTACGATTGTCAATGTGGGCATACGCGCGGCCCGTCGTTACGCCGAGAGTCACGAGATGCCGGCGCTGCATTTATTTATAACGTATGACGCCTCGTTCGCCCGTTCATTACGTTCGTATTTGAGCGCGTAATCGTACGTGGGAGCCATTAACGGGTTTATTTATTTATTAATCCTGTTAAGGGAATTCATTAGGTTCGTATTTTTTCGCCGTACGTCCGCGTTTTGGATGTCGGTTCTTTTAACGAGTCCTGTCGATCGTGAAAATCGCTTTACCCGCCGACGGCCGGCGGGACGAGGAATCGAGGCGGGAGTTGTTCTCTCTTTTTTTTTTTTTTTTTTTTCCTGAATCTGCTTAACCGCACGCGTTCGCGTCTGATTTTTAGGGAGAAAGTATGGGGTACGAACGAAAGCCGACCATAATGCGTTTCCTGTGTTCGTAAAGAGACTTTTATTTCATAATTCTTGACGGTAACGAGTTTTAATACTCGAAAAAGTGCGATGAGCATACTCGCGGCTCGGCTCTCTCCGCATAAAAATCATGCTTCACGATCTTGAAAATAGGACAGATTCGACGACCTACTCCCGGCACGAGAATCCTTAGTCGTTTATCCCGTTCGCGGGAAGATTTACGTTTTGTATTTCATCGTGGCAAAACTTGGTAACTCGAAAACTCAATGAACACGGTCGTACTCGTCCCCTCCGCTTTTTCCAAAATTATAGTTTGCTCGCAGTGTTGAAAATAATATAGCTTAAACTGCCTACGCTCAAAATGAAAGTACTCTATAGACATCGCGTTTTCTCACTAATAGATCTGCATTTAATATTTCACTTGAATCTTTCTAAACCTCAATTCACACGCTAATACTCATCTTCTCCCTCCTGAAATTATGCTTCGTACACAGTCTTGAAAATAAAGCAGTTTCAACTCCCCACCCATAAAATCAAAATCCTCTTGCACTATGTTTTCTCAATTCTCTCGGATCAACTTTGACCCTTCGAAACCTCTTTGAACGCTCTGCACTCATTCCCGCGTACCCCAGAAAATTCCTCCCGATTTTGAAAACGGAACCCAGCTTCGGCGCCCCGACCGCGAAACGCGCATTTTTCCCGCCATTCAGCCATACTTTCGACGAGTATCCACGGCGATTAATTTCCTCGAAGAGCAAATATGTATCAGCGCATGCCCCCCCTCGAGCGAGTGCCTTTGAACCGGACTGAAGCCGAGAGAGGAGAGCAGGCAGGTGTTCTGCTCTTGAGATCGCTCTCTTGCGTTTATGCGCGCACGTGCTTTATTGCTCCGTCTCTCGGGCACATCTCAGTGACTCCGGTGCTCGTCAATCAGCAAGAGATGCTCGTCGACTTTTTTTTTCTTCCCTTTGCCCCCCCTCCCTTCTCACTCACTCTCTCTCTCTCTCTCTCTCCCTTGTTCGTCTGCCGCGCACTCCCTCTCCATTTCTTTCATCATCCGCGTCTTTACTTTTTCTTCTCCCCTCCGCGCCTTCTTTTCGTACGTATAAGGGGTCACGGCCCACGAGAGCAGGTGCCCAAAACCGCGGCCACGAGAACACGTGAACGTCCGGATACACGCGGGCTGACACGCATTCAGTCATGCGCGCATGAGCCGTTACGTAAATCTCTGGTGTGTCCGGCTCTTTTCTGCTCATTCTTTTTTCTTCTTCTTCTTTTTTTTTCATTATCCTTTATTTGTCGTCGACCACTGTCGCGGATTCAATCCCCGGTCCAATCGAGTTCGTACCGAATGTCTGAGCGCGCACGGGTAACGTCGCAAAAACCCCCTCGTACACAAAGATCGATAAAGCTCGCGTACGCGTATAAGCTGAACGCACTGTCGTCGCGTCACGTGAGATCATATGCTGGCAGGGAAAAACGACTAGCGTGTATTTTTAATTTGTTTACATGTATCGGAATCACGATATCATCGCGTCACGTGTATCGCGTACACAGTCTATACTCGTCACAATTAACGTGACATGACGATACTGTGTGTCCAATTTAACATTAGAGCGCAAACCATTCGTCGATTCGGCGAGCACTGATACTTGTATATTGATTATTTTTAACACTTTTGTTGTATAAATTAGTTATTGAATAAATGTGATAAAGATAAAATAAATCACAGTAATTTTAACATGTTTAGGTGCGTTTTATACTATAGTTGGCGATTCGACGAATGGTTTAAAAAAAAGTGTTAAAATAAGGTTACCGTTCCAAGGTTTAGCCAATATCCGCGCACTATCAACCACTGTCAGAAATTTTCATTAACCTCAGTCCGCTTAATCATCGTAGTGCAAAGGATATTTGAAAAACAGTGAAGATTATCAATTACTACTGTCTTATTTTTTCGTCTATAAAGCAGTCAAAGTACAAACTACTTATTTATGCACATGACATAGATTCTAGGTTTAATTGAAAAATGTAATTAAAACAGAAAGCTTCAACGTGACTGACGACGCATTACAATCCGAAACCGCGAGCATCGCGACTAAACGCTGTTGCCACTTTTCGACCGGCAATCCAAAAACCACGATCTCTCCGCGCGACATTAAAAACGTCATAGCGGAAACGCAAACTCGTTCGAATGATCGATCACGCTTCTTACCCATTAAGCAGCGTACACGAGGTACTCGGTTGTCCTAGTACTGAATATCGGAGTCAGTACATCCCGGAGACGTATGATCCTACTCTTCTGAATGAACATCGGTTGGAATGCTTATAACCGACGTCGAGACATAAACCTCGGTACGGGGCCTTTGTCGCGGTACCACGCAGACGCGTCCATCATGCTTCCAGAGGGATGAACAAAAAGCGACGATCGTCGGTTTGCTCGTGTGGGCCCCGAGTACCGTCTACCGGGAGGCGCGCCGGTGTTGCGTTTCAGACTCGTCAAGATGCACGGCGCATTCACCATTAATCAACGAACGGGGAGTAAATGATTACGCCGATGGCACTCGTCTCGGCTATGCGTATGTGACTTAGAGACCACTGGTGATTGGGGCGACTGCCGACCGATGACGGATGAGGGTTTCAGGCGATACTCGTTGGCCTCTCTCGGTATGGCACGGAGTTGGGACGCGTGGACGTTCGACGACGACGACGACGACGATACCGGTCACCGATAGTCCCTATCTTCACGTGATGGCCGAGTTATGTATCCGCGTTGTTAAGCCCCAACCCTCGTGCCCCATTACGTCGTACTTCGGTAATGATCGGGATCATTGGATATCTCGGGCCCCGAGATACGAACGGTGATCGATGATCGGGTAACGATCGGAAGGGTACGGCGTCGGTCGGGCCGCGGAGCATCGACGTGAACGGGACAACATGATTATAGGCAAAGATGGTGATAACGTCTCTTGAGATTGGACGGAGCGGCGAGTGGGAGGGGACAGAGTCGAGAAGGAATTTCTATTTAATATCGTATTAGCCTCCCGGCTTATCGCGCCGGTATCGACGAGTAGATATAATTTCGAGGAGCAGCAGTTATAAATATGTCGATTTTATTAAAACCGAACGATAACGTAGGTGTCGCTAGTGAGACGTAGGGAGGAGGAACGTGGAATCGTTGGCAAGAGGAATTGAGGACTGGACATCGATAATGGGCTAAGTGCCAAAACTTTGATTCAGAGTTATTCAATGTTTTCTGTTTTGTAAAAAAACTTTTGACAAATTTTTTTAGTTATTATCTAGAGTAAGCATCACATTAGTATTGCAGCATTTTTATGAATTTTTTTTTTTTATCGCACATACCTCGCATGCCATCTGTCAGGTCTTGTTTGGGCCACTATAAATGGTTTTGAGACTTTACCCGCTTTTTAGGTTGTCGGCGATGGTATCTTCTACCATTTTTTGGATCCAACTAATTTTTTTCATTTTTGCCACTTAGCCCATTATTGATGTCCAGTCCTCAATTGGCCGTACGAATCGATCGTAATTCCCCGTTAAAGAACTGAGAACCCAACGTTGCGTTCGACGTTAAAAAAATGCATTACGTTCCGCGGTACACGTGCACCCGTACTCGTAGTTGCGTAAAATTGCGACTCGAGATAGGAAGAGTGGGGGGGGGGGGGCACTTCAACTTCGCTATTCGCGTTAAACGTCGAGCACCCGGAATATAGGAAGAGGGAACAATTTGTAGTCGCTTTTGTAACCCAATGTAACGTAAGTTACAATTTAATGCCTTCCCCGCAAAACACGTTTTCGCCTATAACGACGGCGCGTGACGTTGCCGCGTCGCGGCTCGCCTCGACGCATCGCGCGTCGCGAATACGCGCATACACACGTACGCGCGATATATTCGCGCACACCTGCAATAACATCGGTGGGTTTATAGCGAGGACCTCTGACCTCGCTCGCATTCGAGATAGAGCCGGTCGACGCGCCGAAGGAAGCTCGGATGGTAGTACGTCGATTATCCAGTCATTTTCCCAGGCCCTCTTCTCGTGGGGCCAGTCTCTCCTCCGGGGTCTGGCCGCGGTCCGAATATTACGAAGAGGACGGCGGAGGGATAGTGGATGGCTGTCAGAGCTATTACATTCGGACGCGAGGCTCGTGGTTGGCGATGGTGCGGAGGGGAGGAAAGTTCTTAGCGTGTAGCTTAAAAAAAAAAAAAAGAGAGAGAGAGAGAAAAAGGAGAAGAAAGAAGGCTATCGCCGGTACTCTCTTTTCCTCTTCCATTATCTTCACCAGTCCTTCTCGCTCTTTGAGTACTGCGCGCAAGGGAAGAGGAGGAAACGGTGAAGCGGACACGAGACGATGGAGGGCCCCGAGAGACGCAATAGCGTAGAGATGATAATTTGATACGGGAACGCGGATCGTCGACCGATCGTTATTTAAATGCTGATCGTGCGCACTTTGACTCGAACGTAAATTAAACCGTTGGGAAGTCGGTTGAACGTTCGCTGCGGGTATGGCTGGTAATGCATTTTGGATTAGATTAGATCAGATCGAGTAACGGACGAAGTATTTGTCGCGCGACGTTGCTAAATTGTTTAACTCTTGGCACGATACTCGTTCGTTGTCACTAAAACTAAGGCCACTGGGGAGATTTACGCATCACGTTCAAGACGATTGCTCGCGACAGGGATTTCGATTCATTATTACTTTTTTTTTTTAAGTCACATAAATCTCAGGTAGCAAATAAATGTGCCGTACCGACCCAAATATACGGCATTAATTTTCCACTCTTACCTCCTGACCGATTACTCTCGGAAGACGAAACTCCAAACGCGATTTAACGAGCTAAAGGAAAAGCCGAATAAATTCCAACTCCATGCTACGCCAATGTACGCGAGGCCTCGTCTCCCGGCATGCACATTAAGAGGTCACGCTCCGGCAGGTGGTGTACGCGTGATTCACTCGGTCGCTCGCTTCGAGCTAGGTGTACCACCCCTATTCACTCACACGAGTGAGTTAATTGTCGCAGGGACGTTGATTTAAGACCTCCACTCGGGCGATCCCCCTCGCTGAGATAATGAGAGGAGCTCCGACGCGACGAAGGAGTACTCGCGTGGCTCGGTATTACGCGGCTAAGTTCCACGGGCCCGCGACCGATCTCTTTGACGTGGGTTAGGGGGTGGGGGTGATGACCATGGCTTGATAACGCTCTTCGTCTTCCCATTTTACCCCGTCATGCAGATTACGCGACTCTCCGGGGCAAACGTCATTAATACGATCCTCGTGCGTTCTAACGATACCCCTTGGGACACTTTCTCTCGGAAAGCAGGAATTCGAATGGAACACATCTAGATCATGCACATCTCTGAATTTCCAAACTAAATACCTACGATTGCTTACGGAATAAATTATGCTACTGTGGAAATTATTTCTAAAGCAAACAGACACTCGTGATTACTTACGGAATAATTTATGTCAACGAGAAGAACAGACAGTGGTGGTCCAACGCGTCATTTTGCATATTTCGAGTGCTTATATCTTCGGAACTAAAACCAAGCGCCAACTTTTGCTTGCTGATTCGTGATCAGCGTCATGAAATACGCTTGATAGAGTAAAATAAAGTTTGGAGATTCGAATATCTACAGATGTACATGATCTAGATTTATAAGCCATTCGAATTTAAGACTCCGATAGTTCAAAGTTTAGACCGATCAAACCGGAAAGTGGTCCGTTGAATATTGGGACTCATCGAGTTAACTATAACGACACCCATAAAAATAATTGTAACGATGTTTGACAAATAAATTGTAGGTACATACGACATCGAGACATTTGAATAGCCTGCACAAGTTTGCCGTCCCGACGTTGCTTGGACGATCGAACAGTCACAAATAGAATATAATCGATTACTTTGTAAATCGTTAAATTTAATAACGATCTTATCGCATAATTGGTTGCCACGTACGGTAAATACGTACATCCTGACGCTCAAGAATACGTTAGACCGACACCGTTACATCTCATACGCTTACGCGAGAATATTAATGTCAGTCGTACAAATAATTCACAATTCGAACGAACCTCGTAGTAGAACGTATAATAATTAACGAACGTTTAATCTTTCCTCTAATTACGGGAACGGGTTCTCGCGAGATGCCTCGCGGAAGTTGCGTAGCGGGGGCATTAAAGGCCCGCGCATCGCGGGGCCTTACCCTCCTCCCCTACGAGAGAAGATGACACCACCGTTTCGCGGCCCTCGGGGGTCTCTACCGGGAGCTCGTAAATCTTCTTAAATATCTTCTCTATCTGTTCATCATCCGTGCGCGAGTACCACCCGTCCCCGGTGTTAAAGAACCGCGCATCGAAACAGCTGCCCGCTTAACAGTAGTTGTAATGGGCATGCAGAGTGCGCGGGAGTGCAATCAGACTTCATCTCGTTGGCCGGGGCCTCTGACCGAGCAATGTACCATCGGCGCGCGCGCGCGCGCGCACTGGTAAGAACGCGAGGCAGTCGCGAGCTGGGTTCGCTCATTGTTCTCGGCCTCGTAGCCCCGAGCGCCGCTCGTTTTCGCTCTATTTCTTTCGCTCCCTCAAGGACGCCCCTTTTTACGGCATACCTGGCTACGGAGTATCATTAGCATCTTTTGAATTAGCGTTCTCTCTCGGCCGAGTGGAAAACTTCGTTACTTCGTTGCCTTTTGTAGGGGTGCGTCTCGAGTGTCTAGGACGACGACGGTTCCTCGCAAGACTTTCTAGGATTGTTTGCGATCCCCGAGGAACTGGGTTTTTGGTTCAGTTTCGTGAAGTGAATTTCTTGGTACGTGACGCCATCTTCGTGTTACTGTCAAGGTTAGGTAAAATCGCGTAACTTGATTTTTTTCGAGTTTAAATGGGTTGGACTTGGAGGATGTTTCTTGTCCAGTTTGAATCTGGTGAATTTCCAGGTTGGGACGATGACGCAAGCATTGTATTACTTCTAGGGTTACTTAAGGAAGACTTTTTTACGGCATACCAGCAATGGAGTGTCATTAGCGTGTTTTGAATTAGCGTCTCTTGGTCGAGTGGAAACTTCGTTACTTCGTTTCTTGTTGTGGAGAGCATCTCGAGTCTAGGACGACACCATTGTTATAAGACTTCTAGGATTGTTTAGTCCCTGGGGAACTGGACTTTTGGTTCAGTTTAAATCAGGTTAATTTGCAGATGCGGACTCTGACGCCATCCTCGTATTATTTCTAGGATTACTTACAATCACATAACCTGAGTTCTTTCGAGTTTAAATTATTTAGAGGATTACAGTATCCGAATTAGATTCCTAGGAATATTTCAAATCCCCAGACAGTTTTACTTTCCTCAAGTTTGAATTTTGCTGGCAATGTTTCCGTCAATTGGGAAAAGAAAATCAAAATACAACGTCTTAGTCTTGGGCCAACGACAGGTATGCGAAAACTGTACCTTGTATCTCTAACCCCTTCACTACTCCAGACGTACTATTACGTCCAAAACATTTACATCATTCAATACTGTAGCAGTGAAAGAGTTAATACTATTTATAATAAATATTAACACTCTCCAGTACTTTGAAACGATACCTTACGCGGAAGTACAAGATTCCAACAAATACCTTTAAAAAAAATCATAAACACCAAAACTGCAATTCTCGATTAATAACCGAACGCACGATTCTCGTTATCATTATTTTACATAATTACCTTACCCGCTCTTCGACTCTCTCCAAGTCACGCGGATCATCGATAAAGATAGTTACCGTTCCCGGTTTAAATCCATGAAAGGTATAATTCGTAATAGCACGTTGCTAAAACCCTGGATAAAACGATCGACTTTGCGCCAAGGCCTTTCCCCCCGCCGAACGATACCAGCGATAAATTCCGGTCGTTCGTAATCGGGGAGGAAGACGCACAGCGTCGGCGTGGCAAAGGTTAAGGAATCCTCCTTGCGCGGCATTCTCCACACGCTCCTTGTAAAGTCCTCTCCTTCCCTCTCCTTTCTCCCGTGCTTCTTCCTCCTCGGTCGGAGTACACTCCCCAAGGCTACACCTCTACCTTCGCTGTAGGTGAGACGAAGGTGAGCACCGGACTCGATCGAGCGCACGACAAGACACAGTTGCAATTGCTCCGCTCACGGATCTTCTCCCCCCCCCCCTTTTTGCTCGTTCTCCATTACTCTCTCTCTCTCTTTCTCGCTCTTTACTTGTACTTACCGTGGACCGTTCTCGTAAGAATCGTGGGGCCCGATCGTGCAACGGCACGAGCACCGGACACTGCAGCTGCGTTCGATCTCCCTCTTTCTTTGAACGATTGTAACTTCTGCTCGGCGGAATCGACGACCCTTTTTTTTTTATTATTCTCACTCCTTCCGACTTTACCGTTTACCGTAATTTTTAACCGTTCGCGCGTCGGGGAATACGATCGTTGCGTTCGCAGATATTACCGATTACTCGACGTTTCCGATTTTTCTAATTAATTTTAACGAGTACACTCGTTTCTATTAAATTTATTTTATACAGATTAAAAGTATGTTATCCAATTAGGATTTCATTTTATATGGAACAAAAACTGGACAGTGGATTTTAAATTTGCTTCATGGCAAATGGGAGTACACGATCTTTAATTTTTATATAATTTTCATAGCTGTCATTAAATAAATACAATAACGACCTCGGGCTAGAGCTGATAATTAATACCGTATTCAATCGACGATAAACTCTACCCGATCCTCATCGCTGTTCTCTCTCGTCGAACCAAACTTTCCTTTCCTAACGAAAGATTCATTCCGAACCGACACGCGAATTGATTCGTTTCCAGCTTTCCATCCTACGTAAAGGTCATAACCCGGGTATCTATCGCAAATCATCAAAGAACGGTATTCCCATTGTTGCCGGATCGGTAGATCCCTCAAAGATGAACTTTCTCAACGAGACCACGCAAGGACATTCCGATCGGTTTGCTCACGGATCTCTCCTTTCGTCCAGCTTCATCCACCTTCGGGTTTCCTTTTCTTCTCTTCTCCTCGCTCGCTCGCTCCATTCGCGGCTGCATCCCGTTCTCGGAACAATCACAGTGGGGCGTGTGCATACGATTGCTGCTTCGTGGCACGAGCAACGTGTCAGAGAGCGCAGCTGTACCCGGCCTCTCTTGCTTTTGCTCCTGAAAGTATGTACAGTCTCTTCCTTTTTCTCGCTGACTACCGACATCCCCTTACTCGCGCTTTAACCGCCTTTCTCTTCGCTGACGTCATCGTTCATTATTCGTACCGATAGTCCCCCGGGAGATTATTCGGCGCGTAGACGTTACTTTTTTTTAAGTAAACCGAACTGATCGCGACGACGCTCGAGACGGAGCACGAAAGTGGAGCACAGGGTTTTTTTTTTTATTTGAAAAGCGAAGGTTGGCGTTTTGCTTGAAAAGTTGATCGTAATCTTTTCTGATTCTGTTCGTGCAATATTTCTATGAAAATGCAGCGTATTTTGTAGAGTGATCATTATTACTAACTTATAATCGTAACCTTCCGTTAGTAAGGGGGATGGTCAGTGACAACACTCTGAAATTTTTTTTCTCTGATCATCGAAAGGAGGTGTGCGGACAATTGCTTCGATAACTGATTGTTCCTCCCATTTTTAATTTCTGGGCTTTCACTTGCATCGAAAAATAGTTTAATACAAATAAAAATGTTGAAACAATAATAAAAAGAATTGGTGTCAGAATGGTGTTACCAACTGAATGATAACATAATAATCGTGACCTCTTAAAATAAAGAACGCATGATTACGATAGATACTCGTACATACGTCAGTAACACGTACTTATTGTTAGGTTACATTGTTATTAACGCGGAAGTAAGTGGATGGTTATAAATCGCGTCGCGTGATTGTAAATAGAAAGTTGAGTAATCTAGTGGCACATCGGGATGGGAATTATCACGTTGTAAGGATAGGATGAATACCAGGATACACGCTCGCTCATGATAAATCCGTGTAAATTGCGCCGAGGCGTCGGCACGCCGTACCCGGAGTAATTATTGCCATCCTACGATCGCTAGTAATAGTCGCTGACAATAAATATCGCGCGCAAGAATACACGGTTATTATATCTGTCCGGCCAGTGGGCGTATGTAAACGATCGTTTACAGAGATTAATTACACCTTTTATTACACTCGTAACAAAACGAAATTACCAGGAACGATGGTTTGATTTATCTATCGACAAATTAATACGTACACGCAACGGTGCGCGTGGCGAAAAAAATTGCAAATCAGAAATTTCTACAATATTTATATTACCGGTATTAATCATTTCCGATATTTGATCGATGAGCATTACCGAACCCCTGCGAGAACAAAAGTTAATGAACAAAGAAGTATTGCTGCGATTAACGTTTCGTACGCGTCGCTCAGATATAATTTCGATAAAACTGTCGAGACGAAGCGAATTGGAAATCGGTAAGCGCGACAGCTTTCGCGTGTTTCTTGGTACACGATTACTATCTAACGCTTTCACTAATTTCAATGGATCGATCCCAGACAGAGCTCTTACGCTTTATCCGCACCTGCGATCTTCGCGAATTTCTGGTTCTTCGCTGCCAAAAACTTTGAGCGGACCACCATGACCGTTCGAAGCGTCGCACTGCTGTCAGGGTATTGTTGTCACCCCACTTGTCACGATCTCTCGTTTCCCATCTTCTTCTTCTTCTTCTTCCTCCTCTGCCTCCCCCCCTCTGAAGCACCATCCCCGAACGACATAAAATGGCTAATGCGTCAGGGATGGTGTCGCCTATCGCGCACTCCCATCTGAGGACGACTAACACCTTGGGTGGTGGTTCGTTTAGTGAAGATATCAACGGCAGATCTAGGAACCACGCGAGGCCGAGTGTTTTGTCTCCTGTCACGAGGTCCTCCCCCTCACGGACGCTGTAATTTATATGCAAGCTCATGGCCAGCATCGCGATGGAGACGCGAAAGAATCATCTTGGGAGAGAAAAAAAAGTCGGTTGGACGGTATCGGAGTGACTCGTAGGAATTCGTTTTACCGTGAATAATTACGTCGTCGATTTCTTGCAAATCACAAATAACGCTTCCGTTAAATTGCCCTTGTAGATAACCGTCACGTTCACTCGTTACTTTCATTTGACACCTCCGTACTCAATTAAATCGGTTACGGAACGAATCATTAGAATCGAAGTCGACGACGCGGGAAAGTTAAAACTGGTTCTTGAAATATCACAAAATGATATTTTTGGACTCGTACCGTTCTTCTATTCGCCGATTCAATCGTACGCATACCTATATCGCGGGTAACGGAGAATAAATTGCCAAGCCGAAAAAAAAAATGATCGATCCTTTTCTTTGAATCCCGTCTCACCGAAGAGAGGGACGATATTTAAATTTATACAAGGAGAATGCTTCTACGGAGATTGAAAACCCATAATCCTGAAGGACGCATAAAATATCCGAAGCTCTAAAATCCGACGGAAAAAAAACGAGAGAGAGAGAGAGAGAGAGAAGATACAAGTCGATTCTCGAAGAAAAGGCACGCGAGCATGGCCGACCCTGATCCACGGGGGTAGACCGATGACCTCCCGGAGTATCCCCTTCGGCCACGAGGATTTGCAATTTTTACGAGCTATAACTTTAACGAATCGCTAATCCCGCGGAATGGCGTCTATTTTTTATGTCGGCCCCTTCCCTCTCCCGCGGGGCGTCTTTTCGCCTTCGCGATCATGCGGCCGTGGATTTTGAGTCGTATATTCCCCGTAGCCCTATATATTCGGCAAACGACCGGTATTTAAGTCTTTATAATCCGGTGAAGTTTTGCGGGGGAGCCGAAGGTGAGTCATGGCAGGTGCTGCTTGAAGAGCGAAGCGGAGGAAGACAAGGAGTGTGGACCGCGTTCTCTCGCTCCCAGCGACTGCATCCCTTTTCACCGTCCTCGCCGTTCCCTCTTTCCACGGCCATTTAACGTTTTCAGGTACGCCGGTGGTTGGGTAACAACGAAACACGATATAAAACACGGGCGACGGGGCACGGTGCATCGTGATCTTATAAAATGGAACGAACGAAACGCCAGGAAAGTTTCGTTTGCGAAAAGTGTAAAGAAATTATAGCGGAGGTTTAATTGATCGTTCACCTTACGGATTGTTTTACAGCAGAGAGCGTCGGTCTTTTGAGTTAGAAGCTTTGATTATTAGTTCAATTATTGAAATAATCGTAGCGCGTGAAATCTTGTACCTACTTCAATTTGAGAGATTGCTTTTTAAAAGTAAACGTTCACAGAATTCTACGAAAAATCAGCGATAACGTATCGCGGTTAATAACAAAAATCACAGGGGATTATTTTATCCAGTCAAAAGCAACCTTGACTCGAGAGATCTGCAGTTAAAAAATCGTATCTCCCAGAATTTTTTCTCAATTTCCACGCGACCATGTGCATTTCGTAGCTAAAATTTCGCTTGATCGCTAAAAAAATCCACTCTATCGTACCAAATCGAATTCAGAATGCACAGCCATCCAAAGTACACTCCTACGCGATACGTTGCTTAAAGTCATCGCCGAGCATCCTTCCCAGCAATTTCGATGGAACAAATCTAGATCATATGCATCTCCGAATCTCCAAACTATTTCTAAATCAAGCAAACACATGTGTCTCCTTGTAAAATAATTTTCAGTGGAATAAAAATTCTATAATTATTTTGCGATCAGCAACCCCAAAACTCTTGATACATCAAAAAATAGTCTGGAGATTCGAAGATCCAGAGATGCTCGCGATCTAGACTTAAGCCATTTTGATTCCCCGTTCGCTCCGCGATCGGTCCCATCGCGTACGATAAATCGATGTTTCACCGTGACAAAGAAGCAACGCCGACAGGTGACCGAAAGATTTGGCGTTAGAAGGAGGAGGCGGGTTGCGAGGTGGTAGCAATTATTTCCTGATTTTTTCTCTCATTAGCCGCGCGCCCTGAAAAAAGCTACTCGAGACGGCGGCGGCGGCGGCGGCGGTCGCGGGAAGCGAAAGGTAGCCGAGTGCTCGCCCCGGGGGGATGGCGTAAAAGCCAGGACGAAGAAAAAGGAGCGAGAGAGGACCGCGGCGCATGACCCGGCACCGTGCGCGAGCGTGTAGCATCTTGCTAGCGCGCGCTTCCAACTGCATCGCCGTTGCATCTCCTTCTCGCGTTTGTGCTCTATTCTTAGACCTATGATGGGACAGGTGGTAGAGCCGGGTACCCCGGTGTACACGCTCCTCTTTGTACTTATACCTCGTTACCTGCCATAACTCTTCGCCGGTTTTCCGCTCCCAATCGCGGAATTTCCCTCCCCCCCCCCCGCCGCTATCGCGTTATCCTTATCGGGCGTTACGAATATCCGCGGAGCCGTGTGTTTCGCGGACTCTAATGCCAAGTTATTTAACTTCGTTCACGATTCGATACGGATTGTTATCTGAATTTTAATACCATCCCCATCGTCCGTCCGACGCGTCTTATCGAACGCTGGATCATCGAGATCGACCTTCTCCCTTTTACCTCGTTTAATATACCTTTCCGAAAAGAAGATAGCTAGCTTCGATCTTTACGCTCCGTTGCCACCGGAATATTATATCGTCGTTCTTGTATAATTTACGCCTCCCGTAGTCCCTTTATATCCCCGCGGTTGCTCACTTCTTGAGTTCCTTCTTTCGATGCCTCTATTCGCTCTCTCCCCCCCCCCCCCCTACTCTTTCTCTTTCGATTTCCCCCTCTTCCGAGGCTGTTTAATACGCGTAGGAATGCTCGCGGGGAACACGAGACGACGGTACAGCGTTCTGGCGTTGCGAGCTGGTATACCCGTTGCCGCGGAAGAAGGATTATGGCACTCCGATGTCAATAAACGACTCCTCCACATCGTGTTTCACGGTTGCGCGGACTGGCTCGGCCCGAGGAAGCCGAGCATCTGCGCGTCGTATGGCATTCTAGGATGTAGGTACATACTAGGGTAAGCACCGGAGAGGCGCATAAAGGAATGAAGATAGCCGCCGAGGGATTTGCATAAGGGCTAAGCACCTTGACTCCTCGTAATGTCCAGCCTCGCGAAGTGTATTGCATGGTTTTACGGGTACGCGTTACGGGGGAACGATACGTGGAAGAGGCTGATAAATTTGCTTAAACGCGACTTGGGTTATAATCGATCTATCGGGTAGATAGAATACCTGGTTCTTGGAATTTGTTTAATGTAATGCGCGAAAATTGATGTAACGGGCAGATGTGATGGACCTGATGGTTTCACGCTGAGCCGTTTGGTAGAGTTATGTTCGGCAATGATAGATCCGTGAGAGGAGTCGTATACTTGTTCGTGGTGTTTGTTCGATATACGCGAATCGAACTGTCAAACGGATTCGAGGAAGGATATTTATTTTTACTGAGATTTGTTAAGGAGTCGCGATTGAAGTTCGTGTATTGGATAAATCGAACTTGCAAGAGCGATCTATGGATAAATACGAATCTTCTTATAGCTCTTGTAAAATATGTAAACTCGATTTATCCGAGACACAGATTTTGCTCTTAATATTTGTTAAATGTACTAACATTTTACAAATTTGTAAATTTGTAACAGCAAGTACATTTTACAAATATTAAGAGCAAAATCTACAAATTTACAAATTTGTAAAATGTACTAACAGACACTACAATATCACCTTCAGATTTTATTCACATTATTCTCACAACGTTTGCCACGAAAGCTTCTTTTTATTTCAAAAACCGTCGAATTAACCGTAGCGATTGTGGTGTCATGATCGATAATCGAGTCGATAATACCGAGATCCTTCCTCGGTTCCCCTGAGAACCACAAGAATCGTTTCGCGAGCAGCCTCGAAGAATCTTCATTCCCAAGAGGCTCGAAATTTACGGGGGGGCCAATACTCGCACCGGTTGACCAGAAAATTGACAACCGTTCCACGCAAACGTGGAATGTTTCCCGAACATTGCAATTTTCGGCAGCGTCGGGCACGCGTTACCAATTCCTCTCGTACCTTCATCCCGGACCGTCTTTCTTCGCCATTGTTGAACCCAGCGTCAAAGAAGACATCACGCGGCTCCGGGGGGGGGGGGGGAGGGGGGACGCAAAAGAAACCGTCTCGTGCACGCTCCGACCGTAGACAATTAGATTCGCGCAGTTGTCCCTAAGTTGGTCCAACACCGGACACACCCATTGTCGCGGCGACCCACGAGGTTTGACTTTTATGCTCGTCCACGTCGCGGCATTGTCGCGCGCTCGTCCGACGAGGCCGGCGAACAAGTCGCCAAATTGTTTCGCCATGGGCGCTTTTAAACGCCGGGACCGTTGAGTTTACGGCATCGACGGGAGGGTTCAATGGTACTGAATTGCGATAAAAGGCGAGTCGCGAGGATCCAGGTGTAAAGTAGACGTCAAAAAAAAAAAAAAGTTTCGCTTGACTTTACCGCTCTCGTGGATCACTTGATGGCAAGTTTTATAACTTTTTGTACGGAAAACATATGTCACGATGGTTTGAGTGGTCGATCGAATTCGATGTAATATGTCGTTTATTTTTAATCCTACTGGGGTATTAAAAAATGTTGTGTGGTTTTAATATCTGCTTTTATTACACCGAAAATACGGATGAGAACAAGAGCGAAATAATTTCTAATAAAATAATTTGTGAAAGTCGTGGTTTCGAGCTACTTTTGTATTAACAGAGTTGCTCGTGAGACAACATTTGCCATACGGTATTCTCTCTATTTTTAATCCTACAGAGGTTTCAAAAAATGCCGTATCTATTTAACATTTACTTTAATCCCACTGCAAATACAGACGAGAACACGAGCGAAATAATGAATAATAACATAAATCGAGAAAACCGTAGAAATCGTTCTCTCTAACAGCTTTTGCATTAACACAGCCGCACGTGAGACAAACCTTGTCATACAATAAAATTTGATTTACAACGCAACGCGTCTATACACGGTCAACGAGCGACTCCAATGCGCGCGTTCCAAACGCTTCACTCGTCGTCCCCGTGCAAACTAATCCCGAGTAGCGTCGATCGACGAACATTATTCGACGGCGATAAATTCCTTCAACGTGGACGAGGCACGTAGCGGTAGCGAAGGGACGAGAAGCTCCTCTTGACTTCTCCTAGAAAAATAAACTTTCGACTTCAGGACGGTCCCAGGATCATCGCGGTGGGTACACACGACGTATCCTATCCCCGGGTATACTCGTAAATACTGGGAAAGCACGATTATTTTCACAGAGTCCGTCGCGAACTGGACGCGCCGCGACGACAAAGCGACGCTTGACTCTCGTCGCCAACAGCTCGAGGACGCTATTATTTTTCCAACGGAGTTCGGAAGGACCGTCCGTCAAAAGGAGTTGCGCGCCGATGAAGATTTCGCTCGAGCAGTCCAGTGAAAACAAACTTCCGCGCAAAGTCCATCTTCGGCCACTTTTCTTGCGGATCGAACACCTCGGGGTTTCTCTCGATCCTAAAACAACTCCCGTCGTTCGTGCTACCGTGGAACAGGCGCGCACGTAATGGGGAAGGTGCCACTGATATTACGTGTACGGAGGATAAAACGTTCCGCGCGGTTCATTAAACGTTTCAGTGTAGATCGAGAACGTTGTACCTCGGCGAAAAAATAGTGAGCCAATTTGATGGACGTTTCCCGGCAAGATTAAAGATCTTTCCCGTTCTCTAAATTAAACATTTTTAGCATAATAAATGATTACCTACCATTTTTCCCTACGAATTTTTCATTTATTTTGAGCCAGAGTACTCTCGCATTTTATCGAAATTTATTATTTTACAGAAACGTCCCCGCAAATCAGCGTTACTTTTATTCGACTGGATTTCCCACTGATGAAGAAGCGAAAGTATAATTGACTGTTTGAGTGAGTGGAAACGCGTACGCTTTTCAGGGAATATTAGTAATATGCAATTTCTTTTTATAGAACATGAAAGTGAGGACAGTACTACATTCTAAGTTGAAGTACCGGTAATAGAAAGTGCCTTCCATACGACGTAAACTTGTACATTGATTTAAAATACTGAAATCAATTATTAGGATTTTATTAATAATACAGACGCAAAGCAACATTTGTTTAAACACAGTTGAAATCTTTTAATCCAGCTTCGTTCTAATACAATCGAGTGAATTTGACAAAACCAATCCACCCACCGACGATACTACAAAATACTCGCTGTTTCTTTCTACCCCGCCAGGGTGGTGCAACCCCTGACGTAGGTACCATTTGTCGAGATCCTATCCAGCGGACGTTAATGTCACTCGCTGTACGTTTCGCTTACGAAGACTCGGTCACGCTTCGTCCTTCGACAAGCCGGTTGACAAGCTCTCGATCACGGCGTGAGGTCCTGCGGGTAAATTTCCTGGAGACTCTCTGTCGTAGGCTGAACAATAGCTTCGGAACGTCGATGGTCCCGACATGCACCGTCACGCGCGCGTCTCTCCGTTCGCCCGTTACTCTTTCGCCATGAGGGGTCTTCGACTCGGCCATGTAAAACAGGATTGCATTGTGCATACGCGCGTATTTCGCTGAATACGTTTCCGGGAATAATTGTGACAAAGTGCCCGTGTTTCGCGGGATATCTAAATTTTGCATTAATTTTCGATGTACGGTAGACGTCCGTATAAAGCGAGTTGCTATAGCGCTTCAAAGATGTTGCGATTACTGTTTTTATGTAACGCGGTTCCTCGTACAACGCGCAAAATACTAAAACGCAGACATTGAATTTTATTTAATGGAATAAAAAAGATCTTTTATATTTAATAACGTTTATTCTTATTATAATTGCTGTATATTAATAACGATGAATGTTTCCTGTCATCTGTTATAGAGTATACGCACGTAATTATAAAAAATTAGAAGAATGAGAAACTGTGTCTACGATTTTTGGTATAATATTATTAATTGAAAATGTATTGAATTACATTTTTCGCGGCATTAAGATACGCGTAGTGGTATCCGCGTGGCTTTCCGGTACGTTCGAAAAAAAAATTGATTGCATCTCCCAAGCAGGAATTTATCATCAAACCGACGAAGGACAATGAAACCGAAAAGAATAACAATCAATCCTACTAACAACAAAAGTATAGCCGAGCACGAATGACACGGCGGATTCATTGTGCCCATAACAATCGGCTTGTGATTTCCTACCAAGCTGCGATTGTTTGCAACAAATTATCTCGATTATTAATGATCCCGCCTGCGTTCCGCACCTGTCCGGTGGAATCGGTTTCTGCAATTTGAAAGCAATCTCTTCCCAGGTGTTCTTCATTATTCTCTTCCTGGAAGGTAATCGGAAATACCATTTCAAAATTCTGCAGTCGGGAAGTCATTGATATCACTAATTTGAAAAAAATGAAGAGCCACGAAGGAAAAAAAAAAAGGTCCGATTCATTCTCTTGATTGTTACGCGAATGAAAAATTCTAACGATTAACTGTTTCGATCTCGATCTTTGGATACTTCGACGGGTCAACTCGGAGAATCTTTAACCACTGTAATGCACCCTCGTACGTTACGAACATCACCGTTATCTTTCGGATCTACACGCCCACACCCATCGATCCGGGGGTCGTGGATACAATGAATAAATCAGACGTTCAACCCTCGGTGGGAAAGAGGAGTTTAATACCGGGATGTATCGCATTGAGGGTTCGCCCCAACTTCTCCCCTCCACGAAGATTGGCCGCGTGGCAAGGTGAACGCTTTACGGGACTCACAAGGACGCAGTGGGACGCCACGGGTCAGGGTGGTGATTTCTATAGAAATACCTCGTCTAGTACTGCCAGTTTAGGTGAATCTCGTAGTAGCTACACGTCGTTTCTTGTTTCTCAAGCTTCACGGTTCATGGAGGGTATGGAAAGGTCGGGGAGAAATCTTTATTGATTTCCTGGCGATTCAATTTTAGCCATTAAAGTTGAAATTATTTTAAGCTGTTAGTTCGTTGCGAGTGTGAAAGTTTTTAAACTTGAACTTAGCGGTAAATATAGGAAGTCAGAAAATTAAAAACTGCGAGTTCTTGAAATTTCGGTATTTATTAATAAAGCATGATTTGTCCACTACATTCACCAACAGTATATTTCAAGAAATAGTTTTATATTGTCTTCGACCGAGAGCAGCGTTCTTTTATACTCGCACCACCAACATTTTGTACACAACAAACGCAACCAGGTGCAAATCATAATCTCCGTGACTCAAAACCAAACACAAACGTACAATCGAAATCAGTGCGTCAACGATAAACAATTATTCTTCTATATCCCCTAATCCCCACCCCTCACCTTCCCACTCGTCGATACCTCGGTACGCGATCAAAACACCGAAGACATTCTCAATAACACAGAAATACAAACATAATATAAATCATTAAACCACGCCCAGGTACATCCTCGACATCTTCACCGCTCACTAAAGTACAAACTCGCAAGGAGTCACGGTGACTCACCCTATACTCATTAAATACGCATTTACTTAACGTTATTATATCGAACTAACGAGAGCAAAGTCGATTTATCAATCGGTGGGCGGACGAACAGGGATGACAGAGGGGTGTGGGGTGGAGGGGGGGGGGATATACAGGCAACGATTAATCGAGTCCGGCCAGTGACATTTGAATCGAGTCGGGACGGACCGCATACCGGCGCGCGAAAGAGGGAAAAAACATTAATTCGCGATAACCCACCGCGGATGAGGATGCGGGGCTTTATTATACGCCGGATTTTGAGCAAAAGGTTTGGGTGGTGTGGCGATGGTGGGGCTACAGAGAGAGTGTGAGAGACATAGGGGGGGGGGAGGGTGGGTTAAGGACCAGGGAATAGCGAAGTGACGGGCCGTGTGGGAGGACATTATCTTCACCGTCGCCGTTTCACCGTCAGGACATCAGGACACGGCGCTCAGCGTGACTCCGTATTATTTGGCACGGCGGTCGCACACGGGGCCCCATGACGCGGCTCCAAGTCGTTAGGCACCATTCAAAATCACCTTAAGTCGCCATCAAGTAGCGACTATTTTGTCCTCCTCCTCGTGGCTCCCCCCTCCTCGCCTCCTCCTCCTCCTCCTCATTCCGGACTCACAGTCAACCGACTCACCTCGTTGTCCGGCATGCCGAAGGAATTATAATTTGAACGAGCGTCGGGGCGACGAGGCTGCCGATTCGTGGGACGGCGCTGCCACCTGACGTACACTCGCAGAAAAAGACGTGACAGGTAAGGGGGAGATAGGTGGGGCGGGGGGGAGGTACTTTTGTACGATCCCGAGTTGGGAAACCGTTGATGCTAATTGGCAAGGATAATGGGAATTCCTGTTTTTACGATCGATGGACGGAGAATTGAAATTGGGTGCTTCGCGATAGCGTTGCGCGTGTTTGAATAAAGTGGTCGCCTTGTAATTGGATATTGACGGCCGTAATGTTCGTGATTAGGGTAATGGACGTAGAAGCGTTTAGATATGAATGGGGTTTGGAGATCTGGAGCTTTTGAGGATAAGAGTCTCACCTTTTGTTATCAATGTAGCACCTGAAGTGTATACCTATCGTCTCTTCTGAAGTTAAGAACGTTCCACGATCAATGGATCTCGAGTTAAATAAGTTTCGAAGGAAAAATTAGTTAAAATTGTTTGTATTCACCCGATCGACCATACAATAATCCTATTTAAATATAACTCATAAATCTGAATCCACACTTTCGAAATAACAGAAATATCTGAACATTACAATCCTCTCACTGTCGACGTACGAACATACAAATATCCGATTTCTATTAAACAGATCTCACGAAACAGAATAATTCCTCCAGCGATACTTTCCGATTCCCGGATTTCGCGTAACGGTACGATCCTTACGAAGCCACAGCTTTTGATACGCCAACGGATATCCATCAAGTTGATTAGCACGTTTGATAGGACCCTGGTCGGATCGCTTTGTGGTTTAGCGATACGATACGATCGCAGACACACAAGAGAAACAGAGAGAGAGAGAGAGAGAAAAATCGAGTTTACGATCGAGGCCACAGGAGATACGTCCTCGAAAATTTAAAGCTTTATCTCGTACCACCGCGGCGAACAAAATACCTTGGAATTTTTTTTAGAAATACGCCTTCGTCTGCTCGTAAAAATCCACGCGACTGCCGCCATGGATCCCCGTGTCGCGTCGTAAAAACTAAAACTCGTATCCACCCCACTCGCGCACGGACGCGAGGAGGCATTATGATCTATTATTACAACACGGGAAACCGAAGTCGAGTGCGCCTCGCGCCGGAAGAGTCGCGTGATCGACGCCACTCGACGCACGCCCCCCCCCCCCCTTCCCCTCGATTTCAGCCCAAAACGAGAAAAGATATTATTTATAGCCGACGGCTACGAAATCTTACGCGGTCAGAAAATCATCACAAGCGAGCCATTCATCGGGGGGACGCTTGTCTCGGGCCACAAGACTCATCATTATCCGTTGATGAAGAGCATCGAGAATGGTGACGGGCCGCATTCGTTCGCTAAAACAACGCGCCCTTTCAGCCTCTCCCGCCGGCAGCCGAACGGACAGTCATCCGCGACGAGAAAAAGACAGAGGATAGCGTTGTGGGATGGGCTTTTAGCTTAGGCCAGGCTTCGCCGAATGCTCCGACGAGTGCGCCAACAAGGACATCATTATGTCCTTCGATCGAGAGGAGAGCCGCGAGACGGAGGGAGAGGAGGCAGCTCTCGGAGATTAGACGGTCGGAGTTCGATATTCTTCGTTGCTCCTTCTTCGACCTCTTCTTCTTCTTCTTTTCTTTCTCGCATTAGCGGAATCACCCACGCACCTGCCGCCGTCCAATTTCGACGAAACGGGAGAATCGAGGCCGGTCCCGATTCGAAATGGCCCCTGACTCCTTCGAGGAAGGGATACTTATCGACGGACAGGGTAGATCAATTCGAATACGGGACCTGTCGTGACCAATCCGCGCGAATGGAATCCCTTTTGGATCTGAAATAGATACTCGGGGGCCGCACGATGCGGAACGATCTCTCGTTCCCGAGGATATCGTCTTTCTCGGTTAATTGGGAATAAATTGGATCCAATCTAATTCGAATTAAGGATGGGTATTTTTTCTCTCTCTCTCTCTCTCTCTCTCCATCCTAACGGCGCTGAGGGCCGTTTTCTTAGAAACGTGCTTCCCAGCGTCGGATTTATTTCTATTCCGACCACTTTACGCTGATTGGAAACGCGATAATGGAGTTATTTCTTTAAATTGATATATACCGCCTTCGTTTTTCATTCTCGATTATATAACTCGAATCGAATCGCTGTTATTGGTCGAAGATAATTTATCAATTCCAGTGGCATTAGAATTGATAAAGAAACGGGGATTACGTATTTTAATTCCTGAAATTACGATTCTTTATTCTCGAGCACCTTCGCGCGCTCAATATTTCAATCCGATTTATAATCTAAGGCCAGGACACTCGGTATGTTTACCAGGAACTTCGTTTCGAATACTATCGAACTTAAGACGAACCTCTCCGAGTGCGTAATTTAGATTAATCGACACCGCGGAACGATGTATCTTGTTTCGTTCTCCCTCTTTTTTTTTCCCCCCTCTCGCTATCGCGAGTCCTACCACCTGTGCATGTTTCAATCCGGTTATAAAAAGATCAACCACAAGTTTGAGGCCAACGAGTAGCGGAAAAGGGTGGGGGGGGGAGGGGTGGAGGGAGCGTATTCGGGGAGCAGTTCACAATGACCGGTACTTTCTACGCTGAGCTAGGACCACCGGCAGGGGCCCGTTTGCGGGGCGAGACGAGGGGGGGGGGGGGGGGGAGTAACCGCGATTCGAATTGAAAACGGGTCCGAGCGATGGGTTTTAATTCCATCCCCAAATCCCATGATTCATGAGGCGGATCCATGAGAAATCCACCGAGCCGAGTAAAGATTTGTCTCCGTGTCCGTGGCAGGTTAGAGTCGGGGACTCCGAGTCCTTTGTCGTACGGTCGAGTTTCTTCGAATCGAAGAGATTTCTCGAGAATCGTTACGGATCGATTAAACCTCGGACGTGGGAAATTTTACTCGTAAATTGCCCGTATTTCGTTGCAATGTACGTTGGGATGAGAGCTTTGCGCGATGCGGACTGGATGATACAAAAATTGATAGTCAATTTAATAATTATTACACTGCGGATGTTTATGCAAAACGCAGTATTCTCATACTGACTTTAAATGGATTTTGCGACACAAATGCGATAAGTATGCGTGAAGTCTACGTACAATACATTATATTTCCCGTATAGTATATTATTATACGTATAATATATTATTATCGCCTGTCAGCTCGTTAAAAATAATGTTTTGCATAAACATCCACAATCTAATAATTATAATTGTTTATAGAATTTTTTACTATTTTCTTTCATCACTTTTGTCCGTTTTACTCGGTTTTATTATATGTATTTAATTACGATTATTTATTTTGAATATTGTTTAACGAAAATTACCGAGAGTCCGCGTAAATAAAGACCCGTTTTTACTTTGATCATTACTGGCTCTCGTTAATTCAGATTTCACGACCATCGCTTATTTTTGTTCTTTACATGCAGGAAGAGAAACGTAAAACAGCGCGATGATCGAATCGTTTTTATTAATTTGAAGCTGTGCAAAATTTTAATAAACCGCGACTGCCTGCTACGTTTAACATCGTCCCGTATTGGCTCGATCGCCGACATAATAACGCCAATTAAATCAATTATAAGAGGACTTAAATTTCAACGCATTAATGACCCTCTGGCGCGAAATTATAGAAACATTTATGGAAGAAAAAGCAGGAGGAATAAATACGTCAATTACCGACGCCGGTCGTCTCTTTCACTCCGCGCCTTGCATTTCATTAAGTCCGTCCCGATCGTCATGCGTAAACATCTTTCTCCCGGTTGAATCGTCGGGTTCGAAAATCATTATTCGGTTAACGGGGAATTCGACGTGGCACAGCTTCATCGATTATGCAGACGAGCGAGCCCGATTGGTCCCACTCAACAAGCCGAAATGGGTGTCAATTATTTTTGAATCGATTTAATGAGTTTGACGTTTATGGATCGAGCTTTCTCCGGGGTTGTACTGAAGAAAATGTTATTATAATCGTGCGAAACGCGGTAATGACAGTACTCCGACGCTGGTTTATATTAATGATCCAATCACGAATGCAAATAACATTAATTCCAACGGGAAGCGTATTTTAATAAGGTCACGAGAGCGGCAAGTTTTATTTTCGCTGAAAAACGCACGCCCGTGATAAAGTACGTTTCGTTTTATATTCTCACGACTCGTCTCGTAAGTACACAGTCCGGTCGCATTACACGCCATAGCATAGAAGAAAAGACCGGAGAAAAAAATGTATAATAATTCTGCAAACACGATTTAAAAAAAGAAAAGATATTCCAATAAAGGTGGTCCAAAGTGCTGTACTCGAATAATATCGTAGCTACGCAGAATTTTATTTCCACTGAAACACGTCAAAGAAGAAAATTTTTGCGCTTTACAGAAGCACGATTCCAGGAATTTTTAAAAATTCTCGCGACTCGTCCCGTCGATTCCACAATGCGGATGTTTCGCGTCATACCATGCAACAAGAGACCAGAGAAAAAATATATAATAATTGCGCAAACACGATTGAAAAAAATACCGCTAGGCATTCCAATAAACAACCGTATTCGAATAACATCGTAGCTCCGCAGAATTTAATTTCCACCGAAACACGTCGAAAATGAAAAAGTTAGCTATTGCAAAAGCACGCATTCACAATTTTGAAAAAAATCCTCGCAACTCGTCTGGTGATTCCACAATCAGACCGTGTTTCGCAGTCATACCATGCAACGAAAGACTAGGGAAAAACATACACGTATAATAATTCTGCAAACACGATTTTTAAAAAACCCACTATCCCAATAAACGACCGTATTTCAATAACATCGTAGCTACGCACAATTTTATTTCCACCGAAACACGTCGAAGAGGAAAAAGTTACAGCTTTACAAAAAACATGCTTACATTAATTTTCAAAAATTCCCGCGACTCATCCACTGACGCCACGACACGATCGCGTTTCGCTTCATACCGTACAAAGGACTACCGAGAGAAAACGATCGATAAAGAAAAAATGTATCGCAGATTCCGCCGACGATAATTCGGCGCCATTAACGGTACCGTCCCTGACGCGCGCCAAACCTGGAAGAAACCGCGAAATCGATAGTCGGCACTCCGTTCGAGGCCGTCCGGCGGATCCTCGAGAGCCATCGAAATTCACTTAAACCGCGTACGGTGTGACTCCCCTTGTTATTGAAATTAACCGGCGTGTAATCGTTCCGCCGGCAGGATACCTTAAACGGACGTCGTAAAGGCGCAAAATCTGCCATTTGTAGGACGGCCGCATTACTCTCGGCTGCTGGCAAGGTGCGAAAACCATATTTGGCGATGGTTCGATAAATCTGCGTCGAGGGGCAGAAAACACTCACGTTCTTTTCCTCCCGTCTCACCATCCCGTTTGTCGCCTCCGTCGTTGTGTGTACGCACCTCGTATTTACATACGCGATCCTGGTCACAGGTGTAGCGACTTCGGTGGCACGCGTGATTTATTAAAGGAAATCGGATTATTATTAGTAACGCGACACGCCCTTAGGTAACGTCGAGGCGATTATGCAAGAGGTTGTTGCGTAATACGCGATGCGAGAGCACGATATCGTTACCGGGGGGTATTTGAAGTAGAATTGAAATATAATTAAAATCCGATTAGCCTCGAGTGTTAATTGATTGAAAGAGTATGCTGACGTGGCGAGGTATTGGATATCGTCGTTGAGTGTGTTACCTGCCGAACGTTTACGTTTATTTGAATTGACGCGAGAGTAATTAGTTTACTTCCGAGCGACACGAAACGAGTGCGACTTCGTTAACGTTCTAACTGGGATATGTGGTTTGTAAAAAAAAAAAATATCATTTGAAACTGCATTCGTGAGTGAAGGATCGTTAAAAACTCGGCCATTCGAATCCGTGCCGAGTACTCGAATATTTCAAGTGACTTTATTTTGCTTTAAAACACTCCACCTGGATCTGGTGATTACTTTAATTAATTCACATAAATTATTAGCGACTAAAATAAATTAGCCTCATAAGTATTCCAACTGTACGCAACATTAGAGTAAATTACAGGAATTACTTAAAAGAGGCGCGTCATCGAATTAATTGTGTTGAGCGAACACGATAAATCTGTCCAATAGTGTCAAGTTATTAAAATATTTTGGAAATATCGAGCTCTCTCACGTTTGAATGTTCGATCTACTCGAAGCAATACTCGAGTGATCGCGCACTCAACTCGATTCGACGAAACGGGTTTCCCTCGGCTCGAGATAAAATCATTCCAACAGCTCTAATATTACCCAACGCGACGGCACGCGTCAAATCAGTTTCGCGTCGCCTTCGACGCTCTTCGAATTACAATTTTCCAACATATCTAATCCCTCTATGTTTATCGATTTCTCATACCCGATAGTTACGCGTGTAACACTGACGCGCGATTATCATAGTACACGCGACGGTGATTCTATCTCCCTCCCCTCATCACCCAGATCGTCAGCTCGCGTTCACCGAATTAATACGCGATATAACAGAAATGTACACGATTACTCTTGATTAACAGCGTCTACTTAAAGTAGACAATTCTTAAACACATCCAATCCCTCTATGTCTATCGATTTCTCATGCCCCATAGTTACATACGCAACACGCTCGCGCGATTATCAGAGTAAAGAGTAAACGCGACGGTAATTCTATCCCCGTCCCCTCATCACCCAGATCGTCAGCTCACGTTCACCGAATTAATACGCGATATAACAGAAATGTACGCGATTACTCTTGATTAACCGGCGTCTACTTAAAGTAGAGGCTCTCAGCCGTGCAAGAAGGCCTTCTCGGCGGGCGGTCATTACGCGCGAGCATCCACTTTAATGCTCGCCTCATCGAAAGTCCACGAAGCAACGCAAAAGACGCGTTAACGAGGCAAACCGCGCCTTCCGATTGCGGGAGCTGCGTGAAAACGCGCCGCTAGAGCTGCTGCCCCGCTCTTGTGGAAGTTTTGGTAAATGGCGAGGACCAGGACCACCTAGAGGGCCCGCTCACCAAATCCTTTCCCTTTGGCGGAAGGTAGCCTTGCCGATAGGAGGTCGACAGATGCCACCGTTGCCGTGTACAACCGAGTCGATCTACACCGTCACGAAAGTGTCATAATCTCGGGGCTTTAACGTCGCGAGCAGCTGGCTAATTTGCTAGCGGCAGACGCGTGCAAATGATGTTCGTTGGGACGAGTAATGCGGATGGCCGAGGACGATAAAAGTAGAAAGCCAGTTGAGAGGCGTCGAAGGGGAAGGGCACTTAATGGCCACGCGTAACTCGGATCATAAGGCGGGATATTCTCCGCTGGGGTAAATCGTTTTATTGTCGACACTTAAGAGGGGAATTGAAGTTTCAGGAGTGAGCTAGGTGTGAAAGGTGAGAGATTTCTACCCACCCAGTTAAATGCTTTTTTTTTCCGGACGACTCGTTCCGGTGAATGATATTTAGGAATATGGTGCTTCTGTGTGCGGCGTTTCTTTTATGTTTAACGCTTTGTACGCGTGTATGGTTGCCGTGATATCGATGGTGATGAAATTATTGGATTCAATCATTGCATTCGCGTAATAGACGAAGGAAATAGATAGAGAAGGTTTTCAATGGTTGGAACGCGAGATAGAACAACATTTTTCATTGGAGTTTGTGATCGTTTAAAATTTTCAAAACCACGCTACGCATTCGAGTTACATTTCCACTGCCCCGAAATTAATTTAATTCGCACGCTTTAAATTTTGTTAATATAAGCCACCTTACGTTTTTATTTCTTCTATTTCATACTTCCCAAGTTCCATCTCAATTTACATCAATTACTCAAAATCCACGCGAAATTTCCAAAACTATCTACTTTCCATCGTCAAGAGATGAAACCTGCTTTCCCAAAAACCCTCCTGCTACGCCTTCTTCTTCGATCATCGTACGAAACTCGACAATCCCCGCCGGACGTTTACAAAAGTAAACGCTCGAGAGGCACGAGTCAAGGTGTTTCGCGACTAACCGAGTGGTTCCGAGAAAAGAAACACCCCCCCCCCCCCCCACCCTCGACGCGCCTCCACCCCCAAAAACCGAGACTGTCTCCGTGAGCCTGCCGGACGATTGTCAACTCTTGCACGATTCAAAGCTAACTTCCAAAACCCTTTCCCCCCGCGGTTTCCGATCTATTCGGCGGAGCACGGTAGCCGTTCCAATGCCGGAGGCACGGTCCATTCATGAACTCATGGAAAGTACAATGGGTGACCGGTAACTTGGCACGCCTATCGACCGTGGTTATCTAGGCAAATCCTCGAGTGAAATACTAGTAGGTTTCATTGAGCGAAGCAACCGAGCAATTTCGTGGCGGCATTGACTACGCTAAGGCGACACTTGGCTCGGTGAATTGGCAGGAAGCCCGCGCCGCTTAACTCCTCTTTCAATGAGATTATCACCGAGTAGTCCGGCGGGGGTGAGAGGGGGGGAGGGTGGACCTCTTCTACGTGGCCAACTATATTCGCATTGTCGGCTGAGTCGCTACCGATGATTCTCTCGGACGATTTCGTGAACGGCGCACCGAGTCTCTCCGTGGGACCCGATATCCCATTCTGAATTCCTCTCGAGTGGTTGTTGGCCGGCAGGTGAGACGGGCGACGTTATTGCGCTCACCGTTTGACCTGATTTCGAGGACGTTGGGAGATTAGGTCGCGGGATATCGAGATGAGTGAATTTTCTTTTTATGGACGGTTTAATATCGTTGTAAGAAATATGGGTTCGAGGATGTTGAATTTAAGTGTGTAATTGTTATGGAGAAATTGAGATAATGAACAGGGGATATTTGTTGTTCAATGTTTTAATGGAGGGAATTAAATAAATGGAATAATATAGTTTTAGAAGAAGAATGATTACGATATCATTGAAAACGTGGTTTTCGAAATTATTCGCTCGATCTTTCTGAATTTCGTTTGACGTAATATTAAATTAATAAATCAACAATTTCATGCGCGAATCATAGCATGGATGCAACAACTTACTGGACCACGGATTTTATGGAAATGTACATTCTTACGGAATACAAGGAAAAAAGTCAGATCAAACCAAACAAATTCTAAAACATTTAACATATTTTCTACGCTCATAATACTCTCTGCCTCTCGTAACGATGCACCTTCGTATTTGCATAAAATCCGCAACCTACCCATCACGCAATTCGTTACATTTCGTTTCCCTATCGACGAAACGCCGCGTCAATCTCACGTTTCGTTTGAGTAGGTTCGTTTGCGCATCGTTAACATACTTTTCAGATTCCCCGCAGTCCTGTTTACGTAGACCACGCAGCGTCGGGGTTCTAATGGACGACAAAGTCGAAGTGGCAAGAACCACTTATCGCCGGGGCTCTCTCGCTTAGCGTGTTTAGCACTAGATCAACTGACCGTATAATCATCGCCGTATGAACTGGAATAATGCCCGGCGCGAGAAACGCGCCGGAGCTAAGTGAATTAGTGGTGCGTGCTTCGTATCTTTTTTTCTCTTTTCTCTCTCTCTCTCTCGCTTCTCGTTAGGCGCAGGCGCACTAATGGCTCTCCATTTACGGACGGCGAGCACGTTGCCCCGTGCTTATCGATTTTGATGTAATTTTGAAGCTCCACCGTCTGGAAGATGTAGTCGGTGAGGAGCAGCGAGAGCTTTTTAGTTCGCTTTTACTCGTCGAAACGTTGGGAAATTGGGTTTGAGACGAAAATTCGATTTTTCGTGGTTTTCAAATTTTTATATAGTCCCTGTAAAACTCTACAACACTTTTTTTTTGCGTCGGCTAGATACTTACAAATTAGTGATATTCGTGATAGTACATATAGTCGCTTAGCGATACAAGGGTAGTCGGTGTTACCACGTTTTAGATTAAATCAGACTTTGCCATTTCTCTAACTTACGGTAATAAACAAATTCGCTACGTACGATCGTAATGTCGAGGAGTGAAACGATCGCCGCGTCCGATCGCATAACAATTTATAATTTCACGAAAAGCGTGACGATAGAGTAAACTATAATTCTACGCCTTATCGCGACATTGACGAAAATTATTAACTATCTACGCATTGTAATGTCACGTCGTTCGAAGTCCAGGTCAATTAAACGACGTACACATACGCGTATCGTCAACGATTCCATTAACCGCTATCGAACGATTTATAATCAGAGCGCAACACGATCGACGAATCTTTGTAAAATTATAACAAGACTGCTATCGATCGGACGACGCGAGCGTTTAAAAGAGAGAAATCCTTTTCCTCGACGTCGAATCGTAACTTCCATAATCGTTCGTCGATTACGGAGACCACGCGCCTCCTCGCGCAATTAAACGTTATCAATCTCCGACCTTGAAACACGTGAATCTCGCCGATCGGAGCAGCGGCCCACGGTAGCGCATTATCATAAATATCGTCGGTCGCGAACGTAGCCTTATCATAACGAATGTGCGTGCCGGTGAGGGATTAATCGATTTAACACGATTCCCCGAACCCTTCGCGGTCACGACGGATGTGTTAACGAGCACTGTGTCGCAGATAACATCGGACACGGTTTCGCTTGGCGCTCACGAATTATAATTGGTCCGTAATTAATGACACTCTCGATATTGACAGGTGGACCGAGCACCGTTCCCCCTCCCCGGCCCCCCCCCCCTCCACCGTGCGCCGTGAATTACGCGGCTCGACCGCGCCCCTTGATCCCCTTTTCAGGCTCTGCTTATTTTCAGACTTAATTACCTCGGCTGTTACAGCATAATCACCGTCACGCCGCGGATCGATCCCGAGATATCGAGCGGGCAATTCGGAGCGTTTACGAGCGAGCACGCACCTTTTAAAATCGGCTACCTGTTTCGCGCTCGAGCGAAATATTCGAGATACCCGAGGGAGGGAGAGATAGAGAGAGAGAGAGAGAGAGAGAGATATATCGGTCGGAGCGAAGTCAAGGTGGTGACGAAAGAATTTTTGCCGGTGGTTTTAGATGTTTCGGAATTTCCATGTTTAATTGGCACATTCGTTTTTACGATTTTCGTCGGTAACTGGTTTCCGCGCGAGAGCATGCTGGAAGAGACGACTCTCGAGGTTCGCTGTTCGTACCGTACTTTTTTTTTATTATCATTTAACGATTCTATTGTTTCATTGTTTGTAGCAAAAATGTGTTTGTATACGCGTAAGTAGAGTACTCGAGATACTCGAACGAAAGAACTTCGATCGGAGTGAGATCGGATCGATAAGGAAAGAATTTTTGCTCGGTGGTTTTGGATGTGTTCGGAATTTCGGTGTTTAATTGGCACATTCGTTTTTACGATTTTAGTCGATAACGGGTTTCGTGCGAGAGAGTCGGAAAAGATTGACGTCACTCGGGGTTCGCTAATCGCACCGTACTCCTTATTATTATTTAAAGACGCTACTATTTCCATGTTTGCGATAAAAATGTGTGTATTTTGGCGATGGTTCCCGGTGTTTAGGGAGTTTCAATGTTTAATTGGCACATTCGTTTTTACGAGGCAAATGGCATTTTCCGATAATACGTTTTTCTTTTTTTTTTTTTTTGTTTACGAATAACTTGAGGAAAATTGACGACACTCAAAGTTTATTATTTATATCGTACGTCTTACTATTACCTAAGAACGATACTATCTCATTGTTTGTGATAAAAATTATGTATACGCGTAAATAGAATATTCTGCATAATCGAATTAAAGATCTTCGATCGTAGTTGACCCACGTCGATAATACAAAAAATGTTTAACGGTTAAAAAAAAAAAATCGGCACTGCGATTTTAAACGTTCGATTGCTTTTCATGATTCGATTGACATTTTCTACTAACACCTTCATTTTTTTTTTGCAAACAACTCAGGGAAACCAACGACACTCGAAGTTCATTATGCGTATCGTATTTCTTACTATCAGCTAGAGATACTTTTCCATCGATTCTTGATAAAAATGTATGCATACGTATAAGTGTATAGTTTGATCGCTAATCGGTGAAACGAGACAGAAACTTCGTCGACCTACCACTTGAAACAATGTAAACGTAAACACGTGGTTGTTAATATTTGCGTAAACGAGATAAATCCAACGGTAAACAACAACAGCATCGCGATACAATTCGATTTCCGTAACACTGAAAACACTCGACGACCGTAATTGATACTGCCGACTAAAAAAAAAAAAAAAAAAAAAAAAAAAAAAAAAAAAAAAAAAAAAAAAAAACTCAGCTCGAACGGAGATCAACGAATCTCGCACGCGTTCGACGCAAATCCCAACACACACTTAACATACGTACATTACGTTTAACACATTTCCTACGAGAACGTTTTCCGAGAGCTTAAGTTAAACGCGATGTGAGCCCAGCTACGCGTAGACAAAAAAAAATCAAAGACACATCTTCACATTGTTAAATTACGGCTACTGATCGCATAGTCTAAACGTCTGCGACACTTCATCGAACGAACAGTAACATCGCGGCACGCGCGTACACACACGCTCGCTGCTCGTCGAGAGAGAGAGAGAGATATATATATATAAAAATGAAAAGCAATCTCCGACGCGCGTGCCCCGTCGGCCCACATCGCGGCGAAAGTGTCGAGTAACGACTCCGTTGAATACGAAACACCGAGAGACTCGCGTGACAAAAAGATCGATCGTTATTATTTATTTATTTATTCATTCATTATTTCTTTATTTTTTTTTTTTTGTCATTTTCAAAAAGAAGAAGCGCGACGCGCGCCTTACAATGCGCATCGACGAGGGTTGGGGTAGGGGGTGGGGGGGGGGGGGGGACAACGATTAATAACCTACGTCGCAAATATTGACGCAAATACTCGCCTAAAATCGAATTGATATCGTTAAAATGACTTAATAAAAAAATTTTCCGTTAATATCACAACACGTTGATCTCGTCACTTGATCTCGTAAGCGTCGAGGTTTCCCTTGCGCCTCCTCGCGACGAACGAACCGTTGATGGGATTGCCGCGTATTATCGAGCGTTTCACGTTCGCCCTGTACTCCTCCTCGTACGCGTTCAGATACAAGTTCTTGAGAAATATTTGATTATTAAGCTCCGACAGTGGTAAGAATCTCTTCGATCGGCTCTGCTGTTGGGCCTCGAGCTCGTTGAACGTGAACTGACCCGATCTGGCGTCCTCCTCGTCGCCGCCGCCGCCGCCGCCGCCTCCGTACGAGTCCCTCGATCGATACACGTCGTTGTCGGTCAGCATACCGTTCAGCGAGAGTAACTTCCGCTTCTGATGCGCGTTACCGGAATCCTCGGATGCGTTTCGTATTCGTTTGCTGCGATGCTTCGGTACACCTTCCTTGACGGGTATCTCGTTGTCCAGTACCGAGGCAGCCTCGTTGCTCGATATAGTCGTGGATCGATTGTCGCGCGACTCGATCTCCCTCGGCGTCGGTAACGTCGTTGACAGCGTGGTCGGTGTAGTGGGCGACGGATTCGTCGTCGTCGTCGTCGTCGTCGTTGACGTGGTAGTAGGCGACGTTTCCGGATGTGCGGCGTTCTCCTCGGTGCCGTTCAGTTTAGCCTCTATGATATGTTTGAAGAACGCGTACATCTCGCCCACGGTGAAGGTCGTGCCGTTCCTCACCGTGAACTTGTCGACGTTCATTCTCTTCATCAGATCCTCGGTCTCGTTGCGCGGACCCAGCATCGAGAGCTTCTCGTGAACGTAACTGTCGACGAACTCGTAGAAACCCTTGTAATAATTCTTCCAGTGTTTCTTCTTCTCCTTCGGTTTCTTCCCCTTCTCGTGTATCTGTCCCTTCTTCTTCGAGTCCTTGCGACTCTGCTTCTCGTTCCAGCGCATCGATCTATTGTAGAATCGCATGATCCTCTCGAATTCTCGCTTCAGCTTCACGAATTCCCGTTGACTTCGGATCTCGAAGTCCGAACGCTCTCGGCCGGAATTGTTCTTACGCGATTCCGAGAGATCTACGTGAAAGAAATTCTTACTCATGGCGTTCAGTAGGTCGTGCATGCTGACGTTGGTGGTGTTGTTCGATTGTCGGGCATCGATGCGCTGTAGCTTTCGATAAACGACCTTGAGGAAGTCGATCATCTTCTCCTCGCGCAGACGCGATCGCTTTCCGTGACCCATGTGCTTCTTCCACAGCAAGATCTCCGCTGACGTGCCGTTGTCGTAATGGCTGACGTTCGACGTGTTTTTGCCGTCGCCCTTGTGCTTGGCGTGCTCGCGTCCTTTGTTCATCTCGAGGTGCAGTAGCTTCTCGCCGATCTTGCGGCAGAATTCGATGAATTTTCTGCAACAGATCGCCCAATCGCGTTCGTCGGGAAAGTTATGAAACTGCCAGCTATCGGTAACCGGGAAAGATGCAAGGTCTAGTTATCGCGTGCTTGTGCTTGGTCCAAGACGAAAAAGAAAAATTCTGGATCAATAATTTTCGTGAGGTGTCTCGTAAACAGCATCCGGAGTTCTACTGTACCCCACATAGGATTAGAAAATAACCCAGCAATCTAATTACAGCCGCCCATCAAGATATCCAATTGACAGACAAAACGCAAACTTTAATCGCAAGTCTATCGGACCATAAAAAAATCTAGGGATTGACCCTTTTAGTGCCGGGCGAAAAAGAGATGCTTATGCGAAGATCACCGGGCGAATTTTAGGATTTTACTAGGATTTGGAAAAAGGCTGATAAAAACCAAACGAAAAGCAATATTTACATAATTCAGAAAGCAGTGTATTAAGCACAAAATAGAGAATAAAACGGTGACGCTAATTTTTCTATATTCATTGAGAATTACGTAAATACAAAGGTATGAGTGATAAAAAAAAAATTTTAAATTGAGTTCTCTGTTTCAAAACGTAATTGCACATAGGAAAAGTCACTTTTTTATCATAAATTTACATAGACCATGTAGTGCAAAGTATATACTTAAAATTTTCAATATATTTTTTAACAAAATAAGTAATATTGCACGAGAAACATAAAAAATAACTCCAAGGCACATGGTAGGCGCCGACCGGTTAATCTCATCCGAAACAAGTAATCGTCATAGGTAAACCGAAAAATTATGTATTTTAATTCTATCGCAATGAAATTAGACTATTTATAAAATATTATAAATTTACTTTGAGATAGAGATCTCTCGCAAAGCGAATAATAAAGCGCTGCAAGGTGCGGGCCGATATATCGGCTCTGGCACTTTTCCCCAGCACAGCGAGGGCCGATATATCGGCCACCGGCACTAAAAGTGTTAATAAAAAATGTCTCTCTTACTCGTAACTCATGGCCAGGTCATCGTTATTCAGCGATCTACGTCGTCTGCTCCATTTCAATCGCGGATGTTGTCCAGGGATGCACTTGGGTAATTCCTTGGGACTCCAACTTCCGCCGATACACGTGGCCCCGGTAGGACCTTCGTCCAACACGTATCCCCTGTCGCAATCGTACATGATCTGCTTGTTGTTCATGACTTTCCTAACGTATGGCCTGTAATCGTAGACCCCCATGTTCCCCACCAAAAAGACCTTTCCGTTCTTGATGGATCCGGGAAAGGGACAATACACTTGAACGCAATGAGGTATGTCACCTGTCCAATTACCGTATCGGCACTCGACCGACTTCGAAGCGTTCAACGGCCCACCGCCGATCAATTCGAATCCGTCTTTACACTTGAATACCGCCTTCATACCGTGATCGGTCTTCGGCGCTATCACCATACCGTTCTTCGGCTGTCTAGGCATCAGTTTGCATCTAGCTGGCGAACAACTCGGCACTATGGACCACGTGCCGTTGTTGCATACAACCGGTGTGCTGTTCGCAGCGAATTCGTAGTTCTGGACGCAAGACACCAGTAATCTCTCGCCATGCTCGACGACCGTCACGTTGTTTATGTGATTCCTGTCGTGACTGGCCACGGTTATGTGGCCATTTTCGATCTGTGGCACGACGCACGGTGCTAGACACTGCGGTAGCGGATAACGCCAGGTACCGTCTATTTGACAGACGGACGACGTGTTCCCCTCGAGTTTCATGTGATCGTTGCATCGGAAAATTATGCTCGCGCCCAGTCCTGTTCCTGAGCGGGGGAGATAAATTTTCGGTATGATGATTTTGGTTTGATAATGTTTGGTAGGGATGGCGGTGGAAGTTCGATTACCCTGCGATTATTTGCGCGGATGGTTGATTGTTAAAGATACGATTTTTGTATCACGGAATGGTAATCATTTTGTACTTTTACAAGGTGTACATGAAAGAACGTTACCACTTCCATTGATCACAGGGAATTTATTAAGTCAATGGTAATTGCGATATAGACAGAATAACGCGAAGTGTAATTTGATATTTCTCGTGAAGTGTTTTTAATTGTAATATTATGGAAAAGAACTTTTTACGTATATATTATTTGTTTGTGCTTTAAATATCTCATAAGTACATCCTGTATGGTAAACAATAATAATCGTGAATGGTTAATTCGTTCAATCAGTATAAAATTATATTAATATATAATTCGTATAATTGTCAATTTTTCGTACCAAGTTGCGTCCAAAGTCGTTCGGATAATCGGGTTTCTATCGTAATACGACTTCACAAATCTTCGCAACTATATTTCTACGTCGCGCAGTTTATTTATAATATATTGGATAACTTTTTATTCTTAGTGCAACTTACCCACTTCGATATTCTCTATCCAGCCGTTATATAGAACACCAGGTGAACCGCAATCAATTTCTTGACAACTAGGTGTCTTTCCAGTCCATTTTCTGTCCGCCCCGCATCGCCTCGTCGCCGCGCCAATTAACGTAAATCCGTAATCGCATTCGTACGACACGATGGAATTGTACGCGTACGAAGTGTACACCGCTTTCCCTCTCGTCGGATTGTCTGGTTTAGGGCACTGGACCGATGCGACCTATGACAAACGAAAAACCTTCTTCTTTACAATTTTTTAATTTCACGTAATTAAATATTTCGCGTTTCGCTTATAGCTGATTTCGATCTCATCTACCGTCAATTTGATGGCAAATGAGCCACTTATTATTAAAAGCGTAATTATCGGAAGGTACAAAATACTAGTTAATGAGAAATTTCTATATTTAAACGTTTTCGTGTATTAAAATTGATATTTACATATTTCAAGATAATCGATGCGTAATAATTTATAACGCTACGGACGGCTGATTAAATAATTATGACGTCGGAGGACAAAATGAAGGGGGTTTTTAAAAAAGTTGTTGAAGGGAAAATAGTATGTTGAATCGAAGATTGTCAAAGATTCTCGTCAACGACAAAGATATTCGAAGTCAACGGGAATAATAAATATATCCTCAACTTCACTAATCACGTGATCAACGTATATTGCATTTCGTGTTTCACCTGAACGCATTGTGGTAATTCCTTCGGAGCCCAGGTGCCGTTCTCCAAACAAATCTTCTCAGCCTTCCCGACCAACTCGTAGTCGTTCGCGCAGTGATACGACACGCGACAGTCGTAAATGTAGCATTCACCTTGAAGAAGAAACATTCTTTAAAACATACGTCCAATCATCAAAATTGATTTCCTATCGTTCGTCAACGACGAACATTCGATTGCATTGATATTTAAAGTTATATATTGTTACGAATCGTGCGAGAACGTGACCGCAAAATAAGCATATTTATAAAGTAACGTTTATTTGCTAGAACATCGAGAACACAACAGTTTCTTATCAGAGCTCGAATACAATAACTAACCAGTTTATAATTTGAATCTCGACGCCCGGCAACTAATAACTGCCTATCGACAATGCCGGACGCCAAGAATGCAATGACATACATAGACATTCGTAACAACACTTAAATTGGATTATATTTAAACATTATATTTAAAAGCGAAATAGTTTCATTCCATCACATTTAAATCCTACTAATTCTCAATTCTACCAATATCTCGTCTCTCCAAATTTCCAATCGATAAACCAAAAACTTCTCAAAACATAAACAATACTCTACTCACCGGCATGCCATCCGTTAGCGATATCCGCCGGCGGTTTACAATTCTGTGGCTCGCAAGCCATGTCGGGCCCAAACCAACTAGCTATTCCCTCCATCAGCAGACACTTGGCCCTCCTGATACCGGTGGCGACGTATCCCCGCGTACAGAAATAATTAACCACGCCGTTCAGATCGAAGGTCGTCTGTTCGACGAGAGCGTTGTGATGAGCGTTCTTCACTTTCGGCGGTTGAGAGCAAAAGGTACTCGAGTCCTTCTTACAGGACGGCGTGGTGCCGGTCCAGTGGCCATCGGCACGACAGCTCCTCTCGGTGAGACCGACGGTGAAGTAATCGGGATCACAGGTGTAATGGGCCTTGTCGCCGAAGAATCTACCGGTAGACGTCATCACGCCGTGATCTATCTTGTCGAGCTTAGGACATTCCCTCTCGGGCTTGATGCACGACATACCGCAAACACCGTCGCATCTACACTTCTTCTTCTTACTCTTGCAATCCTCGTCGGACGAACACTTTCTCAAGCACTTCTGACCGTATAGCTTAGCCTGATCCTCGCGTCTCGGACACTCGACCGACGGCGAATTGCGTGGATTCTTGTATATACGACCGTCGTCGTCGACCTCCGACTTTGCCTGATAGGTCTGATCGTCGTCGTCGGCGTCGTCGTCGTCCTCGTCCCAGTCGTCATCGTCGTCGTCCTCGTCGTCGAAGGCGGCCAGCTGGCGTACCTTCGACTCCGACGTGAGGAAGAGAGCGCAGAGGAACAGCAGTATGAGAATCGCGCTCGGCCTCATCCTCGAAAGCTTCGCGATGAAATCACTGCGCGGCGTTTGCTCGACGGCCGTTCGAACGTTAAAACCCAACGGATAACGATAAGTGAGGAGCGTTGCCTCGACAATCGGAACGGACGCGCTCACATGACCGACGAGACCGGCGATCGGGACGTGATCTCTCTCCTTCCTCTCTCTCTCTCTCTCTCTCTCTCTCTCTCAACTCGAGGTAGATTAGAGCGGCGAATGGGAGCGTCGTCGACGATAACGATGATCCATCGGCGTCCTACCTCGCGGAAGCACGGTTCAAAGTACGCGTCTCATCCCGATCGTCCCGGGGACGGCGGCGTCGTTTCTCTCGCGACCGTGACTATTAATCGAGTCTGCCTCCTCGGCGTCCAGGAGGATTAGGACGGCGTCTCTCTCTCCCTCTGCCTCTCTGTCTCGTACCTTCCCTCTCCCCGTTCCCTCGCGCTCCATGCAATGCTTTTTTTTTCTCTTTATCGTGCGGACTGCGGCCCCCCGTGCCTGCCGGGAATTCGCGAATACTCGCGCATCTCGTTGCGCGCATCCAGCCTGTTCAATACGTCTCCTCACTCTCGCAGCTTCCAGCAGATGGCGAAGGACAGGAGTAAAGGTCGGAGTTGCGCAGAAATGTTCGACCCCTTCCATCCTTCCCCTATCGCCCCTCGCTCACCGCCACCCCCTCCCCCCCTCCCCCCTGTTCGCCCCACAGTGTCTCTCCCCCCGCCGTCGCCCCCGCCTACCCGAGCGCTCCGCTATCCTCTCGGGGTAGTTTCGATTGGTTGGCGCGATAAAATTCAGTGAAACGACGTCGCTCGAAAATATCTACCGCCCGAGCAGTCGTTTTGTCGTCCAACGTTTGCCCTTTCACGCCTCATGCTTATTTCTTTTTATTTCTCTTTTAGAATTCTCGAGGAGAGAACGCGTTTCGACCGGTACGCCCAAATGTTTGCTCGACAAACGAAACTGGCAAAACATACCGCTAGTAACTACCATCGTCTGTACTCCTCTCGTCTTAACGCGTTAGATCACGGAAGGAAACACCTGAGGCCAAGCACTCTAAAAATCCGAACGCTGTAACGCCACCGGTCGTGGCAATATTATCTCCGCGCGGACAGAGAAAATCGGCGCTGATACTCGCTACCCTGTTTACCCTTACCCGATTAACTCGCGTTATGCGTTTCGGGCAACGTCGAGTTGCACGGAAAAACAATCTTAACGATCGTTCGCGTGACGGCCGGGTACATACGTTGAGGCCGCGGGCACGATTACCGGGCCGAAATTGCCGGTTTTCAATTTAACCTCCAATAGCGAGCCGCGATTTGCATGACAAAGTAGCAATTTGCTGGTACCTCGACGTGAGCGCGACGAACGGATGAAAAATTCGTCCCCGGCAAATGGGAAGAGCGTGGGCAGTAGCCGAGGTGAGATCGGTTTTCATCGGACAAAACTCTATACCCGGGGCTTGTTAGCCGCTCGCGCTACTCGAGATAATCCTCCGATTCCTAAGTCAGGCCCTTCGTCGTTAGAGTAAGCCCGTGTCGGCCATTGTCTTCGTAACGATCGTAATCAATCGGCGGGGTTTCGATGCACCGACTCCGCGCCGTGCGTGATCCTCCCTCCAATCTCGGGTATCGGCAACATCGTTCTTACCCTGCGTGTCTCCGTCGTGTGTCTTCATTTGTCTTATTCAAATGAGTCGCCTTGGGATGTCCTTCGGGCGCCAGTCTCAAAAAGAGGGGGGGATTTCTTTTTTCCCGAAGTCCATCAAGATCGGGGGTTTCGAGGAAAATTCGGGCGACCGAGAGCCTTGGGTTGAAGTGAAATTGAAAGCGTTTAAACTGATTCGCGGGATCGAATCGTCGAGCGATGCTCTCGTATTTGCATTTAAATTTGAAGTTGATTCAAATATCACTTTTGCGCTTGAGTTTTTTTGCAGTGACTCGCATCGAGGCGTTAGAGTCTAAATTATTATAATTCTTTTGCGCGCCATGTTAAGTGTTTCGGTATTTGTTAACCGCAATGAAATAAGGTTAATGTTTTTTACTCGGGCAACGATAAATATTTGTATTATTATCTTTTATCAAGGACCCTCGACGGAATAATATTCTCAATATTAATACGAATCACTATACTCTAGGTATATTTATTTTTATCCGTTATTTAACCTTGTAAAAAATATTCTTACGAACTCTAAAAATTGCTCTTTGAAAATTCCGAAGCATTCCTGCTCGCATCACTCACAAAAAAAATATTTGATTTTATTTTTCAAACGAACCTCGAATCAGAAAAATACTCCTGGAATCATCGGCGCGAAGTAATTGTTGATCCTGATCCAGTTCTCGGTATCCGGGCGTACGCGGCCCGTGCAAGTTCTCTCTTCTTAAGATGACAACGCGAATGGCTTCCGGAGAGTCATTCATTGTCAGGAGTGTACTTCAGTTTAGACGCGACCGTCGAGTAGGATTGACAGAGTGGCGGTAACTCGGTAGCTGAAAATGGGAGTGGCCGAAAGACGAGAGGACAGCTCGCTCGGCGACATCCTCGGTGGCGCCTCTTCTCGCGGATCCTCCGAACGCGCGAGGGCACGAGAAAACAGTGGAGCTCAATCTTCTTATCGCGAATAACAAATAGGTAGCGCGATAGAGCGAATAGTAAATCAGGACGGCGTCGAAGTAAATCGATGGATGAACGAGGAAGAAGATCGAGCGTTACGTCCTATCGCCGCGGTGATACCGTTTTTCGAGAACGTGGGTATCCCGGGAAACGAGACGCGTTTCAGGATATGAGATACTCTGCGAAAACCAGTTTTATTGTATTTGTTTCGTCAAATGAGGAACGTCCTTTTTGTCTCTCAGTGGGCGGTACGCCCGTCTCGAGATGAAAGAACGATGAGCTCACGGTGTCAGCTTACAACTACGTGTCTACGTTATGTCGCGTTATCTTTTTTAATTTATCTCCCCCTTTGATAGAAACAAAAAGATCGGAGCGATAAAGCGCAGCATGAATTTCAGTGTTTCCCTCTATATCTCCTACCGAGGCCTCGAGAATCGTCGAAGGATCCTGACGGGGAGCATTCTACTCGCCTGGTACACAATTTTCTTCTTCACTCGCCCGCTAGTTGGAATTATTCAAATAAGCCGCGAATGCGAAATTCGATTGCGATTAGCAGAGATAGCGGAGTTCGGAGAGATTCGATGGTTTCCGAGAAAGCGGCGCGTTTCGAGTCGTTCCGCGGCTCGTTACGCGACTATTATGGCCGGTCTCGCGAATCCATTATTCTCCCGCTGAGACTCTTCAAGGTTCGCGGAGACTCGTGGATCTGCCACGTGACGAGGCAAAATTATGGTCACGGTTGTTCCGACCGGAGAGGAGGCCTCCGGATTGATCGCACTCGCTCACCAGAGCCTCCTCGCGCATAATCCGATAGCAATCATTCACGCTCAATCACGTGGCAAATGATGCTAGTTGGCACTTGATCTAGAAGAGGGAAAATTGCCGGAATGAAATTGATTTCAGCAAACGCTACCGCAAAAGAGTTTGACGATGCGTCTTCCTGCTCGTGAGAAACTTGTGTCGATAATCGCTTCGGGAACACGGAGACGCTCGTCTCAATCTTCAGAGAAGACAAACCGCAAAATGTGCGTTTGGTTAATCGGCTTTAAAGGAATCGTGGGGTAGGTAAGTTTTTATAGATTCGAGTGCAACGGAGTGTCTTACGTTGGACATGCAGTTACTAGCGATTTTTAGTAGAAGTGTATTTGAACGAAAATTCTTCGTTTTAGAAGAAAATCGCAAAGCTCGCAACATTAAAATATTTTATATCTTGCCTCGGACTATTTGCCAGTACGCGAGTTTTACGACTTTAAAATATTTTTTACGATCCACAGTTCTCTTAATGCAAAAGATAAATAATGATGCGTAAGTCGTAAAACATGCAAGAAATTTGTTAACACTTTTCTAAAACAAAGTGCATTTCCAGGAAAAAGAAGTTCCGTGAAACTCTAAAAACCTTGCCATTGTCCGACCATAAAGGTACCGATCTACAATGCATTCCCCTTCGTTATCTACTTCTTCCCAACTTCCTCGTTTCCCCCTACCAAAAAAATACTCGTCCCAGAACTTTTTCCAACGACAAAAACACCCACTCGAGCCAAAACCCCTACTCTATCCCCGACCACCCTTAACGCGTTCCCGATAATCCTCGGCGAAAAAAGAAATCAGTGACGACGTCGATCATACGTCAGACATCACCGGACACGCGTCACGCCTTAAGAGAGCCGGTACACCAAATACGTTCCGTTACGTCACGTCGCGTCTTCCCTCGAATCGAAAAATGACGAACGCAGTTTTTCAATGGCTCCTGCTCCTTTCAACACAAGGGAAGACGCGACGTGACGTAACGGAACGTATTTGGTGTACCGGCTGTCTTATCAGACATTACCTCCGGCACAACAACGAATGTTGGTTTATTCCATAAAACCATTTATTAATATATGAAGACAAAAATGACTCTTTGCGTTACGCCTTTACAACGATGTACATTCTATTGAAAGATAACGAGTGGGGCCGTCTGTTTAGAGAATGCCGAACGTAATATAAACATAGGGCCGAATTTGAAGCGCAACAGCTTCGTAGAGCGCAATTTAGTTCACCAGTGATTTCCATTGACTAAAGGCGTTCTTTCGATTGTCGAAATAATAAAGTATCAAATATAATATATAAAGACGGGAAATCATTAATAGACTACGGATGTTTATGCAAAATGCATTATTTTTATACTGACTTCAAACGGATTTGGGAAAGAAATGCGATCAATATGCGTGAAATATACGTATAACACATTGTATGTATAAGATTATTAACAACATTAACAATATTAATATTAATATTAACAATATTAATTAATAATTCATTTTGCATAAACACCCGCGGTCCAGTCATTAACTATTACCCATTTCCAACAACGACTACAAATAATCGCTCGAAATTCAAACAATCAAAATCTCTCCTCCCCCTAAACAACCGCAATTTCGATCGAAGCGAATTTTCTTCCCCAACAACGTACACTCGTTGAAGCGATCTCGAGTGCACGCTCGAGGCACACACCGGTGCGCAAACACCGTTCGTGTCGTCACCTACTCCAGGCAGATCTTTCTACTCCCGAAGCAATCACGGACTCTCCTTTTGTCCGCGCTCTTTGCTCGCGATTTGCCTCTCCTACCCTCCGGACGGATGCAACGGACGGTGGTCGCGGTTGCCTTTCACGGGTGCGCGTACAGCGTACGTGCTCGGAGGTGCAGCGAGCGGACCGCCGCGCCGCCGCCGCCGCCGTCGCCTCCTCTCCGCCGGCGAGTGCATCCAATTCAGAGGCAATTGAATTCACAATTCCGGCCATTACGAGTGTCGGGGAAAGGATTACGGTAGCGGAGCGCAACGGGCGAAACGTGCCGCATCTGCATCCATGCGTAGAAGTGCCGGACATATGCATAAATGCATGTATATGCAACCTCTCGGTGTACACGGGGCGCATCTACCCGTACCTCGTATACACCGTCTATCGCGAGTATAACGGGATAACGCTGCCGGTAGGATCGTAAGGGGGCTCTCTGGGAAATACTCGCGCGAGATGGTACACGAAGATTCGCGCTGTCGGTTTGTTTTATTTTCTCTCCCTCCCCCCCACCCCTCCATCGAGTAAGGTAATAAGGCTTGTTTGCGGTAATAATGTCATCGTTATCCGGTTAATTATCGTGCCTCCGTTGATAGTTGAACTGTCCGATCGACGATGGGACGCGTCGTTAAAATAGTTCTCGAGTGGGGCGATGTTTTTAATTAAACGCGCGTTCATTTTGGGCGGCTAAGCGCGCGTTTCACTGATACTCGTCGCTGGGGAAATTCATTTGAATAATAATTGTGTTTGATATTAATTAATAAAACGTGCAAGAGTTTTGTGTATTAAACATTGTGCCTGCTGGCCTGCTAAATCGTGATACGTTATTAATATGATTATGAAAAATAATTGACATTATTAATTTGAGATTACCGTGTCCGGATAAATTAGAAATTTCGTAATTTTCACATTTCCAAAGCTACAATGACGGAATCAATTGCGTCCTGATACCGAGGGTTTAACAAAGCAAGCAATACTGTGTTAATTGCAAAAAGCATTTTCATTCTCCACGGCTCTCTATACCTTTCCCCATCTTCCTACATTTAAACCGTCCAAAAAATCAATATTAATAGCAAAAAGCAAGAAAAGATGTAAGGTATCTTTTTACCACCATTCTCCATTGTTTTCTACCTTCTCCCATCTTCCTTCCGTTCCCCACCAAAAAAGAAAAAAAGAAAAGAAAATCCCTCACGCACGTCTCTCGTTTCCAAGCATAAGAAACCTTTCTCGCCGCTGAAGGGGTTAAAGGAGTTCAGCGATTAAACGCGGCATTGTTCCAGATACGAAAAAACGAGGCACCGGTTTATCGGTCGAGGAATCCGAGGAGCGAGAAAATAACGCGGGGTATACATAACCAGCGATCGTCGGGTGAAAGTTCTGCTTTTTGACGCGTTGATTGCCGGTTTTCTTTCGGTGCCGGCACTTTGTTTTTTTTTTCTTTTTTTTTTTTGACCGCTCGACTCTCCGCGACGGGGGTCACGCGAATCCGCCTGTCTCTCCCTCGTGGAGAACTGGAGCACCGTGAAGTGCAGGATCATAGTAATTATGCGGCACCATGTAAAACGGATTCTCGCGGGGCCACCCGTGCCCGTGCTCGAGCGGCGCATACAATTATTAAGCCGTCACGCGTAAGAGCACAGCTTTTACCGGGTTTGCGCGCACATTTTTTTTCCTTTTTTTTTTTCTCGTTGTGTGTTGCTCTCCGCCGACGAGGTAGCCTTCGTCGAAAAAAGTGGGGGGGGGGGGGGGGGGGGATTGGGAGAAGTTTGCGAGCGAAAATGATATGCCGTGCGCTGGTGGCGGTGGGATTTTTTATTCGCTCGAAATTTCACGAGTTTACGAAGTGGAACTCATTACGCGCGAAGGTAGACACGTTTTGAGTGAATGAAAAGATCGATGGTTCGAGCGAGCGGTAGGATTTCACGTAATCCTACGAGGGAGAGAAATTGTGAGGGAATAAATATGATATATTAGTTATTTATGGTAATGTTAGGGATAATAGTTTTTTCGAGGTAAATTTCGTGATATTGCAACACCGAATTCAGTGTGCGAGAAGGTGAACGAGTCTGAATTCATAAAAACATCGACGTATTTATAAAATAATATGTGTAATACAAGGCGATCTAGAGATGGTACTTAATTACAAGGGAATACATTTGTTTCGTCAATTATTTCCTTTGATCTTACGAATGATATTTGTTTCCCTAACAATTGAATGAGATCGCGATGTGAAGTTAATTACACAGGAAGATGAGTATATCTAAATTAATAGAAAAATCAATTTATTCGGTAAACAACGCAACGCAAGGTAATCCTTACACAGAATATAATTGAAATCCATAAATCATTCATCATTTCTGTTAACAATAGCCAACAGCTAATTACCATCGATTCAAAGACGTTCTTTGCCAAATGAATTTTAAAACCCGATCCCGAAGCGAGACACACTCGTGGGTAACTCACGTAATTTATTTCATTATTTATTTTTACCGTTACGCGTAAAGTTATATAAAATTCGAATACGACGCTGCATCGTACGCGAGAAATTACTCCCGGTACACAATGACCTATAAATCGATCGTCATTAACGCTCATAATTCTTTCCCCACCCCCCCTCCCATCGCGCATTTGACATTCAATTAACGCGCTGCCGGGCTTCGACGATGAGCACGTTCCACTTGCGACAAATTTCTCCCCGGGCCACCCGGTACATCGACTGTCGTCACGCGCATCGAATTTCCATAATCGCCCGACTGGTTATTCTCGTGCACCGAAATTATGCCGCCACATAATCCTGCCGTTCGACGTCGAAACAATGATTCGTCGATCCGATTGTTAAAGCTGTTTACGTTTTCCGCGGTAAAAATAATTCGACCGGACGCCGGAGTTTTTAACGCGTAACTGCATAATTGATCGAAGTGGCAACCGTCGTGAGTGGAATTATAAAACGAACGCATCCGTGTTTAATTGCGCGCGAGGTAATGTGGATGTGACGCTGCTTCTCACGACAATTACGCAACCTTTCGTGGTTTCTATTATGCATCTTAATTAACATCCGTAACGAGAAAAGTTCGCTCGCTATAATTACGATGCGGAAAAGACAGTCGCCGACCGCGACGGGAATAGTTCCTCCGTCTCCTTCCGGTCTCGCAAGTTCCGCATCATTGTCTCCGTAATTAGCCATTCAGAAATTACTTCCTAACACCGTCCGCGGGTGCGTGCGGATGTGACGTCCACGAACGTGGCACGTGGACGACGTACGACGACTCGCAAAACAAATTTCGTCTTCTGGTGACGTCCGTGAACGGCGAAAAGTGAAAACTAATGTGCGCGCCGCCAGTGGGGGATACTCGGAAAAGAGCGGTTCATCGTTCTTTTTAATGTGTATTGTTTTTTTGAAACTCGTTTTACGATTTCATTGTTCTTCGATCGGGTAGAGTGTTCGTGGCCTCTTTATACTGTCTGAAAATGTTTATTTTATCTTTGTATGCGTGGAAGAGCGGCGGCCAGTGATCTATTTTTTTATGAATAAGCTTCGTGGCCTGCGATTTAAGCAACTGGAAGTGTTATTTTGAAGATTTTAAAGAAACGTGATAAAATTACAGATCGCAACTTTGTTCCCTTTATTTTCAACACACACGGTTCAATTTTAATGCCTTTCTTACTTCCTCAGAAAAAAGCTTATCTAATGTCACATACTTCAAAACAGAGCAAAGATCCTGATTCGGTCTGATTTTTATTCGGTCTGAAATTCAATCGGTTCATAACTGTATGTTAAGAATTTACGTAAACTTTGAAATAAATGTGACACAATTATAGACTAAAATTATACAACGTTCAAAAACGAAAATTTCTTAATGAAATCTTGATTACCCTTCGATGATGGCTATCGTCTTACCAGTACCGAGGAAACTTGCACGATCAATTGAAAACATTATCATCCGCGCGCTAATTAACTTCTGCTCGCGCTTCAGAATATCAAACCCATTCGCCAGCCGCTTGTAAACCATTTGATAAAAATTATCGAGTCACGTAGCCTCGCTTAAAGACGCTCTCGCGAATGCCGAGAGTCATTAAGAATGTATAAGAACGCGTTATACCTCGTCAAACGTCTCACTTTAATCGTTTCCCTCAAACCTCTCCCTTTCGAGATACCCTTAACCCAAAAATAAACCCTACGTCAGAGCACTCGTTATCCTCCGAGGCCTCGCCCGCGGGTTGTTGTTGCGCGTCGACGGTCATTCGCGACGCGCACCCGCGAATAACGACGGAGAGAGCTTAATTATTTATTTACCGCCGGTAATAAAACTGGCTAAATCGACCGCTCAATTTGTGGTGCCTCCTCGTAGGCCCTTTTTACGCCGTTTCCGCGCGGCCCCCCCCCCCCCGAGTTAGCACCGGGTAACTCCCAGATAAGCCGTTTGCCCGTGTAAACGCGTTTACGCCGCGAAGATGTACGAGAGTGATCGATAAAGTGCCGATTATGACTTGTTAATGGAAACCGGTGTCATTAAAGCGACGCATAAACCTCCTCATTAACGGCAGCGCGAAATGATGGCAAGTCTTTCGCGGGTACACCGGTTTATTACCGGATGTGAAGTCAGTCGAAGTCATAACCGCTTCGGGTTGACCGTCGCCCGTCGGCTCGTAAACTGTTTAAGGATTTCGACGACGCGCCTTATCGACGCGGGGCAAATTGTGATGGCCATTGTAATTGGTACGCGACACGGTCGTGGGGACGAAAGTAGAGGGGACTGGAGATCGTTTGGGCACTTTTTGCTTTTCATTGTTTTAGATTTCTTTCGAAGAAGTTAGGCTGTTATTTCCTTGATGAAACTTTAGGATGGATGGTTTAAGATCAACGGAATATCACTACAAATTCAATTTATGAGACACCCTGTATTTATCGATTCAATCTGAAAACCATGAACCGTGCGAGATATCTATACATAGAATATATTGTATAATAGATAAAAAAAATATCTCTGCCTATTTTTATGTATCTATCGCACGTTAAGTACAAGCGTATATTTCTTTAATTAAAAAATCGTGATAGACGTAGATATCCATCTACGATAGTTCTAAAATTATGAACCAAAACGAAGCGAATTAATTTTATGTCGAAATTCGTGAGAGCACAATTAATACGACTCGTCGAACGATCATAATGACAGGATAATTAATGCAATCCGCTTTCCGAGAGCGCGATAAATTAAAAGTACGATATCCACGACCGTGGCCGAAGCAACGATATAAATTTTGATATAAAAAGAAAGCGTGGAGGGATCGTATCGGAAGCCGAGAATAAAGTCATCGACGCTAAAAAATACTACCCGGTGGTGATTCTAACGTTGCTGATTAAATTTTCAAGAAACGCATTAACGGTCAACCGTGGGGTTGCCTGAATTCGATAAGATCGATTTTCGTGCTGTAGGTGCGAAGCGGTCGTAAACGAGCGGCAAACGAAGGAACGATCATCGAATATTTATAAATATTCGTCGGGCTAACAGCCTCGGGTCATGCAACCGTACAGATAACGCTAAAAACTTTCGAGCCGAGCACCTGTATTCAGCGATGGGCGCACAATGCACCGGTCCTTTGGAAATTTTCGATCAAGTCTACTTTCGCGAAACTCCATATATCTTTATCGTTGTTGTCATTTTATCTATTTTTAGATTAGCAATATTTCATCGATGATAATAACGCCGATGAACCTTGTTGCACGATAGTATTGAAAGGTACTCAATCATACCTGTTCTTAGATCGAAACCTGAGAGCATTATCGCGTTGCAAGTTTTGAAACATTTACAGTGGATTAAAAAAGTTTGTACAAACCCTGTTTTCCTCGAATAAAAACATTTCTATTATCGTGAAATTATTCCCGATAAAAGAGGCGCGTTAATATTCTTTTTACCCGCTTTATTAAACTCCAGTTACGGTCGACAATTCTTTTTCTGATTTTTAAAGAAAGACACTTTACGCTATAACTTACGCCGACACGACGTAAAACAATTTCTTCGCATAACGATGAACGTAGCATCGATACGAACGTTGTCCTCCTAAAAGTGAATTCGGTGTCGTCAAAAAAAAAGCTAGATTCGGGAGTGCTCGACTTGTTCCCATCGCTACTTGTATCGATTTAAGTGCTGACTGCACTCTCACGTCGATTCTGGCGTACGAGTAGAATCCCGACGAGCTGTGTGCATTCTCTCGAAAACCTTTCATTGATTTCTTTCTCTTCTTTTTTTTTTTTTGCTCGCCGAGGACGGTTTACGGCGCAGATATGGAAGGGACGATACCGAGAGGAGAGATGAGTCTTTTCATTTGTACTACTTAACGTCTTGTAAGGCGAAATACGACGGCGTTAATGCCGGCCGAATGTAATCGAGAGACGACGAATATTCCCGGGGGAATTAACAAGTGCGAAGAGCAAATGCGGATTTATTGCAGTTTCACCGTTACGCCGTTAAAATCCAAACGAATTTACATACGAGCGCGAGTGCAAACAGCTTCGAGCGCGATGGGAATGAATTCGGAATGCTCGAGACATTACTTTTCCGGCGAGTAGACGATTCTTGTAATCGCGAGAGAAAACAATTTTCAGACAGGGATGGGAATTTTTTTTTATAGCTGCCGCGGCACCATCGCCGCTCCGTTGCTCTTCGCGAAGTAAAATAATTTAACGAACGTTGAATTAAAAATAAGTTTACGGCGTAAAAAGGACGAGGGAGAGAGAGGAATATATTGAAAAATTAAATTCCTTTCCGAAACGTTAGTAAAAGGTTATTAAAATCACTGAGGATATATGAAAATTGAGCATAAGGGAATAATTCTATCTTCTCTTTCTTTGTATAACGAATATTATATATAAATTTCCAAGAGAGAAAACATGGGGGAGCGAGAGGAATTTAATGAAAAATGAATTTCCCTTCAGAAACGTTAGCAAGTAGGTTATTGAAACCAGTGAAATTTATACAAAAATCTAGTCCAGAAAAATAAATCGGCTTTTTACTTTCAATAACGAACAAAGTGCATCGCGTAATAAAGACAAAAGAGCCATTGTACGTAGTAGGAGAGGAGTGGCATCATGCAAACGAGGCTCTAACCACCCTCCGGAATGCAAAAACGTTTGCGCTTTATTGCACGTGGAATCGAGATGTATACCAACATTAATTTCCAACGATGATAGAGCCAATATCGAACGCCAGTCACACTTCAGCGTTATCTACATGTGTCATCTTCGCTTCACACACATCCCGCATTTATATGCGCATCATTAGACTTAGCCCCCATGCCACCTCGTTGCTTTCCACGTTCCCACAACGCGTTTCCGCTTCCGGCCGGCACGTGCATTAACCGATCGACCGTCACCACCTGAGCTATTCGAACATTTGTCACGACATCTGTATCTCTTGTTCATGTAAATCGTGATATTGGAAAGAAGATCGTCGTAGACCGTTCGTCGGGAAAGTCGTTGGAAAAGAAAATGGCGATGGGGGGGACGAGTTATAGCATCGAGGGCATAAAAAGTGTGAGTAGCGTCGGGGGATTGTTCGGCATTACGTAAAGTAGGGATGCAGCTATATTGTTTATGACGCCGGTTAATTTAAACTTCTAGCGGGATACTGATTAAATATTATTTTACCGTCTCGGCGGAAAAGAGTCCCGGTTGTTATTAAGATTTCCCTTGAAATTGCGAGGCTGCCGAACGGCTAATTAGAAACATTACCGGCATAGCAGGATGGCGAATATTTTCTTACTTCCATGCAAAACTGGTTTTAATCGACATCGTCCCTCCAACGTTAATGATGCAAAGTAATTAATCGGAAGTACGTCTAGGAACGTCGGAACGCGAGCGTTTTATATTTTATATCTCTTTATAACGTTCTAAGTTATGCGCCGAAGAAGAGTGTTATCGCGTAACTTTTTTGACATCGTTACAACCGTACGATACGTGCTAAAAATGTATGGTCTTCTAACGACCTAAAAAAGGAAACGGATCGTTAGTACGGTGTAGGTTTTTAACGCAAAGAGAATTATGAAAAGGCAACGTCAATCGACACATGACGCGACAGCGCGAGAATCATTCCTTTGAATTAAAAAGTTTGCCAGGGGAAATTTTGTTCGGTGAAACTATCCGGTCGAACATATGAAAAAAGAAACTTATTTAAAAACCAAAGTATCACCTGACGTGAATTTAATCGTGCCGGTGAAAGTATCTATCCTTACGAAAATCAAACCACGAATAATACTAAAACTTGTTATATCCTGACAGATTCTGAGAACTACATATACCATGGAATAATAATTCTCAACATTTGAATCACAAAAATAAGTATCATGAAACGGGACAACCGCGGACCAACGAGAAACGCTTAAAAACTGATAATACCACATTCGTCAAAATGAAAAAGAAAAGGTAGACGCGGAAAGATTGAAATCACAGGGTCGATTTCTTGCCGATCGTGGAACGATCGGACCTCGTGGATCGGCATTCACGAAACGACGCTTAACGAAGGAAAATTTCCGCCATCCTCCCACGGGGATCGCATCGATACCTTTTATCCTCGTTACAATGGCGACTCGTATAATTCCCCGCGAGGATAGATGAGTAATGATCTGCCAGCGATACAAATCGTTGCGATTCACCTGCAGCCGATCGGCGATTCGGTTCTGGTCCCAATTAAAGGAACACAGGTACGGGTCAGCGGGTGACGTCCGTACTCGGACGATTCCCCATGGGAGTTCCGGGCCGGAATATTCCATGGGGGCCAGATCGATACCACGATTTTTCGATCACGCATTATTAGTCACGGGGCCTCACTCGTGCCGGTGGAAAAAGTCGATCGGTGTTGGTCGGACGTTGGCATAATTACCGCGTACATCGACGTGTACGACGTAATTAGCGGCGAACGTCCCGCTTTTAAGTGGCAGCGATAGTTAATTTGTACCGGTCTCCCGCAAAGTACTTCTCGATCTTCGCCCCGATACCCTTGTTTTTTTTTTGTTTTTTTTTTACCCGCGTCCGGGGAATTACACGCGAGCCGCGTGTTACGCCACTGAGGTGCGGTTCGGCCGTTGGATTAATTGACACGTTAATTGATACGACTCGTGGATTCGATCTTTGGAGTTTCCGCAGGTGAGAAGATCCATGAAACGGCGAGGATACATCGCGGTCTCGCGTGTTTCATTTTGGAAGGCGTTAACGCGCTGGTTAAAGTAGCGTAATCGCGTCGATGTTAATCGATGCATGGATCTCTGGAAACGGAACACGAGGATTTCTAATTTTTTCTCAGTTCTGCTTTTAATCACTTCTGATTTTCTTTTTGCTATTTTGTAAACCGAGATATACGTTGCAGAGTTGGAGCAAGTTAAAAATTGCGGAGATTACTTTTTTTTATCATACCACGTCTCTCAAATCCGTATATTTACGAGCCAGCGGCAAAACACGTTTTACCCAATCTAGTACTGACTAATTAAACGACGATCATAACAATTCGTAATTTCAACTCGTTTCGGCGACCAAGAATATTAATGATCACTATTTCGTTACGTATATTCCCGATTTCGTGAATCCACGCGTTTGCCCGGTAAACAATTGCAACCTTAAAATAAAAAAGGAGAAAGTCCAGCTTTTGGTCAGTGGACTCGAATGGCCCCAGAAGTCCCTACGCAACTTTGTCGTGCCGGAGAACACGTTTCCTAAAGGCACCACCGATAAAACAGTCACGAAAATCCAAGAAATATTGAGGAACGAAATCACGGCTCGCAAGAAAGTAGAAAGAGAGAGAGAGAGAGAGAGAGTGAAAGAGAGAAACTATACACGCACGGCCCACCGAGCGGGAGATTTACAACCTAACGGCTCGTCGCCGGGCCCACGTCCAATTTCCGTTGGTATCCACGAAAAACAAACCCCCTTTCGTCGTCGCCGAAACCCCTCGGTTCGAGTTTCCTGCAGCGTGTCCCGAGGCGTAGGCGTTCGTAATAACTCCTCGCGTGGATGTTGGGCGAGGCACGAGCGAATCGACCCGCGTTTATCGTACACCCAGAGTCAGAGGACTCGACTTCGTACGGCCTTTTAACCTTATATGGCACGGTGCACCTGCCTCGAGCCCTATAGGACATTTCCCATAACGCGTTCCTCTTTTTGCTTCTTTTTTTTCTATTTTTTTCTTTTTCTTTTTTGCTCGTCTTCTACATTCTTATAAAACCCACGAAACTTCCATTGGAGTCGCGGCGGGATTTATGATCGAGGCAATGTATCCGAGGAAGCGTGGTGACTTTATTTTTTCTCGGGGCGATACTTCGCGAACTTCTCTTTTGAAAAGTGCACGTTTTGATTTATCAAGAGACACGGTCGTGTCGCGGTTTAACCCCCTTTCGAGACTAACGGGAGGATATGTGTCAAGATAAATTTTATTTATACCGCTGGGATGTAATGTACGATACGGAATCGCGTGGTTTTTCATTTTTGTAAAACGAGTTGATAAGATTTTGTTTTTATGCATTTTTGTAAAAATAAAGAGGTCTTTTGAGAAATTCTGAAAACAATTATAATCTGGGTAAAAAGCTCTTTCGTATTACGACACGAAATAATATTAATGATTACAACGCGAGGAACAAAAATAAAAATCCGTCTCGAAGGGGTTAAGAGCACGAGAAATTAGACCTCGTATCTTTTCGGGAAACAACAGCTGCAGACTTTCGAGGTGGTAAAACTTTAAAGAATGAATCTTCTTAAAAAACAGGGTAGCGTTCAGAACGTAATATTTTTTCGTTTACTTGAGATTCGTAAATCTTGATCTCGGTGCGTTAACGTTAAAGGTTCTTATTAAAGGTATTTTAAGGAGAGATGGCTTTATCGTTTCTCCTCGTTTAGTTATGATGAAAAAAAAAAGACGAACGGGGTAAGCACGAAGCGAATTGGTGGACGAAAAAATTATATTATGGGAGGTCATAGCCAAAGTACGCCATGTTTCATTTTATATTCTTTCAGTTACTTTGCATTCGTAAGTCTGAGCCTTGGAAATGTTAAATATACTTATTATAAGCTTCACGAGGAATTCTTTAAGAGGACAATAAGTATCAAGTTTCATTACGTATTTCTCCGGTTCACATTGAATCGGCTGCGTTCGGCGTTCGAAGCGTTAAAACGTTAAAAATGATTATTAAGCTACAGCTTCGGAAGGAAAACGGTTTCTTCGAGAAGTTAACGAGTATTGAGTTCCATTGTATATCTTTTTTATTCGCTGTACCCGGTCTTGGAAATGTTAAAAAACTCTTATTAAGTGGCACCTCCGCGGGGAATAGGATTTCTTTAATAAATTAATAAGTACCAAGGTACATTTGATACACCCTCTCTCTCTCTCTCTCATTTATTTCGGATAAAGAAACGTTTAAAAATTCTTATTACGCAAAACCTTCGCGAGGAAACCCTTATCTCCGTCCGTGGGATCTAGAAGAAAAAGGAGAGTACGAGAAAAAGAAAGGGAGGAATAGGATTTCTTTAATAAATTAACAAGTAAGTACCAAGGATAATTTTATACACTCTCATTTATTACGTATAACGAAGCGTTTAAAAACTCTTATTACGCGAGACCGTCGAGAAGAAACCTTTATCGGGCCGCACTTATCTCCGTCCGTGGGATCTAGAAGAAAAATTGGAGAACGAGTGAAAGAAAAGGAGGAATAGGATTCTTTAAATAAATTAATAAGCATCAAGCTACATTTTATACGCTCTCAATTAATTCTGTACAACGAAACGTTTAAGAACTCTTATTACGCGAGACCTTCCATAAGAAACCCTTATCGGTCCCGCCCTTATCTACGTCCGTGGGATCTCGAAGTGGAAGGAGAGAACGAGAAGAAGAAAGGGAGGACGAACTGTGTTAGCGAGTAGAAAGAAAAAAAAAAAGAAGTTAGAATTAGGTTGGGTCGCACGCAGGTGCTGCCTTACTACGGGTCACGGTCAGATTAACCCCGATCATGTTACCCTCGGCGTGGGAGTGCTGGCAGGTCCGCGTAATAATAGGATAGCTAGAAAAGTATATGAGAGTGCATTGCTACGCAGCCCCGTAGATAGATCGCGGTCCGTTATAAACGGTTTCATCGAGCCGTTGATTTATCTCGCCATTTTTAACTCCCTCCCAGGACCTTGGACGGTACGTACTTCGACGGAACGGAACGCGGAATCGCTCGGCGTTACGTGAAACAGGTGTAACGTGCCGACACCATCTCTATTTAATTCTCTGGCGATAAGGTTACTCATAAGTTAGCGTAGCAAATATTTTGGAACAAATCTAGATCATGCACATCTCCGAATCTCCGGATCTCCAAACTATTTCTAAAGCAAGCAAACACACGTGATTCCTTGTGAAATAATTTTCAGTAGAATAGAAATTCTATAATTACTTCGTGATCAGCGATCCGAAATACACTTGATGGAGTTAAAAAAAGTTTGGAGATCCAAGATCCAGAGATGTGCATGATGTAGATTTAAGCCAATATTTTGTACACCATCGAAATCTTCCTTGGACCCTGAATCACCATTCCCTCGCGCATCTTCCCTTAACAGTTCATTCCCTTAACATTCATCGTCCAAACTTCTAGTACTTCTCCGATTTTAGTTTCCACCAAAACGTCTTACTCACCATCCCTTCCACATCCTTTTCGATAGATAATAGTTTTCCTTAAACCTACCGATCCTTTCCTTTGGGGAACATTTTGATCCGTCAAAGAATACTGTGAACGATTATTTGGTACACCTCGAAACGAAGTTCTTGCCTATGAAATAGTCAGTGGATATTAGTTCTATTGAACATACTAAATAAAATACGGAACTGCTTCTAAAGTTGGAAGTCTATTATTATTATTTTGCACAACTACCACGTTGTGCATTACACAGGGATAGCGATATTTTGTATTCTTTCCGATTAATTTGAACCTTCGTCGAGATGCTGATTAAATATTGCTTTATCGTCTCGGTGGGGAAAAAGTCACCGGTCGTTATTAACATTTCCCTTGAAATCGCAAGGCCATCGAGTGTCCGATTAGCAACATTATCAGTAAAAGCAGAAACATTTTCTTTTTACCGCGCAAAACTGGTTTTAATCAACATTATACCAGCAACGTTAACGATACAAAGTAATTAATCGATAACACGCCGCGCGACGTCGGATCTCGAACCGTTTTACATTTTGATCACTTTCATGGGAACTGGTTCGACCGTTCGTTAACACACGCCGTGAATAATTACAAGAGCAATCAGATAATTAGCAACACCGTTGTCGTGACTCGTCAGCGTAAAAACTCCGGCTTATCGAGTCTACGGGGCATCGAAAATCGATCGATCTTCCTCTTCCCACCCCGCGAGCGACATCCAGCAGATTACACCTGTAAATCCAAGGATACCCGACGTAACACCGAAGGACATTTCACGGAAGCGAAGTAGACGAGAGACGTTGAATCGAAGACACGACGCGCCCTCCAGCTTAATTAAATTCGAGTCGTAAAACGTAGGGGGGAAGCTTGAGGGGGGGGGGGGGATGAAGGGGGACGCGTACGACGAATGATAATGAATCCAACGCCGTGACCAATGTCGATATCACAAAGGGAGCATTCCCGAGGACACGGCCGTTAGAATAAGACCGAATTAATTGGGACACCGCAGGGGCCGGCATCTCGGATTTATTTATTATGAACTAGGACAGAGACGCCGCCGACCCCCGCCGGCTTCTTCAGATTAATTTCATTTTATTTCGAACCAAGGTCGCCCTCCGTCCGACCGGTCCCGAAAGATCGTCGTCTCGACTCCGCTCCGTCTTTCTGCTTCGCTCGCTCGCTCGTCGTACTTTTTGACGTTGTTCCCTGTAACCTCCCCTTCGTTTTTCTCACTTTGCCGATCCCGCCCGCCTCTCTCTCTCTCTCTCTCCTTCTGTCTCGTACTCGGCGCGAACGGAACAAGACTTCGCGGACGCGTATGAGGTCTTTATTCCGTGTACTCGGCTTAATGTACTTGTTTCGCGTTTGCGGGGAGCGGGAAATACAGGCACCGGGACTGCCGTGGAATTCTTTCGGGGTTTATGTGTTTCTACCTCCCGCGGAGAGTGATCGATGGAAGGTAGTTTGAATTGGCAGGAATATAGGAAGTAAGATTCTGTGAGTGTCGAGGAGCTGTGAAGATGTAGGATGGTGTAGAGTGGTATCGATATGAATACGCAATTGGTCGAATCGGGGAAATATTAATTTCTTGAATTTAGATCGTAGTGAAGAATGCTTGGATTTGAATTTATGTTGAGTATTGTTAAGATCCTTTCGAAGGTCTTGTAATAGAACCGCAATTGAAGCAGATGTTTAGTGAATTTTATTTATGAATTAGATCGAATGATTAATGCAGACACAAGATAAATTCAAATCGTATTAGAGTAGAGTTTTTCAGCCTATGAGCTGCATTAACTATATTACTGTTATAATAAATATAGTTAATTACTAATATAGATAACTATATTTATTATAACAGTAATATTTACAGTATTATTATTATAATTAACTATATTATTGTCATTGAATATCGGTATTCGATAACAACAGCATCAGAATTTGTCAAAAAGTTCACACTGTAATAAATCCGAAACCATATAAGACACTCCAAACGGTACAAACAACTCCCACGTTCGGAAAGTACTCTATTTATCACTATCGCTGTAGTACATACTTGAAAAATATCGAGAGGATCGAAATACGTCTCTGTCGTTACAATAAATTACGAGCGCAACGATGTAACGTTGGAAGCGAACGATTTATCAAGACGTAAGATCGGTAACAAAAAACCGAGAATAATGTCTCGCGTCGAAAAAAAAATGTTCTTCCCTTTAGTAAAAAGTGGGCGTCATTCCCATGCTTTATTTACATATCTTTTTCGAAAAACTCTCGCCAAATCTTGACAACCCTTACACAACTCATCGGCGTACAATATTTTGTTTATCCTCCGAACTCTGCCGATGTTTGGTCATTCAGGAAAAGCATACCGCGCGATACGTGGATGGGTTCGGAGGTAACTCCTGCCAAGTCTAAAGGCGTAAGAACCTGAATCGTGTGGCAATACGTACACCTGTTGCCTAGATCCGTGATTTATTTCGAAGACTTCCTTTCTTCTTGTACCTCACGCCACACGAAGTTTCTCTACGCATTGTGCGTGGGTCGCGACTGGAATATTTTTTCCCCTCGGCGAGATACGACGAAGCCGCGACGTGATATATTCCCGTACATGAAGGTGCATCGATTTTCGTGACGCCTCTTTCTCGCAATATCGATATTATTCGGATAAAATAATACAATGGTGAGCAGTGGCGCGTGGTGTGTCATGGTTTCCATGGTATCGTGCCGTACAACGTCCATTAATTTACATCCCGTGCCAACAATGTGAATGTAAAATTGAAAAGACTTTGGAACGAGGCCTTTTGATTCGATTGAATTTTTTTTTATGGGAAAAATCGATCAATAATTATTCGGTTGTCTGTACGCATTGTATCGTTGAAATATTACGATCTGCAGTTATTAATCTCATTTCAGTATCGACAATACGGATTTAAAATTAAAAAGCGGACGATCTCGCAATTTATGTGAATTCTGGTCGATAGAAAATTTTATGGAAAAATTAATAATCATGCGTACGATTCTAAGCATCGTGATGTTAGAGTTCATACCGTACATTTATTAATCACCCTCCAGAATCAAACATGTGAATCTAAAATTCTAAAATAGACGATATTCTAATACCACTGAATTATAGTCTACATTTTTTATAGGAAAAGTAAATCGATCATTACGTGGAGGTATCCGAGCATCGTGACGTTACAGTCCGTGCCGAACATTTATTAGTCGAATTCCAAAATCAACCATGTAAATCTAAAATTAAAATGAAGTTCGAACGATGGCTTTTAATTCGACTGAATTATGGGCGATATTTTTGTACAAAAAAAAAAAAAAGAAAAGTCGATCAATAATTACGTGGATGTTCGTACGCATTGTGCGTAGGTCGTGACTGGAATATTTCTCCCTCGGCGAGGTACAAAACGTGCAACATGATGTATTCTCGTGCAAGGCGATGCATCAATTCCAAGTCCCCGGATTTCACGGTGTTCCCCAGAAGCCAGGTACACGGGAAGAAACGAAAACGAATAATCCACGCTACGTGGCCGGTTCTCGATCTTGCTCCTCTTCGATTCGATACGATCGAAAACCTTCCATCGTGCGTGTCGAAGATGTAAAAGTGATGCCCCGATCACAAAGGACATCTGTATCTGTTAACAAGACTTATGGACTTATGTTCCGTCTACGGTCTATGGAAAAAAAAAGGAGAGAGAGACATTTTTCTGTCCCGTTACGGTTATTTTTTATATCTTTTATATTCGTATATCACCGTCGTGCGTATCCCGAGTGACTTTCAAGCATCTCGATACAAATAATTAAAATCTCTTCCAAAAGAATACTTGGATACTCTCATCTTCGTTTGAATCGTTTAAAATCTGATTCTGAAAATTCCTAATAAGAAGATCAGATGGTATTCTAGATTTTAGCTACGCCCATCTATCCTTAAATCATGTAAATTATTATCTAAAAAATCCTCGATATAAAACTAGAATCGTATTCCATATTCGAGCACTCCCACGCGCGTTCAAGCCCCGGAAATCATTATCGTACAAATTTCTGATAGAATCGAAAGCTATATTTCATATTAACAATACTCTCGTCTATATCAAAAATTCCCTCAACCCTTTCCGTTAAAATACCCAACGAAGGATCAATACGAGACCATTCAAAATTCAATATTGACACGTACATTGGAATTACCGTGGCGAATATCGAACTCGAAAACGCGCTACGGTTTCGTAACAAGGATTTCACGACGTGGAGATAATCAGCTTATAAACTCGAACAGAATCCATACGAAGGTAAGCCTGCATTCAATCTGCTACTCCGATCGGAAGAACACGCTCACGTACCCGCGGCGACCAAAGCGGCGTGCAGCGCAGCTCGTGTGCTCTTAATCGACCGTAAATAATTGCATTTATCACACCTATCATTGTACCGCCGCGGTAACGTGCATCGGCCCTTCACGAAATCTGCTTTCACTCGCCGAAGAAAATTGGCACGTTGCCAATCTCAGTTATCGATCCGCCGCACGGCGGATTTCGAACTTTGATTTATCGCGTTGCGTCACGTTTTTTTCGGACGTTTCTTCGCACCTGCCCGCATACGCGGTACGTAACGGTCGTACATCATGTACGATAATTACGACGGCCGAGCGGGGGGGGGGGGGGGGGGAGAGTGACATGATATCCACGCGTTGCGTGACACATTCTATGAAAATTGCTTTGCGGAGAGCCTGAACGCGAGAGCTTGTATGTAAGAGAGGTGATCGAAAGAAACGGATTATCGTTAACGAGGAATTGGTGATTCATGATTATGTATCTCCGTATATAGCAGGATAATTAGATTTTTAAAAATAAATGAAGACAACGCAAGTACAGTATTTAATAAATGATCGTGACAAATCTATTGAAATATTTTAAAAAGGATTGTAGATCAATATATTACCAATAATAAATGTTTAAAATTAATGATACAGTAAATGTGAGAATATTTTCGAATTGGTCGAGGAAAAAATAATATTAACGATATTATGAAAATAATTAACACTTTCCACGATGTTCGGAATAATTCTAAATAAAATCAGCCCTATCGCTATCATGCCGATTACGTCGAAGAAACATTTCCTCCCGGTCGAAGATTAAATAAACCAATACTCCCGTCGTCCTGACAAATCAAGGATCCACTGGGAAACAAATTCGATTATTTCGAAAAGGGCGCGCGGAGGTGGAGAGGATATCCTATATTTTGACGAGTCCAACAGGTTTTGAGGTGTTCGGATGCACGTACCGTGCGACACGCACACGCAATGTCGTGCACCGTAGGCAGCGGCGCCGTCTCGTCGTAAAGAACGTGAAAAGGGAAGGGAGGCAGTAGATATAAGAGCCCGAATCGTTCGTGGCCCCGTGATTGTCCCGCGGGACGCATAAAGTATAAACCACCCACGACATAAAGCCGAAGGAGTTATTGTGGAGCGTCATCTCCGCACCTGGATGCCTCGTGCGTGTCCAGGATCAACGGTCCTGGACTCGAGAATTTGCCAAATACACTCCCTCCTACCATATATTTCATTTCTACTCAATTTCGTCTATCCTCGCTTCTACTTCGTTCCTCCTCTTCATATATTTCCCCCCCCCCCCTCCTCGCGTGTCTCGACATAATTTCGCTTCGCTTCATTCCCCTCCTGCCGCCGTCCTCCTTCGCTTCTATCTTCCGATTTATTTACACGACGAAATATCTAATTTCGATTCTTTATACCCCGTTATAACTTCCCACTGTTTTACCGCTTTTCTCTCTCGTGTCATATTTTTCCTCCGTTTCTCTCTCCCCCTTTCTATACCTCTCGAATCATCCACGAGACTCCCTCCTTCTATCTCGTTTCGATTCCACCGACACTCTCTCTCTCTCTCTCTCTCTCTCATTCTTATTCTCGACCGCAGTTCCCCGTATTCCATATCCCTTTTGCTCCTTTCAGCTCGCTCTCGACCCCCTCCCGTAGATTATGGGAAACACCATGGCCCGGACGTTTATGGCCGTGGAACTCGCGATGCACGAGGCACTCAATCGCGGATTTGATACAACTTAATCGCGGCCCTGTGAACACCCCTCGCATTCCTCAGCGGAGAGGCTCCCTCGCCGACGTATCATAAACACAATCGTCGTCCTTTCTGGGCGGAAATTTTGCGAGGACACGGGCCAACGGCTACTCCTCGCTCCGCGCCGCTCCTTTATCCCGTCCGTTGGGAGTTCTCGACGCGCGTGGCCGCAATTCGCAATAAAGATCGAGTGCAATCGCGTTGCTCGGTGCGAGAGGGACGTTTCGCCTCCTCGATGACGGGGAAACACGAGACCGTCCTTACTTCGGGCGACGTTATTAAAATAACGATTGAATTTTAAACAGCGAATCGGAATCGAGGGAACGAATCGTTATCCAGTCTATTTCAATATTCTTCCCGCGGTTTATTTCTTATTTCACGTTTACACGATTCATTATTCTCGTTCTCCGGTATCCACGTCGTTTACATTATTTATTTCTCGCATCGCCCGTTATTCGTCCCTCACGCACTCCTCCCCATCACGCGTTACTCTCGCTACTTTTTATTTCCCCACCTTCGCGAAGGCCCAACGGTAGGATAATAAAAAAAATCGCGCAGACTTTAACTTCGCGCTTACCACCGCTCGGCAGAGCGTCCCGGCGCGGCCGACGCCAAAACGTGTACCCGTGCCGATCGATAATTACATAGATTTCGGTTAAGAGTACGAGAAGCGGGCACCAACGGGGTATGATGGCCGCTCAGAGATATCCGGACTTTACTCAGAGCGGCCGGCGTTACTCTCGTCTACATGGCAGCGCGATATAACATTGCGGTGGTCCCTCGCACACAAACGTTGAGGCCACGAAGAGGCACGGCCGATGCAGATATGGTTTATATACCGGACCTCATTGTGGAACGCCTTTGCGCCCCCTCTCGCAACGTGTAGATCCAGAGATACTCTCTCACGGAGCTGCTCCGCGCCTTACTAATGCTCCAGTTTATAAGGGTTATCTCACCAGGAGATCCTCGGACGGTGGGGGCGGTGGGAGGGATGAAAATTCGAGAGGGGGAGGGAGGATGACCGAGTATCTACGGCGAGTGAAGAACGTGAAGGGAGGAAGAGAAATTTGGCTTCATCGTTGATACGGCTATGAAGGTTTTTGTTTAATTTAAAGCGGCTCGCGTTAAAGGGAAACGAGAGCGTGATCGAGTCGTGAGGATTGAAGTAGAGAAATGGAAGTCGTGGGAGAGCGATGGGGTTCGTAGACATTTTTTTGTATTTTAGATAAGAGGGAGTAGAATTTCAGGTTTTTGATTCGAGATTTGGTTAGATGGAGGAGACAAAGTGAGCAGGTCTGGTATTGGGACCGGGAAAATTAATATTCGTACGGGTTGAACAATTAGAACAATTACGAAGCAGCGCAAGGGAATGAGTGAATTTCATTACTTTATTTTCTTTTTTGCGGTCCAAACTCGTTTTATTATCTTGTCTGGGAGTATTCTTAATTTGCCCCTCGTTCTCTCAATTTCTAATAAATTTTCCTAAAAGTCGCATTAAATTAAATAATTAAAGAAAAGCATTAACTTCAGCGTTATCTGAAAATTTTGACTTTCGAGTGGAAGGTCCTAGAATCGTTTTCACATAAACCACACGTTAAACCGAGATCCAGGGAGAATGATTATTAAAAAGGAAAATAAAAATCTTGAAGGAAATGCGAATAATCTTATCAATTTTCTGCAAAGCTCGTTGCTAATCGAGAACAGGGTACGAGGAAGAAATGAGAAGCGTACCGAGGCAGGCGGAAGAAAAAAACGAAACGAGATTGAATCGCAAAGACAAAAATAGAGAAACGAGAATCGTGAGAGAGCGGTAGTGCTCCTAGAAATTTCTTGATATTTGTTTTGCGGTCACCGCTTCGTCGGAGCGAATAAAGCAAAAGCTGTTTCGCGTATGGACGGAACTTCGGGTGGGAGGGAAAAAACGTATTTCGAAGGAACGGTGCGATCTTATGGGAAACTTCGCGAGGCGGGAGGTCGAAGTTTCTTTCGCTAGTAGATTCCTACGAAGCGGATACGACGAGTTAATTCCTACTGTCAAGATTGCGCTTGACGTGAGAAATCGTTGATCGCTGATATTGCACGCTATTTACACCGCGGACGCATTCGAAACCAGTTTCTGTTATATAAATTTGTAATAGAGGTAATAACAGAATTCCTGACGCACGAGTGTACCGATCTGAAACATCATCGGGTAATAAGAGAGCGGAAACGGTTTTCGCATTTTTCTTCCTCTCCCTTTCTTCTTGCATTTCGTTTTCTTTTTCATGAAAAACATCAAGGGTTATGTACTTCCGTGTTCACAAAAGTAGAGTATACGCGAGAGAAGAATGAAATAATTTTTCAGATAATCAAGTGTACGGATCGGAATATTATCCACTAATAAGAGAGTAAAAACAGGTTTCGTATACAGGTACTCGTGCCTCTCCTTCCTTCCTGAATTCTGTTTTCCTTTGCATAATAAAATACCCAGAGTTATGTACCTCCGCGATTAAAAAAAAAAAACACACGTTTAAGTAATGATACAATTTAAAACAATGTTTCGGATAATCATTAATCTCCCGTACCATCGAAATTCTCGTCTCCCTCATTTATTAATAATTATTTTCCAAACTTCGAGGTGAGCCGTCGTAATCCCTTTGCTCGTCAAAGTTTTGCGCAAGCCGACGAATAAATTGACCCAGAGAGGCACGAAGAGTTATCGAGATCCAAATAAATTTCCATAATTCCCACCAAATTTATTCCCCGAAGACAGTAATCATTAACGAGAGGATCGCGATGCACGTACGCGCTGCAACGTCCGTTTCGCCCGACCGTTGCGTTGCACCGTTAAGAATTAAGGTTAAAGGCGCGAGAGGCGAGGCTTGCCCATCGGTAAAAGTTAATGCAAAGTTTCACGAGGAATAATAACTTCGTCGTTAGCAGCCTCGCGAAATTAATAATCTTCTTGCGAGAGCGTACGAGGGTGGAGCAGAAAGCGGAGAAAGTCGATTGGGCGAACCGACATTATCTCGGGTCATGGAAGCGAGGTGCTCTCTCCCCCCTCCCCTCCCACCTCTTCCTCACCCTCGTTTCGAGAGTCTCCTTTTCGAGGTACGAGCGATAATTCAGCGGCTCGTCGAGCCGCGAGAGAGTCGGCACGCGGCAACGTGTAATTTCAATTTGCCGAACGAACAAATTAGTCCCAGCGCTACTCGTTATGACAGCGAACTCGTGAAATCACCGAATTAAACCGCATCGCGTTTGGCTCGGATTCAACGAGGGTGGAGGGGCCGAGGATTTTTTTTTTTGCGAGTGGGACTTTATTAATTCCCTCCACGCGGATGTTAACTTTCGTTGTTTAAATGTTCGTCGGTTCGTGGAGTTTCGTGGAGTTGGTTTTGACTTTTGTCGGTGGCGTCTCGTTGGCATTGGTCGGCGCTTCCGCGAAAATATTATTCCACGATAACCGGGGGTGGATAAATTAATTCTTTTCTCAATTATATTTATTCGCTGGTGTATAAACGGATATGGCTTGTAGTCTGCAGTAGAACGATCATTAGATAATTTGTATAAACAATTAAAAATTTTTGTAAAACATAGGTTATTTTAACCGTTTCGGAATCAGAGGTTTCTGATAGAGAAAAATTGTTCTCCCTCTTAATGTTCTCAAAGATTTTTAATCAGATTTTGAATAAAAATCGACAATTCGGAACGAATAAAATACAACGTAAGAATTACTTCCCATAAGTATATTATACCTAAAAACTATTTAAAAATCCTATTGACCGACGCAGAAATATTCTATGCGGGTGAAAAAATTTACGACGTTCCAACCTTCCAAAAAATTAAATCACGTATTCATTCCTCACATCTTTAAAACAATATCAATTTTTCACACGCGTTATCGTACCATCCTGACGACATAAATAAAATACTTCCTACGCTAAGCGCGATCAAACAATCCCAAACGCCCGGCGATCTAAGCGCGAACGATTTAAATTACAATCCTAATTATAATCCCGTCGAAAAACTCTCCGATCCTTAGATGCTATCCGTTCGAGCTAGTTCAGCCATTCCTCTTTTACTTTATCTCCCGGCGAAGGTCACGCCGGAGATTTCGTGGCCTCATAAAGACGAGATGAGGATCCCCCTCGTTCGGTAGTGGTTACAGGACGGTCACGAGTCGACTGCAACCGGTGCCCTTTTAATTACACCTCGGCCTAATTTATTGCGAAATCCGCACCGGTGGCAATGCGATCAGATAAAACCCACGGCCATAAACCACGGCGTCATATAAAACTCCTTTTATTCCTAACCGGCCGAGAGGATCGGGCTCTCGACTCGTTTCGTCTCCCTCCCTCTCTCTCTCTCTCCCTCCCTCCACCCTTTCACGCTCCTTCTCCCATCGAGTCCTTTCCCATACACGTGGATATAGAAGAACATTTCAAGTTCTTCCTTTTTCCACCGTCCTCCCCCCCCCTCTCTGCCGTTTATCTTACCGTTCCTTTTTTTCTGTCCCCCTTCGTACTCCTTTCCCTTCCACTTCTTCCTCTTCTTCTTCTTCGTCCTCTTCGTCTTCTCCTTCCTCCTCCACCTCCCTCCTCCTCCTCAACCCTCGTCGTCGTCCTCTTCTTCCTCCACCGTTACCCGACTCCTCTTCTCGATCGCTCCCTCGGCCCCGTGGCATACCACGAGGCCGTCTTTCTCTTTCCACGAGACGTGCGTCCTGCCTGCGGCCGCCCACGCGCCGACCCGACGCCCTCCCATACCATCTCGCATGGTACTCCCACTGCTCCGACCATCGGCATCCACGGCGCATGGGAGACGTACGTGCACGTACGCTCTTTCTCCGCCGCTATCCCCCCACGGCTCGCGTCCTGCGAGATAGCGGTAGTCAACCACGAGGAGAATTTTTTTTCCGTTCGCCGGCTCTTTTCTATTTTAACGAAGTATCGCGGGATTCCACGCATCCAGGTTGCACGGTCCGCGCGATTATTCGTGGTTTCGAGTTCGTGGGATTTTTTTGAAATATCGCGTTTCGCGGTGATTTTCTATTTTAAATAATATTTTTTTAACGAACGTTGCGGCGCGTTGCGAGGGTTGTTACGATGACTATTAATTAAAATTGAAAGTGTAATAAGAAAGATACTGGGGAGTAATTGACAACGAGGATAATTTTCTTTCGTATGTCGGCTGTTTTTTATTTTAATGAAGTATCCTGAGATTCCTGCGATTGTACCAAAAGAATTATTTGCAGACAGTATTCTTTGCAAACATATGAAACAATTTTTTGGTTGGTAATGAAAGGGTAAGTCCTTATACTCAATTTAAAAAAATCGTTTTTCATATTTTAAATCCTCCTCTACGAAGAATCGGATTCAGATTGGATATAATAGTGAAATATTTAATATTTTTTAATCATTTCGACTAAATAAGGATAATTTTTGATCCGTGGTTTTCTTCGAAGTAAAAATTCGAGGTTTCCCGGTGCATCGTTACGTTCGCGATTTAATATTATTAGATCTGCTCCAGTGATTCCAAGGACTTTAATCGATCTGTTCACACGAGTTGTTTAATTTATATTCTAGTCCCGGCAACAGTGATTTTGAGATAAGTAGTGGTATATGCGGCGAATATGTTGAGAAAGTTGCTTTACATGCAATTGGGGCTCGTACCATTCTCAGATTAGATTCATTACGCTACCAGAATTTATGTAATTGGATATCTGGTTTCGTTTCGGCTGAACAGTTTAAATTAAATCAAGTCGGTTAATTAGCAAAGTTTGATGAATATAGTTTCAACTAATTTAACAACCAAGTAACGTAACTCGCTCCATAATGCGCGGCATGCAGTTACATTAATTGAACGACGAATGCCGCAATTACGAATCAATGCAACTATCCGTTTCGACAGTAAGTTACTATCCATATCCTGAAACTAACAGATACAAACTTGTCGTAAAAGGGACGCAACTCATATAAACGTTAACACGTTTGTATTGACGCAAAACGACCGATTAACATACTTCACGCGTAATCTGATATAGATTGGATAACAAGGACGATAACATTATCATTCGTGTACCATTAATTTAATAATTAATATAATATCCCAGCTAACGAAATATTGTTCAAACGAGCCGATAAATAACACGAGCTCGCTCATTAATAATCTTTGTCATAATTAAAATCTTTCCCTAGACACCTTGATACCGTTTAGCAATAAGAAATTAAATAAGCCCGTTCTACTCTAAAAAAAAAAAATAAGGAACCAGCATTTATTTTATCTAATCGCCTCTCTAATATTATATTCTTTCCCCCTTTCACATCCTTACCAGAAAACTTGCCATCCACGTTCCTCATTTATTCTCGTGCATTCCATCACCCAAAGAGTTCGTCCCGCTAACAAACGAATAACAACAAAACCACGTATTATTATTATTATCACCATTATCCTGCATTTTCTATAAGCGGCGAAGTAGATTAGCTCGAAGCCCTTTCTCGTGTTCAAGGACCAAGGCCCGCGCCAGTCCGCTTTGATTCCTTTTTTTCGGCCGGATCCTTAAGAGACGCCGAAGAGCTTAATCGTGTCGGGGATCATGCGGGCAACGCTTTTAAATATGGCGGTCCCCGCTAAAGGAACATCGTCCAGGAATTGACCAGGTGGCCAGGTGGGAGGACTTGATTGGACCAGTAAGCGTGCTCGCATTAATAATTCAGGTTTCCCTACAGCCCAGGCGCCCTTCTATGAGAGTTTAGTACTCGCTCGTGTGCGCCTTGATTTACAAGTACTCTCTCCCCCCGGGGGTACGGGGCGATGGTACTTTTGGGGAGAAACGCTCCTCTCTTTTTTTGGGTAGAACGACATTACGGCTCGGTACGTACGTCCCGTATTTTAAGGAAGCTTCGTTAGGCCATCCGCCGTTTATGGTGATCCTAATGATTCGAAAGTCGTTCCCCGTGCGACGGACGACTTAAATTTAAATCCATTCGGTTACGACTTCGATGGTTACGTCGAGAGCGCTACCGCTCGTGCCCCCCCCCCCCCACCCCCCCATTGAAGCACTTAAACGCTTTATTTCCGTTGATTCTGATTTACGAGGAAAAAATGTTCGCTCGCCACCGCGTTTCGTGAGTTCCACGATGCTTCGCGCGTCGCTTTTCCGCATTATTATTATAGTCCGTTGCGTCCGATACTTTCGAAAATACGGGAAACGATTGCTTTTACTTTTGACACGGGCCCGGTGTTTCGTTCCCTTTGAAACGTTCGCGCCGATAATTGATGCGGTTTGCGCGAAGTAGGTCGAAGTCGAAGGTACGCGTTAAAGTCGATCGGCGTTGCCGGATTACACGACAAACGCGCGAACCGAATTTGTCGGAATAAATGAGCCACTGATTTCGAGATAAGGTGTTGGACTGGATCCAGTGGCGAATTAAACGCGAGTAACCGGCCCCTCTCGATACGCTCTGCAATCGTGATGCGCAACGGTAAGAGTTCTAATTGATTTTTTTTATTTTGATGATAGTTCCCAGCGACTGGAATAATTTTCTTATATCCCTGGCGGATACAGTACTTTTGGAACAAATCTAGATCATGCACGTCTCCGGATCTCTGAATTTCTGAACTATTTCTAAAGCAAACAAACGCGTGTGATTTCTTGTGAAATAATTTTCAGTAGAATAGAAATTCTATAATTATTTCGTGATCAGGAACCCGAAATACACTTGATAGAGTAACGAAAAGTTTTCGAGATCCGAAGATCCGGAGATCTGCGTGATCTTGATTTAAGCCGTATCTTTTTTAGAAAATAAATAGTAAAGTCCTACCGAATAAGATTAATTAATGATGAGTGAAGTCTTAACAATGTTCTCTTGATTGCAGTGCATACCGCTAAAGAACATTACTCATACTTATTTCAGAAAAAAAAACAATCAGCGATATCGATAAACAAACGGGTATCGATACTTATTAACCTTCAGCGTTAATTCCTTCAATAAGTACCAAAAGGGTCGTTCGAATAAAATTAATTAACCTGAAAGAGGATGCACGGTGGCCAGGGACGTTTGCGAAACATCGCGAATAAATCGGTAAACCCGTGACGCCTGTAAATCATCGCGTAATTAACGCCGTGCGTATTTCGCCGTCGTGGCACAGCGGTAGTCCGGCAAGAACCGGGGGCAGCAATTAAATTCATTTGTCAATTATTTGACGAATGCTCGTACCATTTGTGCCTGGGCGGTCTCCGGCGAATACGGGCTTCTTCAATTTACAATTAGCTCGCATACTTTCGGGGCCGATCCTCTAATTGCCACTCCCATAAGAAGTTTCGTCGCTCGTGTGTGGCCACGCGGCAAGAACTTTAAATATTTCATCGTACAATTATCCTCTCCGGGTAGAACACGATACGCGCAGCTGACCGCGCCGCGACAATGTACGGAAGATGATGAGTTTTTCATTTTATTCGAACGCTCGGTCCTTTTTCTTCTTCTTCCTCTTTTTTTTTTTTTGCTTTCTTTTCTCGTCGCGAAACTCGTTCTCCGGTTTCTTTAACGAAATTTATCACGAATTCTTTAATCGCCGACCGCCGCGTCTCGGCTTCCGATTACCGAAAGCGATGACTAACTTTTGTATAAAGATCGTTGTACGCGAATTCTCCGCTAAGACGCTTCGCGTCTCACCTCGGACCATCGGGTCCCCTCGCGCGTCGCCGTACAACGTCGTCGACGATCGTTTTGCGCATCTCCTCGCGACCGTTTCGCGCACCCCCCCTCGCGATTGTTTCGCGCATCTCCTCGCGCACGCTTCCTCGCGAAAAAAACCACATGGCGATCTGGTCCGCTACAGTGAGCGTCGCTCGTAAAATTAACCTATCATTATTTGTTCTGCCGCAAACGTTTTGTTCTCAAGATTGTTAAATAAAGATCAGTAAAACACAGTATTTTACGACGCACCCAAGGAACTTGGGAAACCCAGTTCCGTGCGGGACGCACATTCGTGAATTCTAAACAATCGTCGCGGTTGAAATCTATGGCTTTTCGCATGGATGATCCTCGCGTTTTTCTTCCGTCCCAGCGTTTTCTGCGTCGAGGGCCATGGACGTCTCGATCGTCTTCGAAGACGAGCGGCCCGGTACGTCGGGTGCATTCGCAGTTGAGAGCGCGATGCGTCATCGGCCGTTAAACGCGATTAACTGGCAGGCAGGATCGAACTTACGGTGGTAACTGACGTGGCTCGAACTAGGTCTCTTCGAGATTCATGGCGTTTCTTGCCACGGCTGACGGCGGCCAGCGAGAACAGCTTTTATAGGGTTTTAAAACCAGTACCACGCGCGATTCACCGGCCGCACGATCCAACGGGCGGGGAGAATTACGATCGAGGAAGGAGCGATCGACGATTTCACCGCTGTGGATCATCGCCGAAACGATTTTTCAGGAAGCACCGATCGCGGTGATAACCGCGTAGGGGGCTGTCGGTCAGGTCGTAAATTAAAATTAGGTTCGCTGCACTCCGAGTTATACGATCCACAAGTTTTTTCATTTTCTTTTCTCCGATCGATGTCACGCGGTAACATAATTGCGTTTTATTGCGGACCTCGTAGGGATATATTAATTCACGAGGCACGTCGGAAAATTTTTTAATCTTGCTGAGAAAATTCCAGCGACATCGTGTTTGGAATTTTGCTATTTCTTTCTCACGCAATTTTCTTCTAACGCGTCGATAATTCTCGTGGCATATCGTCGATGTAATTGCATTTTATTACGCAAGGTTAGGGCTATCATCCGTCCGGGTGTTCCCAGATTTATCCTACCGACAAAATTTGAAATTATTTAATTGGAAGTAAAAAGAAATATTTCCCAGTTTCAAACTCGAAAATCCGGTGTTTTCGAACCCCTTGACCTGGGCCAATGATTCTACAGATGGCTGCTCAACGCAAGGCGTAATAATTTAACGGCCGACTTGAGACGTTGCAAAGATGTATAAAAGTCTATCGTAAAAATTCCACCAGCGTTGGGCTTATAGTCCCGCTGTCTCTACCGGATGCAATTTTCTTTTAACTTCCCCATTATTTTGCGCTGCGTCTCCGCAACAAAATTGCTCACTAACGGACATTATAGGAGTGTAGGAAACTCCAGAGGAAAATTATGAAAAGGCCGCCGTTAAAATTCCGTCGGCATTGTTTTCATACCCTCGCAATCTCAATGTAAACGTAATTGCTTTCTGCAACGCGATTGCACTTTATCGCACGCGGTATGATAATACAATATATTAACTTTCACTAGCGATTCTTGTTTCTATAATTCCTTCTCCGCGGGTAACGTTTCGATAATTCTTGTCGCGTCTCCGCAACGCAATTGCATCTTACCGCGCGCGTTATGCCAACGAACCAATCAACGACTGACGCGGTAAAAATTGACAAAAGCTCGTCCGGAAAACTTCACCGTCCACACTCGTTTCAACAGTTTCCCTATCCCGCCACGACGCAATTTTCTTCTAACGTCACGTCGATTTTCGCGGTATCCCCCCCGCGCTTTATATTCTCGGGAGCCATCCCGTGCGGTTTGCAAAATATCAACTTTTTTCCCCCGCCGTCGAGTAAATTCCAACCGTGAGATACCCGAGCTAACGTATGCGTATATATAGAGCTTCAGCTTCTTCTTCATCGTGACGCGCTATCACGTTCATCGGTCTTACGGGGGTCGTGAGCGGCGGCCACTGCACGGCGCCGTGCATCAGTTGCAACGTGGAATGCTGTTCCAATGTTATACCGTACCACCTGGTCTTACGAACCACCGTATCGCGGATACACACCGACACGCTCTCCCATGAACACACGGGAACGTAATAGCTCCGGTAAAGCGATCCCGCGGAAACGAGAGTCACGCTCGCGGTTTCGTCGTTATTGCTTTTCTCGAGTGGGTCCCTCGAATGCGCCGAGCTCCACGGTCTGCTAATTTCTTTAAATTGCCGGCAGAGCGGACCGATGGCAATTAACGTGGGACGAGGTCGCGGCGAGTGTAAAGTCAAATTTTGGTAGGGAACCCGCGGATCTGTCTCCGCTGGTACCGAGAGATAGTTTTATGGAATGAGAACAATTGAAATTTTAAATCTCGATTTGCGCGGTACTCGAAATTTCTGATTTTGATTTAACCGGATCAAAGAAAAAGCTGCTAATCCGCGTTTTACGTGGTATGATATGGGGGTCGTGTTAAAGAGGAATTACTAGTAGTAGAATTGTTCTTGTGATAAGATTCGACACTATTAAACTTTTTTTTTATAAAATCGTTTTACACTTACTCCTTTTTTCTATTCTCATCGACTTGCTCTAATGTTAAATTATCTTTTATTTACTCCTTTTTTCGCGTCTCGTCGCCTTGTTCCAGTATTGTTAAAAGTACTTTTAAAAATTCGCCAGTCATAAGATCGATGTTCGCGAAACCTATCCCCTCATTTTTCGCAGGCACATCAATATCGATTTACGAGATCCTCATTTACACGGTGCCTTCGCGGAACCAATCGAATACCGTGCAAATCGATGGTAAGGTGTACCCTCGAATGAAATAAATTTGTATTATAATTGGAAAAAAAAAATCAATAACCGCGCGGTTACTTGCTTTTATCGCGAGGTATAAATCTTCACCGTTCCTACACGATCGCTGGCGAGACAACTCGATCCGGAGAACCGTCGAACATTACGCCGCCATACTTCTCGCGTGCCTCATCATTCGCAGAAACTCACTGAAAACGCACGTTTCTGCGTATCCCCGCGGCCGGCACTCATCGGGGAAGATTGCCGAGCACCAAAACCAATAATTGCACACGAGATTGCGGCCGCGAAGTGCCGCAACGTACGCGACGCCGAAATGAATCTTTCGAGAGAGAGAGAGAGAGAGAGAGGGGAAGAGAGGGATGGAGGGAGAGTGGAGCAACGCGAAGTTAACAAAAAAGAGAAATCGAGAGAGAATCCAACGGGGGGATGGAGAAGGGGCAAAAAGGAGGGTAGGGGGGGGGGTGGGGAGAAAGATAAAGGAGAAAAGGGAGATATAAGTAGGTGGTCAAAAACATTTGGTTTCTTGCCGTGGCACGGCGAGGGGCAATTTGCGGTGCGCTGCGAATGTTTCATTACCGTGAGGCGCTCAGACCGAGCTACCGAATTTCGAATGAGCTACCGCCGACTGGCTGCCTCTGTACGTCTGTCAGCCACTGAAGAGTCATAATTGAAATCCGCTGCCTCCGGGATCTGGCTCTCGCCGACCGCAAATCGCGCGAGCAAACACTTTTGTCTCGGGCCGCCCGCAATTTGCATCGTTACATTGTGCGTGCGTGCGTGCGTGAATTGACGGGTATACACGGTGTGCTCTCGCGCGATCGTAGTCGGTAGCGGCGAAACCCGCTAACGTTTTTAGAAATATCGACAATTTTTCTAATTGTCGTGACAGCTTATATTGAGGTAGGTCAAGTTGTACGCGTTAATTAGTCGAAAGCGTAAGCTACTAGGATTCTTTTGGATTTATTTATTTTCGGTACAATTTGTAATACCTTTGTTCAGGAATTTACAACGATCTATCGATTTAATTTTTAACGATTACTTGTACGCGGACAGGTGTCCGCGCGAACGTTGTCGGTGAGGAAAGGACAAAGTTCGTTCGGTACTTTCAGGAACTTCGGAACGACGTAAACGATGTTTACCGTGGTAGATTAAATTATAAATTTATCACGCGCGATTGAGTCAATTACCAGGAATTTTACAACACCGAGAATTTTCAATAATCGGCTGGTATTTTTTTTTTGCGGTACGCGTAATCGGATCTCGCGATAATGTATCGATGAGGCTTAAAACGGGATAATTGTGTCATTAATATCGCGTTTAACGTTCGCTTCGTCACACGCGGTATACGCGCGCTCGCCGAACGGAGGATATTAACGATGCCACGGCGCAGAAAAATTTCCCATTAAGACGGCCGTAATAAACGTCCGGTCTGTTTGGAGGAGTAATTTAACACACCGTACGCCGAACGGAGGGGCGCGCAATCTGAAAATACGCGAGAAACCGAACTCGCGGAGCGCGAGTGTTGTACCGGACGGCACTGACATCGAAGAAAACGATTCGAGATGAGGATTTTTAATATCCTCGTCGGCTGAGTACCGTGGAAAATTAATTTCTCTCTCGACGCTGATACGAGGCATTAACGAGAGGACGACGGCAATAGTCCAAGCACCGGGCGTCATGCAAAACAGGACAGCCTTGAAAAAGTACAAAAGAGGCCGACGAAACTTAATAACCGTTTTCGAAAAAGCCGCTCGTTTCACGTGCCACCGGGTCGGGGGGGGGGGGGGGGGGGAACGAAATATAATACTTAAAATCAGGAGATGAAAATCCTCAGCGGCCGACGGTGGGTACGCCACCGGAATTATGATATATTATGATATTCAATATGATACATGTTTGGCCGAGCGAAAGAGGTCCAAAACACGTGAATCCCTCGACGGGGAATATTTTGTCAACGATCGCGCGCGTTACGCGGCGTACGTTCCGTCGCCAATAATTCCGCGTCGGTGTCCGAGAAACAGAAGGAGGCCGAGCAAAGACGAAAGGATCGTTGGATTTTACGGATCGGGTAGGCCGAATTTATGTCGGAGGATCACGCAGGACGCGGTGGACAATTTCAGTCGATTCTACCGGATCCAGGCTCCTGAGAGAGTGGTTTACCGCGCGACGCCGGGATTAACGATCGTTCTCCCCGGATCGACCGTCGGCTACCTAATCTCTTTCCGAGAAGAGATATCCTGTATTCCTTAAGTAGGAGATAATCCAGAAACGAGACATATTTTAGATTATCGGCGAACATCGAAAATTACGTTTCTATATTTATTGCGTCTAATATTTCGTTGGACGATACGAGTCGTTTTAATGCGCTTTGGATTTGAAGGATGTACCTGAAATCCATTAGGAAGTACGTTACTTATTTCCAGTGAATTCATTAAGAAACCAACGTTGCGTTAACGAACGTCTTTAACGATTTCGTTCGATCTAGGAAATGAGAAGAATTTTAATTTGGACGTTCCATTTTGTTCTAGTACGATTTAGGCACAATACCTGGAATTCATTACAAGTTGTAATAAATATTCTCGAAAGAGAATCCGTAAAGTGAACTTCTAAAATCCAGATTGACGATTCCATTTGCGGAAGTGATCCACTTGGTTTCTTACGATTTAAATTTAAATAAAGTATTCCGAATTTCTTATAAACTATAATAGTGCCTCGACCCAAAGAGAAATTTTGAAGTCAGCCCCAAGGAGCAACGATTTTTTTTCTTCACGATCATTCTACGCACGGTGCGTAATTACTCTTTTTGGCTAAGAAATACATTGCACGTTTGGTGCATAATCAATCTCAAATGGTTTAAATGACAGTGACGACCAGGTTGACGATTTCACCACACTTTGTTGACGGAAATGGAAACACTGTCTCCCCGTACGACGCGGTTCCTTCCGGTACGTCATAAGCTCCAACTTCTCTGTCGAAAATGAATTAAAAATCATGCCGATCATCCCCGTGAACGAAACCGCGAACCTAAGTACTTAATCCCCAGTGGCGTTCCGGAGTTTAATCATCAATATTGCCACAGAGACGAGAGAGAAAGGCAGCCACGTGGATAATTTTCGCTCCAGCGATCTACCGTTCAGGGGTTAATCCCCCGAGATATCGTACAGCGAGCAACGGGGACGAAGAAAAAAATCGGAAGAATTAAAGCTGATGAAAGATCTTCCTGACGGCGATGTGTATCCCCGCGGGGTGATGCGATACCCCGAGCCGACGTCTCGCCGTGAAATATCGTGGCTTATGAGAAGAGGGTTCAGGATGCGCGCGGCAACGCTTGAATTTGTAATTCGTAAGTTATTGCACCGTCGCCTTCTTTCTAAAAGGCCCATTACTTAGTGGCATCCCGTTAAATATCGCCGCGATTATGGTGCGCCGGTTATGAATAGGAATCGCGCGTGTTTCCCTCTATTCCTGGAAAATATTATGCCAACGCGCAATCGCTACGTCAACTTTGGCGCGCGTCGTTTCCTTTTCCCTCGTTTCGTCGCGAAAAATTATTAGCGGATCGAACGAAAATTGAACAAACGTCGCTCGATACCTCGCGAGGTTTGTGGTTCGAGATCGACGGACAAAGCGACGAAGATTAGCTGCCTTTAGACGAACACTTTTTCTCGTGCGATTGGATTGTCACGGACCAATCGCGCGAGGAAGAATGAGCGTGTAAACGCAAATAAACACGCGTGTTTTTCGGTCAGGCTTTTGTATATAATTATCACGCGTGCCGGTCGTTTTCCGTCGCTCTTTAAACGAGCAGTGCTTTCGCTGACGATCTGCCCACGTGGTTCGGTTGTTTTTTTCGAATTTATTCGAGCAGTCGGTCAATCGCGCGGGGTTTGTCGAAATTCCACGCGCCACGCTAATCGCGTGGGAATCAATACGGTTTTTGCCTTTACACGGGCACGGTTTCTTGTCAATTCCAATATAACAGAAAAAGAACGCAGTATTGGCACGAGCCGCCTTTTCCTACAAGATTCATCGTACGCCCGAAATGTCATTCCAATCGCGTGAAAAAAAAGTGTTCGTCTAAAGGCCGCTATTACGTGTTTCTTTCTTTTTTTTGACATCTGCAATCCAAAGTAGCGACGAAGAGAACAAAGACCAGCGTCGAAGGGCATGGTACCAACAGACAAGCTCTTGTCTCGGGCCATACATAACAATTTCCAAAATAAGTCTACCACGGTACGCGAGAAACTTGAAAATCAAACCCGCGAACGCGAAACACGGTAAGCGCTATCGAAGAAAGGGACAATGAAAGAGAAACATCAATTTGGGACGCATCGCGACTCCGTTGACGCGCGAGTAGAGTACGACAACCCGTGAAAACGTTCTCTTATCTTCGGCTTGGGTCGACGCCGAACGTTAAAACGCGACGGGCACCTCGCCCCTCGCTGATTGGCCACGGGTCTTCATTTGCATATACGCGCTGCCTTCGCTCATTGTACGAACTTACCGATGGTGCGCCGTATAAGGTACGGCCGCGCCGGTCTGCCTTTCGGACTGTCAGCGAGAAGGCTATTGTCAACGACAGATGGACGTCCAATGGGCAACACGTGTTGCATACGAGCGGTGCATAAGACGCATGCGTACGTGCCCTCCCGTCCGGAAAAGAAGGCCCCGGCGATGCACTCGAGGGGCCCAAGCTTTTGTCTTAACGAGAGGAGGCCCTGGAGCCGACCGCATCGGCGAAGAATGCATGCGCGGCAACATCTGCATTTCTTTCGCTGTCTCTGCCCCCCCCCCCCCCCCCCACGGGGGAAAATGTGCGTCGCAGCGCCGGGCGATATAACAGTACAGTCATCGCTTAAAGCCTTTTATTTGGAAATCCTTAATAAACGAGTCTCGTCGTTCGAGATTGCGATGCCACGTCGCGACGATCAAACTGTGCCCTCTACGAGCGGCCCGCGAACGGCAATAAAATAGTTATCCATCCGCGAGCGATCGTCGGCAATTTGTTAAACGTCAGGATTATTGCCGCTCGCTTTCCGGGCGCACGGTAATCTCGCGCAATTACGACGTACGCGCGATACGATTATCGTGAAGGGAGTTTAACGGCCGCGGCGCCGAACCGGGGGGGGATCCACTCGAATTTCGTTCCGCTAAAGTGATCCGGCGCGGAAGGTACCGAGATACCAGAAAAGGGGAAATAAAACGTACAGTAATCGTGGGCACTTAGTACCATTTTACCTGGTACACGGAACAGAGAGTGAGAGAGAGAGGGAGAGAGAGGGAACGGAGGCAGGTGGACCCGCCGTACTTCTCAACGAAATTCGAAAGGTACGAGGAGATGCCCAGGCCCTCGGGAGATACATTTTATCGCTCGTCTCCTGGGCGAGCATTTGTCCCTGAGTGCCGTTTATCTCCGGCGTCCCCTTAGTAACCTAACACTGTCCCCGCGAGAGACAGATAATAGGACGAGGCGTTGGCGAGGTTACTACGAAAACAGGACGATACGCCGGACGATACGCGTATCCTTTGCTTTCGAGACGAATACCCGTGAGTCGGACCGTGCCGTGTAATAGATATCGGAGGGCACCGTGGATCCCGCTGAGGTGTAGGACAAATACTTCCCTCCGGTGTGTTCGATTTTTATCGATTTAGCGAGGCACAGATTTAACGCTGCTTTGGCGAATTTTTAGGTATTGAGTCGAGCGAGATTCGAATATTCGGTTATCCGAATTTGAATTTTTAGCGTTGGTGTTACATCTGTGACAATTCGTTTGTTGAATTTGAGGTAGGTGGTTCTTAATATTCTATTGTAACGCCCGTAGCGTTGGTAATATTTTAAGTATTCTACTTATAGTATTTTATTCGTGATATTTTACAATATTCAAAATATTCTATTCGCAATATTTAAAACATTCTATTAGTATTATTCGTGATATTGCATTTATTATATTTCTGATATTCTATTCATAATAACAAAATACAAATTCCCACTTCAAAATATTATCCTCCCAAGTACACTCAAATATCACTCTGCATTCTATATTACCAGAAAGAACGATAGTTTCGATATCGGTTATTCAAATACAAAAATAATACCACTCCCTCGAACCCATACCACCCCATCCCCGCTCGCGACGGTGCTACCGCAAATATCTCTTATTAAAATTCACCCGACGATTAAGAAATTTGATTCCCCTCGCACCGTTCGATCTCGTTCGCGAGTAAACGCATTAACGCGAGACGGAAATAAATTATTCGTCGAGCACGGGCCCGTGGTATCTTTTTACTCTCGAGCCGTATACCCCGAGATCAACCGCGCCGTAACAGATACGAGGATCCTGCGGAGATGAACTTATGCGACTCACGAATGCGAGGCCGCTCAAATTTAAATGCGCCGTGCCTGGTTCTATCGAGGAGACAGGTCACGTTCGCCGAGAATCCTTTTTCGAGATTTCGTTCCGTTCTGGATTTGGAACGAGACGGGGACCGACGGTGTTTCTTGAAAGGTACCGCGGAGCAGGGAGGGGGAGGGGGGGGGGTTGAGAGGGGTAGTCAGAAAATAAGTAGCGACATTAATCACGGTAAGGGAAACGAACTGGTACGAGAATCCTCAAAGGAGATGTGTTTTAAATGAAAATAGCGAACACTCTTTTCTATTAGTCCCACGAATAGGAAATAACGGAGAGGGGATGGGGAACTGAGTTTCGTCAGACTCATCGTGACACCACCAACTCTCGACGAATCCACCGCGGCGAAATTAACATTTTTTCACCGTTGCAATCTTCCTTCCAACATTTCGACGAACGTGCCCGGTCGTTAATTAACGTCGACGCGCTCCATCGACGATGCGAGCTCCATCCGCGCGAGAAAAACAATCGGATCCGTCGTGCCGACGAACGAGGAGACTGCAAACGAGTAACGTGCAATCTTCGGCATTATCCGTCGAGTGTCGGCGTTTCGCCGTAACTGACTATCAATCCCTTCGTTTCGCGGCGAGTCAATTGCTCGCGGCCATTCTTTCGCGGCATTGTTTCCTTTGACTTTGTGCTCTGCCAGGCACCATAAAATTTTCTCTTTACCGGGGATTCATTAAAGCCGATGCAACGACCGGAGGAATATACCGATGCCTCGCGACAGGTGCCGCACGCTCGCGCTTCGTACCAGCAGATAAACTGAAACTCGAGAACCGACGCGTTTGCTGGTACTACAGGTACGAACGTGAGAGGTTAATACTCGATTGAATGACGTTGCACCAACATGGAGCGCGGCACGTTCCTTTATCCTAATCCTTTCTTTCCAACCCCGGGCGTATGACAAAACCCGCCGGGGAGTATTTACGAACGATTAATCTTAAGAGGTTCGCCACGGACCAACCGGACTTCGAGTATATCTCGAATAATCTTAGTGCTCGTGGAGATGGTTATGATTTTTTTTTTTTTTATGACGGTTCGACGAATCTTTGGCGTTGAGACGCGTCGGTTGGATTGGAATAATTTAAAAACTGTGGGTGTAATGATTTTTTATGGTGACGTAAATTCTCGGTGTCTTAGGAACAGTGTTATTTTTCTTCCACGTTTTGATCAATATTTAGAATAGATGTATCCATAATTCAAATTTTTTTAAATCCAGGTTTCCTATGGTTCTGAAATAATCTCAGAAGTATCCACTGTTAAAACGTAGCAATAAAATATAACAATTAAGATCTTCGGCCATAAATAAATCCTCGTTGCATCCGACCAAAATCAAAGGAGCGGATAAAAGCTGAAAACGATTTATTACGAAAAATGTCTCGCAAAAATCGCAAGTAAACAAACTATCACACGATTACCGTGACTGGCCCGACGAGAATGATTACCGCGTCGATCCGCATTTCGCGTGTAAACGTTTCTCGAACGCGGTAAAAGTATTTACACCATCGACGTCCGCGTTATCGCGCGCGGTCATAGAGTTACGCGCAACATTATCCCTCGAGTATCATCCGCGACGTCCGTCGGTGCTCTTTACGATCGATTAAAGACAATATAAAGGGCCGATTCGTCGGTGACGTGAAAGGGACCGACTCTCCGTTGTCCATGGCGCGTCCGCCTCGTCTCTCGCAGCGACTACAAGGCGTTTAGAACCCGCGTCAAGTGCACCGTGCGCCGCGTACCGGTTCATTTGAATATTTTATTGTTGCCGCTTCTCAATAGCCTGGACCGCCGATAGGTTGTACAAGAATTTTACTGCCCGGCCGGAGACGACGACATAAACGCAACGGCCGTTCAGTCCCGCTAGGAAGACGCATCCCTCTTTTCTTTTTTTTATTTTCTGATCCACCGCGGCAGTCGTAAACCAATCCCTCTCTACCCTTCCCAACGATCTCCTCGGTTGATACCGGAACACTTCTTATCGAATCAAGATGGCCGTCGCAAACGAGCCGCGGATACTTGAGCGTATCGTGCGAACAAACGTGATTTACGTTTGTCGGGTAACGGCGCGACCAGTGAGAGTATCTGGTAATTTGTGAGTACTCGTCTCGGCACGGCGGTTCGGAAATCTATTGCATTTTTTTTTTTAAAAGTTCATTTTTTAATGCGGTTTGATTGCATTGAAAAATCCCGTTCATTATTTTTAATGTTAAATAATATTGTACTTCGTGGAAATAGGGGAGAATGCGTGAAATTTGTGTAACTGAGGAATGAAAAGGGAATGACAGGGGCAAAGGGAATTTCTGTCGATAAGTCGAGAAGAATCCCACGATAATTGTTTGTTTTGTTGAAAATGGAGAGAATGTGGGAATCGTAATTTGTGTAATCGGTAAGCGAGAAGGGGATAGCGGAATTTCTGACGATAAGTCGAGGATCCCACGATTTTTGTTTTAGTACCCGAGTGGTATTCACGTCAACCGTGGAAATTTGATAAACGTGAAACGGAAGGCATTTGCGTTTTTGCTGGGTAGTCGTTTACGACGTAGCGAAATAGAAATACTTCGGGGTCGATTATTTTGATACAGGAGCGTCGTGCTATCTTCGATCGGAGATTATAAACTTGCCGTAGAAATATATTTGCCGCGATAATAGTAATTCTATTTCAGAACGTTTTATCAGCTTGCGCGAGTGGTTACGTTTGCACAGGACTTTAGTCTGCACAACGGATCTGTGTACAGATGCACAAGGAAGCTGTGGGCTCTATTGGAATCATGGTTCTCTGATATTCTGGACTCTGGTATCTCCTATCAATCAAGAAGGCAGTCATCAGAGCACTTTCCATTCGATGACCCGTTTCGTTCACAGAATCTGGAGGCACGGATTAAGGGCGGACGCACGATGTGTAAGGGTGCAAGTGACGAGTGTGTGATAAAACAACATTGACGCTTAATTCTGTTAACCACGGTTTAGACTACTGTTCAACTGTAATGTAAACAATTTTATGTTAAACGACATTATCATTGTAATAATATTTTTACTATGCAATAAATTTTTTATTTACTACAAAGTTTCAATAGTCTTTTTGTTTTTTCTTTACATCTTCACCTTCCTCAACTACTCCTCCTTATTTCTTTCTTTTTAAGTTTTCTGCCGCAGTCCTTACTCCTTGCCTCAACCGTCCTTAAACGTTGGCAGTTTTTACAATCCGAGAAACCAGAAAAAAAATGTAAGAATTTTTACAAAAACTGAAATTTTGTATCAGGAGAAGATAACGTCGGAAGAGGTGGCACGAAATCCTGATACCTCCTTCCGAATCATGTTCTCCTGGTAGAGAATCGAATTTTTGGAATTTTCGGAATTTCTGAGAATTTTTACGAAAAATGAATTTTTGTGCCAGGAGAACATAATATCGGAAGAGGTGGCACGAAATCCGGATACCTCCTTTCGCATCATGTTCTCCTGGTAGAAAATCGAATTTTTGGAATTTTCGGAATTTCTGAGAATTTTTACGAAAAATGAACTTTTGTATCAGGAGAACATAATATCGGAAGAGGTGGCACGAAATCCGGATACCTCCTTTCGCATCATGTTCTCCTAGTAGAAAATCGAATTTTTGGAATTTTCGGAATTTCTGAGAATTTTTACGAAAAATGAACTTTTGTATCAGGAGAACATAATTTCGGAAAAGGTGGCACGAAATCCGGATACCTCCCTTCGCATCATGTTCTCCTGGTAGAAAATCGAATTTTTGGAATTTTCGGAATTTCTGAGATTTTTACGAAAAATGAACTTTTGTATCAGGAGAACGTAATATCGGAAGAGGTGGCACGAAATCCGGATACCTCCTTTCGCATCATGTTCTCCTGTTACAGAATCGAATTTTCGATGTTGCAGAAAATTCGACTTTGATATTAAAGTCAGGGAAGAAGGAAAGACGTTAACACAGTAAAATTCATTTTTAATACGTTGTTTATTGCCATAATCGTACAAAGATACAACTTTAACAATACGTAGCACTAAGTACGAAATAAAAAACTAAATACTAGATAATCTAGTAACTAGAGTAGCTTAATTAAAAGTAGCTTAAATCAAGACAAACTAAAGATTGAGACATATAAAATTATGGATTCACTGGAGGGTGGAAGCGGAACCGATATTGTCCGTTGATGCGGTCTGTGCGCCTGTAGCTTCAACGGTAAATCCTGTGTATGTTGTGCCGATGCTGCTGTTCCGGATACGGATAATGTTTTTGTGGATGGATTGCATTACTTCAGCGCTGACAGTTGATTTTGGAATATCCATGGACCCTCGTGTATCCGCATCTGTGAAACAAAATAATCACCGTTTAATTTAAATTTATAATAGGAAAAAGGCTGTATTGGCATTGGGCGACGTATAATTACGGAACTATTTGATGGATGTATAATAAACAAGTGTGCTTAATAAATAGATTCGAATAATTTCGATTACACGAATTACAGAAATAACCGATCGATGCTCAACGAGTAAATTTGAATAACTTTGAATTCATCGACAATTAGTTTTCTAGTATTTCCTTAATTCTCCCGTTTATTGTCCGCTTCCTGCCACCGTTACTTTAAATCACAGCGAAAGTTACCGAAAGGAAGCACTTAAAGACCCCGTTACCAATTTTTGGCCAGACACTTGACACCCGTAAAAATCGTCGCGCCAGGCGTGAGCGTGCATCCTGCCCGAGGATCGGAAGGCTTCGGGTACGATTCACAGGACGCTAACATCGCGTTAGCGATGACAGATCGGAAACGGCCCTCGAGTGTGCGTCGAGCCGATAATGGCCTTTCCAGGAGGATCTCGCAGCATTCGAGGATCCGGAAACCTTTGATTGCTCGCTAGTTGCGACGCTACGCTGGAAGTCCTTCGAGTGTCTCTACACGTGACCACTCGAGACATTTCGCAAGTTTCTCCATCTCAAGAGGGTCCATTTCCTTTTCTTTCGGCTCGGAAGATTATACCGCGACGCCTGCACATTGTCTCACTCGAGTACTTCGTGGCTTCGGGGCGATTTCAAATTTCCTTCGACGTGTCGACTTCTGAGGATCTGTTTTTCCTACGAGTGAAGTGGACGTGAGATAATTTTACGCAGTAACATCGTAAATCTAACGCCAAATTCAGCATTTGGAAATATTAAGTGACGGGATCTTGGCTAGGACCATGTTTAAGTACTGCGATAAACTAGACCTCGTATCTTTCAGGAAAAACGAACATGAGGTTTTCGAGATAGTCAAATCGAATTAAAAAAACCAATTGATTAAAAATGCAATCCCGTTCGGAATTCGAAATATATTTTCAACGATAGAGATTCCCTAACAATTGTCCTGACGACTGTCCTAGAGAAAACATTGATCGATTATCGAGATTATAGAAACCATACAATATTCGTTCATGAAATTCCTTAATTAATTAAAAATTTCTACTCCATCGCACCGGTAAATATAAATAACTAAAAAAAATCAATCTCTCTCATTCGATGATTACTAAAGTATTAAAATGCTGCACGAAGATACCCAAGATTATCCTGTAAAAATATCATTGTATCATCTGCGACGCTACGATAACAATTGAGGAAAAATAATTCTTAGAGCTTATTTTTCGAAGGACCCTCGTACTTATCCAGCGTGCGAAATACGAAAGTGCAATTAACATATCGGCCACGAAACGGGAATGAAATTCCACCCACGTAGAAACACTTCCTGTTTTCCCTGTGGGATATTTATCTATTTCTCGAAACCCTTGCCTAAACTAACACCTAACGTACGAAAAGGGGCGCCTTCGGAGACAGTGTATCTTCCTGCACATCTACTTGCCTAAATTCAAAACGTTTCTCCGTCCTCCTCCCCTACACCTCTCTTTCTCTCTCTCTCTCTCTCCCTCTCTTTCTCTCTCTCTCTCTTGGTACACACAGTTTACAAACTACCTGCACGTCCCGTTCGAAAGCGGACCCCTGACACTCTTTCCAATTCTTATCTCGTGACATCCTCTTCCGAAGGATCCTCCGTTACGACGGAGTCGTCTTCGCGCTCTCCAAGAGTTATCGACTCTTCGACTCTTACCTGGCGCAGGTGGCGCGATCCAAGGGCAGATTGTCGAGGTGACGAATTGAGCGTACGTTTTTTGACCCTCGAAAGTTTGTATTTTCATTTTCACCGCGACCATTGTTTCTTTATATCTTTTTTTGAAAGCAGAATTATCTTTTGTACGTTTTTATCTCCAGTTGATATTTTGTGCCGCCGGAATCAATGTTTATTTTTTTCCGCGATTCGGTGAACCTTTAACTTCAAAATACACTTCGTTGCGTCGAAGAGTCTAAAAAATTGTAATTGTTTAAAACGAAGTATAATTACAACGCAGTTACAAAATACGTTATTACAAATTGTATATTTAATAATTGAATAACAATATCATCAGTTTCTTTTTTGACACCGCAATCCGAGGCGACTGTGGATTTACAAATTTTCTCCCATTAATTGTTGAAATGTCTCACTTCCGCCATTTCCGTCCATGATAAATACCTATCGTTATTTTTACAACAAAAATAGAGTTCCCTCTCAATATCCAAAAATATTTTTCGAATTCGCCAGATGCAATACCAAAATAAAATCCAACTTCACCGGTAATTTCAAACATCCCTAAAACCCATCGAACCATTAATATCGCTCGAACGTTGTATGTACATTCGCAAGAAAATCGCGCTGGGAGCGGCATGATCCGGAAAATCGATCCGTAGATTGCGAATTTCTATTTTAGTATGATTTATCGCCATTATTATTCCACGTCTACTACAATACAAAGATCAACGGCGAGGCAGCCTTTTTCAGCGCGCTTGAACTTTACGACCGCGACTAACCGCCCACGCGAAAAGGATACAATTTTCTTTGCCCCTTCTACATTTTGATACGTGGTCGAACGTGTAGCGAGGTAGGACAAGAGACCCCTACCCGCATCTCTCGTTTATCCGCGGATATCGCGAGTTTCCGACAAACGGAATGGAATAATATCGCGCGTATCGGGAGAAAAGAAAAAAAAAAATAATAATAAAAACAGAGAAAGTTTTGCGCATTAATATAAATCGCTTCCATTATTTCTCGGAGCTTTCGCATAATAGAACGATCACCGGCGATGCACCGCGTTACAATCCTTTTCTTCACCCGTGAACTTTACGACTGGATTATTCAAACACCCACGCCGGAACGATACCATTCTCCCTCCTGACTCTCCTATTTTCGTACGTGCGCAGATGTCAGGAGCTATAGAGATCCTCGAGGGAGTACTATTATTCAGACTTTGGTCGAGTGAAACGGAGCGAAAGCACACGAGAGACAGAAACGCATCTCGAATTAACATTTCTATTTGAATCTCGACCGCTGCACACCTCCCCGGGACCGTAACGCGATACAATATCATCCTGCGGCCGCTTAAGAGCGATTTTTTTTATTTCCCTCGTAAATTTTATTTAGCCGCCCCCTTCTGCGCCGGAGTCATTCTCCGTCGCGGCTGTACGCGCGCGACCAACGCTCGATCGCCCGTAACGCGTCCCGACGCGTAATTAGTTAACGATTACTTCGGTTACAATGAGATTAACGAGCCGGGAGTCGCGTAATCGCCAAACGCGTTTCGATGTACTCGCAATGCGCTCGGTCGGTATCAGGAGCGTTAATCTGGTTCGTTTAATTTATCCTCGTATCTCGTCGAAATTCGTGGAAAGAACGCGCGAGATACATGATCGGTATACAGGGAATACTATGAAACATTAGTCAAGTACAACCGCGATTCGATGTAATACTTAATTTCTCGATTTCAGGGAAAGATCTTTCGCGTGAAATATACGTTGCGGTCCAGATGCCGATCCAAAAGTAACGCCTACCTCGCGTATTTTCAAATGACACCCCATATTCGGTTCGGCACGACGTTGTACTCGATAACATTAATTCGACGACCGGTCACAAAGCGATCTCGAAGATACGTCGACTCACCCGTGTATACACGGATCAACGTCTCAACGCTCGTTCGAGTAATCGCGAGACAAAATATCCACGCGAATGAGGAAAATTGCGATCGTCAGAACCCACCCTTAGTGACCGTTAGAGATAATCCTTCATAATAGAAAGATCAAGGAGGTCGCGCGTGAATCTCCCAGCCGTATCATTCTGCCGCCCACGCGCAGGATGATACGAACAAACTCTCTCTCTCTCTCTCTCTCACTCGCACGCACACTCCTATTTTCGTAGGAAGACGGATGTCAGGAGGCGAGAAGATCCCCGTGAGATCCATGCCCGTGTCAAGACACGCGGATAGGCATCCCGTGCTTCGGGACACGCGAGACGAAAAGGGAGGAAGGGTGGAAAAAGAGAGGAGAGAGAGAGAGAGAGCGCGCGAGAGACAGAGAGAGAGGGAGGGAGGGAGAGAGGGAAGGAGTGACACCCACGCAGGTGGGGGACCACACACGACGGTCCCGTCATTTGTTGGACACCGCATGGGCATGTCGTGTTCCACGGACACGGGGTACACAGCATTGTACACTTCTTGGCGCTGTCCCGCGGCGTGTCGTACCTCCGGCGGGCCGTGCAACTTTATGGCTCTGGCCGATTGCGTGCGACTCGGATAGACATGGACGAGGAGCGAAAGGAGCCCCGAGGATCGAGCCACCTAGGTGTGGAATTGCGATGTTAGCCGGCCGGAGACGACGGCCAACGTTTCCTTCCTATCGTTGGATTGATAGTTGCCCAGCTAGAAGGGTGGAGGGAGGTGGGGGGGACGCGACCGTCGCGTGGTTCCTGACTAATGGTTCGGTTAAACCGACCAGCGCTAATGGACGATAAGAGGGTTTTATTCGTGGTAGATAAATAAATAAAGATATACGGAGGAACCGTGTGGGTGGAGACGTTTGGCGGAAGGAGCTGTTGCCGGAGATAAAGATGGAATTGGGAGTCAAAGGACACCGAGGAGTTGGGTAACTGAATGTGGAATTTCAATGTTGGGACGGTGGATGAATTTCGGAACGATGGCGATGGATAGTTGGAAGGGTTTGAAACAATGTCTGGGGTTAATTAATTGCGTGGTGAAGATATTAGATCTAGCGAGGATGATAAATTTTATAGGTGGATATTAAGTTGATCGAGACATTTGAAGGATTGTAGATATATGCGTTTGACCCGTTTGGATAATAGTGATTAATGGTAGAAGAATTTAATGATAAGAAATGGTTGGGTTGATAGAAAAATGTTAGCCCCTCAAGAACGCATAGTTGAGATAGTTTAGAAATGTCTCTGTATTCTAGAGATTAATTAATGGTTTGGTCAACTCTATTAAAAATTGTACCTGAGCCTACTTGATGCAGGTTGTTGACAAAATTAAAGATCTTTGAAATCTTATAACTTTATAATAAAAAGATTTACAGCATTCCGTTTAGACTCATTTTAAAGCTAGAAGCTTCTACTTTCGAATACCGCGAGTCATTTATCCCTATACATTTCCAAGAGTTCCCTCGCGATGTATAATCAACGCACAATCGCACGCGCTACGCATAAGGGCTAAACTCACTAACTCCGAGCGATAAAAACTTTGGCACGTAGCGGTCAAGCGAATAATGATATTTCGACGAACGAGTGTATGCAGGTTTTCTTTGAGACATGGAAAACATCGAGCGGAATGCAAAGGCGAATGTGCAACAGCTACAAAGAGGATCGCGCGGAAGGTTCTTGACCCTCGGGATACATTATTAATGGTGGTACACCAAGAATGGTGACTAGATGGTAATTTCCGAAGGGACGAAAAGGGACGACGGTATTCCGTGAGCTCAGTTCCTGCAGGATTGACATCCTTAACGCGTTAGGAATGCTGGATGGGTTAGAGATCGCAGGAACCGAACGTTGAATTCACGATGGACACCGTTCGATAAGGGAGGGTCGAAGAAAAATTCTGTACGCTGAGATAAAAAAAAAAGAAGTGCAAAGTGGTACTCGTGAAATGATTCATACGCTCGAGACCGGTCAAGATTCTTCATCGCGAATGAACTGTTAGGCGTACGAACGATTCGCGAAACTTTAACGATCGCTGTACCGCTAGTCGAAATTACCTGGTTCGTTTGTCAAAACCCCGAGCGTCGTTTGATTAAACGAGCGATTAATGTCGAAAGAATACGATCGATTAATAGAGCCCCTTTTTTTATATCCAACCGTTTGCGAAGGGGGATTCTAAATTATACGAGACAAGTGCGCAATGTAAAAACGGTCGTCGCCGGTGGTTCGATCAAAGTCGGGGTAGATAAAATCGGGATTAATGTACGTCCTTAACGTCTAAAGTGCGCGAAACGAGGTTGGATATTTTTTTTGTTTTTTTTCATAATCCGGTAAATCGAAATGGGACGAAGAGATACGTGGGTTGAAAAACGGTGAGTTTGAAAACTTACGCGACAAATCTGGCGGTTGGATCAAAGAGGAACGGGCAAGACCAGAAGCACGAAGATAAGGAAGAAATTAATGTCGGTTATTATGACTCCGAACGTTCCTCGAAGTTCCGATCGATCACAATTAAAATGTATTAAGAAACTGCATTATGCAACGCTGGACGGGATTATATTGAAAAGAGTATGATTTACGAACAAATTACGCTAAAGAATTGGAATTAAAACGCGATAAGTGGTACGCGTAAGTTATAAAGCAGAGTCGAGTAAATTGTAAATTAGCGATACCGAAGAATTGTTGCTAATTCCGTGAAACGATGACCTTGCTGGTGAGTCAATGACCTTTTACCGTGAATTTTACGGTAAATTGATTATGTATTATTACAGTGATTATTGTACAGTCTCGTAAAATACATGTATAAATCCATAAAAACTTGCTCTATTTAAAAGTTTTCATGAATATGTTTCATGCCTAGCTAAAGCTACCATAGGCGCAAAATTTTGCAACATCCCAGACAACGGGACAAAAATTATTTTTATAACGTTACACTCTACGAGATAATAATTATTCCAAACTTCAAATTCGTGAAAAATATTCTGCGATCACCGAATTAATCCTAATTTCTCTAACTCGTCAGATTCCCCTCCTATGCCCACCTACCAGAATCTAGATTCAAATCTACCGCGGGAGCATCAAAAGTCCGTTTAGAACTCCCCGTCGGTATGCGGCGGGATGGCGAGGATAAAAGGGATTCCGTGGTAAACGAAAAGGAAATGGAAGCAGTTTGGGGGGGACGCGCATCCCGTTCCACGGCCAGTTCGATCAAAGTCGAAGCAAGACCGGGAGCGGATCCTTCGGCGATGCGCAACGGAGATATCCATCTACAATGATGCTAAGGACCGAAGGACCGGGCATTTGTAATCCTTGCGAGAAGCTCGCGAGCCCCACTCCTCAGAGAAGGGAGGAAGCGGCAGCCCAATTTATATATTGCGTCCCCGAGACGTCGCCGATTAATCCTGCGGGAGTCGCGGGACCACCCAGGTGAAACTAACACCCTTTCGCCCTTCTGCCTGACACCGGTCGCGCCTCGTAAACGTCCTTTCGTCCTACTTTAACGCTCTCTGGCTTAACCGAACGTCCTCGGTCAGCGACGGCGACATCGGCGGCGGCTACCCACGGGTTCGAACTTTTTTCCTTACTTCGGGATCGACGTTAATCGCTCGACTTAGGGATCGCGTCGTCGTTTATGCGCGGCGGAGAAGAATCGCTGGATTGCGAAGATTTTTCGATTTTCGATGTCGGTCTTCGGGAGTTTACGTCGTTGGGTTTACGTTTGGATGAATGGGACAGAATTGAGCTGGAAGAACAATTGAGGACTGGACATCAATAATGGGCTAAGTGCCAACAATGAAAAAAAATTAGTTAGATTGAAAAAATGTTAGAAAACAACCTTAAAAGCGGGCCCAAAACCATTTATAGTGGCGCAAACAAGACCTGACAGATGGCATGCGAGGTATGTGCCACAAAAAAAAAATTCATAAAAATGTTGCAATAGTAATGTAAAGCTTACCCTAGATAATAACTAAAAAAAATTTGGTTGAATTTGGTGCCAAAAGTTTTTTCACATTACAGAAAACATTGAATAACTCGGAATCAAATTTTTGGCGCTTAGCCCATTATTGATGTATAGTCCTCAATTCAATTTGAATTGTGCATAAAGTTTGAAATATAAAGTTGTAAATACTTCAGAAATTCAGTCAAAAATGTTACGTGTTGCCCGTTTCCTCTATTTTCCACAGCAGCTGAATAAATTATTATCCTCTGAAGTAATTTTCTAATTATAATTGCATGCGCTATAATATTATTTAAGAACGTTGGATTTCATCGAAATTACCATTTCATTGCACTGTCGGTGCAAAGAAAGAATAAAATCTGTACGACGAGCGATGCGCGACGATACCACGATCAATTAACGAATAAAAAACCGAGTATAGAGGAGATTAAATTTCGACCCTCGTAAAACCGTCAAAATTGATATGTCTCCCCCCCCCCCCCCCCATTGCCGATATCTCGTTTCGGAGCGCCTAGCGTTTACCCTTTTCGTACCTTCCACCTACGGCCGGGCGTCATTATGATAATATTTCGTAGGCCCACGTCTTTTTTCTCATTACCCAGACACGCAGAAAGGGGGCGAAAACGAGTCCCGTCCGCTAATTTGAATATTGAGTTGCGGGGGTGTCGGTAACGGGCAGCTGCACAACTCGCATAAAACATAAAACGTCTCTAGAAAACCATTCGCATCTCTCCAGACGATGGAACGTGGGTGAACACGAGCCACGTCGAATGCCTACTCCTCCATCGGGCACACCGGTAAGATCTCGTGCGAACGACGCCCCGAAGACAAAACGCGCTCGCGTGCCGCGAACAAATTCCTTCGAAGCCAGACTAAACTCGTTTGTCAGTTTGATGGACGAAAAGCAACCTTGAGGAGAGGAGCCAAGTTTGCGAGATAGGTAATATAGAATTTTTACGCTTACCTCGCGAAGCAGTGAACTTTATGGTACGATACGAAATTCGGTGAAATTTTTTTTACCGGTGCACCTGCCATGTCTGTCGTCGCTACGAATGTATCGAGATTTCGTAATAGTTTTGTTACGTTTTGGGGTTTGTTATTATATTATATTATTTTATTCGGGGGTGTATTATACCAGCTTGAAAACTGTGTGTATTGAACTTTTTTAACAGGGGCAGGTCTGAACTTATTATATTTGCGAAAGTTTAATAAATTATTAACAATCTTTCGACACGAAAGAAATCGAATGGCAAAAGAACTGGGAAGGATTGTTTTGTGTAATCCACTGACCTTGAAGATGCAATTCTTTAATTCATCCCACGACCAGATAAAGAAAAATAGTGAAAATTCTTCTTTAAAAAATTACATTCGCCAACTCGCGTGTCTACCAGTTTACGAAAATCTACCATGATAAAACACCTTTACAGGTAAATCCGTTCCACCATTTGTTATCCCATATTCCACGCAACCCAATAAACTTAAACATAGAAAACCCCCATCTGTGTTCCAGGAGCACCAAAACAAATTCACTTAAAGCGTTTTTATCCCAGAATTACAACTACGAACGCGTTTCACTTTGACCATTCGGTATACTCGTTCAACGCGATCCCCAACGCATCTCCAAATCGAATCCAGCTCAAACCACAATTACGGTTCCCCGAATCGCTCCCAATTCCGGTAAGCCCGCGCAAATATTATTCCGGCCGGTTGTCCGCGAGCTCCCTAAGCGATGATACGGCTTTTGTCGTGAAAGGATTCCCACAAAGGGCCCCAATCATTCAGCCCTGAACGTAATGAATGGCCAGCATTTACATACGAAGATGGCGAGTATCTTATTACAAGGGAACCAGTGGGGGTGAGGAGGTGGGAGGGGGGGGGGGGGGGTTGCGCTCCGTTCGGTTAAACCCGCGCTGAACAATGCTCGACCGTGGTGGTCGCGAAAGTAATGCTCGGACGACGCGTTGCTGAAGACATGATTAACATCCGTTAATAAGATGGATGCGCGTGACGGCCATTGTTGCGGCCGCTGACGTTGGGTGTGATTTAGGTGTGCTCGTTCGTGAGCTTGACTGTCCGTGTCTATGACTAGAATGGTATCGCCCTCCGCTTTTGTTTGCCCGGTTCTTTTCGACGTTTCGTTGACGCGAAGTTTAAAGGGGGGAAGGAGGGTGGAAACAGGTGAGCATCGCGGCATGATCGAACGTTATTAAATTGGTGTTGGCGATTTGAATAACGATCGTCAAGATTGATCGCGAAAGGACGTTGGAACGTCAGTTACCGGGGGGTTGACGGGTATATTTGAAAATGGTTATCGATAAATTTCTTTCGGTTATCAGCGTTACGTCGGGATCGAGTATTCCATTGAATTACGATAATGGAGACTGATCGTTAAGCGGCGGTCAACGCGTATACCATCTCTGGTGGTAATAGGTAGGTTGGCGAAAGTTGATGAATTCATTTTCGTGTATACGTGTATTGGGTTATCGATGTTACGTTCGAAATTGATAACGAAGAAATATGTTCGATCACCGAGAAGAATGAGAATGCATGATTACGTGGGAGATGAGAGGACAAAAATTTAGTGGTAATACGGACTTTCCTGTATGCGAAGTTTGATCATAGTAGATTCATATAAACAGGTAAACACGCAAATTCGCAAATATACTTGTCGAAGAAGAATTTTAATAATTTTTTATCCGACCGTGGCATGGAATTAAAGAATATACATCTTCATAGTCAATGGATGGCATAAAACAATTCTTTCCCATTTTCTCCGCTTCGTAATAAAAATTGTTAATCAATTGCAATTGTACGATTAAATAAAATACGTCGCAGTTTAGCAAACATAGTAATTTGAGATATACTCCTGTTAAAACATGTCGACACCCAGTTTTTCCGCCGGTACGATACATCAGTGTACATTTTCGAGTCGCTTTACAAACTTTCCGTTCCCTGACACGTAATTTCCAAGAAACACCCAGCGCACGGTAAATTTTTGCGCCGTCGAGTCACGCGCGCGAATACTGCAATTTCCTCGCGGATACGCAACAGGATTCCGAGCGTGGAACAAAATAGGAAACGCGGCACAAAGTGGGAGCGAATCGGTTACGAAGGGGGAGGGCGGGTAAAGGGACGGTACGCAACGAAAGTGCAAGCGGTGTCCCTTTGGCTGGATAGACGGTACTCGCATAATTAACTCTATGGAAAAAATCATGGTGCGCCATATGCCGCTCGCGCGAAGAGGGTAAAACTCCAACGAAGATAGGTGAGTGCGCGCTCGTCTCCGCTTCGAGGTGCATTAAACCCCTTCCCCGTGCGCTATCACGGTGCAACAGCTGCTATGCGCAGCTCGCTATCATTGCATCTCGTTGATCCGCAGCCCTGCGCGTGACTCTCCGAGAAGGAACCTTCCCTTGATACAAAATATCTTGGTGGCGGACCATAGGATCAGGAAACCGCTGGAAGCGGAGCAAAACAACCTTGGGTCGATGGTGAAATTCCGAGGGGAGTCATGCTGCGGGGATACGATAAAATACCGAAACGTTGATAACGGACGAAAGCGTTGAAATAGCATCGAGGGCGTTTGGTTCGATAAATAATTATGCGAGAGCGTAGTAAATAATATTTACTGAAATGTACGTTGGTAATAATTAACGGTAATTCGAGAGTGCTAACAAATTCTGTAACGCCTGACCAAACGAGATATATATTATCAGCTAGTTAATTAATATATCAATTTCGTTTCAATATCAGGTTTCCCTGATTAATTAGTGTGGAGTGAACTGGATATTAAATGAAACGATTGTTTTTTTAATTTCGACGATAAATTTTGCCCCGTTTTTAATGTCCTGTACACGCAAACATTGCAAAAGTAGACTTCTGTAACGATCTTATTGAACGGATTATTTTTTAATTTACTATCTTCACCATTGTACGTGAATTATCAGAGAAGATTAAATCGATGAAAAGCTTCTATCGAATTGGGGTAGTCCAGGAATAGTACAATTTTCAAATCATTAATTGTAGATTGAAATATGGCAAAGCGATGATTTTCGAGGATCACACGAGTCGCACAGCTTTCTAAATCCTGTATTTAGGGTTACTAGGAGGTCGCGCGTTATGGAGTTTATCAATTTGTATGAATTACTTGACATGAATGCACCCGCATGAGAGGGGCCATTACAAAAACTCGGTTGAATATCCAACGCTCCCATAATGCGGTGCATGGAACACTGCACCTGGCACAGATCGAAGTTCACGCGTGGACCTCGTTCCGCTGCAACCGGATTTTGCGTCATAAACATTGACAATTGTCGATAATTTCTCTACGAATTTTCATTTTTCCTCACGCGTATTGAATTCTTTTATTTGACAGATACGCGCATTCTTCGGTCAAATAAATATTTGTCTAGTTCGTTAATTGATAACAAATGATAATAATACAGTTTCATTCAATATAGAAACGTATCCATCTGTCACGAATAAATGATTATTTTATTATCATTCGGTATTATTTATTATAAACTGTCCGTAGATATAATATTATCACAACTTACGTCGGCTGTATTTTATTCACAATTTAACGCTATTTCAATCACCACTCGAATTTTTATTCCGACGCGTTAAAAGCAGAAGCTACTTTTACCGCACACTATTTACGACACTGTCTACGTACTCGAATAACTTCATTTCCACCGAAACTTCTTCCTTCGGAGAAATTTCCCGCTTCCGCAAACTTTAATTTAACTGCGACCCCCAGACGGGTTTTTTTTCCTCTGATTTAACTGCAGGGAAATAAAGAAAAGTTCGGTGTTTGCCACGGAGCGTAGGGAGGGGGGGCAAAAAGTGGAACGGAAAAACAGTGAACCTACCACGCAGTTCTCCGAGGCTCTTACTTACTCTCCTGTGTCGTAAGAAAATAAGATATACGAGCCAGATACACGAGGATCCCGCAGTTTCTGTCCAGTGGCCGACGTATCCTAAGTTAACGAAGCGACTAGCTAACGTTACCTTCTACGGTGGCAGCGAAATAATTGCGACGTCGCCACTGACAAAGAGGATGCGAGCGTGGGCTTCGTCTTCCTGCTTCGACGCATGAGATGATACTAACACCGGCGAAAAGGGAGTAAATTGTTCGTGAACTCGCGCTGTCTTGCTTCACTGGACATTGTTCGGTGTACATAAATACAACGATTCGCGTGTCGAGTCAATCGTCGAATTTGTTTAATAGACGAATCGCGCGATGCAATCTAGACATACGAGGGATACTGGAATAAACAAATATTTGCACAGTATTTCTGGAGTAACTTAACATAAATTTAGATTTATTGCCCCGTTTGTAGATAAGGTAAAAACAGTAAATTTCTTAGAAAAGTGAGATGTCAAAATTCGTGATTGTTTTATACACTGTATTAAAGTATTAAATAATTATCAGACTGTGGACGTTTATGGAAAATGTATACCTTCTATTCCGAGTTTGAATCGATTTTGTGGTGGGAATATCCCGAGTATGTGTCAAGTATACATGTAATATATTTGCGACCACGAAATGTAAGCGAACCATGTAAATACGCGCATAATGCAAAATGTACAGTGCGAAAAACGAGTGAAATTTCTGTCCAAATCATACTTCAACGCATTCCCACAAAAATATAAATTTGCATACACTTACGTAGTGTAATAATGATCACTAACGCCTTCTAATCCTTTCTATTTTATTTTCTCCCAATCTTCCCACAACCACCACCACCGTGTTTCGGCATGTGCGAGGAAGAAGTTGCGTGAGCAGTCGCACTCGACCAGCGCAATATCGTTGCGCACGAAACCCATTAAGCAGATTAGCTCGGCATCCGAGTTACGCACAGTCCTGTGCGACCGTGCAACTGCCTTAATAGAGACGTAAACTTGTCTCCCCCCCCCCCCCCCCCCAGCACACGTAAAAGGCACCACCCCGTGGCTCATCCGCGACAAAAAACCTATTTCCAATCCCGCCAGTGGGAAATTGATTACACTCTGGGTGGCGTGTCCCGATGATTCTGCGGCCACATGTATCACGCGGTACACCCAACCGAATTCGTAATTACCCCGTTAATTAGCTATAACGCACCGTGTAATTATCGCGCGTTTCGTCTTCGGTGGAGGCGGTATTTTTGGTAGAACTTTTGTGCTTCTAATGAAGCAATTTTACGTCGAATTATTCTTCCGGTGGACCACTCGAGTAGACGAACCGTCGGTGGAACCCTTTTTCGTCGAGAAACTTAACTCTCAGTTATTATAATAAAGCTCGGAACAAGATCTAGATCATGCACATCTCCGAATCTCCGGATTCCCAAACTATTTCTGAAGCAGGCAAACACATGTGAATCCATGTGAAATAATTTTCAGTGGAATAGAAATTCTATGTAAAATTATGATCTCCCTCGCTGATTTTTATGTTAATATCAAATATTACGGAGCAAATCTAGATCATGCACATCTCCGAATTTCAGGATCTCCAAACTATTTCTAAAGCAAGCAAACACATGTGAATTCATGTGAAATAATTTTCGGTGGAATAGAAATTCTATAATTATTTCGTGATCAGCGACCCGAAGTACACTTGATAGAGTAAAAAAAAGTTTGGAGATCCAAAGATCCAGAGATGTGCATGATCTAAATTTAAGCCCACAGCTCCGTCCGGTTCATACGTGTACGGCTATCGCGCACGCGTTACTTTATCGCGCGTAAACTCATTAATTAACCTCGCGATGCGAAGAAACCGACTGATAAGTATTAACGGCGGCACTGGATCTACGAGACTGTCAACCCTCGTTAGGTTAACGCTGCGCCATCTGCCCGACCTCCCTTGGCAATAACAACAACAACGACGACGTCGACGACAAAAAAAAAACGGCAGAGATGAAGAGAGAAAGAGGCGCACGGAAAGTTCCCATTACCCGGCAGTGATCGTTCTTGCCCTTTTTGCGTTATTAAAAATAATGGTGACATATATTAGTTTTAACGAAGGAGACCCCGATGCTTTTTTGCTACCGACTTTATGCGCCCAGTCATTTGTTTCCTCCGGGGTAAGCTTCGTTCGAAACAATGGATGCTCGCCTTTTGCTCTGGTGGATGTAGAATTTAAAAAAAGAAAACGCACACGCGCGGAGGAAGAGAGAGGGAGAGAGTGAGGGAGAACGCAAGACTGGAAGGAAGAATCGGGGTGAAAAAGAAAGGGAAAAGAAATCGCGGAGAAGCAATGACAGCAGCCCTTGATCTCCGCAGGGACGAAATCCTGGGATACGAGGCAGTAATTTCAATTTCAGAATTCGATTTCAGAAAAAAAGGAATGACCGTGTTTGACATTAAGGGATCAATTTGCGCTATAAGTAAACGCAGTGCGAGGCAAAGACAAGGTTAATTGGCGTTATTTTCTTGGTCGTTTTAAATAATTATGCGCGTATCATTGTTTACGACGAGCAGATAATAACGTCAATTATCTTTTTTTTTTATATTATCTATTTAAGATATAACGGTTGATTACTAAATTCGAAGTAACTGTAGTGCGACGCAGTTGTGAATGAACACGTATGACAATTTAAAGAATGAAGAGTTAACCTTACCGAATACTTGTTTAGTTGCGTCCTTGATTCCATCTTTCCTTGATCACTTTACTTTTTTTGTTCTTGCAAATACCTGGTAATTATGATTTTAATTTTTCAGCCGTACAAATAATTTTTTAACTCATTGTAAATACGTACTTATTGTTAATCTAAGCACCTATATTTTATTTAATACGCGGGCCAACAGGTAAAAGGCATTACGACAATATTCACGTTTATAGAAATATACAAATTCACGTTTGCTCGACATGGAATACGTATAAAAGCGTATCCGTGTTCTCTCATTAAAAATATCTCCACAAAATTTACAAACATACTTTACTCTTTATTAAAACTTCAATTTAAATAGCAAATGGTAACTACTTTTCTGCGTGTCGAGTACAATCATCGTAACACGAAAAATTGTAATTTCTTCCTGACGACTATACTCGTCAAAAACAGCTAAAACTGGTTAACGCAATCACACTACCACCTCGTACCATTAAACCCCGCCCACTACCAATCACTACCGTCGCGATTCGTCTCCCATACGATCCCTCCGATTACCTCTCAATTTTCATTAATATCTCGTTAACAAAGTCCCATCTCAACATTATCAACAAAGAATTACCTGCTTGGAATTATCCCAGGTATAACGCCTACAACGCAGTGCCACCATTTACGGGACGGCCTGTAGAAAAATTCGTCGAAGACTCGCGGGTCCCCCAAACCAGAAACGAATACTCACGCTCCACACCGCAGAACAATCGACTCTAACCAGCTTAGAGCTACCGTTGACAAACATAAAGGGTTAAAGCAATCTCGCTACGACGATCTTCCTATAATTCCACAATATTTACAATCGAGCCGTCCATCTACGGATCAAACACCGTCCGTGCGCCAAAGGGTTGACTCGAGTGGCATGGCCGAACGAACCAGCAATTTACAACATCGGTCCAGAACGAATAATGCGATCCTTAAGGGATTTAGTGCCATCGGCATTGTTAACTGCCACTATACCGTGCTACCTACATTATAACGAACGCTTCGCCCACCGGATCTATGGAAAACCGTGAATTCGAGCGCGAACGGAAATTTATTGCCTCGGACAGCCAACGGACGCGTTGCACGCGCAAGGCGGAACGTTATTTTCGCGAAGCGGGGCGGCCAACGGTGATGGCAGAACGTCGAGCATCCGACGTGCGGTCACGTCGCACGGACTTTGATACAAGCGCGGCGAGCGTTGATTTATGGGTGTTTGCGGTAAGGCTTCGCGGTCGACGGATTAACCCCGTGGGAGTGCCGAAACGTACCGCTAACTTCCTGGTAAAACTTTCGGACGTTTGACGTCGGCGATGCTGACGCTACGAACGTGGTTTCGTTCACTATGGTTTCACGGAGCTGGAGCGAAATCGTTGGATCGTTGGTCGGATCGACGTTCGTGGCGTTTCGATCGTAGAGTGTGATCTTTGGGTAGAGAGGGAACAAATTTGGGCTTAAATGTAGATCGTGCACATCTCTGGATGCTTCGGATCTACAAAATTTTTTTTTACTGTATCAAGTGTATTTCGGGTCACTGATCGAGAAATAATTATAGAATTTCTATTATACTGAAATTTATTTCACAAGGAATCACATGTGTTTGCTTGCTTTATGAATAGTTTAGAGATCCGGAGATGTGCATGATCTAGATTTATTCCCAAATTTGAGAAGAAGAGAAATTTTCAGGACAATCTGCAGGAGCGAATATTTTTGTTTCGTTCACGATCATTATACGCGATGTAACTGATCTTTTTAGCTAGCAAATGCATTACGCACACGAAGCGTAATTAGTATCAAGGGGGTTGAGTGGAAACCACGGTCCGCGATAAATCGTACGACAAAACCCAGATGAACTAACCGATTAATTCATTTCCACTCAGAAATATCCGCGAAGGTTTATTAACATTATCAAAATTCATATGAAAATTCAATGAAATCGGTCCACACTTTTATTTAAATATTTAATGTAAGACCGATCGCTATAGCTCGGCGACGACGCGTTTCTAAATTACAACCACGAACGCCAGGAACTTTATATCCCACGTGATCCACGTACATCCCGATCTTAGCGATATTTCTCTTCCACGCGCGAATCTTTCGACATTAATGGAAAGCCCTACAACGCGGTACAGTCATAAGACTCCGGGTTTAATAGGCGAGCAGTAAAACTTTTCCTACACGAGCGGTTTTCGCAAAGAGGCATGATTGCGATGATAAATTTTCACGCAATAACCGGTGATCGGAGTCGACGTAGCGCGAGTCGTATCCCACGTTATTTATTAATGCCAATAAAATACGCCGCGGCGCAATTCCGTTGCGTTCGAAGGTGAAAAAAACGGGATGATTTTATCGATGTGAGCGCGTACGGTTTTATGCATTCGATTTAATCCCGCAGCGTGGGTCCGAGAGACGAAACGCTTCGATCGAAAGTAACTTCGTATTGGCTGTTACGATCCCTGAATTATTCTCGCAGTCTTTCGTATATCGAGATGCGTCTACGTCTGCATACAGGGTGTATCGAAAATTCGCGTACGATTATATTTATTTATTATTGCCATCCATGCAAGAAATTTGTGAAAAGGTGCAAAGACAACATCGATTCCTGTTTATTATAAAATTCGCTAAATTTACTCCAACCGAGTTTCTATTGATAGATTTCCATATAAAAAGAATTACGAATGTAATTAAGCGAAAACCTGACAAAAAGTTTCCGCGGAATTTAAATCCACCCTATCGCCGATCCGATTCTCATAATTACAATCGAACTATGAATTTTCCAGAAACTCGGAGCAACCTCGAACTCACCCGAAGCGTTTTCTCTCGCTCTCCGTCCGCGCGACAGTGAAATAATTCCGAGAGATAGTTTTCCCGATGCGCACCGTACGTGTACCCGTACACACGTACAGCACGTAACGTAAATCGCATGGTAATTTATGCAGGCGCCACGAGGCGATACAACACCGGTCACCTCAGCCTTCGCGAACACCGATTCCGTATGTACCTCGTTTTCCCTCTCCCACGGAAATAAGGTCGCGAGGTTATTAGCCGTAATATCAGATCGATGATTTACGTATCGTACGCGCGCGTACGGCAATGACGGTAAACCGTGTACGAGCAAACCCATAAATTCAAGATTCCTCTTTTCCCTTCGTAGCGGCAACCACCGATCCTTCGTATCCAACGCACTGCAGAAAGAATACTCGACCAAAAATCCTCCACCGAGGTACTTTAAACCCCGGGAACAACCCCCGAAATGAGCGTGACGAAACCGAGGACTACCTCAGAAGAATTCGCGCACGATTATTTCTTCAAGGACGAGAGCACGATTTTCCCCTCGGTGTAACGAGGAGCGCACCCGGATGCAAGTAAGAATTCACTTCCATCTTCCCCCGGGGGCGGGGGAGGGGGGGGAAACGTCTTGTCATATTCTGGCCACGGTCTGGTGGTATTTATGGCCAGAAATATGGCCAGAAACGTTAGGAGGTCCGCAAACAGTTCCATAGTCTTGCGTTTTCCTGACAAGAGAGAGAGTTCTCTTATCCCGTCGCGTCGTTTTTCTCTGGTCGGCCACCTTTCAGCCTCCTCGCAAAATATTTTCCCGTCGCCTCCCCAGTCGACGGTGCTATGATATACGACGACCGTCAGGTTACGCGAAAACGTAGGAAGGTCCTCCTCGGAGGGAAACCCTCGTAAAGATATTACTTTTTTTTTGTCTCTTTTTTTTCGCCCCGAGAGATTCATCTCTCACCTCCGCGAGAGGTTGCAATAAAATTGCGTAAGTTCGGGTAAGATATACAAGTGACGGGGAAACGTTGCGATTGTCAACGGCGAATGGTACGGACAATTCGTAATAATGTGGTCGTATCCGGGACTCGTAAGCTCAGCACCGGAATGGACGAATTTCCCGACAGTTTTACGATCGCAACTGTAAAGTAATTTTTGGTGGTCGTAAAAGCCTGGCCTACCGCGACCGTATTTATGCGAACGATCATCGGTCGCTCAGGGAACGGTTTTTTTCTTCTTCTTCTCGATACCAGCTTCCTCTTCGTTAGGGAGAATCGCGAAACTTTTCCAAGGATGTCTCCGAACGGTCGATGAGTTTGCGTTGGGTTCTAATCTCGTTTCAAGGACCGGCGAGGGTGGTGGCAGCGATTTTACTTTAATCCTTTCGCTAAATCAATTTATTATGTTTGCAAAGGAGTGGCGGAATAATACGTACGGATATACCTGGGACGGGGAGTTTCTGGTCCTGCGAAAGGTTTACCTCGAAATGAATTTGTAGTACAAGGCGTTCTGGGATGAGATCAAATATTTACACAGTGGATTAGAGAGATATGAGTTTGTGTATCGGTGGAAGTCTGATTCCAGATGATCGTGGAAATGTGAAAATTTGTAGAACAGCAAATAGCTTGTTAATCATTGAAGTCGATCTTTGTGAATGGTATTATAATATTTTATATAATATTATAATATTATAATATTTTTTAAATGCTCGCCTTCTGTTTTATCGACTGCCGAGAATTAGCTTTCGAGTGCCGAGGTATAGTATTTATGTTTCCTACCGAGACACCCTGTACACAATAACGCGCGATCAATACGAGGCATTTAAAACATAAAACATACCGCGGCTTAAATCTAAATCACGCACATCTCTGGATCTTTGGATCTCCAAACTTTTTTTTTACTCTATAAAATGTATTTCGGGTCGCCGATCACGAAATAATTATAGAATTTCTATTCAACTCAAAAATATTTTACAAGGAATCCCTTGTGTTTGCTTGCTTTAGAAATAGTTTGGAGATCCGGAGATGCGCATGATCTAGATTTGTTCCCATACCTCCCCTAGTATCAAACATCTTCTACTCGGCGTATTTCTCTTACACTCCGAAAAACGTGGGAATCGTTCGCGTGGCCTGTCTTTAAACGTCCCGTCCCGCGAAACGCTTTTCCCTCGAGACGGGGAAAGTCATCTCCCAGTCGCTTGCGCGCGTCGAATTTCCTATCGAAAGTATCTCCTCGAGGGAAGAAACACAGCTTTCACCCGGAGAAACCGCGTAATAAGAGCGTGGAACGAGGGGTGAAACGACAGATTTTCACAGGAATTTCCTCGAGAAACTCGTCTCCAAACTCTCTACCCGACAGACCCCGGGAAGAAAACCACTGACCGTTCGGTGACAATGGTTGGCTTCGAAATCACATGTGCTAGAGGCGACGGCTTACAAAAGGACGCGCGGGTTCACGGATGGAAACCGTGGAAAATCGGGAAACCCGGCCGGATCACGAGCGGATCGCATCTGGTAACAACCAAAATGAATTCACGAGGATCAGGTTTGAATGAACTTAAACCAACTCTCGCCCCCGTCTCTCCACTCCTCTCAACTGTTTACCGTGGCAAAATCACCGTTTCCAAGGTGCGCGGAAATCGAGTGAATGCCGATTCGAAATGCGTGACGGTCCCGGGCATCGTGGATCCCTTTCAGCGAGCGACCGAATCTAATCAGGTCGGTTGCCATTCGTGGATCCCCCCGATGCTTCTTCTTCTTCTTCTTCTTCTTCTTCTTCATCTCCACCTCGACGCGGATGCTCACGACGGTGTAAAAAGAAATCTTCGCCGTGCGTTCGTGGAACGTTGACCTTGGGAACCGAAATGTACGATGATGAATACGACGAAGATCGATCAACGCGTACCAACGTGTAAAAAGTAATCAGCAATCTCGAGAAATCTGTCGCGGTAGGAAACTGAAATTTATGTCTACCTTTTGACTCGACGCGATTCACGGGTGTGGATGAAAGAATTCGGTACCATCCGTGAATTTCTAATTATCTCGTTAAAATGAATTTGAGCGAAATGACAGGCGCGTATAAAATATCGTACGTCCTTCAATTTTGTTGCGAATAGATGTGAAATTTTCAGACAATGCTAGCGAGATTACGCTGTCTATAAAACTGATGAGCGATCTTTTTAAATTTGTAAACTTGTACTTGACCCGAGACAAGATCTTGTCTCCTGATCTAACGTTTGATACTTTAATTATAAAATATAAAACCTGACAGTTCACAAAAGTACTCGAATTGCCTCGAACAATCACCATTGAATTCTCCTCATCTTCAGATACAATTTCCAGGCGCGTTATCCATCACAATTCCAGCACATAAATTATTACCAAACGTCAAACCCTATATAAAAATATATCGCTCGCCACGTGAGCGTCTCTTTCCCAAAATTTTTAATGAAATTCAAGCCGATGCTATTTTTAAAAGTATAGCCGCCGCAGCTGGCCCGTCTTAACGAAGGGACATTGTAAAATGCCGGACAGAAACTCAGCTTCGTGGGCGGAGAAGCCCGCAAAAGCCGCATCGGTCTCCGTGAAATCGACGATTCGTCGCGGCGACGTATTTCTATACGAGGGCCTCTGGTCGCGCGACTGCACCGACACGAGGATATGCCTTAAGTAGCCAGACAATAATTGACCGTTCCTACCGACGGTTCCCTCGCTCTACCCCGACGTCGGTAACGCGGACCAAAGTTTTTCCGTCGTCGACGTCGCCGATTTGACTCGCTCGACCCGCGGGGGCTTTTCACCCCCACCGAGTGCACTTTTGTTGCAATTCGGGTTCTCCCGAATCGCGTGTTCGGGCACACGGTAGCCCGTTTTCTGATGCGTCGGCTTTACGCATCTGGTGCACGTACGTGAAATTTTATGGTTAACGCGAATGGACATTCGGTCGCTCGTTTCGTAGCCGGCATTTTGAAATTTATCGAGAGACTCGTGTGGTAGATGCAACTCTTCGGGAAGAATTGATGGGTGGGCATTTCGTACTCAACCGTGATAGATTATTATTCTTTCTTTTTTATAATACTTCAAAGGTTTAGCTTCAAGATGCAATCGGTTGCATTGTGACAACAAGAAAGTTATGGCAGTGACGATTTTTTTAGACGGAGCAAGTTTCTGAAGTCGCTAATATAGGTTCATTGACATTCCACGTCGAATTGCGCAAGTATCAATTCCGGTATTCAGCAACTGAATTTTGTCCGAGATTCTACCCTCCATTAGCTTCAAAACGCATATTTATAAACTCAAATATCTCATAGATCCTAAAAGTTATAATCCCTTTTACCAAAGCGCGCACGCGCAATTCGAATGGAATCTCTCCGCTGATAAATTACGAATACCCGAGAAACGTAATCGAATCCTCGCAAAATTAAAACTATCCCCCTAGACACTAAATTCGACACCGAAATTCATGCGATACGATTCCTGGAAATTGGAGCAGGAACGGAATACCGCGGTGAAACGAAACGCCGATGAAAATTCAACGTCGAAGTTTCGTCTAATTTAACGCCGAGTCACTTGGTATTCTGGCATACTTCCGAAATTCCAAATTAGATTGCCGCGAACATCCGTGAAAGCGCTTGTATCGACCTACGAATTTAACAGCTTTTACGGAGACTCCCTTCCAGCTCTATAGAACGTGAATTATTCGCAGCACGCCCCTCGATTTCATGCCGTCGCGCCGCCATGAATATTCCCGTAGCATTTTCCTCGCCTCGATACTTCGAGGACTCGGTCACGGTGGTAAGTGAGTCTCGAAGCGGGCCACACAGCCCCCGTCACAGCCCCCATAATAAAACACCCCTTACGAGGACGACGACGCGCGGACAATTGGCCCATTGTACCCCGGGAGGGGGGGGAGGTAGCCGTGGAAAAGCAACGGCTTCAATTAACTTTTCGCACACTTTGTAGCGGTGCGCGCTGGAACACGGACGTGGTGTACCACGCCCATCGAACTTGCCAATTGTTGTTTGGAACCTGCTCCTGGTCGTGGGAGTGAAGGGTACCCCACGTGACCCGGTAGTCCACCTTCTAGGTACTGGAAACGAAAGTCAGGAATGTTTATAAAAGTTTGGCGAGAACGTGGGCGAAAAGTTCGGTCGGGGGGAAAAATATTTTCTCTGCGAAGCGAAGCGACGAAAATGGCTTCTTCGTGGCAATCGTCGTTCGTTAGAAAGTTGGTGCGCTGGAGTGCAAACTTTTTAATATTACGCGTTTCGAGTTTCGTCGGCATGGGAAATGTGAAATTGAATGTACGGTGGTTTGGGGAATTACGAGTACCAATTTTAAGGATTTACAGGAGTCGTTGTAAATATAATAATGAAGTGATATTAGATTATAAGTTAGAGATTATAAGCTTGTTATTAATAATGGAAATTACACGTTTGGGAGGTTTTCGGTTTTTTAGTTTCCGTGTGCAATTATAATTGTACTGCTGAGCACAGAATAATCTTTTCATAGCAAAAGTTTTAAACGATTATCATTCGGTTAAATGCGAGGTGTATAATTTACGATGTACGATATTCACGATTAAAAAGTATCAAAGAAATCAAATCCATGAACTTTCCACATTTTCTCCAACTCTGCAGATAAAATTACAACAAATTCCCATTCACGTATTCCTACGAATAATTAAATATCCTTGACTTATCTCTCGAGACTCGTTAATAAAACTTTTTACTTCTATAAACGAGCTCTTTCCGTTCGTAAAGTTTCTCGACACCGTGTACATCCCGATAAAATACCAAATTGAGATGTACTTCAAAATCAACTTACCCGATGCAGCGAAGGCACAGACGCTCGGTATGACGAGATTATCAAATGAATTCAATTACGAGAATGAGAAATCGTGGAAAGGGTCGGGGGGGTGTTTGAAGTGCGCGACGCCTACCGAAGGACTTTAAAGATCCGCCGACAAAGATTCGACAAAAGGTAGCTGCTCAGGACCCACTCCTTTCACGGAAAACCTCTTTCAAGTTACCGCCTTTTACAGCCTCACTGCGGGGCAAACGCACGTTTTTCAACGATGTATTCTGTAGCAGGAACTTTTTGCGATTCCGAAACCTTTGCCGCGGTGCCACGAAGGCAAGTCCACTCGAGATATCGACGAAAAACGGTTTCTAGTTTATTCAGGAACTCTTACAAATATTGAATATCGGGAAACAATCAGAGTTTGTTTTTTTAAAGAAAGTGCACTCGAGTCCTCTTATTGAACGACGGTTTTGGCACTTCGCGTATTAATTAAATAATGGAAAGAATGGTAATATTGCGTCACGATCGCGGATAGAAATTTAACATATACGTTTGAAGTGTTTATACAAAAATTACCAGAGCACAATAATTACGGGAACCTAATTAGGATGCTCGCCACGCGGCTCGTTTAAAATACAATATTTTACTGTAACTTTATTCACCTGTCTTTGTTATAAAAACATAGGAAAGAAGAAAGATAATTAGAATAATATATTGCATTAGCAAATTGCGTACTTATTTATCTAAACAATTAATATACATTAACTGGATAAGTTAATCAATAAAATGTTTCACGCCTCTATGTACAGTGACGTAGCGAGTACCCGGTAAACCTGATTAAACATTAAAACCATAACTAAAAATACGACCGCGACGCATCATCCAATTAAGATCATAAAAGTCAGTATTAACCACGGGAAGCTTTCCGTTAAACGCTTCTGTATTTCTCTACCAACGCTCAACTCATTTCCTGCTACAATTAGGCCTCCAATGACGTGATTACAACCGTCTCACATGTGTTCGATGTAAATTACACGGCTCGGGTAAAGGAAAAAAAAAAGCAAAAAGCAAAAGAATGAAGGACCTGGAAACGGAAGTCGACGGTGTGTCGTTCGGTAGGCGCGAACCTCAACGACGAAGTAATAACGAGAAAGTCGACGCCCCGCGTCGAGTGATAGATAATTGGCGGTCTTCTGTTCTCAATAAATAAGGTCGAGTGTCTCTATTAGATCTCGGGAGAGGGAGACGAAAATTTTCGTGTCACGGTCATTGCTTCTGGAAAAAGGCGTCCGCCGACGTTAACACGTACCAGAAGCGTCGTCGGGAATAATGTCGGAGAGGCACTTTCGGTTACATCTGTTTCACATAAAAGGAGCAACGAGCGACGGGGGCGCGACGTAGGAAGGCTTCTATCATCGAAGGGGTAAGTTATACTAATGATATTTACGAAAACCAGATAGGATTCTTGTTTAGTCTACTTTTTCTATCGGCAGGTCGTGCGGTGCGAAGAGGTTGGATAGGAAGTCGGTTGTTTAAACGAAAAACAGAGGATCAGCGATTCCCGAAATTCCTGTAAATCGTTTCTCCTGGAAGGAGGATCGCCGAGAGTTCAGAAGAGGAAACTAAAAACTTAATTGTCGTCGCGACAATTTTTTGGTACCCGTTTGTCGGAGGCGCTTTACTTCGAAGTATCAAGATTCACAATTTTCAAGAATATTTTATCTTGAAATCAGGGGATTTTCATTTGGTTAAAGTATACTTTCAACCTTGTAGATTTTTCAGTTTCAGTAAAATATTATATCTCCGCGCTTGGAGATCCTCGTTTGGCTAAAATGTTCTATTTTGAAACTTGGAGATTCTAATTTCGCTAAAGTATTATATTTTGAAACTCGGAGATTCTAGTTTCGCTAAAGTATTATATTTTGAAACTCGAGGATTCTCGTTCCACCAAAATATTATATTTAGAAACTTGAAGATTCTCGTTTCCCCAAAAACACTTTATCCTGAAGTTTCCAGATTCCCGTCTCTGGGGACTTTTTCAAATTTTCTCCCAAGAAAACTTCACTTCAGAATCTCAAGATTCTCGCTTCGCGAGAAACCTTTCCAACGAAATTTACGAATCCTCTGCAGCCTCTACGCCATAACGAATGAACGTGCCGTCGAACAATTAAAGTAATACGCGCAATCAACAGGTCGAAAGAAAAGATGCTTCGAGGTCGAACCCTCGTAATCGAGAAATAGTTTCCCTCCGTCGATATGCGTGCGTCACGAGAGAGTTTCGAGCGAGAAACCGATTAGGCGATGCGATATCGTCGAAGACACACACGGTACACGCGATCCATCGCGTTCGCATTTTCAGTCGAGGCATAAAATTTCTCGCATGATTGCAATGGCAAATCGTGCCACGGAGTCGATGATGATAGAGCGGCGGAGCCGTTGATTCGCGAGGGATTAAGAATCGCACGGTGCCGCGAAAAACTATGGTTCGATTCAACGTTCCGCTAATTGTAGATCCCTCGCGTAGAACGGAGAAAATCTCGATCCCATCGCGCTTATGGCGTGCGATCCTGTTACGCTGTCATAATTTTCTTGATCGGCATATGTTCGCCGATTACTACTTTTTGGTTTAACGACAAAGTTTCTCCAATTAATCGCATACAACGTGGAAGAAATGTGTAAAAAAAAATTGTGAATAAACATAACGACGTATAGTTTACTAAATTACAGCCGAAATAATATAAATCTACTTTTGTCTGAAGTAACACAAACATTGGATTAATTAAATGGATCCTTCATTTCAAGTTTACGTTTAAACTACGCTTTCAACGTAAAATGATTTCCTCTCAGCTGTTAGTGTTATATTCAATATTTAAATAAAATATCTGATGTGATAAAGATACAAGCTATAACCGTGTTTATGCGTTGCAGGTAAAATAATTAATTCAAACGTATCTGCAACGATAGCGTTATTACACCCAACATACACAATTGTAAACAAAGAGCATTAATAAATCTCGTTTACATTTGACATCGTTTTCTCAATTTTTCTTAACCCATTAAAACATCCAACATAGCGTAACTCCACCACGCGAGGAAAGATCGGAATCCTTACGAGCCACAAAATCGATTATCCCGATCGAGAATAATTCGAGAAGGGAGCGCCGCTCGCGGTTAAACTCATCGCTCAACGCATTAATAATAAACTCGATATCGATCCTCCTGGACGCTCAATCAATTACGCGTCACGCACGCTAGATAGAATATTCGTTAGCGTTATTTATCGCTCGAAATCCACGCAACGGTCCGATGTTCACGATCTCTTGAAAATCGTTGCGTATCAAATTTCGAGCATTTCCACCCACTCGGAACTCGGATCGAGTTCCGAGATCGACGCTCTGCCTTCCAGAAGAGTTAGAAGGGTTCGTGACACCGTCTCATTATATACCCCCTACCCCGTATCTCCCCTGCTATCATTTTCTATTCCGTGACTCTCAACGACCCGCCGAACGAGAGCCGAGGAACACGCCTACCGAGGGGCGCAAGACCCAATAAAAACGAGAACGAGAACGCGACGGAGTACGCGTGCCGTGCCACGCTTACGACTATAGAGCGAAGGAGAACAAAAAAATTACTCTAATAATAGTAAAAACTGGAGTGTCCTGCTCAAAGAAATAGGGCCATCGCGCGGGTATGGGCGGGCAGGTTTTTCTATTTCCGGGAAAAATGACGTTTATAACGAGCAAGTGGGGCGCGCCACGGTCCTGTGTCCAAGGTAGGAAAAATGTCACCTCTGCCGCTTCGACCGCTCGGCCGAAGGAGACGGAATCAGGATATACACCCTGGTGTCAATATAACATTACGAGCGCGTTTCATTTAAAAATGGCACAAACTGCTCCACCTAGCCTGTTTTTATTTGGGTGACCGTAATAACGCGGAAAACTGTACCGAAAAAGGTCCTAAAATAATCTCCGTAAGTTTCGAGGGCAATTTTAGAGCGGTTCGGCAAAAGGTAGAAGCGAAAAATCGGAGTGCCGACCTACAAAAACCTTATTGCCCACCATTCGTCCTCGTAAATGTATTGCAAAAATCGTAAAAATCTGTTCCAGAAACGAGCCGTTTTTACCATAAACCGTGCCGTGAAGACAAGGGGGCCCAAACCCAAAAGAAGTTCAGACCCCGCGGTACGTTCGGTCTGAATTACATTTGCCTGTATTTGTATCGGGGACTGCGTCATTATTGGTTTACTGTCGAGGGTGGGGGGGGGGGAGGACCTTCGTTCGGGTCGACGTCGAAGGCCAGCTGACCTTAGAGGACTCTCCGGTTTGCAGGTTTCCCGTTCCAGGTCCCAGGTATAAGAAATTATCACGCGGCGATCGTTTGGATTTTATATTGTCTGTCCTCGTGACAATAAAACTTACGAATATGAACGCGAGAATGACACGGTGTAAAGTGGAGTAGGTAATATAAAGTGGATTTTGCGAAATAATGTTACTTTCGGCACAGTTGTCGAGTAAACTCAACGGAATGGGTTTCGTTGTTCGATCCGAGTTTGTTGCTAAAACCGTGCAAACGTTGTATGTATGTGCGCTTACATACGCACGAAGAGGGCGTCACTAATCTCGCAAATAAATATTATAGAACCAACCCAGCAGAAATTGCCGTGACATTCTCGTCCCTGTTTGCAGTATCACATTTCCGGGTAAACCTTGAGGGAAATTGCACCGGAAAGAGGTAACCGGATGAACAATACCCCGTGTTTACAGTCTCTCCGCTTGGTGACTTATTGGGCAACGACGAGGGTTACGTCCACCCCTTCCGGGAAACTCGGAAAAATCAACCCTTACCCAGAAGCGTTATTTACAACTGGAGCACATTGCGCTCCTACGTTATTGGTCGCCCATAAACTCTCATATTTCACCGGAAAGGGTGAAATTTTTAACCCTAACCCACAATTACGTCGTAAAGACGCGGAGAAATTCCTACGACACAATGTCGAGGCGTGCTCCAGTTGCATAAAATAATAAAGTCTCGGTGAAAGCCGAAGGTTAAACTCCTTTTCCTTAAACCCCATTTTCGACGACGCCTCCACCCTCAGCCCCCCCCCCCCCCCCCCTCCAGTTTAACCCCGGGGATGCTCGAGCGATGCCCCGAACTGATTCGTCTCGTGTTCCGAACGAGGGGTGGAGCCCGTACCTGCTCCAGTTAGGAGTTAACTCATCGTCCCCCCGGTAACGGGGGAACGGGCTACCGTCGAGCTAAACGGGCTGTTGGGCCTGTCACAGCTTCGCGTCAGCTTTCCAAAAGCTAATGAGATTCTTGTAAGGTAGAGTCTCGTCGCGCGCGCGAGCGATGGAATCTCCCGGAAGATTTTGTACGTGTATTTTTTTTTCGGTCGATTAAACTTGATCCTTCGAAGAGTTGACATTTAATTGGGCGTGCAGAGCGCTCGGATCTACCTGACATCGAGAAATAAAATTAATTCCCTTCTCCGGGTGAGACACGGTGATACGAATAGTTTTTTTTTGGGAGGAAATAAGTGTGTGATTCATTGGGTTTAACATTCTACTCTGTAGGAATGTAAATCAATGAATTTAAGGGAATTAATTTAAAGTATTAAGTACTTAAATTATTTAGTTTGATCGTTTTTAATGTTTCCCCTCGTTCCTTCGATCTTCCCCCATGTTTCACTAACAGAAATAAATAAATTAAATTCTAATTTAGGAAGAATCTTATCGGGTTGTCCCGATTATTTTATAATAATTCCCTCGATCCCCAATACTTCACTTACATATCAATAACAAAATAAATAAACAAAACGAAGACAAAGCATCGCATTCCAAGTCAAACTATCGTAAGCATCCCACCCGAGTACCCGTATCAAAAATACCCAACAATCCCAATTAAAAGTTCATGAAGCGGAACGGGTTGAAGGGACATTGTCTAACGCGCGTAAATCCCGTCGCGCCTAGAAAATAAATCGCGTCTCTAATTTCGATTCCAAGTTGGCAAACGTCGTCGGGACGATGGAAAAACGAGGCTAAACTAGAGCGACGGAAAAGGTTTCGAGGAAAACGAGCGAGGAAGTAATTCCCCCCCTCCCCACTAGTCGCTTAAGGACGGCCGGCCATTTTTACCACTGTTGCGTAAACGGTGCCGCCGGCGTTACCGGTATCCGGTTCGCTCTAGTTGTAAATTTCCACGGAAATTGGTTTAGTGCCTTTAACCCCTTTCCCGGTACAGTTACGGGAAAACGGTCCTCTAATTTTACAGCCACCGCTCGCCAGACTCATTTCCCTTTTCTCCGCGAGGTACCCCGCGCGTCCAGTGCAACGCGCTCCGTCGAGGAGGCGAAAAATAATTTATTGCGACGAACCGTAACGCGGCGGGCGTGGGATCTGTTTCTCCTCCCTGTTACAGTTTAAATCGGGATGCTTTGTAGCTCCGAAAATGGAGGCCGTATTTCTTAATTTACGATTCGTCCGGTCCGCGCGCGGCCCGTTTCTGTCCCCCGGTTCGCGTCGAACGGTGCGGCGTTACACTTTAGACGAGATGCTCGTTGTTCGACCGAGGACCTCGTTATAATTATTTTCGGGCTGTCGTCGAGTCGGGGAGAGTTCTGAGAATGTACGAGTAGCCACCAGGAACGGTCGACTTACTCGCAATTCTCTCTCTCTCCCTCTCTCTCTCTCTCACTCTCTTTCTCTTCGGTTTGTCCGTTCAACGTCCCTTCAGGAACACAAACCACAATTTGGTGAGCTTGCCCGCCAGGCGTTTCTCGACATTGCGTGAATCATTTCGGACGGTCATCTCTCTCAATGGTGCGCAAGTTTCTCTCGCCGTCAATCGCAATAAAGTCGATACAGTTATGTCTTATTTAACCGTTCGTTGCGTGGTACTTTTGCTCTTTGTCATTGCGTATGACCGGCGTGCGAGACGTGGATGAAATGTATATCGAGCTTCTCTGTATTACGATTAAGATGATCTAAGAGATGCTTTATTAGGCTGCTATTAAAATATTTAGGTGTGATGATAATCTTATACGGTGCTTCTGTCGAGAAAATCTTCTGCCTATGCTAAGGAACCCTCGATTATAAATATTTGTCGTACGAAAAATTAATTAATCGATTCGCTCTTAACGTGTTACAATTTTCACATTTCCCCCTTTGTCATCTCCTGTCCCACTCTATGCATACTCGAATAAAAAACACAGGTAAACTCGCGTTTACCTACTGTCCCCGTCCTATAAGATCGGTATTCGAGAAATCGTCCGAAGCTAACAAAGCTCTATCTACAAACAATTTATCACAACAAAAATTCATTAATCGAATCGCTTCCCGCTAATCACGACTTCCCCGTTTCCTCTTCAGCTTCCCTCCCGGCCTTCTTTTTCCCACCATTCACATAAGTACAAAACACAGCGCGTACCTCGCGTTCGACGGTCGTTCGTGCGAAAAATCCGGTTCTCCGTGGCCGAAATCGATTAATCTGCGTCGACTGCAAGCGCGTTGTTAGTAACGCGTTAAGGGTACCGCGTTGCGCGTCCCTATCGGCGGCAGTCTAATTCGATGTTAATTCCGTCACCGGTCTTGATGAACGGTCACCCTTAAAGCGCGGTAATGCGTTTTTGAACGTCGCGCGTGAGCGTAATTTTAGCGTGTAACGCCGGCCGGTGGCGTCCCTGGTGGTCCCACGGTAGAAATTCATCCGCATCGCGTTAAAGGGGGAGGAGACCGGCGATAAGAAGGGGGGAGAGGGAAACGCCGAAGCGGTACCGACGAATATTTCGACGCCGTCGGAAACGCCACAGTTTTACGATTAAAATTACGATACTTTTATGTTCGCTGCTAACTGAAAGTTAATGCGCCGTCAAATCGTTCTCTCTTATTATTTCTCTGTCTTCCCGCTGCCTCGCGATGCTCGTTCCCCCTCTCCATCGCGAGTTTTATCTCGTTCCATGGGAACGCTCCTCTTTCTTTTGTGCCACCTCGCCAAACGACGCGGCGTTGCTTTCATAAGCGGGGTGGGCCCGCGTGTAATTTGCGAAATGGGCGTTTCCATCGTGTCTCGTTTGACGTATAAAACGCGTAAATAATATGGCGGCGACGGTGGCTCCGACTCGCGTGCTCCGCCGCGTTTCGCGATTTTCGTGCTTTCGGTGTTTCCTCCGATCTACCGACATTCGAACGGAGCACGTTGCTATTTAAAATTCTAATTTAAATCGAGATTTAATTTCTTTACCTGCGCGCGCTCGAGGAATAATGTGGAAAGGAATTTTACACGCGACTGGCATTAAATAATAGAGGGTAGACGAATTTCAACGAAATTGCGAGGCAGGTTTGGCGCGGAAACGAAGTACCGTTTTTACGGCACCGGAAAAGAAAATCTGCAAAAAAAAATGTCAACCTTTGAGAGTCCAGTTAACTTTACGGTTAAAAGGTCAACTTTTTCACACAGTAATGTTTTTTTTTTTTAGTCGGAAAACCGTAAGCCCTAGCGGCGTATCCCAGTTCCCTCGAAACTTCGACGTAAAAACGGTCAGCTCCGCTCGGGGCAAAAATAATAAAATCAACGGTACGCGAGGTGCAAAGAAGAAGAAAAAAAAAAAAAGAGTTTCTCGGCCAAGCGAAAGTGGCTAACGAAACGTTTTACGACTGGTTTACATCGAGATTTGCCCTAACTTCGCGTTCCCTCGGGATTTCGTACCTAACTGTAACCCTTTCGGGCGTTTATGGAATTCCAGTAAAACGCTAAAGTCAACGGCAAAACGGTAAAGTCAAGCCCATTCCCCGGCCGGAACGCCGTTTGGGATAGTCTTTTTTTTGTTCGTTTTTTTTTAACGCGACTTAAGACTTCCAGAGTCAACCCTTCCACGGGAAACCCTTCCTCGCTCCGAGAGTATTAAAATTAGGGGTAGGCAACCTCAATAAAGTAATATTTTGACTTCTGCCGGGCCGAGAAAGAACCGTGCACCGCCGTAACCCTTTCCGTCGGAAGGATTTTGTAAGGGTTAAAAATTCCTCGTTTGCCTCCGACGTGCCATAAAAGCAGCTGACTTTATATTTTTACCGCGCTTTACCCCTTTGAACGGAACACGAGAGAGGGAGCGGGGAGGCGAGGAAAAAAAAACTCAAATACCGTATTTCTGCTCGAGGAAGCGACTGTCCACAGCCGGTAAACACATAAATCTTTATTTTCCGGTCTACGGATCTTACAATGAGGGTAGCGGGAGCAACAACAACAAAAAAAACGCAACTACCGTATTTTAACCCAAAAGTCTAAATTTTCGAAACCGTCGTAGTGCGCGAACGAGCAAGATAGCCGGCCACAAATATTGACGGACCAACATCCGTTATCTCCGGTATCGTAAATCTCGGATTCTCGCAACATTCTCCACGCTCTAACCTTAAGGCACCGTACGCACCGTTCGCGTACCGTGTTTTGTCGCACTATGTATAGATCTTCGACAAAAAAAAAAAAAAATCTTTCCGTGGGAACCGTTCCGCTGTGCCTTCTAATCTTTCGCGCCTCGCGCGGTAATTTCAACAGACGATAATTCACGGAATTTTGAAATTCACCAAAACTGCGTGTTTTTCGAAAACGTTTGCGTAAAACGTAAGGATATTCGAAATTCAAATAATACCGAATAAGAGTATTTGAAAAGCGAGTAATTTCAAATCAGAATTTGAACTCCAATAATTTTGGGTATCAGAATTTTCTGGCACATTCCGACAATCAGGTGAATCTAAATCTTGACAAGAAATCTGGATATCCAAAATAATCCGAATAGTTTCACAAACACAGAGATATCCGAAACTGTCCAGATTTCGGTATTCGAAGCATCCAGTTACTCGAACGATAAAAAAAAAAAAAAAAAACCCCAAAATTTTCGAGACAACCCAAGCGGCTATCTTCCCCTGCGCAAGTATTCGAGGCTCGCGTGTTCGATGCGGCAAAAAAGCAATTATCGTACGTTCGTCCGGAAGTCTGAATCCCCCAAGAAAGGGTTACCGTGGTGGGGGCCCCCGTGATTAACAACCTTACACAATCTTACTAAACGCCTCGCCCCTGCCTCCCGTAAATCAGCCGAACGGAGAAGAGAATAAGAGAATCGAGAAGCTCCGTGGAATCTTTGTGGAAACGTTTCGTAATGACAAATCGATCGCTTTGTAGGAACCGTGAGGTCCCATCAGGGTTTACGACCCCGGGCAACGTGTCGTCGATTTTTAATCGTAAATTTTCGTCCGGCCACACACCGTCTCCGAGACTAGACCACACGCATCGTCCTCGTCGGTACCACGGTGAGAAATTACATTTTTATGTGCGTAATCATCGCCCGTTCGTGGCTGCCCCGCGATGCCGGGGAAAAGTGACGAAAAAAGGAAATGAAAGAAAAGAAGAATGAATAAAACGAAAAGGAATCACCGCGAGGACGGTGCTTCCGTGCTCCGAGTGGCTCTCGACGAAAAACGAACGTGCCCCGTTCGACGTTCTATTCGAATTCCGGTTTTTTTTTACGATTACGAACAAAACTGGCGCGCGCGTGCACGCGCTCGTTAGCTGGGAGGCTAACAAGGTACGCCCTTGCAATCAACGGTTTACGTAACGAAAAGATTGCCGTTTCGCCGGTTGAAATGTGATCGAGTAATTACGTAAAAAGCGTTCGCGAGAGTATCGCCGCGCGAACCTGCGAGAGTCTTTTGATGTGCCGATCGGCACAGAGTTGCGACGTGTTTTATTGCGCGCAATGATTTTCGAGAGATTGTTATCCCGGTAACGGGGTATAGGTGTTCTTGTTCGACTACGCTCGTTCGCGGTAATGGAACGCAAGATCGTAAAATGTAGATCTTTTATATCGTTGGCGTGTACTCATTTTTTTGAAAAACGATTGATAATTAAACCGCAAGGGCGAATAATAATAGTGTACCTATATTTTTATAATTCTCCAGGAGAAAATATATTTATACGAGCGATGTTTCATAGGACTTGATCGGAAGGGTGGTACTTTTTAATTAAATTAATATCGTAAGGATAAAATATTAGACATAAATCGTTATTCTATGCGAATCTAATTGTAGGAACAAGAAAATTTGACTTTTGTACCACGAAACCCCTCGCGCGTCTGTGGTTTTATATATTTTCTCACTCTACTCTTTATCTATATTTCAGCGATGAAGGACATAAATAAACGCAAGGTGGAATAGAATATTTTAATTTATGTTTTACGACTAGACCGTGTACGTTCCAGCGTTGAAAATACCCACCTATCTACTCAATGGTTTAAAAAAAAAAAAACATAAATTAACGAAGAATACGGGGACCGAGCGATATCTCCGGGAGGCGTGAATCTCTACTTTCACGGTGTCGGCATCTCGAAGGCCACGGAAATGAAGAATCCACGAAGATTCTCACGTCTGGTTGACCTTCGACCCGTCGAACCGTCGCGTGGGCCGTCACTCGTTAAAGTTAATACGAGCTCGCGACAGTGTATAGGCGTTCGTGCGCCTCACTCTCTTTCTCGCTTCTCTCTACTCTCTCATCGTCGTTCTCTGCCCTCAACCTCCCCCCCCCCCCTCCACCCCCCTCTTGTCGTGCTTCTCTTTTTCTTTGAAGTCTCATCTGAATTTTCATATTCGTTCATCCATCGTTCCGGTCTTCTTTCACGGTGACACTCGGCCTCATTTTGTTTTCCTTTCGAAATTTCTTTCAGTCTTGCTCCTATTACGATTAATTATCGTGGTAATATTTACTTGACACCGTGTTAATATCGAGGACCACCGGGGTTTAAATCTTTCACTAACTACATTTTTTGCCAAATTTTTGAATGCTAGAACAGATAAAAAATTGTGAAAAGATTTAGTTTAATTTTCCACGGTCACTTTTCGATTTCCATTTGTTCGGTAAGAATGACCACGGCATTTCATTTTATTTTACCATCACCGTGTATAGCTTCATAATTCAATTTTCTCTGATCAAGAGATCGGTTTGAAATTTCATTGTATTTATCGGTTTATCGAAGCATGTAAATTTTATTTTACTTCTCCCGTCCCCGACTATAATCTTCCCCCCCTATTTTCGAGTATATCTCCACCTTCAATTTTCTAAATATTTCTACAATTCTCCATAGCCGAGTGCAATCGATTCTCGAATATTATTCAGCCCTATTTAACCCATCTCTCTCCTACGATGCCCCTCGTTTCGATTCTTCCAAGAAATTCCTCCCCGTCCACCGTTCCCTCTCTCTCTCTCTCTCTCCTTTCATTTTCTCGTTTTCTGTTCCCATGGTTAATACCGCATTGTCCCTCGTTGCGAGAGTACAAGAATGACGCGGTGACTATGGCGCGAAAGTGTCAGATATCGTCGTGGCAATCGGCTCGGTGCCGCGTGCCAGACTGTCCTACTACGGCCGAGAGAATTGTTTCTGCGTCGTGACTCGACGCGGGCCCCGTTGTCACGGCTGTCGTGCCGAGGAAACGGAATATTAAATTAGTGCCGGTCGCATCGTTCGCGATGCCTACGTACGCATGTACATACGTCTCTTTTCGAAATAGTTGTGCAACCGCCGTGAACTATCTGTCCGTCGTTTCTTTCGGCGTAGTTAACGAACGATCGATTCCTATTCGTCCGGAATTCAACGACGTACCACCGGATGCCGCGAAGCGCGAAGATCTTCGAATGATGATTAATACCGATGTTGCATGATATTCGTCGCGATGTCGCGAAATGCAACGTATTGCGGAGAGCGATTGACAGTAACGAATGTCGAGAGAACTTCGTCGAAACGAAGTGCCGCAATTTTTTTAATTGATCGTTAGTACTGAAGTTGCAAGATATTTGTCGAGATGCAACAGAATGCAAAGTTGTTTGAAATGTAATTGATACTAACGAAGATCGTGCAAACTTCGTTCAAACGAAATGCAGTAATCAACTTTATCATAATAGAATTTAAATATCAAATCTATCTACATTTATACACAAAATCTATATAAAATACATATCTACGTTTTATCTTCACAAAAGCGTACTTTATTAAATACCTACATTTTAGACCAACTTGTCCCAAGTGACCCACTCCCTTCTCCGATTAATTAAAGCCAACTTTTCAGTGCGCGGATAACCTGGCCCAGACGAAACGAACTCAAAAAAAATAGAATTACACAATTCGGTAAGAGACGACTGTGCAACGAAGAGTCACGCGGATCCGTACGTAAGTATCGTCTAGAGCGGCAATTAAAAGCAAACGACCCGTGTTTATTTTCAGCCTGCTCTAATTAGAAGGGTGCCCGGGAGTGAACGGAACGACTCATTGCCGTATACCGGAACAGGGTGACTCACATGCTGGCATTTCGATTTACGAGCTCTTTCGCGCGGTTTCTTTATCCACCGTCTTTGAAGGATGACGTCAAGCGGTGGCGTCATCGTCGTCATCGGGACGCTAGGTTCCCACACTCGACGACCTTACTAACCCTACGTCGAATGCGAGGCCCGTGGGTCCAAGATCACGCGAATGACCGTCTACGTCTCGTTGAAACTCGTCGGACTGACGGCAACGACTTTTTATCGTTTAGGAAAGAACCGTCGGAGAAACAATTAAATCAGTTGAACGTTGTCGCCGTGATATTGTTTTAAACATTTCCGTGTCTGAGATCTTATACAGATTAACGTAAGTCACGTAATATTTATTCACAAATTTCGAAACGATGTCTTGACGACGATAAACAGGCTGATCCGGGAGAAATACCAATACTCTACCAGCGGAATATAGAGCTGATTGGAAGCAAAAAATTTACTACCACAGGTCTGATTCTCAGCGATTTTAAAAATATTAGCGTGCCAGTGTTGCCATTACGACGAGTCTAATTTATTATTAAAAAAAATATTCATGAGAATTTATCGAAGCAGAAACCGACAACTGTGAAAATATTTCAATATTATTTTTATAGATCGACTTTAACCCTTTTACCACTAAGATCGACTGATAAATTCTTTCCATCTTCATCGAAGACACCCAGTACGTATACACAGATACACCAAGCAACGTTCGTGCCGATAATTAAACGGAAATCAAAGGTATCCGCGAGTCTACCCGCCCATAATTCGAATCGCATTTCCGAGACGACGGTACCCAAGGCAAGAATTCACGATTTCACGGACATGCAGGAACGCCTAAACCCAAACTACCCTTAGGAAGACGTCGACACGTCGAACACCCAAGAGCATCCCCCTCGTCGCGACGCCGTCGCCACCGAGCTCGAACTGCCCAACGGCGGTCGGCCGCCGGTTATAAATATCAATTATACACTTTCGTAATTCCCCGGTATTAGCATAATTCGCGGGCGGGAATTTATGCCGACCACCCAGTAGCGAGTGGACGTCCTTTGCAGCGGGTTTCTCGAGCAACGAAGGATTCCGTCGGGAAGCGTGCGAGCAGCGAACAGAGAAGACGTTGGCGTCGGCGAAGGGAGCCGGAGGGGGGTGGAGGAGGGGGGGCTGAAAGATGGGGGTTAGGGGGAGGGGCCCCGACAGTCGTTAAAAACGCTTAAACTGGAAGATTACACGATTTAAGGATGCAAATTGCGGTGTCACCACGCGCAACGGTCCGACGTGTATGACCCGTTCGCGGACCCTCCCGTAATCTGCATAATCGTTTCGTTAGGCCGTGCTGCCGTTGATTGTAGGTGGTGGACGCGCCGAAGGGAACAGGTGGTGAGAAGATCGATTTCTCGGTGCACCGGCTACCGCTGCCACCAACGATCGAGAATAGAGGATTCTCTCGGAGATACTCTCTTCGCATCTCGAGTGATGTAATCGGTACGCGAAGATGGCGGGGGAGCGATAAATGTTCCTCTTTTCTGGAGATCGTGAGAGATAGGGAGGGATTTCGCGAGACCGTTGGTAACGGTGCGAATTTTTGTATTCCGTGGGGAAGACGAGTGAAATCGATTTAGTTCCTCGGTTATTGCTCTGACGTGAGATATTTATCGTAAATAGTAATTATGGAATAATAATAATAAAGTGGTTGGTAGTTAAAGTGTTTTCTGATTATCGGAGAATGATTGCTGTTTGGTTTTTGTGAAAAATGTGACGCGAGTTGCATAGTAATGTTGTAGAATTAGTCATCGTGACGCAAATACCGCTGACGCTAAATCTTACGATATGATAGAATCCGGTGAAAATTATCACAAACACTGTAATAAAATTTATAGATCATTGGAATCGCAACGATAAATATTTCAGAGCTACCTAGTAAAAATGATGAAAATCACTGCAATACAAATCTCTAAGAAATTAGAATCGCAACGATAAAATTTTAAAATAAATATCCAAGGGACAAAATTAAATTTCCAAATTTACACAAAAATGCACCGTTCACAGTATTCATTACATCGATGAGCAGAGGTCTGAATGGAATTTCACGCCGTTCATGGGAATGCACGCTCGAGGATAGAAGGCACGCAGCCAGATCGGATAGAAACACCTTGCAAAATCGACATTACCTGCTCCGTTTTCTCGATTCATTCGGCAAAGCAATCTCCCTGGCGGAATGAAAGTCGGCGTAGGGAGAGCGCGGCGGCGCACGATCGTCGTCGTGATTCGATGCGCGGGGCATAATATCCAATTAGGCCGAATAGATTCTAATTCGGCCCGATTGAGGCAGCGCCACGCAATCTTTGTACCGTCGGTGTGATTGAGGCTGCGCCCTGGGCCGTGCAGACGGACGCACGGTAGCCGATTATTCTACGTTGAGGCCCTGGTACCGTGTGTACGGCGAGGCAACGCTTCTGAATGGCAACGTGGTTTAATCAAAGTCATGATTAATCTATGATGCGCAGAGCGGTCGCGGTTAAATTTGTGGTACTTGGAAATTTTTTTTATCATTCCGTGATAGTTGGATTTATCTGCGAGGAATTTAATGTACCTAAATCGAGTAAGATTTGTAGTGTTAAAACGGTATAAAGAGATTTGGAATATTTGAAAATCGAATTATCTGAAACGCCAGAATTCTATCATAATCGAATCGTTAAATTTTAGAATATTGAAGAATTGTTTGAATTTTCGCGTATCATCGATGCCGTTAATTTATCTGAAACACGAGGTTTACTGTTAGATTGTAATATTCTTTGCCTCAACGCGTAGATATACGAATTTAAGTACTCGTTAGGTTAATGTTAAGTACTCCTGTAATATTAAAACAACAGATCTTGAATTCGCATTATTCTTCATCTCACAGAATTTGCTCGAACGAAGCGACTGAATCAAACAAGTCAATATTTACCTGTACCTATCCCTAATTACTCCGTTCTAATTTTCGACGATAAATTCCACGTTTATTCCAGCGAACCAAATTACTCGCGACATTCAGAATTGTTCCAAATAATTTAACAAACCCGCCAACGTCTACTCAACGTGCAGCCCGACCGGCACCGCAGCCATCAACGTACTTTAGAGTTTCCTTCCAGACAATTAGCATCTCCGCCAACCGCCAGAGTCCACCCCTCGTGCCAATATTTACACGAGAGAATAAACAACCCCTCGATGGAATCTCTTCCGTGATCCCAGTGCTTTTTCCATCGTCTCACTCGGCGGGTACGAGCGACCCTTTCCCCCGAATTACCATATTATTTCTATTAGACAGCTCGCTACCCACAATTAACGCGGACGTATCACGAAATTAACGAACCGAAACCACGAAGAGAAAAAAAATGAGAGAGAGGGAGGCGGATAAAGACAAAAAGCGAGAGAGAGAGAGAAGGACCAAGAGGACCCTTGTCCTTTTTTTCACCCCCCCCCCCCCCCCCGAACTTCCCCTCTCTTTCCGCCCCTCCGTCGACGGGAACCTGTTCGGTCCATCGGGGTGAGAATCGAGGGACGACGTGAAAGAAAAAAACAAAAAAAAAGGAGTAATCCTCGTGTGTTATCCCGAGGGCACGACAAAACGTCGGGGGACTTCTTACGAAGAGTTTTTTGCGTATCTCGAGGAGGCTTCCGCTAATTAATGCGCGCTGGCGCTGCGAGAGCGCGACTCGGGGCGGCGTAGATAATTGGAATTATGTGAAAAAAAAGCACGCGTAAGAAAGGTACGCGAAGGACGGGCATCGGCGAAAAAAAAGGGCGCGTATATGTCGTCACGTGACGGATGTAATTGACGATCGCGAAAGGGCCCTCTACCCGCCGGCGTAATTGAATTCACGGGCTTCGGGACTTTTTTTTTCACCACCCTGGAATACCTTTCGACCGTTGGGTGGATTTTAGGGGACGGCGAACGAGAGCCCGGGATTCGCTAACAACTCTTTACTCGGGCGCGTTCGTTTAACTCTTACCACGGCGAACAACGCGTTGTTCGCGACACTTGCGAAAAGTTCGCACGACGATGTATCCGTTGGGCCCGGAATGGTGGCTCGCTATTCGTTTCGCGGGAGAAGTCTGTCTGAAGATAAATTGAAATTTCGTAGGGAAAAATGGCCCCCGGAAGGCGAAAGTAGAAGCATCGCGCTGTTAAACGAGCCTAGACGGAATATGCTCTGAAACTTTTTCTCACGTAAAGTTACAAGACTTAAAAGTTCTTTAATTTCGCCGAGTAGCTTACGTCGACTTTGTCCCGGTATTTTTCACTTGGGCACAACCCTCTCGGTCGGCTACAAACTCCATTATTTAATAATACTCCAAAACCTTTTACATCGTGACGAATGAAATATCGCTATTCCGTCCGCGCTATAGATCTCAGCTACCCGACTGCGCTCCATATTAAAAACCCACGGAAGCCATTCATATTCGATTTGATTCGGTGCAATATTTACGTATCGATCCCCGCCCACGGATTACTTCCACTCGGTTCCGTTCGGCGGAAAAATATTCAGAGCGGTGTCTTCGCGAATCGCGGGAAACGGAATCGATGGAGAGGTAGGGTGGGGGGAGAAATGCGAAATCCCACTCCCTCGGGAATACGCGATTCCTTTCCATGGGACGGTACACGAAACACGCGCGGAAGATCGATTCTGCTTACAAAACGTTTCTCCCCCGTGCTCTCTCTCTCTCTCTCTCTCTCCTTCCGCGCGTCGTGTACCATCGAAATCCTTCTTTTATTTTCTCGTCAGTTGCCTCCGCGCCAAAACCGTTAGCATAATCGATCAATTTCCATTCGGTGTCCGAGCACGGCAATCGGACACACCTGTAACCGATCGAGGCACAACTGTAACTCTCGCGACGCGGAGTCGTACACCGCGTGCGCGTTTCCACGCCGAGATAAATTCCCCTGTTCCGGCATACCGTAAAGCGGTGTAATAAAATTTACATAACGTGCCGTCGATTAGATACGTCTCGACATACGCCACCAACCCCACCTACCCGCGCTCCACCTTTCAGCTTCTTCCGCGGGGTGGTGCGTTTCGAACAGGGTCTCCCAACTTGTCCCTCCGCGAATATTAACTCGAACGGCACTGCGATGTAATGTGGAATATCTTTATGCAGATTTATCGTGTATTAGGTACGTTGTTTAATTTAGAAAAGTATATTTCTATATGATATATTGAATATATTTATTATTATTGAATTATTGAATATATGAGCATCTTGAAAGTGATCTGAGTCCATTTTTCTGTTTACTGTCAAAAATAAATTTTAAAAATTGACTTAGGTCAGTTTTAAAATGCACGGCTTATATATTCAATAATTGATGTTAAAATATACTGAACACTGGTGGACAAGTGGGACTGGACGTGTGAAGGTGTTGTATGTGTGAAGTTATTGAATAATTGCTGGCATCGACGATGCGACTGAATTATTTTCCAGCGTAAACGTAAATGTACGACAGATAATAGTCGAATAGAAATTAAAATCTTGATGACTCCGAAATTGCAAGAGTCTTATGCTTATTGCGTTGTGTCTCGCAAAAATGTTCTTAACGCTATGTGGTGGCTCATTCTACGTCGTGCAAGTTTTCGTAATTATTTAAAATTGCTATTATTATTGGTCCGCTATGTACATTTACGTTAATTATAAGTTTCTTGGTACGGTTAAAAAGATGATAAACGATGATCGTCGAATGACCGAGCCGTAAGTTTACACTTTCAAGGTTTACGCAGCATATACAGGGTGTTCACGCTATACTAACCACTGTTTCTCTCTTAAATAATAAGTACGAGGAAGAATACACTTACGTTTGTTTACTTAAATAATTCAATCTCCTTGTCACTTCCCATGTATAAAGTTCGATAATGATATCAAATATAAATTACACATTAAATATATTTGCTTTTAACCATGTTCCATCACTACCAAACATATTCCTCATCACCGTTACGTACCGCAAGATCGCGTTACGGTTAACTATACCAAAAAGTGGTTAATCTAAAAGTATAGTTGGGAAACACTGCGCTCGAAGTGTTCGTATCGTTCGTTGAAACAGCCCACCCGTTTTTGGTCGACGCACCGCGAGCGTGAAGCGTGTGAAGCGCGTGTAATGTTTCAGGGTGTCGCATGATATTGCACTTTGACGATCGCCATCGAGAACGCGAAGCTCGTGTAGCTTGTATTTCCGAGGTAGAAACGCGTCCGTGATATGCTTCTGGTAAATCGAGAAATCGCGGTGAGAATCTTGCAAAGATGGTTTTACCGTGGGATATAAAATGGACAGAAATATGTTTGCGCGTAGTATCGCGTGGATCTCGGAAACGTATTTTGTTTTTAAAAATCCTAGTTCAGATTGACCTGCTATTAAAGAATTTTGTTATTAAAGGACGTAAGAGTGACTGACGAAAGTATTCGAAAGTTTAGGTATTTAATTTGTGTATGTAAACGTTCGAATACTTACGTGTGCTACTGTACGTACAAGTAATTTTAATTTGATTCCTGCTACGATTGTGTTACTTGCGAGATTAATATCTACGCTTTTGTGAGTGCAATTCTTTAATCGTCTTACTCTCAAAAAATGATCTACCATTTAATATGCCCACGCAAACGAAATCGAACAAAAATCGTCACCGAAGGAAAAGACACCTACTCGCTTCCAAAAATCTCACTACCATAATTTTAAAACTACCACAAAGCAACGAAGCATACCTCGCGAACGAACGTTCACCGTGTCACAAACATAATCAACGGCTAATCCGAATGCTTGAGAAAGTTAAAAAAAAGAAATAAAAGTACATCTCCGATTCAATCTTACGACAAAGAAGCTTCCAAGAATGAAGGGTATCGCGCGTACCGAATTGATCGATAAAAAAAGAAAGATCCCTTCGCCGAGACGTATCCGACGATTATTATTTCTGCAATTCTCCCGCTCAACGCGTCGGGGGAACGTTATTAAATTACCATGCATTCGGCTTATGCCCCCGAAACCATACAAATCTGTCGTTTAATACATTCCGACGAACATTAAGAATCGCACGGTGGGGACACGGAAAAGGGACACCTCTCCAGTCTCCCTTTCAAATAATTTAAATCTTTCTCGCTAGCCTCGTAGTTTCTCTCCCACGAATCGAAAACGCTTCTCCACCCCCCCCCCCCCCCCCACCCCCCACCTCGCCCTCTCCTGTCATGAAATCCTGGCCCTCGACAGGCTAGACGCTCTTTCAGGACGGTTGAATAAAATTATTATGATAAGACCTCGATTAATTTCAGCCCGGTGGAACTCCGGTAGTCGACGAGGCGCGCGTAAGCCAAGCCACTGAATAGCCTTTCAGTCGGTGGGGATATTCCTTCTCCTCTCCCTCGTTTCGTTTCTTCTAAAAGGGAACGCAAGATCCTTGAATCGTGGAGCGAGCTCGTGGAGCAGAATCGGCGGTCATTAATATTGTCGGATTAAACGGCAGCGTGCATTAATCCGGCAAACGAAGACGAAATCCTATTTCACGTCTGCCGAGGGTTTGCCGCGTCTCGGAGGCTAGGGGGGGGGCAGAGCTTCTTGTTTCGGAATGTCAGTTTCATTAGAGGCGCTCGTGATCGAGAAAACGATTAAAATGAGGATCACGGAGTTACGGGCGATGCGTTTATGTGCGCGTCCGTTTGCGCGGGGGGAGGGGGAGGAGGGTCGGGGCTTGTAGGGGGGGAAGGATGAATGGCAGGTAAGGTTGTATCAAAGGGTTTAATTATTTTCGAATAATCGTTAATCATTTTTTTTTAACCCCTGCCAACGGTGTATGGTATTGTTTGCGCGAACGGAGAGTGCAATCCCGGTGATAATTTTAATTATGATCGAATGATCGTGCGTTACGTTGGCGTAACGTTGGGCATTCATGTTACATTCGACTGTCTTCGAATTACTGGATTGGAATTGTAAAGGAGATACGGAGGAACCTGCATTGTTCGAATTTTTCGGTTATTCGGTGCAACTCTTCGTGATACGTCGTAACTCCTCCTCCGAGTGAGACGTACAAATAACGTCGGTTTTGAATACATTCATTTATCAATGTCTCCGCTGCTTAAATAATTAGCAACGGGTTAAGAATATTGAAATTAAAGAATCTCGTAGCTCACGAAATCCAAGATAAACTGAATATGATACTATTCGATGGACTCCACGCGGCACAATATATTTTTAATCCAATACATTGTCGATCAAATTCTTACGTTCGAACTCAAATCTTCCTAGTACCTCAAACAACGAAAATTGTACCATATTTATAAACTTGATACAATTTCACAATAGACCGAAGACATCGGGCAATTTACTTCCGTTCTAAAACCGGAATTCTATTACCAATACTCGAGACTAAGGAAAATCCCAGGACAAGAATTTTATAAGCTACACGCGTCTAAGGTACGCGAGGGGATCATTAAACGTTCCTCCATTCGGTACTTTCTTTTTCTACCTGGACGACGCTCGTTCTCGGTCGTCATTTCGAGTAGTAAAATTAATTCTGTAAACACTTTATTGTTCGCCGTCGCTCTATAGCTGGACGTGCGAATTACTTTTACTGCAGGGGGAACCCTTGGCCGTGTCGCCGGATATACAACCTGGATTCGGTGTCGCGCGACCGACCGTGTTTCATGGGTCACGATTTTTTCAACCCCCGGCCCCCCTCCCTTTACCCTCACTCAGAACCGCCCCTTTTATTTCTTGTCGAATTGTACGCTTGAGTTTCGTGGGGACACGAAGCGCGTTATCCCTACCGTTTTATCGAGGGATTTGCTTTTAAGATTCTTGGTGTTAATCGAGATCGCCAGCGTAATTGGATTTCATTGATTGAATTTATAATTTAATTCGATTAGGAACAAGTGGATTCGTATGTCTCGATATTTTTATTCCAGGTTTGATCGTAGGATGAATTTTCAATTTATAAATGTGTGTAGTACTTCCAGCATAATTTATTTTAATTAGTTACTTGAAATTCGCTTTCTTTATTTATTCAATTCTCAGATTTTTAATATTGAATTTTTGATAGTTAAACGAAATGAGATAAATATTTTTCTGTACTTTTACACCTGTTCCAGAACTGTTTTGACGTAGAAACGTTCCTCTGATTTATCCCTCTATTTATCAAAGAAAATTATAATTTTCCTACTTACGATAAAAGGAAACACAGAAAGTGAGAATCGAATAAAACTTGCCAAACGAAAATTGAAAACTCGCGTGTGTCATGAATTTATTACTAAAACACGCTTAAGGAGAAATAGAAAAACGGTTTCAAAAGTGTATTTTTGCGTCAGGAAATTCATCTGATAAAACGCAAGATCTTCCTCGAATTGCCTCCGAAGTACGTCAACGTAGAGGCGTGCCATTAAATTAATCATCGATCGAAATTTCTGTGAACGACGCGTGGGAGTTTCTTGTGACGCATTTGCGTAGCTCCAGGACGCGTTCCCATGGTGAGAACGGTGATCACGATTACGCATGGAAATCCAAGCGCAGGGATACCTCGTACGTCATAGAAACGATCCTACACGCTAACGCGTATACGCGTTTCCAAACGTGAACACATTCTCCCAAACGCTCGCATAACCAGTTCCTTAACGCGTAACAAGTATCTTCGGCTGGCACAAGTAACGTGATTGTAAGAATAGATGATACATAATGCCATGCGTAGTATACAAGCATAATTCTTTTCGAGATTATCTCGTTACTTATCGATATTCCATGGAACACAAATACAGAGTTCAATTCCCCTCTTATTTATTACGTGAAATTTAAATGCATCGTTACGAACTGTCCTGCTTATACGTTAATTAGTTGACAATGTTTATTGTTATCGATCGGCTTGATTGTACACGGACGTGCCTGGAAAATATAGCCGCCCATAAAATAAATAATTTGTAACGAGGCGTGACTTTCGTGCCACGTAAAGTGGTACAAAAATATTGTTGCTTGTGAAACTTACGGCGAGTAAATAAAAAATAATAGGACGCGTATCGAGAAGTCTTAATTATGACCCGAACCCCTGTAGAATAAAAATACCAGTATCCAATTTTTTTCTTAAATTAACTTGGAGAGATTAAATAATCAATTACTCCATTAGTAACTCCATTAGAGATCAATTAATTAAAATAGACTGGAAAAATGTTAAAAAGCGGTAGATAAGTGCATTCGATTAATCGATCGATTAGTTAATCAATCAAATCCATTAGTACTTCAATTAACGCATTGAAAGGTTAACGTGGAAAGAGATCCACCGCTAATTCCTCTCGGTACGATCAAATTTCAGAAAAGTGGTAGACTGAAATATAATTTAACGCAACTCTCCGCCTACGAGTCTGGTAGTAATATAAGTACGCGTTAATGCGAGATACATGAACCGTGTTGATTGCGGCGCGTGGGTGTAAATTACCAGCGCTGATACATCCACTGAAAGGACGCGAATTCTTACCGACAGTTTTGCAATTTTCTCGACAGGTGCCTTTTTTCTCCCACCCTCAACGCGATTCACCGGGAACGCAATCGAATCGTTCGGTATGACATTTCGACGAGACGACGTTTCGTTCGAGATTTCGCGCGAATGGAAGATCCTGTTGCGCGCGAATACAATCGAGCAAATAAATGGCGTTGTTAATTGCACGGCGCGCGCACAGTTTTTGTCGCCGCTCAAACGTCGAGAAGGTGAGACACCACACCGTTGAAATGCCAGAATTCTTAGAAAGTCGAATGAGCCGTTAGAAATGGCGATAGCGTTGTAACTAATTCGTAGACGCACCGGGTGAAGCGGGAATCGATTCGAATAACTGAATTATGTTACCCGAGAAATGCCAGGAATATTTATGCAAATATTGGTGGAATTTTTACCGTGACCTTCGCTCTCTCGTTTCACTCTTTGAGGTATTAAATATCGAGATAAATATGTATGTTAATTCATGCATGCGATTGAGATTGTAGTTTTTTTTATTTGAAATGTTCAATTGCAGTTTATAATGAATTTTGATTGAACGCCAGATTAAATAATGCAATTTGTGTTTAGAAAATCTAAACTCAGGCTTCTGTTTATTAAATATCTAATTAAATTACCGCAATCATAACTCTCGATTAAAATTTTCAGAATTAATTCTTCAAAACTTGCGATATTAATTATAGTACCGAACAACGCGTTGTTTGCAAAACCAGCAAAAAGTTCGAACGACGATATATCCTTGCGCGTGCGATAGCGTCTCACTATTCGCATCGCGAGGGAACTCTGACACAAAATAAATTGGAAATTCTTGGAGAAAAATAGCTCGCGGTAGACAAAAGTAGAAGCTTCGCGCTTTTAAAACGAATCCAGGCAGAATTCTCTAAAACTTTTCAACTTACAAAGTTCTAACATTTCAAAGATCGTTAATTTTATTGAGTAGCGTGCGTAAATTGGCTCGGTATTTTTACCTTAGGTACAACTTTTTCGTTCGGCACTAGAACTCGAAGTACATAACAATTTCTCACAGTCTCCGATTAATTTCTAGAAAAATAGCGTTTTGCTTTTTCGAGAGGCAAGATCTTATCTCGGGCCAAGTGCAAGTACGCGAGACTAGACCTTGTATCTTTTCCGCAAAGAACGAACAGGGGTTTTTGTTAGAGCACATTATAGAATATATTATAATCACCATATCAAAACCTACTATAGTATTAAATATTTCGAATTAAGGCGCCACAACGGAAACATGTATTCACGGCGCGACCTCTGTTTAACTGTTCTCTCGTCGCTTGTACTTACTTCCTACTTCGTTTGTAACTACCTATTAAGGAACACGTGGCGAGAACTAGTTCGAATAAAAATCTGTGTCTTACATTATAAAAAGTGATTATCATTCGGAGAACGAAAAGTTACTTACTCCAAAAGTTTTCGATTAGCATTATCGAGGAATATTTCTGATTCCCATCGAGCAAATCAAGCGCGTTTAATCCAACTTTTATCGATCGTTACTAAAAGGAAACCAATAAAAATCCAATCCACGATTTCTTAACGTCCGAAGAACCGGAGCCGTTCAAGTCTTCGTTCCACGCTACCGTAGTTCATTGTCACCAACGTATCGACTTTACTCATTACCACCCCTCCCGTTATCTCGAGCGGCGCTAACGCTGATGACACGAGACAGGCGTACCGAGTGGCTATCGAATTGTGAAGGAATCCAAGGGAGGAGAAGACTCGGGGCAGATCCTTCGGATACGATTCGTGCCACGAAGCGTCTCTACTCGGCATGTGCGTACAGCTCTGCGCGTGCCAAAAAAGAGGGCAACCCGATCTGAAGCAAATGAAGTGCAAATTGAGCAGGGCGCGCCGCGAGAGAGAGTAAAAATCCGTCGGCGGGGCTCGACGTCCGTGAGTAAACTCGTTCGGACGTGAGGAGCAACGTGATACTCCTGCGGCGTCGCCTGAGAGTAAGTCCATGCACAGTTCCTCCTCGCCGACGACGTCCTCTCTCTCCTCTCTTTCTTTCTCCCCCTCTCTCTCTCTCTCTCTCTCTCTCTCTCTCTCCCTATCTTCGAAAATTGGCCGCACATGCTCCCCGTACTTCTTTTCTCTTCCCCCCCGTTGTTTCGTGCGGCGGCGAGTTGCGTGCTCCGCGATTTCTGGAAGTGATTTTAGCGGAACACGATCGATACATAGAACGTTTCCCAAACGTCCCGTGCGCTTGTCTTTTGGATAAACGAGGGCTCGAGGTGAAACGGGGTATGGGAGAGATGAGCGAGAAAGATAAAATTGGTTGCGGTAATTTAATCAGGGATCAAATATACGAGAAGTTTACCGTAATGGTAATTAGAGGGGAATTCGAGTGTCTTTAAGTAGCTTTGAGATAGATTCAAGTGTCACGCTTTTATTTTTTTAAATATTGTGAGAATAGAGAATAGAATGACAAATTAACAAATAAAGGAACGAGTCAATAGAACGAGTTAAAAATTATTGTGAGGCAATAAAATAGAGTTCATTTTGAACTATTTTCTATAATATCCAACTAACTCGCTATTTATAAATAGGTAAAAAATCAATTCGAATTAATTTGTAATTAATTATTCTCGTGTTTTCAGAAAATAGAACAAATACCTTGTTACGTGGGCAATGATCATATCAATTTCAATTGACGATGATTCCTATTGTCTCATCGTATTACGAAAGAAACAATCTAAACGGTTTCCTTTAAACCCGAGATCATTCGCCAGGGACAGGGACTACCTCGGATGACACGCGACGGCGCGTGCCGATGCGCTTTCGTTTTTAAAGGGTGGACAGAGGGCGTAACCCCTTGAAAAATACAGCATGCCACAAAAAAAGGGTATATTCGAGCGGGTTAAGTAGAAAGGATCGCTGATCACCAATAAAAGGGTTCACAGCGGTGCCGATAGCAAACCTCCAATCCTTTTTAACGCCGCCACCGCGACTTAAGTCTCGCCGATTGTCGTACGAAGGGGGTGAACAGACCTCGCAACCCTTTTACAACCCCGACAACGACGATTTCCTGGAAATTTTTTCGCCCAAAAGAAGTGAAAGTCGGCAATTCCTTCGTGACTACGTACCCTCGCGATCGTTTTACGATCGCGAAGGTGGTAAAACGAAGCGAGAGAGAGAGAGAGAAAAAAAAGAAACGTGTAGTTAAAAACTTGCCTTCGGCCGTCCGAGAAGAGTTTACGATATCTCATCCTCGTGATTTTTAAGCTTTACAGCGGATTTTCCCTTTGAACACACTTCCACCCCTTTTACAATCCTTACGAATTTGACCCTTCTGCCTGGGGGTTATATTTTTTTACGGTTTTATTACTCCATCCTGCAGCGGCGTACCCTCCAACCCCTTGAACAGTGGAAGCGAAGGAACCCCCCCCCCCCCTCCCTAAGAAAAAATATGGTAGTTAGGAAAAATCTTGTGGTTTTCAAGTATATTACTATATTGCCGAGTTACCCCTACCGAGGGGCCCCCCGAAAGAAGCTGCCCTTACTGCCTACTCATTTTTTCGTCCACGAGCCAAACGAGTGGGCTTTATGGTGGCCGAGTGTCTCCCCTAAAAGTATTCAAAGTGCCATCGTGATGGTGGACACGTTGTTGGTACGGCGGCCGTTTTACCTGTTTTCCCCATTTAGGGGTTGTAACCCGAAGGCTTTTTTTATTGCAAGGATTAAGCGTCTCGCCGAGTAATCGGAAATATCGAAAGTAATCGGTAATTTCGCGTTTCATCGATATCTCTTTATTATAAACGTATACGTGTAATTGTGTAATTATGCGCGAACGAGAGAACGATACCGCGGAGGAGAGCGTGGAAGGCGTTCCCTTGAAATCAACCCCCCAGATATTCGAAATGGTCAAGAGACCGTAAAGGGTACGGGCAGAAACACCTTCCCCTCCCCCAATCCATCAACTTTACGACCGCTATTTGCAAATTTCCCCTTCGCAAAGGCTTAAGGATCTGCCAAGGACGACCGTCTGCGTTTTACGATTTAACCCTAATTAAAGAGGTAAACCTTCGTACTCGGCCGACCATGACCTCCGTTAGTTTCTATAAGTAATATTTTGCAAACATCGATTCGTACCGTGGTGAGCTAAACCGAGTGACAGGATTCGAGGCCCATTGCGCGTCGCGATAATTCGAATTATTTATAATATTCTGACCCGCCGATTGAAAATAATTTATCACGAAAAGTAGGGACACTTCAATTTTATAGATACCCACGTCCGTCGAGTTAATCGTATCAAAATATTTCACGCGAACAATAGAAAGTCACCCCTGGAATAATATATTTTTCAAGTTTTTCGGAGCACCGGACTTTGATCGAATAATAAGTTTAAGAGAACAATTATTTACCGAATTAACGTGACATTAATATTATTCGTAATAACAAAAGTACAGAACGAGCGTTGTTTTATTTCAAGGATAATTCATACTGTTAAGAAGAATCTTTGCGCAATACGTTTTGTAATAATGATCTCCTTAATACTCTTGTGGGGTATAATAAGCGAAAGGACTGTCTCGATTATTGCGCACAATAATGTCACCAAAGAAATTGCCACGCGACCTGTAACCCTTTTCTTCCGAGCTAGGTAACCGTTACCCGAAGGTGTAACCCTTTCACAAATATTCCTCTCAGGGTAATGATCACTTTGGCCATAGTAAACCCTTTCGCCACCAGACTGGACATTATGCGTATCTAAACTTTCGGATGACTACGAATAGTACATTATGTTGGTGGAATCACTTTGTTTGGCTAATTTACGATTCTGGATATCGATAAGCCTAAGATCTAACTACGTTACGCGAGATTCGATCATAATTGTTGAATAAATATTAATTTAGTCGAAAATTATGAGGTTGTTTGTATTTGTTTCTTTTAAAGCTTGTTGTCGAATAAAATGGTTATATTATAAATACACGCGTACAATGTGCCCGTTTCAAGTACATTGATGTTTAATTTATTTCAACGAAGCCACGGTGATATAGATGGTTCTCAAACAACATTTTGGGTACTGATGATTAGACTGCGGATATTTAGGTAAAATACATTGTTTTTAACGAGCTGACATGCGATAATAATATGTTATATGTATAACAATATACTATACGGGCAATATAATGTAATATACGTATACTTCACGCATGCTTATCGCGTTTGTATCACAAAATCTGTTTAAAGAATAGTGCACTTTACATAAACATACGCAGTCTACTGCTGATTATTCATCACCCGATAAATAACGATTGATGAACGGAGTCATACATTATACGTACACGTTGGATAATTAATGTTATCTAAAGAGGCTTTGAAATTTACGTACATAACAATAAATTCGCGTTCCTTTTCAAAACTCGTTATGGAATAAGCGAAGATCCAACAATTGTATCATTATTTTATTTTATAAGAAACTATAATTGATAAATACAGAAAACTGGACAAACAAGTACGACTAAATTGTTTAATAATTGTGTGTTCAGTATTATATTTATGTATAATACTATTCTGTAAAATGTTGTTGAAAACCAACAGGTACCAACAGGTAAGCGTTCTAAAATCGAAAGAAAGGTCCAAGGTACTTCACGAGTAAAAAGTAAAACGTTTTTGAAGGAAACCGTCGCTAACCCTTCCGTGCGCCTAATGACGGTCTATTTCGATGGGCCGATTTTTTCATCGCGAAACCATCAAACTACCGAAACATTTTTTTGCATCTCGTCGACGGGCCACGGCGAAGAAAATTTTTTTTCGTTGAAAAAGTAAATTTTTTTCCGCGCGCACGATACACTTTTATTGGTTCCCTATTTTTTTCCGCGCTCCAAAAAAATATACGCGTCGACGAGTTTACAGGGCTTCCAGGGTTGATTTTTTAAGATTTATTTTCACCGTCAACGAGGTAAAATATGACTATTCGTTACACGGCTACCGTAAACACGATCATACCGTGACACGTTGTACCAAAACGCTTGTCAGCTACTGAAAAATTACCTTTTTGACAGTTTTCGGTGGACCCTTTTTTTCTAAAATACCGTCACTCTTTAATTTTTACCTTGACAAGCGCGTATAGCATTCGTTGGCAAAAAAGGTACGCGCCTTTACGCTTTCCCACAAATATCACATTTGCGCCCTACCGCGGGTATACAAATTTGAAATGACTATTTCGTTTTGGAATTTTTTTTAACTATTGCAGCCCTAGTGCTTTCTGCAATTATTCATATTAACCTGTCACAGCTGGCATCGATTTTTTCCACTTCCCGTGGAACAATAAAAACCACCAAACACATAATTCATATCCATACATTTCTTTCCAAATTATCCTAAAAAATCTATTTTCTATATTCACGTTTAAATTTCAAGCCTCCTTAACGCACAATAAAAACATACAAATACAAATATATTTTACCTGTAAGCGGTGAAATAATTCCGTCGACACCATTCCGCAAAACTTCTAATAAATTCCCTCCCGTTAACGAGCACTTATCGCAACACTTTCGCCGATAACTCGAAACGTCGCGATCGTCCGCTCGAAAACGCGCGCACAACCGTCGCGCCTCGATCACGTGGAACGAACTTGCGAAAAATCGAGCATCAAAAAGTTCTACGTGCCATTCCGATCGCTATCGTCGCATCCGACGTATTTCGAATTGGCAGCCTCGGGCGAGTCATAAAACTGGCACGCACCGTAAACCACTTGTGTACCTACGTACGTGTACTGGCTCTGACTGACAGCCCAACAATTTGGCCCTATTATCGGCTAAACAAATAACTTGCCGAGGGTTGGGAAGGGGGGGAGAACTGAGGGGGGGGGGGGGGGGGTTGAGTGGGCCTACGTTAATCGCACCGTACGTCCGATTTAACTGTCAAATAAAATGGAGATCATGCCGAATTACTTCCTTTTTGTCCAATTACAATGTTTTCGTAAATTCCTCGCGACACGCGCTTTCCGTTCTTTTTTTAAGATTCAATGAAGAGAGAAGCGCCCGCGGCTCCTAATAAGAATTCTGAGTAATGGTAAGGCGGAAAAAAATTCTTGAATTCCTAATGGTACCTCGTAATCGCATATTTCGTCGGATTCCACGAAAATTGTGCCTTCCATAAAATAAAATACGATTGTAGATATTTTCGCGAATCGAGGGCATGAACACGGCGCAGTAGAATATTACACAATTTTTGTTAATCCTCCTGTAAAGTGGGTCGTTGAAATTAATGAAACGGAAGGCAGACGAGAATCTGCCGATTTAAATTCAGCGCTAACGCTGCCAATATTTTCACGTTAATCTTCTATATGGAATATGAAATATGAAAACTACGTTTGAAGTAAATTCCCTGGACCAACGTTTGCTCCGTCGTTAAAAAAACAAAATTCTCGATCTCCAACTTCGATTCATTCTTAATTACCATTTATAAATCCTTCCTGGGTTCAGTTATAAAAAAATTCTCTCTCGAACATTATAATCTCCGCCACTGCCACCGTTATCGCGCTCACAACAAAAAAAAAAAAAAAAGGATCATACGTCCCCGGTCATATCCGTAATTACGATTTCACGTGCACGGTGCAACGAGTCCCCGAATTGTGTTTCGCGACAGCAAAGAATAAAAGAAGAACGGACGGAGGACAGTCACGGTACAGTGATTCTACCCGAAATCAGATTATTTCCCGACTCGGAAGGTGGAAGTATACCCGGGCGCGTACTTCTCCTCGTTGCCGTTATCCTTTATTTTTGGCTGGTCGTGTAATAAAGTACGAAGAGCGGGAGTGGATGCCAGACACCCTAATCTGATATTTCGGCGCAAGGGGAGCGAATATGCTGGCTGCGGGCAAAGCCGATGCCGCTTCGTGAGCGCTTTTATCCGGCCACCAGCCGCGCGACGTACGTAATCCACCGGCACCCCATAAAGCTAATGAGTCATGCGGGGTTCATGGGGCCCCAATAGAGTCGGGGCAACAGGTCGGCATTGCTAACAATAAGATACTCGGCGAAATAGTACGTCAGTGTTTGCTCGTGTACGCTTAGCGTTGTAATTAACGCGAGAGTAGTAACTAGCCAGTCGGTTTGTTGTCGCTTTGTTGTTTATTATCGCGTGACGTACGTTGAACGATTGCTCGGGAGGTAGCGGTGTGTCGTGTAGCGTGATGGCTCGGTAACGTGGGTGATTTTATTAACGATAGAACTATCAAATCAGTCATTTTGACTGGTATTAAATTTTGATTTGAATTGACTGTCTCTAAGTATGAAAAAAGTTCTAGTATAAATATATATTCTATTATATGTATATACCTTTTTTGTAATATACAGGTCTTTTAAAATATAAATAAGAGTTTCTTTCTTGCACGACGTAATTTATAAATAACCAATCATTTTTACTGGTCTTGAAAAAATACTGGAAACTAGTATTAATAACGAATAAATTTTTTAAATTCTCTTATTTGTTTGATTAATTACCAGTTGATTGTAGATTAGTAACGTGCAACTGAATGTACCAATAAACTGGATGTGTAATTTGTTTACTAGCCAAGTAACACGGAAGCGAAGTCCAATTGATTAAATTTCGTTACTTCTTGATTATAGTTAGCAAGCTACGTAATTGAGAGTATTAGTCAACTGAAATATTTTTAGCTAGGCAAACCTGTGTGTTGGCGAAGTTTCATTGAGTTCGTCGGCAAGTTTGTTGACGTAAAAGAAAGTTATCGGAACGCCCAACAACGTGACGCTAGTTTCCAAGCAGTTAAAGGATAATTATAACGTGACAGTAAAGAGTAACTAGACGTTAGTCCAGCTCGCCAGTTAGTAATTAATTATGTAGTCCCCTGCAAATATCCATTCACGCAATAGGACTACGATTATCAGGACAACGTCCATGGTCATCTTAGTTCGATAAATCGAGAATTGTATTTCCGTTCAGTTATCCTTATCTTTTTTTGCGCACACAAACGCGAACCTGTCCCTACCACGGCCTCCAAGAATTTCTAATTATCCGGATAATCTACGGTCGAATAATCAGGTGCGGTTAATCTAGAATGGGATATTAGAATTAGAAATTTGTGCGCAATACAAGAAACGTGACGAACCGACAAAACTATCCCCATCGACGCGCTTTGATCGCAAAATTATTGATTCACATCAGCATCATGGGAAGTTTGAAAAAAAATATAAAAGCAAGTATTTTTCCGTATTACTGTTTTATACGACACCCAAAAACGATAAAGTTACGACTTATTAAAATTGATGAAGTAAGAAATTTCGAAAAAAAGAAATTATGCGCGTAATCGCAGCCGATGACGCAAACTCGGTGCAATAGAATTTACCGAAGGATAAACAACCTGAGTATGGCATATCGTTCGAAGTATTTGGATCGTTATCTGTCGCATGTCTAGACACTCCTGTGAGTCATACATATAGACGTATGGAAATGTTATTAAACGCTTAAATATGGAGAAACTGATAAGAGGTAAAACATATTTACAATTGCAAAAAAAAAGATGGCATACCAAAGAGCGAGGTAACGTTGCATCGCAAATATAACGTTTGCGCATGTGGAAATATAGTCTGTGTCAACGGCGAATCGAGAAAATCGATAATAATATTTTAGCTCGTCTCACGGAAATTTCAAAACTTTCCATCGTAATTCGAAGAAAGCTCCGTTCCCGCTTAATATCACGATTTTCCTTTGCATTTAATTTAAATTATTCCTGCACACTCGAGTGATCGTACACAGGTCGAGCGTGCTGGAAGTCCAGGTAAAAAACCTATACCGATGGCCGGCAGATGGAGGCACGCTATCGGTGCATCTCCTGACTGTTTTTGTTCTTGTTACATCTTTTCTACCACCAAATAGTACACCGTCTACGTTCTCGTGTTTCCCATTTTATAAACAAAAAAAATTAAGAGCTAATCGAAGGTATTTCAAATACTTTACTCGAATAAAATTCAGGTACCCGTTCGTAAACCGTAAAAGAGGAGATCGAAAAAAAATACCGATAGAAGCTGCGTTAAGTGGTATAAATAAACAACGCAGGCATGGGATTGCTAATTAAAGTTTTCAAGTAGTCACGATCCTCGCTAACCGGACGAAGGGCTCGCACAAAGAATATTCTGCGCGCAACGGTGTGCGTCCAATAATTCAAATACGCTCAGAGTGCCTAGTAAAGTACCCTCGAACACATAATACTACAAAGTGCGAAATGCACTTCGCGTGCAACGTCAGTTTCCACAGAAGCGTTTTACGCGCGAGGAAAGTGTACTCAATTTATACAAAGTGCACACCGCACTCGAGATACTCGCTGAAATTGACTAGAAATTCCCGAAGCATTCTGGAAACCCACACCAATGTTCCCTGCGAAGCGCACGTAGAATTTCTCATCGAGTGCCCAGCGTGTTTCGAGGGTACTCCAAATTTTCATAACCTTTCGGGAAGCATTATCGATTTTCGAATCGCATGAAAAATTCTCCCGACGCACGCAAAGAGAATTTCCACGGGGCACTCGAGATTCATTCTCACGGGGAGGACGCAGGAATCCGCGTGCTCCGTCCCGCCGTCAACTTTTTGTCTCCCCCCACCCCCCCACGCATTCTTTCGAATCGGCTTTACGGAGGGCCGCGACCCACGCGCCGCGACGCCGCCGCGCGGATCGGCCGCTCAAAGTCGAATGACGAGCGCGTCCCCACCACCCACGCAAACGACGCGCGCGGCACGCTCGTCCTCGGCACGGTCGAGCGGTGGGGATGAATTTCGACCAATGAGCGCGGTTCCGTCGTACGCCGCGTCGAATCTCGATCGCGTGATTGGCGGGCCCAGGTTCGTCGTCTCTCTCGCCGACGCAACGATCTCTTCTCCGTGGATCGCCAGCGTCGCCCTTTCTCTCTCACGCTCGCCGTACCACGCTTCGCCCTTTCCTCCTCGTTCTCGTGCGACTCTCCCTTCCCTCGACACCCTTTCTGACCTACCCCGGAGGACTTTTTTTTCCCCCCTCCCCGTCGCCCCACCGAAGGATCGTGGATGATACTCGAGGCGATCCTCGTCGCACCTACCGCGCTTCTACGAACTCCCGGGCTTGCTTGCTAGCCTCTCTCCCTCCGCCCCCCTCCCAACCATCCCTGGCCCTTCGCTCCTATCCTACCCTTTGTAGCGCGACGAGGGTCGAGAACAGCGGTGGGAATACGCTCGCCCCATTCGGCGCCAGAGCCATCGACGCGAGACTGCCGATTATCTTTCCACGCTGGTTTGACACGTCTGTGCTCTTTGCTGAAGATAGCGGCGAACGATCCATGGGATTAGCGTATGACGATGGATTTCCAGAAACAGGAACCTCGTTGCTAAAATATTTTCCTCATTTACCTGTCCAAACGAACGAGGCTTAAGTGACTACCGTCCGTGGGATTAAACGCGAATATTTCACATGAAACGATTTGAACGATTTCCGAGTATTATTAATAATTTAAATACGCGATAAGTCGATGGTCAGAAACGCGTATTTTGGATACATCGATATTGTCCTTGATGTTAAACGTCGAATCGATCCATATACCTGTGACGTTTTTAAAGTAAAAATTAAAACGAGATATTTACTCAATCGTTTTGATGAAGGACACCCTCTTTATGTAACTCGATTCCTTCTTCCTGAATACCAAACTAACTTTTGGATTCCTTCTCCAAAGAATTTCGATTCCACGGAAGCGAACGTTTACCCGAATGCTACGAATATACGAGGCAATCCGAGACATATATATTAACGACAGTTTGCGTCGATACAAAATGTACAGGTGTCACGATAAATATGGGAAGAACGTAGCAATGCCAGTCCAATATCGTTTCTATTCTTTATATGCCATAAAATACCGGGCGTTAATAAAATTTCCACGTTGAACGTAAAGAAAGCCGAGCAGCGTGTACGCGAATTAAATTATCGGCCGTTCCGAGTATGTCGTTATATCCGTAGCGTATTAAAATGCATATAACTCAACATTCCCGGTGTCATCGCCAAACAAGTCACACTCGCCCGAGCACCAAATATAGAAACGTTACTCGGTACATCCAAAGAGAGAGAGAGAGAGAGAGAGAGGGGGGGGGGAGGGGGGAGAGAACGAGAGAGAGAGAGAGAATAAGAGTGACGTGCTCGCGATTCGAGCCGCGCATACGTGCACGTATGCGCGAGATAAATGCCGCGCCGTGCGTTTAATCGGTCGCACAAGTAGAAAGAGTAATTTCGAAAGACGTGGGGAGGGAGTGGAGGCACGTGCCAGTGGTGCGCGCGTGCGTCGGTCCCGCGCTCCGACGTACACGCGCGCACACACGACGCTCACGGTGGCACTCGGCTATTTTCGAAGAGCGTGATATAAAGCCCCGATGACGTACGTAGTCGGCCATACGCGCGTCCCCGCGTCTCGAAATCACCATCGCCATCGCCACTTTGATCGGGCGCGTATGTACGAGCGAACGAGCGAGCGAGCCAGCCGGTTCTAATGACCTTTCGACGCGCGATACGCGTCACGAGACTAATCGACGCTCCGGGAAAACGCACGAGCCGCATTGTTCTCGCTCGGGCGCAATTGATCGCCTCTCGTCGCCGAAAGCGTTTCGAGGCTCTCCACCGATTCCATCGACGCACGATCTTGCGCTTTCGCTCGCGCTCGGTGGTTGATCCCCATAGGCCTGGGAGAGGGGTGAATTTTTAGGGAAAAGGGTTTCGATGAAAACGAGAAGGGGAAGAAGGGTTTGTATCAGTTTTTGATGTAGCGCTGGATGTATTTCCCTCGAGGATCCCACGAGTTTTAGGAAATAAGATTTTGGAAGATTCTAAATAATTAGGGATACAGGATAAAGTCAATTTTCAAATACCGCTGAATCTACTTACTCCTATCCGTACATCTCTCGCATTTTAATATATCACGGCGAACCTATGATAATTACGGGAATATCCAAATAATTAGAGAATTATGATTTTCACGTGGATACCCGACAATGACGCGTGAGACATTTTTCTATGTACCGCTCGCGTCTAATTCCCCTTCTATCCGTATATCTCCTAAATTTTCATAAATCACCGCGAACCAGCGATGAACTGCTGGGAATATCCGCAATAATTAGCAATACGCGGGAAAAGGATTTCTACGAAAGAACGCTCGATGACATCGCAGAAAAATCCGATCGATCTCATTGTTAGTCCAGATGAGCCGCTCGAACGGAGTGGGGAGAGTTCGCGCGAGGCGAGCCGCCGCCGCGGTCGTCGGTACGGACGTCGTGGTGGGGATAGGAATCACGGGGTGGGGGCTCTTACAGGCAACCGGGTGCCGTCCGGACGTCGGAATTCGGGTGGTGGAGGGAAGTCCAGGTTAAACCGTCACGCGCTATCCCCACCACGTCGGCCGACGGCGTTTCCCCCCACCATCGAAGTGGCAGCGCCTCCACCAGCATTCCATCGGGTGGCACGCTTCGACGGGACGACAGAAGACGTTCATCGTTCGTGGAGTCAGTCGTGCTCTGACGCTAGTTCCGAGTGGTCGGAGCACTTGCGAGTTTAGACAGTAGTCGAGACAGAGAGGAGAGAGAAGAAGAAGATAGAAAGAAAGACGCATAGCAGTCTTCTTTTTAAATTCAAAGTTCCTCGTGAGCTATTCCTTGATTATCATTACGAAACGTCATATTTCTTTCGCACGGACTGCCCACAACTTGGATTACGTTTACGGTCCAGCGAAATAAATCGATAACACAGTGCATAAGGACACTTTATAATCGGAAGCAAACTTTGGATTACCAGTGAAGTGCTCGTCGGTAGATTTTGTGCCTACGACATTCGTCGTTTATTCTCGTCGTCTCCACTCGAGATTCTGTGATAACGAGAGTTCTCGACACGATGGTGACCGGGGTGGGTGCCACGATGCCGACTGGCGGTGTCACCGTTGGCGCTACGCCGCCGGCGCAGCACGTGCCCCAAGAGGCTGGACAGCCTCCGGCGCAAACTACAACCACGACTACGACTACGAGGAGATCTGGGGAGAATCGACGGGTTAGTGTCTCTTTCGACAATTTCTGATAATCTCCGAGAAATTCGGAGATTTTTCCGCGATCAAGGGATTTTAGGGTTCTCGCGAGCCACCAAATCGACGTGGTGTACGGTCGATGAGCCTCGGAACGGACTCAGAGAAATTTAGAGTAATCGTTGAGAATGGGATTAAACGCCGATCAATCGGAATTATTTTTTCCCCTCGAACTGGTAGAGTTTAAAATTCCAATATCCCCCTTACGGAACTCGCGACGTTTCCTTTTGTATAAGAGGGGCTAAAATTTTTAAAATAGGGTGTAATACCAGTCGCAGGTATAATACCGTGAAATCTGAATTTTTCAAGTTCCCTCATTTAAGCTTCGCTAAATTGAACGGAGGCAGTTCTCTTATTGAATTGTTTCCGCGTATCGGGCCGGGTTTACGACGTTTCTTTAGAATCGCGCACGAATTCGAGTACCTTGAAAAGCGGTGTGTTTGACCTGGCAATTCTTTTGTGTTACAGAGCAATAAACCGATCATGGAAAAACGGCGGCGAGCCCGCATTAACAACTGTCTCAATGACCTGAAGACCCTCATACTCGACGCAATGAAAAAAGACGTAAGTATCTCTACATTACTTTTTCCACGCATCCGATAACTTCAAACTTTTTTACCATTCTTCGCCTTCCTTTCGACTTTCATTAAACGAACTCATCCGCTCGTACGTTCCTATCCATCTACTCTTTACCTCACCCTCTCCTTTCTCTCATTTCGATTTAAAACCCTCTCGAGCTTTTACCTAATCGACGCCTCCTCTTTCTGATTACAGCCAGCGAGGCACTCGAAACTGGAGAAAGCCGATATCTTGGAGATGACGGTGAAGCACTTAGAGACCCTCCAGCGTCAACAGGTTGCCTTAGCCGCAGCGACGGATCCGAGCGTGTTGAACAAATTCCGAGCTGGTTTCACGGAATGCGCCGGCGAGGTTGGCAGGTTTCCCGGTTTAGACGCCTCGATAAAGAGACGTTTGATGTCCCACTTGGCCTCGTGCCTCGGACCGGACGTGACGAACAATGCCAACGGCCAAGCAACGAATCAGCAGCCCGTTCAACCGGCGCCACCGACGACGCAGCTACAAGTGCACATCCTACCCCAAGTAGACACGACGCCGAGGATTCAGGTGCAACAGTCGAACGGCATATTCTTCACGAATGCCAACGGCACTGGCCTTCAATTGGTACCGACGAGATTACCGAACGGCGACATCGCTCTTGTGCTGCCAGCCGGTGCAAAGGCGACACCGGTAACGTCGCCGTCCTCGTCGCCGGCGCCAACATCGCCGCTGCCGACGCTGATACCGATACCGCAGAGAACGGCGAGCACGGCGTCAGCTTCGTCGTCGACGTCGTCGACCAGCTCGACGTCCACGTCGGCCGCTAGTCCAGTGGCTTTCGAGGCACCACCCGCCGCATTCCGCGAACAAACCGCTGCATACACCACGGGTAACAGTCACAGGGACGTCGCGACGTCGCCTGCCAACGGTTACACCAGTGATCCCGAGTTCGATCCCCGTGTCTACAGTCCACCACTTCAGAAACCCCTCGCACTGGTGATGAGGAAGAGCGTGATGCCCGAGGTCGAGGACAAACCATGGAGGCCGTGGTAAATTGCCGCTGGTTCGACGTCGAGGATCGATGTATGGTGTGCGTCGACGTCGAAGACACCCGGTTTCGACGGACTCGAGTGATAAATACGTTGACCGACGTTGACCGAAGAGACGCGTTGGGCGTTTACTACGACGGGGGTTTGTTTGTTTGTACGAGCGAGCCGGCAGAAAGTTCCGCGGAACGGATATGGTTCCTTAAAGTTTATCGTTTTAGAATCTTCCTGATAGGAGAGAGGCGTGTCCCGTTCGCGTCAGATCTTTCTTTTTGTTTATTCGAGAATCGCGTGATTAATTCCCGAGTGCGTGCAGTCGGCCAGTAAGCCTATGAGGCGGTGCCTTATACAGTGCCTTGTAAATATTATATATATATATAAATATATATATCGTTAACAGATACGTCGCGCAGGTAGAGCATGAAATCTTGAGCCGCGAAACTTTCGTTCGACATCTTTCCTTCTCGCGTCGCCCGTCCTCGACTTTAATCTTTTATTTCTTTATCCTTCCTCTTTTGTACATACGTTTACGCGGATATTATATTTTTAAGTGCCTTACGCAACAAGAATCACCGAGGTCTTCCAATTCTGTTTCTTGTACGTAAAACGCGAAGCGAGTGTTGTATATCGTTTGTAAGTACGAGGAGCATTTGTAAACTAATGCGAAATTTAGTTTTAAACTCGTTTAAGTTGTGTGCTGGCATGCGTGAGTGTGTGAATGAGAGTACGCGAAAGGAATGTCCTATTTATATTTATATGAGTGCAGAGAAAGTTAAATTTATAATTCCTCTCTATTTGTGAAAAATAGAAAAATCGACGCTTACTACTGCAAGAGCATCAAATAAATGTTGATCTCTTTCTTAAAACTTAATTATTGTGTCAATTATTGAAAAATGATCCCTATCCTCCCTTCGTTTCTACCTCAGTTTCTTACAACAGTTCTTTAGTCTATCGTTCATTTTATCTCATCTCCGTCTATATTTTAATTTTTTTCGAGAAAATAACTATCCATTTTTTTTACGGAGACGTTCAAATAAATTAAATTTTGAATATAAAATGAGATAGCGTATTTGAATCCTGGTAAACGGCATAAGTCAGTTCTGAATTACTCGGCGTAAGAGGGACTCGGTTTCAACGTCCTCTCCGTTGCAAGTCAGAATCTCGACTGTGCGGAGACGAGAGGATACCTCCGCCGAGGTGCTGCCATCTAAAGAAAGATTCCGAAGATGAGGTAACCACAGACTCGCTCTCCGGACCTTTTCCCAGACAGTGCACCCGCCGGGAGGGGAGGGCCCAAAATTCATCCCCTCCACGAGGTGGGCCTAAAGGACGAACCGCCAAGAATCTGCTGCCTCCTGGCGGTGGGTCCTTGAACATCTTAAGGCCCTCGAACCTTCGCCGCTCGATCCCTTTTACCTCTCCAAGGATAATAAAGATTTAGCTTTTTGAAATTAAAAAAAATTATCCCCATTTACGTTCAAAGTTGTACGTATCTTTCTTAAACCGATAATAAACTTATGCCCTCGGGGGAATTTGAAGCATGCACAGATTTTATTAACCCGTTGCGATAAATTATTGGAAGGAACGAGGTAATTATAATATTTAATTTACGTGAAACGCCTAACGGAACGTTGCATTCTTAATCGCTTAATTTAAAGTCACGACTTCTAGATATAAAATACATATAAAATAGCAGCTTTCCAAACGAATTAAACTCGATTAGCGATTGTCAATAGAATTTAAATCTAATCTCGAAACTGGTTCCCCCGTTACTGTTCGCGATAACTTATTATCACCTCAGACTTTCGAACGAAACGCCAGACACTTGCCTTCAGAAATTTCTCAAAGTACCGATAGCGAGAGCAAGTGGCACACTCGCTGCCTTCCTCGCGATCAATCTATTCGGCAAATCCATTATTTCCGATAAAAATATTTTTGTGAATCTTTGGGGATCCGGAAGGATAATCGGTAATTGCCGGGTGATTTTTGACAAAAACCGCTAAGGCCCAGCATTACCATAATGCACCCCACCGCGGGCATTTCCACGCACTGCAATTTGTGGCGCAGAAGTGGTAATGCCACACGCAAAACATGCCGAATGACAAATTGCACGGTACTCCTCGTCCTTTTGGTAGTGCTCCCTTCTTATCGTTTGCGATTGCGAACCTCGCATTGGGAATAAAGCAAATAAAAATTCGAGGAATTCATTTCCATTCGAATGATTCGGCGCAATTTTGATAATGCTTCCATTGCTCTGCTTTTACGCAGAAATTGCATGGAACGGAGCACTTCACGGTTTAATTTCGCAAACTGAAAAGGAAGAAAACGGTTTCGTACGAACATTTCTTTGTTAGCAATAAGGGAAAGGGGATGAGAAAATAATCGCAGATAAAGATATTGATATTAAAAGGACGGTGTACATTTTTCATCCTTCTGTTCTTTATATTTAATATTACTTTTCATCGACGTGGAATATATGTAACCCTACACGAACACACATTCACACTCTGCATCTAATAACCGCAGTAGGATTCCTATTTTCCAGAAACCCTATTTTCATAAATCTTTTTAATAAACTTTCATTTATCCAGGAATAACAGAAATAATAAAAAATAGCAAGAATAATATTTCTCTATTCCCATCGACCCAAGTACGACCCAATGATCCTTCGCTCTTACTCGAACAAACGATTTACATTTAAATCATTCGACGCATTCCCGCCTAACTCCTCGAATATTTCGCAATTGTCGCAAACAGAACGTACGTATGCACGAAACAATCTTGACCGAGCGATACGCTAAATAATTAAATTCCAACGACTCCTGTACGAATCAAGGATCTTTAACTTTTTATCACGCCGCGACAAGTACCAACGTACAAAAATATCCTAACGCGCGCTCGTTGCATAAGGTTCAATAGAAGTTAGAATTATAGTTATCTGCCCGTCGCGTTGGTTATCTCTCGTTACGTAAAATCTCCGACAAACAGGTCTCGCGGGATACCGACGTCTGACTGGATTCTTCTCGCTGAACTTCTCGCGCACGATTTTCATAACGTACCCAACCGGCGGCCGGTTTCGCGAATGAACATTTCCTCGTGTCGAAATTCGCCCATAATTAGCTTCCCGCCAAGGACCGGCCGACGGACTTCGGAGAAATATTCGTTATTTATTAGCCACGGGGCAAAGTAGCCGTGGCGATCATTAGGATCGCGGCGCATAACTTAGAAGGCAATTTAATTAAATCGCATATTTTCTGACCGAAGCGAGCTACTATCTGCGAATCTCCGCGCTGTGCATCATTTTACAGCGCAGTAAAAAAAACTCCATTCTATCCTCGCGGATGAAGCGCATTCCTCGTAGTCCCCTTTCTCCTCCTTTGTCTGGCCCGTAATGTTCACCGAAATTCTTCTACCGATAAAATGTTTCTAAAATCGCTGGTCGTTCGCGCGGAAAAAAATCGGTGAGAGAGAGAGAGAGAGAGAGAAGCTTCGCGAAATTCCGGAATCGCGCGCTCACAACGAGAATTCCACTCATACATATTCCCCCCTCTCACTAATACGCGCCCGAGGATGGAATTAAAAAACCCCCCCATTCCGACTCGATTACCTTTGAAAGAGCGCGACGCGAGTCAGCACCTCTATTCACAACAATCGCGCGCGCTACGTGCTCATTATTCCGAGTTCATTAAAAGGCGTAAAAGGTGAAGACCCGGAGACGCGGACGGCGATCGACTCCTAGGAATTCCTCGTTCGCCGGCCAATCAGCTGTTTCCTAGAAACGCGCGAGAGCGTTTACCAGTCGAGGGACCGCCGCGACGCGAGTTGGCTCGCACTCGTATATACGGTCGCGGTCGCGTGGTTTCAAGGACAAGGCAAGGTTGACACGCGCCGCCACTCGCGAAGAGCAAGTGGGGGGTCTCTCTCTCTCTCTCTCTCTTTCCCTCTCTCCCTCTATCTCTCTCCTTCCCGTTCTCCTCTCGGGTATCTCTCCTCTCTCTCTCTCCCTCTCTCTCTCTCTTCGGCGTCTCTCTATGCCCGCGCCGCGGTATCCCCCCACGCTCGGTACTCCACGGCGCTGCCGCCTCTATTTAGCCTCAGCTTCGCGCGCCAATCTTTTCGCCGATAACCGTTATCCGGTGACACGATACAGACCAGTGGACGCTGGTTATCGAGCCGCGAAACGATGCTTCCGACTACCCCGGTCGCGTCGCCGTGGAAAAATTTATTCGCCCGTCGCCAGCGGATAGCCATGCTCCGGATATCTGTCAACGGCGGCCCGAGCGGAACGTTTGAATTAGCGCGATAGCTTTGGAATATACTCCAGTGTAACGCGAATTTTTATTACGCGTCGGAGATATTGCGTCTACTGTTCTCGCGGAACGCGTCAAATAATAAAGCAAGAATTCAGACACTAGATCCTGTCTCGAGCCAAGTACAAGCACGCGGAATTTTTTAATTTTATTCGATTAAATTAACAAGATTTTTTACGTACATCAATAATATGTTTTATAATAACTTGACAGCGTTGTTGAAGATAATAGATCTCCCGTCTCAACGACGCCCCGTCAAAAACGTCAGCGAAAAATGTAATTATTTTCAAAATACAATCTTCTTTCCTGGTACGAGACGATTAATCAAAATTACACCGCGCTCCACGGTATGGCGGAAGCGGTACAAAATAATTGCTCGTAATCGACCCCCGCTTTCGAACCCGACATATAAAAATATAAAAGCCATCGAGCCCACGGAGCAGGGATATAATATCGAAGATTAGTCGTTTGTCTCGCTTCTCACGTACACGATCATCTTCGAAGTTTTTTTCGAAGCGCCGTTTATCGTCCTCGGGGCCCTGGCTCCTCGCGAAAAGGGGGGTGGGGGGCAGGGGCCCCGTGTAATCGAACGCGGGCCCCTCGTCGCGAGTCAAAAGAAGTCGGGCATTTTCGTGCGTTCCACGCGCCGATGGAATGGCGGTTCGGGTTTCTTCTGGGTTCGACTTTTGGTCAACGCGCTTACCGCTACGTCCCGGGGACGTGCCGACAGCAGCCCCTGATGCCTCGTTGGCCGACGGTGGAGCGAAGCTGAAAATTTAAGAGGTTGTTTTGGGAGCAAGAAATATGGGAAAACTTGTATCTCGAGAAACCCCAGTTTGTTCTTTCCTGAAGAGATACGAGGTCTAGTTCAAGCGCACTTATTCTTGGCCCAAGACGAGACCTTGTCCTTTGATCAGGATCATACTGCGCGCTGAAGTTCGTGATGTTTGAATAATTTTAGATTTCGCGAGTACTCGAGTATTATGAAAAAAGTTTCCATACTAGTGTGTTATTATTATTACGATAACTATAGACGGGATTAGCGAGCAATTTTGAAATGGGCTTAAAAGAGTAGAAATATTATTACTATATTTTATCATAAACAATTCAAAGCCAAACAAATGCCGATTTATTAATCGAGAAGAAATAAAGTGAAAATTTAAAATACAAAATTGTAATACTCCAAAATAAAAGATTAAAGTCTCGAGAAATAACAAATGAAAGACTAAAGGACGCATGGTCAGTCTAATAAATATTAATTATTAATTATTTACATAATTATTATTCGAACGTGAAATCATCCGTATACCGTCAATATTCAAATAACCAGGATATCGACGAGGTATTTAATTGATACTCCCAAGAACACTGGCTCGGAAGTCTGACCAGTCTTAAACCAGACCTCAAACACAATTGTAAAATAAATATCATTACATAACTATAAAATAAATCAAATAACCTTTCGAATGACATTCGTACGACTAATTCTCAAGCGCAACCCAGAAACCAATACGAACGTCAATTTTCCCTCGACGCGTATGCCTCGCGCGATACTCGCACGGGCCCCTCCATCGATGTTTTTCTTCGCTGAATGGCCGTTTTGTATTACGAGAATGCTAATATACGACGGTGCGTCTAGGTAACGGCTGCCAGACGCTGAATAATCAAACCGAATACCGAAGCGACTCGAATTTCTTAACTCATCGGAAGCGAACGATGTTTACCTCGTAGACGCGACGTCGACCAGCAAATTTCGCGTTACGCGTCAGCGGTTCCTCCGAGCGTTTCCGCGCGAGACGAAATTACGCGTCGACGTTAGTCTCGATCTCCTACCGAGAAACGAGCGGTGGGGTTAGAGGGGGGGTGAAGGGTGGCAAAGATTTACATACTATTCGCCCGATTGCGAAAGTCGATGGAATGATTTCTATGATTCAGCTCCAACACTTTGTTCCGCTATTCTTAGAATGGATAAAGCTTACTTACAACGCTGTCTACATTTACATAGGTTTGCCTCGGTTTTGTACCGCGGGGCACCAAACATATATATCAAATCGTATCGATCTACGCCGCGTCACGATCGACCATTGTTCCTGTAAGCTCTGCGGGCCCCGACACTTGGTTCAGAAACCTTGCTCGCCGCGTGTAATCCGGTATTTACATATTTACCAAATGCCCATCCGAGTCACGGGCAAAACTTAACGCGTATCGTCACACCTCGGTGACACATTTTGCATTGCAAAGTCGTCCGTCCGAGCCGCGCAATTACGCGGGTGTTTCGAAAACACCCGGGCTCCTTTTAATAAAACGAAAAACGAGACGACGACGTCTGACGAGGCATCGCGTTCGTCGGATTTCCATGGATTTCCATGTAATTTGAGTTTTCAGCCGGCGGGAGCGAACCGTGTCGCGTCGTTCTGGACTTTTATTATCGACTAACGACGACACTAACGCATTATTCTTTAATTGCGATCCCAGGAACTTGAGAGCCAGCGTAAGTTTTTTAAATATCGATATCAACGGAAGCTGCGATCGCAATCGGAGTTCGATTAGACTTTAATCGTCGGCTGATTCCTTAGGAAAGTCCGAACCGCGTACTCGATAAACGCGAGTAGGTTGTGACGTAACGATTCGTCACCGCTATCAAAGCGTGCCGATAGATACGCACGGCCGGGCAGAAATAAAAAAAAAAGAAGAAAAAAAACTGTAACGCCCATTTCTAATCTGGAGTACCGATCGAATCGACGCGTCATTCCGATCGGGGGACTTCAAACGCGCACAAAAAAATTCGCGTAAATCTTTTAAAGCTTCAGTGATCAACGGTAACTCGACCGACAAATACAAATAAAAAAAGGTAATTATCGTTCCACGTTCGCAAAGCGTGCCGATGGAAACGCGCGTTGCATCGCAAAAACGAACCGTTCTACCGATCTCCGATTCCAATTGACACTTGACATCGTCCGACAAACCCAACAACAAATGCAATCCCGCTAATAAAAACACTCGCATAAATTTCATAAAATTAACAATCACCGAGCACGAGGTACAATCGACGACGCTTCGTTTGTACGATTCGTCGGTAAACTCGTCAGCGCGAACGCCGGTCGATCGTTAGAAGTGAATTTTTTGGAGTAAGGAACTTTCCTTTCTCCAAATGACAATCACTTTTTATCATGTAAGAAAGAGATTTTTATTCGAACTAGTTCTCGCCACGTCTTCCTTCATAGATAGTTACAATCGAAGTAAGAAGTAAGTACGAGCGACGAGAGGACAGTTAAACAGAGGTCGCGCCGTCAATACATATGTTTCCGTTGTGGCGCTTTAATTCGAAATATTTAATCCTACAGTAAGTTTTTGGTACGGAGATCATAGTACATTCTATAATGTGCTCGAACAGAATTATTTAATCCTATAGTAGGTTTTGGTACGGTGATCATAGTACATTCTACAATGCGCTCGAACAGAATTCCATGCTAAAACGGCCGACGAAACGATTCGCGGTACGCGTAATAACTCTTCGAGCGCTATCAAAGCGTGCCGATGGAAACCGAGATCCCGCAAACTATCACGTAACTCTCGTTACTACCCGCGAGCCACCGCTCCAATTCACGTGGAAGCGTCGGCCGAGGCTCGCGTGGGACTCGATAAGGGCGTGCGAGAGTCCGTCCACGGGCACCGCAATTTAGGTTAATAACACACGGAGGCGCGTGCAAGCGTGAAGCGGCGCGCAACGACGACTACCACGACGACGTCCGTCGTCGTCGTCGTCGTCGTCGTCCTCGTAGTCGTCGTTGGGCCGTCCACTTCAATCCTCTCCTCGCCCCGTGGTTATGATTATTGAGATTATCGTTAGTCCACCTTTAGCGCAGCTCCGAGGAGCAAGGCGCGCGTGTGGCGGGTCCCACCGCGTGCGTGCGTGCGTGCGTGCGTGTGGGTTGGAGAAACCGGAGTTATTTATGAAGTGTGCAAGAGCGGTGCCCGCGACCGTGGGGCGGCGTATCTGATGCTCTTATTTCGTTGTTTGCTCCCGAGCGCGTAATGTCCGCGTTAGAAAACCGCGACACGTGCGCTCGCCGCACCGTACGTACGTACGTGCGAGAGAGCGAGCGAGCGAGTGCGCGTGTCGTGCTAGGAGCAACGTCGCGGCGATACGCGTCGACGACGTGTGGGTGACGGTAGGGAAACGTGGGTGAGCCGCCACGGTGACACGACCTCGGGGTTTTAACGGACACGGTGAATGCGCTTTGAAAATTTGCGTTGGATTTTATCTTGACTGGTTCTCACTCTCTCTCTCTCTCTCTTTCTCTGTCTCTTTTGTGTTATTATACTTCTTCTTCCTTATCCACGAGCGTGAGACGTTTGCGTTCCAAAACGGGTAGTTTTTATCACGAAAGAGTGATAATTATCAACGACAGTTGTCGAGAGATAAGAGCGAGGATAATTATCTTTCTGGAGTACCAACAAATTATAACGACTTATCCTTATAACGGAAAGTAGTACAACGAGTAAAGTGACTCGCTTAACGGTTCGTAATTATCTATTTCACCGTAACGTCTGCATCGTTGCTGCGCGTCGAGCGTAATTAAAAATGTACTGCGAACGGTGTTAATGACCAGGCGGACAGGTCGTTCGTTAAGAGTCGGGGGCCACCGAGAGCAATTATTCAACCGAAATGTTTCGAGATGTAATCTACGTGAAAGCGTCGCGATCGTTTTACCGCGTGCCCTCAAAAACCGATCGATTTTCGAAACGTATCGCGCTAATAATCGCTACTAACGTCGACACACCCAGGCACCGTGTGCGTGCGTGAGAGCCAAATAAGCCGAAAGCACGCCATTAGCGTATGTAAATATCTCCTTCGGACAGGAATCAATTACCCTCGTCGTCCTTCTGCGATCCTTGCGCGCCGTTCCATGCATAGCAATGAAGCGAGAAGACGAGTAGGGTAGAGGGGGGGGGAGGGGGGAGACGGCGTAGAGGGGAGGGGGATGAAAGGAGAGCCGAGAGTGCGGAGAAGCCACTTAAGACGTAATTGCGCGTAAAACGTCCCGGTGAATCCGCGGACTTTGGGAAAGGTGCAAACACGAGAATTTTAATTTGCTCGATTTTGCCGTCGGTGTTCGAATTTCATTCGGATACTTCCTGGTAAGAGAATACGGGTTTCCTGACTGTCGATTGATTAATTTTGCGAACGAGAGAATTTATAGATTGAGATGTAGAAACTTTTGTATTCGTGCTTTACGATTAAAACAAATCTGCTATAATTAAGCCTTTATAGCTCCGTGTGACAATTCTGTAATAAACCTTGAAAACCCCACCAGATTAGGCACTGAGTATATTTTGTTCATTCAAATCGATGTAACATTGCTATAACACATTATTAAACAAATTTATTTACATATTCTTTATTTCTTTTTGTTTTTTCTCAATAATTTTCTATTTTCACCATCTCATGCTACAAGTTCGCTGCAGTTAATAACGTTCCTACCTTATTCATCGACACTCGATGATAGAATAAATAAGGGACGAACGTTCTCTCCTCTTTTCAACCCATTCCAAACCTTCCTTCTCCATCCTTCTAATATATAAACTCATCGCAGTTAATCCGCATCATCGCCGCGTGCATTGCACTCACGGTCGGGCCGAGTATTCGTCGTGCCAATCGCGTAAAAATGGCTGCTTGAAATTGTAAATGTTATTATTTCGTAGCGATCTTACGCGGCGCGTGAGTCTATCCGCCGCGAGAATCTGAATTCCAAGGTAAGGTCTTTTACGACGCAGAAATTAATGTTGCATCGCTTATCGTTCCGGGACGGACGAACGCTGTAGCTCGCGAGGTCTTGATTAACCAGAGGGGAGGTTTTTACGACGCTTAGCCGACGATCAGATCCGACGGTAGCCGGCGAACGACGCTTATTAGACCAGGTGCGAATTATGTTCTGCAATTCGCCTCCGACTCCGGTGCCTCTCGCCACGGAATTTGCGACGACTTTACGATCCGTTAAGCAGCCACGGTGTTATTTATTCCATCCTCGGTCCGTTACGACGCGAAGGCAACGAAAATATTCTCTTCGGGCCTCCGAGGAAAATGTTGCTCCATTCAACCTCGATCTTCCGAGAACGCCGCGGAAGTTTCGTTTCTTTTTCTTTTTTTTGTCACGTTCCGCGATTAGTCGAAGGAAGTCGAACTTGTATCGCGAGTTTCTGCGGTTCGCTCGAAAAATGTCGAAATCGTATCCTTGGCTCGGCGATATTTAAGATTACGCTCGGGTTTCGACCTCGTTCGCTTTGTGTCCTACAACGTTCGTTACATCTGTCGCGGTTATGTCGAATAAAAATATTTCGCGATTCCGCGAAACGATCTGAATTGCCGATAACTTATTTGCAATTCCGACGCGTCGTTTGTTTCTTTTTTTTTATTTTCGTGTAAAGGGAACGTTGGAAAGAAAGGAGTTCGCGTTCGGGGAGCGTTCGGTTTCTCCTCGTTCTCTTTCTTTTCTTTTTCTTTTTAGGAGCAGAGAGTGAACAGCGCTCCAGAAAATGCACTGGAACAGAAGTATAATTGTACTGATTGCCCTTGCACGCAGGAACAACTCGTACTTCCAGCATGATAATTTCGCTACGCTCGGTAATGACTCCTTGCGCTCAATAAATATGGTAGGTCGGATTGATACCCGCAATTAAATGTAAAATTCTTCAATTTCTGGGAATAGCAGCGTGACCGCGTAACAGACCGCAGTTTATGAGGCCGCGACGCAACGCAATTATTACCATCGAAATTAACGATACGTCAAATTTCCGGCATTTCGCGAATTTAGAGAAAATATACATAAAGAAAAGAATCGGTTACATTTATGACGAAAAGTCTGCGTACGATGACGTTAAAAGCACAGTACGTTATAAAACGTCTACCCACGATTAGCACCAGCATCTTAAAAACCTCCTTACGCGTGAAAAAAACTAAAACTCACAATTTCAAACGAATTCCCGAAAACCTCTAAGGCGCGCATTCGTGAGACAAAACTCGCGGAACAACTGTTCCCGGCGGACGAAAAAAATAATCGAGCCGAACGAATAGTGGTGTAGCCAAAACATCAAAAGGAGCGATTCGAAAGATGTTGCGCGGATCTTACATCTGATTCCGATCGAAGTCCTTGGGACTTCTCTGCGGTAAAGGATCCCGCCTCGTCGATGTCAATCGCGCGTCCCCTATCTCTCGAGATCCTCTCCCTCCCTCTCTCTCTCTCTCTCTCTCTCTCTCTCTCTCTCCCTCCCTCCGCGTTCGTGCAACGACGCTAATCCAAACCCCACGAATCCTTAAAACGACCAACGAAATACGATCGCAAGATCGTGCGCTCATACGTTGCATCGGCGAACAGGAGAAAGAGTTCGTACACGAAGATAAACATCGGATCAGCCGATGTCACCAAACAAGAGAGAGAGGCAGCCCCTCGTCCCGGTACGTCCGTCAATCACGCGGCGGATTCGACGACAAACATGCAACGCAAGAAGCTGTCTTTCCTCCAACCCCTCCCCTCGCCCACCAGCCCTCCCCCTCGCCCTTTCCCTTCCCGTTGAATCTACCGGACCTAACCGAGTCCCACGATGGCCAAAACAGACGATTACGAGGGAAACATTCGGAATACATTCTCGTGGCAGCGACGCGCCAGCTTCTACCTCGAATCCCCACCATGTAGAAACTTCATGCGCGTGGCCCGCTTCGGGGATGAGTCAGCTTGGGTATTTTCAATCTATGCGATTTTGGAGCGAGATGGGGAGACGGAGAGGATTTTTTTTTCTCGGGCGTCGGTGAGATTTGAACGCGGAGGGGTTAGGGAGATTTGGGGTTTGATCGGAATTTATAGGACGACGATGGTTTGAAATTGAGGAATCCGGGAAATACTATTGTTGGCATAGTTCGAGCCGAAGAGGGAAGGGATTTGGAAATTTGGGTGGATTTTGAGGAAAGGGTTTTTCGAAATCGAGAAACGGCTTGAAAATTATGTCCGTGAAAAAATTGAATTTTGGAAATTGAAATATCGGGAAAATTGAACGGCATAGAGAATAAGGTCTGTCAAAATTCATGAATGTTGGTAAGACTATGTCGTGGAGATCGCGCTTCAAAAATCGATTTCATTACAACTTTTTCCCCGATTCTAAGAAGGTTTTACAAATTGTTAAAAGCATGAAGCATTTGAATAAGAATTCTCGTACCTTATCGGCATTTGACGGTTCGGTCCGCCTCGGTAATTCATCCAACGGGGCAAAAACCCAATGAAAATGTGGTTTCGCAAACGGACATATTTGGTTCGTCCCCTCGCTGAATGCCGGCGTCCCACGGTTCGCCGGAGGATCAAAAAAGCGAATCTAGATGCGATCCTCGGCCAGGACCTTGCGCGGAGAGCCATCGTTCGGAGAGAAAGTCACTGGCTCTCGGATCGATGACAAAAATGACATTTATTATGAAGCGTAAAAACGATTTATCGAATAATAACCTGTTTGTAAATAACACCTTGCGCCCGCTTTAAACATTCGACCTGTCAAAACATACGCGATAAATCAAATTTCCTTTCGTTCGTAACGTTCGGCAAATATAAATCCCTTAAACGTCGATGAGTCGAGAAATCGATCGTCATCCCTTCACCGACAAAAAAAACAACACTGCGCCTCGACGAAAATGCACGTCGAGAGAAAATCTTAACGATCGCCGGCGATAACCGCAAGAAAGATAATTACACCCAGCTTCTCGTAAGCAACGAGCGGCGTCTCTCCGACCGTCGTTTATTCCGCGCGCAAGCCGCTCGTACTCTTCGATATCGAACGGGCGAAGTTTGAAAAACTCCGCTGGTAACATCTGTCAATCGCTACCCGCTTACGAGCCGAGGCGAACAGTGTCATCTTATTAATATCTCCCTCTTCTTCTTTTTTTTTTTCGCGATCCCTTTGATCTCCGAACGCCGTAGAAGCGCCTCGTACTCGAGGCCCCCTCCCCCCCAAACCAACCGCATTCGGTGTATCCCGTATTGGCGTTTGATCGTGGATGTTTCTCCGATATGCCCGTTCCAAGCGCAAAAAGTGGGAAGAATGCGCGGTGTCGGGGTCTCGGAGCTCGATCAGAAAAGGGGGTGGGACGTCACCCTTCCGAAACTGGTCAGAGGACAAGCGGGGCCACTGTATCAAATATTGACTCGATCGGCGGAGCAGCTGCCGCTTCTTCGCGATGCTCTTCAACGGCGATGGTGCGTTTGACAGTTCATTTTGAAGCCGACGACAATACGTTGACGCGCGCTCGAATTACCGTTCGCAAGTTCGGATTTTCATTTAATGGAAATTACGCGCTGTCATGTGCGCGATAGGATCCTGTCGCGTTTGATTTTTCTTTTTTTTTTACGAAATGTTCACGGTACAATTCGAACCAGCAGCTATGTGGTTTGGTTATAATTTTTGTCCACGGGTCGGATTTTCGGAAAATGGAAATGGCACTCTGTGATATTTAGGAACCGATTATTTTGCGCTGATTTTCTTTTATCAATTGTTTCCCGTTCAGAGTCGAGAATTTATTTTGACCTCCTAGCTACGTTTTTTATTTTGAGTGTCTTTGGACAGGTGATATTCCCACCGTGATATTTATGAACGAATCCTTAACAAACGTCCAAAATACAAGTACCGAGAGACATTTACTGTACGTTCACTTATTTCCACGTTCCCGAACTTGACACGAGGAGAGGGGGGGACTTCTGAAAAAGGTCAAATCTAACCCCCCGGTCGACACGCGCCATCCGGCAGATGTACATATACCTTGATGATACAAGGGTCGTCATTGATAAATTTTTATCGCAATCGACGAAATATAACGTACCGATCAATATTCATAGATACTACTTCTAACGTTCGCATCGGCCAGGATCCACCGACCCCCTACACTAGAGTCCCAAATGCGGGGACCCGACATCTCGGAACTCACGCGACGCTACTTCTTCGCGGACAATACTCTCCACGACTACTCCTTCGCGGACTATATTCTCCTCGACTACTCGTTATAAATAATATTCTCCTCGACTATTCCTTCGCGAACTATATTCTCCTCGACTATTCCTTCGCGGACTATATTCTCCTCGACTACTCGTTCACAAATAATATTCTCCTCGACTATTCCTACGCGGACTATATTCTCCTCGACTACTTGTTCACAAATAATATTCTCCTCGACTATTCCTTCGCGGACTATATTCTCCTCGACTACTCCTTCACAAATAATATTCTCCTCGACTATTCCCTCGCGGATTATATTCTACTCGACTACTCCTTCACAAATAATATTCTCCTCGACTATTCCTACGCGGACTATATTCTCCTCGACTACTCCTTCAAAAATAATATTCTCCTCATCTACGCGCTCACGCACAATACTCTCTCCATCCACGCATCCACGTACAATATTCTCTCCGTCCACCGTACACGCGAAACGCGCGCAATGAAATCTAATTAGAAAACCGTAGGACGATCGTTCTCAGCGCCTACCCCCTGTCCTTTCGATCAGCACATCTCGATTCCTCCTGCGAGCGTTCCACTCGAAGTGGGCCGACCTCGCCGCGTAGGTTTTAAGGAGTCTCCTCGTCCCTTCCTTCTTCGTCGCGTAATGCCGCTCGCGTTAGCCGTTGCTTCCTTAATAAGAGAACCGGCGGAGGAGCGTAGGTGACGGCACTTCGCTCACGCTGTGGGTGAAGCCCACGTGGGTTCTGGCAAACAGCGCTTTAAGATTGCGACCTCTGGCGCCCCGGCATCGGCCACCGTGTCGTTTGAACAGGTGTCGCTAGAGACGATGCCTGTTACGACATCGGGTCGCGACGCTGCGCTCTCCTTCGCTCCGGCGATCCTCGAGATTTCTCGCGAGCCGTCACGAGCCGCGAGGAACCTCGTCGGCGATGTTTGCTCGCGTCTCGGACCCCGTACAGCGACTCAATGTTTGCCGTGCTAAACGTGATTTCGTTCCAGACGACCGGCATCCGGGATTTTATTACCAGACTCGAATATTAATCGCCTCGTACCTTGATCTTGTACGATTGAACGTTTCGCGATTATCGTCGATGAGACTCCTATTTGATTCGTGTGTTTACTTATACATTTTTTTTTATCGGCGGGTTAATGTTGGTGTAATGGGATACATAAAAAGATCATTTTTAATATCACTTGTGTCGATTTTTAAATTTCTCCGGATAATTGATGAAGATTGAGAATAAAACGTTGTCAGTATGGTGGTCGGTATGGTGTTAATTAGACTCATAATTTATCTCATGTTTTCTAATAGAATAATATTCCAATAGAACTCGAGGGATTAATCGACCAAGGTACCAAATGATTGATACATATCTTAACTCGTATCGAGAGCTGTAATCGAGGTTTAATACACATCTCGAGCATCCACTCCAAATAAATTAAATCGCAATTTTCTATAACTATTACTCTCTATATACTCCCGATTAACAGAATGATCCTCAATCCATGTAATATACTTCAATGACTACTATTCTCCCTTTAACGATACTAAAGCAGCGTAAAAGGACTTTGATACGAAAATGATTTAATCCTCTATTCTTAAACGAGAAAGACAGAGAGGGACCGCGAGCGATATTCATGGAATCGTTAAGCGAAACTTGGCCACGTGACGTTCAAACGTGTGCCAGATAAATGTTATTTTATTCCGGCCAGGTTGTTATTCGGTCGCCCGACTGTCGTACCGTCTCGGTTCGCACAGACAGTAGAGTCTCGACTATAAATACGTCGGCCTCTGCCGTCGAATAAAATAATTTTCCATTAACCTCTCCGTCGTTCGTCGAGGGTCTCATTGAAGCTAGCGCGCGACGAGGATCGCATCTCGACCTTGTCAAATTAAATCGAGCGAGCCTCTCACGCTTCCCAGGAAGAGGCGCGAAAAATATTTGCATCTCTCGTCATTAAAGTTTCGCGTCGCCACGGGGGGAATTCTCGTACGTTCCTCGGGGGGGAAGAAATTCCGCATCGGCGATTTCGTCGCCGAGTGCACTTTCCGCGCCGCGGACTCTCCTCTGCCCGCGCGATTAATTTCCGAGTATCGCTTTCGCCAAGTAAGATCCTCGACACGACCCGGGTAGGCCGGAGGTGCCCACACGACTGTTTTGTGCCGCGTATCGCCAAATACGACGGCTTAAAGGCGGCCGAACCCACACTTCACGTGCCCACACGTCGTCGTTGCGTTGTGCCACGGCGTGCATTGTCAGTGAGCGCAAACGTTGCACGGGCCACCGGCCACGAGCCGGTAATGGACGCGCAGAAGTTCGCCTCGACGATATTGGGAAATTTCCATCGAAGCGGCTCAGGCGCGAGTCACCGTCGGACCACTTCCGCAAATTCAAGATCGATCTCTCGAATATTTGTTTTATACGGGAAACGAAACGTTGATACGATGCGCGTGTTAGAATTTAGTTCTCGGGGGAAAGAATGTGAGGTAGCAGGGGAAATTTGTAGGGAAATTTATTTCATCGACGGTTCATGGTACGCGAAGCAAGTGTAAATTGTAATGCTATGTTATAGGGAACAATCGGAGTAATTTGAATTTTTAATAATTATAGAAATATGATTCGATTGATACTTAATAAGTGGAATACGATATTACGGTCAACAATTAGTTTGGAGTTGCAACTCCATTTTAAGAATTATAAAAATATGATTCGATCGATGCTTAATAAGTGAAATACGATATTACGGTCAACAATTAGTTTGTAGTCGCAACTCGATTTTAAGAATTATAAAAACATGATTCTATTATTAGATAATTAATTTTCGATTTCTATACCTCGATCTTCACGATTTGGGATATTTAGAGTCAAACGATCGATCCCGATAGAAATTGATCGTTTCTTCGGTGGCAGTTTGAATCCGTCACTGGCGCGACTTAAGTACGTAGGTACGAGAAACGATCTCTCCGTCCGTCCCCCTTTTCCGTCGAATATTTTTTTCCCTTCGCCCCCTCTATTTTTGCACGCGACGCGAGAGTAAGCTCCATGCAAATATTGGCCGCGTGCTCGCTCGCACGGAGGTGTTAACGATCGACAATTCGTCCGGCATGACCATTTTAGTCACGCGCCAGTCGTAATTTGTCCGAGGCGTTGTAACTAAGGCTTCCTTGCGACGAACGCGCCGTATTTCATCGCACGCCGTTGCTAAAGTTTCTAGCAAACGCAAGATCAAGATCCACCGAGACCAACGGGAATCCGCCAGCACCGACGGACACGTGACGCGCTCGAACATGAAAGGAAGCGCGGAGCAAGTATTCTCGATTACCGAATGTACCGAGTTCGAGTAGTTCGAACGCATCTAAATTAGGAACGATCGATCTGAATTTAGAGTTGCGGTAAGCGATTCGTTAAACACTTTGATTTTCTATGTTTCTTCTGGATTCCGTGTAAAGAGTATAAATTCTTTTCTGGAATTGGTAGTAGAGAATATATCGATTTTTATTTTAAGAGATATTAAGTCGGTCTGAAATTATTGTGACGTACGAACAGATCCTTTTTAAATGATTAAAATTGAGATTATCGCGATTATCGAGCGAATCGTTTCGGGAGTATTAAAAAATGATTGCGATAATTAAGTGGAACCTATTGAATAATATCCCAGTAATTGGACCAGGGTCCCAATACCGAACGCGAACCGAAACGCAACGTACGACTAAGCGACGGTTCAATTATATTTTTTACGATCGTTAAATTAACATTCACCGTGTCGAGAGGTGACGAACTTTCTTGCCTGCGGTAATGTCCCAACAAAATTAAAACGTCTATCAAGATAAATCGTCGCGGCCAGCCGGTGATATTCGATTGGATCTACACGTTGATCCCGAGTTAAATTTTGCGATCATTAAGCTTCGTTCCGGCAAGCGACGGCGTGCTCGACATCCGCGAACTAAATTTATCGCGCGGCGCGATGGTACGTCGATGTCGATGAGAGCAGCGCCTCGTGTTCCTGGCCGTCGTCTCTTGACGCAAAAAGAAACAAATCGAATCGAAAAGGTGCGAAAGTCGTGGCGCAGGACAACAAATGATAAAAGAAAAACTCGAAACTAACGAACGCATAGGGATGGGGAGCAAGATGCGTGGAAAGAAATTGACGAAGGGATCAACTTGAGATCGAACACGAAGAAAAAAAAAACATGAATGGTAGAATTAGATTAAACAAAGCTACGATAAATCCAATACGACGTACCGAAGAGAGTGACAAACTCAAAGAAAAAAAAAAAAAACCTCCGAAGGAATGGAAAACGAGCCAAGTAGAATAAACGAGAGGCAAGAAGATCCAAGAGAGAGACTGAACCGTAGCACCCAGAGAACTCCCACGCGTCACGTCGCCGTAAGACGCGTCACGACGACGACGGCGTCGATGGTGGTGGTGGTGGACGCACACGACGTCCCGGTATCTGGGTAACGACCTGGAGGACCCGGCGGTCCGCACGCACACAACGACGATCCCACGCGGATGGCCCACCGACGCACCGACGCGACGTCCCACGTCCGTTCCGGACGACCCACCCCTCCACTACTCCTGCTCTCGTTAGTTCCAACTCGTTTCCGAGCCTTCCGCACGGTAGGTCGATGGGCATTTCGATTTATCGATCCTTGATCTCGATCTCTCCGAGCAAAACCCGCGTATTAATCTCTACACGCCCCGCGACGCCGAAAAGCTCGTTAAAGGAAGCTACCCTCGAAAATGTTTTACCCCCGCCAAGCTCGAACTCAAATCTCAAGTTCTTCGTCTCGCGCTTCTTTTTGCGCTCGCTCGCGAGATAATTAAAAAATTTGCGCGAATCGCGTACCCCGTGGTGGCTAATGAATATTCATCGGGAGATCCCCGGAATACTGTTGCGAGTGGCCGAACGAAGATTCGAGTTTGCGCAAACCGAATGAAGGGAAGCAAAAGAATATTCGCAAACCGCTAATTAAGCACTACGTCTATATTAAACTGCTCCACTTATACTCTCTGTACCTGTCTATCTGTCCGCGGTCAAAACTAAATGTACGGTTGCGCAGCCGGTGCGCGCAGAGCGAAGCTGCTCGTCTGAAATAACTCGACCCAGACTGGGCGTCGTCGGCTGTCCAGCGCGAAATGAGCTACGGTTACTCTTCTCTTTTTTTTTTTTGTTTTTTTTTCACGGTGAATTCTCAACGTATAGGTGGAATCCGTCTATTGTGTTCGACGCGAGACGATTCGCACCATTGGGATTGGGAGCCTGACGTTGATCGAACGAAATTTGGGAGCATCGACGTTCGATTCCTGCGTTTAATTTATTTGTACCCACCCGAGGGTTTTGTTTGTCAATGAGCTGTCGCGAGGCCTTATTTTATGAATAATAAATATTATGAGTTTATTCGTTCGTTGCTTTGAAAGGCAGTGCTTTATTTTTTTGGCGCTGTCCTGTAGATTTTATTATTTTATTTTATTCCAGTTTATCATCGTGGTCCGTCAATTTCTTGGTAAATATTTTTGCACCGCTTCGAATCTATTTAAAAATTGCCCTTGCACCTTTGCATAAATATATAGTCGCAGGTATCACGCGAATACGCTTGTCAATGAAAATGTAATTCCTCTATCTTTCAGTCGTACAACCTGTTTAATACAGAAATACTTAAACTTTTTTTTAATTAATTGCATAATATGACCATTGTTATGAATTGTTTAATTTGACAGTTTGACCACCTCGAAACCCCCTGTTCGTTCTTTCCGGAAAAGATACAAGGTCCAGTCTCGCGTACTTTTACTTGGCCCGACACAAAACCTTGTCTCTCGATAAGACCCTAATGTACATCGAGTACGGTAGGTGTATAGTCGCTTCCGTCGCCGACGGTAAACGCGTGACGAGTCTCCTATCTCCCATCAATCGACTACCACGAGTCTTACCATTCCTAATCAACGATCTCCAAAACGGATCTTTCGCCAATCGCAGTGCCCTTTTTTACGAACCAAGACAATATCGCGAGGGTATTAGAAGGCGCTATGCGCGCGCGCGAGCGCTTCCTCGTGCCACCGTAAACTCTCTTCCCTCTTCAAGGTAAACGAGGCGTCCAATTAAGACATCAAACGCCTTAAATGAAACGTGGATCGCCGCGAGAGACCGCACACGCAAGTGTGACGACCGTACCGAGTACGAGGCGGGAGCAAAGAAAGAAAGGCGGGAAACGAGACGGAGAAACGTGAGTACGCGCGACGCGCGGCGCAGCGCAGCGCAGCGAAACGAAGGTCGGAGCGAGACGAGTGGAAGGCGGTGAGCCAAACTTGGGAGTAGACAGCTGCCGCTCAGATTTGCCGGCGGATAATTGCGTGGCTTTTCCACAAATGGTATCCACGGGCCGGTGAGCGGCCACATTGTAAGCGCGGGGTGAAAAATGCGCGATGCATAATTTCGTGCGACACGCGTGAGCGGAATCTCTCATGAACGGCGGTACTCTTGCGGTACCCGCACTCGCAATACCCCGAGACGTTGAAGTGCCTCGAGACGAAAACGCTACCGAGGTACATCGCTTTTTCTCCGAATAATCCGACCGATAAAGCTTTCGCGTGAGCGTCCGAACAAAAGTCGCGAGAGTGTCGGTGCGTGCGGTTGATGGAACATTTTTAAAAAATGCATCGAGCACGCTTATTCGAGTACGACATTCCCACCTGATGTTCCGGTTTCGTGGAAAAAGCGAATCGTCGAAGTAAAGTGTCCGCGATTCTCGCTAATCGACGAGTGAACGTTTACGGATGAATAACGCGAGGCGAATTAACGGTACAAATAATGGATTCGAGAGGGAGTTCGTTTACGAGGATTGTGCCACTCGTTAATTTAAATTGGCAATACGAAGTATCCGTCGACGAGACGTACCTCGTCGCTTTCTTCTCCACGGGCGAGGCTAATTTAAAGCGATTGATTCCGACGTCTCGCGATTCATCGTCGGCCACGCGCGTCGCACCGACGCGATCCACCAATCAGCTGACCCCGGAATGGTACTCTTTAACGAAGTATTTTCGTCCCAAAAGAGTAAGACGTACTTCGACGGTGGAACAACTTCAAGGGGGTCCGCGCATGTCACTAACAAAGGGGAAACTTTGTACAACGTATCCCACTGCGTTACAAAGAGTTACATGCACCGCGTCGAGTTAATCGCGATTTGAATGAGATTTTGGGCGGGAGCTGGTCGTATTCGCGATGGTGGGGGGGAGGAGCGCAAAAAAGCTGGTAGGTTGATTTAAAGCGAGTTCGGTGCCTCCGGTAGCGGGAAAAGGAGGGAATCGCAAGGGGCAACGCAATTTCGGTGGGCCTCTGCGCGAACGGGACACGTCTCAGCCGCCCGACGTCGGAATGTTAAAAATATGACCAATTACGCGTTACATATATGGGGTGTCCCGACGCCCGAAAAATCAGGCGCCGTTTTTGTCGTACAGGTGCGCGCCGAACGAGTTGTACCTTTACGTGATCAGTCGGCGATAATCTCGGTACCTAATAACGCTTCGCGACCGCTACGTCGCCGCCGCCGCCATGAGTCTCGTTTATACGAACGTTTCTTGCGGCGTGACGAAGGTAAGATTTCGAGAACGACGGAAATGTACTCTCTTGTCGTTGGAACGAGGGAACTGCTCGACTGCGATTTCTTGCGGGTTAAGCGGAAAAATGTGAGAACGACGGAAACTTTCTCTTTATGGGGAGCGAGGGAATTGTTTATCTTGTATCGATCAAAATTTGCATTTAACGAATGTTTATGTAACACGCCCGATGGTTGTGGCGAGTTTACGGTCGGTTGATAAATATGTACAGAAGGCCGTGTAATGTAACGAGGATGTACGGGGATATTATATTTTAGTAGAAAACAAATCGCGTTTCGAAAATAGGTTTTCGTATTCCATTTAACCAGTTAACTGGGGAATTTGGTTTTAAAAATTCCTCACGTGATGCCGGAAAAACGTACGTACCAGTATTATCGGTAATATAAAGGAGACATGCCAACAAACGACAATTTTATTACGTTTTATTAAATTTCCTAGTTTTAATAGTAAATGATAATTTTTTATTTTACACGACGCGTATAAACGTCGACCGCACTGCAGTAGAGATTCGGTGTGACGTGTATACACGTCGAACGCAGTTAACTGGTCAACATAGTAAAATCAAGTATCGAATACAATAAAAGAATGAAAAAGCAAACGTCTCGATTATACGATCGAACTTAAAACACCTGACAGAAAAAGAACGCCGCTTCAAAATAAATTGCAGTTCTCTAAAATAAAAAACGGACGACAAGCGCTGTCAAGAAATTACACAAATAAATCTCGCCGAGCCGCGAGATCCTCGTAACATTTCATTTAAGTTCCACGCCTCGCCCTTAACAAGAACAACGTTTAATATTCGTCCACCGAAGGATGTCGCCCGTGCTTCGAGAAAAATACACTCGTATATTTCACAATCAATGGACGTCGGGGGTGCACCCCTCGCGCAATCGTAATGACCGTTTATGATTTATTCCCATGGTCAAATTACGATTCCGAGAGGCGAATAAACTCGTCGCCGGCGACATCGTGCTCCAATCGTGCGCGTATCGTTTAGATATCGGCGTACCTTTGCCGCTCACGTGAATGCGCAACGTATCAGGCGCGTTCGCGTAAATAAATGATTTCGTATTAACAATCGGCATTCAATGGGGTTACCGGGGCCGTAAATCAAGCGCATTTGTTGGCCGGCTCGCTTCGGCAGCGACGTTGAAAAATGCTCGACCGGGCCCAATCGTCCGGGCAATATTTCAATATTAGTTTAGCCATTGTGCTTGCCCGAGTCCGCAAAGTGGTCTTCGCGAAGCGAACGCCCTTTGTACGCCCCGGGGGGGGATAATGTTTGAGCGCAATTGCTGGCAATATTTTCGCGAACTGTACGAAGGACGGTTGTTCTACGGCGTACGTAACGAAAATATTTGCTTACCTCGTCGTTTGGGCCTGATTAAAAAAGAACCACGGTTTTCGGCCGCGACGGTGAAAAATGTGAGCCCGATCGACGGGAGACACATTGATCGCGGTGAGACAAATATGAATATCTGTCGAAGATCGAGATTAGGATTTTATTGTTTTCGGTTTCGCGGAATATGGTCTCGGAGATTTTTAAGATCGTATCGCTGCTATCGTGTCGCGTGCGAGCTATGTACTTCTTATCAGTGCATCAAAGGGATAATGTTTCGGAGTACGGAGAAAGTTTGTTTTTAAGTGATTCTACGAATTTGAAAAGTTTCCAGATATCGGCATCCGGTGATTGTTAATAGCGTCCGCGGTAATAGTTATGTTACACAGATATATCGCTGTTGGCAACGCTTTGCGAAAAGTGTCAACGGCGATATATCGCTGCGCATGCAATTTACTATTCGCATTGAGAGAGAACTCTGTCTCAAATAAATAATAAATTCGTAGCGAAAAATGCACAAATGCAAATTTAAATCACCTCCTCAAAATCTTCAACGTTAAAATACACTTTATCGCGTCACGATAACTCAAAAATTGCAGTAGCCATAATATCGTTGTTACGTAACGATTAAAAGAATCCCAACGACGTTTTTATCGCCCGCAATCACATTTGGTAAAACGATCACGCAATTACGCCGATCGAACGATGTTCGACGAAAATATTAATTCCTCTGAGCGCAGAATACTCGACGACTGAGAAAAAAAGAACGTCCGTGGAGGAGCCGCGTCACATTCCGCGGTTCGGTATCATTTGTTTTTTTTCCCTTGCCTGTCGCCTTCGCTCGCTCCTCGCGCTTCTGCGACTCGCAATCCTTTTTTGCCGCTCTCTCAAAGAGGCGAAGAAAACACGAGGGAGATCGTGGTTCAAGAGCTCCCGCGTGTCGCGCGGGGTTTACGCGCGCGACTCGGGGAGACGATTCAAAAAAAAAAAAAAAAGAAAAGATAAAAAACTGCGGACGAGCGCACTCGACGCGTCGTCTTTTACCGCGGTGCAATATCGCTCCGGGAAATCGCTAATAAATCATACGCGCCTCGACGGACACGTTTTCTCCGTGTCACCGGCCGGCGAACGTAACGTTCCTTCGCTCTCAAGGCTGCCCCGCACGGGTATTTCCTGCAGCGACAGCGCCCACGCGCGCGTGGGGCGAGAACCGATTTGAAATTCACCGTGTATATTGATTCAGCTGAATTAACACTTAACACGCTCGCGGGACGTGTCAGGCACACGCGACTCTCGCCGCTGCGGAAAGGTCGTTCCGCGAGTTTAAATCGAGTGCGGATTTGTCGTGGGCTTTAAAAACAAAAATATCGCCTCTCGCGCGATATAACTCCTCACGCTCGTACTCCCCATTAGTTACGGAAGGAAAAGGAATTATTTGACGGGAAGTGAAGTTACTCTCTCTCTGTAGCTCGAAGTTTATGGTAATGCGAAAATATTTTGAGTTGCAATGGATTAGGTGGAATGTCGCGATTTATTCGAGGAAATTAGGTTGAATTTAAAGCGTTTGATCGTAAGGAAAATTATAAGGGATTCAAATTTGTACTCCAATTTCTGTAATTCGGAGTTGAAGTATTAGAGAAATATTCTGAATTGTTGAGATATAATAGAATATTGTTACTAATTTAATTTAAAACGTTTAAGTTTCCAAAACTTGTACCGACGCTCACTCTTAGAATTTTGCCAACTAAAGTTTTAATTTCAACGGACGGTTTCGATAACCTCGAATACTATAGGATGCCTAGCTGTAACGTTACATAACTTCAAGTTAATCTCAGTCATATCTCGCCTATTTGTTCCATGAATGGAAACGGAGAAATCCGATCCAGTTCTAATCTTCGACTTGGAATGATTCGATTTATCGAGCAACGAGCGTTACCGTTCGATCACGTTCCCCCTCGATCGATCTCAATGATCAATCATGGAGCGATACGCGTAATACACGCGTGTTACATAAATTCTAGTCGGTAGCCTTTGAAGTGATATCGTGCCGACACACGATCCGCAGGTAGCGCGACCTTAATTGGCGCGTTTACCTCAGGTTTCCATTTAAATGCTTCGCGAGGTGAAGCGCAGTCGCGACGCGTAAACCACGCGAACCTTCCGCGGCGACCTTAAGGCGATTTCCCACTACGCTCGTTTTCTTTCTCGTTCCTTTTTTTTTCGCCTTGCGCCTTTCCATGCCAATGAGAGCCGCCGTACGTTCGCCACGGGGAGTCACGAGCCGTCACGTGGTACCGGGGCTAATGAAGTAGAACTCTTTTATTGGACTCTCCCACGAACCACTTATAAAGGATTCTTCTTTCGTTTTTTCTTTTTTTGTTCAGTTAACTTTAATTCTCCGCAGCTCGCGTGCGGCTTTCAGATTGCATTACAGAGGAAGTACCGAGTGTTTCTTTTTAAACTAATTACGCGCGTCCTCTGAAAATCATGATACTTATTACGCATCGGTACATTTGGTATTATATTTAGTTTAAACTGGTATATTTAGATCTACGAGTCTCATCTATCACGAATACGACACGCGGTTCATTCTTTAAACTTTACAATATTTATACGAAACATTTTTTTCTTACCACCAATCATTCCGCGTTGTTACTTAAGCGCATCGTTTGAAACGTGACACCCTGTATATTACCTTTCATCGGTACATTTTCGAGAAAAATTGTTAACGGATATAAATAATTCGATGTCACGAGAAGAAATCAAGTCTCTTCTTTCCCACGACCCAGAATTTATCCGTATTTACATCAATTTAATTTATCACAGACTTTATTCGCTTTCTTTAATATAATTCAACAAAACATCTTCAGCGCGTAAAACAAAATTCCCATACGAGAATCGTTTCCGTGCTATTCTTAAACGTTCATAAAAAAAAAAGAAATACATCCCATTGCGAGCGCGATATTCGCAACGCGCGAGACTCAGAAGAGCCAGGCATCAGATACAGACGCCTCTCCGTTTGGCTATCAATCCCCGACAAAGGGCGACGCGACGACGCGACGCACGTCGGCCACGAGGAGCCACGAGCCGTCGCGTGGGACTAAGCTGCTCTCTCCCTCGACTCTCTCACGAGTCTCTCGCGAGACTCTCTCCACCTCCTCTTTTTCTTCCTCCTTCTCTACCTACTCCTCCAACCTCTTACCCACCACCCCCCTCTCGCTCCGACGCCTTCGCCGAGTTCGCTCCGTTTCTCTCGTACCTCGCCCCGACGCGACGTCCGCTCGTGCACGCACACACGCCGCTCGCTTGGGGAACCGCGGGCACGCACACGCGCGCACGGAACGCGCAACGCAGTAAACCCACACGCGCCTCCGTAGGAGATTTAAGCCCGGGCGCCCACGTGCGTGTACACGCAGCACGCCGTGCTCGCCTCCGTCGTTTGCGCTAGGTGCAGTTATTCGAGAATGATTGATGCATTCGCCGACTTTCCGTCGTTTTCAATTATCGAACGTGAGATCGGGCCGTAAACGTTATTCGATCGAAGATGACGGTGGAGGCAATTTTGGTGCCCGTCGCGCCTAACTGACTGACGATGAAAAATTTACAGCGATTTTTCTTGCCGAGTGGAAACTTATGGAGTCTTAACGAGAGGTAAAGGAATATTTTATTTTCTCTTGTAATTCGGCAGCATTTCTTCTGTATTTTTTCATTAGTACCTCTGGCGGGTTATTCCTGAAACAAATAAGAATTCATTTGTATTAACATCATCGTAAGTACTGTTACGAAAACGTGCGAGAACGTGATCGCAAAATAGGCATATTTATGAAGTAACGTTTATTGCCAGAAAATAGAGAACACAACCCTTTCTTATCAGAGCTCGAATAGAACAACTGACATATTTATAATTTGAATCTCGGCGCCCGGCAATTAACAACTGCCTATCATAAATGCCGGACGCCAATAAGACAATGACATAAACAGACAATCCTAACAGTATCATTAAAACTTATCACCGTAAGACTACTAAATCAAATAATAACCTCGCAACAATCGATCTATTTCGCAATACGCGAACGAGCATCAATCCCGAGAGTCGATCGATAGCCGATAGGATCCGACGAACACGAGCGTCGACACCCGAGTGATTCCTCATCCTCCGCGAAACAAAACGAGCCTCGCTCGACGATTAAACGCGGCGTGGGTGTCGTCGCTTCTTGCCTTTTTTTTGTTAACCTTCTGCCGAGTCCGAGTCTCCCGTTCCCCGGAGCCAGAATCGATTTATCGCACATGGGTGCGTTAAGAGTCGCGAGAATTTACAACGATTCGAGTGCTCTCGTGCCAAGAAGCAGCGCGTCCTCCGTTTATAATTCATTCGTTTGGGCGGTGCGCCAGAAGCCCGTACGTTTCCGAGCACACGCTCATCCTCTCTCTCTCTCTCTCTCTCTCTCCGCGTTCTCTACGGAGAAAAACGAATTAGCCCCGGGTTACCTCGGTGCCAAACATCGCGTGCGGCTTTTGCGCCCCGACTCTTTACGCGTGTGCGTGGGCGCCTTTTGGCGCCAATAATAACCGACGATCGTCACTCACTTCGGGGGGTGAAAGCCGCTTTTGAGCCGACGCGAGGGGGACCGCCACGGCTGATGCATTACCTTCGCGAAACGTTTTCCCATGACGAATTCGTATAAATAGTTCCGCGAATCTTCTCTCAGTTCGGACGCATTTCCCCCACCCCACTCGCGATTCTTCCTTATTGCGCAATTACGGGGACAAGGTCGCCGGTATGATTAATCGCGTATTTTGAGATTAAGAGGGACCCGGGAGTTTTACGAGAACGAACGCGCCGCGTGCATTTCGTTTTCTTCTTTTTTTTTTTTTTGGTGCGACGCCGCGCCGCTCGCAGTAAATAATCGCGATGCGAGTTCTTTTAATTAAATCATACCGCGCGCCGTTGTTATGGATAACGATCGTCATAAACAATTAGGTTTTGAGCGTTCAATTAAATCATTCCAAACATTTCTGTTACGGATGACGTGTCTCGTAAGTAATTACGTTTGATACGTTTGGGTAAATCATACCGAACCCCGTTGTTGCGGATAACGATCGCCATAAATAAACGCGATTTAAAAGTTGAAGTAGATCGATTTAAAAAATCGTTGTCACGAATAACGATCGTCGTAAAGAAAAGCATTTTATACATTTAATGAAATCGATTCGAACGTCTTTATTATGGATATCGATAAAGATCTTTGTCCGTTTTGCAAACTGAATATAGAGTCGATTTTAAGAGCAGGAATTGCGATCGGTGATTCTTTTGGCGGCGAATCGAGCTCGTAATTAAAATTTTTTTTATACGCAAGGCCCTTTGCGTGATTCTCCTTCTTAAGCTACGTATTCTTAGATCGTGTATGGGACAAACGTTGATTTCTAGCTGGTCGTGAGTAGTAGTTACAAATCGAAAAACTACAAAAAGAAAGAACAAGGCTCAAATTGGACAACTATCCTGGGAAAGGGAACTCAAAGTGCAGAGTCATCTTCACGGTATTCATTGGCGAGGACAGGTACGGTGACGACGTAATAACGAACATCCTCGCGTTATACGCACACCGCTCGACCATTTCTGGGCCCACCGCGGTCGTCGTTCGTAATAATAAGGCCCAGAATAAGTTATTATGCCCTCTTCCGATGGTCTTTTTGGATACTCGCGAATATATCGGGTGGGACGGTAAAAATTACCTTTTTACATATATTTTTGAAGGATATAATTTTTGTACATCAATCTTGACGAACAAAAGTATGTAATTTTCTTTGAAAAATATCGAACGTTCGTCGTAGCGTATTGTTTGTTATCGACGCAATGTTGTACGCAAACTTTATTTATGTTTAGTGGGTTTAAAAAATATTCGTGTACCGTGGATCTATCTCTGAACTCTTAAACGAGAATGCAGCAAACAGTATTTCTTAATTTATTTTTAACTAATATCAAGCTAATTACTTGCGATTTTCGTAAAGCGCCATCACAACGTGAGGTACGAATATTTTTTACTCCCTTTAGAAAACCCAAAGTTACCGAACGCAATTCTGACATTCTCCTTCACAATTATAATTCCAATTTATTTCCATCGTCGACCGAACATTAACTCCATACAAACTACTTTACTCACCGACATTCAATTATCCCGTATAAAAATAAATCGTAAAATATTCGAGTCATAAATTTACCGCGAAACGCAAAGACACTTATCGATTCTTTTATCCTCCAAAGAAAAACGTCGAATAATAATCATTTCCTTCGCTAACAAACTTTATCACCGTTCGATAAATATTCTAACAGTGATGATAAGTAAGCTACTTTACGTGGCAATAGTAACCGCCTCACCCTGTATATGGTCACGCTCGTGTGCGTGTATCGAAAAGGAGGCGTGTACTAATTACGAGTGGTGACCAAGGATTTGAATTGTACGCGCCGGCAAGAGAAAAGAGATCACGACGCGGCTGGCGGAAGGGTATAATTTCGGTAGGACGATTCGACTTCGTCGGTTCTTACGCATTCCAGGGTGGTTTTCGGTGTTACTAATTGACTAGCCCCACCACCGACAAAGGGGTGATGGTGGAGGGGGACGGAGGGGGTTCGTCCTCACGAATCCCTTCGACGAACCGCAAAATCTCCTCGACGAAATTAACGTCCGACAAGTACGTCGTTTTTTCCCTCATATGCATTTTAATCGAATTATTTTTTCAGAATTTTCGAAAGATGAATTTCGCCACGTTCTATTGTTCGACGTAGGAGGAGAGGGGTTGGGGGGGGGGAGAGCTAATAAAAATTCGACGCGCGCCCCACGAGTGGATGCCGCGAGACGTATAATCAGCTCTGACCAAATAGAGAACGGACCTAGGAAGAGTGTCTGAGAAATTTAAATTGGCCTAGATCGACCCCGGTCTCGTTTCGGTGGCGCGAAGACGTGGATTAGCCTACTGTGCACGATCTACCGCGAGATAACCGGTGATTATAGTCGATGTTTCGGGCCACCGAAAAATTGCCAGGATTCTCGTGGGTACGAGAGTTTCGTTCGAATTAGTTGTTTTTCGAATTGAAAATAAATCGGGTGTCGGCGCGTAGCGTGAGTAATAAAAAGTCTATACGTGATATGTAATTTGGTTAAGAGTCAAGTATATGGTTTTGAGCGGTACGAGACTATCGTGGGAAATAGCAGCTTTTGGGATTATCAGTGCACTTCTGTCTTCGGGTTTCAAAATTAGAATACCGAATATTTGGAGTGGATTTAGAGCGGGTTTATTCTCACTCCGAAGAATAATATAAAAGTGTATTTAAGGATTTAACGACACGTTCGTTTATATATACAATATTATATATTCGTGTATTTACAAACAGACGATGTTTTCCAACGACTCGATAAAACTTGCAAACGTGCAATCGGAATAGCCGGATATTCGATTACCTTCTCTCCCCGTCCACCGATCGGCGGCGATAAAAAGTTAATTAAAACACGATCATTTCATCTGTTTGCTCATTAACGAGCCCGCCGTGTCCAATCCGGCGATTAGATAGCCTCTATGCCACCCGTGCCGCAATTTCGATCGACCATGGAATAAGAGTCAATCGGCTTCCACGAGAAGTAATTACGTTGCGAAGGGGATAACGAATAAAAAAAGAAAAATACGGATCGATCGGGACGAACCAATCTTGGAAATAGGTAAGTTCAAATTATCGATCATCCAAAAAAAATCCCCGTCTAGCGTCAGATGGGGAAACCCCCCCCCCTCTCTTGATTTTTATCGGGTGACGCGCCATGAATATTTATACGCGCGTCTTTTGGCGCGACGCAGCGTCCAATATTTTACGCCGCGCGATTTCGCGCCATGATCGCTGACGGTACACGAGAGGATCCTCGTTAAAATCGGCCCGATAAATTCATCTGTCTGGCGAGTCAATTACGTCAGTCCCCTTAACGTAACTCGACGACTAGACGGTACGAAGACTACTGCTGTACGACCCTCATATTTGTCAGTAACATTAGTTTACATTGAAATTGAATCCATTCGAATAAACCATTTTCGATGTTGACCTTTAATCGCGAACGTGGGGGTGCTCGTTGCGAGCAGCGTCGTTCGATTTTTATTTTGAACGCGAATTCATCGATATCTATAAGTTAACTCTGCGTTTTTCCTAAATGCACTTTTTTTATTTTCTATTGGTTCGTATACACAGAGCGTCACGTCGTATGGTGACGATTTCTTTATTTTAAGCTAAACGTTTCAATTATAATATACAATATTGTTACGAACGTTGCGAAAAAAGGAACATTAATTTATTGGGCTTAAATCTAGATCATGCACATCTCTGGATCTTGAGATCTACAAACTTTTGTTTACTCTATCAAGTGTATTTTTGATAGCTGATCACGAAATAATTATAGAATTTCTATTCTACTGAAAATTAATTCACAAGGAATCACATATGTTTCCTTGCTTTAGAAATAATTTGGAGATCCCGAGATGTGCATGATCTAGATTTGTTCCATTTAATGTACCAAAACACAAGTACTCATATCGAGTGCTCGAATCCAACTTCTTCGTTTACAAACTCAACGACACGAGTATCAGCTTCCTTCAACCAAAAACAAGGCTATCGCTGGTGCCGGTAAACAAGGAAGACAATGCCATTCGCAACGATATCAATAATTCAACCTCTTTCCGAAATCAACGCGATTACGATCGCACCGTCATCCGCGTCGTTCGTCCGCCTCCGGTAAAACCGAGCCTCGCTGACCGTGACGTCGGCTTCTCGCTGGAATCCCGCTGCAAGAAATCTCTCTCACCGAAACACCCCACGGGATATCGCGAAGACCGAAGACCGAAGAAAGCATCCAACGCGGAGGAGCAACCGTTGGACGCGTCCTCCCAAGAAGGAACAAGCGATCCGCAATCCCGGCAACATTCGCGAGACCAAATTTGGCGGCATTGTGAGGCAGCGGCATCGGGTTGGGGCGGACAGCTGTTTTCCCAGGGTCGTGTCCGACAGAAGCATCGAGGAGCAACAAGACAATTCCATATGATTTATATTTATGAGCGCACTGCCATTTAATAGCTGCCGCGCGGCGTTGCGTTCACTGAGTCATCGAGAGGAGAGCGTGCAACCGCTGCGCCCCGGCGCCGACGACGACGACGACGACGACGACGACGAGTCGCTCTCGGGAGGCCTCGAGACAAGAGGACTGTGAATCTACGCGATAAACGGAAATAAAATAAGCTGTTCTTATTTGGTGTCGGTTGCGATAAATGTCGGAATGTTAATTAGAATTTCGCAATTAGTGTGAAAAAGATTAAATGGGAGAAAACGTGGAGTATGCGTGTTTATGAATTTTATAGTTTACCCTCGAGAGACTCATTTTGATATCTTCATGGATATTTATATTTCTAGAAATATTTAAGTCGTTTATACGGTGAAATGTAAGGTATCTTTGCTTCGTTGTATTTTTTAGGAGGAATTGTAGAATAATTATTATAACGAAATAAAAAAAACTCTCCCCGGAATAAGATTCGCCACTAAACGGTACATTCTTACAAACGGGGAGAGAAGTCTCTTTAAAATATATTCGATAGCAACGGAAAAACTCTTTAACCTCGGAACACAACGATCGTCGAGGAGTTCTTCCGCGCGAGGGTCAATTAAAATCGCAACGCTGTTATTAAGACCGTCCTACCCAAAAATTCCCCCGAAAAATCGTGGCATTCTCGGTATCAACTTAACCCACCCAGTGGCCAGCGAGAGAGGCCTGGCTCGAATTAAAACGATAATTAACGAGCGAACGTAAACCCACCGGCTCACCAAGCGGATCTTCTAATTGCCGTAGCCGTTAAGCGCGACCTCGTTGAACCGACTCGGTACTTCGGCTACCGACGATAAAACCCAAAGGAAAAAGAGAAAGAGAGCTTTAATAACGCGTATACCGGAACACAGTAGCAATACCGTCAATAAAAACTTCGCTCGCGCGCGCCTACGGTCGAAGGGAGTAAAAGGGTCCTTTATCTGCGCGATTCTCTCCTCTCCCTAATGGGACCCGTGGTCTCTCTCCCGAGGGAGGGCAGAAAACCAGGGCACCGCATCCGTTCGATCGGTACTCATTATGCACGGTGACCCCGCAACGACCTCCTTCCCCACGACGGAAATTGGTTTTATAATTTAAACTCAGGCACGGTAATCGAGCCTAACAAAATACCGACCTGCCGTATTGGATTTCCGCGGCGGTAACTCGGCGAGAGAGAGAGAGAGACAGACAGTGAGAGGGGGGTAGCCAAAGGGGGAAGCCATCTTTAGAAATCACTTTCCCTGATTGACACTGAATGCTAGGGCCTCGAACTTGTCCCACTCGATTCGATCGTCCCCGTTCGCTTTATTATATCGAACGGTCCTCCCCGCGTGGATCCCCTTAGAGATGTCTATCTAATGGTTCCTGCCTTTATCGAGGCCACCGATCGAGGTCCTTCTTCTCGTTCCACCTTCCCGTCGCGTTCCTTTTTCATTCGCAGGACGTATGACGACCGCGAAAGGTATACGCGCATGGAGTGCCGCGAGAGCTGCTCACGTGGGAAGACGGCAGGTGTATCGAGGAGTAGGAGAGAGGAACGTCGCACGATAGGCGGCTCACACGATACTCGCTCGGCTTGTTGCTTTCTTTCCCGCGTCGCGCGGTCGTTGCTGCTGAATCGAAAAAAAGAGATGGTGGTTGAGAGGGGAGGGGGGGGGGGGTGAGAGATAAGGACAAAAATTGCTATTGTAACGGGCGGAGGTTTGATATTGCGCGTTGGCGGGTACGGTATACGTACGACGAACATTGTTCGATTATACGATTTGCAATGCGTACATTTGAATTGTAAATGTTTGTAAGCGCGTGTATACCTTGAGTCGTGAGTAATCGTTCGCGCGTAGATTTTGAGTCGAACGTAATGTTAAGGCGTAGATTTTTAATCTTAACAAATCGTACGTGCGTTTGTTTTGGGAAATAATTGTTCGCCCGTCGATTTTTAATAGTAATTAATCGCGCAATTGTAAACGAAAATTGTAAAGTAATAGTAATTTTAATTGTAAAGTAATTGTTTCAGGAAACTAAGGATGAGATCAGGCGAACGTAAAGCATAATAGATAGAAAAATTTTAAAGTAACTGCACGGTTAGCGATACCTCAGAAGTGTGTCAGACAAATTAAATAATTTCCATATCGTCGAGAGCCACGAATCGCTTGGAAAGTCGATGAGTTGAAAACCTTAATACGTTCAATATATATCATCGCAATTTTGCGTATAATTAAATCGACATCACCGATGAAGTATAATTACCATTTATAAACCACTCCCGTGTATCTCGCGAACTCAACGAACGTTCGCGAGACGTTTAAAAAACCGTGCGAATTAAAAGAAGCGGTTCGTACTGCCAATGTCGTCATTCTCCAACTTTTTAAAATTACAATGTAATGTAAGATCGAAGTTAACGATAAAGTAACATCGATGCTGTCAATCCCTCTTTCCAGGTTTATACACGCGCCGATAAGCCCCCACCGGAGTACAAGCGCGTGTAATTACTGTCAATGCGAATACGTACCGCGCACGACGATCTCATTTAATCCACGCGAGTATCGTCCGGTTCCATCTCGGCTTAATAACATATTTTAGACGATCATTAAGTCATGCACGACCACACAGGCAACGAGAAACGAATTTCGATCGCGCGAGCCGCATTTCCTGGGACGAACACGTCTGATTGGGTCGGAATTGATTGACGTGCGGTCTAATAACGTCCTACCTTTATTTTTTTCTCTTCTTCCTCCGTCCTCTGGCCCCGTCGACGTCCACGGGGACACCGCACGACACTCGGGCCAAATTACCGTGGCCACCGTTTCTAGATTCGTATCTATGACAGCCTAAATTTGCTTCTCCTCTCATCTAATAACTCCTTCATCGCGACCAATCGCCTCTCGGGTTTCCCCTCGAAGACAGCTTCGGGCGGTGCGTGCGCCCCTGTACGGTAATCATATATTTTTTTTTCGAACAACGAATTATTTCCATACGTAATACGAACGTTTCGCTAATGACGAGTAATTTTTATGGTGTAATTCGGAATGACCCCGCTATTTAACGCGATTGCCGGGATTCGTCGGCTCGTAACGGTTCTGCTCGTGGATAATTTTTAATTGCTCTCATTTAAGCCGGGCGTCGGTAGATTAGATAAAAGAATTTGTTAAAGACGCAAAACGCACTCGTTTCGTCTGGATCTCGAACGCTCCGATTCTACCGTATGCGCGCGTCTCGAACGTACGCAAATTTTATTTATGTTCGGTAGGTTTAAAAAATATTGGTGTACCATGGATCTACCTGTGAAACCTTAAACGAGAATGCAGCAACCAGTATTTCTTAATTTATTTTTAACTAATATCAAGCTAGTTACTTGCGATTTCGGTAAAGCGCTATCACAACGTGACGTACGAATATTTTTTACTCCCTTTAGAAAACCCAAAATTACGCAATGAACGCAATTCTGACATTCTCCATCACAATTATAATTTATTTCCATCATCGACCGAACATTAACTCCATACAAACTACTTTACTCACCGATATTCAATTATCCCGCATAAAAATAAATCGTAAAATATTCGATCCCATAAAATTACCACGAAACGCAAAGACACTTATCGATTCTTTTATCCACTAAAGAAAAACGTCGAATAATAATCATTTCCTTCGACAACAACAGACGCAAAACGCCTCGTTTCGTTTAAATCTCGAACGCCCCGATTCCAACGTATGCGCGCGTCTCGTACGTACGGTAGACTTTCAGTTTTCGGTGTTTTTAAACGCGTATAAAATTCCTCGCGACGATGTTCTCGACTCAACAGGGTTTTACGAACGAGCGTACCATGTGGCGGTTAAAATACGTCTATTTTCTTAAACCCGACGGTAACACGGAACAAATGGTCGGACTCGACTATACACGCTTTCAGCAACGTTTTTATGATCCGGCGCATACTGTACGGATATTTTTACAGTTTGTCCAGCGGGATTATCTGGCTCCGAGAAACCGAATCGTGAGCGCGTTATCTTGACGGACCACAGGCAAGATCCATCCATGCGCGGAAGATAAACGGGAAGATAAATCTTTGACGTGTGCGCGTACCGCGCATTTATATTCCGTGCCGAGGACAAATGAATATTCAAGCCCGACCGTGTTACGCGCGGTATTAGCTGACGTCGCGTATCGCATCATTTTTTTTCGAAGAAAATTCTGTCATCCAAAATTCATAACGCTCGGAACGATACGAAAATTTATGTATGTTATTCCATTCTTAGTCGCAGTGATGGAAATATAAATTTTGCCGGATGCGATATGAAATTTGTATGATTGAATTGGTGGATTGAACATTGGATGTGGCGATTTTGGGAAAGTACTCGTTTTGTGGAATGACGTAAGTTGTGACTCGCTGAATCGGAATGCGTAATGTTTTTGTTGTCAATCTCATCAGTAGATAGTGATATATCGGTTGGAAGAGCATATTTTCGGTTTTAGGTTGTGGAGCAACGTGGGATGTGTAATGAAAATATCTGAAGTGTACGAGAATATCCGATTTTGATGATTGTATCTGATGTGTGTGCTATTGCTGATCTCCAATGTAAGAGTTGAATGTTATTATTGACATTATTAAACTTTCTTCTGTGTTTATTAAAAATGTCAACAAAGAATTCTATTTCTTATCTTTTCCTTGACTAGAAAACGTTCATTAGAATGGAACAACGTTGGGTGTGATTTTCCTTGACAATTACGTGGCTTTTACTGGGTTCCTATGACATTCACCCTCTTGTAAAATTTGCAATTTGGAACAATCAACGTCGTTCCAGCCACCAATTCAATTATCCAAAATAAATAACTTAACATAATAACAGTTATTCCAATTTTCCGCAGAACTCACTCGAGAAATTGAAGCATTCAACGCGATTGATCGGAACTCATTTGTCTAAATCCGATTAGAAAGAAACAAACTATACTTAAGAAAGTCTGTCTCGACCCTCGCACGGATCTGCCCTTCTGCACGACACATGCTGGTTCCCGAATCAGGGTAGTTCCGGTTTTTTCTTTCTTCTCTCCTTGGCAGAGAACCGACCCCCGGGAATTCTGTCCGAAACGGCGTCGTCTCAAAAGACGTCACCGCCCTGTCTGCAACTCTTCCAGCCATTCGAGGGAACTCCGCGGTTCTCCGATCCGGGTGCTCGAGGGTGAGAGGAGAATCACAGCAGTGTGGTCCTACGTTCTGGCGGACGTCCGCCCCACGTGATCCGGATATCGATCACCCACATTGTTCCACTCGAGCACGTTAATAAGACGTTACCGCCAACCCGAAACTCTCGGGAGATCCGAAATATTCCTTTGCCTTTTCGACCCACTGGCATTTCAAGTTTTGTTTTTCTGGATCAATTTTGTAGGATCCTGTGAATTTTTGGTTCCGTAGAACTACCGTTTCCTAGTTAATTTTTGAACGCATACAACGTGCATGGTTCATTTTTTTAAATATCTCGAACGGCTAAAGTTGAGTTGTTGAACAACAATGGATTCAAGTTTCCACGGATTACAAATATTTACTAAATTATCAGTGTATGAAATATTTTCAATCTGTAAAATTGTCAATGATACGCGATACAGTTTTCTATTTCATGATATAAGGTCGTATGAACAATTAATACGCTCAGCGACGGTGTACTGTACTCGAAGTAACATTCAAACACTATTATATTTTTACATCGCATAATATTCCATTTCATTAACGGATTCCAACAATTTTTATTGGCCAAAAGAACCCGAGATCTCAATGATCCCAATAAAGCACACGATAAATAAACGAAGGCAAATAACAAAATCTTGCCAACGACGTAGAAATCCGCGTTCCCTTCGTCGACGAAGGAAACAGTATCTGGAAAATTCGAGCGGAAACGAAGGTGGTTCAAAGGCACGACCGCCCGCAAACAACTCTTCCACCCACCCCGAAACGGCCACCGGCTAAAACCATCGGTTCCACGGATCCAGAAGCCCGGGGGTTAGAATGAAATACACGAGTGTGGTCTTCCATTCCGGCAAACGTCCGCCCCGCGCGACCTCAATTTATTCGACACCTCCCCTCGCCTTCAGCGCTCGGAAACTGCTCCGAATCTTTGGGGGAGGGGGGGGGGGGGGGGGTAGCACACGCTCGAATTCAACCGCGGCTACGGGGGGTTGGCTGGAAGTTTTGAGCGAGCGCGTTCCAAGCCGGAGATCGTAAAAGAGTTATTATGCTAATGAAGAGAAGAGACCTAATTACCTCCTCGGTGAACCGAGAAAAATATAATGCCTTACCACCTGATCTACCTCCCTACGAGTCCTAACGCCCGTACCGTACGTTTGTTAATTTTGTATAAGGAAGGACGGTAGGCGTAACGAAAGTCCATCCGGTCGGTCTTAATTTTGTGGAGTAATTTGTTGAAAAAAAAGAAAAAGAGATCGAGGGTAATTATACGCCGCGACTTGGATGCAAGATCGCGATTGGATTCGATCATTCGCACCTGGTGGTACGCATCGGCAGGAACGTGCGCTATGATACCCGTAGCCAGCGTGGTTAATAATTAATAGGTTCGAAGATGATTCTTTTTTTAAAGCCCCGGGCGAGCACTCTTAATTTGAAATCACCTGTTCGAAGTGTATATTATTCCATTGGAGGTGAGCAATTATTTTGATTTTTTTAAGTTCGATCTGTATACCGCGTCATGATACTGATGTCAGAAGCCATTGAATTTTATTTTTTTATTCATTGTAACGGTTAGGCCTATTTATTTTTTATTTTACGATCAAATTACCTCGCGGATAAAATATACATATCTTCGCTTCTATCAACCTCGATAGGGTAAAGGAATTTCAAATATTTACAAAATATTGCCCACGGCTTTATCTCGCGAACCTTCGAGTGAAAATACTAGACGTCGTCCTTTCGAATCACCACGAGCCACCGTATCTCAAGGACGTCGCAATTACTTCAACGACCGAGAAATAATTATTCTAAGAAGCCCAACCCCATGGTGGAATTGGGTACGTTAACGAGCAAACCGTGTCGTTAGGATAACAATTAAACCAACCCGAAAGAAAGATTAACTCTCGCTGGACGAGGGAATCCATGGAATTCAGCGCGAACGTAAAATATTCTCCGAAGACGAGACTTTAACGCGGAATCACCGCGCCGCACCGGTGCGTACCCGACAGCCGACGTCCGTCGCTCTCTGTCCGCGTAGCCACCGCGACGGTGCCCGGGCATCGCGGCGGCAAGTCTTGCGAAACCCCGTAACACGTGTTTCAGGCTCGCTGGCACGTGTTGGTGGTCCGTGAAGGGCCCCCGTAAACGTCCCCCGGCTCCTCGGAGGCAAGAGACGCCGACAAAGGGCGCCCCCGGGTTCTCCTATTGTGGAGAATTCAAGTCCATGGAAACTGGACGCATTGTCGTGCCTGCTTCTCGTCGGACACGCACGTCCCACGGATTTATCCCCGAAAACTGTGCGTCAGAAAAAAAATAAAGAAGAAGAAGAAGACACTCCTGTGACCGATTTCCACGCATCCTGTGACCTCTACGGGACTCCCTAAATTTTCTGCCGCCTTTCATTTCGCGCCGACTGGTATTACAGCGTGATTTGCTGAATTTTGCGAGGTTTCCGTTATTTTTTTTTTTTTTTTAAGGTCCGATACAGTCTTGTGATTTAAATATCCAGTGCGCACCCAACTTGGGGTGTTTTTCAAATTTTTTACTGTTTCCTGATATTACGCGTAATTTGCTAAATTCCAAATGGTTTCGATGTTACTGTTACGGGCAATGTAAATAATTGGGCATTATTTATAATGCCCGGGCAATTTAAAAAGTGCCCAAAGGGAAATTCAAGCCAGGATCGTGCTGTTATTCACATTGCCCGGGCACATGTTACGGACATTATAAATAATGCCCAATTAATTATTATTACTATTTCAACAAGGTCCACCTTATTTGGCGTAGAAATTAAATATATTCTGTTACTCGTTGTCCACTACTGTTTTCGTATAATTTTCCAGACCCCGAACAGTTTAATTATTGTTACTTCAAAAGTTGTCCAATGAAATTTGCAATTTACGTCTCTCGCGTATACAACGACTCGTACGAATCGACAAAATTTTCCAATGTCTACTACATTACGCCCATCAACGGTTACTGCGTAACTCGTCAAACACACGAGTTTTCCATTACCTTTATTTGAAAAACCAATCTAATACACCCCATCGATTTAATTCACTCGAACGACAACTGGAACCGAAGATAATCGTTTCGCCCCAGCGATTATTCAAATATAAATACAACTATCCACATATACGAGCCGTTATTAATATAATTACCAGCGTAAGGACGAAAACCACTGCACGCACCATATACCGCGGGACGCATACTGAACAGCAAAAAAAAAAAAAAGGAAAAAAGAAAAAGACACAGAAAGAGGCGCATCACCTGCAGGGGAACCCGCTACTTTTATCTATGTTACGCGTCGAAAAAACGATGACCAATGCACGAAAGCGTGCCCGTCTTGGGAGGTCGCGGATGTACCACGACGAGGATCCCGCTTGGCCCCCTAAATATGTTATTAGTTCGGTCGTATAACTGCTTCATTTTGAGTGCATGGCCCGAAGGCGATCATCTGCCCTTTGCGAGCCGAACAACGAGGCAGAGAGGAGGAAGGAGAGGAGCCAGCCAGCCGAGGGAGCGAACAAGTGTTTCGCGAACTAGACGCGAGGGAAGCGTGCTTCGTTCGACTCGCCCTCCCAGAAGTTCTACCAGGGAGGCCTAGATTGTTTAATCGTCCCCCCCCCCCTCCCTAATCAATACCGCGGCACCCTGTAATTTCGCCAAATTGCGGGAGAGAGACCGTCCTACGGGACATTCGGGGGGCGAAATAGGCAGAAGCAAAGAAGGTAGGTCTTAATTTAGGACGCTGTAAAACCGTTTCTCCACGGCGAATCTGATACCGTTACGTAATTTTTGGGGCTACGCTACGCGATTTTTCGATTCGCACGGGAAATTACGCGAACGGTTCGTAGTCTTGGGGAATTGATAAACGGGGAGACGTGGGATTTCGGTGATTTGGGTGATTCGGGCTGGTGTTCGATCGTGGGGGGGGGAGAAGGGGGAAAAATGTTCTCGAACCGATACGTCTGCACGAACGAACGTAACGTTGCTCAATCAAAAAGCTGTTACGCTGCGCGTGTTTTTGTGGAGGGTGAAATTTAACGAACGCGAGATATTATTATAAAGACTCGTGGAAAATTTCGGGTGAATCCAGGGAAGGGTGGTGGAATTTTGTAACATGTAATTTCAATGGCTGAGAAAATTTATATTTTGTAAAAGTCCGAGCAGATATTGTCGATGTTAATAAAATAAAATATTGATTCGCATTCGTGTATAACAAAACGTGGATAGATCGTTCATGTGGTATCGTTTATTTATAATCGATACTACATTTTGACGGTACTCGATTTTATTTATTATAATAATTAATGTTCTACGTTATCATAGCATAGGCAGCATAATGAAAATTCAGTTTGAAAGTATTTGCAACTTGGTTGTCCAGATTGTAGACTATTAAAACATGCTGCCATTAAATTTATAGTCACCCGAAAGTTTCAGGATGGCGTAACCGTCTAACCACATCGAGAGCGAAGCGGATAATAACTCAATTTTTCGAATAATCGGTCAAAAGTGGACGAGCGTACCGTACCACGTCATTAAGCGCAATTATCGCTTATTTGAGATTTCGTCGATGTAAATTCGTTGCATTAACAACCGCGCGTAACCGCTACCAAATCGCAGGGCCGTAACAATATCACCGCACAGTCCCCGGCGAACGTTCGCCATTGAATGATTACTTTCTTGCGCGAGTTCAGTCGTTTCGGTCGGCGATTTTTTGCCACTCGCCAAGTTTACGTTAGTCTGATTACAGGTAATATGGCACCGAGGCCTCCCGCGGACCTTGAAGTTCGGTTTACTCTTATCTAAATGACCGCTAATGAAGAAAAACCGAGAGCCTTTACGTACCTGAAGATTCAAGCGGCCTTCGAAAAAAAAATATACGGCAGTTATTACGGAAAGACGTCGATTACCCGAACTAATTGCGGGACAATTCCTTTCGGATAATTGATCATTCGGATAATCGATCTTCATAAAAATGTGCAATTTTTCGCCGTTCTCGGAAGCACCTAATATCTTTCCCTCGCCACATTTAACTCCGATAACTCGTTACGGAAGACGAGTTCATTTCTTAACGCGAAAAAATAACTCGCGGACAAAATATCATATCGTACGACTTTCGATTTTATGGTTTATAGACACGTTTCTCTTTCGGTCAATTAACGAATGACGATCAATTTTTAATTAACGAATAATTAATAGCTCTCTCCGTTAATCGTCGATCTACAGTATCGCAAAATGATGGGTTCTTGAACATTGTTGCACCTGGCTTAACCGGCGAAACGCTTGTCGCCGTCGGCGTAATTAAATCCAATCAAATTATTTGGCAGTTAAACGTAGGATTAATCGATGGTTACGAGCGCTCGTTAAGGATGTTGCTTCTGGAAGGCACGGGGAACGCCTTGGGTGGCGGAACGATTAAAACTCGGATCGGCCTAATTCCAGGTTTATTGCCTAAAATCGAGGCTTAATATGCGCGGAGCCATGCGTATGGCACGGTGATTCCGCCGGCAGGAATTTCGGATGAATTCGAGTCCTAGTGATGGGAGCAAGAGGATTCGAAAGTCGAAGAAAAGATTAACAATCGAGTGGACGCATCTCTTGATAATGCGATTACCGCAGGTACGCCGTAATACCGTTTAAAAACTATTCGATCATTGTAAATCCCACTCTAATCCTGATGACTGGGCATTTTTTAAGTAGAAACACTCGATAAATAAAAAATTTATTCATTTCCCTTGACGGTGCACGATCGAGTTTAAAAAAATGAACAGAAATCAACTGAAATTTTATATAATACCTATATTGCGACATACTCTAACACTTGAGTTTATAAAAAACGTTGTGTCTAATAAAAAAAGTCAAAAATTCCTTCCTGGCGTAAATCCAAGGATGGATCAAACGAAAACTTCGTGACCCAAAACAATTTTCAATCACCTTAAGACTCTGGCTTATCGACTTATTCCACTTGCATCAATGAAACGGGAACGTCCGTCAAAGACGAGACAAACGAAACTGAAAATTTGATCGAGGATTGAGATAAAGGCGTATCGAATGCCCATCGCTACGCACCGCATATTCTTCCCTGCGTACCTCTCGCGAACCCTGAAACTGCTGGCAGCCACGCACAGACCACACGCACGTCGATAGACCCCTTAACAGCCGTTTGCGAAACCGAATTGGACCTGGTCGCCGATCGTAATTGCGAATATCGCTTGTATATCGGGATCAAAGGGAAATTTGGTATATAAAAAAAAACGAAGCGGGAAGAGAGGGAAGGTGAACGCGACTTTAAATGTGTCATCCACCTGGGACACACCGGTTAATTTCGGATCAAGATAAAAAGAATAATTGTCCTTTAATCTGCACGACCAATCGGACGGAATCGCATCAGCCACGATTTCTCTGATTGGCGACGCAATGATTTTCCACGCCAATATTTCGCAATCGTTCCATCCGCCATTCGATTTTATTCATCTCTGGGTTTTTTTTTGTTCTCGTTTTCATGGGGAAACATTGCGTCACCGTAAATCAATGCGACTCGAGCTAAAAGAAAATGTATCCCCCCCTCCCGTCGCGTCCCAGTGTAATACAAATATCGCGAGCGCAGGCATATTAAAATTACATAAAAATGAATTTACTACCGTCGTCGTAAAGAAAAATAAACTTCTACCAACCATTACCTCTAATTATGCCGACTTCTCTCGTCCTTGCCGTTCGCCGTTCGGGGAATGCGCGCGCACGAGTATACTTATCGCGATCCTCTTCGAAGCACGGTCTTATTTTCCGCGGGTTACCACCGTAAATGAGCCACCGAGGAACTCGAATCATAAATATCGCGTTTAAAATCCCCAGTAGGCAACATTGTTGCTCAACCTCACCCCTCGCAAGTTTCGTGAACACGCGGAGATTCACCGTCGAGGCAGGTGCGCGTCCACGCGGGGACGCGCGCATTTAGGCGCGCGTACGTACGCGCGCATGCGCCCGGAATCCCCCGGTAAATCTACATAAACGGGTGATACGTTCGCGATGTTTATACACGCGCGATGACACATTCGCGCTACCTGTCGTCTGCCAACGAAATTCCTGATTATCCGAGCTAATTGGCGCAAAACTTGGCAACCGGGAGTACCCACAAATCCGGATAATTGGAAGACGCGGGAATAAAAAGCGACGGGGCGAGCGCGTCGTGAGAGCAAGAGTTACGAGGAATAAATATTATCGAACGAGACAAGCGTCTTGACGTTCGGTGCCGGCGCGCGTAATAAGTCGGCCGCGCGTCGTTTCACCCTGGTGGGGAAAAAAAAAAAGAACATTCGAGGGTGAAATTAGCGAGACACGCGGAAATTAAGCGTTCCGCACGACCAATTAGCTCCCTGGGCAAATCGAACTTTCGTTCGACGCATCTGCGCATCCGCCGCCGTCTGTACCGCCGATACGCTCGAAATCCCACACTTTCGATAGCTCCCCCCCCCCTCCCCATCTCCCTGCTCTTACGCATGATTTTTTTTTCCCCCTCCTTCGCCGTAACCGATAATAAGGCGCAAAAGAATCTGACGGTGAAGAAGCCGGATTCGCGTATGCACCGTGCCCAGGCTGACATATTTATTAACTCGCATTGCTTATCGGTCGAATCGGTTTTCGGGGCCGCGTAAACCGAGGCGAATCGGCGTCGGCAACGTGGATCCCCGGAGACCGCCCATGTCGCGCCGATGCCGACGAGGACGTTGAGATCGTCTTATGAAAGTTTTATCGGGCCGGACCCGCGGAGAGTGCCGATCGGCGAGTACCGAAGCGCTAATTGCGAGTCGCTCTTTTCAGGTTAGCACACGCGGTGTACGATGTACGGATCGTTAAGGCGGTCCTTAAAGCGATCTTCGACGTTACTCCCGATTATGCCGCGGCGGACATTCCACGCGCGCTGTTATGTGGTTTGTTTGGGAGGGGGAGAGAGGGTGAGATCGGTTGACTACGCGGGCTTGGGTGGTTCTTAACGTTTTGGGTATTTTTGTGCGAATTAACTCTAATCTCTCTCTCTATCGTGTTAATTTGGCGCAGGGAAACTAAAACAAACGTGAACACTGCGCGATGCAATTTTTGTGAAATAAATCAGCGGTATGGTACGTCGCTTTATTCTGTGTGAATGATGCGAAAGAACCTTGTATTTAATGAACATATTTTAATAGTTTGTGGCTCGGATTACTATAGAATAAATGCAGAAACCACTCGATTTGGTATTTTTAATCGATTTTTAATCGAAACTGGAGCTAATCGAACCGCCAAAACTGCACGAACACCCGTATTTAAAATTTACATAAAACCGGACAAAATTAATGAGAACTTCACCGTACCGATTATTTCAGTAACATTTCTAGTTTCTGAGAAAAATGATAAAATCTATCTCACCCCACGATTCTTACCCTACGAAGTCAGAGAAAGAAAAAAATAATGTCACGCTCGTCGTTTCCGAAACAACCGCTACAGTTCCGATAAACACCCAAAATTTAGGGTTGTCCCATCTTCTTACTACTCACCGTACCCACTAGCATCTAACCAACCGCGCCACCGTGCATTTTACACGGCACCACGAGTCCCCCAGCCTTTCCGGCCTCAACTACACGAGACCCACGAGTGTTTCCACTTATAATAACATTCCGAAACACGTAAATACACTCGAGTGGCACGGCGCGCTGCTGTAGGTCCTTGTAAAAGACGACGGCCGGTCGGTGGTCGCGGTTAAACCGACGTCTGCCAAAGGACGACGGGATGTAGTCTCTCCGGTGGCTACTTCAATGTCGTCGTCGTCGCCGTCGCCGTCGTCGTCGTCGTCGGGCTTAAGGATCGTCCGAACACCATTTTTTTTTTATCCTCTCGACCCGTGAGCGTGACGGGCTCTTTACCGGACATTTTACTTTGTTCGTGACTGCGGGCGCGTTCGACCGGAAAACTTCTGTCCCTCCTCCGTCGCGGAATATCAAGATCGAAGTTGTTTCTCGCGATTAAACGTCCGTCGCGACGCGGGATTACGATACAATATATTGACATTGTCGGAAAAATAGATATTTAGCTTAATTTTAATTTTAATTTTGATTTTAATGTTAATGTTAATTTTAATTTAATTTTAATTTTAATTTTAAATTTAATTTTGGCTTAATATCGCAAATTTATACGTAGTCGCTGTACAAGAGAGCATTGTTTTTTTCCGATCTGTCTTTGATATTAAACTTTTATATTCTCTCCGTACACACGTCTTTGTAAAAGTGTGGAGTCTTTTTATTACAACTTCGTATTCCAATAGGCATTCACTTTTCGTAGGATCACCGTGATATATCGCTTTCTGAAATCGAATAATGCCCCGTCGTCCTCGTGCATTACGCGTCGATCGTTTCGAGCACTGCACGACGCACGCGAGCGGTAGAACCGCATTTTTCGGGGAAACATGAAAAAAGCCGGCAGCGTCTTGAAATCCGTACCGCACGAATCGTCGGGACTCGCGTGGCTTGAAATACGATGCACGAATGTTGGATAACGGATTCCGGTTGCCGGCACGATCGATAAATCAAATAGAGTTTTCTCCGCTGGTTAGCGTGATTTACGATCAAGTTAATGCCACGCGAGGAATGCTAACACCTAGCTGACGAAGTACGGTAGTACGATCGTAAAGAATAACGTTTAATGCCTGCCATCTCGTGTACCGATATATGCTAATTAAATGGAAACATATTTTTATGGACCTCCTTTGACTCATAATCCTCTTATGAATGGGATTACGCTACGGGTATGGTTCATTCCGGTTGTTGACAGTTTTCTCGATCCTGCGTCGAGCTAACCGAGCGAGGATAGAGTATCCCGATACGACCATTACGAATACTTCGCGTTATACGACGGGTTATATTGGTCGATGAGGTAGGGTGAATGCACCGATGAACAAACGGGTCACGTATTTTTAAAGAAACATTCATTGTTTAGCACGTGAAATATTTTGTACTTAATTTCAATCGACCGTGTTTTGTTTATTTTTTGGTGCATTGATTAAGTACTGGTTACAATTAGTTATTACATTTTATTGCACGCGTTTGTTTACCAGTAGATGGAATTCTTATTCGTTCGTTCACTTGTCAATTCACCTTGAATTCGCGAGGATAATGTTTATAAGGGATGAATTATTAGTAATATTAATAAGGATATTCCAATCCTTGATGTTTACTTCTAATACTCGAATACTCGGAAACTGTTGAATATTCAATTATTCGACTCGTTCTAGACATATTTTTCATTTGCGTAAATGTTTTTACGGGTGGTATGACTCGTCTCTGAGAGTTTAATCTCTCCTGAAACTCTGACACGCGCGTATCCATGCATGAATTTTTTTTCCACGTATACTACATTAAGTCACCGATACTTTTTGTTTGCCCTCGCGCGAAAAACTCTCGGTCGGATCACGCGTTCGCATCACGAATAATCGATTACTTTTTTATCGAACGCTAAATGATTTATTAACGTACCGAGGACTCGTCGAACTTGATTGTTGATAATAACGCGCGACGCCGTCGAGAAAGACTTTGACCATAAATGCAGATAACGGGTGTATCCGGTGAAACTGTAAAGACGTAATCGATTTGTAATCGGCAATATTATCTCCGCGAATCCAATTATTCTTATTACTCAAGCTAGAAGTAAAATCTTCCACTTTACAAACCATTACGAACGTTATCCGCGAACGTGTCACGCGAACGCCGAACTTTTACTCGAACTCGATTTAACCTAAAAGGAGCGAGGGATCTCGAAGCTTTTTTGCAAACGAGTCACGTCGCCGACGGATTCTCCGACGACTACCGGATCGTTAGGAAGTCGTTTCTTCGACTCTGGCGAAGGACCAAAAGGGAGTATCAGATCTCAACCGCTAGCGGGTGGCGCGTAACGAGAAATCGCCGGGAGCTATCGAAACATCGTTGCCGCGTCTCAGTTTTTGCGAGTTCAACGAAATGCACGCCCACGAATTACGCACGAAACCCGGACCTCTGCTGCAAATTTTGTATTTTTTTTTTTTGCTCGCACACCCCCGAGGGGAATTGTAAAATTTTCGAGAAGAGATGTCTGCGCGTGTGCAGTAATATTTTATAATATTGCCAGATTCGTTTCTTCGCGTAATATATGTACATATGTATAATTTCTAACGAATTAACCGCTCGCTACCACGTTCGAGGTATCCCGCGATAAAGCAAAAATAAAAAGATTAAATTTTACCATCTATCAAACAATGTAACATCATCGCTATTTATCGTTTTTTTTTGTTTCCACTTTCGCTATCACTCATTTATAATAAAATTTCTCGATTGACGGGTCATCTTCACTATCATTCGTGAAGGAGCTAAATAAAAACTGAAATAGTAATTCCAAAATAGATACAAACAAAGTGATATCTGGTCAGTGGCACTGTGGAATTCTGTGGCAGGATATCTCGTTCACGTTAAGTACGACTGTATTGCGAAGAAGTTTGGTAAAAACGCCGATAACGATATTACCTGCCATTCTTGGGTTTAAAACCTACCTGCACGTTTCCTTCACCGGAAGGAAGTTGCAAAGATTACGGGGAAAGGACCACCCGAATGTTGACCCGCAACAGACCACCACTCACCCCGCGTATCCCTCGGAGCGTCCGATGAATTAGACGCGTGAAAAAAAATCGCACCGAATCTTCCTAGCAAAAGGTAAATTCATTTCTACCACGTTACGTTTCTATTATCTCGTGATTATCCCGTGTAAAGTGAAATACGCCCGCTCATCCTCGGACCACCAAAGGTTCGCGCTAGAACGAATATCGAAAACAATGAACGCGTTAGAAGAAGGAATGCGTTACCGAATTTAGAATCATTAGGACATTCAGTTGAATTTTTAATCTTCTCGTTCATTGACTTTCGTTCATTGTTCGTCGGATTCGTTTTTCGTAATTCGAATTGAGTTTAAGAACAATTATATGTCGAACGTTAAAAATGTAAACAAACCCGTGAGTAATCCACGCTCGTCAATCCTCGTAATCGTTCAGAGTTGCAAATTCGAATCGATCCGGACGAAAAAAAAAACCACTGTCACGTCAAACGTGTCTCGTCAATCGTCCTCAGGATTTTTATCTCTCCTCCCATCGAGGACTTTGATGCGAAATGGACAACGGTCGAGGGGACTCAAAACGAGGAAAGACGGATCGTTACGAGCGGGGACCCGACCACGAAGATTTGTCTGCCTAAAACAAAGCAATTACCCGCCACTCGTTTAGCAGTCTAGACAAATCCTGGGAGACGGGACGAACGTAAACTTCCGGCCCGTACTGTCGCCCCGAAACGGGTCTACCTACGTTCACGAATAATTGCCTAATAAGGGCGTAATTACTTAATTTCTGTTTTGAGCCATGGCTACGGACGGAGTGGCATGTCTCAAAACTGCTCGTTAAAACCTTAAAATGCTCTCTGGTCCTGCCTTAATTAAGCGGTAGGACCTCTCTTTAAATGTCGCGGACTCCCCCCCCCACCCGCAGCCCCCCTCTCCATTTCATCTACTCCCTTTTTAACCGGCTGCAGAATTATGTATAATTTAGTTGATCTTACCTTCCCTGTTTAACGAGAACACGAGTTTATGCAAAGAGGACCGTGGAATTTGGGAATTAATGTTAGCGCCCCGAGGTCGCGAGTAATACCGATAATAAAGGATTCTTGATGGTCCCGTCACTCGGTTATACAAGCCTGGTAATTGGTCCGGGGTAATGATTATTTGGGGTATTAGTCAAACAATATTTCCTCGTTGCCAAAATTTTGGCACACGTGTTGGTCTCCTCTGGCAGACTTCGAATTAAGTATTGCAAATTATTATTCATTCCTTTATGATTACATGGAGTTTTAACTTGGGAAAGAACTTTGTTGCATTAAAATAGCGTAAAAGTGGTAGAAATTATGATTTTTTTAAGCTGTTAGGTCTCTCGAAACACTGCAGTATTTGAGTGAATTTATATGCATGCAATGGCGATTTTTACATTAATCGTTGCCTACTTTTTCTATGATACTATAAACCTTCAGCTTCAGAATGCACGTTGTTGTACTGGGATAACTACAAAATCATAGGACTTATAATTTCTAATCAGTTACCTCACTCGGATCAGCAGAGTATTCGAAACTATTGACACTAGTCCGAGATCTTCTATAATAACCGGCAACACTTTATCGCTACATTTTTCTACGTATCAACAAAGATCTACCTTCAAAAAGTATTTTCTCAAACCGACATAACTCGTAAACTGCAGCCGCTGCTATTTTTCATCTCGCTGTGCACTCACGGAATGACCGTGTTACTATTCGTCAATACCTTTCTGCTACAATTTCGTACGCTCGTCCGAGCACATTTTTACATTACCACCTGGCACCTTTTACACCTTTCCCCGTCACGTCGAGAGCCCTTAGGTAACCCCTTACAAATCCCGCAAGAAACTATCTGTCCGAGGAGCGAGGATTTCGGTCGCGAGTTCACATCGACGGCACGAGAGCGTAACGAGGATAAATATTTACCCGAAAAAGCGGAACCGACGTAAATCCTGAATAGGGGCGAGAGAGAGAGGGGGGGGGGGGAGGGGGATGAAAACGACGCGCGATACAGATCTCACCGCGGGCGAAACTACCTGTCCCAGCTCGTTGATACGTCTAAGCATGAAACCTTCAGGAAACCCGGACGGGTTTCACCTAATACCGTGGATTAGGGTTTAAGCCTCCATGCCACGGCTATTCAATGGATGGTACAATAAACGTACCGGCTATTCAAGGAATATCCTCCAACGACACCGTGCGCACGCTGCACCGGCAGGTATAATAATCTGTCGTAATAAGGCCGGAAGTGACGTGGGATGCAGGGTGCGTGAGGTAAACGGAATCTGTGCCACTCGCGCCCCAAATAACCCTAAAGTCCCTTTCGAGGGATTGTTTTGTGTGTACCGATGTGTTGGAGAGTCGTGGAAAAGTGGGATTCGGTGGTTTGAGAGTTAAAGGGTTATTTGGAGTATTCATTTTCAAGCTTGTATTTATAAATTTTGGAATTGAACGTGTCAACGCCCTGATGATTTTGGAGTTTCAACATAAGTTTTAATAGATTCATTGAACTCGCCTAATTGATAAATTTACGAGTACAAATATAAATTTTGATTTGTAGTGAAAAGAAATTGATATCCGAACCTCATAATCGTACCCATTTAATATGTTTCATCTGCTTCGAGTACAAATTTCCTAAACATGTTACACCTACAACGCGACTAATTAATAACTTGAAAATATAAATGCAATAGGTACCATAAACGTTCATAACGTAAATATAAATTTCTTTAAATCTCTCGGAATTTATATTCAAGTAACGTAAGACACGAATCGATAATTCGCTTAATTATTCTCAACGAACCCGCAATTTTCTTCGCCGAGCAATGCAACTTTCCTGCTTCGTAAATATGGTACTCACTTTCCACGAAATATCTACCCGCAAACGCGTCGGACGAATTCACAGAGATAAGCAATTTAACTCTCTCGGCCGGATACCGCGGTCGATCGGGGAATCAGGTGAAGATTATTTCTGGGCGGTCGATCATTCGATCGACGTCTTAAATGACGGTAATTTCCATACATTGTACGAAACCGCGGCTCTCTCTTCCGCCAGGCGCAATGAAACGAATCGGGCATTTTGGACACGCGATCGAATGCGAAAAGTCGGTCAGTTCTTACTATGAATCAGAACACGTGCGCATCGTGTCCCGAGGGAACATCGACGTTCGAGAGACGGTTTCTGCCTTCGGGCGGAAATTCAATTGAAACCTCTGCGACTGAGTTCCCGTTGCGGGTGAAAGGCACAATGGGCGAAAAATCTTCAAGTTTCTCGCCATGTGCTGCTGGAACATATTTCGTCGTTACTACCGCGGCGAACGTGATAGGTAGACCAAGTTCTTACAATTTTTCACCCTTTTGGAATCTAAAGTACGCTATGATTACGACGGCTATCTATTTGGGGAGGGGGGTATAAAAGATGATTATGGGATACGTCCAAAAAGGTATCTAATCTCATTTTCACGAGGCATAGAAAATATAGAGGAAAACTTATTTAACGAAGATGCATTTGAAATATTTTAACTACCAAAGATGTATGCCATGGAATAAAGTGCAGTCCTGTAAAGTAAAGAACTCATTATTACCGCAATCATCAATTCTTTCCGTTTCAATCCCACTTCCTCCCTCTTTTCATAAATATGTCAAATTCATAAATTCATTAAATATTTATTCTATAATAGAAAACAGTTCTATATTTACAGAATAATTCCATAAATACAGAATAAATATTCTAAATATCTATATATTGTTCCTCGTACTCTTTCAACGTTCGCGTTCGAATAATTTGCATAACATAACGAACTAATTGAATTATCAACGTTCGTGGTATCGTGGGTCCATCGCAGCCCACTCTTAAGTCGAACGGGGTTAAACGAACCTTCATCCCTTCGGTGCGGTCTAGTTTGATTCCGGCAGCGTTGTAATCCTCTCTTAAGTCTTCCTTTGTGCAACGCACAGGATTGCACGTGCGTTGTTTCTCATGGAAGTCGCTCATTGTTGGTAGGCACGCGAGACCGAAGCGGCACTGCCTGCGCCCTTCTTTCGTTGCTAGGGCAGTGCAATACAATCCTACTTGTAACCTCAGACAGAGCCGGGGGCAATTGTTACGCGTTATGGGTGGCGAGCCTCTGAAATAATACCCCGAGCCTAACAAAACACCTTTTGGAATGACCGCACCGGACTCGAGAGTACTCGCGAGACCTACCCCAACGGCGCCACTGCGCTATACTAATTTGCAGTTCGCGTTTAGAATTGGAGGAAAACATTTGAGAAAGGGCGCGGATTCCAGGAGAGATTAAAGATTAAATTCTTAGCAACGTTCCTTTAGTTCATCTGATATAATTGTAAGAGTGCGCAGACGTTGCGGACACCTGTTCGGTTTAAAAAAACATGAAAGAATAAATTCTTTTATAAATTCGAGACTCGTAACTGCACTACGGATTTGATAGAAACACGTGGCTTGATGCAAGAGACGAGGGGTACATCGAACAAAGAAATTGTACTACAAGTATTCGATAGAAATTTGTAGAACCTTCTCATCACTGATTAAATTTCTGTTTCAATCTCGCTTCTTCACCCCTCTCCTGCAACAACCTATATTTACAAAATTAAAGATCTTTGAAATCTTGTAACTTTGCATGATACAGAGTCTTAGGGTATTTCGCCAATGCTTGTTTTAATGCTCGAAAGATTGAACTTTCGCCTACCGAGAGTCATTTTTCCCCACGAATTTCCAACTTACTTTAAGACAGAGATCTCTCGCAATGAGAATAATAAACCCCAACGCATATGCGCAACGATATATCGTCATTGCCACTTCTCACGAGTATCGCTAACAACGATATTTCGTTGTTCAACGCTACAAGGGTTAAAATTTAACTACACTTTAACAGCTACTCAAAATCCAAGTCCCCTCTCACCGTCATTAAATACCGATCTAACTTACCCCGAACATAACCGCGCCAAGTTTCACGTCGAGAACTTCCGTCGCGAACTTAGAATCCCCACTTGCCAAAAGTGACAACTTTAAACCTAAATCCGTGCAAACGGTCGTCGACGAGTTAACTTCCCTCCCACCCGGCCGCAACAGAAATTTTCGCGCAAACTCACGCTCGTTGCCGAGACCCGCTCGCCGACAAATCAAGAGCGAACTAACTCCGTTCGGTACGATTCGCAGAAACTTCTTAATTACAAAGCGAGCGAGTTCTATTCCGGCGACTACCGTTCATCGCTGCCGGGCTTCTATAAATCGCGCACCGTCCGTACCTTAATACCGTGGCAAAATCAATTTACCGTGGGTGGCTACGCTGTACGTATCGATGGGCCACGGCTTGTAATTAAATTGTTACTCCGGGCGGACGGACCGCACGCCAATCGACATGGGCGGCCTACCGAACACCCACGTAACCCACGTATTTACGATCCTCTTATTTTTCGGAGCGTGTCCTCTATTAATAACCCGTCGGGGCATTAACGAATCCGTGGAAGGATTCTCCGTGATCGCGCTTTCTTTCATCTGTCCTAGATCGCGTGGGCAGCGCGGACGCTTCGTAGGCGCCACGAGAGGATCGTGGGCAACGGACGATCCTCTGGATCCTCCACCTTTTATTAATCCCTCCCACCCCTCGCCCCCCCTCTCTCTCTCTCTCTCTCTCAGAACCTCCCGTGTTTTCCATCAGCGCAGGCTGCTTGTAACCTATTAATGAATATTCGAGCGGCTCGGGAACGAGTGAAATACCGTTTCTGTGCCTCGGATACGTGTTTATCGCGTACGTGGTAGTGATCTACGGTCTCGATTTGTGTGAGAGAGAGAGAGAGCGACGAAGGATCTTGAAGAGGGGAGGAGAGAGAGAGAGGGGAGTAGGGTGAGACTGTTAATCATTCTCGATAGATGTTGTACGATAATTTATCGATTTCGTCCATGCTATGAATGGAAAATTACAGTGTCGGAATGGAGAACTACACTTTCGATGTTCGTGGGGGAATGTATAAGGTGCAGGGATCCGTCGAGCGTTGCGGGTTTCTGTGGCTGGTATGTCGTTGGGTCTTTGATTAATAATGTCTCGGCTACGAAAGGGAATCGTGGGGTAATTGGAAAATTACTGTTCGATGTTTCGATTGAGAAAAGGGGGGTGTAGTTGGACGGGAAGCTTAATTACGTAATTTTAATATTGCGCCAGCGATATTAACTTTCTAAATTACATTTTATTTCAGTCGTTGCCTCAGCTACAGATCATTTCTCCAACGTGATCTAAAATACAGAAAATTACCCTTCCCCGAGGAGTCGTCTTCGAGGTCCCATTCGGTTTTGTCAAACGTGATTATCCCGTTCAAGATCTAATAATCAAATTCATTCAAAAATCATAATTTCCAACTTTTCAACATCGCCGTCGAAACATTAAAAGTCGTGAATCGTGAGTTTCAAACAAACGCGATTATTCATCCTCGAACGTACCGAATAAAATTGACTGACTTAACCTCATAGGAGAAGAAGAAAAATGTCGAAGATGATCCCCAGGTGAAAAACTTAAAAATCTCGAATCCAAAGAGTACGAATTCAACATTATCCGCGAAGTAAAACGGCAATACGCGTCGAGCTAAAACCCCCCCGGCCAGGTTTCGAGATCTCTCGATCGGCGGTTGACGGAGCTTCGCCTCGTCCAAAAGGACACATTTCGAAACTCCATTAGCAACGTTGAAAAAGACACGCGCGTCTCGCGTGAAGGGAATCGCACGTGTCATAAATATACATGGCGAGAGATCGGTGGGGGGGATTCGTGCGGCCTGCTCCTCTTTGCTTTTAGCTTATCTCTTGGCCGGCTACCCCGGGCGGGTAACTTCGTAAGAGGGTTTCGAGTGTCTCGGCGGAGCTCTGATAATTGGAAAGGGTGCGTGCGTCCGTCTGACGTTTGTTTGGTCGACCATTATGTAAATAGAGCCCCTCTCTTTGGCCCTGTCGAGAAGCGCCATAAACTTTTACCGAGGCGTCTCGCGTCGCCTTACCTGTTCGCGACAAACGAGCGTACGAGATTCTGGTGTAAACGGATCGAAGGTACGGTGATTTTATTTCTTTTCAAGCCAGATCTTTTATTTTTGGGGCCGATGATCTTGGGATTTTTTTATGTTATTTAACGTCTTTTTGTAGTTGACGTAAGTCATCACCTTGTTTAATAGTAGGTTTACGGGCGTTTCTACGAGCATTTCTACGAGCACCCGTCAAATTGACCGCTACAAGTAAATACGCATTTTATTTACAGAATCGATTTATTGCAAAATGTTTCAAATTAATGTTTTTGGGATATTTCATTTCAAAATTTGAAATCCGTCAAATTGACGGGTTCCGTAGACCTAGTGTTAATATTGGATTTTCGATAGCAATACCGAATAAGGGAGAAATATTATTTATTGTTTCGACACTATTTTAAATTGCTCTTTATTTATTTCCCTAAATGCGGAATAATTTAGGCAGAGAGCGTAAAACATAGCGACGGGAATTTTCAAGGGAACAATGATTATTTTATGAAATTTGATCCTCAATGGTTGTAAAAGAAATACCCAAGTCGTTTAATTATCATTATTTCTGAAATGTCCCTCCGATTAAAACTCCGTCCACTCGTGAACGAAACGTTGCGTCCACACCGGAAGAACATCGAAAGCACGTTTCTCCCGCGCTTAACCACGAATTTAAACAAATTCAAAACTATCACCGCGGGCGTGCACTCGCATGTAAATTTTTTTTTATCTTCGCGTAATTCCTCGACTACTCCTATCTCGTGCCTTTACTCGAGTTTATCGACCGTCCAATTCGTACCCAGAGGGAAATGCCTCTAGACCCCGTACGATACCGTAGCCGTAACATGCAACTTCGCCTCCACGTCGATTGGCGTTCAGGCGCTTTGTGGTTGCACGACTTCCTGAAAAGTTCGTATAAATCAGAGATGCATCCCGTGCAATTTATCCGTCGTAAAGCAGCGCCGCGATGGCGCGTGCGTGCATCGCCCTGAGCTTTGCGCAACTCTCACGCAACGTCGAGGAGCAATTAAGCCGTGGGGGCTCGAGCTCGAGATTCGAAGGGGAATACCGAATTGACGATCGAGTAACGATAATGGGTAATAGCGTATTGTTACGAATCGCCTTCCTTATATGGTAATTAATTAGCCGATAGGGCTCGTCGATCAATTTGTGCGCGCACCTCTGTAATGGAAAATAGTGCAACCGGTAACCTTACGAGAAGGTGTTAACCCTTCGTCGGAAGTAATTCGTCTGAGGGAAGTGACATATTAAAAATTTTTAAGGCATTCAAATTTATAAGTTTATGGAATGTTGTTTTAACTCAGCTCTTTTCGTATTTGAGTGATCCAAGAGATTCGTGGGGAATCTTTTTTATTATTCATATATTGTCATTGTCATTATAAGTCATTGTGAATATTTAATAATGCACAAGGCAAGTGGATAACGATTAATTTTTTATTCATCGATTTTTTAAAATATTGATTTAATAGATATGTATACCTTGAATTTTATGTGTGACATCGTTTCCTAGGATAGATGAACGAAAGTTTACGCCAAATGAAAATTGTGATCGACTTAAGGAAATGTATACATATAAACGTTAATAAATGCATGGAAAAGAATATATCAACCAATTGCAACCTACAAAGGGTTAAAGAAACGAGGGAGCCTCGCCGGAGAATCGAAAAAACATTTCGTACTCGTTGTTTAATAAACGGGATCGACTCGAAACGCAATGCCATTAATAACAATTATAACCTACCGCGAGCGATGGTCGCGGTGTCTGATTTAACTACACGTTAATTGCACCCGAGTTTTTTTCTCGTTCCGCTAAGGGGTTTTTAAATGCTTACAGACAATTACACGAACGCGCAGCAGCAGCAATTTTCCACGGTGATAGAGTTCCGCTTTTTTGAATATTTCTCGGAAATTTGATTTTAGAATCCAGTATATGTAATAATTATTCCGCGAAGCATTGCTCATTCTATCTCACGATTAGTATGGCGATGAGTTACCTCATTACCAAAAGCGCGTGTCGAAGTTCTATCTATCAATACTTTTGGAAGATTATTGAAAGATGGACGGCGGGATATAATTTCTCAGCGACGATTATCTAATAATATTTGAACTATAATAGAAGTGGAACTTGAAACATTTAATCAAGTATGCCACTGCTTAGAATTTTACGAATGATACTTTTTTTTATACTTTCATCATAATTACACGACATTCTCCTCGGAAAACGATAATATTTTGATCCCAGCTGCGCGTACGATAAAAGTTCAATTTCTCTGCGACATTGCCAACTCCACATATAGGTGCGCGTGGCGTTTGCATTTGGACAGCACTTTTGCTCTAACTTCGTTTCATCGATTCTATCGTCTCTTTCTCCGACGCCAAGGGATCATACACATAATCGAGTTGCGAAAAAAAGAGCAAATCGTGCGCAAGCCGTTGTACCCGCAAACGGTTTCCTAAAAACATCAAAGGATCCTCGGACGTACCCTCTACAATTTATCTGTCGTAAAGCAACATTGTGATGGCCGAGACACGTGAACGGCTCTGCACGCACTCCCGTGTAACGGTTAAAAGCAATTAAGCTTCCTTTCATCACGAAAGACCGCGGAGGCTCGCGAGGTGCAATTTTGTCCGGTTGGACAAATAATTGACGACGAGGAGGAGCGGGTCCGAGGGAAACGACAGATGACTCCCAGGAAGTAGGGAGACAAATTGGGCCCTGTCCGGTTCCGAGGATAGAGCGTAACGAAACATGAAATTGTTACGCGCCGCGACGACGCGCGAGGAGCTAGAATTAATTTCGACATTGTGTCGCAGGGGTAGCGTCAAACGATTCTGAGAAATACCAGGGAAGAAATGATAGAACGTCTTTTGGTCGGACACGCGCAAAGTGGCATCTAGGGAATTTTAACGAGATCGGGACGAACGCGGGGATAAGTGTGTAATAGGGGAAAACTGAGTTCGTGGCGCGGTTAATTCCGTGGTACTAGGAACCCTTTACGAAAATTATAGGAGCGAAAGGAAATAGGGTTCGTATGGTTGAATCCCGATAGCTCGAGCCTCCTTAAATCGAAACTCTCGATAAATCGAAGGTTCGTACGTTTCCGTTCGAGGAAGATCGGCAAATTAAAAAAATTAGAGAAGCTTAATTGGAAGTTATACCGTATATCGAAGCTTAATTGGAAGTTCTAACTTTAATTATCTCTGTTTCGACTTAGAAAAAAAATATTCTAAAACCACGAAATTCGCTCACACTTTTAAGTTCGCGAACTTGCCCGACACTTCACTAAAAACGAAGAAGTAAAAAAGTTAGAAAAGCTTAACTGGAAGTTATACCGTATATCGAAGCTTAATTGGAAGTTCTAACTTCAATTATCTCTGTTTCGACTTAGAAAAAATATATTCTAAAACCACGAAATTCGCTCACACTTTTAAGTCCGCGAACTTACCCGACACTTCTCTAAAAACGAAGTCATTAAAATCCAAAAATCAGTGCTACCCCTCCCAAGTTTCATCGCGACCTTTTCCACATACGATCCCGCACACTGACGCAAGGACGAAGATAACGAGTACTCGCGCGAGCGCATCTCGTTCACCCTACCCGTTCCAAGAAGCAATGCCAAAAAGTACGGTCGGGCCCCGCGAGCGCATCGGCTCTGGGCGACTCACGGAATCGATCCAGAAACTTCTCTTCGTAACGTTACGGGCCCGTCGCTTTAAATGGACTCCCGAAGTCTTACGGCGTGCAATTTGCAGCTCGCACACGATCGAATCGAGCGGTGCCTCTCGGTACGATTCGAGTGCTAATCGCCGGAGGAATAGAGCGCAACGGAAGCCATTCGGAGCGATGCGAAGAGGGGGTTCGGTCGAGGCAACTTCCACCTGCCGAAGAAGCAATAAAATGCCAGATTGCACGAGCGCGCATTAATGTAAAGAGCGAAAAGTAATTAAGTCGGGGGGAGGGGGGGGGCGACACGAGATCTCCTCGGGACATAACGCGGGAGTAATTTCGATTCTTCGTACGAAAGAAACGAGTCTCTTAGGTTGACTTTAATTATTTATCATTGTATCCGAGGTACGTGTAACGCGGCCATTACATCTGGCCAGCTGGTTCACCCCGCGGATGGGTATTAATCGTCCGTGGATTTGAAACCCGAAAACGCTGCGGGGATATATGCACTCTCGACCGATAAATGTTGCACCGCTCTCCACACCGTTGCCACACCACCGTCCCCGTTTCGATGAATTATGGCGTTTTCTCGCGATAAAGGCCTATCGGCTGTTATTACGTGGAAGAATACTTGTTTCCCGTCCGTATCTGTTCGCGGTTGTTCCCTGGCGGACGGCTCAATTAACTTGCGGCCAACTTGGTCGCGCTGAATTGAATTAGATCGAAACGGGGTCAGGAGGTCGCGACGTCGGCGAACTTTTGAGAAAGCGAGAATTTTCCTTTCATCAATTTTTAACGGTTTGAGAGATACTCTACAGTTTCTTGGAGGGAAGACAGATATTTTAAGATCGCTCGTAAAACTTTGAAATTTTTCAATATCCCCTACGATCGTTCGAAAGGGCGTTAGAGGAATAATGGAACCAGTTTTTTTTTAGTACGCGAAGGGGATCACCTAGTATGGAATAATTCTCACTTTTATTAATATTTTTCAACGTACCTAGATTCCCATGACCACGGAATATAATACAAGCTATATTTTAAATACATTACAATACCTATCAATAGATTAAAAATCTATTAAAACAAACAGAATCATTCAGAAACAAAATCACGATAATCTTTTTATCCCGTCGCCAGGCCAGTATTAAATTATATCCGTGAATAAGCAGATCCGCGTTTATCTATGACATTCTACCTAATTGACATTACTTTCAACAAGTTTCATTAACCTCGCGAATTTAACACGGATCTCGATCGAGCGTCGACTCTTCGATTCGCGAGGTCAGGCTCGTTGGAAGATTAACGTTCGCTAGCGGACTCCGCCTTACTATCAGACGCGTTAACTCTATATCGGCAACGCGAGTACCTGTATCGGTACGAATCCGGTAGGGGCCATTCGGCCGATTTGACACAGTTTCACCGTGAAGACAGCTTAAAAGACACCGCTTGAGTTACGACCGCCGGCGGCGGTTATCTCTCGCAGCTGGCATAATAAAATTGAAATCGCATTGTACCGCGCGGCACTCCGGACGCGCGGCAATCAACGTTACTTTTATCGTTCAGAGAAACGTACCGGACGATTGCCAGGGGCACGAGGTTGCCGGCATTCCGTCTGCGTTCCGCTACCAAAAGCGGCCATCTTTCACTCTTCAGCACGATTTTTCGGTTACACCGTATCCGCGATTGTAGCGTGGGAAGTTTATCATTAAACCTCGTTCCACGGTCCGTATCTTTGCCCCGGTACGCGTTGGAGTTTGATCTCATTTGTTTTTATGTAAGCACGTCGTTGATGTATTTTTTGCATGTTTTTTAAACGATGCTCTAGAGCAGGCGTCGCCAATAGGCGGACCGCGGAGGGGAAATAAATGGACCGCCAAAAATATTTTACTTTAATGCTGGTTTCTTTTTATTATTTGCCTGTATGTATCCAGAATAACTTGATAACAATCTACACGTAATTGATATTTGATCTATTTTTAAGATGTATTTGGTGATTACGGTGGCATTCATTGTTTATAAGAACAGTAATAACCAACAACTAATATTTAGTTTTTTTTCTGGCCCTCGAAATTTTTTTTTTTTTAATCATCCGGACCCCCGTAGAAACTAATTGGCGATCCCTGCTCTAGCGAGTAATTCGATTTAATATCGACGAAGCGATATTTTTGATTAAAATTCCAATTTCTGTGAGAAATGACAAGAAAAAGATGCTTCACTCGTTTCGAAGTTATGAAAACTCTCGTAAAAAATATAATTCTCTCGGTAACTATCTGCCGAGCCGTCGAAGTTACATTAAAGCTTCGAAGTTACGACGTGACCGTTGAACGAGACAAATCTTTCCAGCGAACGAGAATCGGTTTTAACGAGTGGCGTTGCGCGCGCAAGACGATCCGCGTCGAGACCGTGGGTGTATGTACCCACCTTAACGTCCCCCGGATAACGCATCCCCCCACGAATCTTTTTCATCGACGAGCGCGTTCATCGTGGAAAGGAAGAAAGCGCCACGTACGAGATGAAAGTCACGAGTCGCAAGTTTCACATCGCGAGAAGAGCTTGACACGCGCGAAAGCATTTTCTCTTTTACGACGGTCATCGATTGGCCCGTGAAATAGATTTCGATAAAATATGTTCACTCCCCCCCCCCCCCCGCGCGCGATCTCGCTCTCGTTCTTCATGTCGGCTCGCGACATAAGCGTTCGGGCGCGAAATCAGGGCGCTTTTTAGCACCGCTCTCGATGATAATAATATTTTGATTGCTCCTCGATTCCTTACGGGCCGATATAATAATGTAGTCTCGCGTCTCGAATCCTTGTCGCTTCGCAACGGAACGCGCTCGTTTCATTTATTTATGCGTCGAGTCGGGGAACGAGTTCCGTGGGGGACCGGGGACGCTAGGCGGTAATATTGCAATGATAACGGCGACGGTAATAACAATAAAATGTCAATAGCGTCGCGGCCTGTAATCTTGCGAATACGATTGGACATCGATAGTTGCAAGGAAATTGTAATATCGAGAATCGAGGTTGATGCAACTGTCGGGGCGACCAATTGAATGCGCTCGTAGTGGCTGATATTATTTGTATATGGGAGATCCCATCCTTTTATTATTTTAATATTTGACTATTTACGTATTGCGTTACTTCACTATTTAGCGTTTGAGATTTCCTTCTACCTTCACTATTTGTGCTTTGAATTGTTTTTATAACAGCAGAATCAATACTGTTATTTTATTATTCGACTATATTCGACTATTCGAGTATTTACGCATTATAATATTTCACAATTTGGTCACGCGTAGTCGATAGAACTGTAAAAGTGATTATTTATAAAAACGAAAAACACGAATCGCTCGTGTACTAGCGAATAGACATCTTCCGTTTCGTTATTGACATTAAACTACTGTAATTATTTGTAATACCGTTCAAGAAACAAGATTTTAAACGGTAATCGACGTTTATTAATTCCCTTAAAACGTGTACTTATCAAACTAATTTACTACCGGTACAGGTGTACAAATACTTTTTGCTACCCACTGTAAATGCAACGAGGGAGATTCACGGGTGCAATTATCGAGGTTCCACCGTACGTCCTCTCGATTTTCACGACGGCGCATTTCGAAACGTTGAGCGCTCTTTTTTCTCAACTCGTATCGGGGGGGCTTGTAAAACAAGTTCCACGGAAAACGAGGACTCTCCTCAACGGCGTTTCCGATACTTTATCTTGAAACGAACGGCGAACCGCCGTTCGTCGACGCCCTCGATAATTTTTCGCTCGATAGATTAATTAGCGATAATTAAAGATAATTATTAATGTATTTCGAGGCTGCCGTTATCACCCCATAAATACTCGGACCGTAAGTTTCGCGCATAAATCCTGGCGGACCGGTATTCGAGATTGAGAATTCCGTTTCGAAACGTCCTCCGGTTTCTTGCAGCTTTCCTAGATCATATTTCTCATGAATTACCGGTTGTCACGGGTAGTTCGGCTTAAACAATTATCGATCGTGCTCCCTCGCGAGCACGGACGGATAATAAAAAGTGGCGACTCGCGTTTATGTTATAATGCCACGAACAGGTAACCGAGTTGAACGCTACGCGCGTCATTCCAGGAGATTTGTGTTTTTTTTTGGAATCGTGAGAGAGATACGGTTTCCAGGACGCACGATCGTAATCGGTATTCGACAAATACGATTACGGTTTAGCGGAATGTGTCATGTACAGCGGATAACGTTCTTTTTTAACGATGAGATAATTTTTTAATCCGAGCGATTCCGATGTACAGTAAAACTCAGGGAATGTTACGAATCTTACGGTTACAACTGTACCTTGTGCCACTTAATTTTCATAAATTTGAGCACGTCGCAGTTATTTAAGTTCGTTAAAAATTATGTGACAGCCGTACTTAATGAAATTCTAAACAAATTGACCGATACTGCACCGTAATTATTAAAATCATTGACAAACGTAAATTTTCTATACAACCCGAGACGATGAAATATTTTTAAAAAATTTCCGAAATCTTATCCGTTCAGCTTCAACGGTAAAATACATGAATTTATGAAAGCTGTCGGCTGTTAATTAAACCACAGCTCCCGAATACGCATTCTGCGCCGTCGACAAAAGGTCGGCTCCGGATGTAAAAGTAAAAGTTGCCGAATGGCATTGTGCAGAGGCGTTTAGGGCAGTGTGAATTTCTCAAAGGATTGGCGATTCACGTCGGCATCCTTGAGGTCCTACCGATCCCGGGATAACGTCCGGCAAAAGGAATTAAGAACCCGTAAAATGGTGCAACGGGCAATAAATGCCTTTTCGCCCAGCTGCCCGCTGTACCTTTATCTCCTCCTCGCCTCCCCTCGACGCCACCTTTCTTATCCGGGATTTAAGAACTGCATTTACCTGGCGTTACATCATCGTAACTTTCATCATTTTTGAGTACGCACGCGAGGCCGAACGGCTGCAGGGATAAGGTAAACAGAGAACGTTCCACGGTTCGCTCCCGGATAATTGAACGTCGTTGTTTCGGGGCGGATGGAACGGTTTTCGGCGGAGTTTCGTCGGGTTTGCACAGTGCAATTATGCCTCTTTCGTGGAAACGAATATTTAGTCGAAAGGACGCCACGCGTGGTATTTGTGTCTGGTAGAAATTATTTTGTCGCATTTTAGAGTTGTATTAATTTTTTATTTTTTTGTTTCAGACACAGTTCGAAGATTGTTCGTTTATTGAATTGTACGTCTCTTGAACATTTTTGGAGAAAGTGAGGATGAAAACTCTGGCTACAAAGTTGTAGTACAAACGTTTCCGATTTGGGAGGGGTTCTTGTCAATATACTCCGTTAAAAAAATAATTATAGAAATTAAGTTTTAACGTTAATTACTTACTCCGTTATGGAATTAAATACAAAATTTCGTTTCGATCGCACGTGTCTGTTTAACTAACGTAATTATGTGTTCTGAATTTAATAAGAAATTAATGTAATTAATTTCTTTTAACAAGAACTAAAAAAACATCGTAATTGGACATCGTTAAAAATATTAATATATAATAATATAAATACCGATAAATTTGTACACGTTCGGTATATCTAACCGTAAGAGTACATTAGCGTTGCACTCTCGTCGATGGACCACTCACGACGGCACCTGACGAAACGCAAATGTAATGCTGGCGCGCGATAATTTCGGAGCGAAAGCTCGCAAAAAAAAAACTGGCTTGAATTAGTTTGCGCGCGTCGTCAGTCGAATTAACTTTGCATGGCGGGATGTTTTAAGGTATAACCGCAACTCATCAAAAACAACTGCGAGACCCGCGCAAAAAGAAATTTAATTTAATGCGCGATGACAGTCTCCGATTGCACTTTTTATTCCCGATCAAACCCGTCGCGGAAAGTAAATTCGGCCAACTCGCCACGTAACCCGTCAAACGCGGTACAACAATTCGATTTTTTAATTTTAAAATGAGTTTAAAAACTTAAAAATGAGCAAGATTTAAAAATCTTTAATTTTCTCGAATAACATACGTTAACTTTTTTGGCCGCCACTAAAAGGGTTAATTAACCTTCACGCGCATAAGCGAACCCTCGACCAAACACCACGAGTCTCGCGAATCGAAATTTTAATCGTCCGAATCGCATGCTCCGCGTATAGAGCCGCAGATAAAAATACCAAAGAAAAAATATAAAAACGAAACAGAGTTCACCCGTGTGTAACTCGCGTAAAATCGAACCCTCCGACCGTGTACCCGCAGCACCCTGATTCCAAACAGATTAAATTACGCAGAACTGGAGGGCGACGAGCGAAAGAATCATTGGTGGGAGGAGGCGAAGAGAGGGGGGAGGGGGGATGACGGGAAGGGTGGAGGGAGGGGGAAGCAGAGCTAATTAATTGCACGGAGGAAGGAGACAGTATGACATGCGGGAGCCTGGAAGTGGACGCTCGGTAGCTCGTTAAATTTTAGGGGCGTGTAGATCGAAACCCCCGTACGCTTACGCTTAAACGAGCACAGCGTGCTGGCGGTAGGTACGAGCCTGATTGAAATCTATCAGCGAGAGCCTAATTTAATTAGGTGTGCTGCTTGTGGGCGAGGGAAACGTTCGGCTCGAGAAGCCCACACCAGCGCTTCCGTGTCGCTCGATAATTCCGGTCGATTGTTCGACTTTCCGCGTACCGGAAAACCGATGGAATTTCGTGGAAACTTCCCACCCGTGGGAAATATTTTCCTGTTTCCTGTGTCGTTGATGCTTTTATTATATGTAGATTGTCGTGCGTGGAGATTTTTCTGATTTAGGTGCTCATCTTGGTTGGATTTTGATAATTGATTTGATTTCACCATTCGTCGAATTTAAAGTGTTCGAGTGATAACTTTAAATTAGTTCGTTTTGATGAATAACAATTTTAGTTTGATTTAATGAATAGACTGTAAGTAATTCATGGTTGGTAAAAGGGTCTCATACGCTGACGTTATTATTAAAACATCGATCCTCCGCCTCAAAATAATCGTATGCGTCAAGAAAATATTCTTACTATATTATTATTAACTTTCTCGAAGGGACTCGTCGTATAGCGAACGATGAAGTAGTATCACACACGCTTGTAGCTATAATAAATAAAAAATAGGAGTACGGCGTTGAATAAAAAATTATAATTGAAACTCAAGTACCAATCGTACCAATTGTTATCAAGAACGTGTAAAGGTTTATAGTTATTCTCGACGTAGCAATTAGGGCGTGACTAAACGACTTCGCCTTCGAGGCTAATTTCGAGGCAAATACAATCAAACTCAATTTCCCAAAAATTCGATAATGAACACGTTCCCAAGAACCGATTCACTCGGAACGAAATTCAACCCTTGTCTTCACGCTAAATCGGCAATGTAGTCATTACACTTCTGACGCCCGGCGATTAATCTTAACAGCAAATTGCTGTGCCGCGTACGGAATTCCCTGCGAAAGTCGCTTCCATCCATCAAACCTAATAGAATTCAACTCTAAGGAATTCCAACAAATCGGTTTCAGGTTCGAGCGCACCGATAATACCCTTAACCGAAACGAATCCCCTGCGCGAAGATCGAGAGTATTTTATCGTTGAAATCAAGAGGCCTGCTTTTGTGTCGGGCCAAAGTGCAAGTACGCGAGAACTAGACCTTGTATTTTCTCGGAATAATTATCAGCATTTCAATACTCGATAAAAACAGGGAACAAATCTAGATCGTGCACATCTCCGAAACTTCGGATCTCCAAATTATTTCTAAAGCAAACAAACACACGTGATTCCTTGTGAAATAATTTTCAGTGGAATAGAAATTCTATAATTATTCCGTGATCGTCACTGACCCGAAATACACTTGACAGAGTAAAAAAAAGTTTGGATATCCGAAGATCCAGAGATGTGCATGATCTAGATTGAAGCCAAAAACAGGTCAATTATTAAGGTTAGAGATTTTCCATTTAACTCGATCTAACCCCCCCCCCCTGTCAATAAAAAAAAATATTCAGGGTACAGCGATTCTATTTCACGGATAAACCTTATACCTTACTTAACTCATTAATTACCCGGCGAACGCGAGAGTTCTCTCGACAAAGAAACCTTTTCCGCCGTTCTATCGCTCGCGACGGGCCTCGCGAACGACGCGATGACAAACGAAATAGGCGTGAAATTACATGAATTAAGTCACGCGCAAATTCAATGGCTCGCCGTTCATCCTTTTTGTTCGACTGTTTACCCACTTCGTTATCTCGATGCCGCGCGGCCATGAAGCTCGTTTATATTCCCAGTCGTAAAAGGACAGCGACGGAGGATCGTGGTTCCGGTTGTGCCCGTTCCCTTCTCGCGTTCTCTTTTCCCGCCCGCGACGGCTCGGCGGAGGCACCCCGGGCATTGCGAGTCGGCACTGTGTCACACCGAAATCCTTCCCCCCCCCCCCCCCGGGATATGATTCATTGTTATACGCGCGGGGGCCCCCCCTTCCCGACGGACCACCCAGCGTATCGTGCTCTGAAATGCTCGTCGAAGAATCTGAGATCGATACAACGAGGTGCGCCCACGCTCCTTCTTGCCTTTTGCGCGCGCACTGATGCACCGGTCAGGGGCGGATTGACCCGCTACTTCTAACGATTATTATTTTTAAACGTCGATCCGCCGCGAGCGATTCGCTCCGATGGAAATGCGCGTACGCACCCACGGGATTGTATACCGGTAGATAGTTCCGCTGGATTTATGGGTTTACTATATCGCGCAGCGTTTGTTTGAATTAATCTCGAGAGTGACGATTCGAAAACCGAAACGAATTTATTTCCATAATACCATTGGGAATCGTTACGATTATGTTTTTACGTTAGATGGAAATGAAATTTGTTGTTGCGAGATCGTGTACTTGAGATTATTTCGCGCTGTTTCCAGTGATTTATCGTTTGCGCGAACCGCGATTTGAAGCGGCGATTAGACAATTGAATTGAAGTTATTTTCATAACGTGATCGAAAGTTCCTACGTTAATAATGATAATAATAATAATATTATGCTCGTCGAGAATCAAAGATATACGACCAAGAAAGGTTTAGGATTCTACTATTATTTTAACAATTATTCGCTCGCTCGTAATTAACAGAATATTTATTTACATCTAGATGACCATTTTCGAGATACAATAGTATCGTTAAAAACCTTCATCAGATGGTACTTCGACACGGTTACTTAATAGATTGCTCTTCGAATCAGAAAGGCACAGCTCGACTCGCAAAATAATTGAACGATTAATAATCCCAGTATCATTGAGCTTTGGAACGAAGACACGAATAAAATCGGAGTAATACCTTTTCTATCGATCCGCCCCTGTGGACGGTATACTATAAGCCAGCAGGCCCACCTGGGAGCAATCGATACGAAAGATATCGGGATAATCTCACGGCGCCGGCCGAATTAGAGGTCTAGCGAGTCTTTAATTGAACCCCTGAATAATGATCGTCGATCCTGTGATACGACAATCCCGTAGCGGGGGCGGCCGTCCTTCGTTTCTAGCATACTTTTCAGATCACTATCCGACAGTCTACCTACATTAGCTATTCACAGACAGAAATCGATCTGATAAGAAGAACGGCCTGAGAAGCATTTATCTTTATAGAAGTTAGAACAATATTTTGATTGTTAATCGAGTACTCGAAATTCTAAGTAGATCGCGTACACGGAATTTCGTTTAGTAGATTTTACGTTCGGCGTAAAAAAAATAGAGGAGCTGGGGGGTTTTGTATTTAATTTGCATTATGAGTTTAAATCAAGAATGATTAAGAAATTTGAGAATAACTGGTATTGATATTATAAATCGAAGATAGGAATTGATGGGTGTCGATTGAAACTTAGGATCTTGTTAGTGTTTGATTGCTAATGAAACGTATGCGCGTGTCAGTCAGACGTAATAAACGAAAAGAATAACTCGAATTTGGATCTTCTCCTTATAGAATAATTTCGCGGAACATCACTGAATATAGTATTACCGTTATAATATTGCAGATTAGATTTGATTTTCTGACGAATATTGGGCAAGAATTTGATACGACCGTAACTGAAATTATTATACAAAATTCAAGTAACAATACATTTCAAGTGATCGTAAAGAAAAAATCAAATGGAAATGAATTCAATCTTCCTCGCACTTCAGTCACCCTGATTGTCGAAGGGATTTTGTGGGTCAAGCTTTACACCTCGGGTTCGAGACTTATTAAAGTGTCATTCAAGATTTATAACAAGATCGCCGCGCCTTGAATATTGCAATTTCTTATTTTATAACGAGGAGTATCACTTGACCTGTCAAATTAATCAACGAGGAATCCAAACACTTTGTCATATCGCAAAATAAATCGTTAATGACGAAACAAAACCCGAGCGATCGCTGGGAGTAACGTGCACGGTATATAATAATAACTTTACGTTTGCAGAGGTAAAGGAGAAGCGGAGCCGTATCGAAATATTTTTTTCCCCGGCTAACGAGCTTCAGGAGTGTTTCTCGGTGTACGGATCGCGTTTTAACGACCAGCCCGGTATGAGTAATTGCAATCGAGCCTGAAATAATTAACGTACCTCTCGTCCCCCTCCCCCCCCTTTTTCCCTCTTTTTTCCCCCGGCGCAACAGTGCCAACAAACGAGTGCTCTATAGAGTACAGGAACACTCACTTATCTACGGACGCTGGGGGAGAAGTCGAGCCGACTATAACGTATCTTGCTCACGTAGCCCCCGAAACTTATTGCTATTCGATGTATTATCGGAACAAGGGAGAGAGACCCGTGGCGTAATTAACGAAAGAGGCGTGCGAAAGGGTCCGCAGTGGTGGCCTGGCCCTCCCAGAAAGGACTTCCCGAGAGATCGCGTTTAGCATCTTGCTATGGAAATCTGCGGTAAAATCTTGAAAGTAGGAATGAAAAGTATTCGTTTCGGCAAAGGTTCGGTAGGGTACTTGGATCACTAATTTTTGATTTGATATCCACTTTCATTCGGATACTTTCTCCATTCTGTTATTCGTAAATGCTATACTAGGAACCTTACTTTTCTGATTTATAAATCACAATGAAGGTTCATTCTTTGCGATGTGTCAATTCTATTTACTTTTTCCATCGCCGGAATATAATTTTCGCTGGTACTTGGGAATTGTAAAAATTCGATAAGTCAAGGGAAAAGGTCCTGCTTCGTACTAATTGTAAGTGTTCGAGTATAAATATTTATCTTGGAAAAAGTCCGAAGGATAATTGAATTATTAATGTTTTATTATGCATCTACTTTATTCAACCACTTCGCCAATCAATTCCTGATTTCTAAATTACAGCGGAAATCATATTTTTACGAAAGAAGCAACGAACGAGATTTATGAATCACAGAAGAGAAAATGTTGCGTGTAACTCATGAATCGGGGAATCATCGTTCTAAACGTAGCCCCTGTCGATGATAGATTAGGAGAGTAAATATCTCGAAGAAAGTATCTACAGGATCGCCGATGGTGAAGCAACGATATCACGGACATTCGAGGTTATCAGTATTCAGTCCTAACGTATACCACCGCTAACGCAGTATCAAGATCGAGAACTACGCCTCGCGTTGGCCAATATTGATAGATTACAGAGAACGCGGCAGCGGTACACGATAGCGAGCCTAAATCATTAATCGACGACGATGATGACCCGCTTGATATCTCGATCCGGCGCGTTGGAATTACGCGAGCAGATAAGTGCCTTGACTTTCGACGCAAATTCATCATCGTTCCACGAAGTAATTGATAGCACCGAGACTGCACCGTCGGCACCGATCGCATTGAGATTGCGAGATATCGACAGCCTTCGAGTCGCTTTATCTACGACGAGCGAGGCGGAAGAAAAAAAAAGAAGGAAGAGTTAAACAAAACGTAGCGATTTCCTCTTCTCGTGAAAACTGACGCAAATACTTTAGATCGTCAAGATTTCCACGATAGTAATTTATTAAAAATTTCGAATTCTACTTCTTCATTACTGATAATACTTCTTTCTCTCTTACTCTTAACGACAATGGCAAACTCGTAATTAAAGTTTATTAACCACATAATTATTTAATTAATACCACCGGGAAGTAACGTAACGAATACCGTTACGCAAAAACTCTTTATATTAAAACTTCTTGCCTCGTATACAAAAACTAGTATCGCTGGGTACTAATCCTTGAGAGTATTCTTTTCCCTACGTGTACGGAATATATGAAAAACAGCACAGACAACGAATTATTAATGAGTAGCAATAAACAAACGTGCTCAGAGGATCCAAACCCGTCTATTTTATAAAACTTACCACGTTATGCAAACACAGCCACAAGAAAAAAAAAAAAAAAAAAGAACTTCGCATCGTCGTACTTATTTTTTTTTTCCTCGTACGTTTTATCACACACCCATAAATAACGAAGTTATTCAAGCGTTTCCATTTAACCGCGTCGCTCTGTACGTCCCGACGTACGCTAAAAACGTCACCACGCGCATGGGAATAAACCATTATCGTCATTATACTCGGAAGACGACAACGTTCACCGCTCGTTTAATTGACAGTTTAGTCAGCCGGCTTTTCTTCGGCGTGCGTTCGTTTTGTCCACGGTTAAGACTCGTGTCGCGCGTCTAACAGGATCTCTTAAAAGTACCCCGAAGAATTCCACGTCCGTCGTGCCGCTCGAGATACCTCGGCGTCGAACCGCCCCGATTGTCGGTGAAATGAAAAACGGGAATTTTCACGGTGATTGGACGCGGCTGTAGCAAAAACCGGAAGCTCCGCTAACCTTGATTCTTTCGGCGCGGGGATTATTACCCGGTCGGCTAGCATCGCTACTTACACGGCGACCGTTAAGTCGGATCGCGGGCCATCGACGAGATAATTGGGCCTAATTATGGTGATTAAGTTAAACAGGGTTCCTTTATGTCATCGCGAACAAATTGCATTAGGAATGATAACGAGGGAGAATTTAAATGTCATACGTAGCGAGTTCTGTCGTGTCAAGTTTGCGCGATTAGAATACTCAAATTTCAGGGATTAAATTATCGAGACAGGAATATCTTGAAATATTTTTCCTCGTCGAGTCGTTGCATCTTGATAATTGGTTCGCTCGATTTCGTATTTTCAGCGAGGTAAGATTCGCTTTGAAAAATCTCTTAATTGTCGCGTTGAATCTCAGGGATTAATTCGATAAGGCAGAAACGTTTTAATATTATGTCCCGCTACTTCTGCAATCTGATCTGCTTATTTTTTTTTACGCTTTCACGTTTTCCGCAATTGATTCCTCGCGACTTATCCGCTTCTGAAAATCGTTGATCCGGCGTCGTAACCGAACGGAGGCAAACCGCGCTTCTGATTCATTCTCATTACCACCTGCCGCAATTTTGGCGATAATTTATATCCTATCCCGTGGCGCGCACCCCGCTGCGCCCTTAATTCCAGAATTAATCCCCGACCGAGTGCGTCCGATTAATCTGAAATCGAAAGTGAGCTACCGATGGGATCAGTTACGCAAACCGTATTCAACGTCATACTACCGGCGAAGGTACTCTAACAAAGGAATTAAGATAACTAATCTCGGAGGTATGTACCGTTAGAGCGAATACACCAGAAGAATTGAAAAAGCAACGATTTGTACCGCGTAGCAAGTCACTTGAATTAACACTTAGCTTCGAATTATGAATCCACGGATCGAGGAATATAAACGTTATATTTTTGCACGCCTCAAAGTACTGCGATTTTAACCAAAAAAAAGTCGCGTGGCGAGCTAATTTCTGTCAGTAACTTAAAATCGTTCGGAGTTCCAACTCGGGACCCATAATTTTCCAATAAACCTGGTTTTTTAGTTCTGGAATCGGTAATTGCGACGAACGGGTTTCCTCTTATTAACATGAATTTTCGATGAATGTAAGATACGATATCCCTTTCCGTTTCTTTCCATCGCGCGTTTTCTCCCCTCGGACCGGTATTATCAATATCCTGGATAACACTTAGAAATTTAATAAATAAAAATTCTTGGATCTACCATCAAAGAACAAGAGTAAAATTCAACAAACTATTCACCATTCTCTCATCACATTCCTCACTCACGCAAAAATACTCCTCGATTTCAAATCATGCAATTACCGCCGCACCGACATCCGATCACAGAGTCGTAAAAATAATCAACAACCTCCGTACGACGTGTATCGCGCTAATCATCCTAATTTCTCCCCTCGCTCGCGCCTTCTAGCAACGCGTCTCGCCTTAACGCAGAGACATTGAGGCACACAGACACGAGCGCATCGGTGGGAAAAGACGCGTCGCGCGAAAGAAGTTGAGCGTCGCGTCGCCAGCCTGGCAAATATCGCCGGGGCCATTTATCACCGCCACGCATCATCCATCTCGCGCAGCTGGAAATCTCTATTTGCATCCGCGGCTTATCTGGCGTCAGGCCGTGCCAGGTCGACGACGAAAACGTGCTGCCGCCGCGAATCACGGCTCTCTCCCTTCGGCCGTCGCATAACGAATCGTTCGGAAATTAACGGGGTCCCCCAAGTTGCGACGGCGCGCACCCGGTACCGCCCCGTCCGCCCCCCGGTAATGGTAATGCGGTAATGCCGCGACTTTCCTTTCTCGTTAAAGTTTGATTTAAGCGTCTCGTCCGGGACGTTATGGATGAGCATGCATCGGGACGCGCGAGGCACGGATTGCAACCTGTCCGTGCCGTTGCCGCTGGTCGATACCCACTTTCGGTGGCAGAGGTGAAAATAGGGGCCCCTGGCCGGGGGACTTTTTCTGACCTCGTTTTGTTTTGTTTTTTTTGGCCGTCGAGAGATCGGTGAGGTATTTTATTTTCTGACGCGGCGTCGGACGTTGGTCGCGTGGTTAGAAGTAGAATTTTTGTAGCGAGAAAGTCGTAGGGCGGACGTTTTTCATCTCAATTACGTTCAATTTCAATTTCAACGTTCAAATTTATGTCGGTTATCTTGAGAGATACTTTTCAGAATTATCGATGTAAAATTATTAACGCTACACTTCCGTCAATTTTGATTGTAAAACGCGTTTTCGAGAATGATATCAGACGGCGCGTCGCATGTTATTTCGAACTGACGCTGATCGAAGCGAAATTTGTGCGTAGGTGACACGTTTCGAATGGTTTTCTTTATCAATCTCTATCGAATAAATGATGACTGGAATTAACGTTACAATTTTTTAAACGCGTAAAATATAAAAATTCATAGTCTCGCCCTGTTCCACTTCGAAAAACGCTAACTTCTCCTATTTTTAAGTTACGCTAATTCATCGAAGTGCGACCTGATCTCGAACGAACAATAATCTACGAAAAAGCTATTAATACACACACGAGGCCTAAATAACCTTTTGACTTCGGTTTGGCTCTAGCGCACGATCCCAAAGTGCCTAAAAAAAAAAAAAAAATACTCATCCGCGGTTATCAGAGTCAGAAGAAAATTACCGATCGCACGGACTCCTATCTGCTGTCATTTCTCACCGTCCAAAAAATCTGCTGTTTCGCGCGAGGCAATCCGTGAGCGTTCCCGAAGACGATCGCACGAGAATCCCCCGTGGAACACGAACTTTCATCTGCACGCCCCATGCGAGTCTCCAAATCGGCGAAGATACATGTTCCCCCCGGCAGCCTTATTTTTCAAAAGCGATTACGCACTGTTCGCGGGTAAAATCAAAGGGAACCGGTCGCGCACGAGCGAAAGTCGTCGGTTAATGCTCACGGTCTCGCGATACCGCGCGGTAGATTAACTCGTAATTGGGTTCATTATCGTAGAATTTAATTCGCCAGTGTTCACGATAGCCGCCGCGATTCGTGCACGGCCCGCGCATTATCTCGACGCGTGGATGAGAGTAAGGATTAATTAACGGAACGCGGTCAAATCGGTGGTTCGATTCCGCGGTTTCGTAAAATTAAAGTTCGTCGTTGTAATGTCGAGATGGTGACTCCGGGAGACAGGGTCGTGTCTCGGGCCGAGTACAAGTACGCGATAATAGTTTTACACTGAAATGATAATCGACCTCTTAACCCTTTAACTGCGCCTGTCGTCAATAGACGACGAAACGAAAATTTCGCGAGGAGCGGATATCGTCAATGAGCGATTTGAAGAATTATATAATGGAGCCATTTTAGGGTCTATTGGTAGTAGACATTATTTGAAAATACGTGATGAAAAAAACACATGTTGTGTTTTTGACTTACAATAAATAACGCTCCATTTGTTAAATTTAAGCGTAGATAAAGGGTTAAAAAGCCCTACTTCCCACGTTCTATCTTCTCTCAGTATTACCCTTCGACGCTATTGTCTTCAAAATAACGCCCGATCAGTGAAGTATACTCAATTCCAGGATACCACAATTTCCATCAACGCTATAGAGCATTCCCGAAAGTAATCATATTTATTACCCCTCCGTCCGCGCGTATAAATTATCACCGGTTTAACGCGGAAACGAAGCCGATATCCCGGGCGAGAGAACCAAAAAAAAAAAGAAAAAAAATTAACGAAGATCTCGAGTGCAGATTTCGCGAACGTCTGAAATATAATCTCCCGGCCCCGCCGCGCCGCGCCGCGGCAATCTTCTCCGTTTCCGAACGTCTGCCCTTCTGAGCGTCGGACGTGACAATAAAAGATAGTCACCTCGAGTGACACGGCCCGCGGACGATAATTCACAAAGATACGCTCTCATTGGTGACCCCACCTTAATATTAATGGCTACTCCTCGACCCTGCCAAGATTAATAGAGGCTCGCGAGAAGTTCTCCTTATACGTTCTAGGGCGTGCTAGCACGATGTACGGAATGCAAAGTAACCTACATCGGGTCCACCCTACTCGTCCATTGGTCATCCGTGAACGATGATTGCCACCAACTGTTTCTCTTTCGTATAACTTTATCGATTAGACCGCGATGTATCCGAGATTGTAGAATGTTAATGACGAGCGTGTGGCGTTGCGTGTAGCCATAAATCTGCTTGTCATTTATAAATGTCTTCATTCGTGTCATACAGTTTTTCAGCTTTTCAATTAACTTTAAGTGCGCGGGGGATTCGTCGTGCTTCTGGAACTCGAGCATCTCGGATATCGATGATTTCGTGGTGGTCTGATTAATTATGGTATGCGTGGATTCGTAACGTCTCTGACGAGACGAGGATCTTCGAGGAAGTTCGAGGATCTTTGGATAGGGGAATTATCGTTGTGGTCGTTTATCTTTAGATATGTGCAAATTAAATTAACTTTGGCAACACGTTTAATATGGTCGTAACTGTTTCTTTAAAAGAATTTTAATTATTTGGTACGAAATACCTTGATCTATCTCTTTAACGTCGCGTCAGGTATTTTCTAAAAGCAAGTTCAGCTACTTCTTTAAATAAACTTCGGGTACTTCAACTGTAACTGCGCGTCAGTGAATTGAAATAACTTCAGCTATTGCAAAAGTTCTACGCAGATCTAAGAAATACAAAATGTGGATCACGAAAACGCGAGTAACTCGTATGGTAGGTGTTTTCATGAATATCTAATGAATCGCGAAAACGCGAGTAGTTTATATCATATTGTCATCAACACCTATGAATCCTGATAACGCGAATGGTATGAACGCCTGATTCGATTAAAAACTGAAGTATCCACTCGCTGATACCTTTTCCTCAGTTAGTCCACCGATTCGCAGAAAAAAAAAAAAAAACAGAATATTTTCTTTCTCCGGCAAACGGAATGGCGCGCGAAAGACAATGGGGGCCCTCACGCGTGGGCAGTTACGTAAAGTCGCGTTACCGTCCCGACGTTAAGGTCTATTCATAGCGAGCGAGGTACGAAAATACGAGGGAAGAAAGAGGAGCGGCAGCACGTGGGAACCGGATAGAGGCACGTGCCTCGTACCGTTTCGACAAAACTCCTGGCGAGCGGCGAACTATTTCCGCCTGACGAGGAAATTGTTTTCTGGGCGTCCCGACGCCGCGGGAGACGACTTCGCCACGAGGATTCGTCGCACCCTCGCAGCGGGTGTTGGCCATCGCGTGGTCTAGCATTCGTCTTTTGACTTTGGTCTTCGACTCGAGACGATTTTCTCGAAAGTCGAAGATGGAATCTGATTATCGAAGGACGGAAATTGAATCGACGTTCGGAGGGAAGGAGAAACTCCAAACATCTGTTTTCGGTTGGTTTCTCCATTGTCGCGCTATACGCACAATGGTGTCCTCCGTTTGCGTATCTAAATTTTTGTCGATCTTTCAGACTCATTTTCCTGAATACTTTTTTCATCGACTAATTTTCGTAAGAATGCACGACTCCTTCGATATTCCTTATTAAAAATTTGTTTCACTGAGAGGATACACGCCGAGTCGTCGAAATGTTCGGAGTTCCAACTGGGGACCACATAATTTTCAAATAAACTCGGTTCTTTAGTTCCGGGATCGGATAATTGCGACGAACGGAATTTCTCTTATTAACATGAATTTTCGATGAACACAAGATACGATATCCCTTTAATATCTGTATTCCTAACGGGCCAAGTACAGTACGAACTAATAGATTTTTAAAAAATACCGACAAACCAAACGCAAAATATATATATACGAGCTCGAGGTATTCGCATCGGTACGAGGAAACAAAGGAGCAAAGCGGAGATGGTAAAAAGAGTCGAGAGAAAAATATGCGGTAGCGGCGAAAAAGTGGTAGTCACCGAAGACGATCCGACGATCGATCATTCGATCCCCCCGAGGTCGAACCGGACACTAACGAATCGGCCCCTCGCTTCGAGTGACACTTGGCGAGCCTGCGAAACGAATTAGCGTTGACCGCAAAAAAATCACGACTATTCCTAGTCCTTGAGATCCGAACTCGTCCGTCGGGTGGCAGGTGCGAGGACTGAGATATTCAAAAAAGTTGCCCCCCGAGAGGCGGTCAGAGAGAGTTACTAGGAGAGACTCGGACCTTCGGGCGGGAATTGCGAATGACTTGCTCCGGAGCTCGTGATATCTGCGAATAGTCGGGGAACGAGGCACGCAACGACCTCGGAACTAGTTTTCCAGATTGTTTAATGGCCCACCTGCCCCACTGTCGATATAATTCCCGTGTAAACCGCGCCGCCGATTACCTTCCTGGCTAGTAGAGATCTCGCGTTAAGTGGAGGCGAAGTGAAATTGGCACCTGAGTTCGAATATTTCCTACCTGCTGGTCTCGGTATAGTCGTGCACGATGAGAGTAAAATAAAACTCGTGGAGTGCGAAGGATGCAATCTGCGTGAGCGGAGCTGTATAGGTGTTCAACTGGGTTTTGATTATTACTGATATTTCTTTTTTTTTCAGTAATCTGAACAAATCTGTACCACATAATCGAGTATTTAATATTTGAAACTCCGTTTTCGTATCAAATAAAGCGACCCCCCCCTTCCCCGAATTTTTTGGCACTTCCTTTTGTGCAAATCGATTTCGAACACACGAGTCACTTCGTCAGTGATATCAGCGACTTTATAGCACCGTCGGACTATGAATACCTTTTTCTAGAATTCTAGACCGACAGATACTTTTTTGAACAAGCACTCGGAACAGATATTCAACCGCAATTATTATTTAAGAATCTAATTAAAGATTTCCAACCTTTCACCAGTCCTGGTGAAGTCTTTCCCACAAAAGTATATTAAATCGAAACATCGAGCAGAATTTTGATCATCGCTATACTTCGAACACGACTGTTCTAATAAGAGTATCAATTCTATTTTATCCCGCGCTGCGGTTTGAATCTCGCTAGCGGGGGCCGCCCCCGAATCCGTCCCGGTCCGCCGACTTCGGAACAGCAAAATCCTTTTTCTTCCACCGGCATTTCGCGATATTCCGTTTCACCTGCCCGCAAACGGCGAAGGTGGAACGCGGAGGCAGGCGTCGGCCGACATTCGAGGGCTTCCTAGGCATCTCCTAGTCTACACTTTTTGCCCGTCTCACGAGGCAGGCCAAAAGAAATCGGGATATCTGCTAATACGTTTCTCGGGGCGGGAGAGATCACCTGCCGGCTCCTCTCGTCCTTGGATAATTGCGCCGGTCAGGACTTCGACTGGAACCCGGCCTCTCTTTGGGTTCGATAGTTTCTCGGTTTCTAGCCAGGGGCGCATAGCGGTCGGCTGTGATTTTGAAAAATCCACGGAATTCTGCTGACCTAAACGAGCTTCGGGAATTGGCTGTAATTAACCCCTAAATCAGCAGAGGTTTCGTCTTTCGGGCGAAGATGAAACGGAGGGACGTAGGATTGTAATTGGTTTGTAATCGATTAGGATTAAAGAGATCGTCAGAGGTTTTTTATTTATCGCTCGTGGAAGATTCAACCTCGTAGGAATAGTTTGGTGTGATTTGAACAAAAAATTGTAATTTTAAAGAGCTTGTTATTAGTTGTAATTCGCAACTGAATCAGTGATCGAGGAATTACTGCTCGTAATTAATCACTAAATCGGTGATCGTTGGTTCATTAGTTGTAATTAACCCCTAAATCGGTAATAGGAAGCTCGTTAGTCGTAATTAACCCTTCAATCCGTAATAAAAGAGTTCGGCTCTCAAACGAGATCGGAACAAAAACATGTTATTCGGGTAATACTATAATTCTTGCGTAATCGACAAGGATGAACGACATCGCTTTTGGAAAGTTCACTTCGATCAGGATCATCGATCGACGTGATTTGCAAAGTCACAAGAAATTAAAGAGCTGATATCGAAGAAATATTAAAGAAATTAAAGTGCCTCCTAAATCACCGCGTACCGATTGGCTCTCCGTCATTTCGTAATGATATTTAAGTATCCCGAAACGATACATACTGGTGCGCGTACGCGAAATACCCAATTAAATGGAAAACTCTTCCTTCGGTATCGCGCGCGTTCGAGTGAAATTTTTTAACCACGCTGAATTTAACGGCGCAAGCAGTTCTCTTCCTTACTTTACCGAGAAGTGCGCGAATCTGAAACAAGGATTGTTTATTAGCTCGTATAAATTAATGAGCCGATAAACTCTCCGTTAAGTTTTATTATCCGTGTACGAAATAGGCGATAAAATATTTTATTGACAGGAGATGAGTTAAGAAGTATAATGACGTGTATTGCCGGCGTATACTACTCCACTTGTTATTCCGTATTTTTATCCCGCAATGATTTCCAAATTATTATTTTTTTCGGAATATGACGCCGCCTTTACGACCGGGCGCGTCTTCCTCGGCACCGAAACGTACGTCTCTGGGCGTAATTAAAAAATCCGCACACGGTATAACGTACCAATCGCCCCTCGGTGCAACAGAACTTTACGGCAGGAATCGAAGCCCGTAATTACAAACTCGGCGCTGCGGGTTTGCAAATTCGCGGGATTTCAAAGTAACGCGAGAAAATAAACGGAGGCGAACGAAGTCAGATATACATAGAATTCAGGATCGTTAAGAATTCAAGATCAACGAGGCGAAGATAAAATATTCTTACGAATGTCATTGCCTCCGTTGCGTTCGACACTACCGATAGGCTGTTGTTGGTTGGCGAACGCAGACATTCTTGTTGTTAAGTATTCCAGCTCTCAACACGAGCGGTTACGTATCCGTACAACAAATGTTATTTCTTACTACGTTCAGCCCGGCAGTATAATACGCGATATCTGCCTGCCGACCAGTGTCTTTTTCTATGTTTTACAAAAACTTAATTCAAAATTAGTTGTACGACAAACCAGTCCGGTCCAATATCGCACGTTCGACAAGAACGATGACATACGGTTTTTCCCGTTTACCCCGCTCACGGTGAGCGGACACTATTTATTTACTAATCATCGCAGCTTGGCGCAGCGACCGACACCACGCAGATTTTAACCTTTATAAGTAAACAAACATAATTCCAACAGTCTTAGCGTTAGCCGCGAAAATACAAAATATAAGCTGTAACGTGCATATTAAAATAATTTTAAAGATCGCGCCAGCCTGGGCGTATCAGATTAATTCAATAACGTTTATAAGACTGACGTTCAAAATTCGATACATGTGAGCGCCGCGCTCACACGTGTACCAACGACGGGTTAACATTGCTCACGTGGCAATTTAACGGCATGCGCGACACCTGCCCGCGCGCGCGCGCGCGCACGGCAAGGGCGTAAAAAGTTATAAAATTTCGGAGCACAGGCTGGCCGTTAAGTCCGGGTTAAAATCCCGGAACAAGGGCAGGTACCGTTATTTCGCAGCGTGAGGCGCGTGCCGGGCGTCAGCAGCACGATTGGTCGGGTGCCCGCCGTTAATCCCGAAGAACACCAACGCTCGCCGGATGACAATGGATAAAAATTTCGCCGAAACCCCCCGCGTCGCTGACCGACGCTCGGACCACGGAAGCGTCGCTCGCAACGCACGGGGACCACCTGTCGGGAGAAAGCCCGTGTTCGTCGCTCACGTTTATCTCCGGGACGTGAGTCGCTGGATTTTCGGAAGATTTACCGAAAAATCTTTGCGCCACGGGCACTTTTAATGCGAGCGAATGCATTCTTCGAGTGAAGGGTCGAGCGAGTAGCGTTAAAGAGCCCGGGATAATTGAACGCGCGTAAAAGTTGCGAGGGAACTCATTATGCGCGAGGTTCGGCTTGGCTCGTAATTGTGGGTGATTTAGAGGCTCGCTGTGTTTGGAAAAAATCGTAACTTGTACGGTTTTTAAGGTACGCGGCTGCAATAGGATTCGTTTGAAAGGCAATTGTTCGCCGAATTGTAGATAAAATCGGTGATAGATACGGAAAAACGTAAGCATCAGATCCAGCCTGATTTAACAGGGAAACACTGATTTAAAAAATCGTAATTGTAGACGTTTTATAGGCTGGCTCTGTTTGTAAAAAATCGTAACTTGTACGGTTTTTAAGATACGCGGTTGCAATAGGATTCCTTTGAAAGGCAATTGTTCGCCGAATTGTAGATAAAATCGGTGATAGATACGGAAAAACGTATGCATCAGATCCAGCCTGATCTAAGAGACAAACTCTGATTTAAAAAATCTCAACTTTACCTTCGTGCTACAAAGTGCACTCTAAAGCCAGACGGGCGGTATTACTCACCGAATCGATAAAAACACCAACGATCACTACATAAGCAAAAAAGGAAGGCATCGAGAGAAATTTGCACACGAGTCGTTCAATTTGAGACCTCAGATGCTGTTATTTATATTTATAATACCACTCCCACGACGATACTTATTGAAATACAAACCCACACGTACCCCGAAACATCGCCGACGGAGAGCTAACCGCGAGGAACGAATGGTAAACACGTCTTCCGATGGTCCACCATCATCGGGGGCCCCGGTAAAGAAAAAAAAAAGAGTCTGGGGCGAAATCACACGAAGGTGCTCGCAAGAGTCGCGCCTTGATTTCCGACCGGTCGATAGCTCCGAGTGTTCCCGCGGAGTAATGGGGCAGGGTAACAACTCGAGTAATCTGCCTACGCAATTTTACTGGATCAGCTCGGGGCAGCCTCTTACTCGACCGGGCACCGGTCGTTCGCCGTGCGCGCCCGCGCGCGCGTTTTCATTTGCACGAACGCCTCGTGGCGGCAATGCAAGTTTGTGCGTGCAAAAGTCAGCGTGAAGTCGTAACGATCGCGCGGGTCGCCCCGTCCGAGGACCGGACACGCACGTTCTGGCCCCGGGTTCTCCCACACGTCGCGATAGCGGCGAGTCGAGTCCGGTAATTTTCAGTCTCACGCAGAAATGGCGTGCGAATCGTAGTAATGGAAAAATGATAATCGATAGGTCGACGCGTGTAAGGCGACTACGCGGCGCTTAACGCGGTTGGATTTTTACGTTATCGATCCGGTGGGGTGATTCAGCAGCGTCGATAATCGATGAACGAACGCGCGAGTGAAAGAAAGGGATACGGTGGTTTTTATTAAATTCAAAAGATCAGCTGGATTCGGGTGTTCATTTAAATGTGGCAAATTTTCTTAATCCTCCCACCGTTGTTAAACGTAAAATCTCTTATCAAAAAATTCTAGTTACTAGGATTATTGAGGTATTTTAATTTGATATATTGCACTTTAAAGTCAAAGGGTCCCGACATAATAAAACATTTACAACAATACATCAAAGACAATATGTAACCGAACAGCCATTAAAACTAAAGATGAACAAATGGTCAAACTTCTATCCAGCTTTAAATTATTTTTTAAGTAACTTCAGCTAATTCAAAATTAGAATTGGAGTATTCTTTAGGTGGTATTACTTCGGAAGAACGTATGACTCGTTGAAATAATCCACCCCTATTACAAACCTGTACATCTTAACACGTTTCATACATTTTTCACTCCTAAAACGGAAAACCGCGAATCAAGATTACGCGATACGAATGATTTTCATCCGACTCGAAGCGAAGGAGCGTACGATCAAGAATTACCGATCGCCGCGCACCGAGCGATCGATCGAGTTATTGAATTCCGCTCGATCGGCAGTCAAGATCGCAACGGTGTAAAGGCGGCTTTAAGCGGGGGTGGGGATGTCGAAGCGTGGCGGAGCGTGCGCCTCGCTCGACGGAGCGGATGCCTTCGTCGCCCGGAGCGAAAACGATTACCTTTCGTGGCACATCAACGAGTTCGAGCTTCGCCTCCGCGGCAAAATCGCGTGGAATGCCTTTTTCCCTCCCATATTCTCAGCCAGCGATCGTTGGAAATCCAGATGCTCCATTATTATCATTCCCCGATCCGCGCATCCCGTCGGATCGATACCTCCCGGTCTGTTCGCGGCTCGTCTACCTTCATTTTTCTAACGCGCGCATCGTTTCGCGCAAAACGTTGAGCACGATTCGCGATGCGTAATGCGCGGCAAGGTATCCCTTCAAAGATCGCGCGGTATGCCTGAATTAACGTACGTGGAAAACTTTGACGGTAATTTCGAAATACGCGCGCGGACTCTCGATGGAAGCACCCGTAGAATGTCGTTCGTATTATATCGAAATCGTTCTTATATTAAATTTGCGACATAAATTTTTCTCCGGTAATAACGGGGAAAGATAAGCCCAACGGGTTTGCTGGGAATAACGAGTTTTTATTTACTTTAATATCAAACCGAACGAAGCTGACGCTTGTATCGGTGAACATTATTGTATTATTTTAATAAGAAACGGCCGATTAATTATGTTTAAGGTTGCGAGGAAGCAGCTGCTTGGCAAGGATCGTCGCGATGATCAGGGAAAGTTATATTCGCGGAGCACGTATCCAGGACAAATATCTTTCGCAACCGCGGTTACAAAGTACCGAGCAAATCTCATTATTAAGATTTGCTTCACCGAGCGTCAGCGAGGATAGGAAAGATTACATTGTAATGATACCCGTATCGTAATTTTCACCCCGAGGATGTTTAATGGACGGAATGTTGAAAGGCAGTGCTCATTTGCATGTATACTCGACGAAACTGTTTTCAGAGCAAGATCATTCCTGCATGATTTCAGGGACAAGTAATTTTCTCACCAGTACAAATTCGAACGACTTAACGTTAGTCGTGTCAAGTGTATTCGTCGGATACAGAGTGAAAACATATTATTACGAGCGATGGAGTTTCGTATTGCGTCACAACAGGCTCGAAGAAATGTTTTTATATTATTCAACTATCCGTCGGCGAATGACCCGGGAGATCTTAAGATTTTAATGACACAATGCTCTGGAAAAGTGATTTCTAAATCCTTTCTTTTGCGCATTGATCTGATATAAAATGTGCAAATGGTTGTCGATGCGTTAAAAATAAAGATAGGAAGAATAACAACTTGAAACAATATTAGACCATCCGGAATCTCTATTAAACTATGTTGCGTTATCTATCCAAAGATTAGATTTCTTCTTGTACGTGCAAGAGCGAAAATCCTTTCCTACGATGATCTAATAATTAATTAAAGATAAGAACGAATCTGCTCGCCACGGTTTGATATTAAATTACTGTAAAAATAATAAAAGACGAACAAAACACAAAATTTCAATAATATATTTTCGGAGGAATTTCCAATAATATTATTATTCTAATTCTAAATGATGCTCTAATTGCTAAACGATTAAAGAAATTCAATTTAAATTTACTGAAATTTAAAGAAATTAAAGAAAAATTAACTTCCATCGTCTTTCCTGAGAATGCGAAAATGTGGAATTCTACCGTAACCATTAAACAATCGGAAGGGCAATTTTTGAAGGGCAGATGCATTCCGAGGATTCTACTTCCGAGAGCAACCTTAGGTCCGGTTCCCGTCATGGATGGTTTTCGCTGATGATGGTGATGGTACATGGTACTTTTGCGTGCCCGATGCGTTACGGTGCCGTATTATCTTCTCGAAAAAATTGGTACCTCCGGCAAGGAGCGCTCTGGCCCTGCGCGCGGACCAATGGCAGTTTTGTTGTCTTGTTTCGACGTGTGCATCCACGGAAGGGCCCACGGCCAATTCGACTGGATAAAAGATCGAATCGCGCGCCGTGAAGGGTTTACAAATTTTCGACTCTCTTCGGAAAATGCGACCATCGCACACGATTGGTTGTTATTCATTTTCAAAATGCAATTATGTTCCTTCGCGTACCATAATTAATAGGCGATACCAAAATATAATAGTTTGTTTTTTAATTACCATTATGTACCTACCATTTTTCAGAAGTAAGACGCATTCAAAGTTATTTTGTTATAAGTTTAATTACCTTGGTATACCAATTAAAATCAGGTACTCTTGACACTTACGTATTAAAATGAAACGGGCAAGGGTTTCAAATATCGCGCGACGACGTTGCTGGTCGTATCCTGACAATAGTCGGTACCCTAATTATTTACCCCGGAATCTACAATCCTTTAAATCAAAAAACCGTCTCGTATTTCCACGGCGCGTTAGACGTTCATGGGCGAAAAAGAAACCAACAGCCCCCTCGCCGGAACGTAGGCATACTCCACGGCCAGTAAAACCCGAATGTGCTTTAAACTTTAAATGCCCAATTTGGCAGCCGTAAAAACAACATTTATATACGATGGTTCGCCCCGTTCGCAAAAAGCAGACGCACCAGAAAATTATGCTCGTCGAAAAAACGGCGTTACCCGAAGACTCTGAACCCTCTTGCTTTTTTTCCCCCTCAACCTCGTGTGTCCGCCAGAATTTGCGCCCTTTCGGAGCCAGCTGGAAGCTTTACGAGTTGCTCGAAAACTATTCGCGTCGGAGAACTAAAGGGTGACTTATTTTAAAAAGCTACGTCTTATCTGAAACACCCTATACTTTACCTATCTCGCAATAACTCGAACGATCTTTGTCTCTAGTGTCAGGTGTCTAGACGCACGGCCATTGGCTCGGATTTCTCGAGACCGGTATCACTCCGGGTGATCGTTAAAGCAATTAGAAATTAATAACTCGCTCGAACGTCGGCCTCGGATTGCGACCATTAAGAAAATCGAACGTCGGGTAATAAATGTCGTACCGCGGAGTATCGAATGGGAATAGCGATTGCGCCTATGGTGGTATCGTTGCGACGGTAAAGCGCGGAATGGTAAAAATATTATTTAATAACAGTTTTCCGATACCTTAATTACAACGGTAATCGGAGTAACGCAACTTATATTTAGATACTTTGGAGCGTATCTGTCGTTTTCCAATTATCATTAACAGAGCGAATGTTTGATTTTAAAACCCACTTCGTTAAGTTAATGTAATTGAACGATTCCCGCAGTAACGATTTTTTAAATCGTCAATTCTGTTAATATAGAATCATGCTCTTCTGTACTTTTACACGCGACAAACGGACAACTGAAAACATTTATTCCAATCAGCGCTATCTTCCTCGCCAATTGGTATACCGAAAAATGTGTAGGTACAGTAATCACTCTGCTTATTTTAAACCCGTCTAATCGAACCCAGCGAAAAAATTCAGTTTCGCCGTGAACGTCGAGCGATCCCAGAAACCTCATCAAGAGTGACATCCCCCTAGAAATACAATTCGTCCTCCGTACCTCAATCAGAATTAAACGTACGCGTTGCATGCTCATAACCATCGCGGCAATTAGAAGGCCGATAATTAATCGACCCCTGGAAAAGATATGCACACGCGAAATCTGCGGACGGGAGGGCACGAAGGGACTCCCCTTTCGTGGGAAAGGACGATTCGTTTGGTCGGATTCCGGGATAATGCGCCGCCTTATAGAAACGAATGTTTCAGGACCCCGGGGGAATATCGCGTGACCACTCGTGGGATGTTCGGAATGTTACTCGAGCACTCGGATAACCGACGGTTATGCCGTGTAACCTTCGTTCCATATCGTTAAAGGCTTGTGTACGCGAGAGCGCCGACCGCGCCACGGCGAGATCGGTGGAAGCTGTAACCCTCCCCCCCTCGAGCGAGCTTATCCGCCGCCGCGTAATTTGCCGAATTAATTTTCTCCACCGTCGGGACGCGCGCTCAAAGAAACCCCGAACCTCGGGGATTCCACGATTTGTGGGAGATCTCGCGGGAACCTTTTTTTCATCGTACGAGCCGCGCGGCGGATGAGGAATTTTGAGAGATAACGCGCGAGTCTGCGGGCCCCGGTGCTCGTTTTGCTCATTGGAATGTTCGTTGCGTAATGGGCATCGTACGCGAGCGAACAAATTGCGCAAAATTGACGTTGCACGATAGGTCGATGCGATAGGTTGATGCGCAAACAAGATCACCTATACAGCAGCGAACAAATTTCGCATAGTGATTAAAAAAAACAATAGGCTTTGCACTTGCGTTGCGCAAAGCCCATGCATGACGTACATGATTGTACAACGGCACTGGTTGTGCAATTACTTTCGAACACTTCTGAATTTCTACAACTAGTTGCACAGCGCGTCAAATAACACCATGTACTATGCAATTCTCGCACAGCAGCCTATATTGCACAATTTTTTCCCTCGTGTATGGAGTCTATATTATACGAAAAAAATTCAAAGTAATAGAAATGACACGTTTGGAAATTTGAAACGAGGTAGAGGGGAAGAAATAGTATTGGTAAAATCTCGTCTTTTTGTTTTGGAATAATCGTCTATGAATTACAAACGATTCCGACGATTCTTTCTATAAATTTTTTACTTCATACCTAAAACTCGAGGCCGTACCGAAATATTCTATCCCCGAAGGATGTTTCGCAGAACGCAATGGAGTCATTATCCCGAGCGTGCGTTTGATCGCACGTACGCTAACCACGATGTAATACGCGGTTAACCAATGAACGGTCGGTGCGATATTACGGAACCGTTTAAACCAGTATATTCCACTACACACTATTCCCCCGCGGCGTTAACTCTTTCCCAAAAATGTTCGTTCAAATTGTCCGTTACCAGTAACACCGCAAAGAACCGAGTAGAACGATGAATGATCATTAATATCCCTAGCGAATCGCGAAAGCAATACAGACGTCCTCCAACGTAATCGCCGTCCCTCGTGAACGTAATCTCGATTACACGCGACTACGTTTCTTCCGCTCAATGAAACCGTCGTTACCGTCCTCTAGCGATAATTAACCGCTCGGCCTCGTACCTGAACGCGACGCAAAACCGCGCGATATCAAAACGGAGGTTACCGCGACGAGGTTTATCGTTAAATATACCTCGCTTCTTTTTTTTTTCGCGGCGTTACGTGAAAGCGTGGTGGCCTCATGAAAACCGGTAACACACGTGCTCGGTTTCGAGTAGGATCCGTATTGGTATCCCCGTGCCTCCGAAATCAAGGTCATCGGACGTATTCTCGTCGGTACCCATAAGCGCTTCGGGGATTTCGTTGCGTCTCGCAACACGGGAGCAGATGTACACGGACCACCGCGGATTTAATTTCGGCTAATTAGCGCGGTCGTCGGAAAGCTCAAAGTCCAAATCGCTTTTCTTCTTTTTTTTTTTTGTTTATGCTTCTTCTTCCGTGCGTCTGTCTCTCGCGGCATTCGTTTCCCTCGGTATTTTTCGCGGTTTTCTGTCTCGTTTGATTTTCTTCCCTATCCCTTCTCTCTCTCTCTCTCTCTCTCTCGCTCGTGGTTCTCGATGGCATAACAAAACGGTATGCCCGTTAAGTAAAGGCATAATACCCACGTTGAATGCCGTGACGCTCGGGGCCCCGATGAGAGACCCTTTTAAGACGGTGTCGAATAAATACGGCGGCATAAATTCTGTCGCGGTGTTTATGCGCGATATTAAAGGTAAAACTTTTAATGACTTTCACCGAGAGGATTCCGAGAGGTAAATCGTCAGATTAAACTTTTGAATCATGAAACGTGCGCTCGCGAGGGATTCGCTTGGCAGCGGCGCCGAGCGTGTCCGGTGCTCGAAATTCAAATTAAGCTAATTTGCGTAAAAGCGTCACGGGCGAAAACATTTGTCGAATACCGGAGATATTAAAATATTAACCCTAGAACGACGTAGTTGCGCGTGGGACTCGCGAAGCACGTAATGAGAAATCACATTCGAGTCGATCGAAATTTACTGTTAATTTCCCTTTTAACGATATCGGAACTCCCACATCGTTTAAGAGTAGCGTAATTTTCATAATTCCTCGACTACTTTAACGTAAGGAAATTCACGTCATAAACACTGAACGACAGAATCGTAAAAAAGAAGATCAGTAACATTCCCAAAATGCAAAGAGTTATGGGAATCTCGAGTATAGTCGTTCGCTCTCAGAGCCCGAGGTTTCTCACAGGGTTAACATAGGCGTATCCCTGTCCGTGGGGAGGAGAAAACGAAGAGAAAAGATTTTCAAACGGAAAAAGCCGACGCGTTTGGCGCCATGCTTCACACGTGCACGCGCTCTCAGTGACGTACCCTCGCGATATGGCAGCCGTGCCATAAATCACGTGTTCCTCGATAAAAAGCGCGCCGCGTAGGAATTAAAACAATGTAAGATAATTAACATGCATTACCAATAACCGTACATGGAAACACAGAGTCTTCGGGCTTTGTAAGGTAATACACACGTTGCGGCCGCGAGAGGCGGTAGTAAATCACGCTGCGTTACTATCAAGTTAACTGCGGGAAAGTCACGAGCACCGGCTACCATACTTGGATATGTATTATGCAAATTTTTGGGAGCTTTATTAGCGACGTAAATTGCAGGAGCACCGTAAATCGTGGACGCGATTCGAGGAATCTTTCTTTTTTTACGGCGAAAGAATTTTAAGCGGTCACCGCGCGTTCAGTTTTTTTTTTTTTTTTTTTTTTGTATACGATTCGAATGAAACGATATTTTTAATTTATCGACGCGCCACGTATGCTAGTTCCGCGAAATGGAATGAGCAATTTATTTCCCTGTACTCTACTGTTGATCGTACGATACGCAATCGGTATCAGATGTACTCTACCGCTGATTGTAGGATAAACCAGGTGATTGTGCGTTTTCTTTCGTTCTTCGAAGGAACGATGAGTATCCACCGTGTAGTTCCTTCTTGTATTCCGAGAAATGAAATTTATGTGCAGCGATTTTTTTTATTTATCGATCGCGAATTAATTTTCTGGGAAGGATTCCATGAGATGCAATCGACGATCAATTTCGAATGCTCAAACCGTCGTTCGCGAGATACGCGATCGGATCCACGTGACCTTTGATAGTATTCCTCTGCCCTCGCGATCTATTCCCTCTTCGTCGATCGAAAAAGTATCTCAAAAATCGCTTCGCAGAGCGAGTTTTACGATCGCAGCTGCACGTCCGAACCTATACGTGTGTGTATTTAAGCGGAGCGCGCGCAAAGTATCCGCCAAATCCATTAAGTCTATAATTTAAGACCGATGGGGAGATATATTTCAACCAGATCGCTCCCTGTAATCTGCCGAAATGTATTTTTACTATCTCGCCCGTAAAATAACAGTTACATTCCGCGGACGTTAAGTTGAAAAATCGCGACTGCCGTAATCTAAAAATTACACGAGCGGGCGAATCATAAACTTTATCGTCTCGCACTTTTAATTGTCCCGGCGTTTAATTACTTTAATTAAAGATAACGACCACACGGATTTTAAGACGGCCCCTCGGAATTAATTATTATCATTTCCAATAATGCGGACTATCGTTGCCCTAATACGCGCGTCGACGGTACTACGACGTTTTTACTCGTCGCGGAGCATAATACTCGAAAATTTATTTATTTTTGTTTTTTTTTCACCGTCGAATCGATGACTTCGGTATTTATTCATTAGCATCTTTTTACGTCCCACTTTCGGTCGTGGAAACGGTACGTTACCAGATGGTCCATGCCGAGGCACTACCGTGTTACGTGCACCTGCCGCTCTATCCCCATTTACGTATACGCTTCTCATCTTCGTCATCGACGCGTGCAAAGGTCACGGTGCGTAAATCCGCGTCGAAAGTCGCTTTCCTTTCCGCGTTGTCAAACGTGAAAAATTTCAATGAGAAATGTCGATTTTCTACAAACTACACGCGTATAACTATGTACATGAATATTGAATTTCAAGAATGAGACGGCAGTTTCGAAACGTTCGTTAGTTTTTAAACAAAAATTAACTATTCGATTCAAATAACAAACACTCTGACGCACAAATATCCAAATAACTAGGCTACTCTGACTTTAGAAATTTCTTCCAAATTTTCTTATCCAAATATGTAATTAAATTAAGAACAGGGATTGCAGCAGAATCGGGTACTCACGTTTCTAAAATAATACAAATTATCCAAAGGCTGCAAATACCTCGATACGCTTATCCACTTTCCGATATCCAAATATTCGAATTCCTCCGAAGAAATTTTTAAATACCGAAGAAATCGGTGCACCGGAACGCCAAGAAAAAAAAAATTTCAAATAATTCCCGTGGTATTACCCGAGCGATAAAAGTTTCGTAAACGTCTCGCCGATGAAATTACCCGGTGCGCGGTGCCTCTAATTTGTACTCCAAAATATTTTTATCGCGCGCTACGCTCAGCTACGAGAGCGGCACGGTCCGCGCGTACGGTTTTCTCGTCTTATTTGCATTTTTTTTTTTTTCACCAAGTTTCATTAACCCTTGACCCCGTGCTCGGAGCACGATACGCCGGGGCATAAGGAAGCGGCGAGCACGTAAAATAAACCCACCTGAATATTCATACTGGCCGGCTGTAAATATCCCGAGGACGATAAATTCCGAACTTCTTTCGTGAATTCCGTAATTCCCCCCTCCTCTCCGCGATCCCTCCGCTTCTTTTCAGAGAGGAACGCGAGAACCGTGAGGAGAGGTGGGGCTTGGGGTCCCTCTCTTTATCCTTCCGCGATGCTCAGCGATTTGGCTCGGGGAACGAGATCCGTTTCGAAGTAAAATCGACGCTCGTTACCCGTTACGATTACGGCCGTACATCACGAAATTATTGTGCGAAAGGATTTTTCTCCGGCATCGCGGAAGCGGATAAACACCGGGGGACCGTCCGGTCGTTTGTTAGTCGGTGAAAAATAATTGCGTCGGTTCGTCGCGCGGTTCGCTATTGACGCCTCGTCGTATTTTAAAACGCGTTTCCGCGACGCGGCGTTCGAGGAAACGCTTCGCGGCGCGAGCGGGATCCAGTTTCGATTTTGGTCGACGCGATTTTTCTCGCGAAGAATCGAAAAATGTGTGGAGGTACAGATAGGAGCGTAGTCGGACGAATTATATCGATCATTTTTCGTAAAAACTGCCATGGGAAAGATAGTCCGTTCAAATTTGTTAAAAAAAAATATAATAAATTTGAAAGTAGAAATTTTGAATAAATTTGAAAAAAAACAACCGAACCACGTGGGCAAATAGTCAGCGAAAGCACTGGTCGTTTAAAGAGTGACGGGAAACGACCGGTACGCGCGATAATCATGTAGAAAAGCCTGACTGAAAAACACGAGTGTTTATTTGCGTTTACACACTCATTCTTCCTCCCGCGATTAGTCTGTGACAATCCAGTCGCACGAGAAAAAGTGTTCGTCCAAAGGCCGCTATTGTAACGCGATATTACAGCGAAGTTTGGGAAACATTCATATCATCCAAATGTATGTTCGTCTTGAAAGCACCTCCCCCCCCCTCCATGTCCCCCCGTCGCTCACAAGAAAAAAAAAGAAAACGTCGAAATCAAGACTGTGACAAGGGGTTAATTCGTATCTTCTCCGATTTATAATTTACCTCAATCATACTCCGAGCTTCCCCTTTGTTTATTACCCGGCCGAAAAAATAAAGGACGGTCATGTCTAGGGAGGAGGAAGCGGATGCCAACGAAGCCAGTGAACAAAAATTATAACTCGAGAGCGAGGTTGACCCCTACCGACCCTGAAACTATAGAAAGGTTCTGACCAAGAGTCTATTCGGGAGTCTCAAATTAGAGGGTCGAACCCCGTAAGGATCCAACCCTTTCTCGAAGGCGCGCACACCCCCACGGCTCCGTCGCGCTCGCTACACAGGTGCATCGCCGCACTAATGGACGAAACGAGTTCCCCAGATACTGCAGCATCATTATAAAACGTTTATTTCGGCATAAAAGTCAAAGTGCAACGTGTGTCGGGAAGCGCCGAGCACGTAGGAGCCGAACCGTAGCCGATGACTCGCGAGTAAAATCCTTGTTCTTTGTATCGGAGGGGGTTATCTCCCCCTTCCCCCCCCCCAATCGTTCCTCGTTCGACCTATTCAGGATTCTCCTATCGTTGGCGTAAAGTGGGATACGCTCTTAAAGCTCGCTCCGCGATAGATTTCCGGTGGTAATAAAACCGAGCGTATATCTCGGGGATATACTCCATTTCGAGAAGGGAGGTTTTTTTAGATGGTCACCCGGTTAATCTAAAGAGGGTAGGTAATTAGTTGGAAGCTTCGCGTTATCCGAGTTTGAAGTTTATGACTAATTTCGGTGTGGAGGATGCTGCAATGGCGAGTGAAAGTTATTGTAGCGTTCGATCGTGGTTCGGGTGCTTTGTTCAAAGTTGTTATAATTAATCAATGGGGATGGGGATTAAAAATTATAAGGTTACTTCAAAGCGCTTTCATATCGTTAGTTAACCGGGCAAATCGCATACTGACGGTTTGAAATAACCTTTTTATTTGTGCTTAATTTCTTATTGTAGAATAATTGGCGTTTGGAGAAAATAAAATTTTCCCGCAGTTTTGCACACTTTTCGTGATTCGTGAAGGAGAGTTATTTGAAGGAGAAGTAATTACGACGAACCAGGAATTATTCAAACTTAATATATCTCCCGTACGAAGGATGTTCCGTATGATTTGTGAAATTGACATCAGAGTCCCTCGATAAGACCTCCAACTGAAATATCACGACGACTTATAATTTCCGTCCCCAAAAAAATATACGCCGGTATAGCCGGGCGCGTTTGACGAAGGCACGTGCAAAAATCAGCTTTTCTTCGGCCGATTCGAACGGGACTCGCATAATTTAATCTCACCGCGTGGCAAGCAGCGGCGCTCATGCCCTAACTCAACGGGTTTAATCTTAATCGCTCGCGTAAATAATTCGGCCCTTTAAAAAAAAAATAAAAATGACGCCCGTAAAATCCCGGCGTGCTCGTCGCTTATCAACATTTTTATTCGCGGCGTTAAAGCCGTCATGTCCAGGTTCGACGTATGTACCGTCGCTCCTTCCTTTCGCGAGAATTACGCCGTAAGTTATATTTACACGCGCGCCGATTCGCTGGCGAACTCACCTTTATTAACGCACCGGGGGGAAAAAATCGCGGAAGTTTCGGTGCGCATGCCGCGATAATCGATGCCCACCTGTTCGTGCGCTTCCTCGTATCGAAGAAAATGGAACCGGTCGTGCGGATTGGAAGGAAAGAACGGAAAGGGGGGGTGAGGGGAAACGGAAAAGAAGGGAGGTGGATAATTCCCCGACGTTTAAAGCGAGTTTCGAACGAGCTTACGCGAGAAGTCGGTTCGTTAAATCTTCCGATAAAGGAGATGATTTTAACCTCCCGTTGTGTCATCGTCTCAAATTGAGTCGAATAGCGTTGAAATAATCGTGACGGGATAAAGAAAGAAACTTGAAACTTAAAACCTCTCGTCAAGGTCTGTTAATGAAGAGGAACGGAGAATAATTCCTGAAAATCACGATAGTATTTTGTCAAAATTATTAACTTGAGAATCTGAAATTACGAGCACTGAATACGACGGAAAATGAAGCGTAGTATCAAAATTGATATATAATTGCTCAAATCTCTCGATTATATAATTCTTGTTGATATGAACCATAAAGGAAAGTTACGATCGAGGAAAACTTTTCGCGTACTTGAGAACAATACTTGACAAGTACTCGACACAAGACCGTGTCTCTTGATAACCGTTATCATTTAATCCCGTCGTTCCCTCAAATACAATTGAGTCGAACCGAAATTACAGTGAGACACGTTAAATAACGAGGACCAATCTCCCGTAAATAGAGTCAAACGTAATAATCGTGAAATTACGACACGAAATTCCGGAATATCCTGTTTCGAGGTGACCCGCGAAACTTTCGCGAGGAAATCCGCCGCTTTTTCTCGTCAAAACAAAATTCGAGAAGCGGATCCGTGCGATCGAGGAAGCACGAAAACGAGCGAGACCAATAAAGGCGAACGAAAGGCGGTGGAACGGTTAGGTAAAGAACTGGAAGAAGTTGCTCTACCCGACGTTCCCTGAATATCGGAGCCCCCGTGCGCCAGGAGGGAGACCACCTGTAGTCTCGACACCGGTGCAGCGCAAACCGCTAGCAAACCGCAGGACGCGATAATTACGCCGGAGGCCTAAAAGTAAAGACGGTGCGCGGTAAGTCAGAGGGGTGGGTTGGGGTGGGGGGAGAGTAGGCATACCGCGAAGAACGGAAGAAAGGAAATAGGAGAACGAAGAGGAAGGTGAAAAAGCGGAATAAAGACGGGGAGAGAGGTACGAGGCAGGGGGGAGGGGCTGGGAGGGAGGTGGGGAGGCAGAGCGACGAGAGGGATGAAGAAAAGGAAAAAGTCGAGACAAAACGGCGAAGTCACATAAAAAAGCACTTAGAGGAGGAGACGTTGCGCGCGCGAGAGAGAGCGTGAGCGAACGAATACGGTGGTAGGATAAGACTATACACGGGGAGTGGAAGAACGAGCGGGAGGATGGAGGAGGATGGAGGAGGTGGGCAAAGAAGAGGACGAGGAAGAAGCGGTGGAAAGGAGGAAGAGTTGCGGGCACGGGTGCACGAAGCGTGACAGTGGGTGCGCGAGCACCTGCCCATTCTTGGAGAGCTCCGGCCGCGGCCGTGATTTATGGAAACAAAAGGGTGGGTGGAACGGGAAACACGGACGGCACCATCCCCGACGGTGTTCGCCGCGAGGGATACTCTCGCCGCGCGCGGGACGAAAGCGGATGCTGGGAGCTTTCGAGTTTCACCGGAGTCGGTTGATGTTGGCTTTCGGAAGTCGGTTTTGAAGTTTCTTTTCAATGTATCAGGAGCACCGGAAAGAGATCTGTTATTTTGTGGAATAATATATAACTGTTTTTTTCTTAATTTTTGTTGCGGAATATTATAAGATGTAATTTCCTGCACTCTTTATAATTGTATCGTAACGTTTTTTAAAGTGTTTTATACAGTTTTCAGAAAACTTACGAGGATGATTACACCACCGCGGCCAGGCACAGACTGAGCTCAAACTAAAAACAAATTTAGAAATTTGTGAAAGCGAAATTCACGCGCGATTGGATATGAAATAATTTCAATATGCTGTACCATCATTGTTGCTCGATCATTAAAGGTACGTTCGACAAAAATATATAACTGGCCGCAGGAATTAATAACACAAATTTCTTATTGTCTCCGTAGTATTCTGCACCAACTGATGACAATACATCATATCTAATGTAAAATATGCTGCGAAATCCGTGATCTGGAAAAGCTCGAATCGCGAGGAATAATAAATATGTCAAAGCACCAACGAGTTCTAAAGATCAAAAATGAGAATGAGAAATGGATCGTAATTCATTAATTTATATCCCTTTCCTCGATCTCGCGTATCACGTGGTATTATCCGGACGCGACGGGAGTGACATAAAGGATCGAGAAATATCACGATAAAATGCCCGACCCACATGCAGTAAAACGTAACGCTCGCGTTATTACTGGCGCGGCCGCGGCTTATTACAATATAAAGCATCGTAGGGACACTTCGAGCGACTGTCCGACGCGTAAAAATATAAAATAGTTTCCACGTTACGGAGGGGCGGGTAAAAAAGATCAGCCCGTAAACGCCGGCGCAACAACGGCCACCGATAATTTATGCTCGATCCCCGCTATCCGCGTGGAGCATATTAAAATATTAATACGCTTATATTTATAGGCTGAAAGGCACCGGCGAGGAGCATAAAATTAAGAACGTATCCGGTGAGGGTCAAGAGGGTTCACGTTTGTTAAAATTTATAATCTAGTTGAGTAACGTGCGCGCCATCCGCGACGCTCGTCGAATTTCGTTGGTGAAAGGGACACTTAGAAATCCGATCGATCGATCGACGCCCGATATCCTTTTAATTCGGAGTTACGAATAATTCCCTTCGTTACGCGAGGATCTATCGTGGCGTTGCTACGGACTATTAATTTGCAGGGATGTTCGAGCGATCCATGGTCCATGGGCCCATCGATCGTTCGCGACGTCGGTCCGCGTTTTCCCTTCCCCTTTCTTTCTCTCGTTGTTTCTTTTTTTTTTGTTGTTTAATCGTCGACCAACCCTAATGTAATAACCGTTAATAAGCGCCTTCGCTGCCGTTAAGTATCGGCGCGTGGGCGAACACGAGGAAACGTGGAACAGCCCACGGCAGGTTGTTGCATCGCTTAAGCCGTTTTTAGGCCAGGTGGACCGTGTGTCGTGGATTTACGACCTTTTTCTCCATACCAAACTGTATTTGCCAATGCCGCATATAAAATCGTCGATCGCGATAAATCTAACGCGACGCTCGCGATCAATGATAAAATATGACCGGTGATCTGGTACCTATTAGAGTGTCGCGCGCAACGACGTGCACCGCCGTTCGGTAATTATATGATCGGCACGAGAGCGACGAGTTTAATAGTTCTCTGTGTAGTAACGGCGAATAGGTGACACGCCAATGTCACGGTATAAAATATCGCGTACAGTTGTATAAAGTTTCGTGGTTTTTGTTAAAGAGTTAGAGATAAGATTGATGGGAATATGTTTTTTTTTTCACCACGTACGACGTTGTTCGTAGCTGAAAATGTTCTGGATTATCTAGTTTGTATGTTAATTATATTATACTTCGAGAGACTTAAAAAAAATCATAGCTATCGTAATTTTTAAATTGGTCAGGTATAAAAAAATGAATTTTGAAGCTGATAGTACGTAGAATATTAGAAAAATTCGTTATGTCGTTACAACGACTCACATTATTACAAATAAATTCTCACTGAAGTATCACGCAAGATGATGATTCGTGATACCCACTTTGCCTCTAAACTCCGACCCATCATCCGGACCCAGCGTACGATATCAATCGACTTGATCACCGATTCAAAAGAATCACCTCGCCGCTCCGTACACTCTCTATCGTCCGCCCGTTGCAATCGTAGGCCATGTAAAATAATGTCCGTGTCACGGGGTCCTTGGGGTCCGAACACGCCCACGTGGAAAGTTCGAAAACATTAGCAGTCGAACTGGACCGAAGAGGAGCCCCGTAAAACGATGTTACGTGGCGTTCCGCTTCGTCTTCTTCAATCCTCCTCTTCATCCCCCGTGCACGTGGACGACGTCGTGACGCTCGGGGGCTATCGTCGCGACCCTCTCTCTCTCTCTCTCTCTCTCTCCCTCCCCCTTTGCCTCCTCCTCCTCCTCCTCAGCCGCCTCTCAGCCTCCTCTCTCCACGCTCGTTTCTCTTCGAGAGCAGCGCGCGAGAGCGCGTACTTCCTCGGTACTTACGACCGTCCCCGAGTAGTTTTATTCTGTCTGGCAGCGTGGGCGGGAGCGGGACGATGCACAGAACTTAGGGGCCATCTCCATTTGCCGATTACTCTCCCTCTTTCTCTGTCTCCCTCGACTCCTTTTCTCCCCGATCCTCCGCCCCCCCCCCTTCCCACCTTTCTCCGATATCCGTCTCACTCCGTTCATCGTTCGGACTCTCTTCGTCTCTCGTCCCTTTCCACCTCTCCCCCCCCCCACCCACCCACCGTTATCCCTCGTTCACTCCTTTCTCTGTCCCTCGAGCTCCTTCAACCCTTTTCCATCTCCTTTCCGCCTTACCGGAGTGCCGATACCGCAAACTCGCCTCCGGTATGCTCTCGAGTTCTATGTCGAAACGACGCTCGTGAAATTGAAGGTTTCGTTGTGGGGGCGACGACGAAAGTCGGGCCAGTAAATCCCGTCTTTACTGAAATTACTTGGCTGGAATTTATCTCGTTCCCGGTCGTACGTATCCGCCCGTGGAAACGTACGTAAGGCGCGTAGCGAGAAAAATATTCCCCTTCCCTCTCCCCCCCCCCCTGCAAATCTCTACTCACGGTTTTCGCAAGACACTCGTGACGACTTTTTCGTTCGATCTTCAAGGCTTCGCGAACGTTGAGTGCTAAAGTTCGTCGATCCGATCGGGGCCGAGGGACGGTGGAGGACGATACGATTGTAAGCCGAGCACGCGAACCGGATAAAGTTTGCTTCCCTTATCGGAGATAGTATCTCGTTGGCAGTGAGAAATAATGTAGCGAACGCGTGGCGGGATTATGAGATCGCGCGCACGGCTATCGGAACGGCGAAACGCGCGGCGGCGCGGGAAAGTTGCGCTGATAAATGATACGCCGTGGACGACGCCGCGCCGCGCCGGGGCGATATTGGAATATTTATCGCGATAAATCGCGTCGCTGCGCGTTACATGCGAGTTTCATGCTCGAGCCGTTTTTGTTTTTTTGTTTTTTTTTTTACCATTTTACGACGCTCCGCGACGAATATGAATTTTCGCGCGGAAAAGTGATTGCTCGCGTAGGCTTTGACGTTCGATTTCCGCGATCGCTATCGCCGGTAGGGCGCGTAGGTATGGCGAGACGGAAAATCGGTTTTGCGTTATCTCGTAATAAAGATCCGTGGACGTTAGATGTAACGGTGAATAATGAGCGTTGAAATCGTGGAAACCTGGCGACGTGGGACTTAACGTCGACGATGGGGAGAGTTTTATTCGAATGATTGATAACGAATCGAGAAAGAAGAGGGATAATAATTTATACTTGAAGGAATGGGAGGAACGTTCCGTTAGTGTTTAACTCTGATTTGTCTTATTGCCTTTCAGAGATATATCAATTAATAAATAACGTGTTTTAATACGACGTTGATTAATTGCGTTTGTCAATGAGCGCGCACTCCTGTGCACTTTCGCGTCTCCGACGAGATTTTATCGTCTCTTTAACGCTGTTTCACAACGTTCCCCGGTGGACGGGCGAAATCATCGATATGCATTCTCGATTAATTAATTAAAATTTAAAGGGGCCAGTCCGTAATAATAGAAACGCGTACAAATGGGTAAATCCAATTGTACTTAATATTAGTTCGAGAATCATGCAACTTTAAATTAAACTACATTCGGTTTTCCAATTGGATTGGATAAAGATGATCGAGAGCAATCGATTCTAATAAATCGCGAAAACGCGATCTATCATTAATTATGCAATAATGTCTCAAAATAAATTGGAAATACATATGAAAAAATGTCACGGTAAGAAAAAGTAAGAGCTTGCACTTTAACATTTTCCTCATATAAAATTAAAAGATTTCAAGAATCTTTAATTTTATCGAGTAGCCTACACGAACTTGGTTCGGTATTTCTCGCCTGGCACTAAAAAAGTTCTAAAAGATTGTTTCGAAACCAGATCGAATTATCGTCGTTCCTCCTCGGCAATGGAGGAAGTAACACTCGAGCCACGCGCTGACGGTAATGCGGCATCATACGTTCTGACAAATGCTCTCGGCTCTACACGAGCTGACCAGATGATCGTGGTTTTACGGTTAATGCAGGCCACGCGCGGCTTATATCATAATAATGCAATGCAACGTGACTCGAAGCAGTTGCGTGCTCCTTCGGGTTGTTATATCTTAACACAACCGGTGTGGTCCGCGGAGAATCTCCGGATGGGCTCATTTTCTTCCCGCTTCAATGTAAATCGGACGTCGGATGTTGATATATCTAATTTCGTCGCGTTTATAAATGATTTTAATTATGCTTCATCATCTCTCCCTACAGATCACATGTAGTAGCATTCGTCATGCACGATATTGTCACAAATTTTAAAGTAATTTATGTTAAAAACAACTGACTATGGTATCCTGCCTCCACCATAACTGTGTAATTATGAGATATATAATTTAATCCTAATTATCAGATAATCGTATTCAATGTACCTACGTGTAATTCAAATTTAAATATAAACGTCCTCCATTGCGATATTAACAGCACCAAAATTAAAGCCACCTTCTACCCATTTCTCTGACTCGATGTGTAACGGGGAATTTCTCTTCGAATCGACTCTTTGTCTCTCTCTCTCTCTCTCTCTCTCTCTCTCTCTCTCTCTCCGAAGATACAAGCGAAGGTTAAGGAACGTTTTAAGGGCTCGTTTAAGGTCTCCGCGATCTCCTCGTGGCGCGTTATTTTTTTGTCGCTCGGTTCCGGGCAGACAAAGGCAGCTCGAGAAAAAGAGAAAGAGAGACTTTTACTCGCGTGGGCCCGGAGGCGAGGCACCAGCTTGGTTTTTGGGCACGGAGGTAACCGGAGTGTGCCCCCATGGAGGCTTCAAGGGCCACCTGCCCTACCAGGGACCCCCCTCTCTCTTTACGTCCACTTTATTAGCTATTATTATACGCGTGCTTTAGCCCCGGTTTCTCTCTCCCTCTCCCGAGCGAACGAGACACAGAGAGAGAGAGAGAGAGAGGGAGAGACGAAGAACGAACTCGGTCCCGCCCGCGCATGTTTAGAAATATTTCACGAAAACGTTTTTGGCTTAGTCCGGCGCACCGAGTTCGTTAATCCTTCGACGTAGCCTAAACAACTTGGACCCACGAAACCTCCTGAGAAACTTGCCAACCGTTCTCCGATCGCGAGGTGTTTCGTTTCACCCATGGCTGTCTAGACAAGCACGGATTTCTTGTATTTTGCTCGCTGGAATGAAATGCATCGAGCGCGCGGTTTTAAATTAACACAGGAACGATGTCGCGTTATGTATGCGTTTTGGAATCGCATTTCATTCCTTTTCGGGAACAGAGTCAATTCGTCGCAGGTTTGTCTTGAAAAGAGTCAAATCACCAAACCTGATTGAACGTTGATAGAAATTTGTCAAAGTTTCAGAAATATGAATTCAATAAATTACACGATAAATACGACGGTCTCTCGCCGCACAAGGTCGGGAAACGAAAAGAACTCGAATAGTAGTCAACAGGAAGGATACGTTACGTAATCATTTGTACTATAGCTCGCGTTACGTTATTTTGATACCTTTACGCTCGAGCTTAAGGACTCTTGTCCCGAAGCGATCGATAAATGTAATTCTCTCCGTCTCCGAGTCCTCTGGGCAGAATCTATTTATATCAATGCACGAAGAAACTTGCGTTAGAAAATTATGTCACCCGCATAAATTTCAATCCCGATCGGGTGAAAGTCGGGCGATAATTCATCGAGAATGTCGATGAAATAATAAGTCGGCACAATGTAACCCTGGGTCATTTATCTTTCTCCGCATCCGGTAGCACCGCTGGGTACACGCAAACCGGACTAATCGATATCCAAGACAATCTCGCCTGCCGTCAGAGTTCGTCGAACCGCGGCGCGTCGGAATCTCGATTCTACTTTGCCACCGAGGAGGTGGTGGAGGTAGAAGCGCCTTCCTGAGATCTTCGATAATGGAACTTCACGGATAATTATCCGTAATATAATTGCCCATAACCCTCTTCAAATAACCTCAAATACGAGAGCGTCCCTTTTATTTTTCTCTCCCCTCGCACACGATTTCCAATGTAATAACGCGAATCGCTCATCGCGTGTTTGCTACTTTATTCCAGGGCTCTGCACTTTCGATCGCGCAGCTGGTCTGTGCCATTACACGAAATGTACAATTGACTTTGTCAGATTTCATTCTAATTTTTAATTTCTAACTTTTAATTTTAATTTCTGATTTTATTCTGATTGAAATCTGTGATGTCGTTTCGATAATGTAAACTTTCTTCGACACTATCGAATGCTAATTATGAATTAAAGCTCGACGATTTATACCGAGCTAGGCACTTGGATTGATTCAAAATATTTTTTCAAAAGCTTGAACGGTATCGAGGTGTGCGTATAATATAAGATTTATGTTTCTGCTGTGTGTCGTCAAACAGTGTGTTGTCACCGTAAGAGAGGAAAAACGTCGCGAGGATCAAAGAACCGTGCGTCATAATCATGCGAAGAGCAAATGTATTGCACTCCCGATGAAGTTATCGTCTGTCTGCGGCAAGATCAGAAAATAAGGAAAGATTACAAACGACGATAACGATAGATACTTTTGCAACACTCTCGGTAAACATAAGTCGCTTTTTAATTTTTTCCGAAGATTACCGATTCGCGTGATTTTAAAGTTTAGAAACCATTGCTTTAGATCGGATCAACGCGATCGTAGTTTCCTCTCGATTCATTGACGTTATCAAAACCCGTAATAGTATAAAATAGTTGGAACAAATCTAGATCATGCATATCACCGAATCTCCGGATCTCCAAACTATATCTAAAGCAAGCAAACACATCTGATTCCTTGTGAAATAATTTTCAGCAGAATAGAAATTCTATAATTATTTCGTTATCAGCGACCCGAAATACACTCGAGAGAGTAAAAAAAAAGTTTGGAGATCCGAATATCCAGAGATGTGAATGATCTAGATTTAAGCCTAATAGTTCGACAGTGCACTCGAAATCATCCCTCAGCGTTTAAAAATCCACAAAAGTATCCCAACGAGTTTCTTCCGCGAGAGAAGAAGGGTTACGGGACTGATGTCATCGTTGGCACCGGCGCCAAATGGTAATAAACACCGATCCGCTATCAGGAGCCTCGAAGGCGCGCAATTTGTCCCGGTTATCTCCCGTTCTCCGGCTCGGCCCCTGTATACGGATAATCAATATTGGCAGCAACCAGTCCGTGATAAGACTCCTTGGCTCGCCTAACCAGTGGCCCCGCTTCCTTCTCGGCACGGAGGAAAGTGTAACGGAATGGCCTACGCTCGATAAGACGGTGCCTTTCGGGGAGCCCAAGGTACTCGAACCGACACCGCCAGCGTATCCAAAAAAGGTGATCGCCCCGACAGATAAATCGATCACAATCTCCGGGCCTCTTTAACCGTGCAGGCGTCCCCCGGCTGTGATTTCGAAATTTCGATTTCGATTGGTACACGTGACTCTAATGCGCGCGGGTCTATCGATGTTACCTAGGAGCGAAATGGATATGTGCTGGAAAATATTAACCAGACTATCGTGGGAGAGGGAGGAACTCTTTAATACCATTTATCTGGATGAGAATTGAAGAATTTTTAATGTGAGAGTTAATTCGAGATGCTTTGTATCAAACGAGGGATAGAAGAGTATGTTGGTACTTGAAATTGGTAGCGTGGGTTTTCTAATAAAAATTTTATATTTAATCGACGCATCTTGTGTATTAATGAATTTATCCTGTGTAAAGATATATACTGCAAATAAACAAATATACACTGAAATAACTTGACGCTTATTATACCTGGACTTAATCGTTTCCAAATTTGAAAATCGCCGTCCACTCTACCAATTTCCGAAATACCAGTCGCTAGCTAAACTTGTCAGATAAATTTGCCACTATTCAAATTATCCAATCCAACCACCGATATGCCAACCACATTTTATCGAAGAAGACGTCAAATACTTTCTCTCCGTCGTGAATATTTTATCCTTCCATTCCGCGCTCTTTGTATTCCCGACTTCCACTCCTTCTCAAATCTCGCTACCCGGTGGTACCGTATAAAAAAAAAAAATCAGAGCGATTTATCGCGGACGCGCCATATCGGACGGCTCGCGCACAGTGGAAGAAAGGGAAACGGCGAAATTTTTGTCCCGAGGCCGCGCGCATAGTTTGCATATCCCACTTTTCAAAGTAAACGCGCAACCACGACCGACTTCGACGAGCGAGCGAGCGCGCGCACGTGCGTGCTCGGCACGTCGTTCACCCATACACGCGTTTACCACCAACAAAACGGAGATGAAAAAAGGACGAAAGGGGGTCCACGATAATCGGCAATTTATCGGCGTTTTCGCCTTTCACGGATTTCGTTCTCGCCCGGTGGCTCGCGATATACACGTTCGAGAAACTGCGCGCGGCTCGCTCGCGATACGCTGTAAATTAAATCGGCGGGAGAGAGACGCCGATAAAACCGGCGAGAAAACGATCGGGGCGCCCGCGATCGCCTTCCGTTTTCCACCGCGCCCATTGTATTCTGAAAATTATACGCGGCCATTCGTGGTCCCGGCTTGTCGTTTTTAATCCCGTCCAAGTGGCCTTTACGCCGATACGGGTTTCCTGAAAGCAACGGGCCCCGACTTTCAGAGGCGTGGCGCCCCGGATCGACCCCCCCCCCCCTCTCCTTCCCCACCTTCACCTCCTCCAACACCACCCCCCACGCACACCATGACAAGCAACGAGATATTTCATTTACGGTCACGTGCCCATACGTGCCATGCACATGCGAAATTGCGCCGATTCGAGATAGCGCGGTTAGATCGGGGCTTGTAAAATTATTCGATGCACGACTTTATACGGATACCCGTATATACGCGTTGCTCTTTATTTCTCATACGAAATCGGATGGTTTTAACAAATGCATCGCCTTTATTATTTCGCGCGCTGAAACGCGATTGCGCGCGAACGCGTTGCTCTTTACGTCCCTCGCGATACGGGACTTTTCGTAAACCTGTCACTTTATTTCTCATTGAATGGCGTATTTTCGTAAACGTGCACATTTTTATTTCTCATTCAATGATGGTTTTTCGTAAACGTGCAAATTTTTATTTCTCATTCAATGACTGTTTTTCGTAAACGCATCGCTTCTTATTTTCTATGCGAAACGTGATTCTTCGTACGCGCATTTATATAGAAACGCGGTTATCTCGTAATCGCGTTTGTCTTCTTCCCATAAAAGTAGAGTTTTCGAAAAAGCACTGCTTCTTATATTTCTCGTAAAAAAAAGTAAGCAGAAACATTCCATTGTTCCTTGAAATAGCATTTTCGGTCTGCGCGCGTTACGATATCTACAAAATTTTAGTACTCTTGTTTCTGTACCACTTTTTTTTTTTTCCTTCCACGAGAGAAGAAGGAAACTGCAATCTTGCGCCACGACAGGGTGCCGAGATAGAGGCAATCTGCAAACACGAATTGGCCATTTGGCGGGCGCGCCGTTGCGCATGCGCGTCGCATAATTTGCTTTGGATCCGTGAACTCCACTTTTTCTTACTCACCGGTGAAATTCGTTCACGTGCGCGTGACGCAATACGACTCGACCGACGCTCTACTCGTGAAATTGCAAATTATTTTCATTGCCTATCGTTAGAGGCGGTATTACAGTTTCGCTTTACGCGACTCTCTAACACGCTATCCTCTCTCGCTATCGCTTTTTCAAATAACGATACGCAAAGCTATGCCGCGTTCCATTTAATCATACCCAGCAAAGATATCCCCGATATTTTTACGCCCCGAAAAGAATGTTAATTGGAAATCGACAGACATATTACGAGTACCGGATAGAAATCTATTATTTTATAGAGTAGCGATTGAACTCAGTGTCTGGCCGAACGCGGCAGAGGAAGTATTTTCGTAAGTTTTTATGAAAAGGTTACAAAAGACTCATAAAAACGTTGGGAAACAGAAAATGACATTTTATAATATTCCGTAACAAAATTAAGGAAAAAATAAAGTTTGACATTGTCCTACAAAATAATACCTCTCTTTCCGGTACCCCCCAAATATCTCTAACGACCAGGTTGAATGGAACGCCCTGTACGAGGCAAAGTTACGCACGCGCTTAAGGGTTGATTTGCATATAGAGCAACGCCAAAAAGTGCCGACGGTACCTCTTCGAAGAGCCTCAAGTTTTGAGACTGGCAATTACACCGGTATTTACTGCCGCGGCCTCTCCCGAAACGCCATTGTACTCGCGCCTAACATTTGCATCCCCCGTAACCACGACTTTCGATTGTCTTAATGGCCGCTCCCGCGGGGCCTTAAGCCCATAAACTTCATTGTTTAGGCACGCCTTTTTAGGCGCACGGCCATGACGTTAGAATGAAATAACGAGGTAGGATGGAGCGCGCGCTAGCGAAAATTTCATTCGACTCCCGACTACTTAATGTCTTCGCCTCTTTTCATAAATCATACTCTCTTGCCTCTTCGATGCAAAAAGAAGTGGACGCTTCGATAGGTTCGCGACGGTCCATAAAATCTCGAGACACTTTTTAATATTCCGTTCGGAGCAGAAAAAAAAAAGATAACGTTTCGAGGGACACGCGTGAAACTATTCGTTTCGGATAATAATTAGACTGCGGACGTTTATGCGAGACGCGTAAAAAGAAACGAAATTTGGAACAGATATTTATTTCTATATTTTACATATTTAAATCTCAACCGAATGAAATTTGAAAACAAATCTAAGAAACAGAGCTCTGTTTATCCACCACTCGTGGTAAGCCGATATTTGAATAAATATCCCCGGGTTCGATGACGACTCCCGGATAATCTGCATTTATCTAATTTTCCTGACTAATGATTATTAAACGAGAGAGGGCTAATCAGTTTTTCGAGAGGTTTAACTAAAGAACGCGAACCCATCGCGACGAATTGGGAAACTAGAGAGGGAGTGTCCCGACCCGAAGTCTTTAGTTTCAAATAAATCTCAAAAGGGTCTAAGGGTGCTTGACCACCCCTGCTGGGGAAAAAAGAAATTCGTGTCCGACGTGACGAATTTCCCTCTCCTTACACTTGTATCCCTCCTGGTTCCGTCGCAACGCAACACGCATTCTCTCGATAATTTCACCAGGCAATTATAATCGCGCGATAATTCAAATCGCTGACAAACAGCTCGCGTAGCGCGCTAGACGCCTCGCGGCGGTATTGAGAAATTAACAATTAAATTAAATAGCGTAATTAAATAACAGTTTGTACTTGCTCCCTTAAGCGCGCTAGGAGCCGGTAATTATACGAAGGTTTTAATCGCCGTTGCCCGAGCATAATCAAAGTGATTTAGGGATGAGGTTGCGCAACAGGGTGCCACGGTGCCCCCCCGTTGCGGCGGCCCTGAAGTACTCGGGGATACCCGAAAACCCGTGCTGGGCACATCCTGTATATCCTTCGACGATCGTCCACCGCCGACTGTGATTCACCTGCTCGAGAGAGCAGACGGGAGTCTCTTCCGATCTTCGAGAAAGGAGCGAAACAAGTGAGAAAGATGGCGCCGAAACTGACGAATCTAATGAGTCCCTCCTCTGTGTCCTGCCGATTTGATCGATGACTTCGCGTCCGGGGAACGTCGAAGGCGGAGGTAACATCCTTATCTGCTCGGGGGGTCGAGAGTCCTTCGTCTATCCGTCCGCGAGCTTTTTCTCCTTCCCTTAATGAGACGTGAATTTTTCTCGTGTCGTTTGCCTGTCAGAATAGCGGCAAAGTAGGCGCGAAGCCTCGTCTATTAACTGGGAATTGAGTTGCCGAGAAATTCTTATTTTGATATAATATTGTTACGAGTGTCATTGGCTTCTTGGCCTCCGGCATTGACGACAGGCTGTTGTTAGTTGCCGGGCGACGATATTCAAATTGTGAATATGTAAATATTTGTTCAGGATGTTACATTTGGCGTTGTAGGCCTCGGAGGTAGGAATTATATCACTCACAATTATTCTTTTTGTCAACGTTTCGATCCTGATCAGGATCCTCTTCAGGACATAAGTTTTATTATTAGAATGTACTCGTTATCAAGTGTTCGCCAACATATTTTGGCCTACAACGTCAAATGTAACATCCTGAACAAATATTTATACACAAAGGCCTGATAGTTACAATGGATTAAAATATGTAGTTAGTTGTATTCGAGCTCTGACAACGAACGGGTGTGTTCTGTATGTCTAATAATAAACGTTATTTTTATAAACATGCTTATTTTACGTTCACGTTAGCGTACGGTCCGTAACATAAATTAAACGATGCCTTAGTATTTCAGAGGACGATTTCAAACCTGGGATTGCCGATAATTAACTTCGGAAGAGTCAAATACCGGATCCGATTTCTAAGTTATAATCGACTTTTCCTTCTCGTACGATCTATTTTTCAGGATCGACTTTCAATTTTCATAATTACCATAGCATTAACAGTTGTGCTCATTTCCTTCCGAGTTTCAAAAACACACTCTCGCGTCTAATAAAGACGCCGATAACCCAATCCCTGTAACCCAAAGAAACTCCCATCCCCCGGCATTAAAGAACAGGGGTCGAAAATTCGATCCCCGTGGCTCGCGCGTGATCTTTGAAAAAATAAAAAGTATATATTTCTCTCCCCGAGCTCCACCGCGGCGCTCATTAACGCAAGGCTCTCTGATGAGGTGTTCCAACCGAACTCTCGGTGATGCATTGTCCGGGGAATTAGTTCCCGGCATGCGTGCTCGTTCACGGAGATCCAATGGTCAACCCTGCGCGGGTCTCCCGTCCTCCTCCCCGCCCCTTCTCCACCTCCCTCCTTCTCCTCCTCGTGGAGAACCCCTTGCTCTCGCAGTCGATCACTTTAATCGATTTCGCCCGAGCTGGCGCAAGAACCGAACGGATCGTTAGATCGACTTGATGAATGGCTGAATTATCGGCGCAGTACCGCCAATGAATATCGTTAATGAGGGTGGCATGTCCCGGAAGAGGTCGCATAAATTTATCCCCCCCCCCCATGGCCCCTCCGGGACTTCTTCATCGAAATTTAATTATTCCCGTCCTCTCCCTCCCCCCTCTCTCTCCTCTTTTTCTTTAATCCGAATGATCGATGCTGCTTTCTCGCATTCAGAAGCAAAGCCTTTATTAATCATCGTACTTTCTCCCATACTAATTCGTCTCGCGACGCATACCGAGGTGGAAACCGCGGTAGGTTAACTTCCGTCGATCGCTAAACGCCTCGGCATCCCCGGTGGTCGGGAGCGTCGTCGCATTATCGTGGAAATTCACCGAAAACCGAGGTGAGAACAGGAGTGTGTAATTAAATTTCATTGTTACGCTATCTGAACGGGAAACAAAAGATCGGTGGTTTGGGAGACCGAGTTGGGCTCCCCTTACCGACGCGTAAATCGAGCGTGAAAGTAAGACAATAGGCAGAAAAAGTTTTTTCCGTGGGCCACGGTTCGGGGGCTTTACGGGCGGAAGCGTGAGTTTTTCGTGTGGTAATTCGTCGGGGTGGCGGAACCGGTGGTGGGGGGGTTACGAGATTCGGTTAATCGGCGCTGAAATTCTAATTAACGAGTAACTCCCTGCCGATCGGCACGATCCTCGCGTATTACTCTCGAGGTGAAACAATGGGGGCGCGCGGGATCTCGACGGGGGCGAGAAGTACCGTCGGTCTAAGACAATGCAGGTGCCTAAAAACGGACGGTGCCGTGATGAATGGACTTTCGGACGGTTCGTTTCTCGGGACGTTTTGAAAAATCGTGTAAAGAGGGGGGCGGTGCCGCGCGATTAAGAACAGGATGAATCCTGAGAACGGCGAGACGTTTCCATTACAGGTGAAATTGATCTTTTTCTTGTAATCACACCTGCCACGGCGATCGTTAAATTGGCATCGAATCGGGAAGGATTAACGCGTCGCGACGTGTACGTATTTTTTGTTCGTTGGATTTATTCTTTTTTTGCTCTCTCTCTCTCTCTAACCAGTGGAACGGTTTTACAATGTTTACCATGCGGAATGAGAATGTTTAAAGACGTAACACTTTTGAAAATTTTTAATTGACTCAGGAAGGTTATGGTTTGACGAGACGAAACGATGGTAGTGTAACTTACGGTCGTTTGCACCGATGTTACTTAAAAATGGGACGCAGTTTGTAATTAGAAATTTTATTAAAATGGAGAAAAAGAGAGAAAATGCATCTCACTTTTTCTGCCACATTATTGCACCGTCAGAACTAATTTACTTAATTTAGTTAAGTCGAGAAAAGAAATATGTAAATTGTCGAGAATAATTTACGTAGAAAGTTTTCCGCCATTGGGCAGAAAATTACACTCCAACCGAATCGTATATCTCCGCTTATTAAAATTAATACGAAAAATTTACTCGTAACGTCGATACGCATCGCAATGAAATCACAGTAGGCGCGTCGGACGATCGACGCGGGACACGATATCGAGGGATCGCGATAAATAATACCATATCCGACGTACATTTTTAATGCTCGCGTTAAATATTAATGATTCTTAAAATGTGCCAACCGCCTCTGCACGCGAATCGTAATCGTATTCATGCCGGCATCAATTACGCCGTTGCAATTCGGTCGGTTTCGATGGTATAACGGCGATAAGAAAAACATCATAAAGCCGGGCTCACTGTAATGAGAATCCATTCAGGCCCTCCCGTTTGTGCGTTTCACAAAAACCGGGTGCCCCCTTCCATTAAAAGTTGCAAACGATCCTCGTCTAATGAGATACCGAGACGTTAATGGGCGCTTTAATTGGGTTGTTAATTTTCGGAGATGAATTCATAGGTTAAAAATGCAAAAGCTAATAGCGCCGTGTGGGAGGAGTCCGACGGATTAAATGGGCTATTTTCAGACCCTTCGGTCCCCGGGTCCAGGTTACGTTTTTACGAAGGCGCCGAACGATCGAATCTCGCCAGCGCCTGCTAGGAAACTTTTTTTTTATTTCTCTCTCTCTCTCTCTCACTCTCACTCACTCTCGAATTGGATATCGCAGATAAAATCTGTTTGTGTATACGCGCCATGCCGTTAGTGTCTCGGGGAAGTTACTGCTAAGTAGCGTAACAAACTTTGTTACAACTTTCGTATACTTTATGTACTTCTGTATACTACTATCGTACTGTTATAGTAGTCGTGTACTCTAAACACGGTTGTTTGTGTATGCAAATCACCTTCAGCTTACTACATTCGCGGATCGATTTATATTTTTACACGATATTTGAGTAGGACAATATTTTAATCGTGATTTAATTTAACGAGATAGAGTACGAATGGATGGGGCGGTTAACGAAGGTTCGTTATTTCCATCGGGAGGGAGAGTTGGTCCGGGAAGGGGGGTATAAATTATACAAATACTTTTTACCATGTTCCAGCGTTATACTTTAGAATATTTATAAGATTCCAATAATAAAGACATAAACGGTCCCTACGATTTCTATAGCTCGCCAAAATTGATATTACAGAACCCTCAAATGTTCTACTGCAAACGTTCGTGCTTCGCTAAACTTATTATTTTACCACCATAATTATAAACTATACTCAAAGGAGAGTTACTGACCATTAAATGATTCCAAACAAATTTCCAAAGAACTTAGGTCGCGATAACGACGATCGAATACCACCCGAAGCCATCGCCCGCAATTTCTTACCGGTCATGATCGACCGTTTAGTCTTTTCCCCCGGTGAATGGGCCATTGTCCACCAAGGAGTCTCGATTTCTCGAGCTGCGAAAAAAAAGGTAACCTCGAGAGGCAGAGCTGTATCGAAAGAGGCGGGGGGAGAGATAGAATTCGGGGCGCGACGCCGAACGTCGACTCACCGGCAACGGATCCCGATATCTCCCCCCCGTGTTCTGCATCGAACTATGAAATCACGATTAACGCACGGAGTTTTCCGTGCAACGCCTCGAGAAATTAGGCCGAGGAGGACGGGGGTGTCGGAGTGGGCGAGAGACAAAAGGAACTAGAAGAGAGGCCTCGCCGAAAGCCCCCGCGGAACAATGAGCCGAAGAATGCCTCGGTTGTGCCGCGACCAACCAGCGTTAACAACGGCCCATTGTCGGCGATTATAGACAAGTCGTTTTATTCGGCCGGGAGTGACTTTTTTCTCCCCCCCCCCCTCCTCACCGCTCCTCTGCGGCTACCGTGATTTTTTTTCTTCCTTTTTTTCTTCATTTTATTACCGGCGGACTGCTTTGCGCGGCTCGAAGTCGACGAAGGTTGGTGAGGTAGAAATTGTTTTAACTCCCTTGCACGGGGAGGCGCGACAAAATAATCTTTTGTTCCTAGTTTCATGGTTGAACGCGGCGAGAGAACGCGATTACCTCCCTTTTATTCGTACCTCTTAAACCTAACGCCCTTCTCCCTCCAGCTCCGAGTAATCCCGAAACTAAATTTCGATTCTTTCCCGCGGCAGGCGTCGGTACGACATAAATCATGGCCCGTGAGCGGCAATAAGAGAGCAATAAAATAATAAATTACGAGACTGTCGCGCAACGGAGATAAGAAAGCAGTGGCCCGGGGGGGGGGGGGGCGACCCGATGATTGCGGCCGATAAAAAAAGCACGGTGATCCAGGTAAACGTTGGGGCCGCTCGACGATTACCCGCGCAATTACCTCGAAGCACGACACGGTGAGTTTTCACGTGGAAGTTACACACCGGGAGTTACGACACGTTTCTTTTGTACGTGCCTATCAAATCGAAAGTATAGGGGGGGGGGGGTCAGACTTTAAGCCAGCGGGGGGCACTCTCGTCGTTGGGACGCCGGTAAGACCGTGTCTCTTTACGTGCGATCCGCGCCGAAGCGTTTATTGCTTTCGATTATCTCGGAAACAACGGCGGAAAGTTTCCCCGATCCAACGGGCGTCGATGACGACGTACCATAGATCCCCAGGGCCGATCCAGCGATTCGCGGCTACCGTTTCCGCGATGGATCGTAAGGAGAGAGACCGCGAGAGGACTGAGGAGCGTCGGGGGTTCCGGGGGGCCCCGTAGGCGACGATTTGCGGTCGTTTCGCGGCGATTTCACTCGCGGAATTCACGGGGCACGACAGAGATTGGAAACGGACAACGTTTCGACGCGGTCGTTCCACAAAATTTAACGCTGAACGTTCCGTAATTAATAAACCCCCCCTTGCTCAACGGTGGGAACCGGAGGTTGCGGTTTGGTACTCGCTTGACCCGCCGTCCGCGAACAGTTCCATTAACGACTTTTCTGAACTTCTGCGATCGTTGGATCGTAAAACCGCGAAGGGACCGTTTCTTTCATTGCTACTTTATTTCCGTTCGCTGGTCTACCGCGGAGGAAAGAGTTCTGTGCTGCAGAGTGTGGATTTGAAAAGTTACGCTCTTAACGATAAACTTGGATAGGTAGTCTTTGTAATTGGATATCTTACTTTGGACTTTGGATTTAATATGTTATATAGAAAGAATTAAAAGAGAAATTAAAAATTCTATCATCAGATCTGAATTAATACTACAGAAGTATTATGTTTGGTGTAAATTCCGGTAGAACAATTATTCTCGGGTATTATAAATTAAATGGAAGGAAGTAAAAATAAATTGAAGTTAACGAAGGCTGTGTTTTGAATTTGAAATTAAATGTAATATTATACATACATCCTTGCACGATGATATCGTTCGATCAATTTTAATTCACTACATTTATATTTTAACCCTTTCATGCGCAACTTTTTCATGCTTGTTAATTCACCATATTTATATCTTAAACCTTTCATGCGCAACTTTTTCGTGCGTGTTAATTCGCTACATTTATATATTAAACCTTTCATGCGCAACTTTTTCATGAGCTTTGCCTACATTCGTGTATTATACATGTATAATAGGATGTATTTGACATTATCCTGAAGATCTTCGAAGCAAGAAGAGCCACGTTAATTGGGCATATACTTCGTCATAACAATCTACTTAGTGAAATAACAGTAGGCGCCATAGAGGAGAAACATGAAAGATATTTTAAAAAAATACTCACCGCGGATCGTATTGCGAGTTAAAAATCAAAGCAGTGATGCGCGAGGGATGAAGCGTTGCCAACCAGTCTTTGGGCTGTTAACGCTCGAAAGAGAAATTACACCAGAAATGAACCAGGCAATAAATCGAGAAAAAAAAGATCCGAATCTCCAACGATCCCCCAGGAATCTAGGCTTAAAAATTTCCCATAAAAATGACCACCAACACAGGATCAAAATCGCAACGTGGCCACGCTCCGTGCCTCGCCACAGAATCTCCCCGCACGCGAATCCCGGAAATTAAAGATCTCACGATATATTATTTTCCATAATTCGTAACCGTAACCCCCGGGGCATCTCAAAATCTAATCGTGGAATTAGAATTCCTTCCGTGGATAGCCGTGGTGGTCGTGCCACGAAACGGTATCATGGGAGCCGCCCGGGGGCACTCGAAATATCGACGTAATAAGCGATAAGTATCCATCGTGGCTATCTTTGTCTGGCTGGAAAGACGAGCTACCGTGGAACACTCCGCTTCCGCCGGACACCCCCGCTGCTCGTAATTACACCGAAATCAGTAGGGTTGCCTGGCATAATTGCCACCCTCGAATTCCGCGGTTGCAAAAAACGTATCAGAATTGGGAGCGCGAGGCCACTAATGGCGGATCCAGTCGGTCGTAATATCGGAAGCGTGGAATGGATCGGTGTACGGACTACGGGTCCTTCCTCCGGCTAATAACAATAATTAGCTTAGGGTGAAAATTATCCTACGGGAGGGGTTTCCCTGGGGTTCGTTCTCGTCCTCCGCGAGCAAACGCGAGCAACGAGACGAGAGAAGTTTCTCGTGGATGACTGATTATCCTTCGAGACTTTAACGTCGCCTCTAAGCTGCCATTACAAACCGAGCTTCACGCCTTTCGTGGCGAGCAAAAAAAATAGAGAGAGAGAGAGAGAGAAGGCCGGGGCTACCATTCAGTGATTAAGCGTGGTCTTAATGACCCTACCTAATTACTCGATGGCCGACGCCCCGTGAGCGTTCGTCGACGGGGAGGGGGGGGGGGGGGGGGGGATTGGTTACGCGGGTTAAAGTATCGCGACGGGTGCGTTTCAACGCGACGATTTTGTTCTATCAGTTTTGCAGGGATCGTGGTAATTTTATCTCTCCCCCGAGAACCGCGGCCCGTAAATTCGACAAACTGGAAATACCAGTTGTATTACCTTTAATTACCGAAATCTTAATCCTTAACGATGGGAATGAAAAAGCAACGGCGCGTTTTTTTTTCTTTTTTGGAGAGAGAATTATCTCGCGAATTAACGCGTTACGTATCCGGTAAAGTAAATCAAGTGGCAGCTTCTCGGGTCGGCGTTAAGCCGTTAAGTCGTTAAATAATCGGTCCCCGGGGCATGCGAACGAACCGGCGCGCAACTGTACCCGAGATTACGCAAGTCGACGCAACGCGTAAACGCGCATACGTTGATGGGCTCACGTATGCGCACCTGCGTAAGACGTTACGAGAAACGACGTCCGCGTTGCGCTTACCTGCAACGTGACCCGCCGCGATGCCTAATTCGATGCGTGTCGTCGCGTCGTACGTCGGTTCGGACGCGTGTTGTTGCTCAATCTCGACGCGTTGGGAAGCACCTACGATTTCTTATCTTAGTTCAATAGCTTCTTCTTCGGGATACTGACGATATCGGGTTTCCAGTTTGATAAAAAAAAAAAAAAAGGAATGAACGTCAAATACCAGAGGCGACGGAGCATCCGTGAAACGGAAATGAGTAAGGAACGAGTACTTGTTAATAGTGGGACGAGTGTCTGCATTTGGCAAAGAAAATTAAAGTTGTTACTCATATGGGAGCGATTGAAAATTGCGAGAATGTTTAAATAAATTGAATTTTATGCAAACTTGGGGTAGTGACCGGAGCAAGAATTAATTTACAATATGGAAATTATTCTGATTGAGAAAGAAATGTGGCTTGAATCTTAATTTGTAACGCGTAATCGTGGATTTTGTAAGATTTGAATTAAGAATAATAAATATCCAATTTACCCTTCTACGTATACATCGCTTGGCAAGATTTCAATTATAATACTGTCTGGTCCAAAATTTCGATAACTATAAAAACGTGACTATGCACTACCTTCCTCCCCCTCGGGCGCGTAACGTTCCTAATTCAATTTTCAAATTTCCAACTCCACCCCCGCTATTCCCAAATACCGATTACCAATAAATACACAAAACTATCGCGAAAACAGACATCCCCTACAACCCACGACCGTCAACATATCCCAAACGACTAGTCCACCGAATAACGAAACATCGACGCGCAAACGACCGTCAAGTCCCGCCGACTCTGCGCGAGCATCGTTAAAAAAAAAAGAAAGAATCGCGGATTTCGCTAAAACCCAAAGCGAATCGTCGGGATTTCGGCAACGAGACCGCCGGGATTTCGCAGTCGGCGTCGCGAGACGCGACGCACTCGACGCGGCTCGTTACCATTCGGGTTAATTGCCCCGGCAGTGGTATGGGGCTCGAGTGGGCGCAGCCGTAGTTATGCCCCCCACCAACACAATCGCGTACGGCCGTCGCGCGTGTGGTTGTTGCCTCGCTTAGCCTCGTAGTCGTTCGTAGTTGTTGCACTCCGCGACTCCCTCGAACGTGCCGTAATTATTCGGCGCAGTATCGCGTTCCGGTTAGTGTCACGGTGACGCTCCGGCTGTGCCCTCCAAATGCCCGATGCATTCAGCTCGCTCGTTACCTCCTCCGTCTCTCCCCCCCGCCCCCCTCCTCGCGCGACTCGTCCAGCGTCGCAACGCCTCTTCGCAGCGCTCGTAACGACGCGCGAGTCGTGCCGGGGGCTCTTTTGCCTGAAAATCGGGTGGGCATTACGTTCCTCCCGTCGCTTCCCTTCTTTCCCTCCTTTCTCTCCCCCCTTTCCCACTCCCTTTGCATAACTTTGCCGAACAAAGGAGTCACTCGAGCGACCAGTTTCGAGTCGAAAATTTTCGGCGTCGGTGCGAGGGGGGTGGGGGTGGGGGGGCCTCTGGATTCATCGCAGCGCGACGGTGTCCGTCGCTTCGACGATGCGCGATCGCCATCGGTGTTGCTTCGTAGGTAATTCGTGGAAGGATGCGCGATGTTTTGGTATGTTTGTTGGCGTAATGAGCACTCGCGGCGTCGGGGGTGGTAATTATATGGTCGTGGAACGATGGTCATCGGATGGCAGGCCCACCTGTCATATTCGTGGGTTCGCGGGGCTCACTCGCCAAATTGGGCGAGAGACGAACGGCCGGATAGCGTCCCGGATCGCACGCGAAATCGCCCGAACAGGAGATGCGCAATTATGTTTCGGTAGGGTTTTACGCCAATTTCAAATTTGCGAGCTTCAATTCCAGATGGTTTTCGATTCGTCGCGCGTAAACGCTCTTTAATTTCAGCCGATTTATGTCCATCGTACGAGACTATTTCTGTCTTCGGCTATTCCAGTGAAATATCGAATAAGGACGTCAATTCTTGCTACATTTCTTTTATTACGTCCGACGTATTTTCCAGCCATTTATTCCGTCGTTTATCGAGTATATCGATTCGACCCGACGATGTCGGTCAACTTACCGCTTCCAGCGCTTCGAGGGCGAAGAATCTGGAAAAGTAGAAAAAGGCAGCCGAAGAAAGTGAACCATTGTAGCGTGACGGAAAAAACATTCTCCTACGCTCACCGATGTAATTGCCCGTTTTGAAGGATCGTGGGTGCGCCGTTGCGGCGCGCTGGCTTTGCCTTCCGGAACCCGACGACTCGGTTGGCTAGCTCCGCTAATCGAAAAACGAGCGAGAGGTAAAAAAAAAAAAAAGAAAAAAGGGGGACGAAGAGAAGCAGAGCAGCGCGAAAGAAAATCGTTCGGTATCACGAAGTCGGGAGGTCGGAAGCGGGTCGACTGCCACGTGCCCGACGCGACGTGGAACGAACCATTACGATCCGTTACTTTCCGATGGACTGATTTTTCGTTCGTCGATTATTCACGAACACGATTCACCGTACTTCGCGAGATCTCGATCCTCGATCACTCGCGTGCCATGGATTGTCGAGGTAATACCCATTGATCGTCCGAGTTTCACGTTGATTTTACTCTCGGGTACAATTTTTTTTTTTTATCGTGATTTGTATTATCTTTCTCATATCAAGGAGATATATAGCAGAATTATAAGAGAGAGCACGCGCTATAATAAAATTTATGTAAAATAATAGTTATAAACAAGATAGGTTAGTACAGCAGAGTTGTGAAAGAGAAACGAATAATTGACCTTAATTGTCTTTTCTCTTATTTGCAGGTAACTTGTAAACTTTGTATATAATGTAAATAGTCGTATAGGTTATAATATAAATCACTTATTTACAGAGAAACAAATTTGGTTTATTTATTCGGACCATCCCAACATCTGATATAGAAAAATAATAATATTATATTCGTACAAACACTTTCCGTACAATTGAAAGCTATAAATAACACACGCCTGTCCGTATCTTTGGTATGAAACGTTGTTGACATTACTCCACGCGTAATTCCTAAACTTGATCCTGAAGACGTTAATTCTCAAAGTAAATACAAATACCTTTCCCCTCAGAAAATAACACGCTAGCGACTCGTAAAATCAAACGCTTTGAAACAAAAAGCGACTTTAATAAGACGCCACAGAAGCCGTCGCGCTCGTTAATTTGATTCTACTCAAAAACGAGAATCGCGGTGTAAAGTCGTCGCTCCGTGGAAACGCGAAAACCGCATGGAGATTCATGCGAGTGATCTTCACTTTCAGAAGTCACTTTCAGCAAGGCGTTACGACTACCGACGCTAACGCCCGATGCGGCAAGCGTTGGCTGCTTAAAATTCACACCTCGAAGTTCATCCTACCGTGGTACTTTTCCCAGACCTAGCTGGTATGCCTATTTGCCTCTCCTACCACGAAGTAGCTATATCTTTCAGCCTCTGGCGTGGATGGGTCGGAGAAGCACGTGATAGGATTCACGCCGTAACTTCATCTAGAAGGAAGCCTGACAGCGTTCACTTTTGAATATAAATCTTGCCGTGCAACCCTTATCTCTCTCTCTCTCTCGTACCGCGACGCGAGGCAGCTCAGTGGCCGTACGTCTCGTTACAAATTGGACACCCCGTATACTGATTAGTTTGGATGATAGTGTTTATCCATTTTTTTTTGTGTGCATTCTAGCGTTAAGAACGATACGGAGTCGAGAGAGTCTTATGAGAGACTGGAGTGAAGTCGGTAAGAATGTTATTTTGGTTGTTTGACATTGAGATTCTTGATTTATTAAAGGAGTTTAATCGGATATGCAAAAGTATCGAGTTATTTTATTCGAATGAGAGGGTTGCGATTCGATGCGCTACGATGTTACAATGGAAGATTGCTAAATATTAGCTGCATTAGTTCAATCACATATTTAGAAAAATGATGAGCTCGAAACGTATCGGAACCGATATTTGCGAATCAACGATTCTACAGAAATTTCTCCAAAACCAAGACGCATGAATTTCTAAGTTAACAGTAAAAAAAAATGCTCCTCTATCTCGCAACTTTTGCGTCGAAACGACATTCGAATCTTCGTCGAAAATCTTTGTATTCAAATTGTAGACGAGTAAAAAAAAAAAAAGCCACTTGACGCGTACGATACGTGAATGTTAATAAAATTCAGTACATGGCAATGCAACCCGATGTATCTACGTCTACGCGAGACGCACGGAGCCTCTATGCCGAACGGTCCACGTATGCAAGATTCATGTTTCCTAGCTCCAACGCCTTGCGTTCGGATCGTGCATGCCTGTGCGTAAATGCACGCGTGCTGCACGCAGCGAGTTTCGGTCGTCACTCACGTATGCAGATGCGATAGACACGAGAGATGGTCGCGATGACTGCGCCATGGACGGTTCCGGCTAGTGGTGCGCAGTTCCCTTTAAGTTCGTACTCTTTCTCTCTGCTCGTCTTTTTTTTTTTTCTTCTTCTTTTTCGTTTGCCGCTTCGCGCGCTCACCCTGTCACGTTTGCGTTCGCGTGTACGGGCTTACATACAGGATAGGCCGTCTATCCTTCTGATCTCGGGAACCTCGGTATATCGAGTTACATCGAGGTGCGAATTTTGATGATAGACGATTGCGGAAGTAATTTTAATGAGATCGATATTTTTGATATCGCTTCGTTAACGTTACGGTTGCGGAGTAAAATCTTTCGACTTTTAAAGTTTTCGGAATATCAAACCTAAGAGAAGATATGCTTCAGTTAAATCTCTCCTGATTCTCGGAATTGAAAACAATAGAAATTTTCAAATATATATTTCTTTCAATTACCTCCCAAAAGAGTCCCCAATGAAAACAAGTTCAACCATTTCCAAAAACTCCGTACGAAATTAAAAAAAGGATTCCAGCGATACCCCCCAATCTTCTCACTCCTTATCCAAACTAATCCCCCACTGAGAAACATAGATCAAGAAACACGGTGATCTAACCAAATTTATTCTCCTTCTCCTAACACACCGCTACGATTTTCAAACCCTCTCGATCCCTCCCGCTATACCCGGCCACTGGTTAATTAAAGTACCGAGTAGTCGCGGTTGCGTATGCCAAGTGAAACGACTAACAAAAAAAAAAAAAAAAATCGAGTTACACCACCGCGATCCTCGAGACCCCTGCGCGTATCAGAGATGAAAGGGCCACCCTGTACATGAAGCGGCCGCGCATGTACTCTCCCCCCCCCCCCCCGTGTCGGTGGATACGTAGGCCGTACTTGCACGTGTGCCGGTATATACACGAGGCTACAAAGCGTGCCACGTTCCGGCGGGCGTGCTTCCTCCGGGTGTCCGCTCCAGTGGGCCAAACGAACCGGCCAACCCCAACCAACAACTCCGACCAGCTCCGACCAGCCGGTCCGACGATCATTGAGATTGCGCTCTCTTCGTCGGTTCGGCCTCGGTTCCTTTAACTCTCGCTTTTCTTTTTTTTCCACCCCCCCCCCCCCCTCTTTTCTTTTTCTTCGAAATGTCACGCTATCGAGATGCGCGCGATTATCGGTGCGCCAACGAGGATTTATTTTGGGTTTAGTTGATAGACGACACGGGCGAGGGAGAATCGATGATCGTGCCGCGTTGTTTGGATGGATCGGTAGGATCGATATTAATTTTGTCGGCGATCGAATCGATTGGTAATGATGGAAAGGGGCAGAGGGGGGTGATTGATCTTGCGATGGGAGGTTAGCGAAAACTTGGGAGGTTTGTTTTTGAGTTGCAACACACTCGCATTCGTTTTGTATGTTAATAAAAATTGGAGGGTGAGTTTTGAATTATTTCGGAGTACGGTAATGAGGTGTTGGAGGTACATTTGAGTATCGCGGCGAGTAAAATGTTCAATGGACTGTTTAAATGCCACTAGCTGATTAACTAAGAGTCGATATACTGAGAATCGAGAAGGTTTTTTAATCGATTAGTTGCTGTCTATAGTGACGTTTATTGGTCATTTATTTCCTGCATTGAATTTTGTATCGTCTTTCAATTAAATGTTTTATATATCAGATTTTATACTTGCGGATACATACCCCCAACGAATATCCTGAATTAATAACCGCAAATCCAATTAAATCTTGTAATCATTATTTTAATCGTTCCGACCATCGTTTGTCAAAAAAGGATTTTTGCAGCATTCGTATAATAATTCATTTTATACGCGCAACACGCGAGTGCAGTGTTATCGACCAGGCGATAATTGCTCATTTACTCATTATGCTAGCCCCGGGAACACGGTGGCATAATTAGCAATTCCAGAGCTCGTAATTAGTTCTGCCGTGACCAAATATATTCATTTCATGACTCACGTTAGAGTTGCAACATCGTTAACGAACGACGACGCGGCCGGGGGTATCCGCTAAACGCGTAATCGCGTTAATGCGCTCTCAACTCCGTCTCGACTTCTAATCGGCCGAGCTGCCAAACCCGTACCTTATCGATGGCAGATCGATCACACCGAATACTCGAGAACCGTGAAGATAACTGCGAGGACCCAAGATCGAAGATGAACGGTACTTATCGAGTACCGTCGCTGGCCTACGAGCAAACAATCACCCGCGCCGTTTATCGCGTAAACTTCTATTATCGCGGAGTTTATCGCATCGAGACTCGAGGTTCTAGGTTATCGTCTAGCCCCGTCCCTTTCCCTTTCTTCACCCCCCCCCCCTCACTCCCTACCCTCGCGTGATTTTAAAAAAGGTCACACCGATCTCAACTCGAAACACGCGTTACTCTTCCAAGTTTAGAGTCCCAGTTTCAATGGGATAACCCCGACGCGTATAGTCCCGGCAGAAACGTCGCGACGCCGCTGCCCCCCTCGGCGTCGCCGAGCCCGTAGCCGCGCACCGATAACTTCCTCGAACGGACTGTACCAGGCAGTCGCGAGTTGGCCCGTTCGGGTCACGCGGATGACCCACGTGCTGACCCCGTCGGTCCGGATAGCCGCGATGCCCCCTGCGCGCACGCGATAACACGCGCGCCCGTAACTCCGTGTTTTTTCGAGCCTCTCTCGCTCGCCCCGGAGAAATAAGGAGCCGAGCCCGGGGGGTCAAGGGTCGAAGATACCGGCGCACGCAAGCCGGCTTTTGTGCGCTGCCGAAGGAACGCGCGTTGGCCCCACCGCGGACAGAGAAAAATGGTCGGCTCGAAGGGGGGAGAGTGAATGCGTCTAGAGAGAAAAGAAAAAAGGGGGCAGGTGGGTGGGGGAGGGGGGATGGGACTGATTGATCGAGGGAGAAAAAATGGCGCGAGAGGGAGGAGAACGGAGGCGAAAGGATCGGAGAGAAAGAATTTGTCGATGAGAAATTGCTCGATCCGTCGCGTCAGGGGGATGAGCGATGCATTGCCGAACGTTTCGAGTGAGCGCGTTAAGTAATTCGCGAAAAGCGGCTCGCGAGTTTCGCGGAAGAGCGCCGCTGCGGAAATTGCGAAACCGTCTCACGGAGGATTATCGTTGTCGTATAGCGAATGAAGAGATAACGCCGACGAGGAAAAAAAAAGAAACGAAACGAAACGCGTTATCGGTAGAACGCGGTTGCGTAACGTACTACGGAACCGCTTTGAACGAACATTATCTTTAAGGCCGACTATTGTCTATATTCCACTTTCCTATTGTCTACCTCGAGTACTGAATGAATTCGCCGAATACGTAGTAAGGCCGGTTATCGCCGCTCAACGCTGCGTATTCTACCCACATCCGAAACCTATCCCACGCAGAATCCACGAAATGCTACAAAATATCTGTTCGGAATTACGCGCGCCGGATAACATCGCACGATAGGCCGCCTCTCGGACTTGCGGTGTAAAATAGGAAACGCGAGGAAAAGCATGAAAGCGTGAGAAACGCTTGCGCAAAGTTACAGCGCGAGGAGGAAGGAAGAGAGAAAACGAGCGACGGAAGGCGCGAACGAGAGGGAGAGAGAGAAAGAGAGAGAGAGGATTGTGAAGGAACGAGAAGAAGAGGGTCGGGGAACCAGGAACAAGTAAGAGAGAGAGAGAGAGAGAAAGGGAGAAGAAAAAGCTAGAGAACGAGTTGCACCGGTGATGCTACGTCGTCGGGCGAGAATTGGGTTTATCGGCGACGATTCTTACGAACGACTCGGCATGCGCCGATAAGACAGCGCGCGGAGGTCGCGCGGGAAAGAATATACCTTTTAGCCTCTTTTTATCGGGCGCACTCATGCGTCAATGGCGGCGTTGGCTTCTTCCACCGAGATAATGTTCGTTCCCGTCGGTTCAAAAAGGCCGGAATAATCTTCTCCCTTCCTTCTTCTTTCTTTTTTTCCCCTCGCTTTCTTTCCTTCTTTCTTTTACCGCGAGACACCACGAGCACGCCGTCGAAGTGTGCTTTGTCCGTACTCACGATTCATTACGCGCGCCTCGCGAGGTCGGACTGCCAATTCACGTTCGTTGTGTTCGGCTTAATGGATACGAATGTGAAAGATTAAAGCTAATGAACCACCGATGATAAATATATATTTCGTAAATAATCGACGGATGCGCGTCGATCGATCGTCGTGTATCTACCTGGCTCGACGCGAATTTCATTTATATAGGTGGACTCGTCTTCGTCGCGTCTCGGTGCGTGACGAGTAACGAGATTTAATTGCGACGATAATCCTGGCCGGTGTTAATAAGCGCGGGTCACGGGAGGACGATCGAAAAAGGACGTCGAAGCTCGACGCGAACGTCGAGGCGACGATAAAGACGGTGAGAACGCGTTCGCGCGTGAAATTATTTTCGTTTAATTTATCGTTAATGGATCCCGAACGACGTAGCCGGGCAAAAATAAACGCCGATAAACGTCCGTTACGTTGAGGCTCGCGCGTGGTAATAGTTCAAGGATATTATTAATATATATCCTGACTTTACGATTATTCGTATCAGCGCCGAAGTAAAGACGAGGGTAATTAAGTGTTCGCGAAATACGGCGTACTAACGAACCGCTTTCCAGCTCGTTTCAGCTGTTAACGTTCTCTTTGGGATTGTTAAACATGTCGCGGCCCATCCACGCGGGATATGCAAAATTATCCGCGAAACGCCGAAAAAAAAAAAATTAACGCCCACGAGATCTCGCTATCTGGCCCTGTGTATTGTTAACTTCTAATCTCAACCTGCGATCGGGCCGTTTCCAGAGGCGAGCGTGAGTCCGACGACGAGGTGAAATTGTAGAAATGGCGCGCTTTCGAAATTTAATCTAATCTTAGAAACGGGAGAAAAAAAACTCTGACCCTATCTGTCGCGATAGAGAATTTACAAGAGCTTCCAGCTAGCATGTACTCTAGCTTGTATTTAGAACGCGGTATTAGAAAAGCGCCTGGAAACATACTTTTCCCGCGACGAGGCTTGTTAAAGCTTATTGTAAATTTTAAATAAATCCGTCGTCACTCTCGTTGCATAATTCTATCGTTTACTCCTTGCTTCACAATTTACTAGCGATATATTTTATGTAATCGGAGTGTATTTACGGTAAACATGTTTGCATTTGTAAAGCGAGGATAGCGCGTGTCTAATTTTCACGCTGCTGACTATAAATAATCCGGGAATATTTCAAGAATTCCGTGAATCAAGGAAGATATCGAATTATCTATTACGGCGAAAGGAATGAATCGTGAAATTTATTGCACCAGTTCACGTTCTCATTTGCGTATAAATAATCAAATGATCGCGTGTTCGTGAAAATGATGTTTTCCAAAAAGTGTATTTTGCTCGATAATCAAAATCTGCGTCCTTTATACAATCTTTACGTAATTAAACTCCTACGGGGAACCGGTATTAAAAAATGTATTACAGTTAGAATTGATTTCATTCTTTTTTCCAACCGTTAAAACGTAAGCGCAACGTTTGCATAAGTAAATTCAGCATGAACATGAATTCTACATTAGTAAGTGCATGCGGTACAGCATGCACATAATTTCTGCATAAGTAACTTTCGCATATACACGGTGTTTACACTGGTAAACTAGTAAAGGCGTGACATTCGATAACCAAATTCTATCGCGCATCTCATTACGCTTGGAACGGCATTCCGTTCGTCGGCGGTTCGACCAATTCCCCGATGAAAGTTAACACAAGCAATAAAAAGAATAATTAATTAATCGAAATCGCGAGTGACGATGCGCGCGTGAAATAAATAAACTCCCGACAGCTAGGTTTCGTAACGAGGAATAAAATGAGTTGTTCTAGGCAGGAATGTAGTCGCACGAACGTTATCTCGATGACTGACCGCAATTGAAATAGCAAATCTCGAGTCGCGGGTAATACCAAAGTCTACTATTGCGCAGACATCTTTTGCCGATACTTTCCACGCCGACCTCGGGTTCACGCTTTTATTAACGAGGGGTGTCGATGGGAGCTGAGCGATCGACGCATTAAGAGAGCTATCGCGAGGCGTTGATAACGACGGATACAAGCTCTTGTACGCTTCTGCGCGAACCTTTAAAGCCATAAAGAGTTATCGTAAGCCCCACACGAAGTCTCCGCTCGCGATTTATCTCCCGACGACACGTAAACACTTATTAACGGCGCACACTCGTTAACCAGTAAATCGGCCCCCGAGTCTGTTGGTCGTTGCAAAGGTTATCGTAGCTCCATGCCGAACAAAAGAGCTGCGTAACGTGCGAACCGCGACGCGGTAATGTGTCCTCCTTTTGCCGCCCCTTTTTTTTCGGGGGCGAGGGGGAATTATTATCACGCACCGCTCGCAGGGGTGAATACCGTGGAATTTAATTTCCGTGGTAGGAAGAATTATAAAATTCTACGCCGCGTTGAACAACGTGGGTATAACGAAAATTGAGGCTGATGGAGTTTAAACATTGTGAGAAGCTTTGGAGTAACGACTTAGCTTCTAGTAAGGTGTTCTGGCTTTCGTGTGAAACAATCATACGTGTATGATTATAACATTGTAGAAGATACAAAATTATACGTCATACCGCATCGTGGAGTTGGTTTTTTCTACATAGTCCCCCCCTTTTTAGTGTACTATAAATCAAGTTTTCGGATGCGCCATTTGTAGATGCGAGATTGAAATAAAAATGTGTCTAGTCAATAAAAAGCTCTGGCGATGTACGTTATAACATTCAATAAATAGTCATTGTTTGCGGTGGCCTTTGCGTCTTACAACAAAATGTGTATCTGCGTCAAATCCGTAGTCTTCCCAAAATCCCCCGCGCATTAATTGATTTTTAATTATTATCGCAAACACTCGGGGGGGAGGAGGAATCCGTGTAATTCCCTTCCACGAAAAAGAAGAACCACAAAAGTTATCTCGCGTATCGGATCAGATAAGATCGCAAAAATTGTGGGAATATTCGGAACCACATTTCATTCTCGCGTAACCAGTTACGCTTTTCTCGCCGAGCTGATAAACGCGCGCAATTATAAATTTGTGAACGAATAAAAGTCGCGGAATTCCTGTTATTTTATTCGAGTAATTTCAATATGTCCCGACGAAACGTGTACAACAAACCAGTCCCAGGTGCATCGAAACGATTTAAAGAAACGTAACGATAATTTCACGGGGTCCCTTTGAGAGCCCGTATAATTTATCTTAATTCAGCCGGTCCGATCGATTTGTTTGATTCATTGCGTCACTCGTCATTTCTCAACGACGCGGGTCGCGACGCGATCGCGCGATTGGGATTCGGTTATTTATCCCATCGTTTTATCCGATCGGAGCGTATAGCGCAGCTGCCGGCAATGCATTCCGCAACGCACGGGGTTTTATCCTTGACGTTACGTTACAGCGGCAAAGTGTACGTTACCAAATTGTTTATCCGTTAATAAACGATCGTGCCCCTTGCGAAATCACGATGCGTGCACGCGTAATATTCAACTTTTATTCCTACCGTCGCGACGTCGTCGGCTGTAAAAACGATTCGCCGCGATCCGTTATTAACTTACATAATAACGGGATCCTACCGGTAGCCGTTCATTAACGAAACCCGTTGCCGAGGAAACACGAAACGAACGCGAACGACCTTTAAATTGGTGCACTTGCATGGGTTAAGATTTAATTCGCGGCAGACGCACCTGTGGTGCGGCAGGACCTGCTTCCTGGCACGGAAGTGTGCCAAGCATTCCGTAACAGGAAGGGATGGCCCCGATATTCTCTCACCCTAAGGTGCCTAAAGTGCAAAGGGGTTGCGATTCTTCGACGTAAATAATTTTTGGTCGGGTCGTACTGAAATTATTCATCTCGACGCGGCTCTTCCAATGTCTATTGAAATTATAAAATAAATTACCTTGTCCCTTGATTAGAACCTGATACAGGATTAACTTTCGCACTCGACGTAACAATTTCTCTAAACGTTTGTATTCAGTTTGAAATCTGAAGCGGCTCCCATTGGAAAGTTTTAAATATTATTTGTTTCCTCCTCCACGGAGGTCTGTAAAATTCTGTTCCTTTAATAAATATATTCATTATTACAATTTGCATTCTAAACCGGGTCGGCATTAAAATTTAATGCAAAAATCTCCGCTTCGTCGCGACGAATAATCAAGAGACAAGTTCTCGTCTCGCGCCAAGTACGCAACTTATTTTCAGTGGAAAAGAACGTTTTTAATTCAATGAGAAATTTTTTCCGTTACACTTGCCACGAAACGAATAACGCCACATTGATAAATAGAGATAATTCGTGCTAATCGCGGGAGATGCACCTGTATAATAGCCAGTGCCCCCGACACGGAAGCGTGGCGAGTATTCCGTAACGGGAAGGGATGTTACCGGCGCTCTAACCCCTAAAACTCATCGGGCCGAGGTTTCCTGTCGCAGGAAACGTTAAATGTTAAAAGGGGGGGCGGCCTCGCCGATGCGTGACTGCCGCTCGGATAGGCTCGACGGTCACGAGGAGTTAAATCATTGTTGGTTTTAGCGGCGTTCGAACGTTTTGACGGTTTTGCCTGGGCAAATTGCTCGGGGGCTTTTTGCACCTCATGCTCGATTTCATTCGATATTTATTACCTCGACGATTCGCGAACGGCAACGATTTATCGATTTTCTGGATCGAATTGTATTAAGTCGACGGTTTAATTATTCGTACTTCTTTTGATAAATATTCAATTAAAAATCTAGAGACTAAAAGAAAAATATAAACTCTGCCGATTTAAGCGTTTTCTCGAACCAACGCGTAGTCGTCGTCCAAGTAGAATGAGAAAGAAATAATGTGCAAGTGAAAAATAGACAGATCTATTACGATCATTTTTTATGTTACATATCGTTGTTAATTGTGGACAATATTATTATTACTATTCCACGTTTACCATTCAGCATATTCGACGCGAAATACGCCGCGGACTTATTCGAGCGCGGTTTATCGAGCGAAATAGAAATTATCCAGCGATTACACCGATACCTTGAAACATTTGCGTCTATTCCGATTTCTACGTACGTCACCACGGTCTCTATCGGTGAGTCGACAAGTTGCGAAACTGTTTTCACGACCGGAGGAAGCGATGAGGCCGACAAGAAGCTAGTGACACGCTTCGATGCTTACCGTGCCATGCCAGACATCCGCTTTTGATTTCTGTATCGGAGGACAGGTGGTCGCAGGAGCCTCATGCTCGGCCACCGGCTATTTCCGGTTACCGGACTTCCCTTCAGATTTGCATTCGGCGCACCGTACACGTTGTCGCGCATCGTGACGCGACCGAACGACCGGAAATTTGATAATTAAACTCTGCAAGGACAGGCGAAGGATTTCGTACCGTTAAAAGCGGCGTCAAATGGAAATACCGCGCGCGTAATCGCTTCATTAAATTTGCAAATGTCCCCGTTTGAAAATAACGTAATACCGATACGTATTACGATGAGATAATTTTCTCAAGTTATTTATAGCTCGCTATCACTGCTCAATAAAGGCAGTTTTTAAATACAACGATTATTCCACCGCTCGTCGCACACGCTAAATAAGATTGAAATTACCCGACGCGTTTCGAACTTTGCTCCCTCACCTATCGCTACGAATTTAATGTACGTACAATTCCAATACCTTCGCAGAGATAAAAAGATTTCTCGCGCCCCCGTCCGTCGGCTCTCGCCGACGATCGATGCGGCGTAATCGAAGCGTCGAATTTCCCCTCCCCCCGAAGAAATTGCATTTAGGGTGTTCGCGGGTCCCCCATCGGGGGGGAGGGGGGAATATTAATGGACCCCCTCGATGGAGACTAATTATCGGGCGTGTATAGAGGCCGCTAATGCGCAAATTAAAAGTCGGTGCAACGAGATAGCTCGCCGAGGGATTTCAGGGATGAGTAACGATTTCGCTCCGATTAAGCCCGCTCCCGATCGGGGAATTGAGCAATCAAGAAACCGATTATTTTCTTCGCGCCGCGAATAATTACTGCACTTTGATCCTATCCACCCGTAAGTCATCGATAATTCGTTCGCTGCCGGCCAATAAACCTAATGACCAATACAAAATTATCGACGGTTCGCGCGAACGTACCAATTGACTCGCGCCGCTTCTTCCGATTAACGATAATAACAATAATTCACCGAATTAACTCGCCACCCCACCCACCCCCACACCCCCTTTCACACGTTTTATTTTACCCGCTAACAAGCGTAAACGGTTATGCCCTCGCGTTATGCTCTCGCCCGATTTCTTTTAATCTCGTTTAATAGGCACCAGATACGCGTAATACGTACGCTTTGGTCAAGTTCCCTGGGCCAAATTACTACGGCCACGTTCTACACGATACGCAAACGTACCGGCGCCGTCGATGTACGCTTACGCGCCAGTTTATATAAAGAATTTATCTTTATAGTTATCCGGCGTGAATTGCAACGCGTCGAGTCTTTGTATTGGTGGCCGATTGCGAGCCGACGCTCGATACACGGGGAAGAATTTTCGTTCCTGCCCGTGGAGGTTTTATTCGTTCCAAGTTCAGGTACGAAAGGAAAGTAGCACCTAACTACTTATGGGCGAAAGAGGAGAGATGTTCCCCCGTGTTCCCCTCGGGTGGGAGCCATTACTTCGAAGCCACTAATGATAATTGTATGGAAATATGAAATATACTCAGCGTATCCGTGCGCTGGCTGCTGCCGGTCATTTATTTCAATACCGGTTTCGATAATGCCCCCAACACGCCTTATTATTTCGTGGCGCGCTACTCGCGGGAAGAAGCTGAGCGCAAAGTATCCCCCGGCTCACGCGCTATTCTCGTCGGTTGCACTGTCGAAAAAGATGACGTTATTATGCACGACTACTGATTACACCGACGCGAGAGAGAGATTTATCTTTCTTATGGTACGGACGATGAACAAATAGCATGCGTCGCGGTAATTTCAGCTTCGAATTACCGGGTTGAGGATAGCCGGGTTGCGGTCGCGAGGTACTGGAGATCCTGATGTAACGAGACTGGGATTATTAGACGTGTCTCTGGATGTTTGTGTTTTTCGACGGGTTCGGTGATTTCGATATTAATCGCGGATAAGTCGAATATCGAGACGATGGGTTATTTTGAATGTTTTAATATTGAAACGTACGAAAATTTAAATATCGAGACATTTGGAAATTTTTAACATTTGAATATCGAGACATTTGGGAATTTAAAGCATTTGAATATCGAGACATTTGGAAATTTAAAACATTTGAATTTTGAAGGACTTGAAAATTCAAATATTTGGGTATTGAATCATTTGAGAATTTAAATATTGCAATGTTGAAACACTCAAAAATTCAGATATTTCAACACGAATCATTCGATACACGAGACTCATTCCAACACCTGTACATACAAATATCAAATAATTCGACAATGCAAAGACTCGATTAATCCAAAATTCAAGTGCTCCAATTGCATTCCTATCATTCGAACGATTCCAGCCAGGAAATGTAATACCCTCCAAAATACAATTACCCATGCGACAGCCAACCCCCCTAAATGAACGTTCAACGAACACCCCTCGATGCGTTTCACCGCAAATGAGAAAAATGTCAGTGGCACTCGCGAAAGAAACGGCCACGCGTTTCAACCACCCCCTGACCACCGTCCCTACCGATTCTAAACGGTGATTCATGGTGATTGCTCGCGGCATAGAGGAGACCAAGAAGGAGGAACGTGGAAGGAGGAGGAGGAGGAAGAAGCGCGGGAAGAGGAAGAGGAAAAAAAAGAGAGAGAGAGAGGAACTAAAGTACCACGCGACCGCCTAACCCAGGTTCTACCTATACGGTTCCCCCATATAAATACTCCTTCCAGCATTCCTTCGAGGGGGAGAACCGGAGAAGGGGCCTATAACTACCCCGCGACTTTAATTACCCCGAGGCGGTTATCGAGCGAAATCGTACTTTCGACCTTATTTATGAATACTCTAAACGACACGGCCGTGTCAGGCTATTTATGCTCGTCCTCGCGGCTAATTAATATTTGTCGCCATTATGCTCGGGTATCCTGGAACGCCGTACATGTCGTATATCTATGTCCGACCGTCGGGACGACGATTTTCAGCGTCGTTCGAAGGTGCCACGTGGGGGTTTTTTGTGATGACGATCGGAATAACGAGGATTGAGTTGTTAAATTCTGATGTCTAAACCAAGCTCTCCGTATCGATGCGCAAAGATCCGGCGTGTGTTTTAATGGGTTGATTATTTATAGGGCAACTGACATCATTCTGGTTCGGTTTATTAATGATTGAGCTAATAAGCGGCAGGAGGGTGCAATTGAGTAAAATATAGCGATTTCTATTTTAAATAATAACTAGTAGAGAAGATGACTCACTAAGGTTACTTTCAATTTTCATTCGGAGTAAGAAGAGAAATAATATGGAACCACGACATCTTTTACGTGAAGTTTAATATCTCCGACTAATATCCAGTGCGTCTCGGATAATTGGTTATTCAAAAAAATATTTCAAGCGGAACTTAATTTGTTTCAGAGAGGAGATAACGTCACATACACCCCTACGAAACAATGTCAGCGTTGCTCGAAATATTTTCTTAAACAACCAATAGCTATAATTCTGCATTCCGTATAAACGACACAGCCACTTGATCCGACCTCGAAAAAAAAAACCACTTCCTCACCGAAACTCAAACGAAACGAAAAGATTCTCTAAAATGAAGTCGTTCCACAACGAAATAGACCATGCTACGAAATAAATGGACGCGTTAACCAGCTCTATCATCCAAGGATGACGTGAAAACGCGTCAGGTCGTATTAAAATGACGAAGAGCGACGGGCTCGGCGTTGTCGTAGGCATTTTTAATTACGCGTTGCAGGCGCGGCGCGTGAATTACGACGATGAGCCAACGACGCAGGGTTGGTAGCCGGTAGGAAAGAAAAGAATTCAACGGCGTACGAAAATGATTAATTACGCGCGAGAATGAAAGAGAGAGAGAGAGAGAGAGAGATCCACCGTAATGCGACCTTGCTTCCACGAGGTACGTAGCGGCCAAACACACGGCAGCGCGCAACATCGTGATACTTATCGCCATGATTTACATCGCCGTTAAAACCGTTGACACGACACGACTTTCCCGTTCGCTCCGCGGAATTACCGTATTTATCCGCGCAATTAGGCGCGGATTCAACGTTGACGATCCGTTAGGCTTCGTCCGACGGACCGACGATGATCACGGCTCAATCAAGGACACTCGGTATTTTTGTACGTCCTTGTTTCGCCGATTAATCGGCACGGACACGCGGGTACGAGTCGACGGCAAATACGGTGATTATTCCGGATGGCCGATGAGAGAGCGCGGATCGACGCGTTTCCTTCCCCCGTCGACGAGTTCGCGGGACACTTGGCGTTAATTGCGTCGACGAATCGTTCTTTCGGCGCGGACCCGTTTGTCGAGCGACGCGTTAACGCCAACGGTATCGGTCAAAAATCATCGGTTTCGAGATAAATGTTTTTTTTTTAAATGGACGAAATGATTCGGCGTGCTCTGGCTTTTACTTTTAATCGTACATCAAATTTCTCTCTCTGTACGCGTATTAGCTACGTCAGAGAAATAATACCGTTGAGTGAAAACATCGATGTTTGGAAGAAGATCGCGACTAGCATAATTGGAAAAAATCTAGATCATGCACAACTCCGAATCTCTGGATCTAGAAACTATTTCTAAAGCAAACAAACACACGTGATTCCTTGTGAAATAATTTTCAGTGGAATAGAAATTCTATAATTATTTCGTGATCAGCGACCCTAAGTAGATTTGACAGAGTAAAAAAAAGTTTGTAGATCCGAAGATCCAGAGATGTGCATAAACTAGATTTATAATTTCCAAAGCTACTCAGGTGAAACAAACTGGGTTTATAATCCTCAACATCCACCGATACGATAAACAATGAATTTAAAGAATTATACGAAGTCCAATTACGCGTGTTTTTCGAACACGCTCGAGACACCGTCGCAAGATTGAACGCTCTCGTACGAGTAACCCTAATCTCCTTTGATGGATCCACGCTTCTCGTAGATTTGAAAGTCGTTAGATGTTTTCGTTGACCTAGCTCAGCCCTACTAATTGCGAGGCACGACGACCAAGAGCCTCGAGGATAGTCTCACGAGTGCTTTGGTAACGGTGTAAGAGATCCTGGCCCGAGGGTGCTGCCGACGCCTCGGGGCGGCCAATTAAACGTGATTATCCTTCATTAAGGACGAATTCGAAGGACGGTGATTCTTGGCACGGGGGGGGGGGAGCAGCTCGGTTGCGTAATTGTGGGAATGAATCCGTCGGTGTCTTCTTTGCTCGCCGTTGTACCTTTCTTTCGTTCCGTTCGTCTTTCTCGGATTTTGATGGTAGCTCGGCGATCCTCGCGTGCACCCACGCTGAAAATCGACTCGAAAACCCCTACGGCTTAACTCAGCCGCGAAACGAGGGGGAGATTATCCTACTCCTAGAAAAATCTAACCTACCTAAAGGGACTGCGTTCGGGACCGTCCCGACGGCAAAAAATGATTTCTTATTACCTGGGACTTGCGAGCCTCGGATAACTTTCGGGAACCCTCCTGCGTTCGGTTCGGTTTTCGAGGTACAGCGGGTTTTTAATAATGGGACATATTTTTTCTGTTCAGCGGAGTAATTGAATGTTTAAAATTTTTTAAATTTAGAATGAGCAACGGTAGGTTCGAGGTTTAGCAATAATTTAAGGATATTTAAGAAAACTGCAGGAAGCCAAATTACTGGAAATTACAGATTTTCCTAAGTAGTTTGAACGATTGTTATTAGTTTCAAAAAATCGTACCTTCCGTCAGTTTGGAGTTATTTCAACCCGACCGAGTGCATTTTCAAGCTAAAGGTCGAAAGAAATGTACTAAAAATCAGCGACGATCTAAAACGACTGAAGCCAAGCGGAGGACCGTTCGCGTTAAACCATGAAATATCAACAATTCGGGAGAAAACTTTCTCCGGATAATCTTTTGACCATTTTCTTCGGTACAAATGCTACCAATATTCGTCTTTCCCCCCCCGTACTCGGTGCCCTGCAATTTTATCTGCCGTTATCCGGTGTATCATTATCGCGACAGGTTGTTTGTCTTGCGAGGCGAAGGGGAAGTATTTCTACCAAATGTATGCCGCGAGCCAACACTTGGTGCGCGTGGTTGTTTGACTGTTTGACTTTCCCAGAGCACGAAGGAGCGGTTCTGAACGTATATATCTACCTGCGCTCAGGTTCTAAGTTTCCTCAAATGTTGTCTCAGGCGGGTTAGATACCACACGTCGTACAGTTCAACCCTAGATAACGGCGTTCTTCTTCGAGATTAAGTTTCTCGTCCATCGAGGTATTCCGAATTGTCGACGAGCACCGATGAAAAAGTTTTTTTAACGCACGAATAGTTAACCTTCCGTTCCTGAGTCTCTTCTCCATCAAAGTATTCGTAATAATAATTTATTTATTTCTTAATACTTTTTTATATAGTTTATATAATTTTTATATAATTCTATTAGTTCTTTGTTATATAATTACCGCGATAATGCATAGAAAAAATTGTTAATAACGCGTACGTTAAGGACTTCAAATGAAAAAGTTTATTGTTCATTCAATTGTTCCCAAAGTGAACGGGTTCTATCAGAAAGTTTCTAATAAGACAAACTCTATCTAGTCTCGCGTACTTGTACTTGGCCCGAGACAAGACCTTGCCTCTTGATTCTTAAATCTGAACACAATTAATTATTCCAAATCCATATTCGATTATATTTTCAAGTACCGACCATGGGACGACTGTACGTACTCCGATACAGTAATCACCAATCGCGACTTTCTAATATCATTTGCCTAAAATTCCGAGGAAACTGATCCGATCAAAGTTCCAATTTACGCGCAATGTTGTTTACCGTTAAACCGTGACGAACCGTACGTGAATTCGCACACGTAGTATCGCGGCGCGCGGACGTATCTTCGATGACGCTCTCATCTCACCTTCGGCCTAATCGGCCGACGGTACGTGTACGCCTCGTGAATATCTCGTCTACGTGAGCGCGGTTATCGAGCGCGTAACGCGACGTTGGCTATCGTATAAAAATTCTCCAAATGTTAACGACCACTCATCGGACACGTGTACGGCCGGGAACGCGACGACAAGAAGGAAGCGGAGAGAAAGAAAGGTATACCCGTGTCGGGATAACGAACGTACGACGAGTTAAACCCTCTAACGGGCGAATTAAATTTTGTTTTTAATCGCGCAATAATTATTAACGTTGTACTGGCGGACTTCCCACAACAAACTGATCGCATATATATCAGTGGAAGTTAATGTCAATGACAAAAGGCACGGCTGTCCGTTAGATGCTAAAATATTTTGATGCAAGCGTAAATGAAATTTAATTTAATTCTGCCTTAAGGCGGGCATGCTCCTTAGAGGGTTAATACGAAACGGAATTTTCCTAGGACTACGAGAAGAATAAAAATGCACTCGCTCCTCATCCTTTCACGACGAAATTCAAATACCCGGGGGGGAACAAGCTCGCGTTTAATAAGCTGCAGCCGACGGCAAGGTCTGACCTTATTTTAACAGATACGACGTTATTTGATCAGTCCTTCGCGTCGGTTATATTTGTTTTACGTGCCGCTCGTGTGCCTGTCGCGAGACGACTTAACGAATCGTGGAAAGACCTGACGCTCCTGCGTATGCACTCAAACACGTTCCGAGAGAACGAGGGGCGAGGAACACGTTCTTTTTTTCTTTTTTTTTTTTCTTCACGTTTACTTAGAAGCAGATGCATTAGAAAACTCGCGTGACGAGCCTTGACGCACACCGCGACTCTCTTCGCGCGCGGATACTTAATATCGCGCTTTCGATTCTTGGCGATATTGTCAGGAAATAGTAAGGGAGCGATAAAGTTTCGTAGGATGCGTCGGATGTTTGATTATTTTTAATTGATTACCTTGACTCGCGATGGTAGAACTGTGGTAATGTCAGACACCTGGGGAACTTTGACTCGTTCAAGTTTTAGTCCGTGGATGTGTGGTAGGCGTGGAGAAACTGTAACAGATAAATAAAGCTACTTATAAAATAAACTTTGTTTATTATTTAACCTGGAAAGTAAATAGTCGATGCATCAGGAGTAGAATCGCTGAGAAGTATCGAGGTCGTTAAAGCTCAATTACTAAAATCGTATACTTGGCTAAATTGCGTTTAAAAGGAACCTCGCAAATACATAGATGTGATAATCCCAATCAACTTGAAAAATTCATGCTTCCCACAACTTTTCAGTTATCTTAATGCAGCTATTTGCGATTTGAATGCAATATCTAATTAACCTAACTCGTTAGACGGTGGCGTCGCGTCTTTTAATTAAAGAAAAAGGTTCTTTATTCCAAGACGCTGCTCCATAATCTTAATACTTCAATTATTTCAACACCCTCTGTTAAATCCCACACTCCATTATCCCCGATCTTCCTATAACGACATAAAACTCGAGACGTCCTCTCGCTCCGCCAAAAACCAATATCAGAAATCTCCTCTATTCCCTCCGCAGACCCATGGATCAACGCTGCAATACGTGGCCACGATACGCGAGGCGCGCGATACGATCCGCTGATCGTACGAGAAAGATTCTCGATTCCGATCGTTCGGCGCGTCGATAACAGCCGTCCGTGGAAGCCAATGGCAATACCCGCCGAAGATAACGCTCTCAATTGCATTCTCGACAAAGCGAGGCATCGTCCGAACGCCGATTCCTCGCGACGCCCAGTAACGTCGTTTCCACGCGTAATTGGTTCGCTTTACGACGCCTTCCAATTTAACCGCGGTTTTATCCCGTCGGCGTTAACCGTTCCCGCGCCGATAAACTCCACCTCGCTCTGTCCACCGTCGTCGTCGTCGTCTTCTTTCCGGCTCATTTTTTCCACGCGTCGAGCGTCGACCATTGCGCGCGAGCCCGATAAGCGTGATCGACGTTATAAAAAGCGCGGTTCACGGATGGCGCCGCCATTTCGCCGACGATACTTACACGACGATAGGTTGTACCGTTGCCCCGCGAAGCGACGATAACGCGATATGGTCCGGAAGACCACCGATATACGCGGATTCGGTGTACCCCCGTATCGGATATAATGGCTTAACCGGCGCGAGATACGAATCGATGCGAACGACGCAAAGTGCATCGCTTCGGCGACGCCGCCGAACGGGGGAATATACTCGCGAACGGTATAACTCCAGCCGAGAAAATTCAACGTCGCTCGGCGTATAAAAGCCTCTGCGAAACGTTCGCTTACTCGGGAATATTTCGGATTTTACGACGTTAGCGGTGGAATCTCGCGACGATTATCTTTCTTTTTTTTTTCTTTTTTTTCTGCCGTCTCGCGTAGCGTATCCTTCCATTTCGCGTAATCGCGACACAAATATATGATGGCCCGATACGTTAGAGCAGATACGCGCGAACGTCCGTCGTAATAAAGCAAAACATTGCTTGGTATCTGGCAACGGCGGTGGATATTAAAGTCTCAATCAGAAATGATCTCCCTCGGCGAAAAACCATTTCGGTTTCGACGAAACGACGACGCACCTCCGTGGCCCCCACGGAAATTCGAGAATCCTGCCCACCTGCCGTGGCTCGCGGCACCGACGATAATTTCGAACAATATCCGGACGTTATCTCGTTAACTCTCTCTCTCTCTCGCATCTACCACGGCGAGGACGACGTAGCGTAATTTCGCACGGTCCACGGCAAAAATTTCTTAATTCCGACGAAGCGATCGTTCCGAACGTAGCCAGAAGGATAAAGCGTAGCCAGAAGACCCAGAGTTCTTCACGGGTGGCCCATTACGCTCCTCAATGACAGCAGATTATCCTTGCGTCCTTACGAAACGGTGGGCCCTTACGCGTACACGCTCCTCCCCACCGCACGGCTATGCGCGCTCAGAATTGCGTCGACCCTAATTTCCTTTTAACCGGCGTTATCAGATTCGCGGACTCTCTCCGTCGGTCATTTGTCCTCGGTGGACAGGTGCCGAAATGAGGGACCACACTGGCTGCTTTGGCATCTCGTCGGGGGCGAGCGGGGTTTCTCGCGGTCGCGGAGGGAAGTATTGCATATGTTCGGTTTGATCGGAGAATTTGATAAATGACGGACGAAAAGGTGGAATAGGAGTCTGGTTGGGGTAAAGGAGTCGAGGATAGAATTATCGAATCTGTAGAGAAATAATTGACTGGAACCGTCAGGGGTAGGGCACGTCCAATCGTTACTTTGTTATTTCGAATTTCGCTGGAATTAGTAAAGACGGAAGTATCGAATGTTTTGGTGGAATAGCGGAGGAAGGAAAAATATACAAATTTTTAATAGAACAACCAAGGCAGCAAAGGGAGGAAATTGGTTCGATGTTTCGTTATTCCAGATTTCAGTGGAATAGTCTCAGGCAAACATTTGAAATTTCAATATATTTGAAATTTCAGTACAATAATCCATTATCTAAATAGTAACATAAATATACTTCTTTATTTAAGACATTGTTTCTCTCGCAATTGCACGGATAACGCGACCCGTAGGTGAGAGAGTTCAGCAAATTCTACCCGACGTTTCGGTAAATTACGCTTACCCCTTCCACAGTTTCTAACGTTTGCCACAGTTTCCGAGGAGTGAAAAAAAAACCCCCACAGGTAGCTCCGACGCGCCTACGAGCGCGCAGGTGGCCAGGTGTCGTTGCACTTTTAAAAGCGCAGCCATCTTTCGTGATCCCGAGACGTGACTCGGTGATGTCTCGGTGCTCGGAGCGTCACAATTTCGCACAATTACAGATTAGCCACACTCGCGAATCGGCCCACACCTGTTGCCTCTAATCGCCGTCAACTATCTTGTATCTCAATTCGCTGTAGGCCGCGGAATATTGATTTTTTGCGGGTCCAACATTTTTTTTTTTTGTTGCGAAACTATAGCATCTAACGACTGCGGATCACACCGGCCCCCTTTAAAGAGTTTCGGGATGATAGGTGGGATTCTCGGAACTGGCCACGGGAAATTATCGATTCACCCTCGGTGGTCCGTCCGCACGCAAACGACTTTTACTTTAGCCCAAAAGTTTGTTATAACTCGCACAGTTTTGCGAGGGGAGATTCGCCAATTTCGCGGTTAACCGCAGAACGATGACTTTCTTTGCCGCGCGAGGCAAGGGGGGGGGGGGGGAGAAGCAAAATCGAAATTGTCGTCGAAACTGTATAGAGCCATCCGCCATCTGTCTCCCCGATTTTCTTTTCATACTCGAGACCCCCGTTCATTTTAATATCACCGCGAGAAACCAAAATTCGAAAGCTCCTTCGACGCGTATAAATTCTCTCGCCTTCCGTGTCCGTCTATTCTCTCGTCGCGCTCTCCAAAATTATAATGCCCACCCGTCGTCGAACAAACCCCCCCCCCCGAGAAAGGAGCTCAGTCGCGAGTGTCGTCTTCGAGGAGCCAGGAAGGACTCTCATCCTGACAAATGATGCAAGCTGGCCTCTCTCGGTTGGAATAATTACGCGGCTCCAGAAATACGGGAAGCGGACGGAGGAAGAAAAACATTCGGCGATCGTGGAGAACCCAAAGCTTGAAAAATTAAACTCGAGTGTCGTGTCCGACCGACGCCGTCGAATCGTCGAGCTTAAGCAGATCCCATGACAAATGAACGGAGGATGGAAAATTGCGGAGGAAATGGAGGCCCCTTTAATGCCGTCGACCGTCAGCCACGAAACGGGATGAAACTTTTACGAGGGCTAAAGGGAAACATTTGGTTGAATTGCCCCGCGCGGATGGTAAATGACGAGGTAGTTAATGAGAGCTTCTTTCGGGCGCAAACGCGAGATGGTCCGAGCGCGAGTATCCGTCGAGCGATAAACTCGAGGACGAGTTAAGAGTAGTGCGGGCGTATGTTAAGGATTTTCATCGTATCGAACATTGTGTATTAGATAACGTATTTGTTAAACGACGAGTGTCTATCCAGTATTCATTTATGGAATAAATGATCATATATTTGTTGAATAATAAATACCGACTCATACTCTGTTACTGGAATAATCATTATTTGCACATCGTTCATTTACTAGTTAACAAATACTCATCCATCCTTTATTTATCCATTACTGTTCAATTGTAAATTGAATATTCACGCGACTAGTGAATTTAAAAACATTGTTCATCATCTATTTATGGATTAACACATACTTATTAGACCTGTATTTATTTGTTAGAGTTCAATTGTCGATCGAATATTCTCCTGACTAGCGAAACTAAAAGCATTCGATCGAAAATTGTACGCGCGATTGAAAACGTTACTTGGAGAGACGATAAATTTGAAATAAAGACCGTTGGGCGCTTACGCGTGCGCGTTGGTGCTCCAGGTGTAAGGAATGTTCGCGGAGGCGAGGTTTTAACGAAGAAGAGCCGAAACAGTCGTTGAGAGCATCAACTGGAAAGGAGGGTGCACAAACTATTGTTAATGAGAGCGCGTGGCGTAACTCGTACCGGATGGAACCGCGAGGGGTGGCACCGGTAACTTCGATAATTAATACGCAGCACTCAGACCGTAATCGATTCCCTTTATTTTGCGCCTTCTCGTCCCGAGCGAGGCGATCTCGCGACCGGGAATTATGAGCGATAAAACGCACCTGTTTATGCGCGACAGCAGCGATTTATTTGCGATACGCGCCACGGTTCGTGATTATCAAGGACGAACGAAATCTACCCAAATTGCCGCGTTAAACGAGAATTGAATTATACGAGTGTTATACGCGCGCTGGTAAGTGCGCGTACCAATTACCTCGGTATAAAATCTCTGATTTTAATTCAAATTTATCTTCGAAAACAACGCGATAATAAACATATCAAATTTAGAGCGCGAGCTAGATCTATCTCGTGCACGGTTAGTTATAAATAACGCGGGAACTATGCGCGCACTAGAAATATACGTGTTATTTACTATGACAAATTTAGTATACTCCGGTATTTCGTCTGAAATTTAAAAGTTCCATCGGAATATATTTTTCAAAATTCAGCGACGTTCGATATATCAAAAGAGACTTTCAGGCGTAATAATAAATTGTCGAGTGATATAAACACATTACACGTGTAAATGCGCGTATTAGTTACATCGGTATCTAATTTTACATACTTAACCTCAGTGCTCCACATAAAATTGACTCCGTCTCGCATCATGATGTACTTTCTTAAAACGACGCGACGCTGATACATCGATCTCGAAATGCACCACGAGATCCGTGGCCCGCACGCACCGCGCATCCGTGGCAAAATAATAATAACGTTTCGTAACAACGCACGGCACGTGAGGAGGCAGCGGCTCGTTTAGCGAAAGAGCGATATTACAGAAATGTTCGTTATTAGGCCGCTCTCGCGTGTCGTGCCAACGGCTCATTATCACCGTCACGAATGCACCCCAATACTATCTTTACCTCTAATGAAAAATACCGCGCCTCCTCGAATCGCGGTTGCAAGGCGGCTATTTCCAAAATACTGTGGTTAATTGCTCGCCGCCCGGGCGTTATTATTGTTCCCAGCGTATATATTTTTTTTTCGTCCTTGCATGGGTGGTACGCTAAATAAAGACCGCTCGGTGGAATTAGGAAGGAAACTAATCGTCTTTGGTAAGCGGCGGTGCCTGCTGCCGCGATTCGTGTTACAGTTTGACTGATGATTCGGGAAAACGACGGGAAATTCCTATCGTTAAGTGGGTAAACGTTGTCGGCGGTTAGCGCAACGTCGTTCCACGGCGTGTGCGTGTGAGAAAAAAAACTGTACTTTCACGTGCGTACCGATAGAGAGAGAGAGAGAGAAAAAAAAAGAAGAAGAGATACGACGTTTTCTGTCCAACCAATCACTGTCAGAGTCAAATTCAAATCCTAATTGAATTTCGCATTCCAATCGTAGCGCGCCGGAACGCCGAGGCGCATTTTACGTGCCATGGGTCTCGTTCCAGGAGTGTGCGTTACCAGCGTTCGCATGGTCGATGCACATAGTGACGCGGTGTGTGCGCGCGTGCAACATACTGTGACTCTTTGAATGTGTGAATCGGAGTGTGTCGCGGAGGATGCGCGAGGGGTCCGCCGAGCGAGGTAATGACTGGAGTTTCCTGCTGTTCACAAACTGCACGGGAAGGGAGACGTCCCCCGTTGCAGGATATCCGACATTTAATCTGATTTCTGGATTATACTCCGCCATGGACATGGGCGAAAAGAAACACTCTCGCTCTCGAACTTTCCCCCGTGTCGAACTATTCGCTCCTCTCTCTTTCTCTTGAGAGCGTGCGCTCCCCTCGTGTCTCGTCCTCTGTTCTTTTTGTCACGCTCGATGCAAGGTTTATAAAATAATATCGTCCGTTACCGCTTTGAGCTTTACGAGGGGAATTAACGCCCGATTTACGAGGGGGTTTATTTCTCGATACCGTGTACGCGGAACGGTGGATTTCTAAACGTGTTTCTGATCGTCGCGGTAGGAGAAAGCGCAGGGATTTAAAGATACTTTGTTTTAAAAAAATGTAAGGTACTACAGGTTTTTAATTACTTTGACCGAATTAGAATTAGTTTAGGGCCGATGGTTTACTGATTCGATAAGAAATTACCGTTCATTGTGGAAAGTGAAAATTTAACAGAAATATAAAATCCACTTGGAGATAACGTACAATAACTTTTATATCACGTTTTATATCACGCTATCATTCCTACACGATCTGTTATAAAAGCTTTTAATACCACGGAATTGTTCAAAATTTCCAAACAAGCGCAAATCTTTGGCTTAAATCTAGATCATGCGCATCTCTGGGTCTGCGGATCTCCAAACTTTTTTTTTACTCTATCAAGTGTATTTCGGGTCTCTGATCACGAAATAATTATAGAATTTCTATTCTATTGACAATTATTTCACAAAGAATTAGATGTGTTTGCTTGCTTTAGAAATAGTGTGGAGATCCGGATATTCGAAGATGTGCATGATCTAGATTTTTTCCGAATCTTTTAACAATAAACCGTAACCTGACGATTCAAAAGCGTACGATTCTATCGAACTTCGATCCGTGTACGGATAAAAGTTGGAAGCTTAAGGAGATACGTACGCGCAACGGTTACTCGCGCTTTTGAGTCTTCCGGTTTCACGACAGCGTAGCCTCCTTGTTTCTACCGTGGGAGATCGCGCAATCTCCCTTTCTCGTTTCTTCGCGTACCCGTACCACGGTTAATTGGTATCCAGCAGAAGAAACCGCGAAGGCAAACGCTTTAATCGCCGTTATATCAGTGAAAAATAAGACCTTACGCGCGGGACGGGGAGAAACGGGAAGGTGCATCGACTTTTGTATCGCGTAGCGTAAGCGCGTATAACGTTGCGGTAAAGCGACACGCTCCGGGTTAATTCACCGATTGTACGGGTAGACTTTTGTCCGGCCATTGAATCAAGTTTCCCGTGCATGTCAGCGCGAGTGAAAGTTCGAATGACGCATCGTTGATAAAAGAATTGTTGAAGTTTCAAAAAATTATGTGGGTCTTGGTATTCGATGAGTATAAACTTCGTAGATGCGTGTCAACTTCTGTTTTATTCTAATAACACCGAGACTGTTTACGGATAGTTAGATTAATTACAGCTGACGCGAGTTTTGATAAAACGATTTTATAAATATTTGAGTCGTATCTACCTAGTTCCTTTTTGACGAGTAAACTAAGTAATCGACCGCATCAATTCAATCGAGAAATGTAGATAAATTACTTGGCGTTATTATCGGATAGTTTGAATAATTCCAAAATCAAAGAGAATCAAGAAATATCCCGAAAATGACCAAAACTGCATCGTGTTCGCATAATCTAACATTTCGCTTTCAGTTTTTGAATCATCGACGGAGGGTAATATTGATACTCAATGAAACTTCGACGGAGAACAGTTAACAGGACTTGCTTTTCCCACGGTCAAGAAGTCATTTCTTAATTCCCTTTAATTTTGAAATTTATTAAACGACCAGATAATAACGCCAAGTAACTACTACAATTACTTAATTGTATGTCCCTTTCGTTCTAATAATCCCGAAAACTATCCGCGCACGCATAAATACGTTAACCAAAGCGAAGAATCGATGCTCGAGAGATCTAATCGTAAAAAGAGATCTCGATTTCAGTGTGAACGCGACTTAATCCGGCACGGGTCGTCGCGCACGGCCACACGGACAATAGTGGGGATTGGCGTGCGTCGACTTCTCCCATGAGGACGCCTCCTTATGCAGTCTCACCATTACCAAGCTAGTATCGGGCGCATTCCTGGAACTTCGTTACCGGTGTCCTTAAATCAAAATGGAGGCTGAACGGCGAAGTTTCTAATTAACGTACGGAAGAAGAAGCGATCGGGGGAAGGGTGGGGGCGGTGAAATAAATTTATGAGCGTTTCTTCGCCTTAGCGATTATGCGAGTACCTTAACCCTTATCGCTAATAGCACGGGGGGGGGGGAGAGAAGAAATTTTGCCACGTGGAATATACGCCGACTCGTCCAGCGGTCGCGCGGCCATATCCTTTGACGCATTATTATGGACGGCGCGTAGCGAATGCGAACGTATACGCCGATCTAAGGGAATTGCGAAACCCGCGTAGCTCGGTAATCAACGATCGAGCCTATTCTACGGTTAATGCGCGCCCGCTTCGCTTCTTCGGCTTTATTGCATACGTTGAATATAAATCTCACCGTTTTGTCTCCTCCCCCTTTTTGTCCTTTTCGGAGGAAACGCATTCCCCGAGCGCATATTTCTCATTTTCTATTTTCGTTTCCGTCGGAGCGCGGTGCTTGACGAACGGTCGTGACCGTTTGCGGGTGGAAGTGAAATACAAAACAATGTTAGGATAATATAGGGGACAAGGGTGATTTGTATTGTTGTTGCATCGATGTGATGTACGTTTTTTTTTGTTACCCTTATTTTATTTTATTTTGTACCGTGACACTTTGCTTATATTACTGTATCTATTACTTGGTAATAAAATAAATAATGATATTTTAAACGCGTTTATTACTCGTGTACATGGCCCGTTTTGAAATTGTTTTGATTTCCACTGCGGAGAATCTGAGAAAAAGTTAAACTTACAAAAATTCTGAAAGAGTACGACAAATTTTTTATTGCCGCGAAAAGTGTTGAATTTTATGGTTCGCGGCTCGGTGCAAGTTTTGTTACTTTCGGTCAACGTCCCACGAGCTCGGATTCGTAATGCAAGTATACGGTGGATGCCCATGACACGTTCACATGACCCTTTTCCGCGGCGTCACAGTTCTCATGAAACAATATACGCCTATGTGAATGGGAGACGCGTCGTTACGATACTTCCGGCGGATAGCTGCCCGGCACGAATAATATCAAAATGTAAATAAGTTTACGCGAAAACGCATGTAGTACCGTTCAATATGCGCGAACGAAATGAGAATTATCGAAGCAGCAGTGGAACGATAATCGAAGTTCGATGATAATTTGTAATAGTCACTGTTCGGAATAATCACAAATATAAAAATTAATTCAACTTTGTGACTACGTTCCTTAACGTAATTACTATCGTGCGTGAGTTAATAAGTTCACAGATGCGTTTATATATTTTTTGATGGCTTGACATCAAATCCAAGAATCTTCAAAATGGGATAGTTCAATAAATCGAGATTTTTTAAAAACTGTCTAACTAATTGAACCTTGGAGCCTTCGTCGTTTTTAGTGAATTCGCCGGAAGTAAACGTAACTAGGAATAAAATTCAAATTATTACCCACATCGCAACGCGACTTACCAAGGCCCCCTTAACTCGAATCCGTTTCTCATCGAAAGAAATCGTCGAAAGGAACCTAATCAAAAGAAGCCGACGTAACGAGGTAAAAGCGGAATCTAAAATTCAGGTAGGAAACGCGACTCACGGAAGCCGGTGCGTGGGAGTGCGTGCGCGCATGAATCGTCGAGCGGATATTACGCGGTAATGAGAGTAAGAGTCACGCGAGGAGCAACCCATGAGAAGAAAATTTTGCGGAGGGCATTGCGAAAAGTCGTCGTCGTCGTCGTCGTCGCCGAATCGTCGGCCTCGGATCTCACGGTGGCCACCCGTCACAACAAACTGCGAAACTCGCACGCGAAACCGAAACGCGCGATCGACGTGATTCCGCGCGTTTTATTGGCGAGTCAGGAATTATTCTCGCGAAACGGGAAACCATAACCTAGCTCACGAAACTTCGTATTTCGTCTGCGAGCGCCAAGTTGGCCGCGTGACTAACGCGTCGCGCCGTTCGATTGGCCTCCCGTGCCAAGGACGTTATTCAATTGCCGTATTTACGAAGCAACGAAGAATGGTTGCGATAACGAACTGTATTTACCGATTGCAACGCGGTGAACACCGAGGCCAGAGCAAAGTGGGACTTTACGTTCGTCGATGAATAAGATTTAAATTGGAATGTCGCGTGGTCTTCGGTCCCCGGGGTTTCAGGGTTCAGAGACTCGATGTGCGGTGCGTTGCACCCGCGCTTCGATACATTGGAACGTTAATAAGTTCAAGTTCGGATTATTCGTGGGTTAGTTTTCTGATTGTCAAATTGTCGGTGATATTGAATGGATGGAAATTTAGAAATTGTAGAACGGATAATTTTAATGTTCGAATGCGCGTTTAATTCGAAAACTGGAATATCTGTAGCGTGATGAAGCAGAGTCGACTATATCTAGGAAAAAGTAAGAGGAACGAGAATCAAAATAATATTCAAACGAACGTACGACGGTGAACGGGAGGCCAGAGTGAAATCGGACGTTACGTTCGTCGATGATTAAATTGAAGTCATATATGCCTTAACCTCAGTTTTAATTAATTTAATTGTAATTTGTTCCGGTGATCATTAAATTCATTGCGCCTCGGGATTCTTACAAAATCTGCGGTCTTTGATACCATTTTTTTTTTCACAAAGTACATATTTATACAAAATTGTGTACCTATGAAATAACGAGCCTCAATTATTTCGAACGAATCATGCTTTAAATATTCAACGTGGAAAAAAATGGTTCAGGTGCCAAGAAAAACGCAGTCAGCTGTAAAACCTTCCTCTCACCTTCGCGCGTATCTGGAATCGCGATAAAAAATCCACGGCCGTTATTCCAGTATTGTCCGCAAATGAGCAATTAATCGATGAGTTCTTTTTCCCATAGTTCCAAGACATTATTGCAATTCCGCACAATTAATTTCAACGTCTTGACTCATTCTAATCTCGGAGCAATTGCCGCTGATTTTATCCGTCCTACCGTCTAGACGACACTCATTTACGTCTGCGACGTATGAAGAAACAAATGCCAGGTGACTCGGGAGGTAACGAGGCGCCTGGGATCCGTCGAAGAAACAGCCAGACAACGATAACGGTGCTCCAGAAACGATAACCAGTTCGAGCTGTCGTCTTCGACGACGAATCGAGATCATTGACTTCTCTTATCTGCGAAAACTTTCAGTTGTCTCTATTGCGTCGAGCGCAAAATTTCGCAAACGATTTATTCCGCGTTCGCGCTCGACGATCTATTAAACTCCGTTAACTGACATTGTTTCTTTAATATATTCCGTGAGAAGCGTCGTGACACGACGCATATCCGGGGCAAGACGTTTACAAAGAAAGTACTGTAAGGATTTCGGAAATAATTAAATTGCGATTTATATTTTATCCGTTAATACGCGTTAATGTAAATCATGAGATAATTTGTTTCTTCTTTAAAAAAAAAAAAAAAAAACATAGAAACTAGATTCTCAACGAACTCGACACGAACAAAACACTCCAAACGTCGACGCGGTATTAAAACCGCGGTTCGCGTCGATTTAAACATCCATTTTCGGTATTCGTCGAAAGGCGTTTAAGACGAATGGAATATAAATCATTTGCCCGAGGCGCGGGCGCGACATTAAACCGACGCTATCTGATTCTACTCCGAAACGTCATTATCATAAACGGTGATCTAACGATTTCGCCCCGACCGCGCGTAGATTTATTCTCCCCGGTGGATTTGCGATTACGATAAAGCACGCGAGATGACAGAGCGTTAACGAAAAGACTCCGCGTAGCCGGAGTCCTCGTTCGAATGTCCCTTTGCCACGCGAGACGTTTTCCCGGCACCCGTGCCATAATTATCGGCGCGCTGTCGTTACCGTTCGCGTTCCGCAAATAAATCATTGGCGAACACACATAGCGCGAGACACGCCGCGCAACCGTACCGACGAATTAACGATGTTTCCTCGTAAACAATCTTATAACGAGGCGTTCAAAGTCCGTGGAGGGTGTCACGTGCCGGTTCGCGGCTAATCGGCCGACATCGATAACGCGCCCGAGGAACGCAGACGCCTCCGATACTTCGCTGCCGCGTTTAATCATTATCGGGCTTAATTGCCCATACTCCCCTGTGAAGTCTGTCGCAAGAGGTCAGCGGTGCCGTGGAACTTGAACGCGGATCACGAGACAGTCGGCAGATTCTGCCATGCTTCGAGGCCACCGCGATTTCCTGTCACGGGGCTTTTATCGTGAACGTTGATTAACGGCGCCGAAGGGAGAGGAGGGGGAAGAAAAGAAAGGGGGCAGTGAAATTGATGGGAGGAGAGAAGCTTGCGGTAGCTTATTATTTTTTTTTTATTTTCTTCTTCTTTTTTTTAGATAATTTTGCACCAACGAAATTCAGTAATGCTGAAACTTCTGTATCGATCACGCCGGGAGGCACGTGCCCGAGCGTGCGGCGGCTGTTATCGTTTACTTTTTTGTCTCGCGCTGATATCGAAAGCTCAGTTTTACGAGGGACCCGAGAGCAATCGAATTTGCAGATTGCTGATCAGCAGCTCGTTTGGTTGGACGGAATTTTTTAAATGTCAAGATTGTTGATAGGATATTAATGTGTATAAAACAATGAGTAATTATTCATAGGCTAACGCATTACGTTAACTATATTTGGGAAATTTAATAGACAATGTCTTCTACGATTATTTTTATAAAAACTTGACCAATAGCTTTTCATAATCTCTTATCGCGATTTTCGACTTGTAGCAATTAAGCTACTTACTTAAACTTGAAAGTTATATGACGCGTAAACAGAGAGTTTCACTTAACACGAACATTTTAAATAACCTATTGCCCTTCAAGTGTTTCAAAGAGCGAATATAATAGACTTCTCGATTTTCAACAAACAATTTCCGCCTTTCCACGTCGTTCCCTCCGACGATCTTACGAAGAACGGTCTTTGCGCAATATTCTAATCGCGCCCGTATCGAGGGGAATTTTTTCCAACGCTTTCGCACGAGTACGATAAGGGGAAATGGAACGAAGCGATGCAAAAATCATGACGAACTTTATCGCTAAATTGTCTATGCTTCGTTTTTCCTCGAGTGTGTCATCGCAGAGTGTTATTGAGCTCGATTTAAAATGAATTTTCGAACACGGCCGGGCCGACGTATTCCAGCCGCTCGTTAAGCCATTGAATGACAACAGGCCCCCCGGGTTATCGTCGCGCTAATAAAGCTGGCATTACGGACACGGCACCCCGATAAGGAAGCTCGTTTTATTTCTCCTGGCCTCGATCTTCGTCGTAAACGTGCGTAACACGCGAACCTATCGAAGAATCGAGATAAGAAGACCAGATATATCGGCGAACGGACACGAAGCTCGTCAAAGATTGCGCTAATGCGCGACGAGTCGAGCGAGCTGCCGACGCGCGTGCTCGGCAACGTCTCGTCACTGCAAAACGCACGTCCTTACGTTACTCCGTCGGCGGAATTGTATTGGGTTTTCGATTTTGTGTTGCAATTTGCGATTTAAGCGTATCGAGGTCTTATTCGAGATCTTGAATTTAATACCGCAATTGTGTCGTTTCGCAGTACCATTAACTTGTAAATAAAAATTAACGCAAATAGGAAAAAACAGATAATGCCTGTTGTCGTATCATGAATATATGTTTGTACAAATAGTTATAAATAAGTTATCCCGAAAATCTTACTCCGTAAAATGGTTACTCCGACATTCGTTTGATTATCAATCTGACAGTGTAAATAAATTATATATGTATATCTAAATTTGGTAGCTCGGTGATAATCGCACAATGTTCGCCTAACAACGGTTAAACTACTTACTTGAATACAATTCTAAACGTATTCGTATGCAATAGATTTTTTCAGAATTTTTGTGTGGAATAATAATCACGCGATATCCACTTTAAACGTTCGACTTTAAAAAGCGATAATTCCTTTCGTCCATTTCGGAGATTTCGAACCGCATTCGTTTGGGATTTTCCGAAGTATCCACAAAACTCATCGTCCCGAGCGGAATCCTCTCGTTAATTTACATTGACCGGTAAAAGATTCTTCGAGCCCGAAAGCGGTAAAGGCAAATTTGCTTAGTCCGGTCACGCGCGCATTCGGCGCGTTGCGTGCACTTGCACGCCCGTTCGTCCGTTTACTCGTGTCATTATTACGGAAGGGTAAAATGAGTTTGCACGGCTGTTAGTGCCAGCGGTAGAAAAGAGAGCTAAACGAGCTCGCTGCAATAAGAACGAGGGCTCGGAAATTATTGTATCGAGTTCGACATCTTCGTTCTCAGCTATTTTTTGTCGGTCCGGTATCGTCGGAAAGTTACTTGTGATTTTATGCGCAAACTTTTAGAACTTAGTAACCGACAGTTATTATAAATAATTCATTTTAATTCGTGGATATTTTTTAATAGATGTCCGTTAACGTGATAAGGTAATTATTTTGCTTTAAGGATTTAAGCAACTTTAAGGAACCTTCTCAATTTTCCAATTTCCCCCCCCACGCATTTTTAAGTTCCTCGCACACTCGCGTTGTCTTTTGTCGCGAGGACTCATAAATCAAGTCGCAAAGCTATCTCACCGAACATTTTACCGAGCAAAGTGGTTAGTACCGACGGGATAATCAAGATCGCACTTTAAAAGCTAATAAAGACAATACAAAATGCGCGTATGACATGCGTCATATTTTATTTATGGAACGGTGCGTGCCCGGACGAAAGCGCGTGCGTGCGCTATCGCGGTTTTCAAGAACGTGATACGCGAAAACACGACTTGTGCGGACCGCACAGAAATATTCGATCGGTTTCGTGGCGATAGCGTTCATCGACGTCACGCTCGCTCCTTTGGCTCCGTGTTAAACGACAATTTGTCGGTGTTATGCGCCGCGGAGCACAGATGCTAATTGGATAATTATATGCAACATCTATTAACCTACGCCTCGAGGGGTATCACTGCATGCGATCCGCGGCTACGGTTTACCGAAAGAAATTTTATGTCGTAGAAAGCAATTGCTTAATAACGACGGTGCGTAAATGCTATAAAATGTATATCCAGTCGGGATTATTTATAGGTCAAGGCACGCGGACGTTAACTGGATAATTTTATTTAACTCTCATTGAATATTAATTCGCTATCTAAAACGCGGACGCGAGACGTATTTTAATACGCGAGAATGCGAAATGTTTAAACAGCCTACGGCGTTGATGAAAGAACCGACCGTATAGTGATAAGTGGGCGTAATTACCGCGACATAATGAGTGCCGATAAATATTGTAACGTAGTAGCGTAAAAATGCAATTCAGAAAATGACTATCGTAACTGGGGCAAGTTTTCAATGACCTTCCACGGATACTGGCGGGCTCGGTAATGTACGTAATAACTCGCTGTCTTTTCCAGATAGGAGAGCAATTTTTTTTTTAACGAGCCAGTCGGCTCTTTCGTACACGCTCAACACTTTCGGACCCGATGCTCGTTTTACGATACGCGACGTTCGCACGGAATATATTGGAGTAGTTTAAGGAACGAGATGATAACTAGTTTTTTAGAATCGCGATCCGCGAGACAAATTCCTCGGGATGACTAAATGGCTATTTCGTTCCGTCGCGTCGCTCGCGCTATGTATTTCGTTTTTAGTTAGTCACCGCGGGAAGAGAAGTCGCATCTGCATTCTTTATGCCATTGTTAATGTTTGTTTTGTCGCTCATGGTGTAGAGGGAATACGTTGCTTCTCAGATTTTCGACGTCCGGTAATCGTACGATATGCGATCTATTGGAATTTTCTGACAGCTATATAATGTTCTGCATCTGGTATTTTAACTATTATCCAGATTGATAAAGAAAAGAATTAGATTTAGAATCCTGGATTATATTGAAATCGAATCGTAAGAGTAAAATGGGAATATTTTGAGGAACAATATAAAACTGAGTAATTTGAATAAGTTACAAGGCAATATTTAACAGAACAATTGTTAAACATATAAATTACTAATACCTACAGAAAGGATTAAATAAAGTGGTCGTTGAATGTCACAAAATTGAACTGTATACTCCTTACCATTTCCGAGGAATAATTAAACCAAGAAACATATTTAATTTATTTTATATCCCCATGGGTATGCGTTAAAAACAATTGCAAAGAATCCGTCGGTTCTTTATCACGACTCAAAATATTCCCGTTTCACCGTTACAACTTGCGCAAACATGTTCCTTGGAAAATATACGTATAACCTGTCGTCCGAGACTGCGAAAGTGGAACAAAGAATGAATTTGTACAACGCACGTATTTGGATACGACAGGGTTAAATTGCATACACTGAAACAACATCTGAGTACCGAACACCGATATCCCGCGAGGAGAACACGATATTCATTGCCACCGTGCTTAACGACATTCCCCCCCTTTATCTTTTACGATATTCAGCGCCTAAGCTGGGAACGTGTACCTTCGGTCTCGGAGGCGTTCACGCGCAGTAAAGAGCAAAATTTAATTGCCAAATAATAATTAGACGGGGCGAACACTCGCGGGGTATACGCCCGGGATAATTTACGATAGTCTAGGCAACCTCCTACCGGCGATAACAATTTCCACAAAAATTACGAGCTGGACTTTCTTTCAGCCGCTGACGACAATATTCCATTCTTGGCTACTTGATTTCCGCGCTGTTTTACGATACTCATTTACCCTCCTCATGGCCAGACGGGCTCATTCTACTTGCTTCGGCGTTTCCCCTTTTGCTAAACCGTTGCCATCGTCAGTTTTGCGTAAAATTAATAAGTACCGCTTGGTTAAGCTTAAATCAAGATATTCTTTTGTTGCACGTAACTTCGATTAAATATTCGAAGTGTAATTAGCTTGACTATGATAATCTCAGAACGATATTATGTCAGTAGAAGTTTACAAAAATTTGGCAACACCCAATAATACCAAAAATCTGTGACAAGTACAAAAAGCAAGAGAAATACAAGATATCTAAAAAAAAACATCGAAGGAAATTGTAAGAAACGGCAAAGAGTTACAGCAAATCTAAATATGCGTGTGATCATTTCCACCGCGACTCTTCTAGAATTGGCAAATTTGCCAAATTTCCAAATCACGTACGCTTTCGCGCGAATCGTGTCCTTCGCAAACTTTAACGACTACCGCGCATCGCTATCGACGAGGTACTCCGGGTAGGTACGTGAGAAACACGATTGAGTATTATCGCGCGGTGACTCGCTAAAATTACCCGTACCGTTCTCTTTCGTGCCAACATCGGAGGATGAGAATTAAGCTGGCGCAAAAAAAAAAAAGACGGAGGACCGTGGAGACGACTCGGTTTCACAAAGGGCTCCTGGAAGGGTAGTCAAGTGGAACCCCTTTCATTTCTCGGTAGACAATGTTCGCGCGCCGAGATTGTGCAGTTGTTACACAAATTTTTTTTTCGAGCCCAGGATACACCATTCGATTTTTGTCCATCGACAAAAATTAAAAAACCACACCTTCACACTTGATCTTACCGAAACGTAATTGCATCGGGATAAGAATGGTGGGTACATTATAAGCGGCACGAAGGTATATAGTTTTTCTGACGCCGTCTACGTGGCGAATAAAGTAAAGAAGATTTTTCACGGCGGTCGATTGCGTCGAATGCAATTTACGCAGGTAACGGACGCGTAAAACTGAGGAGCGCGATAAAAATTGCGCGCGCACCGCCATTTACGTATCTTTTACGTGGACTTCCACGGTAACGGATAATTCCGTGCCTCGGCGTTTAAACTCTGCGGATCGGTAATTGCTAATCAAGGTTATAAATTAGCAATCGTTCGGTGAGTCGACTCGCGTAAGCTGGCACGTATCAATAACGATCGGTTTATTAAATTTTGCCTAATTAATTGATCGGTAATTAGCAATCGCGACGCGCAGCCGTTTATTAATTATGCAGCGAAAGCTCCGTGGCGTCTCGCTAACGAGAACCCGAAAGTAAATTGGAGGATCGTCAATTGACGGGGAAGTCGTTAAGAGGCTCTCGCAAGGAGGATATACGAACCTTTGAGCAACGTACACACGATCTTGCGAAAGGGAGGGGAAGGGAGATCGAATGGTGAGAAAAAGAAAAGCAATCCGGTTGTAAGTGAATCGCTGCAGCGATCGTTACAGATCGACGAACGGCATTTCGAAATTTTATGGACGTTTAAAGCTTGCCTTTCTCGTCTCTCTTTTATTCAGTACAACACGTGTACCTCGGAGAATACGAATTAGTAATATTGCCTCTCCTCGATGTTTTGCGTATTCGATAAAATTAAAGCTTGCAATTTGTTCAATAATAACGACCCTGACGCGTTATAAATACAGAGTCTTATCGAACCTCTGCGAAGGGAAACCAACGAATCTTCAACTTCATCGCGACATGATCGAATTCTGTTATAACCGCGCAAATCTTCAGTTTTAGAATTAAAGAAGCTTCAGTTAAACATTCCGACAAGTTTGAGCTTCGGAATGCACTTCGTCGAGACGAAAAAATTATCGTAACCTTTCCTTGATTAACTTCTCCCTCTTATACGGCTTTCGGATTAAACTGGTTCGAATTTAAACGAAACGTCTCTCCCACGTGAAACTGCAAATCGAGTACACAGCCCGGTTCGCCGAAAGCAAGCTTCCCTCGCGTCGTTCGACGCGTTCGAGGAAAATTTACGACTCGGCAGCGTGATTTCCGTGCTCGAATGTGACGGCCGTAAGTCCGTAATCGGGTGAATCGCAATCGCCATCGTGTGCCCTACGATCGGACGGAAGAAAAGGGGGAGAATGGAAGTGGCCGAAGGAGAAGTCGGAGATGAACAAGAGGAGACGTGTAGGGGGTGGGGGGTGGGGAGGGGAACGGAGGAGGCGGAGGTAAAGAAATCGCCGGTGGAAGGATGCGGTGTCCAGGACAGGGGCACTATCGTCTTTCTGAGCGGGGCCCGTAATGAGGCCCCTTACGTACTTGTAAGAATGCTACCAGACGCGTTTCGCGCATCGCCGAACGCGTTAAACACGGCAGCTGCCGGTTGCGCCGCCGCTGTCGCTCGTGCAGAGCTTCTTCTTCTTCTTCTTCTTCTTCCTCTTCTCCTTCATCCCTCCCGTTCTCTTTCTTTTTCTTTCTCGCGTCATTGTTCGTTCGCTCGGCTCTCTCGCGGATGCCCACCGTTTTCGCCGATCGCCCCTGGGGGATTTTTTTGGAACTCGGATACGTGGACCTCGTGCGGTTCGTTGCGCGTTGGTGGTTGCGTCGCGGATAATGCTCCGCGTAGCTGCGACGTAGCTTTATTTAGGAAATTGTGTTCGATAGGTGCTAGAGAAGGAGAGAATTTATAGTTATTGGTTTCTTCGCTGTGTGATTTGCCAGGAAAAATATATTCGCAATAAAAATGTTCGATGGAATATTCTCTAGAGCGATTTCTGAGAGAAAACTGAAAACTCCACGTTATTAATTACGAGCACGTTTTAATTAACACTGTGGTATCATACAATCAGCACGTGTAACAATCGAGACGCGGTTAACTATCAATTTATTAACTAAGATCGTGAAACAATTAAATCTTGCGTACACCATTACCACGCTTTCGAGTTGTTTCCTCTCTCCCTACGAACCTACTCCACAGAAAACTACGTTGCGAAGAAAATTGCTCCGGATAACGATCTTCAACGACAATTTTCATAAAAAAAAAAAAAAAGAGTGAAGAGAAAGAAATCGCGGCGTATCATTCAATTCCTCTCCCACAACTTCTATTCTTATCGTCGTACAACTAGATCGTAGGAGCTTAACGCCGATTGTGAGACACACGACGGATCCCATTCCACTCGTACTTTCACGCACGCATTGTAGGGGAAGATCATATTGAGCCGTTGGGTATCACGAAACGGAATACGGCTGAATTCGAGGCTGGCCGAGGCGAGGCGAGCCGAAAATCGTTCCCCGGTCCCACGATCGGAAGAAAGCGCGCAAAGCGTTCCAAGAAAGCGCGCGTGGACACGTGTGTGTGCGCGCGGGGTACGCGACGCACAAAAGGGTAGCGCGGGAAATATAAACGGCACTTTTTTATCGTCCCCGACCCCCGGTCTTTGTACCCATATCGTCCCGTACACGTTATTGTTTCGCGTATATGCATCGCGTCGTACAGAAAGGGGCCTTCCTTTCATGCGATACGCGTGTACCCGTGTACCGAGAGGCACGGTAGCGATATGCATATGCGAGCGGCGTATGTTAATGACATTCGAAGAGCCTCGGTACACCACCGGCGGAATAATATCCAACCCGGAGACACGATTGTATTTACGAGCGAGACGCATTTGCAAAGCGTGACGCTACGCGGTGGCATTTGCGATCGAGTGAATTCGATACGTTCGTGCCCCGTGTCTCTTTTCGTAACGCGAATTTCGGTTGTGCGAAACGGTGCGGGATAGTTGATTATTCGTATCGTTCGGCGGTCCGAAGATATTTGATCGTCGAAGGAAATCCAAACCTAGGGGGTAAGTCGAGTTCAAGCGCGGCGCTGTTAACGATCTCATTATCATTGCGCTTCCTCTGTCGATTTTCATAATTTCTAATTATTTTACAATTTAAACGAGCTATCGCGGTATCGCGGCAGTGGTTCGGGTTATTAAGATAACCATATATGTAAAATCATGCAAGCTCCGGCGACTTTTACCCGTCCGAGTCTCGATTTAAGGGCGTTGGATACCCTGAGCAAAACCCGTGCGTGACTTCAGCGACGGGTGGCGGACAATATGCGAACTACAGGCGCTTGAGGGGAGTAGTGTCCCCACTTTGCTCTTACGCGTCGAAGTCCCCCCGGCCCGCTGTACCCCTTACGTCCCGCTCGGGCCCACCGACAGAGTCAGATACGCACGCACACCTACAGAAACCATTCGCTACTCCGGTGCATTTCATGTCAATGAAACACGTGTTACCAGCTGTCATTCTCTGATCCATTTCAGTTACGAATAAGCACCGTTTTGATTTTGGTAATCATTTCTGTTGTGACTAACAATATAGGATTACAATTCGATAACTAGTATCAAAATGGTATAATTTATACAATTTGACCATGACTGAAAAATCACGTAAAAATGTGAATCCATATAATATAATGGTAGGTATGTATATGGATCAACTGTCATTGCATTGCATACGAAACTCAAGAACTCTGACATAATAGAACAAATTAGAATCAAAGAGGTATCGAATAAAGCGATAGTAGCTCTTTGCAAGTTGGTGACATTTTCCGAATTGTCAAAAACTGCCCAGATTTCACCATGTGGAGGTCGCTATTTTTGAAATCCAAAGTCAGAACTAGCGCGAAATACACCCGTCGGTGTGTTTTCCTTCGCACTTGTTCAAGGCCCCTTGAGAAGTGCCGGGACCCTGTGGATTTCGGTAGGCCTTGTTTATACCCGCAACGGCTAGGCACGGCTAGACGTTGGAGTTCTTTGAATTTTCACTGCACGAGAAGGAGTGACCGCGACGGAGCGAGGGAGGAAGAGAGAAGGTCTTTTATGTGGCGAAAATCGGGGTTCGTCCAACGTCTAGCGGTCCCCGGTATAAGCAGGTATAAGTGAGGCCTGCCGAAATGTACGAAATGTACGTGCTACCTTTCTCGGTTATAGAATGCTACGGTCATCGAATGCACGATATGACATTGTTACGGCGTAAAGTAACGTATACCTGTTCGATTACCCCTTTTATCTGAATGTAAGTTACCGGGATTTTGTCACTACGTTGGGAAAACCTAGGATTTTAGACTTCTCAACAATGACAAACACAAGAGTAACGTGAAATCTGGGACGTACTTGTTTCACATATTGTTACAATATTATTGTAACAGTATTATTCTTTAATTATTCACGTGTTTCGTGAGAACTTATGTATGTATGTCTAACTTTCTTAAAAAAATTTTGGTTTCATTTTTTTTCCCGTAATAGGAAAGATTGACAGAATAAAAATTGAATGTTTATTTGACGATCAATCTGACCGTGGATTATATCTGCGAACCAGATATAATTACCCCTTGCTGTGACTTCACGGCGGCGCGCCGCTGAAGGCAGTGCATGGTTTACGTTATAAATTCTCCAAACCGTGTTAGATATCCGATTTGGATAATTAATGGCTCTTTTGATAGATAAAAGATGAATATACAATCGTTATCGTTCAGAATTTCTGTAAATGGCTTTTTTCTGTTCCGGAAAATGTTTTTAAACTTTTTAACGCTCTTTTCTCCACGAAGATTACATTTTTCCAAAATTCTAAAATATCATGCGCATTCCTTCATGTTTTATCTTTCAAATGAGTCCTTGATCATCGAAATTGGTCAAGAAGCATTCTATGGGAAACGCAGAGCGTTATACCCTTACGATGCATTGCGTGGTGGAGACGGGACGGAAAGTCAAAAAGGCCCGAGCGGCTCGAGTTGGCTTATTCGCATGAGTTTAGAATGGATCAGAGTTGTGTGCCGTCGGTGTGATTTTCCGCTGTAACGGTAAACACCTATACATTGACCGCACGCCTAGCCAACTTACACGCACACCAGCTCATGCTTGTGCGTTAGGTTCGTAGTGGGGGAAGGAGTTTCGGCTCTTCTGCCGCTAAAATTGGGGTCGCTAGCAGATGCAGAATATTTTTCAGGATTTTTCACGAAAATGGGCGAAAACACGCATTAGCTCGTCGGATGCACAGGTCGTAATTCTCGACCGATTTTGATGAACAATAGCTCGTTTGAAAGATAAAGGATGATCCATGCGTTGTCGAGAAGCCGAATTTTGATAAAAAATTTCTTTCCATGCGTAAAATTGTCTTGAACTTTAGCAATTTTTTGAATCACTATTTGTTGATAAAAAAAAGGTTTTATCAAAATTCGGCTTCTCGACAACGCATGGATCATCCTTTATCTTTCAAACGAGCTATTGTTCATCAAAATCGGTCAACAATTGTGGCCTGTGCATTCGACGGCGTAAACCCTTCCAAAACGGGGGGGTATCCAACGCCCTTAAAGCTTCGCCAGGTAACAACGTTTCAACGTCAAACCGATTACCGTGACTAACTGAAAAATAAGTTCACTTGACGGACGGTACCCTTGAAATTCCAGTATCCCAACGTTACAAAAAAAAAAAAGAAAAAAGGGTGGAAGTTGATATTTTACCTCGCGGTTTCTGCCATAATAATCCACCGTTAGAACTTAATGGGTTCGTAATCTCTGCGTTCGTGTGAAAGGGGCCTAATATCGCGGTATTCCTTTAAATTTCCCATTACTCCGTCGCGACCGCTCTGCGCTACCTGCCAACGTTCAATTTCACAAATACAACGGGAGCAACAAAGACGCTGCGGAGGAAGATTGCGTTACTCGTGTACATGCCGAGACTTGGAAACCTCTTCTCTCTCTTTCTGTGTCCCTATCTCTCTCTCTCTCTCTCTCTCTCCCTCTCTCCGCATTGCGCTATGCGCGAGATAATATTAATCTCCGGTCTCATGTCGTGCTACGTCCTGTAACACGACGGCACACACGAAGGGGGAGAGGATCCGCAGGCAGCGGAAAATAGTGCTTGGTTTTAAGGTCGCGAGGTCACGTGCACGCGGCATGAAGTATCGCGTGGCGTTCGTGGGATCGTGCATCGGCCGCCTTTCTTTATTCTCCAGTGGTGCACGCACGCCATTTTCACGCCCGCCGATCAGTGTGCATCGTCGCATCGCCTAGCTTACGTAATTGCACTCGCGGCCGTAATCAGCTACCACGCGCATCCCGCGCAAACAAGTGATTAACTCTTTCGTACCGGGCAACCGCCTTCCTATCGATTGTGAGAAGCGCGCGTCTCTCGCGAACACACGACTTTTAACCCTTATCGGGGATTATGGGTGTTCGATGGACAAGCGTTTAACGCGTTCGGCCCCCACGTGCCCCGTCGGTGAGTCACCCTTTAGCTACGTAACGCGCAGCTTGCTCACCGGTGGACACGAGGATATGCACTGTGCGACCGCGTGTTCATAGGTGGTCACGGTTTAAGTGAAAGAGTACGGTAGCTACTAATTTTTGAAGTTTTTGTAGAAAGTAAAAAGAGGCATCGATCTACAGAAATATATTGTACCTTTACTGCTGGGGCTGAACGTGTCGTTGAGAACGATTTTGAGTGGGACCACGTGTAAGTTATTTGTTAAAAAAGTAGTTATTATATATGTAAAGTACATCGTACTCCTCAAATTATCCCGCGCATTTGCGTAGCGCGGGTAATGTAGATGAGGGCATACATTGGGAATTAGAAAAGTATAGCGGCGAATGAACACGTGTTGATTAATGATACGTTGACCAAAATTTTAAGTGTGTAATCAGAGAAAGGGGACAACGAATAATTGACATTTAATATCGTTCCTCTTTTTACTGGTAAGTCTGTAAAATAAGAGGCAAACATTGGTGCCATAATCGATTAAAACTCTTTTTACAGGAGAAACCCAATTTTGTCGTTATTCCACCCTGATTCCACTATTAATTAATAAACCTTATAGGTATAACTACAATGATGTAATTAATCTGCGACAGTGTCTTTAAGTTACAGGAAGAGAATTCTAATGGTCAGACGCGTTGGAAAGTATAGGATCGGCGGAACGAAAGATCGCGCGTGCGCGTCGGTCACGTATCTAGCTCCGAGGGTTAAAACGAAACCCAAAAGTTATTACAGATTTTATGTGCGAAGATTAGCATTCGGGGTAGGCACTCGCAATCAGATTTAAAGGTACATTATTGCAAAGGTGTACTTCGGTAGAAAATCGTAATCATTACGCCGGACGGTATCGATTATTATTACTCGTTCGAAAAAAAAAAAATCAAGACCCTCGAAACTTCGGTCCCACTCGTTTCCATCATCCTCGAACATTATCATCTTCCTGACTTATCCACAAAACATCATCGTAATTTCAGTCCCCAGATTACATAGGGTGTGCTACCCCGATATCGATCTCGCGCCCCGAGACATACTTTAACTTGCTAAAACCTCGCGAAGCAATCGTAACGGTCGTTCCTCGACTTTAGCCGCGCTCGCAATCACGCCTCACGAATACAGAGAGAGAGAGAGAGAGACATCGGTGTCGCCATGTAATTCGAAATACCGCTCGGCTCGCTTAAACGATAAAAACAGAGCCATCCGAAAAGCGATGTAAAAATGGAACGCGCTTTCACTACACGAACCACAACGTAACGTTGGAACGCGACGGAAATATAATTACTCGCGATCCCGATGAAAGAAAAAAAAAAAAAAAACCCCACGAAGGAGAAATCCGTGGGAGTTCCTCGAACGCGAACAAAACTTAACATTGAACTCACGTCAAGCGTGGTCGTTCCTTCGCCGCGACTCTGACTTCGAGATCGCGTTTGAAAATTCAAAGGAAAGCGTTCCCGTTTTTTGCCGGTATCTCGAGATGCACCGAAGATGCATAACCGTGCGCGCGGTGCGCGCGCGCGCCACAGGGTGGAACGGGTACGATCGGCAAAAAGCGATCGGGTCCGAGTTATTTATTGCTGCTTTCGGAGGGGGAGTCCTCCGCGAGGTGGACAGAGGCATCGGTGCGCCCCGGACCCGGAGATATCTTATCTGAGACACACACCGTGCGCCAAGGGAACGCGCCGCTTATACTTACATCCTCGCCGTGGGCCTGATACCACGCAATGATAACCGACGCCTAGTATCTGATGTACGGAGGAAAAACAAAAGGCACCGGCCGCGGCCGCTGGCACCATCCCCCCCCCCCCCCCCTTCCCCTTACCCTTCCGCGGCCGGCACTGGCCGCGTGGTAACGAGGATCGATCTCGTCGCACCGCTCGATTTATATCGGCGAGGAATGTTTTATGTCGCCTGGATATTCGAGAAACTCGAGTGGAACACGTGCATGCGAGCGAGCCACGCGTTATCGGATTCGGGGAGAGCGTGAAACTGGCGCGCACGGGAGGATCGCGGGACCACCTTGAAGTAATATCGCGGGACGTCCGTCGCACGGACGTTGGGATCGATCGGCGAATTCGTTGAGTAAAGTTGAACGATGGTGGGTACGCGCCGCGGAGGTGATAGAAAATAGCTGTGCAGCTAACCGTCGAAGCCAAGCGACATATTGGAAGCGGTAAAGGTATCAGGGATTAGGGAGAGAAGAACAAACAGGTTTTGGACTGCAAAATTTGAAATTATTATTACGCGAAACTAAACTCGAGATAGTTTACTCGAAGAGCTTTGAAATTCACAGTGAACTGCGAAATTAAAAATTGGTGAAGCATTTTGAAGTGGAGGGTGTAGATAACATCCAGTTTCCAAATATAATAAATTGCCTGAAGCTTAATTTTGACGATATAGATTGACATTAAATTTTGTAAGACACCCAAAAATCTGACCTCACCAAAGATACAAGGTTCAATTGCGCGAACTATACTATCCAGGCCCTTCATTACGCGATATTATCCGAGAAAGTCACGCCGTGTACTTTCTCGACACCCCGTACGCACTCATAGAGACATACGCGTTCGACGAGCAATACCATAAACATCACCCGCGAGCGATCGTTAATATCATTTCGGAATATTCTCAACCGCGGCCGGGTATCGATAGAAAATTTCTCGCGGCTATCCGTTCGATAAATCGTCGATACGTCCTATGAGGCGAATCAGTAGTCGACGTTCTTTAGATCGAACAACGGAACGGACGCACCTCGGTACATTAACCTCGAAGGAAAAGGGCGATAAATTAGGCGAGCTTATCGGCGATCGTTTGCGGGAGTATAAGGTTCGCCCAGAAGCTTCCTCCATGCTCCGGCGCATGCAGATACATACGTCGTTGCGGCGGTGGCTTCTTCCTTCTCTCATTGGCGAGAGAGACGAGGGAGTGACGGGGGTGGGAGAGTATAGAAAGAAAGAAAGAGAGAGAGAGAGAGGGAGAGAGAGAGCCAGAGAGCGAGCGGGCGATATGTATATGTATATACTTACACGCGGCCCTTGGTTTTGTTTGGCGCATAAAAAACGGACATATTGGTTTTACGTTCCCTTATTTACGAGACCATAAACTCTCCGGCAACCGCGGCACGATTCGCCAAGTGCAACGTGCATCGCGAGAGATTTCTGGGGTGGAGAGGCTACGCACCGAGGGGGCTACATAATGGAGAGCGGAGAGAATACCGTCAGACGGGCATTAATAAATTTCGAAGTAAGTTATTCCCGTGACAAAGTCGGCAAATGGCGAGATTTATGAGATTCTCGCTGGGTGACAAATTCCCGTCGGACGTCTGGGCCGCTACGCGAGTTGGAAGCGCTGCGCGACGCGGATGCGTACGAATCGAAGCGATGCGCCCGCGATACTTGGAACGATTGTGACGGTATTTCGAAAAATTCGTGGCCTTTGCGCGTGGTGGGGCGCGTAAGGAGGGGGGAATATATTAGAGGGACAAAAATGCTGGGTAGCTAGTATTTCTCTATTTGGTGGAAATACGTGGAAACCATTCCGACGTGTCATCGCGTTCGAGTAGAATGCGTCTGTCGACGCAAGACTATCGGCAACGAAAACTTTTTCCGCGATTATCGGCACCGAGGAGTGGCCGTTCCGTTATCGAACCGCGAACTTATATGGCTAAAGATAACAGCTGGTTCTCGCTGCGACGTACTTGGAATCCTGCGAATGCTTTCTACGAATGCGTCGTACCAAAGTACCAAATACAACGCTGGAAACGTCCTTTGCGATACTGTTTAGCAGATCTTTAATCAAATTCGAGAATAAACTCTTGTATTCCACTTCTGCGAATAAGTTGCTGAGAAGAGAAATCAAATTCATAACCACTGCACCACTCATTCTCAGACTATCTCAAGGAACGGCAATCAAATTCGCAATTTGTCACGTTTCACGCGTCACTGGGAAAAATATAATCTTACGCACGCGCTACGTATCTCCCAGACTCGACGTCTGTACCCGTCGATACGGCGTTGGGTACCGACACACACACGGCACGTCACGCTACCACGAACGTCACGATACAAAAAAAAAAAAAAACACAAACAAATATACGTATCCCCCTACGTGTAAATCACGACGAGAAGAATATCGAGCGTCGGACGTGCACACGCGTGCAGGGGCATCCGAAGGGAAGACAAAGCGAGATTGGTGCGCAAAGGTCGCGTCATCGAGTCACGAGTTGCAACGAGCGTGCACGAATCGACGTCGATGCATCGGCCCCGGTGTAGACGATGACGAGGAAAGAGGGTTTAACCCGGCGGGCAGAGAGAGAGAGAGAGAGAGAGAGAGAAAACTCTCTTCGTCTCGGTCACGCGCCTCGAGCCTCACAATGGCAATCGCGAGAGTCTGTTATTGCGAGTGGTCTCCACGAAGGCTAAGTACAATTACAGGTTGTTCCCCGTGAGCGAGGCAAGAGTCGCGCATACAGAGAAACGTTGCTCGCGTGTTCGAATCAATATCGTGCTCGTTACGACGTACGGAGTGAGGAGGTGCAACGAGACCCCCATCGGGGGTCCAACAACCTCGTCATTCGTTATTATCCGAGACCGAACGATCGAATTAAGCCAACGTCGGGGACTCACGATTTTTGTACTCGCTAATTAAGATGACGGTGCGCGTTGCAACCGGCTGGCGTTGCAGAGCCCGATCGCAACGCGCGTTCGGCCACGGTCGAATAATCGTAACGCGGCTCGAAACATTCGACGGCGTTCGCGCGTACGGGATTTCGATCCACCTGTCGTCGAGGTTCGCGGCAGTTTGTAATTTTTTGCGGGTTATCGGCGCGAGACGAAGATTGAGTATCTTGGAATAGAATGGGTTAGATTTCTGATCCTTATTTTCGATACGATTATTTATACTTGTGTGCAGTGGTTTGAAGTACAGGTGTCAAGCGTTACGACATGCTTTTTAATTATGTCGGGTGGAGATGTATTGATTGTATATTGCGGAACTATACTTGTATTTGAACCTGATTGCGATAGTACCAAAAAAATGCTGCAAGTAAAAATGGAACATTTAAGTGCGCTCTACCCTAACGTTACGCCGTCCCTATCTTCTGAGGGATTATAACATTTTATCTTGAAATTATTTGTCGTGACGGTACGTTATAAAAGATTCAGTAACTTCGTCGAACGATCCAGGTACCGATTAAATTCACTCGAAAATGACCGTAAAGATACGCTAATCTCCCGAAACCATGGAAATAACAATTTTAATTATCGCCCAAAAAGGAGGAGAATCCGAAACGCTGCGCGAGCTTATCGTCGCGGTGATTTTCTTTCGTCCATTCGCGCGGGGCCAGAATAATTTCACCGGCCGAAACTCGGCGCGAGAGTGGCACTAAAAGTTTCGGGGCGTGGGCAATAATTTACGATGCCGCACGGTAACTATCCGTAAGTACCGGCGAGAGCAACGCTAATGTTCGTCCTTATGTATCCTGGGCGCGTATACGCGAGCAACGAAGAGAAAGAGAGAGAGAGAGAAAAAAAAGGGGTTGAAGAGGACGTCGAAGGGCCCCCAGCCGTCCGACTTTACTACGCATAAATCTGCGGTCTCCGCCGACGTTGCTTTGGCTTTTACTGCCTTTCCACGAAAACCCACACCCCGGAGTGTCCCTTGGCAAGGCCCCCGAGACGTCGGCGTCGAAACCGCGGCGCAATGTAGGTCTCTGTGCCTCTGCTTTGCGGTCGTGCGAACCGTGAGACACTGTTACTCGCGAAACGCGTCGAGCGATCTCAATTCGATTTTGGTGGTGAATATTTTGAGAGTAACCGTTGATAACCCCTCTAACGGGCGAATTAAATTTTTGTTTAAATTGCGCAATAATTGTTAGACAACAAACCGATCGTATCGCCTGCGCGCGGGTAACAGGAGCAAATGCGCTTATATCGGTGGAAGGTAATGTCAATAATGAAAGGCATGACTGCCTGTTAAGATGCTAACATATTTTGAATGCAAGTGTAAATGAAATTTAATTTAACCCTGCCTTAAGGGCGGGTATGCCCTTTAGAGGGTTAAGGTAAATGCCCACTGCTGGAGCGTCGTTGGGCGTCGATCGTTGTCCGAGGACGTCCGTTTGCGAATTAAGTGAGACAGTTGATTTTGCACTGCGATAATTGTTATATTGCACGTAGCATCGTTTAGGGTTTATCTTTATTATTCTAAGACACATAGTAGAATCTTATCGCGGTGCAAAACTTAGAGATATAAATCGATGATTTCATATTTTATTATTTAATTGTTTTGATATTATATATAAACGAGGTTGTTCTTATCGAGAGGTAAAAAAATCGATCGGTTTGCTATCCGAATAATCCAGGTTCGTATGATCGTTCCAGGAGGAGAAAGGTCTAGCGGTTGAAGCGTGAACGATATTCGCAAGAATTAAAGCGGTAACTCTATCTACACGGACGAACGATTCAGCAACAATTTGACGGAGCGTTCCGAGAGATACGTCTGAATTTTCATTCAAAAGAATCTTATTAAAGATTTATATCCGCGCGCGTCGACCTGAAATGGCCCCGCGATACGATATATAGTAAACGTCATCGCGATATTCATCGCGTTATTCGCAGCATCGCTTAAATTACCATTTTGCCCGATACATTGAGAAGGTTACGCTCGGACAACTTTCGATCGGATCTCTCCATTGTTGGTACTCGACGGGCATACCTTCGATTCGCCATCGAGCAGATTCAATTGAGTTTAATCAACATCTCGCGAGAAAGCAATTAATATAGTAATTAGAGTGCGTGGCATTTACATGCCACGGGACTCCTCCCCCCTCCCCCATTGGCTCGCGAGTGCCCGAGCATCTACGATACCCATCGCGCTCGGATGTTCTCTCGACGTAGGCGTAAAAGAAACTAAGAACCGAGTTTGTTTAATTACCGACGGGGAGTAAACACGAATTAATATGAGCTCGAGCTTCTTCTTGAATGAAACACTTCGGCGAACGAAGCTAATACCGGAACTCGTAGTACGCTCACGGTCGAATTCAACGCCGATCCTTCGCGCCAGTAGATCCCGGCGTTAGCAGTCAGACATTTTCCATTATCTCGGATACGCCGCGTGTAAATCTTTTGCCAACGTTTACGCCGGCCGACGTGAGAAGGTTCGAGTTCCCACAGACTTCGAAGAAACTGGGAGATTGTGCGACCTTGACGTCGACATAGTTGAAGAATACCCTGGTAACCCGCGCCTCTAACTTAACAGGGCCGTCGGTCGAAAGAGCGAATGCTGCGCGAAAACGAGTTTCAGCGAAAACTTCAAATACCGAACGCTAATAAGTCGTGCGGCGAGAACACGCCGCGATCACTGTAATCACCGTTAAGAGCGTCGCGTTGAATTTTAATGCAGATTGAACGTAACGACGCGTTACGTGTTATTATCGGTAATAACGTAGCGTAAGTTGGGTTTATATAAATATAATTTAACGCATAGCGTGAGGCTTTTAAATAAGAACGCTCGATTGCCTCCGTTAGAGAGTTCTTTGGCGCGTCAAAAAGTAACGGAGCTTTCGCACGTTACCATTTGAACGCCTCGACCTTACTTATCAATATACTAATAATAAGTAAATAAATTAAAAAATAGGAATAGATAAACCACGTTATTCCAAAAATAGCCCTTTAACGATTTCAACGTCGAACGCGATCTCGGCGCAAATCCAATAAAAACTACCCACTGACATTTCCTTACGACCGACGCAACGCGCCGTCCGAGTAATTCGAAAACATCGAGAGCCGAAGGGGTACCACTTCGCGAGTCCTGTATTTCATTCCTACCGCAGATAAAATCTTCGCAAGATTCCTGTTCGCCGTACTTTAATCGATTAATCGATGAAACTTCCAGCGAAATCCTTACCAGGTAATACGACAAGGTTCTCGTATCCCGTAACAAAAGATCGGGGGGGGGGGGGGGGGCCGAGGGGAAAACGGAGAACGAGAGTGCGGGAGAGAGAGAGAGAGAGAGGGAGAGGGAGAAAGGGAAAGAGTTGGCTTCTGGCCACGTGGGATCAGCGGCGATCGTTAAAGAAATATCGACGTCGTATGCGCCTCCTTACGAGCGCCCCATGCGAATACGCCGGAATAGTATCTGTAATGCGATCGCTTTGGCACTGTATGGCGATAGCATCATTAACCCTCCGTGCACCGAACACTGAATAAGATCTTGTTACGCGATATCTGACCCAAGAGGCCCGCGGTGCCCTCGACTCCCTTTTGCCCGCACAATACTCGCTAATTAAACGAGCGGGCAGCTCGCCACCGCAGATACCAGAGCGCGATTGCTTTGTTTTCGTCCAGGACCACGCCACGCTTCCATGGCCAAATTAATTGGGGACGAGAAAATAAATAGAGGACTCGCGGCCCGTTTTTCGTGGCAAGATTGGCCCTCGCGGCCGTCGGGACGCGAATGACGGAAGCGAGCGAAGAATCTTTATCTCTCGCCGGAAGTGGTACGACGATTTTTCGCCGGTCAAACTGCGTCGAGGGTGTATTTAAATGTGCTTTTGTGAGCTTTCTTACTTTCGACGGGGTATCGCTGATTCTTCTTTTACGAAACGGCGTAATCGCCGTTTGCTTTGATCGCGATTGTAATTAGTTGCGTTTGCGCGTTGAATGACGAAAGTGTTTTGTACGCTTTCTCCAAGGAATTTTGTTTTAAAAAGTATTATTATTTGATTGCTGTTAGTTGATGATAGCGTTTTAATTAATTCTCACGGCAACGGTCACCAATGATACTCAAGGTGTCACTGATCGCACGAGGCCTAATCACCGGTAACACCAAGGCACAAACGATGTATCTTATACTCCCATATACCATAATTAAAAACATACCCTTCAACAATCACAATAAAAAATCAAATAACCCCGGAATCTGGAGATTCCCGTTTGATCGACGAACGAGTCAAAAGAGGCGATATAAAAAATATACTCGACGATTACTTTCGTCGAAGCGATAGGTTCGTCTAAGAAAGGAACCGGAGGAGACGATAAATCGCAGTTTGATTGCGACCAATGCGCTCTTAATTGACGGTATCGACATCCTCGTCGCTTCCAATCTGGGAATCGCGAAAATCGACTCGGATTGTCGAAGATCGTCGCCGGAAGAGTCGACGGAGAGTGCGCGACTCGCGTGTCATTTCTTCTTTTTTTTTTGTTCCGGGAAACGAGTTGGGAATCTTCCCCGTGGATGGAGTAGCAAGCGTCGTACCTCGTGGAACGGCCTAAGGGCACGAGGGAGCGGCGCTGTTCCTCGCGGTAACGTCCGACGGGACAACGTCAGCTTTTTTTCCCCGACGTCCTTCGTCGACTCCCGTTCCTCCCGAGGCGTGGTTGGGCAACCTACCAGGACAAAACTGTCTCGACAAAAAGTACCCGACGTAGAGATTCCCTCGAATATCGCTGAATCGTCTAGCTACGATGTCACGCCATACAATTCTGTCACCGGGAATGCCTTTCTTTATTTAATGAAAAAAAGGTATTTGTATGTTCCTCTCGGACCGCTATTTACCGCGGTTTAGAGATCGAAGTTCTTTGACATTTTTTTACATTTGTCGGGCGACATAGGCACGATTGTGACTTTTGTATTTTTAATTGTTTACATATTGACATTATTTATAATCAAATATTGTGTAGATATAAATATTATCCGTTTGTCGTACAGAGAATATATCAGCATTGAGAATTGTGATACAATTGTACCTGTGCCGCCGCCGGACGAAGGTTAATGACCAACCGCGTCGAACGAGACGCGAGAAAATAACTTTTCTGTGAAAAATTGGTTATAGTCGCGTTTCAAATGGTCAGAAAAGAAGGGGGCGCAAAATAACGACATCCAGCGATTTAATTTTTTTGTAAGAGTGTCTGTAAAAGACATTGGTGTTCAAATTTATCCCAAATGTAATTTCGAGCTCGTACTCTCGGGAGGCAGGAAAAATAATTAAAGAAACGTGTCAAGGCTCGTTTAGAGTAAAAATTATTCGTTCGCCCATCCCACTCACCCGTGTACAAGCTTCGAGTAACAAATTAAATAAAGAGTTCTTCGATTATCAAAGATTATCTATACGTACAACATTCTCATTTTCCGTGTCACCCTGCTCCTCCCATGTATATTCCAAGTCATCTCGATACGAAGTCGCGTCGCCCCGACGCGTTCCGTAGCGCATCCATCATTTCAAATTAGTATAATTTCGAGCCCCGCTCGGTGGAATCGATAATTAAAAATAGGCGCGCCTAAGTTCCTCGACAGCTCGTGGCGGAGACGATCGCCGGCAGCAAACAGGTGTGGTTCGATTCAAACGATTGCGTAGGAACGTCGGACACGAATGTTCGAAAAAAAACAGGTGTCCGGGCGGTCGATGTACATACGTACGCATCGATGGTAAAGGGGAGAAAGGTGTGTTGGCACCATTAGTAACGCACACGTACGCTCGTCATAGTCCAGTTAGTCCGGTGTGTTTAGGCGACCGAGTGTCTGGACTATTTAAAGGTCATACGTTGATTCTGCCTCGTAGTGTGTATTAGAATGGGTTTACCGGCCTTGAAAACGTGTGCCCGTGCGTGTGTTACGGGCTTTTGCGTTTACACGCGACGCGTCGCGCGTGTTTGTAGTGACGGGGTCCGTTTAACTTGCCTCTACCGCTTTATCCCAAGTATTTCGGTTTTAACCCTAAACGATCGCGTTGGGGTCCGCTGGAGCCCAGGGAAACGTGAATTCCGTGCCAAGGCCCGAACAGTAAAACGGTGTCGAAACGAACATTATTTCTTGAATAATTCATCGATAATTTTGATAGCCTAGCTACGTTATGAAACAGGATCGTGACGAACGCGAATACAAAGGTATTGTGTCGAAGTGAACTAAAATTTTGAGAGGCGTTCCGGAATTACAGCGAAGAAAATTTGAACAACAGGGCTCTGTAAATTCGGAACGTAACATAGTAATTTTATATAGTTCACCGTGCATGGGGAACGAACAAGCGAATTTTTTAAATTTACGACGAATGAATTGCTACGTTGAATTTTTAATTTTAACGCCTCAAGATACCTCGATACGCGTGGAAATTTATTCGAATCTATTCCCCGATCGACGGATAAAAATTTCGAGGTTGACTTTACTTCGTTGGAAATCAAGGAACACTCGAAAAAATGCTTTAGGGCTCGAATATCCCTTTTTCGAGGGCGAACTGTAATCATCGGCAACGCAATCCGGGGGGGGGGGGGGTGGAATGGGGGGGGGGGGGGGCAACGATCGACGAACGAAGGTTCGATCGTGGCCTGTACTTAGGTCGCACGAGGACCGAACGCACCCTCCAGGATTCGCCATTGCGATAGTAATTGTGTGAGCCTTCACCTTCGACGGGACGAGAAACCGGATCACTCGCACGATCCAGATCGAAGATCACGGTCGTACGTTCCTAGGACTCGATCCTTAGGCGTTCTTACATAAGAACACCGTGGAACGATTTCGACAGACGCGATTTAGGATATCTAATTATTCGAAATGTAAATTCGCATCGTGAAAGGAGAAGGAATATCTTCGAAGACGTCGCTTGAGATCTTAAGCAAAGGTTGCGGTACTGTCCTTTGTCTTGACAACGCCTGTCAACATTTTATTCGATAAAAGTTTGACCACTACCATTTCCCATTTGTCTCACCAACTACGCAATTGTTTGACTGTCAAGCCACGCGGAACTGCAATAAATTCTTTAAATATCCATACGTTCCGAGAGCAATCAAAATGGCGCAATCACTTCGCCACTCGTTGAGCGACTCGCCAGCACGATACTGACACGCGAATCAGAAACGGATGTACCTAGAGACTCGTTAAATGTCGAGTAATCTACCTTGACCTTTGTCCCGCGTGCCTTACCCCCGCGCACCATAGAAAACGGGTACTTAAAAGTAGCCACGGATCGAAGCAAAATGGCTATAATCACGCTTTGATAGAGTACCTGGCGTAACGCATTCTATGATCGTCGATATCGAGTCGATACAATGCACGCGCAATTCCGCGTGTCGCTACAAATCAAACATTCTTTCGCTATTCCCGTGGATAGTCGTTAAAAAAAAACCACGAGGTTCAATTAAGATCTTGTACAGGAATTTCCAATCCCACGAACCCACTTCGTACCCCCTCGCGTTCAATTATTCTCTTACCCCTCGCGCGCACGACTGTTTTGTCATCGGCAGTTTATCATCGATTGGGCGATGACAGAAAAATAAATCATTGAACAAGTGAAATATTCCAGTGGCCGTGGCCACTGGTTCGTAATTAACCTGGCGATAAGTTCTACCGTGAACCCGCGCGAACCAGAATACGTCACAGTTAATGGTCTACCTTGAACCCGTTACCCTGAAGACTCCATTTGGTCCGGGGAACTGGTAAGGAACAAAAAAAAAAAAGAAAAAGAACCAACGAAGAAGAAGAGGAATAAAAAAGAAAAGAACCGTGTCGAGGAGTATCTATGCCGAGTTTCAAGGTGCAGGAAGATATGCAGTTGCAGGTTGCAGTAAAGGTCGTCGGGAGGCTTCGAGGTGAGGAGTTCCCACACTTCGAAACTGCCTCGAGCGTTAGAAGCGCATGGGTCAGACGCCTCTATGTGCCTCGAGGGGCGATCATGATCCAAAGTAATGTTACACGAGACGAATTTCCTTGGATAACTCTAATCGACCCGTACTTTATTCTGGAAAGTGACGTGCGCGCTTCGGGGACCGGGGCTAAAATTTCTCGACTGTCTAACGTACCGTGACTCGCGAGTTTATTCGCGCGGAGAAAAACGAACGAACTCTGTTTTCGAAAGTGAAAGCGTTCGTGAATTTATGATTCTGAGGATTAATCGTTATTTGATTTGTTTGGGCGAGAAAAAGGTGGATAAGCAAGGTCGGTAATTAGTTTAATTATAATTAATAGTTAAATATTTACTACAATTACTAACCTCTCTTATTCGGTATTATTATACAAAGTAGAAAACAGAATTTCTGTAAAATCAGATTAATGCAACAATGTTTGATTGAACGCGAATCACGGTACGTCTATTACCATAAAAATATTTTTAAAAAATTCCCGCTCCACCTTGAATAATTCCACGACCAAAAAGGTTTTAGTAAAAAATAATTTATCTCTCAAATCAGTCTGGAAGGACAATAGACCGGTTTTTAAACGAAGCAACACCCCTTCGCGAATCCTCCCTCGCGCTTCGCATTATCGACATCTCCCGCGAATTAAGTTTTCAGACAGAAAAAAAAAAGAAAGAAAGGATCGTATTGCACGTCCGGAAGTCCCGGGGAAAGGAGCCGGTGCCTCGTGTAACAGAGTCTGAAAGTGGCTCGGGGCTCGGCGCGTGCAGGACGTGATTGTGTCGCGGTTCTCCTCTCTCTTTCAACCCTCTCCCGTCGAAATACTTCTCTCCTCGTCTACCACTACCTCTCACCGTGCGATCCCTACCACCGCTCTTCTCCCTTACCTTTTCGCCGTTCGATTCTCCTCTTTGCTTCCCTTTTGCTTCTCTTCGCCACGATGGAGAGGACGGCTCCCACCGCCTCCGCTCGACCGCGACTCCACAGCCGAGGCTCGTGCTGTTCTTGCTGTACCTAGCAGACTCCCATTGACGTAGGTACGCGGGAACTTGAAACAAAAATATATTATCTCTTTAGCCTCGCGAGGGACTACTATTGGAATTTTATTTCAATTTTCAACGATATATCCCTTCGATTTACGATCGAACGGTATGTCAAATTTCATGTGATTCGAAGGTTCTTAATTTAAGATTCGTTCTATTTTAGATCTAGTTACTTAAGATCTATTTTAATTCCGTAGTTTAAGATCTATTTAATATTGACTTGTTTACTTTGAGATACGTTTAACCTCGGCTGCTTTAATTAAATATCCATTTAATTCTAACACGTTCAGAATTAAACCTAATCTTCTTGAATTCAAGACGCGTACAATGCTAACCTCTTCGTTTCAAGACCTAATTACCCCCGGTACGATCCAACCTTCGCCGTACCTAAACCCATCGTTGCCTTTCCTTGTATTTCCGTGTACAAAACGAAAAGCAAAAAAAAGACTGGTAGCACTCGATACTCGGTTTCTTTTCCCGGCGCGAAAACGAGTCGCGGCGGAAACGGCTGATCGCGCGGAAGATCGTTTTTACTTCGGAGGGATCGGAAACTTGGCGCCGTTCGCCGTGAAGACGTCCAGAAACGTTTCGACCGATCAACCGGTGGCACTTTACCTCCGATTGCCGGGTAATCGTTATCCTGACCGCGGTATCTTCTTATCGCGGGCTACAAGAGGATCTTGACAAATCACCTCGTTAAGGTCGATAGTTACGCCAGTGTTCCTAGGCAAGGCGCGTGGCTGGAATGCGGCACGGCCGTGCTGTCGCTCGCGACTGAAACACAGCGTAGCCAATAGGAGAGCGGGAGCGAGAATCAAGGTTCCGTCGGACGGCTGGCTCGATAATGTCGAATCGAACGATATTCTTCGAGTGGCAACATTTTTTTTTTCTCTCTCTTTCTTTTTTTCCCCTTCTTCCATTAACATCGACGCGAGAATCCTTTTCTATCGAGATTTCGGTGAAGACTTCTCAGGGCTGGCGCCACGTCGTCAGGAATTTCCGTACGAATTCGAACGCGTTGATCCAAATGAGACGCGACACACCCAACGGAATTTCCATAGCGAGCTAAGAGGAAGAAAGAAAAAAATCTCGAACGGAAATTCCTGATAGCGCGACACCCAGATGCCTTACCCAGGTAATAATTAAGGATCAGTCGGACAGTAAATTAAATACAATCTCGTTTGCCTTCCTACGTTTCGATCACCATATCCGACAATCTCATTCGAGTGTGTTTATTAAAATTTTATCTCCACTGGTAATAAAGTCGGAGGCAAGAGAAAAAAGAATATATATATATATAGAAATTGGAACGGTGAGTTTCACGAGTGACGAAGATCATCCTTTTTATTCCGCCGTGGATTAAACTATTAAGGCGCCGTCGCATAAGTCCCACGGATTTACAGCGTCGTTCGCGCGAACGCCCACTGTGAGGGACATTCGCGAGGGACCATTGGTGGCTGCGCTGCCAATTACAGAGGACTCACTTTCTAAGCCCTTTTACGCGCGGCCGGCGTTTAGGAAATAAAGCTCTTCGATATACAAATATGCCCTTAGCGGACCATCGTCGCCACGGCCACTGTCCTTTAATCAACGACGCCAAGCACGCGTATATCTATCGGAATGGTACGGGTGCTTAATAAGAGGGACCGACTTAATTACGAGGATATATGGCGAATGTGGAGCCCAACCTCGATCCCTTCAAACCGTATACACCGTCGCCTCTGTGTATCGAATCGAGCGCCTCGATTTGCATACCGTTGTGCTTCTCTCTCTCTCTCTCTCTGCTCTCACGAATGAACCACGCTACCGTTCCACCCCCCCCTCTCTCTCTCTCTCTCTCTGTCCCGACTCCCACTACCGCGCTCTCTCGCTCGCTTCCACGCGCGACAACCGCCTAGTCACACGCACGCACGCGCGCTCTGCTCACCTCCGTCGTCGCGACGCGAAAATATTATTTCGAGCCGCAGAAATTCCGGTACTCGCCCGTTTCTTTTCGATTTAACGACCACCGCCTAATGAACGTTAATGTCTAAGGGCAAGAGAATTTGCGATTCCGGCGCCCAGCCGCGATATACGCTCGCTTTTGCCGGCTTTACGCCGGTCTCGCGCGCAACGCCGAAGGTTTATCTCCCTTTAAGGGGATCCACGGAGGGGTGGGAATGGGCTCTTTTTTCTCCTTTCTTAAGTTATGCAAGTGGCGCGTACCGGTGGAGACGGGAGGAGGATAAGAGGGAGTAATTAGGAACGTCGGGTAGAGGGGGGGGACGAGAGGCATAACGAGAGAATAATTATGAATCGTAAAAATACAATATCGGCTGAAAAATAATCGCTGCTCGCTTAACGAGAGCACGGCAGAGGAAATAATTGGCCGCATTTGCCTCGCGAACTGCCGTCCGATCGTAATAATAATAATGATAAAGAAAAGAAAATGAAATAACAAACGATGACGGGCGAAGGCAATCGGACGAATAGCTGCGTACCCCCGCGGTACGCAATAAAGAAGTAAAAATTTCTCGATCAACCTGTGAGTCGAGCCCCAGACAGTTTTATCGATTACCTACACCTGGTGGAGAGAGAGAGAGAGGCAGAGAGAGAATAAATAAAAGAAACGGGGCGCGAAGTATTTCTGGGCGACACCTACCACGGGTTGGACCAGTGCACCGGTATCGTGGCTCACAGCGCGAATCATGATTTATGTAGTGGTACCGGGGGTATATAGCCCAGGGTATATCATTGTTGCCATCACAATGGCACGAAATGCAATACTCGTACTCTATCGGGTGCGCTTTCGCATAATGTGTCATAAATAGGCGGCGGCGCAAACGCCGGCTCGCATACCGTGCTGAAACAATAACCATTGTGGTGGCCGGTGGGTACCTACCTATGCACTCGCCACCACCACCACCACCCTGCTATGCGAAGCGCAAGATTTTTATCTAAAAAAGAAGTGCGGCGCGCAGGTGGTCTTATCAGCGCCCCCCGAAGAAACACCTTAGTACGGGGAGTTTGAGCGTGCAAAGGTCGTGAATTCGTTCGGGGATTTATTATTCTTCGATCTCTTGGTTTTTTCTTTTTTTTTAGTCGAGGGCGCACGATCTTTTTGTATTTTCAGCCCTCGTGGGTTCAGCGGATTATAAGGATTTGGAGCATTGATTGGAGAACGATAAAAAGTACGACGGGAAAGTTTTCGTTGGAACGATGGTTCCTCGGTGATAAGGGAGTTTGTGTCGTGCCGACGCGCGACGGATTTTACCGATAGTAGACCTAACGAAGAAAAAAAGAACGCGAAAGGTATAATTGTTTCTCGGAATGTTCATTATTCGAACAATCGATCGTCCTTCTATTAATTATGATAACCGATGTTCTATTATCCTTGACCGAATAAGAAATAGAACGAGCAATAATTACAGTGGTTATTGCTAGACTCGGGATGTTTATGCAAAATACGTTATTTGTAAAACAAATGCGATAAATACCTACGAAGTATACGTATAAAATGAAGTTAAATAATCCATTTTGCATAAACATTCGTAGTCTAGTTATTACAGAACCCCGAGGTACGGACAGAGTTCAAGCAACGTAAAAAGAAAAGTGTGTTAATTTTTTTAGATATTTATTGCATCGCTCTTTCTTTTTAATTCCCAAGTTCTGGAGTTTAATATCCTTTCCGTAACATGTTCCAGAAATTCCTTGTATCGCTGTTCCCGAGTAGCGTTTATCAAGCTTCCTGATTACTAGAAATACTTCAGCCACCGAAAAGTGGAACGAGCGATACGTACGACAGTTACCCGAGAAGCCCTAATCGGTCGAGGGACTTCGTGGGACTTGAGAAAAAGTATCACGACTTGTCTATCCGCAAATCTTGATCGCAATCAAGCTGTCCGGAATAAAATTCCACGGTGCATCGGCGGCGAAAGAAAAGCGTGGCGAAGCGAGGAACGCGATCTTTCTCAGGATCGTGGAAGCGCCTGCAGCGAAAAACACGTAAAAAAGTCCCGGGACGCGGACGGCGCATCTTCCCACCGCGAATGCCGGATATTTCTGAACGATTAAGAAACGCGAATACTCGGAAAATAGGCGGGCAGGATAGGCGGGAAAAACTTATTCTTAGTTCTGGTAGCCTGTCGCCGTTGCACCTGCGCTTTATCGCGGACAGATTAGAAACACCGAGAGGGGGGGGGGATAACTGCGAGGAGGCACACGGACGATGCAAGAAACAAGAAATAATCTCGGATACGACCGAGATGGTACAAGATAGGGGGTCGTTAAAGAAAATTTGTGTACGCCTAAGCGCACAAATTGGAAATTAGCGAGGAAAAAAATCGAGTTTTTCTTAATCCCGTTTGATGGTTTAATCCGAGCTGCAACTTCGTACCGACATACGCGTACTTGTGCTTAAACGGAGTCGTCGTCGTTTTTTTTTATCATGAACGTAAACGCGAATTAATTTTCAAGAGGAAAATAACGTTTCCTGAAGCCCCGAATGAGTCACGGATACGATTTTTTGTTTTTTTAAGACACGAGGTATAGCGGAACTGAAATATCTATTTAAAGGTAAGATCTGCGGTTGATCACTTAGTTTTCCGCACGATCCAGTTTTTTCGATGACAATCGTGTTTGCGGTCGCCAACCAGTGGTCCGTGAACTTTCCTGCTCGGACAGCGTGCGATGAATCGAACCACCGTAGTGTACCAGAGTCGAGTACAAGAATTTCCTGCCGAGTGATCGTAAAGCTTCAAATACTTCGCGAGTTTTTTGGCACCGCTGTTTTTGTCATCTCTTCTTCCGATACGATTACAGTCACGATCGAACGACGCCACGGCGTCGAGTATCGTCTCGTCGTCGCGTCAAAGAAATTTATAAATCATCTACGCGCATAATATTTAAAGCAATGTTCGTGAGATGTTTCAACGTGAATCAATTTCATGTCTGTGAAATTTTATGCGATTTTTGATATTTTATGCGATTTATAATGTACACATAAATTTCAATTGAATCTGCGATATTGATTCTACCACTAGATTCTTAATGAGGATATTTAACAATTTCTTCCTTTAGATTTGTAACTTGACCAAATAATGCAAATTTAATGATTCAGACACAGGGCCAGCATTTTTACGAACAATCACTGGAACAAATATACTCCTGCATTAAAGATCAACGTCAAATCGTTGCTAAAAACAAAAACCTATCTGTCATCGAACAAACGATCTCACATTTTATAGACGCAGATCTAGACGCCTTTTCAGTTATATCCTCCTTCGCAAAAATCGAAACAAAGATTTGAAACGATATCGATCGATACCTCTCACCCTCCCTTTCTCTTTCTCGGTATATCCTCCCCTCGGGATCCTTTTCAACAAACCTTCTCGATCTGGCCTTCCATAATCCTCGCGAATCTCATCCTCGTTTCCAACTTCTACATCCGCGATGTGGGAGTCGACTAGTGGCCGACTGCTGCGTGGCGTTCCCTGCCGTGGGTGTTGGAATCCTTTCACGGATGTTAAGGATGGTTTACGGTCCTGCGAGGCCTCCGACCTTGTTCGCCGCGACTAAAGGTCGGAACATGGCCGAGTGCGGGGGAATATTAGATCTTATCGCTCACTTCGTACGATCCGTGTTGTCTTGTACCGACGCGTGGAAGCTCGAACGCTCCGGCCGAACGATTATGAAAGCGCGGACGCGAGCCATTTGCATCGATCCACCAACGTAACGTGCCGTTACGCCTCGTAAACAATGGTGCGCGACGCGTCGGAAGAAAAAAAAAAAGAAAAAGAAAAAAAAATTCCTGCGTAGGCACGCAGAAACGGGGAAGTAATTATAAATTAATTACTCCGTAGAAAATGGACGAGGAGGACGGCGAGATGTCCGGGATACGGCGGAGAATGGACAGAAGATCGATGTTATTGTAGACGGTTACAATAGATAATGCGTCTCGTTGAGAGCCCTTCGATCGTGCGAACCGCGCTACAGCCAACGTGGGAGACGATCTCCGCTCGTACGGGCGTTGTTCCGAGAATGGCGACTAAAGGTCGTGAGCATGACGCATTCACCTGAATGAAATTCGAGCTGAATGGTCATCCGCTGAAATCACTTTACGACGCTCTGACTCACTTTACGTCAATGGGACCGAACGGAGTACGCATCCCGGATTAATATGCGTAATGCGTGGTATCAGGATTCCCTTGGCGGATCTACGCAAGACTCGGAGGCGCGAGTTACGGGAGATCGAAAGTCGAATAACGAAGATACTTGAATCTACGTTGAGGAAATAATGTAAATCCTTATTGTAAATAATCCTATTAAGCGCGACAGATACCTGCCGCATTGTACAATGCGTACAAATTTGATTCCTCTAAAACAATAGTTTAAACTTTTTTGAACTAGGTATGTACTCGGTACATCTAACCATACTCGTATATTTCTACTCGTATTCTCTCATATATTTCTACATTCCCATTTTGCCATGCCAAATTTAATGGCGAAGATCTTTTGTACTAAAATGATCTACGATATCCCAACGAATACCTACGAAACGGGGGACAGTAAAATCATCGATAAAACATTTCTATGTAATACTTCTTTTCGTCACAGCGCACGCGCAACGCGGCCTAATGCAGATTTAACTTAATCTCTACAAAGTTCGTCTAGATCTCTTCAATACAATTAATCACGCTCCCCTCAAGGGCAATCATAAAGATATCGCAAGTGCCATAACAATGGAGCACGACCAACGATCACGGGATTCTTTCGCACGCGTATCAATTTGACGAAAGGCAGATAAACGCGAGCGTGAGTCAAGCGTCGCGTCGTTTCAGACCCCATGCCGTACCTGTTGGCGTCATCGTGCCACCGCGGCGCGTATTGACTCACGTGCGTGGGCCACGACGGTATGCGAAATGCGTACGACCGTGCGGCGCGAGAAACGACACGTTGTTCCCGCGCTTTGTGGGACAGCGATAAATCCGCGTGTGTGCCAATAAGACCCTGATGACGCCAGTGTTTTTAAACATTGGTTACAGTGCCAGGGGCAAACAAAGGATAGAAGCAGCGTATAGCGATCGAGCGTCGAGTGGAATTAAACGTTTTGCCTAACTAAACTTTCCGATCGCTATCGCGAAACGATTGTCTTTGAGCGAGCAAAAACGTTGGGAATTTCAATCGAGTCGAGGGAGCGCGGAGACGACCGTGATTAGAATAATTAACTGGTATAATCGCGGATTACCGGGATGATTACTGTAATTACGCTCGACCCGTCGATATCGCGCGGTCAAACGAATCGTTAATGGAGAATTTCGAAGCTTAAGCGTGATTCATGATTTTCTTGGCGTTGCGTGATCTTAGCGTCGGTGAGTCGTGACCGCAGGTAAGCTGGGTTGCGGATCTGAAGGGGCCGCGGAGCTCGCGCTAACGTTTGAAGAAAAAAAATGTTCAATTTGAATATCTCTTTTCGTGACAGGAGAATGGATATATCCTAATAGCAGTTATGGTTTAAATCGAGGCTTTAGGTAATTAATGTTTCACTTCTTTTCTCACGAGCTCCGAGTGCGGGGAAAGTTATAAACTCGAATCGATTTAGATCGAGTGCAACTTTACGTGTCGCAATTTTTCGCAAAGTACGCGTTTAAGTTAAACTCGTTTCCACGAGACGCGAGAGATACGAGGATGCAGTTTTAAAAGCTACACGCTTCGCTCTCCTTATCGACTCGCAACGTTTCCCGTTCTCGTAATCAAATCGTAAATTCTCATTGAGCGACACCAAATTCGGACGCACGTGGCGCAATTTTTTCGTAAAGCGCACGCTTTTTTTTTCTTCAGATCAAAGCCCGTTCCCATTATGAGTCAGAAGAGAAATGAGAATTCAATTTCAGAGATCTCATACTCGGCGTTCCGTACCAATTTATAACATCGGCCGTTTTCAGATCGTGGGTGTGAGCAATTCTCCAGTTCATCTAACAATTCCTCAGACTCCCACGCGATACTGGACGACGCGACGTGACTTCGGGCGTCGACGTCTGTTCCCTTTGTGTTTGACCAAGCAGCGTAACCGAGAAAGGCCGCACTGACTTTATCTTCGCGCGACATTATAATTTCTCCTCTTAACCCTTGTCGATCAATTAATCATGGCCGATTAAAGTAATCCAAAAATGACCTGTACAACGACCCGAAAGGTGACATTAAGCTAACAGTGTTCCCTCGTTAGTCGATCACGTTTATAAATGCGAACAGGAATGCAATTGGACGAGGTGGCGAAGTTAAAACGGCTGATTTCAATACTCCGGGGCCTCAAGCTAATCTTTGGGGGCCTTATGGCGTACGGTTGACAAAATTTGGCTTAAATCTAGATCATGCACATCTCTGGATCTTCGGATCTCCAAACTTCTTTTTTTCACTCTATCAAGTGTATTTCGGATCGCTGTTCACGAAATAATTATAGAATTTCTATTCTACTGAAAATTATTTAACAAGGAATCACATGTGTTTGATTGCTTTAGAAATAATTTGGAGATCCGGAGATTCGGATATGTGCATGATCTAGATTTGTTCCAAAATTTTTGTTAACTATTAAAACCTCTTTTTTAATTCTTTGATTCTTTTGACGATTATGGGCCATTTACAACTACTTACCGATAATTATAAACGATTTAGTATCCATAAGTAACGTTTATTAATAAATTATAATAAATTAATTTGAAATAATCTTGTACACGAGCGTTGTACGATATCAACATTATTTTCAGCACGAGAGAACCACCCGAACGCTTGAGATACGACGAAGAAAAGAATCCTAACGATTACAAACTGTACACCGAGGAGTAGAGAAATACTTCTCTGCACGAGGTGGGCGAGTACGCGGCAAACACCTTCCTCTCGGAAGGTACCTTTAAGTACACACAGGATATTCCGGGATACCGGTGAGACCACCAGGGAATCGTTGGGACCTGGTAATTGCATAACTCTGGAGGTCGTGTCAGTAACGAGCGGCGGGCTTCTCAGATCTTCGGAATCGTAAGGTTAACCAGAGAATACCTGTCCCGAGTACCGGTGTTTCTTATCCGATGACGTGCCCTCGTCTTTTTTTGCCACGTACGGATAATTAAGCGTCGTCCCGTCGATTACGAGGATATAGCGGCTCGAGGCGGGGGGGAAAAAAAAAGGGTGTCACCTTTTTCCGCGTGTCGATGATCCGCGCGATCCTCGACGTTGTCCGTGGAAATTCCGCGGTTCGTCGCGACGTTCGACGTTGGCGTTAAGTCAAATTGACCCTCGAGCGTCGCGTGGTCTCTCTTCTTCGACCTCTTTAAACGACTAGTCAAGTTAAATTGAGTTTAAATGCAGCGGTCGAACTTCAGAAGTAGGTGGATCTCGACTTCGCGTTTGTTCCCTGGCGATCGATTTATTTTATATATGTACGGCTTGAGCTTTAAAATTCAACCTCAACTGGGGATTAGTCTCGAGACAATCGATTTCAATAATTTATAAATCTTGCGATACTCACCGAAGTTAGATCTCAACTTCACGATAGTTTAAAAACGACCGATTTACTTTAATTAAAAAATTAAATACCAACAACTCCACGCTTGCCTCAACTTTGCGGAACAAATATACGATCGAACCACAAAATAAATTCACAAACTCCCAACGATTTCGTTACAAATCGATTTACTGCCAAACCTAAACTTCATCCCGAGCGGAGCTCGGAAGATTGCACCACCTCGGGCGCATGCCGATGCAAAGTTTCTTTAATTAATTCAAAGTAAACCGAAGTATTTATGTGAGAACACTCCATGCGACGATCGAGGATTTTTATTCCACCTCGAGGATTAATGAATACGCTCCGGAGGCTGTGACCACATTTCACGCGAGTCTCGATAATTTCGCGGAATTCAGAGCAGCGCGATAAATCAGATTGATGTGAACGAAGCCTCGTCCATGGGAAAACCTGTTCGTTCCGTACGAGGTAGGCCAAAGGCGACCATGATTTGTCATAGGTCCGCGCTCCTCGTTCACTCCTAATCGCGCCACGGCCGCGCAATTATCCGAACGCTCGCGGCTAATTTACTCGATCGCGACGATATAATCGTCCGAGGAAGGTTACCACGAAAAATCCATCTACGATCCTTCCACCACCCCGTCGTCCTTCGTACGGAGGCGCGCGACGTCGTTCCGTCGACCGGTAATTATTCCATTACGCACAGATTTATATCGTTCGTCCCAATTAGCTGGGCGCAAAATTTCTAATCGTCCAACGACTTCCTACCCCCACCGCCACTAAAATCCCACGGTTCCCTACTCCGAACCCCTCTCGATGAATTATCGCTCCCCCGTAACGCGCGACTTATCATCTCGCGCGTACAAAAATGCCCTTTTGATTTAAAGTCCGTCGTGTGTCTTTGCGCGCATGGTTCTCGGGGCGTGTAAAGAAAAAAAAAATCGCGTCCCTCTCGCACGGCACGTTACGATCGATAAAGGATGAATGATGGATCCTCGATTTAACGTACGACGCTCCTCGACGCTCAAGGTTTACGATATCGCCATAAAGCCCGGCGTCACGGTGCTGGGTACTCGAAACAATGTGCAGGGTACGATTCGATTGCGATTCCGCGGTTCGTCTCTCATTGCCCCCTACGGGAGGATCCGCGTACTCTTCGGAGATCAGAAGAAGGCACCTAAGGTGATCCGAAGGTAAGAGTGGGTTCACCTATCACCAGTTCCAACTCCTTTTCGGCCCGCCGTTTATTGTAGTAGTAAGAGTCCTAATTGCGCGAGGGACAGGTAAATCTTAGTTAAGGGTAGTTTACAGGGTAACAAGTATTCTTTTCCTACGTCACGGCCCGGTCGCTTTGTCCCGCTCAATCTCTAACCGTCTCGTTTGCTTTCTTCGTCGGGCATTTGTACAAGAGTTTATTAGTGTACATGGCAATTTGGCTAATGGAGAAAATGCGTGCGCCCCGTCCCTATGGTTGTATTGGAATGAGTAGGTCCCAATCGCTCCAACCAATCAGACCGCATTCTTCGCTGTGCCTTCTTCTCATCGAAGAACAGTAAGTCCTAGTTAGGGGTAGTTTACAGCCCGAGTTTATTAGTGTCCGTAGCAATTTGGCCAATGGCGAAAATGCGTGTGCCCCGTCGCTATGCTTGTGTTGGAATAGGCTGGACCCAAACGCTACAACTAATGAGGACGCGTTTTTCTAAGGTGCCTTCTTCTGATCTGCAGAACAGTAGGTCTACCTGAAATCGCCAGCCCCGATTTCAGGATTAGCGAAGGACCGGTCCGGGATCCGAACGGGGCTCGCGATCCGATCTCGTCGATCCTCGTGCTCGTTCGCGCGAGTGTGCGTGTCAATCGACGTCGCAGCGCTAGCACCGCCTTTACCATCCCCGTGGCAGTCGGTTCCCATGAAGTCCACTGTCGGCAACCCGCGATATCCCGGCTCTCATTGGTATTCCGTGCGACTCCTCGGGATGGAGTGGTCTATTTTACGAGCGTCCGTGCGTATGATCCCGACAAATTGGGACCAGCCAGACATTCGGTGTTTCCAACGGTGTTCGGCACGTTAACCTTGGGCATGGGGGACGTTTAAATATTACCACCGTGTGTAAATAAATGTCAGCCCGTCAGGGTGTCGTGTTATTGATAACGTTTCGTATTTCTGGCTCGAGTGATTTACGGTGGTACAGAATTTTAATCGAACGCTGGTTTATTTCATTTCATGACAAAGTTTTTGATTATCGATGCGCGCTCTTATTAGCATTTTAATCGTCTACGTTGTAAAAGTATAATGGGTCAGACAAAGTTGTAGGTATTGTTTGAATATAAACGAAGCGTAAAATTCGAAATGTACGATTTGAATGTAAATGAGTTGGGAATTTCAAATTGCTACTTTGTTTTTTTACATCTCCGTTGCAATCCGAACTTAACTGTTATTCGGAGGATCTTTCGTGGCAAACTACTATTGCAACCGTTATTGCAAAACGAAGCATACTCTACCCGGAAAGATGGAGAAAATAGTTCGAGCACACCGTCAGCCAACCGATCTTGAACCATTAACGTCAATACCAAATCTGACGAAATCACCGTCCACGTTTCCACGGAAATGCGATATGAAAAAAACCCGTTCGTCAACGTTACGACGGAGCTAGCGAACCGGGAGGAAAATTGATGGAACGGTGTACAAACGGCGCCGACTTATTTCAACGAAATTATCTCGCTCGCAACGTTGCGCCAATCTCTAAAAGTAATTAGAGCTCTTAATTACTAGAGCCATCGGGAGCACGGCTATACCATCGAGCTGTGCCGGTACAACATTCTGAAGGATCGTAACGAGCCAACGACAAAGAAAAGGGCGGTGCAACGGACAAACGAGCCTGAATAGAGAGGAGAAGGCGGAGAGGGAGAGAGAGAGAGAGAGAAAGAAGGCAGAAGTCGATAAGAAGGCACTGCTGCCGATGAAGTGGCTCTAGCCTAATTGGCTTCCGTTGCTTTTTTTTCCACGGGCCGCTGGTTTTCCCATAAATTAACTTTACGCGACGCTTTAATTAAACTACCGTAGGTCGTGACCCTAACGTATATCAAAGAGAAATAAGAGAAGGGGGGCAAGAAAGTCGCATACCATTTTATATATTGCCGTCTATTTATTACGAGGTTTAAATGACTTTGGGGGTCCGTTCGATTCGGGGAGAATCTCTTAAAATACTTCGCGTAACGATCTTGTTAATATACCCTCGAAACCATCGGCGATATTTATTCTCTTTCGATCGGTAAATCAAACGGCGGTCCCGGTCCACAAGAGGGTACTCTTACTTTGTTTTACACGCGCGAACGAGACTTTGCTCGTCGACAGGAAAACCGTGCAATTTTTACAACCGCGTAATTTTTAGAACCGCGCAATTTTTAAAACTGCCCAAAGGCCGGAGGCGAAGACAACTAGTTGCCCGTGGACGACTTCGTTCGTCTCGACCGCGATTTTTCTCAATCTTTCTTCGTTACTGATATATAGACTGGGGATGTTTATACAAAATCCATTATTTTGTGCCTCATTTTATACACTTAATGATTTATTTAATGCATTATTTTATTTTATTTTATTCGTACAATATATTATACATATAATTCACCCATATCGATCGTATTTGTGTCACAAAATCCATTTAAAGTCAGTATTAAAATAATACATTTTGCATAAACATCCACAGTCTACTGATATATCACCAGTATTCGTTTACTTAAAAAACTGTATTTCCTTCGTTAAAATTAAATCTGCGTAAGAAAAACGCTATCGAGCACCGATGACAAGTCGTTACACCGCGAACACACCTGGCAGGCAATATCTCGACGACGAGAGTCCTCCCGCTAGCTTAAAATTCGACGTTACTGGAACCACGCGTTTAGTCCTCGGCATCGAGAAGAACCACGGGTCGGAATGAATTAATGTTCGACGTATGATAAGTTTATCGTCGACGTTGGCGTAAATTGAGATTTTGTCGGGACACGGAAGGCACATCGCGGCCGGTTAGGCGAGCGTGTCAGCTGGTGCTCGCAAAGAGCGCTCCTAAGGACGATCCTACGACGTGTATAGAATTCCTCGTTGTATACCAAATTAATTTCAACGACGGCTACTTTCGTTCTACCCGGGTATCGAGTTCCACGCTACCGGTATACACTAACGTCATTCGATATCTCACGGAGTTTCACCAATCTGCCCACCTGTCATCAGCACACGCCTAATCAGATGACAGAATGCAGGAAAGCAGGCTACCCGTTCTGCTCGATGTCCATCGAGTAACGAGACGTAACTATTGGGTTATAGATGAATCGGCTTCTCTTTAACGGCACAAAAAGAAAAGAAATCTGTATTTAATATAACAGGTTACGTCTAATAGGGCACCAGGCGAACTGAACCTCAATGTTATAACCGTTACATACTTATGTTGACAAACAGACTGTCGAAGGGCAGGAAAAAGACAAACACACTTAAATCTAGATCATGGCTATCTCTGGATCCTCGGATCTCCAAACTTTTTTTTACTCTATTAAATGTATTTCGGGTCGCTGATTACGAAATAATTACAGAATTTCTATTCCACGGAAAGATATTTTACAAGGAATCACATGTGTTTGCTTGCTTTAGAAATAATTTGGACATCCGGAGATTCGAAGATGTGCATGATCTAGATTTGTTCCCAAACCTCGAGTTTCAAAAAATTATGCCAGTGTAATACGATCAGTAGCAGTGCAACCTGCTAAATACCACAATTCTTCCAACATTAACGTAATAATTTATCCTTCCCGGTGAGAATAGCGCGAGTAAGAAAGCGACGCGAAGATCCCCGACGTTCTCATACCCAAAATCTACCCAAAGATCGAGTCTAGGCAATTTTATTACTCCACTTTAGCCGCAGGTACCAATTCCGAGAAAGTCGAGACCTTCTAGTCGCCAGCTTCCATCTCTCGTACACGTATGAAACGAGTCTCCGTCGGTTGGTCGCATTTACAAGTCTTGGGGTGGCTTCCGCCCAGCGAACCGCTTCCCATCGTCCGCAGCGTCCTCCACGACTGCTTTATCCGTCCGAAAATCAGGCGCACCCGCGCACAGCGTGCATCAACGTGGAGATAAAAGCGGGAGGAGAGAAAGGAGCGATGAGATAGCCGAGTCTTCTCATCCAGGACTAAACGAGGACGAAGCGACGCGAGAGAAGCTGAGCTAAAACGAGATCGCGGAGGATGGCGGAAAGAAAAGGGGTTGGGAGAGATGGGGGGGGGGAGAGAGGAAAAGATGCGTCAACTACCGGAGTTGCTACCGCAACGCCAGAGACGGCGATAGTGAACCAACACGGTGCCCAATTAAGGGACCGGGTTGAGGCCCTATCTATTCGGAAGGAGACGACACCACCACCGGTACTCCTCGTCGTTTCTCTCCTGAACGCGGACCCGAAAATGTCAACCGGACGGACGTGTCGTTAGATCGTTAAAATACCGCTCCCTCGTGGCACTACCGAAAACTGGAGGCAATCCGAACGTCGGCGCCCCGTGTCTCCCCTGTCCGACGAACTATGCCCATGAATGTCGTCGGATAGCCCCGAATATTCGTCAGATGTTCGCGATAAGAGAATTAATTTCCCGACACTCTCTGTTTTTCCGAAATCTTGTAGACCCGGTACGAAATCGTATACCGTTTCGTGTAGCCGATCTAGGATTTTTTTTTGGAGCGACTCACGTGTTCGAACGCCGTCCCGTGATCTCGTTAAAAATGAATTTCCTTTATGGGGGTTTTGAGAGAGCAGATAAAACTAGAGGTTATACGTTCGGTGGAGAAAATAAAATTCGTGACACCTCCGGTAGATGCTCAGGAGAGAACATAAAACCTGAGATACCCTTGGTAGATGTTTATTAGGGAATATAAAATCTGGGATACCCTTGTTAGGTGGTTAATACGGTAAATCAAATTTAAATATACCTCTAATGGATGTTTAGTACGGAATGGAGAATTTGGGACATCTCTCGTGGGGAAAACACAATTTAGGATATTACGTCCCAACAGACGTTTAGTGCGCTAAATAAAATTTCCAATAGCTCCCACGGACGTTTGATAAATCAAACGATATTAAGTAGACGTTCAGTAGTTCCGTGGTAGATCAAATAAATTTCGTAACACCTCGTTCCTAGACGTTTTATAGAAGAGACACAATGGCGTTTTGGAATATTAAACTCGCATAAAGGCGACGCTCCTCGCCTTCCATCCATCTCTCGTCGCTCAAGGCTGTACCCGAAAAGCCCAAAAGATCTTTTAGAAGCACGGTTGTTTATTATGCAAAGCGCGTCTAGGCGAACGTAGTCTCGCTCGCCGTCTCAAATTGAAATTCTGGATAGCCCTTCCGCGGAACCTTTGCGGTACGAAGAACTATTAGAGGGTAATGAGTTTCTCCGGTGGTATCCTATCTCTATGGTATATAGTAGCACCGGTAGTGGGTCCGTTCTTATCTCAGCCGGGATCCAGTTCAGCCACTCCTTTCTCTAGCATCCTCGAGGCGTCTTTTGATCCCTAGCGAAGAGTCCCCTAACCGCGTAGAGGACCCCTACATTCTGTCCACCCGACGATTTAAAGAGCCCATTCTACCTTGTTCGGTCTCTAGGAAGGGCCCGGGTATCACGTATTTGGATTCCGATAAATTCTCGGATACGTTTTTTGTCGGCGTTCCTACCGTTCCTGGCTTTTGCATTAAGAACGATAATCTCCCACCGAAATGTCCACGGTCAATATCTCGAATAGCTTTTTCGTGTTATTTCCACCGAGCTAGCGCTGACTTACTAATTTTCGGGCATTCCGATCCCTCGGCGATTCTCGGCCTCGAGTTTCCAAATACTCGCGCATTCGTTTAATCGTATCGACGTATTCCCCCCCTCCTCCTCCCCCCCCCCCTCGACACGCGTGAAGTCAATAAACTCGTTATCGAAATTCATAAAATAATCTCGTCGCGCCACTAATTGGTGAAACATAAATGTAATCGCGTCTGCGATAGCCTGAGCTCTATCGCGACGAATGCACGGCTCAGCTTTCCATGATGAAACCACAAAATCCAATTGCCAGCTACTCGTTAATCGTTTTTATCTTTTTACAGCGTACGTTTGTGAGCTGAAAGCAGCGGTAGAAAATTGCGGGTATTCGTGTACGGTAAGAGCGTGAAAAGATTCATTTTCTTCCTAGGTTTTCAGGAAATTGTTTTAATAGTTTCATTCGTTTAGATATTTCTCGATTTGCGGAATTCGAGTAGAATCCGGTGAAAATTGCATGATTGATTGTTGTCAAATGTTTTAAATTATGATTATTATATTAATATATATTAAATTATGTGAAATATTAACACTATTAATACCGACACTTCATATACACCTATTTCTACCGTGACCTATTAAACGACTAATCTTTATAACAATCTATATTTTTTAATGTGGAATAAAGATAATAAACAAATTGATAGTAAAAAAAATGTAGTTTCTTTCATTTCATTTTCAGCATTGAAATTAAGTGACCGTGCAATAATTTTGTATGTAGAAAATTCCAGACGAAATTCAAGAAACGATCATTTAACCGCTCCCGATAGCAATAGCTTTAAACGCATCGGTCAACATCCCATAGTTCGTCCCTTAAATATTTAAACCCCGAGCCACAGTTACAGGTGGCTGACTGTTAAAGGCAACGGCAACGGGTCATTCGCTCTTCGGATTAATAATTCGAGCACGCTCCGCGCAAATACAATGACTCCCGCAAAAAAACCCAGGTGAGGCATCTCGGCGTACGATGTCGAGTGGATTGGGTCGACGGGAACGAACGACGGTGAACCAGGGGAGAGTGGAGGAGCGAGGAAGGGGGCGAGGCGAAAGAGGGGTGGGGGGGGGGGGCCGATCACGGGGAAGACGGCGTGTAAGATTGTACCAGTTTTTCGATTGACTATTGATACCTTTGAAGCTGCTTCCCTGTATATGCATGAGTCTGCGAATTTCTTTCGCGACCGCACGCCCTCCGTGCCCGTAAAACGAATCGCCGTCTACGTACGGCTTTATGCGCGTTTTTAGATGGTCGGACGTCAAGCTGTCCCGGGAAGATGGCAACGGGATGAAAAAAGGAGCTCGCTCGAAGATACGATCGGGTTGGTGTTCTTATGGGATGAAATTTAAATGTCTCTACGCGTCCAGTCGATATGCTCGATTTAAACATCCTCCTCGCTGTCTCTCTTTTCTTTCTTCTCGGGCTTCCTTCCATTCCATTTGTTACCATATCTCCGGTCTGGTTTTATTGATTTAACAGCTTCGTTTGCGTTCGGTGAGCACCACGACTGCTTTTCACCGAATCATTTTCGCTCTATTTTTTTTTGTGTGGAATAAAAAATTGCGGATGGGTATGCAATTGATCGCGGTCAGGGGCATTGCAATCTAGATAGTGGCGTGGTAATTGGATGGGGAAAATTCGCGCGATAGCCGAGGTTTGTGCAATTATCGAGGGAAAGCCTCGGACGCGTGGGTAGTCGATCGGCGTTTGAGATTTGCCACGCCACTAGGGAATAATATCTCTAGGATTAATATTGTTTGGTCCGATGGTAATCGAAATGAAAAATTTTGTAAAAAGAACGAATGATGATCCGCATTGGAAGACAGTGTTTTGGGTGACAATAGATAAATCTTCTAAGATCTATCATTCAAAACCTGTGTAATTATCGAGACTCCAATATCATGGTACTGCCGTAGCAAATTTTAAAACTTCGAGCGATTCGACATTCTTTTAAAATAATCAAACTCTAGATCCACGGCAGTAACTCTACTCCTAGACTCTCTCACCCGGCGCATCTATCGAACGTGCGAAAGACTGCGGCATTAACGTCGAGTAGAAAGTCAAGAACAATTAACGACAAATCTAATTGTTAAATTAACGAGATCCTTCCCTTCCCAACGGTGAAATTCGGACGGCAAGAGTACTACTTTAAACCGCGTAAAACAAACGCATCAAACGACCGCTCGTTAGCTTTTTTCGAGGGACTCTCACGCGATGCCCGAGATCTCGCGATCTATCTCGACGTACGTACACGAAACCTCGTGCGGGAGAGTAGGACGATACTCCGCCGCTTGTTTCACCAAAGAATTAAGGTTTATCCCGTGGTAGGGAACACGGCAAAAATAAATTCTCGAAGCGCGATACACCCAGAAGCCAATTATTGGCTTCCTCGGCGCGAATATAAAAGCGTCCCTCTCTCGCGAATCGCGCGCGAGGGAAAGAGACCGATCGTTTCTCCACGCCGTCGTCGTCGTCGTCGTCGTTGTCCTCGTCGTCGTCGTCGTCGTTGTCGTTCTCTTCCTCGTACTCTTGATCGTCTTTGTGGTTGTCCTGCGCACGCTCGCATCGGGTGGATCTCTCTTAAAGCACCGAAGAACTCGAACGGGCACGTTCGACACCTCCGCGGCCTCATTAACGCCGGCAGCGTTAATTATGTTCCCGAGAAACGGCCTAATTGCCGACAATCCACGACGCCGGGGAGGGTGGGTTGGGGGGGGGGGGGGGGCGAGACGCGGAGCTGTTACCGAAGGAGTTTCGAGGCAGGTTTCGTGGACCGACGGCGAACCGAGTCGACGGAGCCATCGCCGCTCGTCTCTAAACGAGATCATCGAGCGTGTTTACGTGCTAAGCAGCCTAATAGAACTGATCCAGAAACTGGTTGCCGCGTGGATTTCGGGGAAACGGGCGGATCGAGCAGGTACCGGGCGCGTATATTTCGTTCTTGATGAGGAGGCAGGACGAACTTTCGAGAGAATATTCGGGAAGTTGGGAGAAAAGAAATAGAGATAAGTGAGATGCAAATTGAAATTACGGTTAAGGTCGAATTTCGGGTAATCGAGAAAGTAATTTTTTGGCCGTTTGCCGAGTTGCAAAAAGATCTGGAAGTAAGTTCAACAATTTCGGGGGGTTGGTGGGTATTTATAAAATTGGTGACGCAAGATTGCGGTCGAGGGTTAAGATCAAATTCGAGGTAATTAAGAGATTAACTTATTGTTGACGCACAGGATTTAAAAGGAGAACGTGTTACAAATTGGCACGTATTTATGAGATCAATAGCAGAAGCTTGGGATGACGAGTTATTCTAACAAGAGTACGAGTAATTAAAATAATTCGAGGGTTGGTACGAATTGATAAAATTGATAACGCAAGCCCGAGGTAACGAGTTGAGATCGACGAGGATCGAGATAGAGTTTTTGTTGATTAAAAAACTGATTTCCCGTTCGCACACCGAGCGAAAAAACGAGGGCGTTGAAACGAAACTAATTACAATAATTTAGGTGGCGGCACGAATCGTTAAAACTGATAACTCAAGCCCCGGGTCGAATGAATAGGAAGCAACTTGATCCAATGAGAGCCTCTTTCTTTGTTACCGGACGTATATCGATCGTTATCGATGCAAAAAACTAAACGCGGACTTACGATCGATTCCTATCGATTTGACGTGCGCCACGTGCATCATAATTCGCGGGGCTGCCCCGATGAATTAAAGATACGACGCAGGTGCCGATGGTGCTCGATTCGTGTTCCGATCCAAATACATTCTGCGATTTGTTAATTATAAACGGGAAAAAAGATATTTGCAATGCTAACAGAAAGGAGCTCTCTGCGCGAATCTTTTCAGAGAAACGGTCTCAAATGTTAAATGTCAAAAACTTATTGAACGCAGAACACTGCAGCATTGTTTTGCCAAAAAAATTCGTATCTAAAACACAATGCGATTATTCGGATATAAATTCAACGACGTTTTCAAATATCAAACATTGTCATTCCGAAACGTTGAAAGCGAAATAAATATTTTTGAAATATCCAATGTTCTCGAACGATATTTTAAAACTAAATGCGAACGAAAGAACGTAAAACAACTATTTCACGACATCCAGAGAAGTTCTCAAATATCGAAAGTTGAATTCAAATTTTTGTGATACCTCAAAGATCACTGCATAAAAATACTCTAACAAGAAATTCAAAGAAAGAACGCGATGTGCTTATTTGACATCAATCCGAGACCATTGCCGGATACGGAACACGAAAGTTTTCAAACGCCGTACCTAAAATCCAACTTTTGTTTCTTAATACGGAACTTTCTTATCTAACGGTCGAACAAGAAATTCGAGCAAAAGAGCACGGCGCGTTTACTCCATAACAACCCGACGACACGCTAGAAGATTGAACAATAAATGCCTTGCGAGGCCACGCAGCGTCCTACCGACTCTACCTTATGCCCTTGTCGATCCGTATCGTTGACAGATTTAGGTAAAAGTGGTGACTGTCGGTCCGCTTTAATTGGGACGCGCAAGTTTCAGGGCCGATGAAAATAAAGTGGTATTCAACCGCGCTGACTCCGCCGAATTCATTTCGAACGCCCTAATGAATTCGAAGTACGCAGTTACCGATGCGAGAAAGTGTGGAGCGAACGGAGTTCCCACTAAATTTCGTCGACTTTCCAGGGAGTGTGGCGCGGTAGCGCGGGGGGTACGAACAGGCTATAAACGGTTTCGGATCTCTTATTTCACTCGGCCGCGGTGTGCAACAGCAAAAAAGCAAGGATTTTATGCGCCGAACGAAAGAAATTTTGGGACGGTAATGTACCCTGGGTCCTCGTGTAACGTACGGGCCTCGAGATGTAACTACATTTCGGAGTTACGCGCGAACGTCATACTAGCGAGTCCGATGTCGTTTTTATTAGGTTCATTTGCGTTACGTTTGATATTTGTGTAATTTAAGATATTGTTACGAATCGTGCGAGAACGCGGTAGCAAATTAGGCATATTTATAAAGTAACGTTTATTGGCAGAATATAGGGAACACAACCGTTCCTTATCAGAACTTGAGTACAACGACTGACATATTTATAATTTGAATCTCGGCGCCCGGCAACTAACAACTGCCTATCGGCAATGCCGGATGCCAAGAAGGCAATGACATACATAGATATTCGTAACAATATTATTGTTAATTCCCACGATAAAACTGCCTATATATTATATGTATTTATTCGTTCGTTTCTGTGATTCAAACATAAGAAACGATCACGAAAATTAAAAGAAGAGACCAGTGAATCGTCTACTTATGCGTTTAAAGAATTTGCAGGAAGGGATTTTAGCGACATCTGCTCCCAAATAACTGTTAGCAACATCTGTGCATTGCTATGATCAGTCAAACGCAGCAACAAATACACTTGCGGCATAATAACCGTCGATTCGTGTATCTTCAAAGACCACCAGCATCATTATATCGAACAGCTCTAACATTTGCCACGCGAGAAATCTCTTCGGTCGACCGACAAGACTCCAACAATGCTACAAAACTGCTACCATTGTATCCCTTTATGCCCGCGCTATCTATCGTTGAAAATACTCGCATTGTTGCGTACAGCGCGAGCAGCCTAAGCGCGCGACCGTCTAAGAAATCCATTTAGGGGAAGCAATTTCTATGCGAGTATAGAGAATGACACGGAGGCGGGACAATGGGGGAAGGCATAGACACGCGAACGTCCCATTAACATAATAATAACGAATTCGAGAACTATCTCGCGCGCGCGCGCGCGCGCGATGCTACGGCGAACCGTAGTAATTTCTGATCGAGCCTCAGAATAGAGTTCGTCTCGTCGAAAACGAGTGGAAGTGGCCGCAGCTGTTAGGTCGATTTAGAAAATTGCCGGTGATCCGAAGTGCACGGTGCACGTAACGTGGCGTGACTATCGCACGCGACCAGAGTCTCACAATGGCCCAAGCCATAATCGTTTCCGTCGAAAAAAAAAAAAAGAAAAGGAAAGTATAAACCGTGCCGTGGCCCCGAGCTCTCTTTATTATAATAAGAAGAAGGATCTTGACAGGGCCTGGCTCCATGACGAGAGCCACGCGACTCCTACTATCCGCTTCCGCGAAGGGATCGTTCCCCGTTCCGCGGCTTTTCTGACGAAGGTACCATTTCTTCTTCTTAGATTTTTATTTTTTTTTTTTCCCACCACTACACCCGATTCCCGTCGATGACGCAAGCCAGGACTTACGTAACGCCAGCGCGTTTGATATCCGCCAGCGCAACGCGATAGTTGGTGTAATTGGATCATTATCCCGGGACAGTGATACCGGTTGCGAGATGGATTTTTCTTTTCTTTTTTTTTTTTTTTTGCACGGTGTTGCGCAATTTCGTAGAAATTCGTTGTTGGCATTTTAATATCCGGCGGATAATTTGTAAGCGGGATAATTGATTCTTCGAAAAACGGTAGCGATACGTGTGTGTATATATCGGTAATGCGAACGCGTTACGAGCAACTTTTCAGTCACTTTTAACCCACGCGAGATACGCAAATTGCGTTATAATAATTCGTCGTACCTGGCTTCTGTGTTGCAAAACAAATTATTCCGTTCGAGTGATTCGTCCGTAAAAAAAAATATTGCAATTATTACTTTCTCGAAACGTCAACCTGTCAACTACGAACGAAAATCGTTCGATTTCTCGGAACTAGCTTTCCCGTACCGTCGTTAATCAGATAACTATGATTTTCAAAACTCTGGTATACCGAACTCGCTCGACACCGTGCAAAAAATGTTCGCAAACGCGCGCGCGTCACTCCGTTATGCATATTACACCTTCAAATTTGCACAATATCGCTTCGAAGACTCCTATTAACGTACGTACCGAGAGAATACATACAACCCGGATTTACCCGAACGTACTCACGGTTATGCGAGGCAGTTTCTCGGTTTATGCCCCGACACTCCGTTGGATACCTGTACTTAAGGCGAGTGTGTCCAAACGCTGAATATCCCGAGAGATTCGTGGGGCAGAGACGGTGTTCTTTACACCTCGTTGTTTCTCGCAAATTCTCGAGTAGCTCCGAGCTCTAAATCACCTGGCGGACAGTCGCCGGGTTATAAAGCACGGCGGATAACTCACCGTGAGGTATTCGCGCGAAACGTGCGTGTGCAACGCTGACGAAAGGATGCCCCCGGTGCGGTGTAAAAAAGTTTGCGAAAGGGAGCAGGAAAAATACCGATAGCCGAGAGAATGAGAGAGAGTGAGAGAGAGAGAGAGAGGGCGCAGTCTTACGACTTCCATCGCGTAAAAAGATACACCGCCGATGAACTCGCGCGAACTGGCTTCGTAGGCCTTTGTTGCGTCAATGGCAATTCTCGCCGGACTGTATCGAATTACGAGCAAACGTTCTCGCTTGTAAAATATTTCACGCAAAGAAGAAATAATACGGTGTCATTTATTTTTTTCGGCGTATCGCGTTGCTAATTAATATTTGTGCGTTCCAGATGTAATCCGGGTCGTTCGATTATGTCGACGGTGTCGCGTTGCAAACACGTGTTTTTTTTTGCAAAGAAAAGAGCTGGTGTTATTTATTTATTTTGGGATATCGTATTGCTAATTAATATGTTTACGCGCGAGAACTAAGGCGGGTCGTTTGATTATGACGACAGCGTCGCGTTGGAAAAACATATTTTTATTAGGAAAAAAAAAAGAACCGGTGTCACGTATTTATTCCAACGTATCCCATTGCAAATTAGTATATTACGTAAAAAAGAAGTAATCCGTGTAATTCGATTATATCGGTACGTCGTAGCGGTGTAAATAAATATTTTTATGCGCGCAAAAGGACCGGCGGTCTTTCTTTATTTTTGTACATGGTCTTGTAAATTAATATTTCGCACAAAGAAAATAATCCGGGTGGTCATTTGATTATCTCTACTTTGTCGGTTTGCAAATTAATACTTTCGCGCGCAAAAGAGGAACGAGCGTCAATTATTTATCTCGGTGCATCGAGCAGCGAATCGATACTTTGAGCGAAAAACAAATTACACCGTGTCATTTCGTCGTATCGATCGGGTCGAGTCACAAATTACGGTTTTTACCCTGAAATATCGCGGAGAGAAACGATGGACACTATTTTGCATACCGGGGGCCGTCCTACTTAGTCGCGCTACGCGATCATTAGCCGCTAACCTGTTCGGGGCGGAATGCGTAATGACAATAAAAGAGCGACACCCCGAGACACTTCGAGCCGCGAAAATTGAAGGCCGAAATGATTTTAAGGTTCGGCACATTTATTACGGGAACTCGGACTGCCGAACACTGGTTTGAGCGCAGGTGATGGATACCTCAAGAATGTTTGGTAACGAGGGTATCAAAATTACACTGATCGGTTCATCAGCTGCCTCCGGGAATCGAATTCAACGACGCCATTTGCAACGGGCACTCGATATCTCGTCGATGAAATACATTCACTCGCGACCATTTGAGCGGATTCAACTTTAAACCCCTCCTTCGGTAAGTAATGCTCGGCGTAATTTTTCGATAGAAACGTTCGATGTAAAACGGATTTCTGAATTATTCGAGCAAACTTACATAGTTTAATAACTATTCAAATTTTAAGTAATGTCTGAATGATTAAAAACGGGCAAACACATGTGATTCCTTGTGAAATAATTTGTCAGTGGAATAGAAATGCTATAATTATTTCGTGATCAGCGACCTGAAATACGTTTGATGGAGTAAAAAAAAGTTTGGTGTTCTGAAGATCCAGAGATCTGCATGATCTAGATTTAAGCCAAAAACGGTCATCGCCGATACAAAAACTGGTGATGGTCAAACTATTCTTCGATAGATCTTCGATCCTCGGCTCGTGTATTTTATTCCAAAACGTATCGAAGCCCATACCATCGAGAATCATCCAGAGATAAAATAATTTAGCACGCAAATCGATACCGAACGCACACGAGTATCGACATCAAAGTCGATCGGTCAGCCCCTCCTCCCCGCGATTTGCATCGATTTCTCGAGCACGCGGCACGATTCATTGGCATAAATATCCGAATCCGATACCCCGTAATAGACCCGAAATCAGACGGTAATACGTTCATTAGTCTCCAGTCCCGAAAGGGGAGCGCAGGAACAGCGACAAAGGGAGAAGGACACTGGGGGGTGGAGGGGGGCATTAAATAAAATTGCGAGCCAAAGTGATTTAACGAAACAACCCCGCATTAGGGTCGTTCCGAGGCTCGAATTTCGAGCGGCACCGACTTTCGAACACCTCGAAGATTTTTACTAACAAGGGTATCAAAATTGCACCGGCGTCGATTCGCTCGCTAAGTATCCCCGGGGCCCCAGAGGGGCCCGATATGCAAAGGGGCATTTCGTCGGTGCCCCGAAGTCCCATTCGTTCCCTCGTTCGACGAAAGACAGTTCCTCGATGGTAACCGCCCCTCCTCCCCCCACCCCACCCTCCCTCCCTCTGTCTCCGGCCCCTTTCTTTTTCCCCCGTTGCTCGCCTTCTCTTTTTCTCTCGCGCTCACTGCAATCATCCCGCTGGATTCTGAGGAGCTATCATTCGCACATTTGCAAACCCAACTGGCGAACGGTGTGAAAATTACAGGCGCGAGCAGCACCACGAAGAAGAAAGAACCTTGTCCGCTGGGCACAGCCCTAGAAGAGAAGAAGATTGCGGGCACTAAAACTCGCGTGGCTTCGAACCGGGAGGGGGGGGGGGGGGGGGGGGAGACGCGTATACCTGTATCAACCTACGGCACATGTGCTCCTTTTACCCTGTTTTACGCGGTGTTTACCTGTGTGTTGCGTACGCGCGGATATATGTATATATACGCGCACAGTTTTTGTTCGACTACGAGCGAAGCTAGTAAGGGCAAAAATTTGTCCAGATTAGCCTCTATTAGCCAGTGCCTACTTACCACTTAGGCTGATTGTTCGAGGCTAACTGGCTGTTTAGAAAGGGTACGTTCGATACGTGCGTGCAGCGTGCGAGCAGCGGGAGACGGTGCGTGCATCCTCGCGATTCCTCGCTATCTCTCGTGCTTCGCGTTTGTTTATACACCTTAATTAAGGTATTACGCCCGTGCTAATGTCGTAAATTAGGGGCACGCCGAGAGCGCATGCGTGGACCGTTTGGTTTTATCGCGTTAATAAAATTTGATGGCAACTTTTTTCCTACTGGATTCGTATCATCGGTCGGGATCGCGTGCGGGAATTAAAAGACACTGCGGTTTACGGGGAGCGAGAGAGAGAGAGAGAGAGAGCGCGGACGCGTTTAATATTATCCCGATCGATTCAACGGTTCGGTGAAAGCATAGGGGAACAAAGTTGGAGAGCCGCGATAATGGTAAAGGAGCGTTGCTGGATGGTGTCGCAGAGTAGACTGGTTCGTACCAGGTATGCAAATAGTCATGAGCTGAGGTAATTTATTACGGAAATTATATAAATTACTTTACTAGAACGCGCGATAAATTATTCTAACCAGTAATTTTCGTAGCGAACCGCGGCTGCTTTATAGCTCGGATTGGTTTGTACGAGAAAATCTTTCGTCGCGATGAAATCATCGAGACGGAACTTTTCGAGTACACGTAACGACGTACAGTGGGTAATCTTGGCCGAAACGTGGTCACAATCATGGAAATTGCATGAAAACGTTGGTACACTTATGTACATTTATCTCTCCGTTTAGGTAATAAATCTCAACTCTAAATCTTTTTTTTTTCGACTTTTGACCGAAATTCTCCACTGTGCGACGCAAACAAAAAAAAAATTACCGTGAACGCGAGCCTCTCGCTGCGCCGCGACAAATTTATATCGACCGCGGTTGCAACGTAAATAAAATACTCGTTTTTGTAAGAACGAGACACTTTATTTCTTGGATCGTGCCTTGATTTGGACTTTCCACTATCGGGCACGCTCGTGCTATTGGAGTGCACTATTTCAATTATTGAACTTATGCAACTGCGCGTGTTTGTCTGTCGAAAAAGATCGACAGTCTTGACGAAAAGGGGCGGAGCCTATAGCGCGTACTCTAACAGTGCACTCTCATAATACACGTATGCCCGCGGGTAATTTGAACGGTACGTTCGCGAGGATTCGGCAAATTCGGAACAGCGGTAACCGGAGGAAGGTTTGGGGCCTCGGTAGAGTTAATTTCGATTACCGAGCTTTGAGCGTTGCAATCGCGAAAACTGAAATCTTCGATTCCTCGTCTGTTCCGTGGCTGAGAGAGAAGAACCAGTTCTTCGATTCCGCTTGGTCTCGTTGCCCCGAGATTATCGGACGCATTAATTTTAACGAAGGGAAGTTAGTATTCTCATAGTCGGGATCGGCGTCCGATCAGAGAGTAAATTATATATCGTTCCCGCGGTACGAGCACGGTTCTCCGTTCTCGTATCAGTTCCTCTCGCCTGGCAGCTGCCGTTGAGTCGAGAAATCTTTCACGAAAATCGAGAAAAGTTTTGTTAATTAAGGCGAATGCCGACCGCGAGCGCAGGGGGTCATCGTGATTGGCCCTCGTCGCAGTGCCGAGTATCTTATGGGGGACGCGACGAGTTCCCAAGAATCTTCAAAATAATGGTATACGACGTTAAGTCGATTGGTATAACTCAGAGTCTAATCGAACGCATCGACTTAAGTCGCCCTCGATTTGAATCGGATTTGCTGAAATTTATTGGCGGTAAGATCGCGAAACTCGGGCAATTTTGCGTCCGCAGCGGGTGAAAGAGGTTTGAGCCAGGTACCAAACGTAAAGGCCAATCGGTGATCGAAGAAAACAAACTGAGGTAAAAAAAATTACGTTAACGTTCAAAATACACCTGTATCTGTTTTATATTTGTCGACAGTCCCCGTATTATTTTTCTTTGGAAATCTATTCGTGCCGATTATCAACTTTTTTTATGTAAATTTAAATAAGGAGTAATGCAGAAATGCAAAGCAGTGCGCAAATTTTCCGTGGTAATACATATTTATGACATCGACTGATTTTTTATTAATAGCAAGCTGACCTTTGCTTTGATAATTGCAGTAATTGCTGACAAACTCGAAAATTAATTATTTCAGTCAACGTTATACCATAAAGACGAAGCTTGAAAATACTCATTCTAACCACTATACGTGTCCGGAGATTATTTCGAATCGTCGAAAGAGACCGAACAAGTGGAGTCGACCTTTCCTGTCTATTCTTCGCTCGTTCGACACGAGCATCTTAATCCACGCTAATGAACAGCTCATTTCGTCCGGGCAACGTATCCATAACGCGTCTACTCGTACGTTTAACGTTGAACGCTTACACATATATTTTTTTCCCCCTCGGTCTCCGTAGCCTCCGGTTTAGAAAGTTCAGAATGATCCTAACGGTGCCCCATCGAGGAAGAGCCTCACTACCGGCGATTACGAATGAAAAATCACAGAAGGTGCGAGCAGAAATCGACAAGGGAGGGGGGGGGGGGGGGGGAGTAATTACAACGAGATTAATCTTTCTTTCGCCGGTACTTCAACGCCTCTTCTTAACGAGCACCAAACGGATCACCGTTATACACGTGCGTCTTGAACGTTCGCGTATCGTTTCGACTCGAAGGGAAATCATTCTCATCGGTTTCAGTTCTATACGATTTATCTTGCAATCGTCTCGTATTTCACGTCAATACTTTCGAAAGGTGTTGTACGGTGTTCGAAGCTCGGTTTTGATCGTCCCATCGTCGGTAAAGTATTCACCGAAAAAGATTGGAGAGTACATCTCCGCTTTGCGATCATGCTACGCGTAAAATGTATACTTTAGAAAGGTGTGATCGATGTTAAATTTTATTCGCAAAAATGCATCCTCTAGAAAACGAATTAGAGACACCATCTCCGTCTCGCAATTATCTCGAATGTTACCTCGATACTTTCCAAAGCTGTTTAAATCAGTTTTAATGGTTTCCTAAAAAATGTGCATGTTTCATCCCCATTTTAAAGTGACCTTGTACGTCACATTGACATTTTTAAAACGCAATCCCAAATTAGAGATTCAATTTTTATATCTCGTTGCGAAAAAAGACCAGCGTTCCCTCCGAAAAATGATTCGCGATCGATGAATAGAACATGATTACCCGAACGATGATTTGGCTTACCATACAACTTCCGAGAATTTCGCGGCCGGGGAGTGTCAGTGTGGCACTCGTCGTGGCATGACGTTTAGAGACTATGCAAATTCCGTAGGATGCGCTAAGCAGACGAACCCTCTCATTTTTCCATATTGTTCGCGGTACAAAGAAAAGTGCAGGAGGCTTACCGCGAAGCGTGCCCAAGGACAATGCTACCTGCCCGGATCGGGAATCGACAATGGGCGAAAGAAAAAGGAGCGAGTAGTGGGAAGAGGCTCCGGGTGAATAGGACCTGCTGTTTTCCTTTTGCCTCGAAAAAGTCCTTACCCGAGGATGAATGGTGATCATTAGCCCGCGGGGAAACTGCGAAGGAGTCACTGATCGAGATCCATTATTCTCGGTATATTTTCGTAGGACCGCGGTGCGAAGGATTCGAAGGATCTTTCCTCGTCAGAAAATAAGAAGGATCCTCGAGAACCAGCGGTTCCTGTCGCTGACAAATTGTCTTCGCTTCGTCACTGACTCCTCGAAACTATTTCGTCCTTTGATTTTTCGATCTTCGTGCCCCACGGTGGACGTAGAACAAGACGAAGTGGACTTTCCGGGTGCTTCATTAGTCATTGAGAAAGAGGAGAAACATCGTTTTCGTGAGCTTCATTCCCGCCAGGTTATGCCGCATACCTGTACGGAATTTCATTGGTTTCGGAAATATCGAAGGGGATACAAAACGTCACGAAACATCGGCTAGACATTTATTCATTGGACTCCCTTCAATTCCAACTCCCTAACCATCTCTTCAAACAGAACTAATAATTTGATTAATAATGAAAAATAATAATTGAACGACACGAAGAATCCTCGAATAAAATAAAACTGTGGAATGAGAATTAATTTCAATATTCACTATAAAAACCCTAGGAATACGTAGACCAACCAAATTTCTTATAATTATTATTGAACGTATTAAATTACTCGACTCAAACGATAAATAAAAAAAAGCTCTCCGTATCGAAACCAATTCAATATTCTCATAACAATTATCAGCGAGTATCTAGATCGTATTCCAACTCTTCCTTTCTCTAACCTAGACAAGCCTCGCTGTCCGACCTAAACGAAAGCGCACGCATCCATTCAATGCTCCAAAGATTTATCACGCGACACGTGAAGAAAAAAAAAAAAAATAAAAAAAAAATACATACTCGCATTAGCCCCTCATTACCCCGTTCTAAAAAAGACCGTACGAAAAGGTTTCTCGCCAAAAGGTGGCTCATTAATGAAACGTCAGCACGTGATTACACGTTCCAACACGAACCCCACGACTCATTCCCCAGTTTCTCCGTCGCGTCCCACCAGGTTACCCGGTGCGCCGGTCGCCTACATACGACGCTGAATAATGTTACTCGATCCTGTTTCCCCCGCAACCTGTTGAGCGCTCCGCAACCAACCCGACGTCATCCGTAATGACCGTGCGTACATAAGCGGGCGCGCGTACGCGCGCGAGCATCTACGTGGAAGTTTATGCGCGAGGCATGGGGGCGACACACCAACTGGTGAACCACATCGACCACGTAATAAGTCGATAATAACGGTAATGGGGACGATAAGAGGGACCCTAAACGCCCATAAACGAGGGCTAATTGCGAACCGCTCACCGTGCGCCCTTCTTCATCGGCGTAGCGCGTTCAGAAATTGAACTGAAACGCCGTGGGGTGAGGGCACCCCTCTCCACCCCTCCACCACCCCTCCCCCCCTCCCCCTTCGGGCAGCCGATTTCACGGGCTGGTGTCATTAATTTGAACACCTTCCGCTAAATCGCGGGAGCTCGGCGAGAGGAAACGCGGCGGCGCGTCGGGACGCTACTCGATCGGGATACACCAAACGAGCAGGGGGACCCGCGCGTCGTTTCGGCGAGAGCGAGATAATCTGTGTCCTAAGTGGCGGGTATAACCACTTACGAAAGTACAGGTGGCATTCTCGAATTATGGACAAAGTGGGCAAACGTTTACGTTAAGGAGAATATTTTTCATACTACTTGTCGGTAAGCCGCGACGCGGCGAAATTGATTTTCCCCAAAACGCGATTGTTTTCCCTCGTTTCGAGGATCAGCGATCGTGTGATTCGATCGCGTGAAAATCTTGAGGAACGTGTACGGGTGGAAGATAAAAAAGAAACTGTGACGTTTGGAGCAGAATTCGGCTGTGATTTGGGACGAATCCGCTGTCAACAGAAACATGAAGTGTCACCTTCGCGTTATAATTCTCCAACGCGATTCCGTTCGGATAGGACGATTAGAGCACAGAGGCGCTCACTCGAAGACTTTGAAATAACTCGACTCGATTTTATATGTATAAGTACTGATGGTTTATCGAGAGACAAGGTCTTGTCTCGGGCCAAGTACAAGTACGCGAGACTATACCTCGTATCTTTTCCGGAAAGAACGTACAGGGGTTTTCGAGGTGGTCAAACTGTATTAAACTATTAATTAAAAAAAAAACTGCAAAAGCCATTGGAAAGGCCGCGCCGAGATGAGTAATTTGAGTACGATTTGATCAAAATTGGTCCAGCCAATCAGGAGATATGCGATCTCAAAAATGGCAGTTTTTCGTAAGAAACGTCGTCTTCTCTTTATTCTAAATATCGGATGAGAACGTCTTTTCGCCTCTTCCCTGAAAAGAGCTAACGCGAGACGAAACTGTGATCTCGTCCTCGCAATCATTTGGGTGGCGATGCTCCCCGGTTTCGCCGTATCTTCATTATCAACGATTATCGGACATTATCGCATATTTCGAACCTAAACGGTTCGATCAGTCCCCTTTCGTGATCGGCGAGTATAAAGCAGGTGGTTCGAGACACTTCATGGAAATCTTGAGTATCCCACTTTGACGCTGCCACGTACGACGGGGTAGTTTAGTCAATAATTTATACCGATCGTTTAATACCCTCGGTTACACTGTCATCGACGAAAATATCAATTTCGAGGGTAATGGGGAGTCGTCGCGAGCCGTGCCCGTCGATATATTTCAAAAACCGTTCGTAGATTGGAATCTCGTGCCGAGTTACCAGCACGACACGGAGGGGGGGGCGTGACTCCTCGGGGGACTATTCTCTATGGTCCTGACCCTGTTCACCTGCCGTCCAGGACTCACGGACAACCAGAAGAGACAATGAGACTTTGACGAAATAAAGCCAAGAAGGTGCAGTTTCATGGATCGAGAACGCTCTTCCCTTTTTTCCCCATCCCTCCTTCCGAGGGCCTCCTTTGTTGGGGGAACAATAAGGGTCAGGAAGAAAGTGTAGGGGGTGTGATGCAAGGTGCCGCGTGATCCATTGTCTCATTGCAGGTGGACAATACGACCGTTCGCGTGGGGCTTTGAGGACCGAGGACTTCAACTTCGTTTGCGAAAAGGAAAGGAGTCAGGTGTTTTTTTCTTTTTTTGCGGTAACGAACTCGGGGACGAAAAGGTATTCTCTGAGAGAGATTGAATATTTCGGGTAAAAAGTAAGTTACTGATAATTAATTGTCAGCAATGTTAAATTGTGATATTAGAATTTAAATATTAACATATTGATGTAAGTATTATATTAAAATTTGACATTCATATACGAACGGTCGAGTTTTATCTTAATACTACTAAATTAATTATCAGCGATCACGCGTAATGGCCGGAACGCGTTAAATTATTGAGAAAGAAGTATTTCTTCAAGATTCCATTTCCAGCATATCAAAGAAATTTGTAAAATTCTACATTCATGTTTGTATATATTTTTCCTAATACACTTTTCGCTTTATTCTGCCTCACCCGTTCACTGTACTCCGTGCCCCAGTCCTACTCTTTAAAAGCACTTACAACTGAAATAGGAACACAGTTGTAATCAGTAAGTAATTAACTAGAAGAGAAAGCCCGTCAAATGATTCTAGCCATCCCACTTCCCTTCTTACAATTAAGTCACCGACAGCGCACAGGTACGCTCGGCATCATGCTTAATCGATAACGAGAAGACACGGACGCGGGGGGGGGGGTAGGCGTAGTTAGACGTTTACTATCGACACCTCGAGGGTAGCGGCGGAGATCGATATCTCTCTGCGGAATGAATGTCGAACGGTTCGCAACGCGTAGAATTACTCCGGTAATGGATTTGTTATAGCTCTCGCACGCACGAGACTTAAGGACGCGCGGCTATAATCTCAGGTATCATCGAGGTTGATGCGCAGTTACGAGGAAACCGGATTAGCGCGATATGTAATTTTCGGTGATCGTACGACGATAAATCGTGACACGTTTCGAATCCAAATTGTGCTCCTCTTATCACTCGGCAACATTCGGATCACCCAAGAGGCGAGCGTTGCAAATCTCCTTGGAATCTCTCCTCGCGTGGTATGGTTCGCGAGATTTGCGCTTTTGCAAATTTCCGTTTAAGATCGGATAACGAGACGGAGAGACGCATGGGATTTAACGGCGACCGGGACGAAGAATAAATATAGAAGTTAGCGCGATAACAGTAATTTTCGCGTGCACGCGCGAAACGAGGCGAGAAAGGTCAGGCGGCGTAGGCACGGTACGATAACAGAATGGAATATATTTTCTGTCATCGTGGGTAGGAGCGCGTACACGTCGATCGATCGATTAAGCGTGCGATCAATTTCAAAGAAATTGATGATCATCGCGAATTACGAAAAATGACAGGGCGTGCAAGTCACGATCAAGATTGCGATACACCTTTGTGTCTGTGGTACGGGTGAAGGGAGGGGGGGGGGGAAGGGGGGGGAGAGGGAAGACTGAAATGTATCTCTCGAATCAAGAATGTCCAAATTCAGACTTTTGCTTCTGTTGCGTGACACAGCATCCCGACGGTCGCGTCGTCGGATTAAATTCACTGTCAGAATCACAAATTGAGCGGGTAAAACATTTGGCCGCAGATAAGGAATGAAGTTTGCCCACGAAAAAGCGGAGAACGAGGCACGAGCAACAAGAACGTTAAGGTATAACAAAAGGAAAAAAAGGCAGATGAGGCAGCGGTTCTTTGGTTTGCGTGTCGGAATGTATTCCGCATTCGCGACCGTCCCGTACACCTTGAGCATTAACGCAATTGGATCTAGGTAATGGCTACTTGCCATGACGTTTAGCAATGTTGATCGCGTCACGTATCGCGTCCTTAATGTTTCACCCGTGTACAACGGAATTACAAATTTTCTTCGGTTTAGCGGCTACTTCCTCGTCATTACCGTCTTTCCCATGCCACGCGAGTCGACCTTTGCCGGGAATGTTCGAAATATTCAAATTGCGCGTTTCGTACAAACGACAAAAATGTTCGATCTTTCGAGTACATGATTCTTTAAATATTTCTTGAAATTATTCCGGTGGATCCGATATTTATCGAGTCGTAAGTGATTCTCGAGGTCGCCCGAGTTACTCGAGCAATCGACACTTTTAGAACTTTGAAATCAAAGTCACTGAAATTCAAGTCACTCGAGTTATTCAAATAACAGACTCGATTGGAATTGCAAAATCAATCTGACAATTACTCCGTTGTATCGTTCGACGAGTGATATTAGTACAAAGCTAATAAACAATGATTTAAAAATAAAATGCCCAGGAAAATCTTATTACTCCCCGCCCCCCAAAATTACCGAATACCTTTCAACATTCAAATCACTCGCACTATTCGAGCACCCCAGTTCGAATAATCGAATATCGAACAGCAGCATTTGATCTCATAAACAAGAGGAGCGAGAGAAGCGAGAATTTAACGATAAACGATTTGTCTACATCCCCCTAAAAAAACAAATCGAACTAACAAAACAGAATCGATCGCGCCTTGGCAACACCTCGTCGCGCCTTCGCAACGCTTTAAACTGGGACGTTAAAGACCAGCTCGTAAGTTATTTCCTCCGTACACCTCTCGAAACGCTACCTGGCCGATCGATGACGATAATATTCGTACGAAAGCAATCCCGTAAATAATAGCCAGTGATTAGAAGCCATAGAGGGGCGATAATATTTCAGAAGGTGGTACTTACGTCCCGATCCTCCTGTTACCTCGTTCGCTCCCCCCTCCCCCTCCTCCCCACTGTCCATCCCTCGCGTTTAGTCATCCCTATCCTCGTTAAGGAACCACCGTCCTCCGTCCAACATCGCGGCGAAAATTAATATTTTCGGCGAGATGAAACGGGTAACCTAGCGCGATGTCAAAGGCCTAATGCGAGCCGCCGATGAATGCGATCTCTGTAATTAACGTGGGGGCCCCTAATGACGAGCCGATCCACCTGTAGCGTCGGTTACAGGTCGAAACCAACGATGCCCGGTCTCGGCCGCGTATTAACCCAAATGACTCGCGCCTCTCCACCCGAACGATGGCCCCCTACGGTAGTCGAGCAATTAATATCTAATTATTTCGATGATGAGACCAGCTCGCCCCCCCCCCCCCCCCATTCCCTAGCCACGATGTGAAACGGATATTCCACGGTGGTGGGTTTCGGGATAATCACAGGATTCGAGGATGATATCACAAAAAGTGAATCGTGCACCTGCGGTTATTACCCGGGCGTACAGTTTCTTGCTTTCCTTTTTTTTCCTCTTTTCCCCCAAAACTTCGGAATAGCGCCCGGGAATTATTGTAATCGACGGGTGTTTGATTTTTTTTTTTTTTTTTGAGAAATCTTCACCCCCACGTTCGATGTCTGGAAAGGGAAGGTGATTTCGGCGGGGTGTGGAGTTATGGTTTGAATTTTGAGATTGGATTCGTTGGTTTTGTGTAATACGATTCGAAGGTATCCGGAGTTTGGTATCGAGAGAATGGGAGACGCGTCTAGTATTTTAACGACGCGACGTGGGTTATTAATCAGTATTTGAATTCCACTCGAGTATGGATCGTTTAACTATCGATCAGTCTATTACGCTGCGGATTCCACGAGGATGCCTGAAGGATCGAGACATTCCTATCGGGCAGGTGCGTCGTAACTATCATGTGAAATGGTAAGCCGCGACAGCGGTATCAATGATCTTACCAGAAGATCGATACCGCGGGGATAACGATCGCGGGGATCGTCGTATAAAAATCGCATCGATCGTACACGTCGGTGCTGGAATGAAACTGCAACCCTTCCCTGACAATTATTAAACCGAGAAACGTTATAATTAAATATTATGAATAAGCGTACTTGACTGAGACTGAATATCTTGATCAGAACTATAATACAATTAAGACAGCAACAATTGAATTTATAAACCTACCAAGGACTCTAATCGATAGACCAGAAATGCCTAATAGAATTCCAATACTTATCGATAATCGTTATCATCGGAATCGAGATTTCTCGAATTTAATACTAACAATTATCAGAACTATAATACAATAAAGACAGCAACAATTGAATTTATAAACCTACCAACGACTCTGATCGATAGACCAGAAATTCCAAATAGATATTCCAATACCTATCGATAATCGTTATCATGGGAACTGAGATTTCTCGAATTTAATACTAACAATTATAGAAATGTAAAGTAACGCTTCGACCGAAACGTCGTAGGAATAAAAGTCAGCGGCCCATTATAAAGCGCTGGACAATGGGGACCTAAACCATGAAAGTAAAAAAAATATTCCACGGACGTTACAAAGGAGGCAGTACGGTCTCGCGAATACCGTCTCATTGTGACGAAGATGTCAGGTTCCTCATCATCGGTGGATGTCGACATTCGTGCCCGAACGAATTTGCTGCAAGCACAGTTTATTGTAAATCGACGGGGCCCCACCAGCTGCCCCTTAATCCGCCACCCCCTCCAACCAGCCCCTCGAGAGAGAGAGAGAGAGAGAGAGAGAGAGAGAGAGAGAGAGCACGTCAGAGGTCTCCTCGCGGTGAAAAGAGGGGTTGTTATCGCGATCCTATCTGCGATCGGTCGGTGCGATATTTCTAACAGGGCCCCCGGGCCCTAGTCCACGGCCCATAGATCTCGCCGGATAAGGTCTGCGGTGTTCGCGGGGCCCACCAGGGGTCCACACGGCCTGTCCATTGTGCCCCGTGTCTTCTGCGTCCTCCGCCTGGTCCTGTCCAGGCCAGGGCTCAAACCTTTTTCTCCCGTCGGGGTCACAGCTGATTGCTTTTCGGCAATTACGTTTCTCAATTCGTAACGCGTTCTCTCGATTAACAGCAATTTGGTTTCTGGTGTTTTCTTACGGATACCATTCCGCATCTTGCGACGGATTATTGTACTTAGAGAGTTTTCATTTCGGAATTTGAGATTTTTATTTAGTTTTAAGTATGAGATGTAGATTTTTTTTTTAGATATAAAGGGACAATCTTTTTTTTGTTTTGCATTAATTAAATTTTCTCACAAGTTTTCGTGAGTAAAAAATAAAATCGTACAAGTATCAACGCCTGTCGATTTTACTACGAATAAGATGATTTTGTAACTATAACAAAATAAAAAGATATTTAATTCGTTTAATTCGTTTCGAATCGTTTGATAGTAAATTGGCGCGTGAAAGGGTTAATTTGGAAAGAGATGCGTCGTACCGAGAACGAGTTACCGTAAATTTGTTCCGATTCAATTTTACGATCGTCGCGATACAAAGGAGCCACTTAAAGAAAGGATAACAACGAGTTGCTAACTCAGGCCGTATGGCTCGATTCCAACCTAAAGGATCGACATAAACATCGCCGATCGAAACGATCACCGACAGATCCTGCGGCTTTCTCGTGGTGCAAATATAACAGTATCCAGGAGATAACGAAAGGTGTCTAAAGCATACGGATCTGGAGATATCTTAGGCCTCTATTGCCGAGTATCTTAGATCGCTATCGCGAGGGGGAGCGTGGGTGTTTCAATGACGTGACCGGTCACGACCACGATGATCAGATAGCACTAGCTTGACACTGCGACAGTTTTAGCGCGCCACCTTATTGGCGAAACTCCTACTCTTTCAGATGTATCGGATCCCAAATCCCTGTATTACCGTAACGTACGAGTACGTATCGAGGATATACAAGGATTCCTTGGCAATCGATGCTGGATCATAACTTTCATATTTTCTTAGGAGATTGTATCCTTTGGTTTCGGTCCGACGTAGGATCCTCCACGATCGTTCAGGGAACAAAGTGTTTGGTAGTTTGGAAAAGAGGCCGATTTGGGTGAAATTGTTGGCTTCGTAATTTCTGTTTAAATCGCGACTGTTTTCAAATTGTAGGTAATTGAAAATGAAACTAGATTGTCAAGTGACACGATCTGTATAATTATAATTTTAAATTATATATAACAAATTACCTACTTAGAGTTTCAAAGGTGTACATCGCGTTAATTGTAACAAACAAATTTACTGAATAAGCCTTGGTTCTCGCAAAATATCAAAAATGATCTCGTTACAGCTTCAAAGATCAGTCCGCGTTAACAACACGGAACAAATTTCTTCCCGCCAAGATATAAAAAAATACCTAGTTACAGTTTCAAAGGTTTAATCGTAATAATTACCGTGGTAGAACGTTACTTAACTCATTTTTCGAAAGGGAACGCACCGCGGCGCCGATCTTGAAAAGTATTGAATTTCGACAGGAACGCGCTAACCGCGAACCGATTTCTGGAGCTACTCGAGTGTATCCGCCCTTTCACGGATAATTTGATCTCGTTGACGATAAAGACGTACAATGCCGGGCCCGTTCACCCCTCGATGATCAGATATCTCGCGGGGATAACGAGCGGATTGTACGAAGACTAATTGGTAACGTGGCGTATCCGAGAACGTTAGCGGGGCCTCGACTCGCGTATTTCGTACTTCGAACGCGGAAGGAACGCGGACAGGGAAGTAGTTTAAGCGTTTGCCCGCTACGCGAGAGGTCGGGACAATCTTCGACTTCTTTTTATTCTCACCGATCGGCGCGTTTTCGAACGTTCGAGTGAAAGGGGAAATCGGAAAGACCTGTAAATGCTATAATTCGCTCGAATCACTTCGTCCCGCCTCGTGCGCTCTTAATAGATCAGATTTTAATGATCTCGCGAGATGAGATTTTCATTCGATTAAAATTCTCGGCCCGCCAAATTCGAATTTTCATTTTTATCCCCCCCCCCGAGTGAAAGGGAACTCGCGCCGTTCGCGTGTCGGCGAAGACCCTCTTTAAATTTTACAGCTTCGATCGTTTAACCGGCAACGGAGACGGATGTTAATTATTCCCGTAGGAAGAGAAAGTTTAATCGCGTCGAAAAATCCGTGTTAATCTTTCTTCGACGCTGGTTGAAAACTATTTACCGTGCCAGGTGGTAATTGTAATTTATAGGTGAGGCGGCGTATACCTTCGCGAAAGTCTCTCCAATTACATCGACGAGCGTTCAAGATTGTCTCGCGTCTCTTTAACGAAAGAAATGGAAGAAAAACATAATATCTCAACTCGCGATAATTTCGCTCAAAAGGATTCCGATCGCCGATACAACGACGAATCGCATCGACCGGTAAAGTACTTCCCGTTGCCCCATAAAGTGTCGACCCAACGTAAAACGGAAGTTTCAACTAATTACGAGTCCTTTCCGGCGTTTGAAATAACTCCGGTTAGTTTTCGTTGCTCCCTTCCGAGGAAGTCGTGATTCCGTAAACCCTAACGAGGAACAACCGAAAAACGAGACTCCTTCGAGGTGTGTCGCGCGAGTTAGGCGTGTGCGCGCTTCCCTGGAAGCGCAATTAAACTTCCAAAATGCCGCCGCGGTGGCACGTACGCGGCGTCGTAAAAAAAAAGAGAAAAAAAAAGGGACAACCTGTCCCAGGACACTCGCCCATAGTGGACCGTAGGAGCGAGTTTTACGCGTGGAAATAAAACCGCCGATTTCCGAGCGAGTTTCCTTCGGCCAGGAAATTTAAATCTTCCTCGAGGCGGGCACGTGCCTTTACTGCCGGCCGTAAAAATCTCGGGACGGAAGGATCGGAGGATAAGGGGTGAGTGGACTCAAAATACAGAAGTTTTGTGCGACACGTATTCTCACGGGTACCACGATTTTTGTACGTGTGTAATGCGGCGCGCACGGATAGAGAGCAATATCGATGCTGATATATCGTTATCCCAACGTTTAACAGGTTCGTTACGAGATCTGAATTATGAATCTCGCCACGCGGACCATGGTTTTCGGTTTATTTATTCAGAATTGTTTCATACGTATGTTTCAGTAAATTTAAGTATAATATTTGTATACACTTTACATGGAATACGAAGATAGTTATCTTGTTTTAAGATACTCCATTTAGAATGCAGTTTTTTATAGTTATATTTCTAGCTTTTCAAATTACTCGCGACAGACTTGAACTAATATAAAACCGAAGCATCGTCCACATTTGGATTTTCATTATTAAAAATCTTCATACCTTGTCGATAAAATTCTTTCCCGGCAATAAACATGACAATAAATTGTTTGTCCTATATTCTGGGGGCTTTCCTAAAAAGTTGTCTTAACAAAAAAAACCTAACGAAGGCGTGAAATATAAACGAATTAAACATCAAGCGCACGATAGACAATTACGACTACAGCAACGGGACATCTCTAAAAGTGCGGAGAACCTAATTCCCCCGGGAACGCGTAAAACCCCCGTGACGATCGTCCGACGAAGACGTAAAAAGGTTGCTCCTGTTGTGAGAAATGCGGGGCTAAATATTTTCCCCACGGCCGGATTCGACGACAAGCAACACAATGACGTCTACAATGGCGGACTTTTAACGCGGTCGTACGACAAGCACGTCGTACAGGCATAATCCGCGGGGTTTCCGCCGTTATCTCTCCTCGATCTTGATCCTACTTGGGGATCTCGAGGGGTCCAGATCGGCCCAGATATACATGCCGCTTCCTTCACCAGCTGCACCGTGGTCTCGTCGAGTCGAACGCCTCGAGAGCTCGTCCGATTTCGCGCGAGAGGAAGAAAAGGAAATCGGCGAGCTTCCACCCAGATCCGACGATAAATTTCAACGAGATTTAAAAGTCGATCTCGCTCGCATTAAAAAGAGGTACGAGCACGGCGAACGGAATGGGAGGAACCCCTCCCCTCTCTTCTCCCTTTCTCTCTCTGTCTCACATACATTTATGATATTAATTCGTCGTGTTTATGGTAGCAAGAACTCGACCGCAGAGACCGCTGGAAGTCCTGCGGTCATCCCGGTCGTCTTCCTCCCGGTTACTTCTTTTTATTCGATCGTTTCTAACAAGGGGAACACGGCGACCGTGGCTCCCCCTACCCGTGTACGCGAGGCGCATTACGCGAGGATTTAAGGTCGCCCTTAGCCATCGACAGCGTCCACCGAAGGGCCACGAGACAATGCCTGACCATTTTAAGAGAGAGCGCCTCCTGGAGGAGCATTTTATTTCAGGAGCGTAACGAGCGGTACACGCGCGAGGGGTTGCCGGGATGGGGGGCGGGAATCGTCCCGAGTTCCTGAAACACTACGGATTCCGAGGGGGCCCTCTTCCAGGTTCGCGTTAGCGCGAAATAAAAGGAGCGAGGGGTCTCCGTGGAATTTGAATTCGACCCACCGCTGCTACGCCGCGAAGTGAATTATACCGGGGGAGAGATGGAACAAAGGGCTCGATATGCAAACAAACGTTTCGGTTATTCGAGGCCCTTTTCGGGGCGCCGTTTATCCGATTCTTTGAAATTACCCCGATTACCAAAGCACAATGTGTCCGGCGACGCGGAATACATCGGTTTCGCTAAAAGCATGGGTCTCGGTCAAATATTTGGATAATTGCAGGGGGGGGGGGGCCTCTGGTTAGGCTTGCCCGTCGTTCTTTATACGTTTAATTAAATCGTTTCGCGTGTGGTTGCGACTCGGTTTATCGTTGCAGTTTTTTGGAGTAGAATGATAATTGACCCTTATAGCGTCGAGCAGCGATATATCGTTGTCAGCGGCACTCGGGAATGGCGCTTTACTATTTGCACCGTGAGAGAACTTTGTCGAAAATTGAATTGGAAGTTTGTAGGGAAAAATGGTACGCGGCAGGCGAGAGTGGAAGCTTCGCGCTTTAAAATGAGCCGGGACAGAATTCTCTTAAACTTTTTATCATACAAAGTTCAAAGTTTTTCGCACGTCAACTTGGGTCGGTATTTTTCGCTTAGATGCAATTGTTTCAGTCAGCACTAAAAGGATTTTAAAAAGTTGCGCTTCGCAGTTGGTTCGGTTCGAGAAAATTCGGGCTCAAAAATCTAAATCATGCACATCTCTGGATCTTCGGATCTCCAAACTTTTTTTACTCTATCAAATATATTTTGGGGTCGCTGATCACGAAATAATTATAGAATTTCTATTCTACTGAAAAATATTTTACAAGGAATCACACGTGTTTGCTTGCTTTAGAAATAGTTTGGAAATCCGGAGATATGCATGATCTAGATTTGTTCCAAAATTCGTAATCGAGATTTATAAGAGGCGTTTGAATTATACTGTCCTGTCAAAAACGTGGTGAAATTCTGTCTCATAATCGTAGGCATCCGTAAAAAAAAATCATCTTATCCGCGTCCAGGTAAGAAGGGACAGAACTCCTTCTATCCACAGGAATGCCGAAAGAAAGCTCTCGTGCAAAAGTCTAAAAGTCTCTACCGCGAAGATCGTTCACGGAGCGGCGATTATGCGAATCACCGAAGCAACGTTTTTTCTGTGCGTTTGCAAATCAGATAGACCGAGTACTCGAAAGAGAAGGCAAGATTATCCATTGCAATCGGACGAACCCATCTCTTACCCGAAGAGTAAATCGAAGCGCAGATCGGAAATCTCCGTAAGCGAGTTGGCGCGAGTACCGCGTAAAGTCGACCCGGGGTTCAAACCGTCGGAGATGAAGATACGCAGGTGAGTGTCTCGAGCAGTCTCCCCCCACCCTTCGCCTCTAATACTAACGGATGACGTCCGTCGGCTCCACGCTATTCCATCACCGATGAGTACCTATCGGTCGCCATCAGGGTAAAATATTGCGCTTTCGTTGACGGCTCAATCGGGACCCGAAAAATTATCGCCATCTTCGGGAACGGTAGTAACCTGCTTAAAGTGGACAAAGAAGAGGAGAAATGGAACGCGTAGACAAAAAAAAAGGAAGCGTGTCTGCCCTCTCGTCCGTATTAAGGTTACCAGATTCTTCGAGGGGGGTTGTGGCGGTTGAGGGGGAGGAGGGGCACGTTAATGTTCATCGTCACGAAAGTAATTTCTCGTGGATTTACCGAGAGTGCGGATCCCGCTCGAGCATTGCTCGCGTTACGCGGGTACCTTCGATCACTTTCACTGGGAGGCCGCATAACGCGGCGTATCGTCATGGTTATTAAGTTCATGATACCCGCCGTTAATAAAAATCCATGAGAACGTGACATTGTGAAATCTGATATTCGGCGAAAGTTTCGTTTTATTTCGCTCGACTACCGGAGCGGCCCCGGGGGCGGGGGTGAAAGGGGTGGGGAGGTAGAGAAAAAAGTACCGACAGGGGGGGGGGGGGGGGGGGGAACAGGCAGTCCCAATTTCCGATGGTAGAAATTTGTCCGATAAGCGCTACACGATTCTCCACTTTCGGCGTACTTTGTTATCGACCGATGTAAGAACGTATTTTATGCGACAATATCGCGCGTGTTAGGGTCGCGCGTACGCGGCGTCCGACGCGCGATACGGTAGTGTAATGCGCAGATTACTGTACGCGCGATCGAAATTACGGGACACATTCAATAATTACGGAAAACCAGTTGTGGCGACCGATTAAACGTCCGCCCCGGTACCCGGCACTAATTTAAGCAAATTATAACGAGCCGCTCACCTGTGTACCGGGGAGTACGAAATTGATACCCAATCGGAGTATCCTCGCCGATTGCGAGGCTCTCTCGCGAGTGCTCCGAGCTTGAGAGAGGACCGTACGATCGGCGTAATCATTTAGACGTCATTAAGGTCTAAAAATATACGAATGGCTTATATCTCCGCGGAATCCTGATTACCGGTGCCTCCGTTTCCAAACGATCGGGACATTTTTTTTTTGTTTTTTCTGCCCGGGCCGATCGGCACCTTGCGGCCTCGTTCTTAACACCTCCGATGCGGGAATGTATGACATTAGCGAGCGGGATTAGGCGGGGAGAATAACGGGCTTCGTGGGCCGGTCACCTTGTGATCCACGGTAATTTATGCTAATGCCCGTGCAGAAAATTTTCGAAGGGATCCCTACGAATTTGGCACCGGCAACCGACCGCTTCCTTCGCGGATCATGATTGTTAGATCTCGTTTCGAACGATCGATTATAATGGCAGAGTAAACGAACATTACGCGGCGAACGAAATATTTTAACCGACCATCGATCTTTGGATAGTGTCCTCAGGTTTGTTGTTAAACGAGGATTGTTTAAGGAGAGCTTTGCATCTCGCGCGGATGTTAATCTTTGTTTTTGGTAAGCTATTTGCAACGCAACGGCAGAACTGTGAAGAATTTCAGGAGATTTTGTTTATAAAACCATTGTTAACGCGAAGAAAAATATAAATGTTCCATAACTGGGTATGAAGTAAACTCCAATTTTAATGAATTATAAAGCACATAGATAGATAGAAATCAATTTGTTTGATACATTAAAGTACATCCCTGGAGTGCATAAAATTACGAGAAAAAATGTCTACACGTAACAGCGATCTAATAATCCCAGCAATGACAATGCCAAAAACGATAAGAATAAAAATAACAATATAGCGAAAGGTACAGTGAAACGAACAATGAACGCGGATGCAAGATCAAGACGTAACGCCGACAAAACCCTCAGAAACGCAGCAACGTACAACCGGAAACGATATTCCAAACCGTGGCAATTGATTCCGATAGAAAGTAGCGGGCGACTAGGTGGAACCCGGTCCAGTTTACCTGCAGGAAGGAACGGTAAATGGTCGAAAGTTACAGGGACGCCCCCATAAAACGAGCAGAAAAAGGAGCAGTGTATGAAATTCATAATGGATGTCGGCCTCTTTCAAAGCGCTGGACCCAAGCGCGATCCTCTCCCCTCTCTCTCTCTCTCTCTCCCAGGCTCTCTCGGTTCCTCTCTCCCAGGCTCTCCCGTTCCTCTCTCGTAGTACGTATCTTCGCCGAATATGAAAATGGAATCTATTACGCGAGTAACCTCGGAGGGACTCCCCATTAAGCAAATTTGAAATTACGCTTGCAAATTTTGAAATGCAAATCCCGATGAGTGGGGCGACGAGCGTAGGGGGGGGAGGAGGGGGTACGAGTCTACGCTTTTTGCGACTATAAATTTCCGCTTTAATTGGATCGGATTATTGTAATTCCGGGCGGGCTTATTTATGAGGTCGTTTCGGGCTTTAAACTCGTTCCAACCGCGCTCTTATTCTCCTTCTCTCGCGACCACTCAAAACTAAAGGCCGAATCGGTTATTAAATTATGGTTAAGCTTCGCTCTCGTTTTTGTCGGCAGGTGAGCGCGCCACCACCACCACCTACTTATGCATACCAAGGACGAGCTTTGTTAAACGGCTATTTATGGAAGACGGAGGGGATTGTCTCGGATTCGATCGTTCGCCGTGGCCCGTTTCGCTCGGAACGACGCGACGCGTCCATCATTAAATTTCGCGCGACAGATTTAGGACGTGCGATCCACGCCGGCCGAGAAACGTCATATTTCTCACCCACGTTAAACGACGCCAACGTTTAGGCCTATTTATGAAGTTCTGGGTCACGGAAAGGAAGCGCGGCGACGCGACGATCGAAAAGCGATGCGTTGAGATTTCAGCGGATCGCGTTTAAACGGTTTCAAGTGAAAGGACATTTAACGCATTCAGAAGTATTCCAAATCGATTCATGGAAATGCAAGAAAATTTGTGTAAAACTGAATGTAGTGTTCGCAGAAAAATTGAGGTGTCTTTAACAGGACAGTTTAACTTTGATTTGCTGTTATAAAAAATGATTATCCGACTTCTACCTTTTTAGAACTTAACTCCCATTGGGACAAAATATTTTTAACGTGTCCCTTTCGTCAATATTCTTATAATCATTTGGAGAGAATTTAATAGTTTTGCGCGGCAGTGTTTATGTCTCAATATTTCCATTTAATTTTCTTCGAAATTTTTAAAACCGCACACTATAATTATTTTCTTTTTTACCGCCACTATATTTATTTCTAACAAGTTAAAAGCTTGGCAATTTACCGATAATTATTACACACCTGGAGCTAGTATCCTATAAAAACGTGTCCACCCAGCACATCGCCGAATAAGGGTTAAACTGTACCTTGAAGATTTTCAAAAAGAGCGATTCCTTTTACCGTCGAGGGTGAAAGCCGTACACGTACGCACCGTATTATAAACGAAACATTGTCCCGGGTAGTATTCTGCATGACTAAACATCGAACAAAATGCCGGGAACCCTTTTACAAGCCATCGATCAATAACTAAAAGAAAGCGAATGGTTGATCGTTGAACGTACATCCAGTCATATTCTCTGCATTTTTTCTCACTCTCTCCGTCATAACCAACTCTGGGCGACTTCCCATGGGTGACTTGCACTTAATAGACCCCGCTATCCGTTGGGGGGAGAAAGCAGGATGCTAGGCGAGAAAATTTTAATGGCGCCATTTCGACCGTTTAGACACAATAAACGTCAACAGATCGGGTTGCGCCCTCTTTACACATTTCTTTTTTTTTTCGCGAGTCATTACGATCCGCACGCATCCACGAAGCATCTGCGCGGAGACACAAAGATCTTACGACTCCACCCTTTTTTTTTTTTTAGCTGGGTAGAATATTAAAATGCACGAGAATTATGAATGCACGGTGATAGTCGAGATTCGTTGAATCGTTCTAATGGCGGTTCCATGGTAAAAAGGGTTGCTTCGATGAAAAATTAAAATTCATGAAAATTATCGACGATAATGGAAGTGTTCCCCCCCGACGATCGGGACCCGCCGTATGCCGATTTTTTTCTATCGATCCCCGTTTGTCATGCACGAAATCGCGAGCGAAGTGAGGAAAATTAAAATTCATGACGCTATCGGGATGCAGATGGGCGAAATCTTTCCACGCGTATTGAAAACTTTTTACGAGTCACCACCCCGTTGCTTTTATATCTTTTATCTGGACACATGCCAACTCGGAAACGGAAAGTCGGAGAAACGGAGAGGAAACGGTTACGTAAGGAAGTCCCCGTTGAATGCATTTCGTTGCATCGCGCAGCATATCCTCCTGGTGTTTTACACGGGTCGGTGCATCGATTAACCTGCATTACGAGGGGTTCGTCGCTAGTCATGCAAACTGCATCGGTGGCTCCCGACTACAATATGTAATGCAGCGAAATGCATTGCTAAGAAGTCGTGTGGTTCTATAGGGTGGCTCCTATCGAGAATCATTCGATTTCGATATCTCATGCTTTTCGATGGTGAGAAGTTACGGCGACTTTTAGAAAATTATTTGCGTAATTACGTACGGTGAGTCACAGATTTGTGCGCGCGATAAAAGATAAATAAACGTTGTTTCGCATTTCCGATTGATAATTAAAAAAGAGATCCTCTGTTTTTTGTTCGATACACCAGGTATATCAGATTCACGGTAACTATTCAGCATGGGAGAATTAGAATTGCATAAGTCAAGGTTACGTTGTTTTTTTGCAGAAATTTGTTACTTCTTTCGTCGCTCGACAGAAAAATCAAGGAACGTCATGAAATATCTTTGCACTCGATATTTGCTTCACGCTACTTTTGAAGCAGATAAAATTTAATTTAAACAAAACAACAAACCCCACGACGAGTAGACACGTACTATGAATTCATGATCGGACCGTACATTCAATTTAACTTTCGCCTCGTTTTCAAGATCTTTGCGCAGAAATCGAGCGATAGTCTCCGAACGAGCGTATAATCACTGAATTCATTTGCGCGACGAATCCGCGAGTCAACGTCCACGCGATACATCTTAATCGCGATATTTTCCTGGAGAATTTATAACTTCATCGGACGGCACGCAGCACGAAAATATTGCAGACGGTTCGACCTCCTTTTCTGGCATCGAGTTCGTTCCTCGTTTTCTCCGAGCAGATAAAATGGTTCCCCCGAGACACCGCGAATCCGACAAAGGGGCACCCGAAAAGGTTGAAACCTTAATTTATATGCGATTTCGCGGTCGTCCGCATTCTCACAAGACCCCGAAGACCTTCCACGTTCCCCTGTACCGGGGAACTGATTTCGATGCAGCTATTTCGTGGCTGCTCTAGGAGACCCCGGGACTCGACTTTTTTCGGGAACCGTGCCAGTACGCCTCCGATGCTAATAGACCTCGATTTCTGGATTATTTTGCTACGTTAGACGAGATGGGAGTGAGAGAGAGAGCGAGAGAGAGAGAAAATAAAACACGATAGAGAGATATGCCCGGAACCACCCGGGTCGAGGGCGAAATACCGGGAAGGCAGATGTCGGGTTCCGCGAGTCTTCGATTTGGAATTTATATTTGCTCGCTTCCTCGGTTCGAACCGGGACGTTACGGTTGATCTTTCAAGTATTTATGCGCATCTACGAAGTCTACGCGATGCCACGGTTGAAATTGTTACGTAACGGTTATACCGAGATTCACCGTGGTACGAATATCCGCTTTCGTCGATTCGTTGCAATTTCGTAATCAGAAGTTTGTCAAGATAGATTTAATATTAAACTTCTTGTACGGGATGAATTTTTTATTCAAACGATACTATTAATTTATTAACGAAACCTATTATTCCTAAACGCGTAGGAAAGTAATTTCATGATACCGTAATTTCATTTAAACCAATTTAATTTACATGGAACCACTCTTTTAATCTTTTTCGTTCGATTTTCATCGCTCTAATGAGATTAGAAACAATTCACAAATTGCAATAATATCCTTTGTTAATATAGCATCTCATAAATATTACCAACGAATATTCTCGTTCTCCAAACACTCGACTACCACACTTTGACTCGAACTTCAAATTTTCCATCGACCCGCTAGATCTCAGCCTGCTCGTTCACATCGATAATCGTAAACCACAAAACATGCAAACCATATCTACAAAAATATACAACTCGTTTACCGCATTCCAGTCACGAAAGTAATCGAGCACGTTTCTCTAATTCCCTTATTCATTACCCTATTTGTCCTTTCCTCATTGCCGTGTAATAACTTATTACGCTTCCGTGGCGCGACTTTTGTCGGCGTCGTCGTTCACGAGAGACTCTTTGATCCCGCACCGACGCGGGACACAATTACACTCTCAACGGGGCGAGTAGGTGCGTTAAATGAATCGTTAAATCTCCCCAATATTGTGACGCGTCATAATGAAGCCGAATTTACATAAGAGTTCGTTAGGTACCACCGAAAGGTGAGCCGTCTAATGCCGCAACATTGTTATTCAAATAACTTCTGGGTAACGGCGAAGTACATCGACAACGGCCCACGGGCTCGATAATCGGCCGATGATATATCGTATATTAATGACGGACCGAATATTATATGCAGATCGGATTATAGATAGACAGGGCGTTAAATGCCGACCTTCCTGATGAAATTAATGAGAAAGTCGATATCGTGACTGCGGGCTAATCGATCGCTCGTTGGTGCTCGTTATGCACAAAACGCCTCGATCGGTAACCGCTGATAAATTATTTAAATTCACGGAGAATCGAATTAGGTTCCCATCGCTCGCCAGGTAATTCTTCTTTTAAAACGTAAGAGGATTTACCGGGGTCTAATGTGTAAGCTCTCCCCGAGGATTTCGACGCGCCTATTCTAGCCCGAGCGCGATGCGACGCGTGAGACGTTTGATTTTCATTCCTATTGTGGGACAGCATTGTAGTACTGCCACATAAAACGCCTAAACACGCGATAATGTTATTTTCGAAGTAGGATTGTTGTCGCTAATGGGGTTGCGGTTGATACGCGTCTGATAACTGAATTGTATAAACATGATTTCATAGAAATCTGTATTTTTTAACATTGTGTTAATCGTGAAAAATTAATTGGGATTTTTAGTCTTGCTTTTTGCAAACGCTGTGACGTGTCGTGGCTAGGAATATTTAATAGAGAATTTTTAAGCGAATAACCAATAATCCGACACTCGATGGAGGTTCTTATCAATATTAATTTAATTACTTTTGCTGCACGGAATATAAATAATAAATACACTAGGCACTCGCAGATTGAAGAACCTGTCATTGCTCTTAAAACGTCCGCTACGAAAATAAATTTTCATTTACTACTCTTGACAGCCATACGTCACTTTATTATAATATAATTGAAAGCGGTCAAGATGGTTTTGAATAATATATCAAGATTTCGATATAACGTTGAAAATGCGGTTAAAAATTAAATTCGTTTCGCCAAATAGAAGAAGAAGAAATTTAATTTTAAACCTCACTGCGGTGACCAAACATATCGCGATAATAAACCTTTGCATTCATATTATAGCGAAATCTAATATAAAACCGTATCGCACCGTGACATATTTACCGGACCAGAACAAAATCTGGGTATATAAATCTCAACGGTGCTTTTTACGATACCGAGGGCACACCTAAGGGATTCCGGTTTAAGGGCGAAAAGGGTGACACCATAAAAATCCCCGTGTCACGGCACACGTGTCACGACGCCCCAATGGCAGACTTTTTTGGCCCGTCATACGTTCGCTCACCTGCCGTACATTTTTTTGCCACGTTTTACGCGGCCTAAACGATCATCGGATTCGTTTAATTGGACAAATAATACCGATATCGGAGGGGTGGTTTTTTGCCCTTTTGCATATTTCAGTAATCGATTATGCATTCGAACGACGCCCACCGAACGTATCGGCGAACCCGCGTCCGTTCAAAGTTTTTGCTCAGCGACTCCGAAACGCCGACGGATGTCACGTGACTAGCAAAAAGGCTTTCTCGAACGCGATAATAAAACTGCGCGTTAATTTGCATCGTGAGTCGATTTGTAAGTTCAACGTGAGAGTCGTGCGATCCGGGTTCGTGGTTCTTCGCGAGGGGCTTCGTAGATGGCAAACTGACGAACAAGTGTGTTCGGCGGTTGGCTAGGGTACAGGAGCGGTCATGCGATTCTGTTACTCTCGGACTACTGCTATTGCACAGGGTGCAATAGTAGTGCCCCGTGAACAGTGCTGGATCGTTCAAGACGGGATACGTGGAATAATCTTAAACAGGGTTTCCTTATTGAAAATGTTCGATTCGTTTTAGCTAATAAAATAATAATAAAATAATAATAAAATAATAATAATCGGTGAAAATCGCGAATTTTTAATTGATGACGACCAGGTAATTATTTTTACATGTATGATTGAAATATCATGAACGGTCAATGATTAAATTCATAAATTACTATTAGCTAATAATATATTAACGATAATCGGTGGCAAATTATAAGCGTACTAACCATTAATTTGTTAATTTATAAATTAAATTAAACTTACTCGTTGGCCGATAACTTTGCCTGCCACCAGAACCTGCGTGTCACTGAATCCACTGTATCGCCCTTGATTATCAAAGGACGAAAGTCAAAGTTGGCTATGTCCAACGTGCAGCATCGAATTTTCTGGAATCTCGATAAGATACTCAAAACTTCCGCCACTTTAAACGCTTTCGTTCTGGGGATCTCGTGAAAAATTAATCGACGACTATTTTCTAGGAATAGGGGGGTGTAGTTATCGAAATTATCGGCTAGATCCGCTTCTATTTCTGGAATGATTTTTGCCCTCTACAGACGAAGCACGAAGTTGACGATAATTCTAGGCTGCCGAGACAAATTGGGATCGCATAAGCGACCTAAGATCGCGGTCCATTAATGAGGCGCCTATCTAACCTAATTTTTATAATATCCCTCCCGGAGAATTTGTATTATAAATAAACATTCTCAGAATCTAGAGTACACGATTGCCCTCGACGGTTATCCTCGTGCCTCGATCATCGACGATCGGACTCGGCCCCCGCAAGCAGATAAAACGACCAAATTTCCCCTTATCCGCTTTATCTTCGCGCGACACGATTCTGCTCCAGAAACGACAAGTAAAAAAAAAAATAAACCCCCAACAAATCTCGCGCTTTATTTCCTCCGGTCACGAATTACGCCGCGTTTTGCGCGAGTTTCACCGGTGTCCCGACGCGACGCCGCCATACTTACGCGAGGTGAGAAAAAAAGAAGCGTACGAGACTTTCGAAAAAGAAATCGAAATTTAAATAGGTCGGTTTGACGGGTCTCTTCGTCGTTTCCCACAAATTGAACGGTCCAGGAGTAGGCGTCGCCGCGCGAATCCTTCGCGTTTAAAGGAAAATACGTATACTTTACATGGGCGTATGATTTACGAATCAATGATTGTTATATTTCGAGGGTAGCCATCAATTAAACCGCTATGCCTACTTCGTCGTGTCCTTCCGGGGCCTCTATAATTGTCCGCCTCTCGGGGCCAGATCGGAGATAAAGTCAAAAACTCTATGAGTCGCCTTCACGAGAACGCAATGAAAAAGGTATACTCGGTTCGAGACACCCTGTCTCTTCTAGAACTCTGTCTAATGGGAGGTGCACAAACTACGTAATTGCTCGAGATTACAGGCCTGGTAGACCTCCTCCGTTGAAGCCACGATATTCTCCAGCGGTAGTTAAGCTGCCTTTTCCTTCCTCGGGCAGTAATTACCGCAAGGTGCAAACTCGGAAAATTCCTCTCATTTTCCTCTCCCCGTGTAATCTTCAGGCTACATGGGAGCAACGTTTCTCGGTAGGACGATCCACTTGCCAACGCTGGGTTTCTTGCGCCTTGACATTTGTGGTCTAACCCAGGGATCGACTAATCATGAGAATAAATGCGTATGGAGGTATAATTGTTACGCGAGACAACGTGATCCAGCGGGTTGTTTTCTACGCTAAAGATTCTAGAGAAACGGGAGTTTCATGCTTTCAATGGGGGGGGGGGGGAGGGGGGGAATCAAAAGTAGGGCATAACAGAGGAGATCGTGTCGGTGCAGCGATGAAAAAATTCTAGCGTGGGAGGTACAATGAGTGAACAGGGAATGGTTTCACGAGAACCGAAGAGAGCAAAGTTAAACCCGATATGAGAGATATTAATCTCGAGCGCGACCGAGCGTTTAAAAGAAATGGTCTACGCTACACGTGGGCGGATTAGGACCTAGCCAAACGTACCAGAACACCGCGGTCCTTTGTTCTTAAACCAGTCAATAGTACTCTTTCATAACTCGGTACTATTAACGAAGAATCGAGAAGCCCGTGAAGCGTTGCTCGCCATTTTCTAATCAACGATCGTTATTTATAAGTTTGTGTATACTTTTATCATATTTTTTTTTTAGATACTTTTGAATCTTTACGCATCTTTTCCTTTGTATGTTATCGATATGTTACGGGCAATGTAAATATTTGGGCATGTTTTATAATGCTCGGGCAATTTAAAAAGTGTTCAAAGGGATATTCAAATCAGGAACGTGTTGTTTATTATTACATGTTTATGTTTAATATTACATTGCCCGTAACATAGTGACATAGTTACGGGCATTACAAATAATGCCCAATTATTTATATTGCCCGTAACAGATATACAAATTTTCCAAAGTGCCAAAAATTGATGTCAACTCCTTCTCAACAAAGTTGAAACGACTCGAACCATCGAATCGTCGAAGCAACGCGTCCGGAATACCGATGGTGTCGGGAAGCAAAGTACGACGGTGCTCACCTGTTTCAATATGTAAGCTGACGCCTTGCGCCTCCTCGCATTTTATGTTTTTTAAGCTACCATACGAGACGTCCTTACGTATCTGCTGATTAGCTTAAAAATGAGACTTTTGGCGCCTCGCCTCGACGAACGCGTCACGAGCGTCCGCCCGTTAAGCGAGTCTAGACGTTAAAATCGCTGACAATGGGAGGGTGGCAAAGGGTTTGTTTGGGTCAGCTAATGAAATTCTAGCCTCGTGCAAGCACCGCGACTCATTCATATTCCCGTTACGTCATTCGTAAGTCATTGATGGGATGAAAACAATGACACCCCTATTGGATCCTACGATCGTACCACAAATTCGACGGAATTCGTGATTTTACAGCGTTACGAGACAATCAAATCCGACGATAATAACGATGATGATGGAGAATGGGACGGGGAAATTTGATAAAATCCTCCGACCGGGGCAATTTAAAATTAGTCACCGGATGCTATTATCTTATAAAAGAATACGATCGCGCGTTCATTAGCTGAGGATAAATTCGGGCAGAGGACGGATAGGATTTTCGAGAGAGAGAGAGAGAGAGAGAGAGAGAGAGAGAGAGAAAGAGGTTATCGGCGGAGAATTTCGAGCAGACAGCTGCCACTTACGATGGCGTCACGACGTTCGGAAACGTCCGCAACGACCGGCGGAGCCCCCGGGACGGATCTAGGAACGTATTTTCCCACCCTGTAATTTCCGCGTTCCCCTGAAAGGGGATATTTTCTAAAATTGCACATTTTGGGTAACCACCCTCCGGGCGTCGCGTCGACGCGAGGATCACTTCCCGATCGGAATGGCCTTTTAAACCGTTAAATTAGCGAGAGCGTCGATCCCTTTGATACTCGAAACCCTCTTTCCACGGAAAGACAAAAGAATTCCAGGAGACGGGTGAAGCGTGTCCCGTCTTCGGAAAATTGTTTCAAGATTCAACGAAATGTGAAATCATTTTGTCCGCCTCTCGAAGAAATTATATTTGATTTTAACGAACACGAGCAACGTTATTACTTGTCGATACTTCCTTCTATCCCTTCGAAGCAGAATCAAAGCTGATTAATTATAATTCATTAATACATTCCAATGGGTTAAAAAGAATTAAAAACGGTAAACCTTATCCTTCTTATTATTAACGAAAAGAATGTTTTTTCTCCGTAGGCGACAATATCGAACGAAGCTCTCGTAAATTCGCAGTATTCGATTAGGTTTACCGAACGATTATGCGAATAAGGAAAACCTTAAAAGGGTGCGCGTGGTCCAAGCGTGACTAATGTTAACGCATTTCGCGCAGGAAATAGCCAGGGCTAAACGACAACGACGACTATATTCGGACTCCTCCGCCCATCGTCCTACGTTCGAAACGTGACCGTAGGCCGAAATACGAGTAAAAGATTTAAATACCGTGAATAATTGCTTCTTTTAGGTCCACTCCAGCAGTTTTATGCGAAGAGAGTCTTTGTCACTCCGAAATCATCGATTCGTCTCGTTAATTATAATTTTTCTAAATCTTGTTAATTTGTGGTCCTGAAAATTAAATCTAATCGATCCCCGTACCGATCGGCAATTAATTTTGCTGATATCCCAACGCGAGTAATTAATATTCGAAGGCTAAAGCGCACCTATGGAGTTCAGAATATTTTTCTTCACAGAATCGCGGGCCAATGCACTTCTGTTGCCACCTCGCATTAACACAACGTGTCCGAAACAATTCAACCTGCCCGCGGTCTCCTGTTTCCATTGTTCGATCTTGCGTTCTCGACAGGACTCCTGAAACTTCTACCGGACAGCCCCACCCGGTAGTGGTGCTTCGTTACAATCCCATCCGAAAATATTAAATTACAACCTTTGACGTTCGCCGACCGATCGTGACACGCTGCTAAGCAGAAGCACGAATATTCTTATTTCTGGAATGGAATTTGTAGCGACCTCGATGTACAAAATTGTACGATGTATATAGATAAGAGAAGAAAATGAAGAATTTTAAATTGTGCCTAATTATTCAAGAATACTTACCTGAAAGTTGTGCTAATCAACAAATTCAAACTTGGAACGCTATAAACGACCAAAGTTCCTGCAAATTGTCAAACTGAAATTTGCGATACAATAAATCCACAAAGTTTCTACAAATTATCAGATACAAATTTGCAGTACGATAATTGAACGAAGTTCCTGGCAAATTAGCAGATTCAAATTTGCGGTATAATAAATGCGCGAACTTCCTACAAAACGTCAGATTCAAATTCACGTTACACTGATGCACCAGGCACCAACAAACTACGAGACTCAAATTTAGAGTATTATAAACGGACAAAGTTCCCTCGAACCATCAGATTGAAATTTGCAAACATGCCGAATACACGAGATTCCATTAAATCACTCGATCGTAAACTCGGGGCGAAAATTTATGCATCGGAACCTTAATTGTCCCCGACAGGACACTACTCTGGCGCCTCGTCGAGTTCCGGGTCCTCGCACCCACGGATAATTTCGATTGAAGTCACGGGGGCGAGGTTTCCGGTTTCCGTGATTCACGACCCTGACGCGTGACGGGTGCTTCCTGGCGCCCACTGCCTAACCCACGCCCCGGTCTGTCCTGCCAGGATATCCAGGAGTTTTGACAGATATCGTCGTGACGCGTGTCCCAACGACGATGGTGCCTCGTCGCTTCGTATTCAACCTGGCCCGCATCATTCCGTCGTTAATAAATAGTTTATTGTACTCCGACCGGTATTCCATCCTAGGAAACATCGATGCGCCAACGGTTAGACGATTCAGGAAGTCGTGTTAACGAAGCTTCGAAGCACAGACTACCGTACGTACGCGATTAGACTGACGATTAGATATTCCCTCTCTAATTAAACTTCCGAAGGACGTGCGGTTGGAATGAGTTTTCAAAAATTGTCAGTCAACGCGAGAGCGATGGGAGGAATAACATCCCTCTGCCCGTCGTGCCAACGGTTGTAAATACTGCCTTTACGACCCGCCATCGATCTATAAATCTCTTCTCGATACACACCCCGACGCTTTTCACGCAATTTCGAATCGACGAAATTACCGCTTACGCGTGATCGAACTCGAAGATTAAATTCCCTGCTATCCGATAAGCCGCCCCGCGTACCACCACCGACGGAGTGCCGGCTCGTTCCCCGTTAAAGGAAAAAGAAAAGAGAATTCGTCGTGAGATTGATACGAGAATAATGCTACTTATCCAATCAAAAACCACCGGTTATAAATATTCGTTTTACAACTTCCTATCGGTGGCCTATAAATCACCCGGGTCGAAACGGTCCCTACGAAACGCACGTGAACAACCGCCATCTTCGCCAGTTTCCAACGAACCCGGGGCCCTATATATCGCGAGGCCATTTACTCGTTGTAAACGTCTCACGACGGGAAGAGCGCGCACAGGGGGTGAGGAGAGCGGAGAAAGGTGCGAGAGGCAGCCACACGATCGTTGGAAAGGGGCGTAAAAAGGGTCGAGGGCGAAGGAGGGGGGGGGGCGGAAGGGAGCGCCCGCGGGTGCGGGTGTCATTGTTGATATACAACGCGGTAAGTACGCGATAAGTAGACCCCATAAATTCAGCCAATCAGACGAGACCGCCTCGCGCCTTGCCTTGACCACCCTACTTCCTCTCCCCTCGACCCCCCCTCTTCCTCGCCACAAACCACCCCCCTCCCTCCCGCCCCCACCCCCCCCTTAGCCACACGTGGCAGCCGCGTTACTTATGTGCAGGCAGCCGTGTACAGGTCGGTCCACATTACGCGCGTGCAGCAACCACGCGCATCTCGCGGCTACTCCCACGCGAGACACGCTCTCGCCTCGTCGGCGAGGATTATTTATCTGAGAACGCCGATGAGATCGGCCACCATCTTGGGAATCTATGGTAATCGCGTCGCGGCTTCAGGGGGATACGGTTTCATCGTTGCTCGGGATAGCAAGGCTGCGAACGGAGACGTGGATATTTTGCAAAAAGTCTTTTCGCGCTCTAGGAGGAAAGGGTTGGTGCGGTAGGATGGGATTGAGTTGTCGGTGGAAACGAAGAAATTGCAATTTATGATGTAACGTTCGCAACGGGAGTCGCACGTTGGTGTATCGGAGGCCTATCGTATGATAGATTTGATTTTTTCGTAGGACCGATGGAGGGCGTGAAATTTTGCTAGCACAATTTTGTGTAAACCGGGAATGGGACGGTGAACGATAAGTACTTGTTCATTGATACATTTCCTAAAATTGAAAACTGTGATTTTTTCATTCTTTAAAGGATTTACTAATTCAACTGAAATGCAGGAGTATTAATATTCAAATACTTGGGAATCTTACGGTTAGAACCTTAATAATCGACCTGTCCCTGCCAAGGATCTGAATGCTGATAATTACTTCAATTGTTCGTGTATAAATTAAAAATAGTACGAACAAATACAATATCGATACGTCGTACCGACAAATTCCTACATTTACCCGGTCATCGTAACCGCGCAAAACAAATTCCCGCTCGACGATTACGAGTATCGTGAGCGAAGTTTCTTCGAAAAGGCTCGATTCTTCGAGCGGCGTATCCGTAGGCGCGTGCATGCACGAGCGATAATTCAGCATCGTTAATCCTGTCGGCGTATTAGTAACCCTTAACTCACGTGACCCCGCGGTGCCGTAATATCTCTCCTCATTAATTGCAATTAAGTAAATCCCCGTGGGCCCCGCCAACGTTGATCCATTATATCGAGTTCTCCGCGGTGGATCGCGCGATGCGCTTTTCGCCGGCCCTCCGGACACCACGGTGCATTAAAGTGTGCGCGTGCACAGCGTGCATTGCACCCTGCGCGCGAGTGCGTGTCTTACCGTGATCGTTGCGTTAATTACGAGACAAAGAATATCGACTTGAAAACGAATAAAATTCGCGGTGATTTCGCGTTTGCGATGTATCGCGGACGCTCGTGGCACGTCTGCTTTAAATGTAATGTCAAGTCTAGGGGATGACAATTAATAAAAGCTTCGTACAGGTAAAGCAAAAATGCGTGGCTCGCCACGTCAGAGTTACCAACGTGTCTGACACGCACGATTATGCGTCGAAAGATTTGCATTTCCCATTCCTGGAATGTTTCCACCCTGCCAGGTGTATTTTACTTCCGAACCACAATTCTCAAGTGTGGTCCAACATTTACTTTTTCCCCAGAGAGATTTGTTACTCGGATTATCCGGTGCGATTAGACTAAGCCGTATCGAGGATACCTTTCCGTCATATCGATCGTGTTAGCTGTTCCGATTTGGGGAAAATATTTACCTGCGCGCACCAAGCATAAAAAAATGTCGGGAAATATTTGGCTTGGAAGGGAACCGAGGATTTGTCACGCGTAAGGCATTGTCGTTTGATAAGAATCGCAAATAAATATTGATATCTCTTTCCCGGCGATGATTTAACGCGTTGAGTAATCGTCCTCGCTCGGGGAGACAAAAACTTTTTTTGCCTCGCTAATTGCTTCGATTTATATGTATACAATTGCATTGACAGTGAAAAAAGAGACGTTTACGGCCAGTTAAAATGCGCTCGATCAACCCTCGAGAAGTTATACATACGGAGTATCGGCCCAGAGCTATTGGAAAACGGACGAATGAAAAATTGCAAAGATTCTTTATCGTAACCACCCTTCGACGAGAATAAACAAGAACCAACGAATCCTGTCACGAACGAAGCTCAACGTAACTCGCGAGATAATTCATCGTTTCGCATTTCACGGATGGCACTCAATTATTAAATATATTACAAGAGAATATAAGTATTCAAAATATAATTGCTGCCCCGGGCAACGATCTTGCTCCAATTCTAACCGAGATATTAATCAAAATTTGGAATAAATTTTACTTTATACTCTAACGTAAGAATAAATCACTGCGTTAGGTCTAAACCAATTTAATTTCCCACCTCTACATAAAACAAGGAAACGCGTCCATTATTTTTCACTATACTCTCTACGAAAAATAAACATCGCCAATCTTACGACTCTCCAGACCCCACCTAATAAAACGAACCAGGCCGAATATCTTCCACGGTACTTCGAGCGCAAAATAAAAAAAATTGAATCACTGCATTTCGTCCAATTAGGCCACGTACGCTCGGCGAGAAAAAAAAACAAATCGCGGGTAATATCTGAGAAATTAATGGGTTAATTCCCGCAACTCTTTCACCCGGTAATGGATTACGCTTTCGGGTTATCGGTTCAGTCGTTTACCGTGTCGGGTGTCGCGACGGCCTTACCTGTCGCGCCGTGCATAGAAGTTGCGTGCAGCGTGCGGTAATCTACGGGCCATTAGCCACGTTTCTCTATAAGCGGCACACGCGATACACGCTCGGGATATCGAGTGTCTCAGGGAGAACCGGGGTAAACCAGGACACACGAGACACTTCCTCGTGCAACGACGCGTCGCGTCCTTTCATCGCCCTGTTCCCTCCGCCCTTCCCCCATCCCTCCTCCCCACCCTTCGTACTCGCGCTCGCCCTTTCTCTCTCTCTCTCTCTCTCTCTCTCTCTCTCTCTCTCTCTGTCTCTCCCTCTCTCTCTCTCTCTCTCTCTCTCCTTCTCCCGTGCCGCACTCTTTTTCGCCGCGGCGAACGGGGAGAATGACGACGAACGCGAAGATGAGCCGCATGTGGCAGCTGTGATACCCGCGTCACGTGGCGCACGTGCAAGTGCAACGAGAACTCGAGAGCGGAGTCAGGTCGCCGCTTTTGAAAACGGAGATGCAAACCCGCAGGCATTTTTACCCCCGATGGTATTTCGAATACCAAGATTCGTGGGTGGGGTAATTTCGTCGTTCGGAAATTTTTGAAAAATCCAGAACGTTTGCCTTGGAACTTTCAATAAAAATGCGATGGTCGAAAATATTGTATCGTGCGTCCAACATTTATTTTTTCATGGAAAGATCAACGTTTGATGAGTATTTATATTTGTTTCATGAAATTAAAAATTGTAACCGGAATCGTTTACGACCTTAAACATTATAACGACTGTGCTTTTGGAATCTGTTCGAAGCTGTCTGTAACGCTTCTCTCCCTCGCTCGTAATCAATATTACTTCTTCGATAGTTCAGTTTCTAATTAATAATGATTTCGTTACTCGCGACGCATAGTATGTCGCGCAACAATACATTATACCTGTGCCCCCCACGATTAAGATTAAAATAACACGGGAATAAAAATTCTCGCACCCGAAAGGAATCCTTGGAACAATAACTCTCGACTAAAATATGAAATTTCAAGCTTTCCGCTCCCTAAGATTTATTTTCAACCACCGACAGCCACCCCGATGGAATTTCCATCGACTGCCGTCAATGTTTCGCGCCTTCCCCTGGCAGCCACGTTCCACCGCTCTTTCCCTCTACCGTCCCCCGCGGCCGAAATATATAAATTAACGCACTTACGTATCACCCTCCGGCCGTCAGCCGTTAACCCGGTACACCTGCGTTCGGGGCGCTGAGCGCTGACAATTACCCGGCGATCGATGTATGGCCCCCGGGGGTGAAGCTCAGCACCGAAAACAGCCACGAAAACGAGAGACGGCGAGCTATTGTTGGGTTCAGGGGGCGGGGGGGTGGGGGTGGGGGCGGCGGGTGCAGGGAGACGAGGCCACGACGCCGGTATTGTATATGGCAAATTGCAGGTAATTGCCGGCGATTTGTTTGCAAGAGCACACACAGCCTTCGCGCGACTCTCTTACTCCCTCCCTTTCTCTCTCTCTCTGTTCTTCGCGGCACTGTTTTTCATACGCCCACGAAATTGCACGGCAAGTCATTGTTACTATTGGGTTAAAAAATGAATCGGTGTTTTACGGCACAAAAAGAGAAAAGAAATCTATATTTAATACAGGTGGTTATTCCTAATAGAGCACGAGGTGGAACTGAACAGCAAAAGGTATAACCGTTACAAACCTCTGTTGACAAGAGACTGTCGAAGGGCAGGCAGAAGACACACGGAAACACACACACATAAGCCATGAGCTCGACGATACATATATCCCGTGGGACCTGGCAAACCGCGAGTTTAAAAAAATAATGCAATTAGTAGCAGTGCAACCTGCTAAATACTCCAATTCTTCCAACAGTTACGGGGTCTAAAAGTTCGATGAGAGAGTCGAGGCTCGTTTCCGATGACTCTGGAGAGTTTTTAAATGACGGAACAACGCGGGGGTTAACTCGCCGTCGGTGAATTTACTCGCGATTAGAATATTTCGCTAAGGATCATTCCCGTCGAGCTTCTTCGGAGAGCGCGAGAAGGGAAGACAGGCTGTTTAAGCTGCTCGTAATGGGTATCCGGGACTTCTCGTTCCTTTTTGCTTCGAGCAAATTGCACATCGCCGGAGGAACGAGGAATTATCGGTCGAGAACGCGCGGTTAGCGCTACTTTTCGTTTGTAAAGAGTTAGCCTGAATTGCATTGCTTAAATAGGAGTTTATTACGGCGTTACGTCACGCTGGACAGTCTGGTATAACGAATATATCCTTCGTGCATTTTTTCATAGGATGAAATAAAATATTCAATTTTTATGAACCATTCGATCAAAATGACCGAATCAATTAAATAGGAAAAGGAGGAGAAAAGGTGTAGTTATTGTTTGAAGAATTTCGGGCTAATTTGGATATTGGACAAAATTATTACTTCGCCGTGTTCAATTTTGCTCGTTTCAGCACAACATTTTTTAAATTCTATAAGGGAACTGGAGGATTTTTTAATAAACAAAATAAATACAGAGAATTACGCGACGACGAATCGCCTTCGCATTTCACATTTTTCAATACTTCTAATGTTATAATTACATATATCGCGCCTCGACAGAAAAATAGATTGATCGAGTGTACAGAATCCACCCAAGGTGACTCAATTCCTCAATCGCAACGTAACCCTGCATAGAACTAACCATCGTTGACATTCCGCAACCACATGAATAAGAATCTCAACGAATATCCGAGCGACGTTCCTAGAATCATCCGTACGTTTGACTCGTACGCCCCAATCGAGAACGAGAAGCAAAAAAGGAAAGAAAGGTTTCAAGATCGAATTTCTACTCAAAGCTCGGCGGTGCCGGCGATATTTCAGTCCTTATCCGAGGCGAACCGACAGGAGCGAATCGACCGTGACTTTATTATCGTCGCGTGGGTGTGCCTGGGTCATCCTGACAGCCATTCGCGTGTACTCGAAGAATCGCGACGCGCTGCCACGGCAGCATCTAGAAGAGTCCCATCCAACAGCTATGATAATGCATAAATCGCCCCGGTCGGATCAAATAATCGCCTTTTCATTAATCTCCCGCGTTCGTCTCGTTCCATAATGTCTCACACATTTCACGCCGCTCCTAATTATATTAACGCTATTCCTACCACGACGAGTCAAATGACAGTTTCTTTAATTTTGTTTAGAATGTCGTGCGTACGACGTTATTGCACCGACACTTAACGTAAATGTAAAATGTACATCATCTTTTTTTAACACTAGGATTACGGGCGTTCCTACGAGCACCCGTCAAATTGAGGGTTAAACGAAAATACGCATTTTCTTTACAGAATCGATTTATTCAATTTAAGTCTGAATTAATTTACGATGCAAAATGGTTCAAATTCATGCAATGGTTCTTGGGATATTTTATTTCAAAATTTGAAATCCGTCAAATTGACAGGTCCCGTAAACCTAGTGTTAAATAAACGAAACTACATTTCCTCAATATTAAATTGAATTCATTCCGTATTAATTAATATGAATTACTTTAAATACCGTGCATTCGACCGGTGACGTTAGAAATGGTGTTACACAGACGACTAAATAAACCGACGAATGCGCTTACGGTGCTTTATTAAACGATCTCCCGGGGGGTGTTCGTAAGTAGTACGGCTTCGCCCGGGGGTGCGTATATCTTCGAAAAATATTACGAGAATATAAAAAAACGAAGCGAGACGCGAGATGATAATGTTCTCCGGGCGAACAAAGTACCGAAGTTATAGCGTATTTTCCCTTTCGTAAATTCGCAAGGAGTCCGTCGGAGGGGACCGAAGCCCTTCCCGCGTGGCAGCGCGGGACGATTTACAAAAGCTTGGACGCGTGTCTTTTCGTGGAGTTGCCGACCGTGGATTTGGTCGCAGCCCATTGGGCAGACTGGAACGACGTTGCCCACGCAATGGGCATCCATCAAGGGCCCAAACGGCAAAGGACTTTGTCGAGTAATGGCGACTCTACAAAAAGTCCGTGGACGCGGCGGCGGCGGCGGGAGGAGAGGGGAAGCGAGGCGCGCGGGAGGACGGCGACGGAGAGACCGTGGAAGAGGGAGAGAGATGGACGGGCCCTGGGACCATTCTTAAGGGCCTCATAAAACCGGCAAAGTGCCACGCCGCCACCCACGTGCCTTCTCGAGAAGCGAGAAAATACGTCCGAGGTTGCAGTGAGACGAGGCAGCTGGTGAATCGACCGTACCAGTCTATTTGACTTTTTCTTTTTCTTCTTCTTCTTCTTCTCTCGTCCCCGACGATGCACGTGGAAGTCGGCGCGGTACCGCTTGTCAGGTAACAAGAATCACGGTGTCGTAAGTACTCCGATGTAATGTATCATAGAGCCGCGCGTTGCGTTCGAGGACGTACGGTACTGTTTGGCTCGATCACCGAATTCCCTCGACGACAAAAGGATAAGCGGGGCGCGTTCGTCGCCCACGCGAAGTGTTATTGTAATTTTCGTTCTCTTTTTGCTCCGGTTTTGCGTCAGTTTCAAATATCATGGTGTATGTACGCCCCGCTCGGAAATCGTCTCTTATTCGCTACTTTAAATTCGGTCGGGGTTCGCGAAATTCGAATTTCAATCGAATAACGAGAGAGACGGTAACGCGAAATCGAAGAATTGTTGCTTTCTAACTTTAGTCTGACCGCATTTTTGACAGATTGAGAAGATTCTGTTATTTCACCCAGCCATTGGTAGTAGATTTAAGAGTAATCGTAATTCACTTTGGAGCGAGTACACTCCAGAGAATTTCGGCGCCGTTCGGGGGTGAAAATTGCAAATGCATTCGATGCTTGTTGAGAATAGATTCGAACGCCGAAAAACCTTTTCTTCCCGCGAAGCTGCGTTCGATGTTACTTCGAGCTCGAGACACTTATTCTTCGGTATCTTATATTTGTCACTCGAAACGAACCGTCCGGGGGGTGTGGGGGGGGGGAGGGAGAGTCGGGCAAACCTCTTTCACACAAGTGACCCTCGAGAACTTGGCAAAGAATCACCGGGGCGCGTCAAATCTCTACGAAATAGTGAATGAATTGCCACTACAAAGTCACTTGGCGGAACCTCCTGGGTTTTACTCACGGCCTCGCTGAAAGTGTCCCTCGCAGTGCCCATTGACGGCGATTCTTAGGATCTTGAATGAATTCCGCGCTTTCAAGCTTCTCTAGCGCGAGTGCTAAGTTTTGTCCGTACGAGAAATGGCACTTGCGAGTACGGAGAATAGCGAGAGCGACGCGTACCGCGCAACCAGCCAGACGTAGAAAAGTCTTGAATTTTTTTTATTTGAATTTTTGAATTGAATTTTTATTTTAATACATTTCCATCGTACCAACGAATAGATCCATATCGGAATAATTACGGAATAAATAATGTTCGAGCGAGCGACTTTCATCGTGACGACAAAGGAACAATATGAAAGTATAAGTGGAATGACCAAGGATCGCTTTTTGAATGCTTTCGAAGATCGCTATTACAGACGAGGATAGCGCTTAAAGGTCGAGGACTCGATATACGAATGGGACTTTGAGAAGATGTCAATGAAAACAGCAATAACCATCGCCCATTTCTCGAAAAGCCGCAAAATACGAGAGGGCAATTCCCGTGCTGCCGGGTCCAACAATTACTTAGCCAATAAAAGAACGATGGGAGTCGGTCCATTTCGAACCGCGTCACAGAGCGTTCCGTCACGCTCACCGTTTCGCTGGTCGCCAACGAGAACGCGTGACAAAGTGACTCTCGGTGCAGATGGGCCATCTGTCAAAAATGAACTTCGAGCATCAATGAACTCGAAAAACCGGAGGCACGTCCTAGCGTGAATGACTTTCATTCACGACGTTTAGCCTATTCTGGCGAAAACGACTCTCAACTATTTCCTCGACTAATGGCGAAGATTTCAAAGATTTAACACGTTGACGCCGGCGGTGCATTTGCAAATGTAGATACAAATCAAAATTATCACTTAAATAATCACAAGTTGTATTTGTAATTATTGAATTGAAAGTAAATAAATATATTCTTCTAATTCGAATTCTCCGTTATATGGCAATTTTTTCTACGAACGAACTGCATATTTGGTGGTATAATTACAATTTTCTTACGCAAAGGTCGAGAACAAATTGTATGTACAATAGTATTTTCACGGGACGTAATAATTGCGATTGGAATTGAAAATATAGCGTCGAGTATTCTGTTTATAAGAAATATCGGGAAACGAAGAGGGAGAACCACTGTGCCGGAAAGATACGAGGAGAAAAAAATCGAGAAGCATAATGTCCTTTCGAGCGGGGAGCAATTTGAAAGTGCGACAATGGGAGGGTCCGGAACGCCTTCTAGACTTCGCTGAAATTCGAGTGCACTCAACTTTGAGATTCGTGACAATGTAAAAGCTATCCGTCCCTGTTGAAATTGTCGTTTATTAGGCGCGCCGTACAATGCTCCGAACTTCTCGACGCGAACGTTTGGAAAATGGTTTTTGATCGTTTTTTGCTCGAATTTCAATTGTCCTCTATTCCACGCGTAACTGCGACCCCTTTTGAAACACAAAATAGTCAGTTCAACGACAACCGAACAAATTATCATTTTTAAATTATTATTACACAAGACCTTAACCGATTAGTTTACTCCAAATTAAATTTCAAATCATACAAAATGAGAAGTGGCAACGTTAACGCGAAATTAAAGTTGTAAAATCATTTCTAATTACAAAAACAGAACAAATCTAGATCATGCACAACTCCGAATCTCCGGATCTCCGAACTATTTGTAAAGCAAGCAAACACGTGTGATTCCTTGTGAAATAATTTTTAGTAGAATAGAAATTCAATAATTATTTCGTGATCAGCTACCAAAAATGCACTTGATAGAGTAAAAAAAAATTTTCGGGATCCGAAGATCCAGAGACGTGCATGATCTAGATTTAAGCCCAAAAAAATTTCCACAAATCTCCTGCGATTTCCCCATTATTCGACAAAAACTAAACAAAAGCTCCCACGTTAGATCAATAAAACCATCGACCAATAAAATATCTAACCGCATTCGTAATTCCTGGCGGGACAGGCAAAAGCCCGCGTGAAATAGGATTCGCGGCGAAGACAATGGCTCGGTTTCGGATAAAGCGGCGTTCGGCGAGAAAAGGGAGTGAAAGAAAAAAAAAAAATGTATTCCGTTGCACGGGTCTCCCCTAGCGAAGATGTTTGGCATATTTGTCACATTCGAGTAATTCCACGGTGGTGTGCACCTGCCGCGGAACGGAGAGCAACAGGACAACGACCAAGGGAATTCATGGCGAACGCGGAGAATAGTAGGTAGCCGGCCACGCTTGTTCTTATTTGTTTGTTTCGGCCTCGTATCTCCGGGCCTAATCGGCCGTAGCCAAAAACTCGCCGAATCTCGGTGGAATTTTTAGGGCAGAAGTGGATCTTGATAAAAATCATCCTACCATGTCGACCAGCCCCTCGCCCTCGTACGCGCCGGGACAGTTAAAACGAGAACCGATGGCGCCGCCGAGTGAAAACGGATGTCCCCGATGAGATCGCTCGTGGGAAATTTGTATCGAGCAGAGAGAGGATAAGGTGCGAGACGAAAGGAGCCGAGACGTTTGGGAGAGGAATTGTAAATTGCTGCGCGTTATTACGTAATTCGCAACGGAGCGAATAATGACGCGTGATTAAATCATTGGACGGCGTACGATTCAAGTTGATTATCGTCGGTCCTTTTTTAGTGAAAAATTCTTAATACCCGGTTGAGAATCAATTCTATGCGTTAGGTACGTATATGTTTATCTACGTTAAATTACGTGTATACCTGACAATTAAATAATAAAATTCTCAACCGTCTATTACGCTTCCAAGTTCAGGTACCATAGACAAATTCCTGTTTAACGCGTTAGAATCTGTGAAAACACCTCAGCCCATATTACCATTGATGTCGGTATTTCTATCTTCTCCACATTGATAATCCTTTAAAAAAATCATCGATATTTCACTTCCCCATCTAAACGATTAGAAGAACAAGAAACTCGTACAAACCTACAATAAAATAATTCCACGCGAAATGGAATTACGAACACCAAATTAAATTCATACTTCCTCCTTCAACATTACCCTTCAAAACCTTATCAATAGCAATTTCGAACATCTCCCTCATACTTTTCGATCGCAATTCAGTCCATACACTAGCATCGGAGACACTTCGAATAGATTTCTTTCTCGCACCGGTCTCGTACCGCGGCAAAACGCTGCCCTCCGGTGGGCAGCGCGACAGGAATTCGCAGGCACGCCGTTTAAGGACGTCGATTAGTCCCGTTGTCCTAATAGGTCCTGACGTGGCGCAGAAGTAAAATAATTGCCCGGTGATGTATGTGCCGCGGACGAGAGCCGTAGAATACTCTTCTCTCCCGTACCCACCTCCGGTGCGGGGGGGGGGGCCGCACTACCACCGCCATACCCCGGTTTTATCGCGACAAATGCTGCCCGTGAGATTCCACGGCCTGGCGACAGAGTCACCCGGTATTATGGGGCCTAAATCCTTGGCAACAACCGAAGCAAATTATTCGGAATTCCCCGACCGCGGAGATGCCCGCGAAGATATACGCGCCGTGCGCTCTCGCCGCGCTCTCGCCGCTGCATTCGGCTCGGGGGCCGATAAATGCATTTCCAGTCGCATTGTGCGATAACATACTACGCATACGTGATGCGGCGAGGAGCGGGTAAAAAAGAGCTCGTGATTCAGCGCGAAGGGGGGAGCGCGATATCGGGGAAGGAGAAAGTTTCCGAATCCCGATATCGCTGTAATGCGCGCGCGCGCGCGCGGCTGGGAGCTGCGCATCGGGCGAGTCGTAAGGAACGGGTTGGATAATAAACACGATTTTGTTGTACGAATTGAGATTGGGTATTATTCCCGTTACCGGTTGGCGGAGCCGGGTTATGTAATTTAATGGATACGTGACTGTCTCGCGACTAGATGACGTTGCCACGATAAATGGATACGGAGTAACGATACGATTTGTCGTTTGTCAATGTGACTGTCAGGGACGCGTATGCCGTGGGGCATATTGGCTCTCGGACTCTATGCCTATATTTTTTAACTTTACGCCTCGCGAAGAGTAATATAAAATGCAGCACTTTTATTTGATTAAAATTGTGCTGTTATTATGGAAGTGTCGACTCTGATTTTTAAGGAACTAATTTAGTTAGATATTTGAGGAAAAAAGTTACGGAAATACTTATCTCACTCGATGTACTTAAAATTGAGTTCCTAAGATCCTAAACGCGAACTCGTGATTTTATACGTCCACGGTACTTGTAAAAATCTGCTGCTTTCGTTCCGCATTAAGTTGACGAGTAATCTCCTGAAATATTGTCCCTCGCAAACCTCATTTTCGTCTCTTTGCGCAAGGATACGTCCACTTACGTTTCTTCCTCGAAACGAAGGGTTAAATTTCTCTCCAAGATGAATGTTACGTTCCGATCGTTTCGAATCCGCAGAAACGAGGTAGCGTTAAAGCGTAGAACGCTGCGATACGATTTTAAAAAGCCCGATAACTCCCCGCCCCGGAGGGTCGCCAAAAAAAATCTTCCAATTACAGATATACGTCGTATCATTCTCGTTTCGAGTATAACCATTTTAATCGAACTCGACTGCATTGTTACGACAACCGAGGAAGTATCTCGCTAAGAGCGTTCCTTTTCTAAATCAAAATGCGTCGATCGATTCGTACGGAGTTTCTGCCGAATCTCACCGATGAAAGAGAGCAAGAGGACTCGGGGGGAGAGGTCCCTAACGGCCTGGCCCATTCGATCTCTCGCCGTTTACCCCGACGGGTCCTTAATGACTTGTACAAATGAAGTTTCGGTGAAAAGGAAGACGAACAGTCCTGGCGCCCACGGTGCAAACGGCAGCCACTTATCACGGGCATGATGGAACCTCGAGAGCGGGGGGAAGCATGAATGGAGCAAGTTTGAAATCCAACATCGTTTCCATCTACGAGACTCCATTTCACGGTATAACGTTCCGCGCATCCTCGTCGGGTTTAAAAGGCTCCAACTTGGCTAACGAGATGCCTTTGTTTATTTTCCCATTTAGAACCTCGCGGTTGCGTAAGCTTCCTTTATCGATGCGAGAACGATTCGAGGGACCAATGATGAAGATCTCGATGCCATTTTCGAACCTCGAATCATTACGAATCTACCGAAGGATAACTCCTCGCGCGAGGGAGCAGAGGAGAGAGAAAGAGATAAAGAGAGAGAGTGGAAGGAGGAGAATATTTTTCTGAGGAAACCCGAAGAATCGGCACGACCGTTGACATCTGTCCGCGAGGGACACGGACATCTTCATAAACTTCAGCCTCTTCCTCGCGACTCGTTTCGCCGTTCGGTAAAAAAAACTCAACGGTCTCCCTCCGCGCGTTAATCCAATACTAGTTTTTATCCGCTTCCAACTTCCACCCGACGTGGCCGATCGCTCATTGTAAATCGATAGGTTCCTCGCCGACGAGTCCGCGGCACGGGAGCAAAAACTGTATCTGGGTCCGTCGTCGGTTCGGTGGGCGAGCGCACTTGGGAACGGGATCGCCAGACGAATAAATATTTCCGTTCCCCCGAGCGTCTCCGATATTACCGAATTCGAGGGGACAACATCATTCGGGCAGGTGCTCTCGATCCCGGAATCGAGGCTAAGAACAAATTTTGCCTCATGCATAAGCGATTTTTATTTCTCTACCCCGCCGACCCTCCCCTCCCTCTCTCTCTCTCTCTCTTTCCTTCTTGCTCGATTTATCGTCGTTTCGTCGAATTTAACGATCCTCGTGATCGATGCAACGACGAACGACGATGACGATTATCGTTAACGATTATTGCTACGAACGCTCGTCGTCGGTATTGTCGGCCTTTGTGGTACGTTATAAAATTCCCTCCTGATTTGTGGTTATCATTGTAAAAATTGGGATGACATGTTATCGTTTATCGAGCGTATTTCTTTCGTTTCCGTTTCTGGTTAAAAACGACGTTTCGCTACGATCGTCCCCCCCTCGAATCCCCTTTCCCCCCCCCCCCCCAAGTTGCCGCACGTCGAGCTAAACGACGATATAATGTATCGCGGGATTGAAGAATAGAGGGGGACCCCCGATCCAGAACATCAAGCGAGCAATTCGTATACAAATGCGATACTTAAGTGGCGACACTTCATAACAAGGCGATTCGAAAACTGGTCCGGAAGTCAGCTCCCCTACTCCGTTTCACCCCAAGCGGTGTATCGCGTTTAGGGGATGCGGTGAGTTTTTGTTACCGCCGCCGCCGGCGGCAAGTGTAACGGATTCGGGGATGTTCGAGTTTGGGATGTGTATCGCGCGCGTGGTGGTCCTCTTCAAATCTGATTGTGCTTTGTACTTAACTTTTCTTTCGCGTTAATTTAGGTTTACGAGCCAGTGAACTCGAATTTTCAAGTCGTTTGATTTTTATCTTTCCCACTGGCCGAGGGATAAATAACTTTTTTTTAATACAAATTACTTCGTGCGATTATTGTCCATTCCCGAGGTCTTATGATTTTCCGATAAACTGGTTTTTGGTTTCTGAAATCGGATAGCTGAGCGCAACAAAGTTTCTCGTGGTAAAAATATTGTTCTGTATTTTTTGAAGAAATTATGGTACAGTACGGTTAATTAAAACACTCAGCCCAGAGAAGCGCTCGTTCGCAAAAAACCATAGCGATGCCAAGTATATTTTATGCGTCGGTCACAACACGTTTATCGTGAGGTAAGAATTGTCACGTGCTTCGCAAAGAAACATTACCCCACTCGAAGAACGAGTTTCGTCCAGGCAATTTCACGTGTGATAAATGATTCTTGTATTCAAATAATTTCAACCCCAATTGAACCAGCTGGCTGCTGTTTACCACCGTTCGTTTTCGTTCTTTTTTTTTCGACAAGTGTAACGGACGCGAGTGCGTCGGCAACGCGTATTGATAAATCGTTGTTATACTTCATTTTCAAAAATCAATTACAGGAGAAGCTCGACCAACTACGCGCTGCTTGGTAATTCTGGAACGTTCCGCGATACTGGGAGCTATTTCAGAAAAATTCTGTAGATATAGAATAACCGTAAATCAATTTGCGTCAAGCGAAAAAATATTGTTACGCCCCTGTTATAAACTGTCGATATTGATGTTGATTAATATAATGTGTATTTTAATTATTCCACTATCACGAAATTAACAAAAATTTCCAAACAGTAAAATGTGATTACTGAAATTATATTTATTAATTAGCTTATCGTTATCTGTGTTAATTTCTATAATATTTTTAAAAATTACTCTACTACCACGAAATTGACCAAAATTTCCGTATATTCAAATGTGATTGCTAAAATATCCCTCGAGTACCTACCGAGCATTAAAATTCATCTGCCGAAATGACCAAAAAATCCGAATTGCTCAAATCTGAATATCAAAAGCACAACCCGTGCACTAATCACGACGATAGCGAGCGAGCGAGCTCATTCGGCGGACACCCTCGTCCCTTTATGGCGAAACACTGAAAAATGACCTTGCAGCGTCGGCGTCATTAAGCTTCATTTACAATCCACACCTCATTATAATACAACCGCGCTAGAGGGGATACCCTTTGAGATTAGTTAGGAAAAAGCAGCTAACGACTGGCGGCGTCGACGACACCGGAAAAAAAATTTCTTTACAGAGGGAGCAGCAGCACAGCAGCAGCGGCGAAAGGAACGAAGATGCGCACCGGCTCGAGCCCGAGCAATCGCTCATGATTTCGGTGGTTTTTGCTCATCAATTCAAGCTACGGCGCCCCTTTTCCAACCCACCTACCGTGTCCTCGGACGATAGTTGGTAACAACGCTCACGAAGATACGAAACTCGGCCTTTTTTGTTTCCACGCGGTCCGTGCCTGGCGAGCGTAATCAATACCGCGGTTGTGTCTTCGTTATGCATTAGGGACGCTACTTGGAAATATTTAATTAAGGAGAGTCAAATGAAATTCCGCTTATACGACGATTACTCATTACTTTTTGGTCTTTTCTTTCGTTGTAGCTGATTTTTGTTACGAATCGACGAATCTTGTGCTTCAAAATGCATTTTGTTGCATCAAGATCGCTGTAAAACTGTAGAAATTATAATTTTTTACACGGGAGTAGGTTTTGTCAAATTAGGATCTTATTCCACTTAATCCAGGTTCGATTCTATTTGTAAAAATATTCGATTCAAAACCGACATACATCAAATTCGCTATAACCCCTATCAAACTAACGTAAGAATTTAAAATCAGTGAGCTACAGCTTCCAAATGTACTTTATCGCATCAAGTATCCCTAATTAAATCGTGGTGATTATGATTTTTTACTCAGGATTAAGTTTCTCAAATCTGAATCTCACTCTGTACAATCTCCATTCGTACCCATTTGAGAAAATCTACCTGTTTCAAATTTGGAAAAGAAAATTCCCTGAAACCCCTCTCTACCGACAAATATAAAATGACCGGAAAATTCTTACTGAAATCCTTTCATCGTATACCGAGACGATTTCAAAAAACTACAAGTAAAAATCACTGAAAATCGAGAACGAAATAGAATCCTTTGCTCGGGAGCATCCAGTTTCACGTTCAACCGCCACCCTCCTGGCATTCCTGAACACCTGATCACATCGACGTGCACACGATGACGGGCGATACGTGAAAAATGCATTACGTAACGTGAAACAGACAGCCACCCCTCGGTGTCGACGAACTATGAACTCCTCAGGGTGGTCGTAACGATCGCGAGACAGGGCATTCACACCCCGAAAGAAAGTACGAAGGATATTCATGTGTCCTCTGGACATATGCCCTCTCTCACGGCACCGTGAAACGATCACCCTTCCTTCGTATCCTGATTTCTTATTCAGATATATCCCGTTGTCCCTTCGCGCACCGGTTTAAGGCCCCCCGTCGATTCGGATAAACCCGTTTAATTGAGATCATCCTTACGCGTCGAAAAGTCGATCCTGAGCCGGATCGAAGGGCGGCGAAAGGGTGGAGGACGGACAAAAAAAAGACTAGCCGCGAAACCGACGCAATTATCTTACGATTGATACGTAGGATTTTCTGTATCGTGAAATCATCGTCGCCTTCGCCGTTTTCGGTTTCGATGTGAAATATTACTTAAGAACTGTGTGGCGTTGGCGCAACTTTGATTGATACGAACGATTTTATGTACGTATGTAAAATCATGATCTCCCTCGCTGATTTTTATGTTAATGTCAAATATTGCGGATCAAATCTAGATCATGCACATCTCAGATTCTCCGGATCTCCAAAGTATTTCTAAGGCAAGGAAACTCATATGATTCCTTGTGAAATAATTTTCAGTAGAATAGAACTACTATAATTATTTCGTGATCAGTGATCCAAAATAAACTTGATAAAAGAAAATTTGGAGATCTCAAGATCCAGAGATGTGCATGACCTAGATTTAAGACAATATTACTTAACCGTGGATCGAAATTTTGACCCACGCGCGACACTGTGGCGTTGGTGTAACTTTTTTCATGAAATCTGCCTCGAAAGATATTAGTCCGCGCGATTTGTTCCTCGCATGATTTTTGAAAGAAAAACTACGATATGCTACGACGAGGTACGCGCAAAATTTAAACTGTCCAATCGTAAACCCTCCGTTGTCACAGATTTAAAAATTCTTTCGTGAACTTGACACGACGCGCTCGCGTGCGTGCCCGCACACGCGCAAATAAACATATCCGAACTCGCTAACCACACGTCATGTAATGTCACGTAGCGTCGTGTCATTCTTAAACGACACGTTGAAAGAGCAAGCGAAATTGAAGATGTCAGCTGCGTCTAGACGCTGTCTCGTCAAACTGCCCGCGTCGACACTTTATCCAATTGGCAATAATAAGTGTCATTGCTGCTGTCAGTGGCGGAAATGCATATTATCCTACAACGATCCTCCGTAAATTTAACGTACGGAGGAAACCACGATTTTATTCGATTGTCGATCGACGCCTTCGTCGAGCGCGAATACCTTTCGCGGTATTTAAATAACAGTCTCTCACCCTCTGCAGTCACATTTCACGTTTAACGAAAGAGCGACCGGCATCTCTATAGTTTTCTAAAGAAAAAGAGACGTTACGTTATGGCTGCTGCCCAATAATAATTTTTTTCATACACCACGCAGAATATCGCGTCCACGGTGGCAAGGGAGCCAAACCGCTGTTCACGAATACTACCACCATTTGCTTCTGAACACAGATAACACTTTAATAATTGTATGGTAGATTCGGAAAGATTTAGGCTACATCATGCCGTTGACGGAACAAAGATCGTTGGTTCCGTGTTTACAGGATCGATTCAGGAACTTTTAGAGTACACAGTGTATTATTAATACCTCCTTTCATAAAATTCCCACCTGATTTGCAAAACGACGATTCTTCCAGTCAGGTGTGTCGCGAGAGATAAGTACCCGCTCGCGCAACAATGCGTCTTCACTTCGTTGGGTCAGCAATTATGCGACTACATACAAAATGATGTTGTAGCCAAGCGGAAAGCTAATTACCGCGAAGAGCTTGAGGATCCCGAAGACCCGAGGTGAGGGTTTCACCTGTTGCGAACGTTGCTTTCGCATAAAAGCGAACCTTCGCCTCGCTCAAAGCCGACAATAACTTTTTCACGAAGCTCATCCACTGCCGGAATTCCAAGGTTCGTTTATCGTCAATAAAGTCACTGAGATTCCAGGTTCGGAATTAAATGGCATTCCCGCAAACGTGTCATCCCCCCCCCCCCCCTTTCCTTTACAGTCCAGTCTTGTATACAGCACCATAACGGTTTATGGCACTCCATACGACTTTATGCGATCACGTGTACTACGTTCAGTCTCGTCGTGCTCGCGACACGCTCGTGCACGCAAAACACGCGGCTATTATAGACATGTCACAATCGCGTATGGTTCTCGGTGGCAATAAAACGCCTTGTATATATTATCGGCGGCGTAAACTATTTATCGAGGGGCTACTATGTTGGTCCTAGGGAAGGGGGCCCTAATATGGCACGGAACGCGTCCGATCGATCGCGATCGGTACGTCCGACCGTAAAAACTGTCGATCAGCGAAGGATCAATGGCGAGTCCTGTGGGAATTATTTTTCCACGTCGAGCTCGAGCGAGCGGAAGCATCGACTCACGTGGAATTCTCTATCGAGAATTCGAACGCGAATACGGGGAATACGTATTCGCTGAATCGTCTGAATCTGCTCAGGCTTCCGCTTCTTATTTTGTATTAACATATGTATTCCACGTACCGGCTGAATCTACTCGGATCGCGCTTGCGCGTCTTATTTTGAAATGAAATACGTATCCCACGAAACGTACGAATCTACTCGCGTTGTATTTTGCTCCGAACTGTATCTCAAGAATGGCACGAATCTGCGGGCAATCGAAATTGCGTGTTTTATCTTTAGCATAAATATTTGTGTACCACGATTTTTTTAAAACTACTTACGTCGAGTTTGCGCGTTTAATTTTCCAAGCAAACTTTTTTATCCCCGCGCTGGCCGAAGCTACTCGCGTTAAATTTGCCAGTTTTATTTCTCTCGAAGCTCTTTTTCTCCCGACACAGGACTTCGAGCAAACCGTAAAATCGTTTCTAAGAACGCCGAACTTCCTCCGCCATTTCCTGCCCCGCATTTTTGCAATTCTTCCGCCGGTTTCCAGAAAAGGCGAAGGCCCGCCGACGGTTAAGAATTACAGCATTGTAAAGGCCGCGTACGCGTCGTCGTCGTCGTCGTACGGGGATCCGTGCAAAAAACCATCTGATTTATCTTGTGCCGTTGCACGTAGAAAGAGTACGGACGACTTTTCAGATGGAGAATTACTTTCTCGTAAAGTCGCGCGGACATATAATATACGCGCTTCTGGGGAGAGAAAGGGAGAGAAAGACAGAGAGAGAGAGAGAGGAAAAAAGAAGTCGCGGGAGACACCTCCCGGCTTGAATTACAGGGTTCTAAAGACGTAGGCACCTGTCGTGATTTACAGTCACGAAATTATGGTTACACGATCGGTAACGATACAGCTCGAACGCGCTCGCACGGAGTCATTATCTGTTACGGTCCCCCACGAAACCCCCGAGATATACGATCGTGGCCCGAACTCGAGCACGAATTACCAACGCGAATCTCGTGCCCGCGAGAATGGGATTTAAAACGTGTCACGTAGCCGCCAGTAACAGCGGGGTTTGACAAACTCTCGGCTATAGGTAAGTGAGCTGAACTACTTTTGCCTCGCCACGTCGCAGCGTGTGCGGCGGCGGTTGTTATTTGTCTTGGAGCGTTATGATTTCGTGCCGTTCCACCGATTTATTATCGACACCGCGCGCACGCGTTTGCGTTTAATCGCTCGACGCGCAACGTGGTATTAGCGTAATATACGACGCTAGAGGGCGTAATTCTCCCGGTTTACGCAACGCGCTCAAGTAAAACTGGCTCGTTAATTTTCCCGCGCACACGCGCGCGGCATGGAAAATAAACGACGGATAAGGAGCAACGCGAAACTATACGACCTTCGTCCTCTGTCGTCGGGCGATTCCCTTCCACGTTTTTTCTCGAATAGAGATGCGATGGAAAAATAACGACCACCCCCCCCCCCCCCTCCACCACTCACCCATTCGTTCCCGCGACGCGCGTTTCACAGTTTCGATAAATAATTCACCCATGCGGATACCGCGGCGATCTTTCGCCGCGCAAAGCACGATTTAACATACCGCGAAACATCGTGTAACCCGTAGAGAAGCAACGGGAAGAAAGGGACGGGGGAGGGGGGTAGAAAGAATGAAAAGGCACGGGTGATGTTATCAGCATGTTTGGACTGCCATGCAGTACGAATACTGACATTTTTTCAATGATATCTTCTTACTCCCTTCCCCAATTTGTAATGCAAGTCTTAATAAATAAAGTCCTTGCCTCGGTGCACGACTTGTAAACCGAGAAGAGATACGCGGGGCGAGATTAACGGAAGCAGAAGAGGGGGCGGCGGCGGCAGCGGCAGCGGTGATGGAAGAGGGGTGGACTGAAAGAGGAGAAGATATCCTGGTTCGAGGCACGGGGCACCGCGCGGACCGCGCGGACCGCGGAGACGAGGCTCGAGGACCGAACGACGAAGACGAAGATGGCAACGAGGAAGGAGAGAAGAGTAAGGAGAACGGCCGCGGCGCAATCTACCTTTCCATCTCGTGGCGCGCGCGTGTCCGTCGAGATTCTCATCCTCGCCGGGCCCCGTGGATGGGGGCCCTCGTGAGACGAGGCCACCTGCCGGCTAAGCCTTCCTCCCCTCCTCCCCCCCCCTCCCACCACTCGACTCCCCGCCACCTCCTCCGTTCGTCCCCCTTTGCCGCACGCCCCTCTCTCTCTCTACCACGGTAACTTGGACCGCGGCGCTCGCTCCTTCGCCCGACGATGGTGGGGACTTAGGTGGAGGGGAGTGGTGGGCCCTCCGGGGAACCGCCTCAACCCCTTTCCAGGCGAGCGCGCACTCCTACAGCATTCTCGCGTTATGCTTCCCGACCCTGGTGATCCTCGCGAATGATTACGCGGACTGCATTTTTGCGGGGGTCCAGAGTAGAGAATCTTGAGAATCGTCCGGGGCCCTAAGAATCGCGCGGCGCATCCTTTTCTCGCGATTATTTAGCTGTCCGTGGAGCGTTTCGTTCGAGACGCGTACATTTTCTTGCTGCGGGGTAGAACTGCTCGCTTTCGCGCGGTTGTTGTTATTAAACGTTAAGCATTGTAGTTGAGAGGAAGGTTCGAGTTGTCGCCTGTGAAAGAATCGTATGTGGACCTTCAACATACGGGCGCGAGGACTCGATGAATTTTCGTATCCCTGACAGTTGGGTCGGAAGGAAACAATTACGTAATTATAATTTGTAATCAATAAACACAATTTGTAACGAGACACTTGCGCCTTTTAGTTGATACCGAGTTTTAATCAAATTAATACACCCAAAACGGTGCAGATACAAGACGAAAGGTTGTTACTCCGAGACCAAGCGAGTCTTCGCGAATGAAGTAATCTATAAACATCATCGGTAGCACAAGTTCGTCGAGTACCGCGTTATCTACACCCGAATACCGATAAACATAGCGCAACCGCGCGAGTCAGGAGTAACGATCAATTTACTAATACCCTCTTACCGTCGACAGCCACGAAGGGGTCAACCCTTTCGTTTCGGAATGCCGATCCGAACCCCGCGGATAATATATCGATAATTTGTGCCAGTAATGTACCGAAGGAGGCGATAATTTCACCCGGCGATAATCCGCGAACGTGACGCGGCCCTTGGTGCGCCGTCACCCACTTTATTACTCTCCTCGCCGCCGCCGCGCCGCCGTCGTGGAAGCCGCTCGACTCCCTCGATTTCGAAAATAAGAGGGGAGGAAGGGGGAAGGTATTCGTGGAGGGGGGAAGAAACCCCCCGCCAGAGTGACCCCGGCCACCCGACGCCAGTAAATCCACGCGGTGGTTCGAGAAACGCGAGACCCGTAAATTACGTACTTTGCTCATGCAGAAAGGATCGCGTTCGGGTGCATAGGTCAGGGGAAATAATGACGGCGTGCCCGCGGAGATGATCTATCCCGTAATATCTTACGGCACGCACTATCCTGGCCCACGTGACGCTCAACCGGGAGACGGAGTTCGTTTAAAGGGGCTTCTCGTCTTTCCTTGAATTGGCGCGGTGTACCTTTCGAATTTACTGATATATTTAAACATATGTTTTCGTCGTTGTCCGCGTTAAGTTTTGGCCCTCCATTGGGAGTGCGATTAAACCCCTGTTTTAATGTTTTATTGATTATTTACCGTTCGATTTCTGAAACGCTTTGGCCTTGAATTGGATCAACGTTTTTCTTAATTGTGCAATGTGCTAGCACCGATCCCGTCAATTCTCTAATCGTAAGTTTAATCGCAAGTTAGCATAGTGAATATTTTGTACGCTGCCCTAGCTTCCAAATTTTGTAATTATACATCGCTGGAATTCAAACTCGCGACTCTAAGGGTCTCGACAATCTGCATTTCGTGATCATCGCAAATAAGATCTTGGGACTTGATCTAAAAATCTTTACAAGTCGATTACGGAAAACTTCATTGTTCCTTACAGATATCTAACTTAAATTTTCAATTAAAGACCTAGAAAAATGATAATTGCCATTTTGGAAACACTCGATTACAGATAAAAATCAAACTACATTTTGTTCGTCTACAGTTAAGAATTATAATTAATGCAACTTTCGCGTTTCCATCGGACTCGTCGCGAGATAAATATTGTAGGCGCCACGAAGGTACGTTAAAATTCCAACAACGATCGTTCTCGCATCAAGATATTCCAAAAGAATAGCGAGAAGAGTAGCAGGAACTTTAACGAAGCGATGGGGGCAAAATATAGTAGGGCAAAGTACGTCACTTATCGTCGGCGAAGGAATCGCCGCTTTTCGTGACGGGAATATAAATCAGTTTATTTATCCAGGTTTTTCGCCGTGAGACGAAACACTCGGCACACGTCTACAAAACGACATTACTTCCCGTCGCGTGGGTCCGTCGGGTTGCAGCCGCCGCCGCGACGCGCTTCTACGGGAGAACCGAGTGCATTCACACGCGCGGATCCCTCTTCGACGCGGCACGAATGAATGAAATCGCGTAAATATTTATAGAACGTCGAGACAGGACGAGAGGCGGTACGAGCGGATGCCGTGCGAATTGCTCGTTTTGTTATGCGTTTACGATTCGATTACAACCGTGTCGACCGAGTCGCGAATCGAGGAAGCGCCGCGAATTTGGAAATCGTTTCTTTTCTTAAGGTGGAAGTTGCGTATTCTTGAATGGTAGCACGCTGTGCAATAGTTGGTGTTGTATTGAATGATCGAAAGGATGGGTATATTTTTTTTATATTATAAATTTTTTTTTTTATATTATAAATGGGTATATTTTTACTAAAAAAATTATCATCGACGCGGTGTGTTTTGATTTCATAAGGAAGTAGTGATACGAACTGCTCTGGTTGAAGGATCTAGATTTTTTGAATATTCTGAGGGATTAAAAAAAACAGTATTGAACTTGAAAAAACGTAAGGATTTACGAGGTATGATTCCTCTTTCCTCCAATCAGGAGTGAATAGGTGATAATAGAAAACAGGATTACGGACAAGACTCAGAAATATAAAAAAACAGCAGCATGGAAAATCGTACGACCGACCGTGATAACAATGCAAACAGAATTTCGACGCAACGTTTCGCATTAAAATTCAAAGTCCCTCCACCCTTGCGCCCAGGGGGCGAAGAGAGGATCGAACAGGAAATATGTAAATCTTTTTCCACCGAAAAAAAAAAAAAAGAAAAGCTATCCTAATCCATCCGCCACTGAGTGATTGGTGTATGCAAATTTCTTAATGACGGATCAGTCGGTGTACCGCTGAGACGTGTGACGTCATGCTGCGCGACGTAGGTATCAAAATGATTTTGATAAATTCGAATGTTAGATCCCTCTTTTTTCGTACCACGCGGAGGCTGCGGCTCATCTATCAATATTATACGAGCCGTGGGAAGAAGACACGGTATTGCTCCTTTATTTGTATCTTTAATCGATTCGAATCGGTTGGCGAACCCTCTTAAGCCAAGAGCCATTCGAACCGCGATAGCAGGCTTTTAATCTTCGACTTTGGTTACTCGCACAACTGCAGTCGCAACGGAAGGTTAAATTTGCACAGAATCGAATAGACACAAATGCATAGTACCCGCGTTGCTTTTTAATTTAATTCAACTCATTTTATTTTACCTCGCAACGATGAACAATCAGATGGTAATTGAAACACGCAATCAATAATACTGAATTTACGTTGCTCATAAAATATAAAAATCTATAGCAATAATTAAAACTTCTCATTAAAACGTACGTCTAATAAAATCTCGATTAAAACAAACCCTAACCAAACACAGCATCAAATGATCGAAGTTCAATAGAATCTATGAACGTTCAATTGTCGTTGCTACATAAAATTAGAATTTGCGCCAGACAACTGGCATTGTTTCGCATTCCTCCCAGAAGCTCCAGCAATAATTCCAACCGTTCGTTAAACCACTCGTTCCTCCTTTGATCTCCTCCAACGGCGGATACCCGGACAGATCGCAATTGAAACGAAGCCGAGGTAGGCGCGGGATCAACGAGATCCCAACGATCCAACGCGTAATGTCGGACAAGAAAAAGGAAATCGATACGCGGCGTTCACGTGGATCGGCGATTCGTTTCCCGATTTTTATTCCAAGCGTGCCTATAAATACCGTTCTCCGTTGAGCGTGGAAAAAAAGCATCGATCGTCGACGATCGAGACGATATCCTAGGGGCCTCTCGTAGGTGACAGTGATTTACATTTGAATAAGGTACTCGGCCCTGGGGCCCTTCGGTGCACTTACGCGCGCGGAGAGAAAAGCCAAGAGAATGCGAAGGGTCTAACGGGGTAGGGAGGGTGAGGGATGGAGGGGGGGGGGGGGGGTACGGGTGAAGGGCGAAAAAAAAATACGAGAGGGGAAGAACCCACCGGTCGTTCAAAGTCATCGCAAACTAATAGACGTCTGATTGCGGTTACCGCGAGTTTTGACTCGTCGGTACAAATATTTATCTTCATCCCTACGCGCATTCACGCACAGCGTGTGCAGCGCGCTAAGGCGCCGATCGCGCTATCGATGCATATAAATGCATTAATCTTGATCGTTGCAGCCTTCGAGCGTGCTCGCTCGCTCGCGCGCGCGCACGTATTCATGCCGCGTACACGTACGCGGGGGGCTGAGTCAATATTTAAATTATTGGTATTGACCGTACGCGTGATTAATGGGTTCGCGTCGCTGAGCATCGGAAAATGGTAAGTTTCTTTCGATGATACTCGTGGTCCGTCGAGACGTTGCGTCATCGACGTGGTAAGAAACGAGTACGGTGTAGTACTCGCAATTGCGTTTACTTGTATGGACGAGCGGGGTCAAATCTAAGGTTTCTCGAGCTTTGATCGTTTACCGCGAGCATTTGTGTAATACATGGAGGATAGTACAGGAGCGGAGAATTGTCGGATGTCAGAAATCAAGAGAACCGAGTATTTGTAAACTTTCATTGTTTCGAAGAGAATCCTGTATTATTGCAATATTTAGAATTTTACAATATTTAGAATATTTAGAACGCCGTGTGAATTTCTTAAGGAAAAAGTTAATACATTATTATACTTGGCAAAGCGATTTTTCTTCCATTGATCCGAGTTTCAAGATAATTACGCACAATTAAAAAATTCACAATTATTAAAAAAAAAGCGGGGAAAGATTGTTTTTTACAATTAATTTCCTATTTAAAAACCGTGAATTAGGTGCCAACAGCGATGTAAATGGCGGCGTAAAATGCAAAAAAAATTCCCATCTACCAGCTCTTCTCTAGAACCAACATAACGCCACGCGATAGGTGTACCGAGCTCTAAATTACAAAACTAGTTTCAATGCCAAGGGGCAGCAGGGAGATACTTCTATAAAATCGCCCACGCGACGCGCGAATATTATTCCCCGGGCGGCGAATATCGCGGCATCTTAATGCAGTCAGGGGACAATCGTCGATACGATATTCGACACAATATTCTAAGAAAACTTACGGTGACAACGCTAAGGCGCATTTCGTGCTCGTATATCTGCAACCGTTCCAGACGAAGCTCCTCGGTGAACACGGAACTTTATCGTGACCAATGCAGGGCCGCCCTCGCCGGGTATGCTTATAGATGTATAGCGGGTAAAACTTTTGTATTTTTTTTCTTTTTTTTTTTTAACCGAGCGCCACGAGAGCTGTACTCGAGCCCACGTTATAGTATGCATCCACGGAGCATGTTACGCGGTAGCTACTAAGGGCCATGTCCGGGTCAATGTTGCATACCTGGTAGGCTTGCGGAACGATGCGCGTGTGCACGGCAACGATGTTAACCCCTCGCGTCTTTACCGTAGCCTAGAAGAGGTGGATCGCTCGGTTGCGCGAGTGTGAGAAAGTACATCCATTTACGGATTAACCCGTCCTCGTTATTACGACTCGATTCTCGTTCCTCTCGTCGAACGCGTCTACCGATTTGCATTTGCGTTCTCGGCTGCTGGGAAGAGCGTTTGACGTTTCGGACTTTTGTAACGAGAATTACGAGCAGAGGCATTTGTTGCTGGAAAGAGTGATGTCTATGAAAATACGAACCTGCGAAAAGGTCGCTATTGTCTCGTGGGGCATTGGTAAATATTATTAACTTCGTTACAGAGAAGACGACGTTTCTTAAGATAAACTGCCATTTTTGAGATCACATATCTCGTTATTCGCTGGACCAATTTTGATCAAATCGTACTCAAATTATTCATCTCGGCTCGGCTTTTCCGATGGCTATGCAGTTTTTTTTTTTTAATTAATTGTTTAATACAGTTTGACCACCTCGAAAACCTCTGTTCGTTCTTTCCGGAAAAGATACAAGGTCTAGTCTCGCGTACTTGTACTTGGCCCGAGACAAGACCTTGTCTCTTGATCGATACAGTATTAGGTGTACCGAAAAGTAATGTCGTTTTCTTACGTTAAATTCAAACCAATAAATCTTCAAAACCAATTGATTTATCGATCAGACATTGAACATTTGCACAGTACACGGTAAAAGATTTTTAATAACTGGGTTGATTTTATTATTGATTAAAAATAAAAGCTTGTTAAAAATATACTCGTTTATATTAAACGACATTACTCTCCGGTCCCCCTAATATTTTTATCGCAAGTATTTCAAGACTCTTCTTCGACCGATTTCCAAATCCGTCGAGGAAAGAATATTCGAGCGAGTGGAATATCCGTTAAGTAACGACGCCATAAACGAGCTCTTCCGAGAGGGAAGATTGTTGTTCCGAAAGAAAAAAAGAGAAAGAAAAAAAGATCGAGAGAGAGAGAAAACTGCATCCTCACGGCATTAACCGCGAAACTGAAACGCGTATGCGCGGCACGATTTGTAGGTGTCCCTCGGGGATTCGTGGAGACGTTTGGAAATCAACTCGCGGAGAAGACACGGCGGCGGAGACCCGGAGAGTCGAAGGGAGCGTCGACGTCGACGGGGCAAGTGCAGAAAAAGCGTGCATTGTCAATGCGCGCGGGGACCGTGGGCCCTGTCAGCCATAACAAATTGTGACTCCGGTAGCGGGACGCGGTGTTGCGACCGCGGCAACGGTCACGTGATTAATTGTAACGTCGCTGCCGCATGCCCGGACGATTTTTTCCACGAATTATTTGCATGTCAAGGCGGATTGATGGAAACCGTAGGAAGGGTAGCCACGGCCGACGGATGCGTCCGAGTTGCAACGTGCAAGAGTCGTTGCAGCGAACGCGCGCGCTCGTGTTGTACGTGTACGTACGTACGTACGTACGTACGTAAGCGGCGGTGCCTGTCCACGTACGCCGAATGAAATTCCCCGTTCGAGTTGGGAATTTTACTTTCAAATGTGCCGCCCGATCGAGCGTTCCTTCGACGACGACGACGACGACGACGACGCTGCGGCCCCGCGTACGCTGGGGGATTTTTCGGGAGCGCATAATTTTCGCTTGAAATGCGAATTTCCGCGATGTCGGTGGCCGATAAGCGTTGCAGAATCTTCACAACCTACCGTCGGTCGTTTAGAATTGCGAATTAAAGAAGGTAAGAGACACTCTGGATACGAAAATCTGATTATTTCTGTTGTTTCTCTTCGCTCGGCGAGAAATCGAGAACCTGTTGGTTCGTACGGTGTACCGTTGTGCAATGAATGAGATTTCTATTGGAAATGGACAGAAACGAGTCCAATATCTGGTGGATAGTTGTGATTGAGATACAATTGTTCAGGTTTTAAAATAGTATGAAAGGGATGATGAGTAACTCATAAGGAACGGAATAGCAGAGATTAAAAACAAGACATTGGACGTTAGAAAATCGGTGCGGATGTATAAGAATCGAATCCGGAAGATCGAAAGATTTTGTCATACGAAATATTTCTTTTCCTCAGAAAACAGAAAGAACCCGGTGCTCGTCTAAAAACATGATAAAAGACACCATGGGTATTCCAACGTGTCTGATCCACGACAAAAATAATTGTCGCGAAACCAACCATTCCTCGTTTCTTCCACGATACGACTAAACATCCTTGGAAAAAGAAAAAGGAAAAACAGATATCCGAGATAGCCATCGGAACGAAGAGAGATTGAAAATCGTCGATCGAGACGAAGAAAAGGCTTCTCTTGCCCCGCGTGACTCCGCGCGGAGAGGATGAAGAATAAATGCATGTATATCGGCATAGCTGCCCTTCGATTTCTTGCGCTATTGGCGCACAGCCGAAGATTCGGGGCCCATAAAGAACGGTGCGGAAGACAATGCAACGACACAACTCACAAAGAGACAAAGCCCCCAACTGGCGGGGCGACCACGAAGATGATATCACATGCTTTACGATCGTTCCACGGATACTTTATGCCCCACTCCCGTCCCATACGAGCCAACGTTCGACGTGTGTGCGTTTTCTTTGGTTTTTCGATATCCCCCGGGTACTGGATACAGGAATATGCAGATGTCACGTGATGAAATATCTTCGGCGTGGGCCCTTCTTTTTTCCTTTTACCTTTTTCTCTCTCCTCCCTCGCCCTTTACTTCGGCGTCCTTCTTCTTCCCGATAGTCCTTCCCCTCCCACCCACCTCGTGTCCCGAAGATCGCCAAGTTACGCGAGTCCTTACCACGATCCGCCGAACCCCTCGAGAAAGGATTTCTGACATTTCTATTTATACGACGATCGCGCAACGATCGTTGCCAAATATTCGATCACTGAAATTGTTTCGAAGATATAGTTATACGCGTGGCTCGGGGTTATATAATTTCACGACGATACGTCGCTTCGAAGGATAAAAGGAGGAAAAAGGGGGGTATTTGAAACGCCAAAGATATTTCTCCGGAGTTTATAATCTCTTCATCTGCTCGTTCGGTACGAGGGTACGATTGAACATGGAGGCGACTCTTAATCTCGATTGAAATCGTACGTGGAGGGTAGTATCAATAAGAAGAATAGTTGTCCTCCGTAGGAACTCCCGATTAACAAGCGAATCAATTTAAATTCAAACACGAAAGAGCGTACGTACGTTGTGCTACTCCGACGGGATGACTTGGAGAGTCATTCGACGAAATTAACTTTTTGGTACCCCTAACGACTAATGCGAATCGCCGGTTCTTCTTTTCTCTTCTCTTCTCCTCTCTTTTCTTTTTTCCCCCATTTCTTTCAATTACGATCAGCACCGGCACTTTGCGTCGCTATTATAATGAAACGGAAGAAGAAGGAACGGTCGTCCCACTGAATTCTATTTCCCCCCCTCGGGCGTTGTCTCCGCCAACAAACGACTCGAACAATGACAAGTCCCAATGAATTCCATCACGAATCTTATTCCCAGCACTTCGTGCCTGGACAGCTTACAATAGACAGCAGCAGCAGCAGCAGCAGCAACCTCGAAAGGACGTTCGACATCTCGCCATAGAGCTCGGGACGTATGACAATCACGTAACTCATTTCCTACACGATAATGTCACCGTGGAATTTCATTATTGGAGAATCGATTGAAGCGATCGACGAGCCGCGAATCTTTCTTCGGGAAACGTCAACGGCGAGTATCAAAGAATCGACGATTTGCTGCGTTCGTAAAATCAAATGGTATTTACATTTTTTTAAACGACTCGTTAACAAAGCGAGAGTTAATAAAGGTGAAATTAGTTGTAATCGAGAAAAGCGAGTTGCGTCCCAATTACGATTGAGTTTATTTGTGCAACGACTCACGGGTTTATTCGAGTCGGTTCTGTTGAATTAATGCACCGTCATGTTCGCTTATTCACCGACTATGGTTTTGTTTCTTCCGTTTACTCGTTCTCGGGTAGACAAACCCGCGAGTTACGATACGCGAATCGAGAAATTTATCGACTTCCCGTTCGAATTTCTAAAAGTTCCAATCTCGCAAACTTTGAAGAATTGCGCCGGATCGCAATTCTAAAGTTCATAGCGTTCGCGAACATCGTTAAATTTTCGATAGTCCGCGTTGAAATATTCGAGTGCAGGGAGCGCCTATCGACGAATCTATCGAATCTCGCAGACAGATTTTTCTTTCAGGCATAAACATATATTTTCTGTTGGATCGGAGTAGCATCCACTCGAGAGGATCCATTTAACGAATGATCGAGACTACTCTTCTTCTTCTTCTTCTTCTTCTTCGAGTGCAGCGAAAGAGAGTGCTCTCAAAGGTCTGGCAACAATGGGTCCTCATCGTTCTCCCTTGTGATTCGATATGCGTTTGATGGACGTGAAGATGGCCAGCCTTTCTTTAACCTTGGCCCGTTGCATCGAGAGCCCTTTTTTTTACGAACTATCAATGAGATATCACCTGCTGTTTGGAAAGCCAACCTCGAAATATCGACGCACTCCGTCTAATACAATTTCGTGTACGCGCTGCGCGCGCGTCTCGCTTTAAGAGGGTAATGAACGAAAAGTAATAACTACGATTCGAAATTAACTCTGCAAAATCGCTGCAATTGAATTCAAGCAGAACTTTTTGGTTAAAGGAAAGTAAGGCTCGAAGCATTCTCAGTTAATAACTTCTCGCTTCTTCGGCTGCAGTGAATTTAAATATAGAAAGTTGAATATAAATATTATCCGACTCGGTACTTCATAAAAAAAATATGCATTTTGATGGAATACGAACAGCGAGGATGGACAGGAGCAAAAACCAGTTATGCATAATTATTTGTTAATTCTCAACGCGACATATTTTTAATACACTTTATATCGCTACTTTTAATTAGTGACATTCTCTGCCCCTGCTGTGCAATTATTACTCGCTACAGTTTCGTATGTTTAAACGAAGTGAAACTGAAAGCCCCGAAGACCGATGACTCGCGAACGCGGAAATCATTGAAAAATCATCGCGTCGAGTTTACAGTGGAAACAATTCGTACGAAACACGATTGAGCCATAGGCAATGCGCGCCGTGCGAGATTCCGGTTACAGAAATGAACCGAAATACGCTCGTTATTCATTCCGAGTGTTTACCCTGTCCCACGTCGGCCTGTACGTGAATTTATTAAACTACTCTTAATGCGTTGCGCCTAGTAACGCGGAATAAACGACCGTGACCGGCTACCCGATACTCGTTCGTACGCCCACGCGACTTCGGGCGCTGCTTACCCAACGAACAGAAACGACGCCGCGCGTCGTGACAAGGCGCGCCGAAGTGAGATATCCAAGATAGCTGGAACAAGATCGGGACGATCGGTCCGGCATCATTATTCTTTATACCGTACAAGGGAGGATGGGCAACGATGTCAGGAAATACAGAAGCTGTCGCCGCTAAGTAGTCCGCCCACGCGACCGGGATTTTAATTCAAATCCTTTCCCTATCCTTTCTAACGATCTTGCGAACGGTCGATCGGTTTCTCGTGGCAATCGCTTCGGGGGGGGGGGGGGCTGATAACCGGGTCGTTTACGAATGAAAGAAAATTGCAAGTCTATTTTTGGCAACGAAATTATAAGGAAAGTAAAACAACGTTTTGACCAATCACGTCTGTTTCTCTTCTGTGTAGTAAGTAAATATGGCAAATCTTTTTTCGGCTTAAATCTAGATCATGCACATCTCTGGGTCTTCCGATCTCCAAACTTTTTTTTTACTCTATCAAGTGTATTTCGGGTCAGTGGTCACGAATCCGCGAGCAAAAGTTGGCGCTTGGTTTTAGTTCCGGAGATATAAGCACTCGTAGTATGGAAAATGACAGATTAGAGCCAACTGGCCTGTCCTTCACGTTGACATACTTGCGCGCGCATCATTACGTGCGCACAATGTTTAACCTCTTGCTTGCCTTAGAAATAATTTCCACACTGGCATCAATTATTCCGTAAGTAATCACAAGTGTCTGTTTGCTTTATAAATAATTTCCACAGTAGCATAATTTATTCCGTAAGCAATCGTAGGTGTTTAGTTTGGAGATCCGGAGATGTGCATGATCTAGATTTGTTCCCTTTTTTCTTATCGAACATACCGAAGAGAAACATCGTTGATTACTCTGAATGAAGATTAATTAATGCGAAAGTATAGAATCTCAATTCTCCAACCGTACTCCCTTTTCTCCTACTCAAGCTCAATACTCCAGAACGCGAGAGGAAACTCGATCGCAAGAACTTGACGATGCTTTCAATAAGTAATAAACACAGAGCGCGCGCAGTGTAATTAGAACATCAAACGCGTCCACGGGGGAGAAGCGAACAACTGGGGCGCGCAAACAAGTAAATCATACGGTGACGCGGCACATCGGACTCCGAGTGCACGTGTGCCCCTTTAAAGAAAAAGTAAAGAAAAAAAAGAAGAAGGAACACCCTGCACTCAATCTTCATTTTCGTAGGGAAATAATTATACGTGATTCCCTAAATGGCTTTCGAGTAGCAGAAGCCTGCGAACGAAGAAATAAATTATAGATGGCTGTCCACCGGGCGATAGAAAGCGGGATAAGACAGCGAGAACTCTCGAGTCCCATTGTCGCTGTTTCGGTGCCCGATTCCATCCCGTACCACGTGTCACGGCGCGAGACGCGTCCTGGAAGCGAAAGAATCGAGGACTCTCCGAGCTCGATGCGAGCACGATCGATAAGGGGCCACGTCAATATGCGGGGCGGAGGTTTCGAATGTGTCCCTTTTTGACCGGTCTCCTCTGGCCGACTAAAAGGACTCTTCGACTATCGAAAGCGTCGGAATGTCAACGAGAACGCTCCTCTCCATTCTGCTCGTGTCCATTAAGCGTACGAGATTACTATCGGCATCGACAGTTTCCGATTCGACGAATATTCCTTCGCTAACGATTTCCTGAATTTCTACCTATCGTTCGATTTATTTAAATCTTGGGTTTAGGGGCGACGGCTTCGTGCTGGGCCACTGTGCTCGAAAATACGATGTCTGGAGGGATGGTGGAATTGTAGGTCACGAGGATGACACGATTGGAGGATAACGAGTTGTATAATTTATTTGCTGCCGGGGAAATTGTATTTCTATTACGATATTTATAATATTTCGCGCATTAGGCGAGTCGTTGGACAAGCGAATAAACTTGTCTCAAATTCTATCCCAATTTAAAAAACACGCGCGATTTGACCCGATTCGAGAGCGATTGAAACCAACGAATTTAAAGACTGTACTCTAAAAAGTGTATACCATTCGATTTCGACGTACGAGAAGTTCAAACTACGCCCACGACGAGGGATAAATATCTCGAGCGATGTACTCGAAGCACGCGTAAATCAAATGGAGTCGTTTGAACAAGTGAGAGAGAGAGAGAGAGAAAAAATGAGGAAGGTTTGAGACGGGGAAGCGAAATGAGAAAAACAGTGGAGAAAAAGGAAGCGCGTAAAAGAGGGCCTTGAGTGTCGCCGAAAGGGCATAAATCCCCGTTTACAATGGCAGTACCGAGCGGCACACGTGTCCGCACGAGTGAAGTTCGCCGCTCAGATGAATGAAACTCTTTGACGAGTCGAACGCGTTCTGCTCGGTCGCCGGGGACCCGGGGCACAGCTTCCCGTTCTGGGTTATCGCCGTGCTGCCAGTTGTCGTCGTCGTTGGTGTTCCCGGTTGTAGCGTCGGGAACCAGCGTTACCCGTCGCCGGTTTTACCACTAGACACAGCGGGGCTGGTTATTAAAGCGGTTTTACACCCGGGGACGCGACGCCGCCGCCACCTCTCCGCTTCCTTCTTTCTCCTCAGCCTTTTTTTTTTACCCAGGTCGAAGTTTTTTGTGATAAGGGGTCACCGAGTAGTGGGCCTTTAATTAGGTAAATGGCTATTTTTAACGTGGGAACGGAGATTGGTTCCTCGCGACGTTCCGGGATAAAATATTTCTGGAAGAACGTCACGGTGGAAAGATCGTGGAATGGAGGAAAATGAAAGAAAAGAATGGAGGGGACATATTTAAAGTTTGAGAATCATAGATCTGCCCGGGAGAAATATGTAGTCTGTAGCATACGATAATTAAATAATAGAATACATTAATAGTCTTTGAAATTTATACTCTCTATGGACGGAAATCACATTTTTGTTTCATCCTTGACGAGTTTGAAAAAAAAACCTGGATTGCCCTGACCCTGATAACAAAGTTCGCTATATTCCCCTATGCGGCGCAACCTTTTTCAATTCATTAATAAAGTCAGATTTAATCGCTCGATCCACGGGGGAAAGAACGGTCTCCTAAAATCGACGAATACGAAACAAGGAACAAGCGCTGACTATCGGTAAATTCCAGAAAACCGGCGGATGGGGGCCGACATTCATTAAAGTTCATTACATTAAGAGTCTGGTTTATCGCGAACCGCCGCGCCGCCGACTGTCCGGGTGAGACACGGTGGAAATTATGCATTCGTATTATGTGCCGAAGCGTCGAGTCGCCCACGCGTCCCCCCTCCCCTTCCCCTTTTTCCGCGATCTCTCGCGTTACCGCTTAAATTCCAGCCCCTTCTCGGAGCTTAGCGCAACCACGAACGTTAATGAGTAAGCGATGCTGCCGGCGCAGCATCTTTTATTCATTTCACGATGAGAGGCGAAACATCGGCCGCCGCTTTTACGCTACGCCCGCCGTAGGTCTCTCTCATACTCGCGTATACGTATACGCGACTGCCCACGTGCGCCGGCCATATTGCACTTCCGGTTCGTGAAATGCTACAAAGTTGGCTGCCCGGTTGGAATCCCTCCCCCCCCCCCCCGCGCAACCGCTATCGCGATTTCCTGTCTGTGATCTGTTGCTCGTACCCCCGGTTTGCCTCCCTTCCGCGGCAAAGTGAGCCGCTTCTTGCGTAGCCTCCTAGGATCGTAAATTTTTCCAGCTCCTTCCGAGTAGCGATTGAAGATTGAGCCGCCGGCGAATACTGGCATTGGCCGCGGTCGACGTCGTTCGTTGCGAAGCGCGCGAAAGAAATGCCGGCAAATCGAAGATTAATCGCGGGGACGCTTTAACGGTTGGAACGGTCGAAGAATTGCTGGGGTGTCTTGGTTTTCGAATGCCATCGATGCCAGGGGGTGAATTCAATGTTATGTTAAAAATTGGTATAATAGGTCTGATTGACCTTTATATGTCCGCGTCTCCTAAAGTTACGCTTCCGCTCGATATGGGCGGAAATTGGGTTGCCCACGATTTTTTATCATTTTCGTGGATCCTTCTTCATTTAACGTGCGTGTTTGGCAATAATTAGGACCATTGAACTTAGAGACAATATGGCAAGCATATTTTTGGCCAAGAACTTTTATCTGAATGATCACAGAAATTTTAAAAATTGAAAAATTAAAAAAATTAATGGTTGATAAAAAATAAAAAATTCAACAGAGAAGAGTGTAACTAGAGAATACACGCCCCTCCCACCACTACCACGAAGCTCTACAGAGAAATATGCCCGAAGATTTAAAAAGGCGGAGAATCTGCCGACCCCTCAAACCGATACAGGTTAAAAGAATCGTTTGAGATCTGAATATTACCTGTGTTGGAAAATAGACGAAGTGTTATCGGAATATCAGCTCGGCAAGTGTTTTTAAGTACCCAATTACAATAAGAAGTCAGTGCATTTAATAATAGAAATGATTAAAGCAAATGCGATCGACCCTCTGCAAAGTACGAAGCATTATCGAAATATTCGCGCGGCAGGTGCATTGAAAGAGTTACAGCGAGAAAAAAGAAACTTTAACCCCTCAGCAATAATCGAGGCTCGAGTTTCTAATCGTCAATTACGGCTAATTACGTAGATCGTCGATTACCGAACCGGGGCCGAGCAATCGTCAATTACACACAGCCTACGGCCAATCCGGCGCTAAATGGCACCCCAAGGTAGAATTTACTTTTCGATACCGACGCCGAAAGTGTTTCTTGCGCGTACACGCGACGAGTAGTGGCTCTCGCCCGCGTGACTTTGTAACTTTTGATTTAGGATCTCGCGATTAAACGAATTGCCGCTAATAGCGGTACGGTACAAAGTCGAGCGCGGGTTTTCGTACGAACGTGACTATCGAAATCGTCGGATGCATCTGCTAATCTTCGACGCCGAGGTGTACGCGTCGACCGCATTAATTGCGGCTCGGAAACAAAGCGAGAGGGGGGGGGGGAGCGACAAGATGGAGGAAGGATCCGTGGCTCGAGATCATTCCGTCGTTAAGTTTTTTGCCCTACCCTCCTACCCTTCTTACCCAATTGAAATTAAATAACCCCGATAGATTCGATTACACGAATTATGCACGGATGTTCCCGAAGGAATCGACCGACAGGATCCATTAGGCCATCCCGACCCGAAACATCGATTTACCCGCCTACATGAGCGCCTCGACGAGGTGAAACGAATCGCGCGACTCCGATCTATGGGGGTCTCTCGTTGCGTTCCGTTGCGTTCGTCTTGCGACGCGAGAGTCATGCGCGCGAGACTTAAGCAAATTGAACGCGTCCGTCCGGAAGGCAATCAACGGTTTTTTTTTTTCTCTTTCCTAATTAAAAGTTTTTCGAGCCGAGGCGCAGGATCGAGGAGAGCGAAGAGTATCGAGAATCTTGGCGAGGGTCGCTTTTCTGATTTCGGAGTAACGTCGGGGTTTTTTTTTTCCTACGACGTCGGTATCGTAAACGGACCCGCGTAGAAAAGATTCCGATGAATGGCTGCACGTTCGTTTCGAACAAAAGATTTAACCTCTTCACGAGTGTGTCCGATTTTTAGACGTTTTACGGGAAATCGGTGCAGCGTATAGGGTCGCCGGGGTAAAAAAAAAAAAAAATTGTCCGGTTCAATCGGACGGATGGGATAAGTCCGGGGCACAAAAGGCTCATTGTATTTCGAATTTTTATAAGGATCCTCGAGGCTCTCTATTGTGCGAAAATTGGGGGTTTACGTTAGACGGGAATTGCGGAGGCGGAAAGGGATAGCGAAACGGGTTTCTCGACCGTAAAAATATAAAAAAAATTGATCTTTCGTCGATTCTGGAGTACCGGGGAAAGTTTGCAGGCATGCGCGTACGCGTCGCGTTCGCGTTTAAATTTTATACGATACGAGTTATAAAAATTGTAAAATTATATTCGAAAATATAAAAACATTCGAGGCGTTTCCAGGTCGTTGTCGGAGAAACTGAATATAATTTGCAAAACACGTTTGACGGAGCGACGCGTCTTTAAATGAGAATTATGGTCGCGCGATTACGTTTCGCGGGAAGCTAATTAAAAAGTCTCCGAAAAATACGACCGCGAGGGATCAATATTTAGACCGGCCGGGAACAGAGAGCGGATCAATATTTTCAAATAACTGGTTAACCGAGAGCACGGCTCAACTTTCATCCCCGTTTACCAGCGAACCCCGATCGACGGTGGAAAAATCCTTTCGACCCTTCACAAAAGCCGTCCATGCAACCCCCGCGTTTGTCACTCCGCGTTTGACAAAGCGCCATTGACGAGCCGAATAATATAGAATTTCCAGAAATCTGGATTTGCCACGAGAAAAGGGAACATCGAGAGCGAGGTACGTTAAGGGTTCGCTACCTTTCTGCGTTAAATAAAAAGAGGGGGGTTAGCTAGCGTTTACTCACTCGCGCTAACGGAAAGAGAAATTTCTGAAGGCGAAGATCGCAACGACGTTACGTGAACTTTCCCACGCTCTTTTCGGGAGAACTCAAAAATTACGGTGGCTGTGATGAACATTCGAAATGTTACAAATCAAATCACAATCGTTGCATTCCGACATACAAAATTGCGATAGAGGCGCAATTGATTCTGAAACTAACAGACTTAATTATTATTTAATCATGTATTCCATGTACTCCAGAAATATTAATTGAGGTTAATAAATTTATGAAAATACATTGTTCCACGTTGTTTTAAACTAGCGTCACAAAAATAGAGACTCCCCTTGACGTTGGTACACTACAAATAAATTTCGACATTGACAGTGTCCGAACAAACGGAAGTCATTGTCCTCGAGGAAACCGTCGTTATCGAGGAACGCGCATTCGCGAGAAAGGAATCGTAGCGCGATAGCAATGCGTGTCCCCGTAGTTAAATTGCCTGCCAGTAAGTACTGGAAAGCAAAGACGAGAGATAAAGAGGCGCATGAAACGTCAACGATACTTTAAGTGGACGTATAAAGTGACTCGAAATCACGCGACGAAATTCCTCTCGAAACGGCCTCGCAGGTCTCATTTCGCGTTGCGGCGCAGTAAGAATTAATCCGATCGTTAAGAATCGCCGTAACTGTCAAAAGTATACGGACCCGCGTACCGGCTGAGCGAAATCCTTACGCGACGTTGAATCGCGTGAAATAATTATCGACGAGAATGCATCTTGGATCGCGTAGGGTGGAATGTCCTCGCGTACCGGCTAATGAACGCGAAGGGCATAAACGTCCGCGAGACAATAACGATCACGTTCGACGTGAAAAATCACGGTGGGATCTCGGCGAAATAATTGGCCGTTACGCGCAGTTTAATAACGCCGCCGCGTTGATTCTAAAGAGTCTGCTGGAAAGAATCGTTGACAATGGGGTTTATATTAGCGCGAGGTACGCGAGCGATAATGCCAGCTGGTGTTCCGTAAGATTGTAAAGTACAATTTCAAGCTTTTCTTTCCGTTTTATTATTCCCTGTATGTAGCGAGCGAAGAGCGTGCGCGTTTAACTACACGACCGAGAGGATCAGATTTCGGAGACGTTTTATAACGAATCCGACGGATTATGAAAAGTCGTTCGAAAGTCAGCGAGTGAGGTAGCGAATTTCGTTTATAATAATCCAGCGCGTCATCAAAAATGCTAGCTAGAGAATAAAGGAGAAGCTATTTGTATCCTGGTCGTCAAAGTTGTACGATCAATTCGCATATTTCGCTGGCTTTAACAATAATAATAAGACGGGGGAGACAAGGTTACGAAAGAAACTATGTATTTCGGTGAAGTTTTATAACCGATTAGCAGAATATTCGAACCCCATACAATGACGACAGCCAGAGGATACGAGAGAAGCTTTTTTGTATCCTCCTCGTAAAATTTCTATAATTCTCGCATACATCGCTGCATGCAACAAATAACTGAACATCGGCGATTAAAAAAAGATCACGCTATTTGTCACGATCCTAAGACATCGTCAAAAGATTCAAGACGGAACGGATCCACAGTTTTTCTAAGCATCCGGTGTCCTTCTCGTAAACCCGAACCACCGTGCACGGTAACTCGCCGTGAACCCCGATTCAATCTTCCTACCCGTACGAATTAAATCGATTTAACCCGCGTTACTGTTACCATCGGGACAGAACTCAAGGACAAGGCCATAAGAGAAGAAGCCACAAAAGCGAACGGTAATAATCCCCGCGAGAACATAAACCCAGCGCGCCAGGATGGTAACGTTCGATGAAGGCTTCACACGCGCCATAAACTACCCTCCGACCAACGAATTTGTAACATTTTATTAGCGGGGCACGCATCAATGTCCGCGAGACGCTTCTTCGTGCGCGACCCATAAAGCTACTTTGTGCGAGGGAAGAATTCTTTTTAATGGCCTGACTTTGTTCTCTCGTGTGGGGCCCTGTTAGGCGGTTATGCCCTACCGGTTGCATTCATCCGCGCGGAGATTTATGCCCGGTGGCCATGGGCGAGAGGAAGGATACGGGGACTGCCAGTTTTATGATCGGTTCTGTTACAAAGTTGACTCTTTATGCCGGCTCGAGAGCCGCGAATCACAGAGACGGGAAGGAGGAGGTGGAATGCCTTTAAAGGAGCGATTCGAACGCTCTTGGGGTGGCTCGATTGGCACTGCGTGCAAAAATTGGCACGCTTTCTCTCGTGTCCTCTACGAGCATAGACGGTTAACGCTGTAGCTGAGGAACATTGCGGTATATGTAAGTGTACTACGTATAATTTTACAAGAAAATGTCAACGAGAAGAAACAAGTGCTTTACATGAAATTATTGGTTGTATATTATCCTTGTTTATTCTCCAGTTAATCACAGCGGTATGTAAGTGTACTAGGTATAATTTTACAAGAAAATGTCAACGAATAGAAACAAGTGCTTTACAGAAATTATTAGTTGTATATTACCCTTGTTTATTCTCCAGTTAATCACAGCAGTCAATGTTTAGAAATTTTAGCAAAATAATTCTTAGTATTTCGTAGTCATATCGTAATAGATCGGTAATAGTCGAACAAGAAAATCGCGAATATTTAAAAGTACGAGATGACGAATTCGACCATGCCATTTCGCCACTCGCAATTCAGTAAATCATCCATTACACTTGCCAAGAAAAAAAAAGGTCGAGTAACTTATTTTCGTAGTGATCTACGGAATGACCAGGGCTAAAATAAAAATCAGCCAACACTGATCACGATAGTACGTCTCCGTTTACATTAAGTACCGGCAGTGGTAACAGCCGGCCGTGCAAACCAGTTCCTTAAATCAACCATGTTAATAGCTCGGCGCGTAGAATATCGAAATCATTTCGATCGCTCGATACTCGCAGTTAGCGTCGATGGTAGCTAATCGAAACACCGTCGGTTACGCATCATCGCCAATAATCTTGCTCGATTTAAGCGCGCCGTATACTTATCGTTAAAAGATGTACGAGGGCGTGGAAAAGAGTTTGAGCGTAATGGACGATTTACGCGCGATAAAGCCGTATTCGCGAGTGCAACTCGATACATATATATTAATGCGCGATTCCGTTTAGAGACAATTACGGGCTAATTCGCGCCTTCGCGAATCAGGCCACGCCGGCATTACCTCCGACCACGTTCACCGATTTTTCACCGGGACGTACGGAGCTGAGGTTTAATGAGATATTGCTGAGATACGCCCTTGCTGTTTTCAGAATCTTATCTGATTAACGACGCCTTTTCATCTGCAGCGACGGCACGTCGATGCCTGGGAACCTGGTTCGTAGCGATCGTGATTCTGTGTTCACCTGGCGCAGGAAATTGCTAATCACCGATTTGCTCAAATTTTAATGGTGTAACTGAACACGGTGCGTGGGTCCGTTACGTCGATCACTGTTACGGTATATTACGATATTTTAGAAAAAAATGCGGAGCGAGTATTGTTATATCGAAAAATGCGTTCAAACTTACTTTAACTCTGGTAAAATGATATTTTTCGTGCTCTGTATTAGTCGTATTAGTCAAATATTACGAATAGTACCGATCGTTGAATTACCTCAATTTATTGAAATGTAAATACACCAAAATGTTTGAGTCTGCAAACGTGCAAAAAGTAGATTATAATTCAATGAATAATTAATTCTTCCAGTGAACAACCGTTGAAAAAATAATCCGACTTTCCTGCTATTTTACGAAATCTTCATGTTCAATACCATAAATGGATACTTCGCGTTTCAAGAAACTGCTGTTTTAATTTATAAACAGATCCCGCAATTAATCGACGTTCTCCCATATCCGAAGATATAAGAATTTTGAAACGAACGGTACAGAGACACGCGACGAAATTAATATGTAACACTGCTTTTAATTAACCGTAGCTTTCTCTCTGTTCGAAGCGTCGGAGAGAACATTTAACTCGCATCACCCTCGTTTAAACCCAGGCACACCGCGTCTCGTACCCTTGTTAAGGTCCGTGAAAGGAGCGTCTCAATAAGCGCACACCGATCGTAAAGTTCGATTGCAGAAAGGAATTCTTTTTCGAGAGTAATAATTTATGATAACCCGCGCGGAGAGCAATGAGCCGGTGTCAAGTCGTAACCGGATATCGGCGCGCCGACGGTGTAATTATTTTTCGACGCGAACGAAAAAAAAAGTGAACGAAAAATAAAAGTGAACGCCGAAGCAACGAGAGGCGCGGGCGCGCGCGCGCGCGCTCGCGCGAGATTTCGCGCTTTAACCCATAATTACGCGATGCTTGGGAATTCATTAGCAGCGTTAACCAGGTGCGAGCGCGGGGCAACGGATAATCGACCGCCTCGAGTGTTCGGCTCGTATCGGATCCATGAAAAAAATTAATCCCATCGGATTAACCGTCCCATTATAATTACGTACGAAGCGCTAACGCGGTCCCGCGGAGCTTCCAGCACCCGAGCGAATTTGCAAACGAATGGGCCGGCCGTCGGCGGATCCAAATTCGTGGTACGAGCATTCGCGATAATGTCGGATTAATTGGGTACAACCTTTATTGTGGCAAACCTCCGTGGCGAGATGCTATTAAATATACCGGCCTGTATTTCAATCGGGTGGGCGCGTTAAAGTAATCTTACGCTCGTTCTCGCGAGAAAATGTATCGAGCGAACGAACGGAACGTTAATTTATGAGATCGAAGATCCGTTCCTGTAATAAGGTACCACCTTCGCTACCTTGACCCCCGGTAAACCGCTATTAGAGGGGTGGTGTTGATGTTTCGATGCATACCCAGGGATAAACAATAATTTATGCTCGAAATTCGGTACCGGTACGGGCTAATTAAAATGGTTCTTTGTTATCGCACGACGAGCCATCGCGTGGAGCGAGCGCAAACAACTACTCCGCGGATCAAACTCGCCGACTAGCTCGCAAAAAGCGTTTTATTACCAATACCGCGAACTCCGCGCCGAGGAATCGAATTAAAAGATTATTACGAGCATAAAAATCGATACTAATAAATATACCCAACCGCGCGGGGATTCATTACGATCCGTGGACCAGACGACTCCCGGCAACACGATAATGACACTCGCGATCCTCGGCAAACTCCCTCGCGAACTGCGTCGTCTCGATAATCGTCTCCCGACCCACTCGACATTAATAGAATCGATATCAAACGACATCGATCGGCACGGCTGGCCGGCCGATGGCTGTAAGAAACTTTATATCGCGATATCTCGAACGACCCCCCCCCCCCCTCCCACTCGTAAATCCGCGTCTCCTCTTGTTCACCAAACTCTCCCCTCTCCCTTCGCCTCCCCCTACCCGCCACCCCCCCTCCCTCCTCACCGACAACCCCCGCTCCACCGCGAGCTTTCAGCGGTGGAATAAAGAGTTTAGCGATCGATTGGCTTTTTATCGTGCGATTGGGACGCCGCGCGGCGAGGAGCTCCTCGTGCGAGCGAGTCGCCCGGAGCCACGGGAGAACGATTTATGCCCGGCGACTTATTTGGCAGCATTGTTTACGGGCCAGGAAGCAGTTTGTCCCGGACACTCGGCTCCTTTTTTGCGATATAATTGCAGATTCTGCGCGTCCGCGCAGCCAGGGCGGTCCTTTTTTGCGGCGGGTCTTTCTGTCCCACCGAGCCATAAGAAACTCGCACCGGCGCGACCGTATTCGCCCCCCCCCCTCCCCCCCCCCTTTTCCCCCGTCGCCCTGCGTCGTCGGCGACCAACCCTCCCACCCTCTCTCCCACGTTTTATCCCCCCACCCTCCCATCCCTCGGTCCCTCTATCTTCCCGCCGTAGTTTATCACAACGCCCTCCTTTTTGTACGCGGCACGATCTTCCCCTTCTTCACGTCGCTCGCTTTTACGGTAGCCCCGATCCGACTTGTCCCGATTTTTTATGTACCCCCTTTTCTCCCCTCGACGGGCCACTAAGCGCGCTGCCGGGACGAACCTGAGGAAAGTTCGGTGGTTCGATGCTTAAATAGCTCTTTCTCAAGGACGCGGTAGTAAAGAAGATTGCGGGGTCCGTCTGGATTAACGATCGGTAGTTGTACGGGTGGCTTGAAAGCTTAAAGTAGAATCGCCCTTGACGATGGACCGGACGTTGACGACCATTCGTATACTATACTTGTAATTGACCGGTGTCTAATGTTGTTCGCGAGTGCTCGGTTCGGTTAGTGTAGATTTTCTTTGTTCACGTTTTACGGTACGATTGGGTTTCGAGTGTAATTGGTGTTGTAAAATGAAATTTGGAAATTAAAACTAGGAAAACAATGGGGAGAACTGATACGCGTGGCGTAGAACCCAAATCTGCTTCTGTCATTTCGTAAAATTGTATACTGTATCGTAAAACCTGTAATAATTGAATCTTTGAGCGAGACGAGTAACAAGTAATATCGATTTGGATAATTTTTTACAAAACTGCGTTGAACTTGAATTCAAAGTGAACGCACAATGTTACTCAGGAATGCGTTGCTTTAATTAAAGTAGACATTCCGAAACGATGACACATACCCCGCGTTTAATGAGACCTAGTGATATTTTCAAAACCTATCGTCCCCTTATCCCTCACAGGGCTTGATCGAGTCGATGATAATTGACGCGCGCTTAATAACGTACCGTGGGCAATGTAATTAATGGATGAGCCCGCGAATTTACCCGAGTTCTTTGGGACATGCCATTAAAACCGGGATATCCCGTGCGAAGATGCGCAGAGTTTGCTTTTAGCAACGTCTCTTGCGATAATTATGGAAAAACAAGTTCCCCGGGCTGCCCACGGATTTAATTATGCGAAGTTTAATTACGCGGGATCAAGTTCAGCCGACTTAAGAATAACACTCCGGTCCCACGGCGTCACGATTCACTCTCGAGCTGTGCGGTAAAAAGAAAAGTAAATAAAATACAACTTCTTTGTGATTATTCATTATTCTCCATAGTCACTGTTTTATAATCATACTCATTGGGAGCGACACGTCGGACGGGGCGAGTTAAAACAACACGCGTAAAAACAAAAACAAAAAAAGGGGGGGTTTGCAAAGAGAGAAGCAATCTGACGTTCTAACCGCGACGCTTGAAAAGCGAAGCGTAACGTTGTCTCGTTTTATGCACAAATGTACGAGAAATAAAAAGTCGGAAGGATTTGACTGACAAGATAAAAGGTTCTCTAAGATTTTTGTTGCGCAAACGAGTCATTGGCCGTAGAAGTATTCTCGTTGCATGACTACCACGAGGGAGGGCAGATAATCGATGAGCGGAACGAAGTGTCCTCGCCGTAGCGAGGAATTGACAGACAGGACGCTATCCTAAAGGGAATTCACCGGGAGATCGTTTCGTCCCGCCACTCTCGGAGAGAGCGAGGCAATAAATTCGCAAATACTTCGTCGACTGAGACATCTGATAGCGGCGAAACTCGCTCGCGCGAAACCCTTTTTTTCAGCCGTTCCCCGAGTATGGGAACGTCGGGTCTTGCGTTCGAAACGACCGCCTCTACCTTGGCGCTTTCACTAAACGCGAGAAACGAATTTTCGAAAATAACTGTGCTTGTTGTCACCCGATACGTGGATGATTATGGTTCAGAATTGATTAGGATTCATGAAAGTACTCGATCAAGTCGATTAACCGAGATTGCACTTTACATACTTGTTTTCAAATTCAGAATATTAATGTTTGAAAAGGAGCTGTACGAAAGTAGCGGGGAATTCTTGAACTGTTCAGTATAGGGAGACGATAACCTGCAGTTGGTAGGAATGAGTAGGCCCAAACTGTTCTGACATCTAGCGACATAAAAGTTAAGGTCCCTAACGTTCGATAGTAACTCCACCTTCCAATCTACTTTATCAGCCACCGACAAGGCTCCTTTTCGCGAACTAAGTATGAGATAGACTATTTTTATTATTATCGTTATAAAATGAAATAAGTACAATAGATCAGCAGCCAACTCGCTCGATAATTTTTGTTGTATAATACCGTTAACTATTATTATACAAAACAATTATCAGCCCAGATCTGACCACGGGGTAAAATTTTTAATTAACTTTAATGTATTGTACTATTTCAAAATTTATATAAAATTCTTCGGGTGTGAATATTAAAGTTACGAGAAAATACCACATGTTGTATATATCAAATACTGCTTAGTAGATGGCGCTTTCAGACGGAAAAGTTCCATGTCATCCGATCAGAACTGACCCTAACTATATCTGAATTAAGTTGATACGATATACCTGTCAGTATTGCCAATGTTCGGATATTCATCCGCATGTCGTAGGATTTGTTATTGATAGGGTAACTTTAGGGCAATTGAACAAGTCGATTTTCACGGACAACTTGTGTACTGTTATAAAGATATATAAATTAAAAATTACTTGCATCGCATTCACATTCTAAACTTCTATATCTTTTTTTAACTTTTTATTTTAGAAACTAATTCGACACAACTTCAATTACTAACATTATTAAATATTTCCATCTTATTTATTATTTGGTACCGTTTGAAATACAACAATCGCTCGAACTAAAATGCAGTACGAAAAACTAAACTACGGTAGCAAAGTTAACAATTTTAACTATTTACAATTAACAACAATTGAATGTATACTGATTATCACGATCGTGATAAGACAGCTGTCGTCGGTAGAATATATTTGTATTTAAATAAAACAAACATGTTATTATCTACCACAGTTAATTAGAATAAACAGAAATATAAATTGGAAAAATCAAATAGTTAATTTTCAGTTAAAATCAGATTACCATCGTGTTGTTTGAACAAAATTGTTGTTTTATCCAGATAATTTGTAAGACAGCTGGAGAATTTTGGTACTGACATCTGGCAACACTGAAGCGTTCACACTAACGTAACTCTACATAATCAGCGCATGTACACCAGGAGGCCGAAGATTAGAATAGGAAAGTTGTCAAGATGGAAAAGCTTGTAAAGCCGGTGGTGGATTATGATGTGGATTCACAGTTTATGGGCGTATTGGCCGCCGTAATCGCTATTGTTCTAACCTTAGGTAATTAGACGTAGTTATTGTAGGTTATTATCGACCTACGTTTCGGGTATGCATATGGAACCGGTAGTTATCATATATTAAAAGTCACTCGGATCTTGACCATATTTGACCATGTACGTGAAATATGCATATTCCATCTTTTTATTATCATAATTTTCAAAGCAGCGTCGCAGTTGTGTCTACGAAAGGGTTCAAAGTTGCGACAGGCTACGTATCTATAAAACTTATCGATCGAGGCTCCCAGCAACGTCGACAAACTTTTATTTATTTACCTAAAGTAACGGTATATCGTAGAATCTACAGTAGTTATGAAATAGTACAAAAACGGATATTAGGAATGTAACGAACATAAAGTTGTGATTGTATATGTAGTACAAAAATAGGTACATCTCGAAACAGTAGATAACTCTCTTAGACCATCTGTGCGATACCTAGAGATTTAATACCGTGAAGGCAATACCTTTCTACGTACGCTTCGGATACTACCATATTTCTCATGACTCGTTGGTTTATTTCATTTGCTCAGTGCTGTTCGCGATATGGCGCAGGAAAAAGTCTGTAGGCAACAATATACTTTTGACTGGCCTCAGCGATTCTGGTAAAACATTGATATACGCCCAACTAGTTTGTTCTACATTTGTCAGAACACATACCTCTGTCAAGGAAAATATAGGAGATATTACGGTTAACAATGTAAGTCGTGATAAGCCTACACATAACTTAACGTATGAGGAAGACCTACCAAAACTGGATACGTCGAGTCAAAGCTATCGTTTCCCTAGTGTATCTTGAAAATCGTCGATCTACCGGGACATGAGCGTCTACGCTACAAGTTCTTGGATAGATTCAAGTCATGTGCCAAAGGAGTCGTCTACGTTATTGATTCCGTGACATTCCAAAAAGACATCCGAGACGTGGCCGAGTAAGTAAACGTAAACGTCGCATCGTGGCAACCTGGAACAAAGCATATGTAACACCCTTAACTTTCAGATTTCTGTACAACTTGCTCTCCGATCCTGCGATTCAGAAAAAAATACCTGTGCTCGTACTATGTAACAAACAAGATCAGACTATGGCAAAGGGTGCTACCGTCGTAAAGACTTTGCTCGAGAAGGAAATGAATTTATTACGCATGACGAAGACAAGTCAGTTGGAACCTACGGACGCGTCATCTACAAACATTTTTCTTGGCAAACACGGAAAGGACTTTGACTTTTCACATTTGGATACAAAAATTGAATTTGGCGAATCCAGCGCATACAATAAAGACAGCCAAGCTGACATCGAACAATTAAGCAATTGGTTGCAGAAAATTGCATAAGAATCTATATTGCATATTTTTTTAAAATATAAATTACTTGTTTTTCATTGTTTCCAATGTTTATTTACTCATTTTTAAATATACCATTTAATTAATATGCTTACGAGTTTAATATCAAAAACCTGACCATAATATTCCTAATCCATAAATCGCAAAATTACTACGATTGTTTTCGTAGTTAACCAACATTTTGTTCACTTCGATAAGAGCGTTGTTTAGAATTTCACGAAATAATTAATTGTTGCACTTTTCATATTACAAATAATTACCCTTATTTATCTTATCTATAGGCGAAACAAAATGCCATAACACTTTGTCGTTGTTTAATAGCACTAATTGAAATGAGTCTTGAATTTGTTCTAACCTAACGTACGATGACATCTATTATTGGTCGGAAAGCAACGAACAAGTTCAATCTACATTTCTTAAATTCACGATAATTAATACTTGCGGGCAGTTTACTTCTCTCTTTTGTAATTTGTAGAACAACACTCACGTGTAAGGCAAAAATTTACGCACGATCACAGGCACCAAACGGTTTTCGAATGATCAACCATTGTAACTACGTGAATCACGTAGTTCCTCGATTATTACCTCAGAATTTAAATGGCAAATAATTTATTTAAACATTACAGAACTTGTTTTGCGTGTGAAAATATGTATCCGGTTTTCAATAGCTAGATGTTCATCTTTAGATTTAGTATATTCAAGATCAACTTTCACGACTAGAAAAAGTATGAGATACCCGTATCGAATCGCAAAGATTTAATATTTTCAATTATATACACGAAAGCTGAAACGTAACTGTATCGCTACTGGAATACGCTGAATCTATTATGCCCGATTAAATATAATTTCTCGTATTGACATGCATCTTTAAACGCATAAAAAATAAGGGAGACACTTTTATTTGTAACTATTTTGACTCCACCTACGTATCACCACACTGCGTTACATATTTAATGCACTACCTACCGCTCGTAAAACTGATAATTCAATATCCTAGTATCACGATTATGTAATTCAAGATCTACGTTGCCATCAAAGAACTATTATGTTCACCAGATATTGCCGTAAATACATAATACGAACTTTCGCTCAGAAAGTTCTACGTATCGATAGGAATACTGCGTGAACCCCAACTTGAGTCACAAGAATTGAAACAAATATTTCCAGTGTTAAAAATTCAAGAGAATTTGTGCGAAAATTTAAATTGACGTGCATTTTAATCTATCTCAAACTCTCTAAATACAGATACAAGTTTTGTAAAACATTGTTGCTTTGTGAAAATAAAATAGTAGGAAAAACATTGCAATAATATAAATAGATAAATAGAAATACACGAGAATCGAGGATAAATTAAAGCAGATTAAAGACAATTTCTCTAAGAACGATATGACGCGCCATCTCCGAAGAGGGGGAAATGGATTGATCAAAGGGAAGGAGTGTAACCTCGAAATTTGTTGAAACTCGCGTACGGTCCTGAGGTTGCGATAAATGTATTACAGTGGAACGAACCAAAGCTTGTTTACATTTTTATCACATTTTCGCACTTCAACGCGTCGGCTGTGGCACGTTTCACATCAGTGGCCCTCGAACCATCATTCTGGTTGAGAATCAGCTGTCCAGTTGTCAGGCGGACGAAATCTGAAATACTTTGCGTCATGTCCAACATAAAGTCTACCACGCAGCACAATAATTACAGCGTCGATATCGGAGGTAACATATTGCTAATGCTCGAGATAAGTGAGAACATGATTTGTTTTTTTTTTTCGTCAAATCCGATGAAGCCCGGATGCGTTCATGGCGCCATTAAATTGTTCCGCGAAATAGCTATAGAATTATCATTTCGTTTTATATCGCCAATAATTTCCGTAACATTATAAACAGCGCAAACGAACAGATTGAACGTCGATTCAGCTGTTCGACCGCAGAGAATTGCGTAATCGTGTGACTAAATTATCAGTACCTTGAACAAATACCGACCACGATCAGACTACCTGTTCTCCAACGTCAACGTTCGATATCGTGTATCGCCGTCTGTCTCGTGAACAAACCGCGACAATGATTCGAATAGCAATAATTTGCTCAAAATTTATAAACGAAAGATCATTAAGTGAAACTGCAAGTCGCTAAACAGATTTGATGGGGGTATTAATATATTGATCTATATTTAAGCAGCAAAAACCGATTTAGTTTATATAATATAAAAATATGATCAAATTTCTTTTTACTTTCGTAGATATAATCTCAGATATTTATTTTGTGTAGACTAATGTGTTGAATTAAATATTAATGTTCCCTGTTACATTACATTTCTTGTACCATAGAATCAGTTTTCTAGGTATATGTCGCTATGGGCATGAATTAAAAATTGAACTGATGTTCAATTGGTCGGGATTTATTGCGGAAAGACTGTACCGCGGAAGTCTAAAAATCAATAGTGCTACTTGGACACGATCCAAAACCAAATCTAACATACATTTTGATCGATTATTTCCGCGCTCGCTATACTATCTACCCCCGTATATTTTTCCATATGAAATATTATAGGTATGCGAATTAAGTATAAAGATAAACACGAAACTTTCACCGAGGACCGTCTCGTGAGCAAAGAACCAATTGGCCAATTCAAAGCATGGTTCGACGAGGCTTGCAACACTCCTCAAATTTTTGAACCGAACGCCATGTTCCTCGGAACAGCTACGAAGTAAAGCTCAATGACTCTCATGAAATTCAATTGTGCAATTCGCGAGAAATTTTGTCAAAAACTATTTTTACAGAAATGGCATTCCGTCTGTGCGAGCTGTGTTGCTCAAAGGTTTCGGTACAGAGGGTTTCAAGTTTTATACGAATTACGAAAGCAGGAAAGGTCGCGAACTGGTGAGTTCATAGTTCAACTAACAAATAACAAATGTCCGGCCGTAGAATGGATAAATTGTACTAACATTTTCAGGCGGAAAATCCAAATGCCGCGCTAACTTTCTATTGGGAACCTCTCCGACGAGGCGTAAGTTTTAAAATAATTATATTCCAAAAATTGCTCAAAATTATCCCATATTTTGAAGATGAAGAAAGTAATTGCTGTGTATCAAATCTTGAGATATTATTCCTCGCACTGAACAGTTTAAAGAGTTTACTCGTATCTTTTAGGTGCGTATAGAAGGCAAAGTAGAAAAAACGTCGCCGGACGATTCCGATCGCTATTTCCAAAGTCGACCTTACTCAAATCAAATAGGATCTATGGCTAGCAAGCAGAGTACCATAATTGCTGCTAGACAAACGCTCATCGTAAAAGAGAGGGAGTTGATCGCCCAATTCCCGGAAGGGCAAGTTAAAAGGCCCGATTGTTGGTAATTGATTCGACGTATTCGTCACAATCTCACTTCTTATTCATTTATACACCCGATCCTGAATGGCACGCTAGAAAACCGATTCCTAATTATATTGACTTCATAGATTGGTTATAGATATGCAAAATTGTTTACAGATATCGTGCCGATATGATTCTAATAAAATGATGATTACTTTTTTCGGTAGGGGTGGTTACGTCGTCATTCCGCACTACGTCGAATTTTGGCAAGGCCAGAGCGATCGTCTCCACGATAGAATTCGTTTCAGACGACGAAAGCATAACGAAAAGATCGATAACGTTCTCGTCCATCAAGGGGAAAATGGATGGGTTTATGAGAGACTATCCCCTTAAAGTTAGGAAAAATCAGTAGAAATTATTTATTAAAAAGAAATCGATACAAAATGTACAACATTCCTGATTAGATTTAACGATTGCATGGAGCGAGGAGCAGCCGTTAGCTTTGTCAACATTGCTTCCACGTAATTTTTAGAATTTCTCTTTGTAATCCTAAAATATACAAAGTTGTTGCCTGTTGTGGAAATTATGAAACATATATATTTACTGTTTGTTCGTGCGAGTTTTATTTACCCTGTCGACTTTTCCAAACCGACTCGACATCGAAAGAACCATCTTCCTCGATGAGAGTCTGAAATTGCCTCATTCCTCCACCCACGCCGAAATAATAGCTTTTACCAGCGATAAATCTAGACGCATTTTACGACATTATATCTCAGCATCGTAAAGAAGACAGGCGGTTTTTAAAATTGTTTATAAATACTTGCCCTACGCCAGTCGTCTTCAGTCTTTGCTTAAACACTTCGTAAAGTTTCCTATGATTATCGGGATTGTAAATCGTTTCGCTCGTAAAAATCAGATCGTACGTTACAAGTTCAGCCTTATCGTCCGCGGAAGATAACGTAAGAAACGATTCCCAATCTCCGCGATAAAAGACGCACTTTTTCAGAACGCTCTGCCGATCATCGAAATTCAACAGAACGTTCGGTATCGTCATGCTTTTAAGTACCTCCACATTCTGAAAAACGTTTTTGTTTTTCTCTTTACACAGCTACCGCAGAAATCGATTATCGCTATATTAAGAATACGAACGTAATCTTGAAAATGAACGACGGAATTCTTTAAAAGAGCCGCGAGACCAATAATTCCTGCACCGCATCCCAAATCCAAGACAAGTTTATCCTCGAATTCAATCTTTTTCTCGTATATGTATTCCCCTAGATCGTAACTGCATTCCCATATCTTTAAGCCACCTTGGTACGATTGTTTATTAGCACGGCGATTTGGACGAAACCGGGAATATTTAATTTTCATATAATTTCATATAATTAAATATAATCTAATTTTCATATTTAATTTGCATAATTCGTGCAAAGAGTCACGCGTTTCGCGTGATCTCGTTTCGAAAGAAGGTTCTCATACTACCTTCGTATTTAGCGGGAATCAGATCAGAATGCTGAGACTCCGCTTCGATAATGTTCTCGCAATTTTCATTTGTCAACTCAAGTAACGCCTTCTCGGTTCGAATTAACCTCAATTTGCAACCCGGATATAACAGATTTTCGGTATAATCGCCGGGCGAGTATAGCTTTTCGATTTGCGATGGAGATACCTCGACCTTGGACGCGGGTATCCACCTAATCGTCGAGTTTTTTGTATCACAATCTTTTTCTGAAAGACCGTTGCTCGGATAAGAAACCACCTATGTACTTCTTTAATGTCTTTATACGTTGGAATCATTATATAATATTTAAATTCTGTTTTAATTTTCGAGCAGTGCATTTAAGACTCGCGTCATATATTTCTCTAATGATTCAAAACAATGGGAGAACACGAGACGCTGATTACATAACCTCAAAAGCTTCCGAATCACGCGTGTTTTAAAATCGATCGAATATATCTCTTAATGACAATACCTTGTTCCTCGTCGTTCCTGGAGAATCCAAATTTAAACATCTCGCCTGTATTATTACAAGTCACACTTTTGTTTCGAGAATGTTACGGAAATAAAAACATGACGCACGTGCGTGAACTACAACCAACTACAACATCACCGGGGATAAGTCAGAACTCTACTGACTGAGATATAGTTTCCTTCGAGGTAACGACCTCTGCGAACTAGGGCAGTTCATTCAATTTTGAAATGCGGTTCGTTAGGTTGTCCGGAATGAAATTACGGATTTTTTGTTTAATACGTACTACATTAAAATTGGATTCTGAGCGTCTATCCTTTTTTTATTTCTACCGCGTTGCCCTTTGTTGCGTTCGATCTAAACGGCGAACAGAGAGTAAAATTGAGCCAAGCTTTGGCAGGCATAATTTAGAATAAAGTTCTGCATTCTTATTAGGATATATTATGCGTATAATATAAAAATCTAAGCGTTCGAGAAAAAGAATAATTTTTGTTCATAATTAACTTACAATTAGCCGTCGATTTAACGTAAATTTTTCATTATACATTTTATATTAATTTTCTTAAGAATTCGTATAATATTGAATATAAAACTACGAAGAAGAACTGGAGGAATGAAAAAGTATTATATTATATGAAATTTGTTAGTCATCGTCACTTTTTCTATTCAATCTAATCTGTCGATGATAACAGTTCGTTGAATCGATTAATTCCCGTAAACATGAATGTACGGGTAGCGTCTTTTACTCTCACTTAAAAACCCTCGTTCCTCGTATAGATTTATATACACGAATATAAAAAATAAACAGAAGCCTTTCTAACTAACGTTAAATCAATATTCACGTTATCCCCTTCGATCCCCGACAGAGGATAACAATTTATCATTTTCCAATCCATATAGGTTTGTTTGTTATCGTCCACGTAATATTCTATCGAATTCGTATCTTATCGATGCAGTAGTACTTTTTCATTATTGCCGCATCAACTTTGTCCCCACCGTCACCGTAGATTACGATCTCGATAATTTGTTTCGCGGCTTAATGATAGACGAGGAACCCGTATGCGTCGTGTAGTTTAGTTCTTGTTTTCGTGTGTACAACGACTCGCGGAGGGGAGAGGGTTAAAGGACCCAACGTGCACCTCCGAGGGACTTCCCGGCCGCGTTCCGTTTTTCGTTTAAAAGCTGACGCCGTTTCACGATTCCCGTTCAGTTTGATTTTCAACGCTAGCTGCCGCGGTTGCTAATCATCATGAAATCTTCCCTTTTTTTCTCACCCGCGGTATACGTTTTAGTTTCGCTAATTGCACTTCAAAAAGTCATTACTGCGATCCCAGTTGATTGGACGAACTTTAAGAACGAGAGCGGTAAGGAGCGGCACGTTTCTACTTCTTTTCCAAATTTATCGATCGACATTCCGTGAATTCGAGTAATTTCAATAAATCCGAGTGTCGGAAGAAAGTTTACGATACGCTTGGCAATTGATCGAGGTCTGAAAAATGATGTCCCAAGCGTTAAATAAATGTCTAATTCCGTGGAATTTTGCTACAAGCTGTTGGAAACGTGGTATTTTGTAGTGACACTTCAACGCCACTTGTTTAAATCGTCACACCCAGCAGTGCTTTTCGAAACCATTATTTGCCTGACGCGTATGTTGCGCAACTAATAATTGAAATTGTGTTTACTATGAGCGCTTCCGAGATCGTTCGGGTGATTTCCCGTTACGATGACTCACTTGAGCCACGCGAAATATATGTCAGATATATTTGTAGTGCGAAACCTATATTTTACGATGATGCTTTGGCTGGTCCTCGCTGGAATTAATAAAATATTCAACGTTTATCATAGATTTCGTGGGCAAGACACGCGTCGTTGAAAATGCAAGGTTTTTTTGAATTTTGGAAAGTACAGCGAGTTGATCAGCGAACGCAACGATACGGTAGCTATTCGGTGAAATTAGTGGCACGCGAACCATTGCAGTTAATTAACATGTTCTCCCATTTACGCGCTCGAAACTGTATCGTTAGACGATATTAATTGTATGTAACTACATTAACGGTTACAATTAGCGACGACGAAATTGATCGAAGTGTGTGTTCAGTGATAAATGATTCAGAAATCGTCGATACCCACCTTCAACGTGCTGCACATTTTACAAACACTAAGAAACCCCCGAATTAGTTCCGGTTTGGTTTGTAAACCAATTGCCTTCTATCAACGAAACCTGTTTGAATTAAATCCGATGTAAACACGGTATTAGAATCCGTAAAAAGTGCTAACGATCATCTGCCATAATCGCGATCGAATGACATATTTTTGAAACTGGCAGACTTTATATCTACCATAAAATTGATATTTGGTTACAATTTCGACGTTACGAAAAATAAAAATATCTCGTTTCAAACATTTTTAGTAAACCGACAGATTTTTTCTCGCAATCTTCACCACGGTAAACTTAGTTTATCAAATCGAAGGAACCGCGACAGTTTTCAATTTAATGTTTTGTTTTCAATGTACGTCTCATATTTATATCGTGCACTAATTAAAAATACATATATAAACAAATTTGATCCCCCCTCCCCTTCTGATATCGAATCAGAGGCGTCACTACATTTTACCATACGCCAATTTCTCTCTTCAGAGGCGCCAAATATTATCAGTAGAGAAGAATGGGAGGCCAGAGATCCGATAATGGAGGAACCGCTGATAGTTTCGCCGGTACCATACGTAGTGATCCATCACGGCGGAATTCCGGAATATTGTTACAATCAAACTGACTGCTCCGCTATCGTCAGATCGTACCAAGATCTGCACGTGGACGTGCGTGGATGGTTCGATATCGGTTACAGTTTTGTAATTGGAGAGGATGGTAACGCTTACGAGGGTCGCGGCTGGAATGCTACCGGGGCACACGCGCCCGGTTACAATACACAGAGCATCGGAATATGTGTTATGGGCGATTTTAGTGGTGCGTGTCACTGTGACTTCCAAAACAGAAGTATATCTTGAAGTATAACTTGGAATTAGAACAAAGTTCTCACATTTCGGTACACGGGAAATAATTAACAACGATTTAGCTTAAATATAATCATTTAATTGGTAGTACTTATAGAGTGTTTGTATAGTCTGAAAATATGATATTCGTCGAGTAAAATATTTACGGGGTTGATGACGTAAGGTGCTCGTCCATATTAATTTTATTCTCTGATCGCAATCATTAAGGAAAAAGTAGCGTCATTCAGACTTTTCCTTTAACGATTGTAACGTGGGACATTAACCAGGCGCCGATTCACGTGAATCACTTTATATGTATAATAGCATTGCTCTCACTATTCATCTCAAACTTACCGAAACAATTAAAATAACGATGAAGATGGAATGGAATGATCGGAATAATGAAAATGCGGATCGATCAAGAAACAATTACGTCGTTTTACAGATTTTCTTCCCAACGAGGCCGCGCTGAGAGCTTTGAACGCTCTGATAGAGTACGGAGTGTCATTGGGAAAAATACGTGAAAATTACAAGGTCCTGGGACATCGGCAAGCGAGGGACACTCTGTGCCCCGGCGAGGAGTTTTACAAGTACGTGAAATCACATCCACGATGGACTGCCGAACCTGTACCGGCTGTACCGACGTATGCAACGAAAATCACCGCAGGGCCCGTTTTAAACGAAAACCCAGTCGGAATGAGCGGGCAAAACGTGAGATAACGGATTGGCGATAACCTTAGATCAAATTGGCGAGAATTACTTGAGTAATTATTGAACTATCTCCAGTGAAACGGGGAGTAAATAATAAATATGTCTATCTCATTGTCACTGGATAATTTTGAGATGCGCGCACGCGCGTTACATTAAATCTAATATAAAGTTATTTATAATCGATTTAACAATAACATCGCTACAGTATTCGCCAGCTAGTTAATTACGAGGGATAAAAATCGATTTAGGATATGGTACATTATGTAATGGAATAAGATCGTTAATAATTAATAAGCGTACGTCGTTGATTCTTAATGTTCCTGAGATATTCGTTTCTCGTTACCGTAGTACAAATGACCCGGAGAAATATAATAAATATCGATTTGCTTGAGCGTCCTATTTATCATTGTATATACGAAATAAAATAGTTTCAACTTTTTATTCGATTATTTTTTTTTATTAATTTACACGCTCTTGGGTCGTATCTTTCATTCTCCCGTCTTACAAACGCCAAATCCCAAACCTCGCAAACATGGAATAAACGAACTAAACATAATTTATTACGAACAAGTGGAAAGTTACGCAGCTCGCGATACAACCAATAAATGTTTATTAAATCGGGGATGCTCAGTTTAATGGCAATTAATAATTCACGATACGCGACGCGTAGCGTGGGTCAAACGAGAAGGAAAAACGACACACGCGTGCACACAACTATGCATGCATGATTCATAAAGTAGTATGAAAGACGTTGGGACACAGTGTCAAACGGGCAGTCAAGATGAACGCACTGGGCATTACGGTTTCAATCTGTGCAATCTTGCAAGTTATATTTGTCGGATCGAAGACGTGCGGTAATAATTGTACTACTGTTATTAAATGAAGAGCTGTGACATTATTATAAATATCACAAACGACTCCGCTATAGTGTTGATCGGCTCGCGACATATTTCATCCTGAATTATGATAATTAAAGCTCGATTCGCGTGGAATTCCCCAGATAATCGATTCAGTGAGTCGAACGATTACTTCTTTGAGTCGATGTACCGCGCCTCGCGCGATATATCCGACGATGTAATAATTAGTGTCGTTACGTCAGTGCGATGACACTGTTCGGAGACAAGGAGGCACACCGCTACGATCATGATTTATACGAGACACCCAACCTTTTTACGGAAATCATTATCGCGACTGGCAAGCAGAAACTTGCGATAAAAACACCATTCGTCGTTGTCCCGTTAAAGAATAATAAAGATTGTAAAAACAGATGCTTCCGGCTACGGAGTGTATTATTTAAATTAGAAAACGGCTATGAGGACAAATCGTACATGATCGGTGTGAATACATTAATTAAATAAAATCTAATAATACATAAACGCGACACAAGCGTTCAGCGTGGAAAATGCTGATTATGGTGAAATAAAATTTATTTCTTTTTTATGATTTTTTTATATAATAAATCAGTCGTAACGTCCGAAGCGGCGTTTCATAATCCCTTCTCTCACGTGATCGAACATATTTGTTTGTACCGATAAGTACAACCGACGTTCGTAATACAAAATTCTTAAATGACGAAATTATTCTCGAGTATGCCTAAAAGTATTTCACCGGTTGCTCGCTTTGGCACGTGGTAGCAGTGATCATTTCGCGAGACATTAAAAATGTCGGGAAACGCCGGTATATAATAATATATTGCTCTTTATTCTGATTCGTGATACACATTGACAAATTCTTACTACTTAAATCTTACGTTATCTCTTCGTTTTTTGTTATTTAGATTGCGTGGAGATAATATCTAGAGCAAGTTGGGGAGCCAGGCCTCCGAAATCCCCATTGCAAGATCTCAGTGAAAAGCCAGCGCCGTACGTCATCATTCATCACTCGGATACTCCAAATTGTAGCACTCAGGCGATATGTCAAGCGAAAGTGAGAAGTTTCCAGGTAATTAATGCATATCGTACAAAATAATGATTTCACTTTCTAAAGTAGGGTCCAGCCTTTTTGCTCCTCTAGCCCATATTCGAAGAAAAGGAATTGTCTCTAGTCGTGCATAAAATATTCTAGTCCTAACGATAGTTGTTGAGCAAAAATGTCAGTGAATAATGTAGGATATGTAATATCCACCCTGACGAATCAGCAAAAATGCCGTGGTCTAATAATCATTCATTTTCTTTTAAACAGAAGTGCAAAAAAACACGATATATGATATTTTTTATTTTACATTACAATATTTATATTACTTCTTCTTTTAAGTTCCCGTGGCATTGCAATACCTTTTATTAAAGAAATTTTATTACTGCGTTTTAAAAAAAATTTCAGAAAAAATTTTCCACGTGTAATCTGCAACGAAAGATGAATTATTTTCAATCGAATATTTTCAGAATAATCATATGGACCAGAATCACTGGGACGATATAGGTTACAATTTTGTGATCGGAGGGGATGGTCACATATACGAAGGACGGGGATGGGACAAACGTGGTGCGCATTCAAAACCTTATAACGGCAAGAGTATTGGAATTTGTTTCATCGGCAATTTTGGACGTAAGTCCACGGATGTTTACGTTTGCACGTTGTTTGTGACTAGCGATAATTACGTTACGCTTTCATACTTCCTGGAATTTGTGGGTATTGCAACTATCAACGATTCACGGATCAATGATAATTGAACCAGCCGAATCACGAGTTATTTTACTCGCGTAAAATGGGACAATTGGCGAAATATGTTTTGTGCGGCTTAGAAATTATCGCGTTAATTATTTCCTGGTATCTGTACGCACTGCAGTAATTTATCACTCGTAGATCAGCGATAACTACTAATAAGGTCGTAAGCTTTTTGCTCACGCAAAAATAAACATGCGCGAGTATTTAAATAATTTTTCGTACCAAGCGACGGGGTCGGAGAAAATTCTCTGGAAACCGTGCGTTTTGTAATTATTTCTATATTTGTAGAACGCTCGCCAAACGTAGCAGCCATAACCAGCGCACACAAGTTGATCGCGTACGGAGTAAATGCGACGAAAATCGCGAGTACCTATACTCTCCTTGGACATCGACAAACCACAGCAACCAAGTGTCCCGGTGACAGCTTTTACAATTTAATTAAAACCTGGGATCATTGGTCAGAAACACCGTAATTATTTTCCAATGCAAGATATCATCGTTGTACGTCGTCCTCGTGCTTTAAACCGTGTATATTCATTTATCAAAGTTTATATAAAACAATTTTATATGATTCTTAAGAGTATCGTTGATTATTTATCTCGGCACGATCGTCACACGTAGATTGTTACAATTCCATTCACGGCATTGTCGTAAGTATCCTCCTCTGTCCTCACGCATATATCGAGATGGGAAAAATCAAACGATCTTTTTCTGATATCGTTGGACCCACTTTTATCCCTAGCCTGCCGCAAAAGACACCGTGTAATTACAGTTAATGGAAGATATTATATTACGTGTAATACCTGGAGAGGAATTTGTCGTCGAAATTTTGTGTTCAACTCGGGTATACATATTTTTGTTCCGTAAGGTATTCCTGAGTCTAGATCCATAGCAACCGTTACGAATTCGTTACGTCCGTCGAGAAAATCCTAGAATCGACGCAAATCTGTCGCAGTTATTTATATTCTTCAACGTTACCAATATTTTCTCATTGAAGCGTAATCGGTATTTTACCCAAAGCTAATTTGTCTAATGAATAATTCACAAAGTGCTGAAAGTATAATTAAAAATTCTCCCGATTCTAAGAACAGTGGACAAACCTGGAGAGTTCTGAGCCTCTTCGTTCTCGCGTCTAAATAATCTGACTCGGAGTCGCTAGTGTAATCTGGATAGTACGCAGCCATAGTCACGTTATGATAAGCACGTCCACTGCAGTTGTAATCGGTTCTATTCAGACTTCTGTCTATTATAAGAAGGCAGTCAAAAATCGCATAATTAATAGAAATCTTAAATACAGTAAAAGACGTTGATCTTTAATTACCACTCGCAGAAACTGCAGAAACCATGCAGATTGTCAGCACCGCTATCAACATCTTCTTCTCCATTTTATTGTCAATGAAATGTAATTCTACCGAACGAGGTTGACGACGAACTGATTTTAAATCGCGTTGACGAATATTTTTGCGCAGCCCGCATCGCACTCGCCGTTTGCTGATCTCTGCACATTAATCGCTGAAATTTGCCAGCCTTTCATAAATTATTAATACATATTTTCGCATACTCCGATCATGGCGTAAGACACCAAATTAAGAACAACGTTCTCTTCGCGAAACAAAAGTTCAAACATCTTGAAAGAAGTCGATTACTGCATAAAATATGAATCCTTAAAATTGAAACCCATTTTATTAATAATGCGGTAATTAACGTAAGTTTCGATGTTGTTACGCTCGAAGAGTTTTTCAAATGTTGACTCATACTTTGTTAGCCGCATTGATGTTGGGGTCTTATTACCTTTTCCACTGTGCTACTATGGCACTGAAGCTATTCCACGACTCTAGACTTCTTGAATAATAGAAAATGCGTTTGACTGGGACACGTGGAAAACTACGCACGACCAGTCGAACGCGGTACATCGTGCCCCTCGCACATTTCACGAGGTTTCCTTAATTTACGTTACTGGGACTAGCGTTTTTTTTAAATAATTTTGACAATGTAACGACAACGTAATGGCTCGTTGGTCACCGCGACGGTCAGAGCGTTAGATAAACGTTTTCAATCGGACAGTGACACCGATCATAGAAATGTGTTACAGTACGTGCGAATTACCATTGGTGTCGAGAAAGTGATTCTTATGGTCACAGTTTCTTTTTACAGTGGAACGAGTGGAGCACGGCTCTAAAATGTAAGTGCTACAAAGATACTTTTTAATTCAATGCTGTTGTTAATATTATTAACCAATATCGTAAGATACTATTAATTTTTTTGTAAGTAGTATAACACTAGTATGCTAAAGATAAATTCTATGCATGGGGGAGAAATTCGTGAAAACAAACCTTTAGAGTTATCGATAATAAATCGTATTATATCCCGTTCGCGAATGAAGATTACACAGAAAGAAATTTGGTTAGCTCGAATTTGATTACGATAGCAGGCTACAAAGATTTTATTATTCCTTCGCATAAATCTCTTTTCCGCCATTGAGAAAGGAAACTGGAGATTCACCAGACACCTCTGTACAGAAGTAAGTTCGATGTGTCATTGCTCCAGAGAGTATCGATTTTACGGTGCAAGGTGGGAGTTAAATAAATGAACGATGTAAACGACTAGGAAAGGAATGAATTAATCAGTGGGAATACGTAAAATTGAAAACGAAACGTCGAGAATCGTGGACTGTATTTCTTCCAAGGCTTATTGAAATGTTCGTAACGAGTAAAATAAACGTGTACTCTGCCATGACATCATTTTGTAAACATTGAATACGAGAGCACGGAATATAAAACTCTTGGAACATTGAAGGAAAGTCTGGTTAGACAGACCATTATAAAAAATTAAGAGTAGAATAGGTGCACTCTGTTAATTAAAAAAAAAGATTTGAACATAAGAAATATTTTCAAAATATAAAGAAAACCGGTGGTGAAGTAATTACGTTGGCTCGAAGAATATTTCTAGTAAAACTACACGCAATGTAGATGGACGGAGCTTTTAAAATATTTCTATCATTCAATCTTGTCTTAAAATGCACGTTTTCCGAAAGAAGGTCAAGGATGAACGCACGCTCGTTTCATTCGTTTCGGTCGTTTTTTAAGTCGCCTTGTCGAAATCTCGATTATTCAAAGTGAACGCGTACACAGCGTCGCTATCTTTCTCCGACGGCATTAAAGCGTCATCGCACTTAACAAAAATTTGCATTTTCGCAACGCAAGCGTGAAGAGCGTCCCTACCTTCGACTCTTCCTTCCTTTTCCGTATGGATTGAATGTCCATCCTCGATGACCCGGCAAAACCTATGGAAACGAGTTCACAGGTGGCGTCGCGACGCCAACCGATGGGCTTCATTTCAAGCGCGACGCTTCCTGGTGTCGCACACCGTCATTTTCCTTCGGTTATCTCGATCGTAGGACCCGGTAGTTCGCGTTATTTCTATCGTACTCGTATCGCACTGTGCTCCGAATGATTTCCCTGTGCCAGGAATATCGAAAATCAAATTCGATCAGGTAATTTCTTCCTTCGGGTATGATTGCCGTGGATCGCGAGGTCGATAGGTCAGCGCGAGAAAGGAAAAGCAGCATGGAATGCACATATTTTATTCATCGTCCCGGTGCAAGTTTGTTTATCGAAGGGAAATTGCTATACAATTTTTATCCTATTTGTTTTTTAACAACCTTTCATTTTGAGAACATCGCGCGTTCTTACTAGAAAGTATAACTTTACCAATTTTACCTTACGGAGTAACGTAACGCCTATCCTTGTACCAATTACGCGATGGAGATAAAAACACGTAACACGTGGATCGGCGTGACACGTGACCCTGAGGTAATCGCAATTCGTTCCGATACACGCGTGTAACACATACCGGTGGGGAATCACCACTAGTTTTTGCAAACCAGGAAAAGTGAACGCGTGGCTGAATCTCGACGACCTACCAGTTATGTTGTAAATTGCAACTAAGAAAAACAGCTGACGAATAGTATCCGGCAAGCCAATTAAATTAAGACTCGTCAACGCTTACCCGCTCGACGAAAGGATGATTAATTTAACTGCGCGATTTGCATTTGATTACACCTTCGGGAATACGTGGAATTCGATTCAACTCTTGGAATCGAAGGATTAAATAACGTTTTAATTATCACTTTAGTTTCCACTTCTTCCAAGTAATACAAGAAAATTGTTACGAATTACCTTACAATTTGCTCAGCCACGCAGATGAACCCGACGACACTTAAAACTTGGCTACAACGCGGGGAACTCGAAAAATTAGAACACGTCGTTTTGGAAGGACGAGGGGCGCGTATATTGGGCGAACATTCGCCGGATCTCCGAACTCGGGTCTTCCTGAAAGGACTCCCAAATTATTTGGTCAGCGATTTATCGATAATGATGGATAAAGGATCGAGAGTGATCGATTTTTCTAATATTCTCCGCTTTCGATTTAGACGAAGATCTCTTACGTGCACGACGCTGTTTCGCGCGGTTCCTTGAACGGAACTCAAAGGATCATAGCTGACGAACCTAAGAAGAAGTTGGCCATCTCGAAGGACACTTGCGGAACGCCTTTGATACACAAAGCTGTATACTTCGATCATCAGGACATTGCCGAATGGCTCGTACATAACTATCCCATTACAGCGCAACAGAAAGATAGGGTAAGTCTGACGTAACGTACACCTTCGCTACTCGCGATACGCGACGTTCAAAATTTCATCCACTTACGTAATCGAGCTAATTAATTCGCGAATAACCCTGTGCTCGGGATATAAGGAAACTGGAGGTTTCAAATCCGTGTAGAGGGTCACTGTGATTACGTCAGCTCGATAACGGATAATGGATTAGATTTTCAGAACTCGATTCTTCGATAGGATATCTTCGCTTATTGCAGTTTATGGCAATAAACGTTGATTAACGGGCCTGCACTGAAACGCGAAAGAGTTGATCGTATATTGACGTCCTCGTATAACTATGTGTGAATGATTCAAATAAATGTACTGCAGTGATTACAATGGTTAATTGTATCTCGATAAAAAAATGTAGATTTACGTGAATATTTGAATTAAAAATTATAATTAAATCAGACTGTCGTCGGTAGCCGGACATTCGCAGAATTCAATAGTTGATAATTTAATAGTTAATCTCGCGTACTAGCGATACTCAGATTTGCAAAATCCGATTTTAATTATAACTTCTAACACAAATACTCGCGCAAACGATACTTTCCTTAACGCGAGGCAATTCAGTCGAACTTTCATTCCATTGATTCGGATTTAACCATTTATAATCGCGTTCCCGATTGATAATGACGAATACCGAAACGATTCCGTATAATGCGCCAAGTTCGGCCCACTTCCAATGGCGTGATTGTTTAAACGATCGTGTCGTGACTGCGATGTTTGCACTTTTGCTAGGTGTTTTCGATGCCGGTAAGCTACTGAACAATCGAAAAGCCATTTTTCGTAACGATGAACGTTCCTCCTTTCCCGATCGCGTGACGCGCGTAATAACGAAGCGTAAACCACCTGTTCTTCTCCGCAGTCATCTGACTCGGCGTCCAGGCGCACGCAGTGCTTAGGTTACACCCAAGGGGGAGGTTTTTACCCCTTCGTACCTTTGATCTGAATTCTCACCCTGTCACATGTAGCGTAGTCGTCGCTCGACTCTCCTCGATTCAGCGTTACTATCATTGTACTCTTGGTAATAGTTGGTTCGTAATCGTCGTTGCTTTTGCGATTGGCAAACAATAGGACAGTTTGAATTTAATCTCAAACGTTTCTCGTTTAGTGCTGACGATTGACAGGTGGGAGTGAAAATAGAACGGATAACGTTTATTAACGTATGATTTAACTCGGTGTTACTATGTTTCTCAATCCGTTGAAGGTTTTTTTGAACAAATGCTGTATTATTTTTGAAAATGACTTTCATTTTAATTTCTCTTTATCTTTATCCTAAAACGGTAAATTCTTTATTCAGAAATTACACAAAAATTCTTTTAAAATATTTATACCTATTGTTCGTTAACGCGTTGCAATTATTTTTCTACAATCGCTTTCTACAAGTTAACGGACCCCGCTCATTGATAGATTGTGTACTTATGGTTCTAGGAAGGAAGAACCGCGTTACATTATTGCGCTGCCTGCGAAGATCCCGAAGCAATTTGGGATGTTCTGCTAGACGGAGGCTGCGACGCAAGTATCTGCGACAAACGAGGCAATCCAGCGGCTTATTATCTCGAACACACGTCGGAAATCGAATTACCGGTTGGCGAAAACATGTCACGACGCAAAAGCACCGGTAGAGAGAGTGAGTGATTCCGATCTCTTCACATTGACCCTTTCGAAGAAGTTCGATAAATTAATTTATACCGACCTTCCGGCAAAATGCTTTGCTCGCTCGTCGGACATAGATTCCTTGACTCATATATGTACGCCAGATATTCCCCAGTAATGACCGAAAGGAATCGATGGAACTTAAATTCGTAAGGCGTGGAAAGTTGCCGCGATCGATGGAGACCACGTATTCCCGTCGATGAAATTAGAAATTCAGTACGTTTAGATAGAGTCCATATTCGGATACTTGTTTTATTTAATTCGGCTCGTAGATTCGAATCGCGAGGTAATAATATGCGTACGACGCAACGATATACTTTTTGAGGAAATCAATTTTCTTTCGCGCTACGATCGGTCGTACGCAATTCGCGTTGAAATTCGGGGGACAGGTTATTTCCTAAAAACACGCGTTCAAACGTGTTCTTCCGACTGTACGTTTATAGTTGCGTGCCAAATGATTAGCTGAAAGTGAATAACTGGAAATAATCTACAAGGTTAAAAGAAAACTTTCTCGAAATCGATAAACTAGTCAAACATAATTTGTAACTGGAATAATATGACACCGGCAATTCTGCGTAATGCGATTATTTTACGAAAAGAAAGCAATACTATCAAATGGCAGTAGATTCCACGTGTCGTAGAGTCATCGTTATTATCTTTTATTTTAAGCGTGACGCGTTCAACGTTAATCCGACAAACTCGAATTTGCGCGAAAGGAGTATAAACGTTTCGAAAAGCAACGTGGCGCGTAAAGTTCGCAAAACCTGTTCAATATGCACCGACATTTCTGCCAGCAATGATTGATCCATTTGCCAAGAAAACATGTACACACGGTGTAAACGGTGGCTCGAAACGTGTCAGTAATGTGACGAGGTCCGTGCACTATCCTACCTTCTCTAAAATTTATTAACCCATTATCGAGCACGCTACCCGCGCATCCGAGACGAAATAAAACATTACGCGTGACGTGCACGATACGACGCAAGTCGTATACGTCTTCGAAACTAACGAATCTTCGATCTTCCGCTGTTTTATGCAATTTCGGAATTGACGGGACCGATCGTAGAGGGGAAAGTAGGCAACGAAGAGATTTTGAATTGACATGAAATCGGAGCCAGTCGCAACTCTTATCATTGTTATTACAGCTAGATAAAAAATAAAGCAGCCGCGTTTAAAAAAGAAACTGGAGTTGACAGCAAAATTTGAGAAATCAGATAAAAAATGATGATGCATTTAATGTTCTGCTATTCCTGGTACTATTGGAAGACACTGGTTTTTCTATTCAAACACTGTTGATTCTATAATTAGTAATATGTACGTTATTATTACTAATCTCAATCAATTTTCCTCTGCTTGGTGACTCTTACAATGACAATAGAGTCGGCACATAAAATCGATACTCGCTGGTAAGAAGATCTCCCTCGAGCGTTTAAAATATTCATCGCAAAGCTCTATCACGCGACGTAAAGCCGCAAACCACGTTAGTCGTAAATTCTTTAAAACATAACCGCGTTACGTAGAATGAAACATTGTCGAGGGGTTATACTTATTTTTCGAGTCTCACACGTTCTTACCGTGTATCATCGTTGATCCCCCTTTTTTTTCTACGCTCAGCAACTCACCGGATAGAACGTGAAAACGCGATCGATTTGCGAATACGAGCTACGAGGCAAATGGAATTAACCCTGTTATCGTAATGACATTTTTTGAAGGCCAAGGATGTCCAGTTCGAGTTTATCGATCAAACTTTAATTACTAAATGACTAATCTGAAAAATGTCGCTTCGTTTCTATTGTCCAATTGCAAAACCGTTCGAGTGAAACGTTACGAATCTTTAGACATGGACTTCAAGCCTTCCAACGTGAGGATATGGATACACAATCGAGATATCGGGAAATTACAACAAGTTTTGTGGGAGGGACACGGAGGGAAATTGCGCTGCGAGACGAGCAACAATCCACGAGTAAGGAAATTTTTAGAGGCCGTGCCTTTCATAATGGTACGTAATCTTTGAAACACGACTTATACTCGATAATACGAAGCGTTGGATAAATTAATCTTTTTAAATTATTTCTTTCATTCCGGCAACAGGGTACCGTAAAGGACGTGCACTCGGCCACGGTAAAAAATGATTTGGAGGGACTGAAAAAGAAAATAGAGATTACATCGCCAATTGTTCTCTGCAGCAAGGATAACAATGGATTAAACGTCCTGCATAAGGTACCCAAGTTAGATATAATACGAGAAATATATTATTGGCTTAAAGCTAGATCATGCACATCACTTTTTTTTACTATATCAAGTGTATTTCGGGTCCCTGATCACAAAATAATTATAGAATTTGTATTCTACTGAAAATTATTTCACAAGGAATCACATGTGTTTGCTTGCTTTAGAAATAATTTGGGGATCCGGAGATTCGGAGATGTGCACGATCTATATTTGTTCCATATTATTTAGAAAAACAGAAATCGGAAGAGACTCGGATAATTTATCCGAACCGAACGTTATTTAAACTTAGTCTTAATTATCGACAGGCCGCCGGATTGGGATACATGGAAATTGCGCGCGAAGTACTCGCAAAGTATCCGTCGACCGTCCAGGTACAGGATAACGATGGAAAAACACCCCTTCATTACGCGGCAGCGGTAAAAGACGACGGAGCTCTGTACGATTTGTTAACCGAGCATGGAGCCGACGAAAGTAAATTAGACAACGTGAGTAGCTTTGATATGAACTTGCTACCTTCTCCTCGACGACATTCAATTACAAATGTCTCTTCGTTAGAAACAAAAAGCTGCCGCTTTCTACAAAAATCGACCGTCGGACGTGGACCTGACGAACTTGGTGAACGTACCGGAAGCGCCGCGAGTGGCCGGGACTTCCTATCCCAAGAACTGGGACTGGAGGATCCTGGAGGTGGAAGAGTCCATCTCGAGAGGTATGAAAAAAGTGCGTAGCGCTGACATCGACAGTGCGTTCGGCAGCGCCGAGTCAACGGCGAAAAGTTTGAGCAGATCCACCGAGCAGGTAACGTCGCTTTCATAATTCGATTCTTATTAATCTCCGATTATTATTTGAAACGAATGCATGTATCCGTGATAATTAAATCTTGTCGGGCGAGGATTATAGTTCTCCTCGAAAGTAGATTTCCTGCCAGATATCGGGGGGACAAGAATGCAAATTTCAGGTTCACGGTATGGAAGGTTATATGGGCGATTTGATGGAACAGATAAAGGTAGCTGACGAGGAACAACGGAACGCGAACGATGAGGAACCGGGTGAAGAGGAAACGAAGCCGAACGACGACGCGGAGGAGAAGTCCTCGGACGATGACGTGGTGACGGGTACGCCGCAAGGTACGCAGGTGAAAGAGGAGGATAAGCCCGAGGACGAACCGGAAGAAAAAGGTGCCGAGGATGCTAATGAAAATCCAGAAGCGGGGGAACAACCGGCCGAGGAGAACGACGATCACGAGGATGGCAAAGTGGAGGGGGAAGAGAGGAATGATCCGAGCACCGGTGACTCCGGGGTCGATGATCCAGGAAACGACGAAGATCAGGTACATTCTTCATGAGCATTCGGAAACAAATCGAAATCCCCTTTCAGGATCTTAATAGGCTCGCGTGTCAATTGAGATTTCCCGATATGCGAAACGAGTGTCGACGTGTTAACGATCGATTATAAGCGGCGAAATGAGAGGTACCGAGGCTTCGAGGATTTAGAATCTAGTTGCGTTAAGCGAGTCAGGTTATATGAAACTTATGTATATATATATACACCCACGAAACTAAAAGTACGACGAATATTTAAAGTATTATACGATACGATCGATGTCTCGCACAAATATTCAAATAAATAAATGACCAAGGAAAAAGAAATCTTCTATTCGTATGACACTACACTCCCACTCGCAAAGAACTATAATTATTCGATATGAAAATAAATAAAATACGTTGCGTCACGAGCATATAAATAATTCAAACGAGCTTCGTACACCGCGCATTGTTTACCTCCCCGTCAACGTCGGAAAAGCCACGCGTGTTACGCGTAGACACAGACGAACGCGAGCTATCGATCTTGTACCCGGGTATTCCGCGTTACGATTAATATCTTTCGTATCGATCCGCACACGCTCACCGTGCGCATGGTTTTGCACCTGTACATGATTAGCAGGTGATCGTCGGCGAACACGAGGAGCCACCAGAAGCAGAGCTCAACGAGGGTAGCATGGCGGTGGACCCGGAAATCGACGATCTGATGGAGAACGGGAACATGGAACAATTGGCCGCTTTGGTTCTCAATGGTGAGGGGAGACGATTGGTCGGTCGTCATTCGGCGAATCCTGAGTTACAGGCGTTCATCGACAACGTTCCATCCTACATGGTATTGAGCGTTAACTATTTATTCGTACGTGTCTTCGTCCATTTTTGCCACGCTATTTAAAACAGCACCACTTAAGCGAATTAGCAGCACCATTATTTCGCGCCACCGATCCGATCGATTAATTGATTTTTAAGCGTACGCGAGAATCGTGTTAAGTAATTGCTGTATCGCTTTAATCGCAATCGAATAATTACATAATCACTTTAGTTCGTCGACGGTATATTTTTTTTTTTCGTTCGATCTGGCGCCCGATTGTAATATTGTCCCGGGTTAATAAATTTTCCTTCCGCGGTGATCTATTATTCGATTCCGATAAGCCTACTCGCACGTATATAATAGATTGTTCATTAATCAAAAATGTAGAGCAACGTTCGTGGCGTTTCTATCGGTCGTATCTACGTACGCGTCGATTACATCTAAATCATATGTTCCTTACAGGGGAAGATTCATGCCGTACATATGGCCGCGCGGGAAGGTAATCTCAGGGATCTACAAAGCGCTCTGGATCGTCGTAAGTTTGCAGTAGCGAGGGATGGATCGTCGCCGCATGGCGCGACGCCCCTTCACGTTGCAGTTGTTTTTGGAAACACCGCGGTTATCAGGTTAGATCGATTCAATAAATGTACTTCGCATGATTTCTTATCGATCCAAAATTAAAACGGTTTAACTTTGATATTGGGAGAAGAAAAACAGCGCAATTGCACGATTTAAATTACGCTCAAACTTTGTCATGTTTTCCAATTACACTTCCTTCCCCCCCGCAATCTGTCAGAAAATTAAACTCTGAAATAATTCAGTGCACTGCAATTTTCATGCCAATTTTTATGAAAAGAGTAAAAAGGTTTTTATTTTATTATCTGCCTTCTATTATTCTATCGCATTGCTCCCGCACCTGCTCTGTTTTATGTGCCTTTATTAATCCATTTCCGATGTCTATTTTCTCTTCTAGCTACCTCAAATACAGTTTTATATTGTTCTGCAAAATAATACAGTTCTTTTCGGTATCCCTAATATTACAATTGTACCTCTACATTAACAATTGTCCATTAATTCTTTTGTATGTACAATCACCGCATTTATTTCCAAAGGACAAGTATCTCAATCCGGCCACCGTATTATTACGATCAATTTTTTATTACAAACGACCAAGGAGAAACAGCACTCCGCAAAGCTCGACACCCTAATTGCAAACCAGTTACCTTCGTCATTGTTCTATAGCGCGAACGACCATGGTCTTCCTTATTTCGCTGTCAACCTGACGTCAAGTTTCATCGATTTCCGTTGCGTACGCGTTTAACATTTAATTTCGCAATTAGATACCTGGCAGGGAGGTTTCCAGAAACTGCACACGCCATCGACTTAGATGGCCGAACACCTTTACATTATGCGGCGACCCTCGCAGATAACGGTCACTATTACAATCTTCTGCTTCACCTAGGTGCTAATCCCTTGGTACAAGACAACGTAAGTATTAATGTTCAATTAACATTACGCGGATCGTCACCGTGAAGAATATTCAAACATACAGATTGCGATTTTTTTATATTTTATATAACGATATTTCTATTGAATTATTAAACGAATAACCATGCATTATCGTTATAAATTTCGCGTTCCGTGACTATTTAATAATGAAATGGTTTATGCAAAAAATGTATTCTGTTTGAAAATTGAGTTCGATCGATGAGCCGCTTAACGATAATTATTATTAGTTATTATTTACCTTTACGGTATTCACCTAATCAATTTGTCACGTAGTTCGGACAAAAGGCGGATTATTACAAGCAAAATCAAAACGACCTCTCACACAAAAAGCTTCTTCGCGATTTTGGAGCTAGCGAGAAACTCGCCGACGAAATGTTGACGGATAAAGGTATTGCATCCATCGAGCGCACTCGTAATAAAAGCACAGACAATCACGCCGAAGAAAAATTGTATAAAACTCGTCAATGCACCATATAACAATTCGCTATACTGTTACATTCGAAAATTGACTTTCGCACGAGATTGCAATAACATTTTGTACAATTATTTTCTTTCATGATATTACGTATGTACGGGAGAAGGAGGTATGAAATTTTCTATACAAACATCTTCGAAAGACAATCCGCCAAGTTGCCCACGAAAACTATTCAAACGTGCTAAAAAAAATATTAACATTCTATTAACAAATAATATTAGGTGTACTGCCTTCTCCCTAGCATCGCTAGTTACAGCATTTGACACCGCCGGTAACAAATCAAACCGCACGATCCGAGAAACCACCGTACCGTAAAATTTACGAGTGATCGAAACGTTTCATTACCATTAACTCGACAAAATCTCGCGCCATCCCTCATCGTCAGACATTCCATCGTAATCCTCGATAACGTTTCGAATCACCTCGTCCCCATCGCTACTAACGATTCCGACAAATTTCCCAATTAACGCTCACGCGACTCTTCATGACTCGCCTCCTCAACGCCATTTGGTTTCCCGGATGTGTCCATCTCGCCGCTGCTCTCGTTGCTACGAGGCGAGCAGTACCAGGAGGCGACACGTATTCCGCACGACGCGACGTTACCGAACCCGAGACCCTGGCTACCCTGGAGAGGTGTTTCCGTCTACTGGCAGGCGCTGGACGCGGCGCTACCCCAAAGTCACCTGGGAATCCCGGTACACTGCTCAGCCGTTGCCTCAAACGGCCAATATTCGATCGTATCAAGCACCGTGTGACACGCATGGACCACAATCTCTTTGACGTGATATGGCCCGCTTTAAAGAAGTACGGTAACTCGAATTGCAACAGCAAAACGAGCAGCGCTCGCTCGTACGTCGGTAATCACGAGGACGACGAGACGGGCGGCATCGTGGCGCCCGATTACGAGAGCTACGTTGTCTTCGGGGAGTTCTTCGATACCTTGATCAGGGACATACATTGCGTATCGGCGAGCGGCGATCTCGCCGATCATCCGCCGGCGAGATTCTTCGCCGCCGAGGACGATGGGACCGACGGTAATCCCGACGCCGTCGACGAGGTTACCCTCTCGGCGATCGAGGCGTACGATCTCGATCCTCCAGCCAAATTCGTTCAAGCCGGCGTGATAGAGTGCTGTCGGAATCTCGAGAGGTACACGCTGCCATTGACCTTGACGGTGAATCAACTCGAGGAGGTGGAACGCGTGATCATCAACGAGTTGATGTGCCCCGATATCTCGGGTATGATGGCGGAGGGTAGCAGCGAGGACGAGGCTGGGACTTATTTCACGCTCAGCGAGATACTCGATCAGCCAAGTCCGATAAGGGCCCAATTGGCGGCGTCGGGATTGTTGCTACCGATCACGGATTTCGACGCCAACTACGACAGACGGCTTCACGGTCGACACTGGCCGTACGGCCGTGGGGTTTACGTGGCGTCCGCCGGTGATCTCGCCGCTTGGGTCAACGTTCAGGATCACCTGAGAGTGCTTTGTCGCACCAGCGATCATAGGCCCGGTCTCGTAGGCCGTGCCTACGTGAGATTGGCAAAGGTGATGATCTTGCTCGACGAGAAGTTGAAGTTTATCAGGGACAAGAAATTGGGCTTCCTCAGCGCAAGGCCACACTCCATCGGTAATACTCTGCGATTCAACGTGATCGTCAAGTTTCCGGAATTATCGAAGGAATACGATAATCTGAGACACCTGTGCATCGTTCGTGGTTTGAGTATAAGCGAGACGGTGCGCAGGGATACTGTGAGGCTCGGTAATCTTCAATCGATGTCCATCACGGAATTTCAGACCCTTCAAGACTTCTCTAGGGCGGTATTGAATATCTTAACGTTGGAGAAGGAACTGACGATTAACAATTCGATGAAGATCGCCACGTTGCTCGCTGGGATATTCCGCAAACGTACGACCTCGAGACGATCGCAGGTTTAATCGGGTTGGAGAGGACGATTTGCGTCCAAGATTTTTATTTGCAGATTTACAGTTGTCGTTTTTTTTTTCGTTTTCTTGATTACGGGAACGATACGCTTTATACGAGAAAAGAAACTTTCTGTGATAATCTTTAAGCCAACGCTCGATCGTCAATTACTCTACGTAGACTCGTATCGCAAACGATTTTAGAGCATTACGCTGCGCGCGAAACACGTTGGAAAGATTTGTGCGAACGTTATTTTATTTCTCGTGCACCCGAGTTACTCTTATGGCATTGAAATAGAAATTAATTGTTCGATAAATTGGATTAGCTACCCGGAGGAACGCCGGATTATTGATTAGGTTAGTAAACGATTATTATTGGTAACGACGCTTTAACACCATCTGTAGCACGATACCATGCTTACGTGAAATGTGTATATATGTATCTGAATTTGGAAAATTTTTTATCGTAAAGACTCTTCTAAATTAACGACAAAAGTGATTCGAGGAGAATTTTTTCTCTTCCAGAATTTAGATGGATGGTAGATTATGTTTGGAGAATGTCAGAGGTTCATATGAAAGCTTTTCAGTGTGTCACGCACGAGCTCGATGTTCACACAAAACAGAAATGGCGTAGCACATGTCTTTCCAACTGTACGTATTCATTTGACGAATGAATCATATGTTTAAGTAATTATTAAGTGTGGAGTACAGTGAAACGAGATTGGTTAACGGCATATACGTAACGCACTTCTTCGACATTTACTTTTATCCTAATATCTACGCATCCGCGTGTATATAAGCTTTTGTATTTTTCGATTCAATGATATTCCATACAAAAAAAATGTAATATTAATTGAATTTGAATTGAATTGAATTGAACTGCCTGATGTGTGTGCGCGTGTGTCACGATTTCGAGTGGAGTAACGCACATTTTTATGATGCACCTTTTCATCTGTAGATCGTTCGTAACGAGACTGAGTGTATTAAACAAATAATTGTTCGTCATTGATGAATTAGTTCCTAACGAAGACGCATAGCACTTTCATTCAAATTCAAATATATTTTATGTCCAAAGATTGCATAGTTTCAACGAGTGCAATGCGTTTTTGGGGTTCGCATTATTTCTTCGTGAAAATAAAAATTAGAATATGTTTCAGACGACAGTCAAGTCGAGATTCCGATATTTCGTGCGGAAGAAGGTCGCTATTTAGCATCGTGTACGTATAATTACAATTTTCGTAATTTAATCGCGTTAATTGCATTCTTATTCGGACAAAGTGTTAACCGGATGAATCTTTTCAACAGCCCTTGGAGATCCCCTGATCAAAGGTTTAACCGAAGTTGCCAACGCGCGTCCAAAAGATCCGATCACGTATCTCGCTACTTTCCTATATAATTTTGCGAGTAAGAACAAGACTAACGAACCGGAACAGGTGAGCAAATTTAGTGATCGTTCATTTTGACGAGGATAAATACTTGGCGGGAATGTTTCGCTATTCAACACAACGACGTTGCAGGAATCTAATGTATTGATTATTCCTGAACGAGAGGAAGGGCATTTAGACAACGTTGAGAATGATAACGCTGAAGAGGATGCTGGTTATCCGCAGAGTCCTGGCTCCGACATTCCCGAATCGACTTTCCGTAATCCCAACAGGGTATGTTCAACTGTAGAAAAAATCTATATTTTTGAGAAAAAAATATTTCAATCTATACGTCTCGATTATTAATATCCGTTGTTTGCGCTTTTTAGTTTTTTAAATCTTAAATCGGTTCACATATATTTATAAAGGTGTTTTTTTTTAGGACGAACATGGACAAAGCATGATCCATTTTGCTGCTGTTCGTTCTTACTCGAGGGATGGAATGTTCCACTTACTTCAAGAGACCCAAGTCAACATTGGTTTCAGGGACGAACTTTATCGTACAGCCAGAGACGTCGCCGATCAAGCCAATATTCGAGAAAATGTCAAAGAAATAGATCGTTATGTTGTTTACTTGGCAGCTAGAGGTGAAGGATATACGAAAATATTATAGAAATACCTTGCTATAATATATGGCTCACTTCTCCAATGTTGAATTTTTTCATTTCAATCACAGGTGAGACTGAAAAGTTAGTGGAACTATTATTAGAGGGATACGATCACATTTTGGATGCCGAAGACGGTGATGCAAATATCGTGGACATCTCCGGAGATCGAGATCACGAGGCGACTGTTCAATTCTTGCAATCGATTCCTAATTACGTGGTAAAGTACAGCCAACGCTGCTATGATAAATAGTTTCAATATATAATTGATGATATAATACCTCTCGACAGGCGCAACGCGAAGAGGTGCATGCCGAGATCAGAGCAGGCAACGTGGACAAAGTAAAAGAACTGTTAAACAAGAACACCGGAGGAGGAAAATTGTTAGCGGTTGGGAAAAACGCGATGGGTCGATGTGCGCTTCACATGGCTGTTCTTCGCGAGAACGAGGATCTCGTTAGGTTCATCGCCAAAACGTATCCGGAAACACTGCGAATCGGCGACAACGTAAGGATTATCCAAAAACGTTCGAATTTCTGTTTCACTGTTCGATCGAATAATTTTCAATATTTCAATTTAGTTGGAAAGGACGGCTTTGCATTACGCAATGGGAGTACCAACGGTAGAAGTCTTGAGCAATATTCTTATACAGGCGGGTGCAAAACGCATCGTCAAAGATTTGGTAAGTGAACAATCGTTGGTACACGTGAGAAGAGAAATTAATCAGCTAAGGTAATCGACACTTTTTATCTTCAGAAATCGAGACAACCGTCGTATTACTTTATGAACAAGTCTGACATCGAAACGCTTCAGGAGGAAGAAGAAAATTTGATGAAATAGATCCATCGAACGACGTTATTGTGCACACCGACAACTATTTAGTTACACCTTATAATAATCACACGTTCGATTGTGATATAAATTGAGAAAAGATATCAGCTGATAATATTGGAGTTAGATTTAGTTCGAATTACATCGTTAATAAGACTGGAAATAGTTTACGTCAAGTACCCATTATACGAATGAGATTATTCCGCATTGCTCCTTGACACAATGTTTATTTTCTCGAAGTATGTCTGATACGATGTATGAATAAAAGTGCACTCCATCTGAATGACAATGGAATTAATAAGAAATTAAAAAAGACAACTCGGCGATCTAGAGTACAAGTATGTGTCTATAACATACCATATATTGTTAATAATAGAAATAATAAAAGTGTACGAGTTTTGCGTATATGATTTCTTTTAATTACATCCGTAAGACTTCTCTTTTCAATAAATACCAACCTGCGGATGTCGATATAAGGAGCCGCGTCTTTGTCCTTGCCATTCTTCATCTGTACCTTCCTATTCATCTAAATAACGATCGAAAAACGATAAAAGAAAAAAAAAACGTTCTCGTACACGTTAATATCCATTGACCGATGGAGCGAGAGTAAAAAAGAATCAAGGTTGTAAAGCGTATCGCGTAACGTTCGTTACAAAACAAAATAGTTTAACGGACCTGCTATAAAAATTATTCTAATTCTATTGCGTGGTAAGTGCCGCACAAGGATATTTTGCCTTTCAACACCGCCGCAGTAATTACGGACTACAATCCGCACCTGGATTACAACATATCATAATATTCATTGTACAATCTTCCTTCGACTTGTCTAAAACTCTACCTCGCCTCGATGCTACATCGTCGAATCGCATAATCGTTTTCCGAATGGCTGGTACTCTCTTCGTCCACAAGTACCAACATCCTTATCACTGATACGACGGAGCATTTTTCCAACTGCTAATCTTCGTTCTGCTCTCTACTTTTTTGCTATTTGCTTCATCCTCGTGGATGTCGTCGGAATCATTCAATATTGGCTGCCACGGCGTAGGATTTATGTACGCTGGCTTTGCTTTTTGATGAGCTAGCGATGATACGATAATTAAAAGTATAATCAACTATCTATAAGATGGTTAGAGCGTAAACTGAATTAACACTAGGTTTATGAGACCCGTCAATTTGACGGATTTCAAATTTTGAAATGAAATATCCCAAAAACCATAGTATTAATTTGAACCATTTTGCATCGTAAATTAATTCAGACATAAATTGAATAAATCGATTCTCTAAAGAAAATGCGTATTTTCGTTTACCCGTCATTTCGACGGGTGCTCGTAGAAATGCTCGTAGAAACACCCGTAAACCTAGTGTTAACGAAAGAAAGAAACTAACGAAGCAGTCCCTGAGTAGCTGGTTTAGGTTTGTTCTTCGACATCTCTTTCCATTTTTCGTAAGCTATCGTACTCTCCTGTAGTCTCTTCTTCCGTTCCTCGTCGATCTGTTTCTGCTTCATCTCTTCCTCTTTCTGGCGAGCTGCGCGAACATCGACAATCTCGTGAGATTCTAAAAGGTGTCAATCGCGGACGATGCGATCCTTTTACCTTTTTCCCCTTCCTTCTTCTTGCGAGCCCACTGACGAAGATACAGAGCCTTCGCCACCGCGGTCTTGTCCTCGATTTCCTTTAGACGCTTTTGTAATTCCAATTCTCTATCGACCGCCGCTTTTTTCCGTTCCTCCTCTCTCCTCTTCCTCTCGGTCCACCTTAAGAAATTCTCCCGTTCTCTGGATTCCCTCTCTTCCTTTTCGCGTGCCAGTTTCTCAGCTTCAATCAGTTTCTTCCTTTCCGCCCGCTCCTCCACGTCCTTCTTCCGCTGTGCAGCTTGTTGCTTCTTACGAATCCACTCGTCGTGAGCAATTTTTCTCGCAAGGTCAACGCCGTTCATTCTACACTCCGATATACTGGTGCTCGAAAAGGACGTCGTTGAAACTTGCACCACCCGCTGTCCGTTCAAACTGTATCTACGTTACATGTGTTTTAAATAAAAGAACATTAGGTTTGTACTTCTAACTTTACGAATCTGCAGAATACCTCTGCACCTCCGGTTCCATCTGTCTAGCCGAACAGAGATCGCCTTTATTGATCATGTCGGATTCGTCGGCAATTCGACATCGTCTTTCGACACGTGCGGTTGGCTTTGATGAGAGTACAGACCTTGAGCGTACGATCACGGACTCCAAGGACGAAGTTGTATTTGGCGTGGTCGAGGAATAACAACGGTAAGTCTCTTGTGCCGATTCTTGATCGCCAGCGTGGTCGACGACGGATGTGTCCAAATCGTTTTTGATGGACAACGTGGACAGCAAGTCACTCGTGTCGATGGAGTCACCGCAATTGGCTTCGATCTCTCCATTACACCTGCTGTCCTGCTTATTTGCTTTAGAGTTGACTTTCACTCGAATTTTTATCTCGTGCTCGTCCTCGTCCTTGTCCAGAGACTCCGCGTAAATAGCGGGATTAATAAATCGAACTTCCGAACCGGATCTAGAACTTGAGGCCATCGCGTGATGGTAGGGCAATCCATTAATTCGTGTGATTCCCCTATCGCTGTCGTCGGAAGTAAAATTATCGAAACGGCTTGAATCCTTTCCTCGGGGCATCTCAGCCAAATTAGCCCCTCCTTTCCAATCGTACCAGCTGTCAATGTCGCTGTCAACCATCGTCAAGTGTCCTTAACCCTGGTCTGATGATACGCAATGGCGATTAAGAAAGAGATCGGCAAGAAGACGGCGAATTATAAGAAATCATGATATATTTTTGATTTGTGGGATGTCCGTAAATCAATCCTTAAAAGGTCTCACTGAGACTTACGTTCGAATATTCGTCCATGATACGTGCGATGTTATACTTTTCGTCCACAAACAATGGCGAATCCTTTCGATTTAACGTAAAGCTGCGATTGCACTCCAACTTGAGATTTTTCTCCTGATTGTATGCAAAGTGGCTCACACGTTGACAGCGTTCGAAGGCAAACACCCGATGACGCAAACAGGGTAGAGCCTTCGGTGTTTATTGGCAATCGATTAATCAGCAAAATAAAAAATTACACTCTATACTTTTCGTTATTTGGAATAAAATGGATCGTGATATATCTGTATTCGATTGATTTATACACCGTGTTTAAATCGACTGTCAAACCGCGAACCTTGCTTCACGGCACTTACCCAATTATCAACTTCCAAGGAATAAAATGAAAATCTAATTTTCGTTAAATTTTTTATTTGTTTTTTCGCTTATGACGTATCATTCTTATATTAAGTTGTGCTTGATCGACGTATCATTTAATCCACGATTAAAAGTGGACTAAGATCAGAGAGAAATCATCATTCCGTTGATATGAAACTCCTTGCGTTCGCCTCGGTCGCGTTGTTCTGTCTGGCAAATGTGAGATATTCCTCCGCGATTTCCTCGGGTTGAATTTTACTGAAGTACGTTTCCCGCTCTTGACTAACGTAACAAGTATCGTCGAAATTGAAGTGCAATCCGAGTACGATATTTAGTGCAGAGGTGTCGTACGCGTGGCAACCGGAATAACGGTATTGCGGCTTTTTATTAAATCGGCAACCTGCCGATTGCGCTCCTGCGGAATCCATGGGATTAATTGATTAAAAAATGTTTGACTTTGTATGAATCTGTACGTTAACAGAAATTAATATCACGAATACGTACCAATAGGACAGATGCAATCTCTTGTTAGTGCGCATTGAACCCACGGCAGCATTACTTTTTCTCTAATTTCTTTGACATTCCTAATTACTAAGTGCGATGCTCTTATCAGGGGGAGAAAAAAGAAGCTTTCTGCGGAGATGTGAAAATATTCGTACATCTTTGGATGCGTTAAAGAGCTAATGGCGTGCCTCGTAGGCCATGTTAATATTCCAGATTTTGGTGAAAAGTACTTTGAAACGTCCGAAGAATTCAAACGTACATTTGAGTCCATGTACAGTATACTTCCTAATGTGTTTAAAGCTGTCTGCAATTCGTAGAAGAAATATACTAATGCTCTCATCTTTATGACTTCCAACTACATCAGACACGAGACCAGCGTACAAATGTGAAATGTAACTTACCTGAATAACTAAAGGTCTATAAACATGCAGTCTATCATCTTCCACGTGTGCGGGAAATGGACTCAGATCAAAGAGAATCACGTTACATTTTGTCGAATTACAAGCCGCTCTAATATTTTGCAATGAATCGTCGTTTAAACCGACGCTGTAAACCACAATACTATTATTTGGCAAAAAATGACTGACATTTCTAACAAAGCCATAAATGTGCTGTTCGTTTCCGGGCCTTATGAGAGAGACGACCGTTACATTTTGAGACTTAAAACTAAAAGGCGTTGTGCTCGTCTGTTCGTCAAGACCAAGCATCGCAAGGTACTTTGAATCCGTTACCAAACGCTTCTCCTCAACATCTTTCAGATTCTCCTGGAAGAACGTAGCGTGAGTCGGGGAGGTAAGATTTGCGTATCGTTACCTTTATATCGATTAACAGTTCCGTAACATTGATGCGAACGAGATCTATTTACTTGGAAGTTTTTTAGCTGCTTGTGAGTCTCTGTAACCAGAGTCTGAATGGAAGGTCGTTGGTTGCTGAAAGCAATGAAAACAATGCTGCTCCCTGCTATGCAGATAAGCAACAGTAGCAGGCCCTTGGTACGCATCTCTCATCGTTTAATCAGATGTGTTTCTTGATCTAGAGTTGATAATTCCACCGAAACCTTTACGTGAGAAATATTACGCATAGGTTATACATCGTCCGCAACATTATGACTAATCGTTACAACTTGTGTAACATTAGAACTCAGGGACGTTGCAAATCGATGGACGTCAGATAAGCACATCTATAAGGAATCAACTACTGATCTTAACTCATAAATACACTATTTGAAATTCCGCGACAGATCAGATAAAACTCTTTATTTTACGATAACAAAGTACTGTCAGTTACTCTAGCAGACGCCGCGCTCGTAGGAACTTTAATACCACCTTTTTGACAATGCGGTATCACTGCGCATTCTCTGCGAAGTTTGCGCGGTTAAACGTCCATGCGGCGCCAAAATCTATTTTTGAATTCAGCTTATCCGTCCTATTTTTAACCTAATACATGTTCATACAAAAATAGCAATACACTTTTCGTACAGTTAAATAATAAACTGTAGTTGATTAAATTGGGCCTAGATATTGTCTGAAATCATGAGAAACTCAAAACGAATGCATTGCCCGAAATGAGTTGAGCGCCACCATATTAATCTGTGACAGCCAACTTCATAGACGGTGTCGGATTCTGCATTATCACGAATCCGATCACGACTATTACCCACTATTACCTCATTTTCGCAGCATCTCTGTTTAAACATCAAATCTTTCTGCTCGAAGCAATCTTTGAGCCGAGCGTCCAACAAATGTAAACATAAGTATAAGTTATATACTTGTCTCGTCAGAAACGGTAACAACAGCAGTCGAGTTGCATCCGTAAACTTCTAGTTTCGAGCAAGGAATTAATTCTTACACGTATCGATATAAAATAATGGAGCACGTAAAATGTATCGCTGTTTTGATTTGTGCGTACAACTAAAAAAATCACTGCACCGTGCATTGCAGCTAAAGAGGATATGTGCGATATAATGAGCCAAAAATGAAGCTGTTTAAGCTAATCGTACATCAGAAAAACTTCAGTGGGGAAGATTTGATTATCAACCCAAAAGATTATCCTGGTATAAAAACTGGAGATGTGGTCGAAATCTATCACCCCGAAGTTGAGTTCAGTCGTCTGCTCCTGCAAGTTACGTCCTTTAAGGAGGACCTACAAGGGCGCGAGACGATTAGCGTGGAGAATAATGTAGCTACGATGTTTCAACTAAGGACATTCGCGGATGTTTATATGAACATAGTGAATCCTGACGATGTGGCTCTCGACTCTATCGAGCTCACATTTAAAGATCAGTACATGGGGCGCAGTGAAATGTGGCGCCTTAAAAACAGCTTGGTACAATGACTTTGACGCTCTTACACGTACAATCTTTAATATGTATAATTTTCTAATGATATACATGTGTCTTTCTCAGGTCAATACCTGCGTGTATATGAATAAAAAAATTGAGTTCTGCGGGGGCAGCATACGTTGTCAAGTATATGAAATGTGGTCCCAAGGAGACCGTGTTGCTTGCGGCGTAATAACTGGAGATACCAAGGTCTACATTAGATATATCTATTCTGCAATATGCAATAACAGTTGGAGTATTAAACATGGGAATTGCTTTTAGGTCGTATTTCGTTCTTCCACAAGTATGGTGTATCTCTTTATTCAAATGAGCTCGGAAATGTGGGATTTCGATATTCATGGTGATCTTTACTTTGAAAAAGCCGTCAACGGATTTCTGGCTGATTTATTTCAAAAGTGGAAGAAGAATGGTAGCAATCACGAAGTCACGATAGTTCTCTTTTCAAGAACATTTTATAACGCCACAAGCTTGGAAGAATTTCCAAATCATATGAAGGAGTGCTTGCAACACGATTATAGGGGGAGGTTTTACGAAGACTTTTATAGGGTAGCTGTACAAAATGAGAGATTTGACGATTGGAGTAATGTCTTGGTACAGTTACGTAAATTATTCACGGACTATCAAAAGATTGTCTTAGAATATCATCAGAACCCAGGTGTCGTTATACCAAAGGCAGTAAACTCAACGGCTGCCCAAGGGAATTTTTTAGAAGTTCTAAACATGTCTCTAAATGGTAATTATCATTCTTGTGCAACAAAATAATGCTGCGAAATGTTGTGCATAATTTGGATGTTTTACAGTATTTGAAAAACACTACTTAGATCGCAGTTTCGACAGAACTGGTCAATTATCAGTAGTGATCACGCCTGGGGTGGGAGTTTTTGAAGTTGACAGAGAGTTGACAAATGTTACAAAACAACGAATTATTGATAATGGAGTTGGTAGTGATTTAGTTTGCGTTGGAGAACAGCCATTACACGCAGTTCCTCTATTAAAGGTATTTTTAATAAGTTTGAGTCGCGGATCTCAAACAAACTGACACCGACGATCAATCGTAACGTTAAACGTGTATTTGCAGTTTCATAATAAGGACACATCTATAAATGCACCAGACGATTATAGTATGCCACATTGGATCAATCTGAGCTTTTATTCGACAAACAAAAAGATTCCATATTCAACCTTTATACCTCGTATAAAGTTGCCTCAAAGGGTATCGAAACAGACAGTAGAAAATGGTAAATTGCAGTGCAAGACAAAACTTCTGCAAGAAGATCCGAGGGAATGTTTGCATAATAGTCTGTTCGATTATGATGCGTACGATGCACAAGTATTTCAGTTGCCTTCGGTTCATACTTCGAGGTAAATATATGCTGATTGCCTAAAAAATTTTCAGCGATTACCGTATCTTTAATTTTTATACAAGCAGTTTGCAAAGGGTTACAACAAGAGCGAAAAAAACAAGTGTTGCAAGTATGGACACACACAACAACGCGCACATATTAAAACTATTAAAACGAAAAATGTCGGATCCAGATATTCATCATCCACCACCTGAGTTACATTCACCTCCCGTAACAGCAACGAGAAGTGCAGCAATATTGATACCTCACAGAACAGATGACGTTACTAGCAGTGAATCTAATGGAGAAGTAAATGGCACGTATTTGCACTGACATTTACGTGAAAACATCGATTTTTTTTTTTAAATTGATAACAATACTTCTGAACAGAATCGAGGACATCAGTTAAAAGCGACTTAACAGATTCTGAGATATCGCCACCGTTTAGGCCCGTGGTCGGTAGCGCTGGAAGCCCGACAAATACAATATCGCAACCAACGAGCATTCTCAGGCCAAGTAGAGCTCTTATCAACCCATTTGATCCCTCTCACGTCACTATCAAATTGACTAGCAACAGGAGGAGATGGACACACATATTTCCCAAAGGTAAATAGTTGATTAAAAATTCCAAGCATTCATTATTCGCACGAAATTAATATTTTAGGTCCAACTGGTGTCCTTATACAGCAACATCATTACCAAGCTGTCCCAACCCAGCAATGTTCGGAATCACAATCGGACGCTACTTCCACTATAAGCGGATCTCCTATGGAACATAGCGGAACCACTAATTCACATCACATGTTCAGATCGGCGTCTCAAATAGGATTTCAAGATCGTTAGTATTCAGTGCAAAATGCATTGGGCCGTGTTGACACTCAACTGTTACAACTGCGATATTTTTAGATCTAAAAAGCAGACCACAAAAACTGAACCTCATTCTATCGAGTGGAGAGAAAATCGGAAATCCTATTTCTTCCGCGGGGAATAAGACACTGACTCTGTTGTGGGGTGCGACTGGAGAACAAGAGTGGACACCAGCATTGACAACAGGTTTGCTTCCGTTCTTTTAATAAGAACATCGTACAAGTGATTGAAAATATAAACGAATGATACAGTTGCTGGCAAATGATACTTATACGATAATTTTGTATTCGTCACGCGTGCATGACCATCGACGAATTCGTTGTGACATTGTCAGGTTGTAATAATGAAAAATGTACATGGGCCAAAGAAGTATTGGGACATCCCATATTTCTGGGGTAATTCTAAGCAAAAAAGGACAATTTCTATTTCGTTCAAAGTAATTTCAGATAGACAGGATGTATGAATACTTTCACCCACTGTGTATCTTAAAATTTGTGGAGGTTGCTCTTTGTTAACAACGGTTGAATTAGCCTTCGTAAAATTCATTCGATTCACGGTACGTAATGTCTTGAAGAAGCAACGTGTTAGCAAGACACACTGGTCAGTAATGAGTTTGCAGGCTAAAGAGAGAATTTTAAAACAGCTTTTGCAATATACGTATAATAATTAACCCTGAAAAAGTAAATGATTGATATTGCATATTATCTATGTTTCATAAATCATAATGCTTCTTGGATGTTTATAGATCTTAACGTCGTAAATTCGACAGTTCCCGCGCTTGAACTGTGATTGAAATAATTGATTGTGATTGAAATAATTCTCTTTGCCGTAAACGCCAAGAAGTATTAACAAATTTATGATCACGTGTAATCGTTAAAGAATGAAAATAGTTGGTGTATACTTCGGATAAACAAAAATTGTCATTGTTCCCGAGACATCCGAACGAACGATGACTTTATGCAGAATCACACAATCATCATGCATAAAAAGTATTTTCATTCTTAGATGTATTTATAGTTATTCCTCAACTTCACCGATCATTTATACGAATAATATTATTACATTTATTTCCATGCTATGGTTCGTCTTATTGGGATGCAACGCCGGACGCATTGATACGTGTGTGATGTACAACTATGATGTCACTTTAAACAGCAATCATAGGTTAGCGCCATACGTTACTGGGGGTTAAATCCGGTTATGGTACACATTTATTTCTTAGAAAATTAAATTTTGCAGTAGGACTCTCACTACTTCCGCCCTTCGTCATTGCTCTAGTTTTGGTTCTTCTATGCATGTATGTTGACTTTAGCAAACAAATAACTATTATTCTAAAGTATCTACCAGAAGCTATAAGCTATTCAACTCTTCTGGGATATTGTAATCGTGTATACACCCACGTGAAAATGTTCATTTATTTTCGGTCGTATCTGTTTTTTAATTTCGCAGCGTATCTCTCATTACGAGACTTCTTTTAGATCGAACAAAGTAGTCTTTTTACTTTATCGTTTACAAATTCTGTTTGACAAGTTCGAATTCTCACGTCTGCCTTATATTCTTCCATTCTGTCACTTCGTTCATTACGCTTCATTAGTATACATATTTATACATGTTTGTTACATAGTTTGCACTGTAGTATTAGCCATGTGTTCTATTGTGTATAATGTAACAAAACATGTTCCTAATATGCAGTAATTTATTCGTAGATACGAGCTTATTATTACATTCTCTCTTTTCTTCTGTAGTTGTGAAACTGTAAGGCAACTATTGCACCGAAAAATAGATCCGTGTGTACTTGGTTTCAAAATATGTTAAGAAATAATATTATAACTGTTGATTAACAAGCCGGTATTTGTTAACCAGCCACGGTTAAGCAAACACCGGCATGTTATGTATCAGTCATAAAATTATCAATATATTTGATTTAACGCTACTTTGCTTCATAATTCTAACAAGAACACTGTATCTCGTGGCACAAGAAAATTCGTTTAAGTATATTGCAACTAACGAATTTTGAACTGCATGTTTAAACCATTAATCGGAAGTATGTTCAACTTCACAAGCTAGTGGCATTTTTATTTTGCCACTCAACGAACGGCATCTTTAATTAAGGTATGTAGACCGCTAATACGTAAACGCAACGAAGAAATACAAATTATGAAAAAAAATTTCCAAAACCACGATGCATACACAAACAAAATTCCATATTAACTGCCTATGAACAGTAAAATTAATTTATAATACTATGAGATTCTACGTTATAACGAGCAGACTATTTCTTTATTATTTAGATATATTTAATTTTATGAATTTGGAAACTATATATGCGCGTATACAACTTTTGCATATATCGTAATACTGTTTGCCAGGCGTTGATTGGAAATCATTAACAATTCCGGCGTGTCTGCCCATTACTACGGACTACTTTCCGGATAAACGAAGTTTGCAAAACGATTACGTCGTGTCGGACTATAATCTTCTACCAGATGACGTTAACGCAGACTTCGCTCAACAACGAGCAATATACAAAAAGCCTCTAACGACTGCGGAGGTTTTTAAGGAACTCGTTTCGCAACGATTAGCACAGGTCAGATTAACAACAATCTATACATATATAGATGTATATTCAAGTATGTATATTCAAGCATGTATATTCAAGTATGTTTTCATTTTTCAAGGGATTTCAATTAATCATTTTGCCATCAAGCAATAAAAATCAAAGCAACACTCCTGGTAGTAACGCCGCTCCCGCAATAAGTTCTATAATGCGCGGTAGACAAACGGAATTAGAACTGAAAGAAGAATATTTACTCAGCATTGGTAGAATATTCCACAAAATATCTTTATTCGGCAATTGCATAACAGTCACAAGGTATCGACCACGGTAAGTGAATAAATTCTATGATGAAATTGACGGGACACCGAGAGAACTGAACAAAATATTCTTTTAATGCTCGATTGTAGGCATCCTTATCCGCCGTTCAATATTCACTATCGCTATCGGTTTCATGCACCGCACCACGATACGTACGAAGTGTCCTGGGTATCCTTTACGACAGAAAAGCTCGAAAATTACAATTGGAATTATCTAGATCACTATATTTGCACCAGGGGCCACACCGACTTTGCCTTGGTAGAGGTAGGATTTTTTTTCAATTGCCGATGCATCGTTGAAACCTTCAACAGCCTCGCTAAAAATTACTGTGATTTCATAGACCCTCAAATATTGGAGATTTCGTGTATTCCTCCTGCCCTTGCATAACTCGGCAACTAGAAAAATTCTGGAAGGGTCGTCGAAGTGTGACATATACACACCTCTTACCGCTTCCGAACAAGTTTCCCTCATGGACGGTTTTCTGCGGTTCATCGAAGGATGGTTGAACAAAATACGGCGGCTTAATCCCAACAAGAATTGGGTAATTCCTTGCAAGTATTACGTGTCAATGTAACCGAAGCTGGTTTATTCCGCGAAAGAAAATAACTCGGTCCCAACTAGACTTTCTGTATATAACGTAAAAAGAAAAAAAACCGCGTAAACGTCCGATTTAGTCGACAACAGGTGCCCGAGTATTGAACGGACTTCGTTCAACTTTGCCTAACGATTTACTTTGTATTACGCTATATACTTGCACTCTACAACTGAATGTCGCATGCTGATGTATTACGCCTGAATGACGCAGATTTATTTTAATGCTTTCTATTATTTTTGATTATGCACTCGTTATCTAGTCCCTATTATATTAATTTCTTAATATTGAATATCGTACCTTCCTCGATAACACGCAGTGCATTCGCAATACTACATTCTACATCGTAACTTTCGATTAAGAAATAATTTGGTATACATGAAACGTAGGACACGAGTTGTAACATCGCATTGAAACGAAAAACATTGAATTTAAGAAAGTGCACGGCTTTTTAACAAGCTTCCTTAGCACATCAACAATTTCTCGACGACAACCACATTTAGGACCCTCGATATTTTATTACGTCGATTAATGTTTCCGTAACATTTACTTCCTCTTACCCGCCCCTGTAACAAAACACTTCAGATACTCATCAGGATAAATCTCGTGGCCAAGTTATAGCCAACGGACCCGTCGATGCCGAGATTACACGATTATATATATATATAATATATACACGTAATTTAACGTATAAATAGATTAATTAGTAGGTGGAATGTTAGTATGGGGAGGGGTATTTAGCATGATATGTTTCAGAGCCCTTCAGCTCTAGGCGGTGCCCCCCCGAGAGATCCTGCCTCTCACTTGACCAGACGCAGGCACAGCACGAGCCTGATATTCCTCACTAACCAGGTACATCCTCGCATCCTGTAGTCTCGATACGCTAAGCCAGCTGTCGATGAAAATCATTATCGCGTTCAAGCTTCGAACATAGATAACGTTAGAGAGGACTGATCAGGAATGACTTCGTAAATTCCATGTCTTTCTTCTCTGTATCGATACACACGATTTACTTTAATTTTTCAGTAATGCTAGACGCTCCCAACTAAATCTAATCATTTCTTATTTTGATATAAGTGTTACTTGGAATGGTCAGGCAGCTTATACAACGTGTTACCACTATTACCGTGACCATGCTTGATATCTGCCTTGAATGTGCACACACGATCTAGCAAGCTTGTTCGTAATGCGTGAAATGTTGATGTTTACTTTATCCTCTTTTTTTTTCTCGTAATATAACCAATACACTCTATATATATATATATATATATTTTATGATGTTAACTGTTATATCATTACAGTTAAACAGACATGCATCTTCACGATCATGAGCTTATCCATACATTCACAGTTACCCGTACTCTTCATCATGCTTTTCAGACCAGTCTAGTTGGCAGCTCTCCCTTCCGGGAGCGAGTAGGAAGCAATCGTCTACCAGAGAAACCAAGACCAAGGTTTGAACAAGCTTAGATTAATGATTTCAGCATTGTTATTTGGTGCAAAATCTGACGGTGTAGCTTGCAGCATCTTTCATTTCAGTGGACCATTGCAGTTTGGTGTTTGCTGGTTTTTCATTTTGCTTGTTTGCTTTGCCACGAGTGTTGAATTACTAAACAGCGTGTTATTCACGGTTACACGTTGGATCTGATCCTAATTAACGTACGAGAAGAATGATGAAGTACGAGACCATTAATAGAAATAATTCGCAGCATAGGTGTTCGAAATTTGTAAGCCAGCTTCGTCCAATTTGTCATTATATTACTTTAGAACTTCGAGGATACATGAAATCTGTTATAGTACTTCAACAATCTGCCAACTATATTGTGCCTCACTTTTTCAATTCCTGGATGTGTTAAACAAATTTCCTTTCAGTTCTATGCTTTCGATGATAAAAATATATTCTCCTCAACGATTACAAGCAAGTAAATTTATGCTGCAAGGGTGTGTTTTCTAAATCAATGTGTCGCGCGCAGTTCTTAGAATAGTTTGAGATCTTTGGCTCTTGCATGATGTATCGAGATAAGGTGATGGATAGATGCAGTCTATTCTCATGAATTTTTGCACAATTTTTACTATATTTATGTTAGGATGAACTCAATTCTAGGAATGCACAATCATGCAAATGATCCTTGTGACTTGCATACAAATATTTCCATGCTTTCACTCTGGTGATGAAGACAAAGGTACCTCTGATATACATACATGCTTTGTATCAATCCATTTGTAGAGAGGGGTGCGAGAAGAATCGAAATATAAAGTTCATAAATTTTCGGGGAGGTCTTTGCACATACCGCCGATTCTGTATCTTTCAGCTTCTTTCATCTTTCTTTTCATCATCCGGTAAATATAATTTACGGAGCACCTGTACCAATTACATCACTCTTTTGAAACGTCAATTTAGTAACAGTATACTGGCGTGTGCCCGTGATTGTAAATTGTACGGATGCTCTGTATTGTAGAAAATATTGGTAGTGAGTGAGGGAGTGACGGGGTTCTCTGTACAGGAGAGGCATGTAGTGAATACCGCTGCGACTGCCCGCACGTGCCTCGACACTCCTCGCCACGTGCCAAACAGGTTGGTTTTACTCTTTTATTTTCTTCAATTCGTCTATAAACGTGGATTTGATATTTGAATATTTCACATTAACAAGATATGTATGTACATATTACTTATTTAACTTATTTCCTCTATATATTGTATATATATTAGCAAACAGATTAAAAAATATTTTTTTATAGTATATTATCGAGAAACCTAGAAAGTTCGTAATCCGATTTGCCTCGATTTTATGTAAATTTCCAGAATTTGTAGTTTCCACTATGATTTGGGACAACACTTAATTGTCAGATTTTCATTAACTGTGTTGTATTCCATGGCTAAATTGAGTTTTTTATGAAAACGATTGATAATAAATTGGTAACTTTTTTTTTGTCGAATCTATATTACCGTCTTCATGTACGTACATGTCTATCAGAATTACGATCGATTCAAATTAAAGTGCCGTACGATGTAACTTACAAAACAATATTTCGCATATGCAGAGTCTTTGTGGCTTTATCACATCGCAACTGTATACATCGCTTGACTTGTTAGTCGCTCTACATCACGTTTAAATACCTGTTGCATAAAAACGGAATGTTACACAATTGTTCTGCCTTCCCTGCCCCTCCCAGGTCAGGTTCAAAAGTCATGGATAGGGGCAGAATTTCACCTGCTAGCGAAGCTGTGTTACCCCTATCGCTCGAACAGCAACAACAAGATCATTTTGATACTAACGAGGATAGGTATGAAAATCCTTGACGGCATTATATCGAAAATATGTTTGTTTACTAACAGTGACAAAAAATTTCGAACAGTACGAATATGGAATTAACTAAGATAAAGAGTAATGCGACAAACATCGAAATTCTGGAAGCGATGAAGCACCCCCAAACGGGGGTGGGTTTTCTCACGCAACATCCATCCCTTCCAAGCCAAACGTTCGTTAGCGCCGATGCTGTACAATGGTTAAATAATCACATTGAAGGAGGAGTAACGGTGGAAGGTACCATTAACATCATGAAAGTAAGGAACTTCTTGCACAATACGTATATAAAACAAATATCTTTAAAACGCTAACGACATACTTTGGCTTAGGGGATGATACAAGATAAATTAATCTGCCACGCATCCGGCGATTTCTCCAAGCCATTTATTCTAGGATTTTATTTGTACCATATAGTGCAAGATAAGGAAAACCAAAAAGGTGCGGGTCTTACTCGTTAGGTATACATGTATAAGTATTTCGAATTCATTGATTTATAACAATATTTTCCGTTCTCTTCGTTCTTAAGGCGCGGATTATTCTCCACCTCTGGGCGATCTTCAAAGCTTTGAGAACGAATGGGTGGAAGTCGAAATGAGAGCACCTAAGGGTTGGTGCGAGCCCACTTCACCAGCCACCTTACCCACAATCTCGTCTCCGATATCTATACCTAGTTGCGATACCATTGATGAATCGAATGTGCCGTCATTTCTCCGAGACGATTTGGATTTAATCGAGTCGATGGATGATAAGGAATGGAGAGGTCAGTTTCTACGGCTTGTATAACTTTTAGTTTAAACAACATTGATCTCCCTTGTCCCATTATTAACGTTCATTTGTACTTTCAGCACCGCCTTATAAGCATAGCCATTTAGATATCGATATAAATAATAAGAGTGACAGAATTGAGTGGGGTCATTTAAGATATCAATCCACGTATAAAGTGGATCATTCTTATGAACTTGTAGTGCAATGGGTAGCATCGTCTGGTAGCATAGTAGCTGATCTCGTAAGTATATCGTTTCTCACACCGGACATCATTTCGAGGACAAATTAACAGCGACAGTTTACTTCCGAAAGATATTTGCATGGCAACGTAAGGCTCAAGTGTGTGGGATTCAAATGGTTCCTATACCCAGTGATCTGTTAGCCCTGCCATTCACGTTAAAAAGCGACCCGCTAAGAGGACCTATTTTCATACCACTTAATATAGAATGTCTTACGACGAACAAGCGCTGTCTTTTCGAAGGTTAGCTTTTAAATTGACACGAGTAAACAAAGAAAGCAAATTGCCTGGATCGCCTATAGAGCCTCGTTTCTTTCAGAATTTCGCGAGGACACTTACGAGCAACGACTTTTCCTCTTTCAAGAAGCGATTGTACAGAGATTTGGATTTGTCCCGTGCTTAGTGGAGAGTACTGAAAACGATCATCAATACGTTCACATGACTGGAAATGCATTTATACTGATACCATTTACAACGAGTGCGAAGCCCCGACCGCGAGCTGGTACTAATGTCGTGAAACGAAACACGGGACTGAAGAGGTACCCAACCGATCCTGAGCAACCTAGTCCGCACGAAGCTTACATCACGAGGCACGTTAGTGGGAAAAACAAGGACGATTATAGCACAGACAGAAGAGTAAGTACCAGTAATCTTATTAAAGACGATCGAATGAATTAATTAATCATAACGTGACCCCGTTTTCTGTAGATCGGTTTTCTTTGGTCATGGAATCACATGGTTAGTCGTAAATGGAAATCGTTATCCACGTCGGCCGGGGATGAATTATTTCAAAAGAAACTTATACAGGACTTTAGGCATTTCTGTTCGAACGGAGATAATAGACTGAAGCAGTGCTGGGAATCTTGTTGGGAATTGAAAGAGAAATCGTGCACGCGACCAAACTAACAATTTTGCAACGTAAATACCAGTTTTATGAGCTTATTATTTAATTTTAAAGTTGGCGAAAATTATGTTTGACATAATTGAACGAATATTCTCTCCTTGATCGTTTGAAGATTACTCTTAATATAACATGAACTTGTGATATGATTATTAAGTTTTAACAGGAGAACAATGAGCGCATTATGTACAAAGTGAGACAATGTGTGCCAACGTACGAAAGGAGGGACGTACGTGAACTCAAAGGAATGTTTGTAATATACAATTGAATTTTACTTATTTTGCGTAAGGCACATTTATTGTTTTTAAGAAGCTAGTAATAAATTTGTAATTTTTGTTACTAATGAGTATATTTATATACTTATAGAAGGAAAGAATAAAGTTATATTAAAGTAGAATCTTTTGTATTCCTATTCAATTGACACTATTCACTATAATGTGAATGGAGATATATATATATATATTATCAGAATAAACACATTGTGAAACTTCTTGTACAAAAATAAAACCATCGATTTTTAATCCTAATCTATCCTAATTTGAGTCTTACATATTACGTACAAATATATTTACGTGTCGAACATAACAAACACTCTCTACACATTAAAAATGTCAAACGTGTGAGAAACTACCAAATTTTCAAGTAATTTGTACTAATTTAATTACTGTTGTACAAGTACGTACCAGTTCCTCTCAGAAACCGGCTCTAGAAGGAGGCGTCGCAAAGTATTTTTTATTTCTTCTCAGGAACGTCCTGGTTGAACAAATAAATAAAATCCAGAATATTTCGCATCGTAAGATTAATTATAATAAAATGTGTTGCAGTCAATACGGCACATACCTTGAAGCGAGCGGAGTGTTGAAAAAGCCACGAGAAGTACTACGTTTAAGTAGAGATTCTGTGGACGGCGTGTGCCTCAGTTCTCCCGTTTTATGAGTACCAATGCTATTCAAATTTTCAGGATTCACAAAGTTTGCCCAATAATCTGATGGGATCTTCAATAAATTCTCCACTATCTGCAACAAATCGAATTATTTTTTCTCGTTCCAATTTGCAGGAATAAAGTGCCACCCGATGGAAGTTAACTTACCGCAACTTGATTTCTCGTTTCGCTGAGTAAAGAGGTAGGAGACGGTTCTTGGCAACTGTAACCGACCAACGTCGGCCCAAAGACTTTGGCAAGATTGCTTATTGGCATTTTACATTCGGGACTACTAGATACTCTTTGCAAGTGTAAGACCAAAAAAGCGAGAGTATCTCTATTGGGTTGGGGGAGTTCGGAGATCGCTTGATAAAGAGCAGCATCGGCATCTTGTTTGTCCGTTATGGTTGTGGCACGAACAAAGTCTGCCCATAAACCCACGGTAATCAGCGGTTCGCGCAAAGACCTGATTGAGAAGACACGCGAGATAAATACATTTATTCCACCTCGATTCGCGTAAGAAGTTCGTATGCAGAGGGTACCTTAGAAAATCTTTAAGGGTGGAACAAATGGTAGCTATGTCAACTTCGGATAGATTCGGAGCCCCTTTGCCTTTCAGGAACTTTTCTTTAAGACATTTCACCTCAGCTGAGCCACCGTTCACTCTGTACAATCCTTGTTCACCCATTCCCCGTAATTCCACTTCGTTGATGCAATGAACGACTAATGACGGAACCATTGGTGGAATCATTGGCGTATAATCAGCTATGGTACCCTAAAAAGGTGTATGACGGTAACTTTTACCCATGTACTGTATTTTACGTTATGTCGTACAAGTGGATGAACTATTTACCGAAGTACCACGTAATGTAGGTGTATTTCCTGTTGGGACACACGGTAGCGGTACTAAGTCTTTACATTCTGTATGAGCTGTGGCTCTGCAGTCTCTGCACTTCAGAGCTACTTTACCAAAACGTATTCTGAAAAGTGTCATTTGTAACGCACATGCTTATATATTATCATTTATATTGGTGCAATAGATTTACATGGGGTCTAATTCCTTACCTCTTGTCGCACGGCGTACAAACTTCTGGTTTAATAACAGTTTTCGCTACGAAGCTGTGTCCCCTGGCAGCTTTTGTGTTTAACGTGTATCCACCAATATTTGGACTTGGTTTAAAAATACCTTCGGAATCTGATCCTGACGTAAGTATGTCTGCTTTTGGCGCGGAAGGCTGTAATATGATTTTATGTAAACAATTGCTCATGGAAATAATAAAACCCTTTAAAATAATTACGCTATGCTAAACTCACAGTTGCGTCGACACGTATTTCGTTAACGTCTACGGCTGCCACCTTTGATTTATTCCGATCGCCGCTCTTCCTTCTTTTGCGACTACTATGTAAAGATGCCTGTGGATCCACATTTTCATCTCCCGGAATGGCTTCAATTACGGAAGACGCGGTGATGGCGCCGTCTTTAGGTACTACTACTGTGGTCGTAGCCACAATTCTATCCGAGGAATTCAATTCTGCAACTTTCTGCAACGTACTACGACGTTTCTTCGAGTTATACTCGCCACTGGGTCTATGTTCTTTCCACTCGCGCTTCTTTTGGCTTTGTTGAATAAGCACGCTAGCATCTAAGTCGTCTTCCGATTTTGAAAAGCAACTCAAGTCGCTTAATATAGAACCAGTAGAGTCCAGCTCCGCTATTGTATTCAATCTGAAAGAACGTTTCATTAATGCCTGTGCTAATATAGAGTGTTCGCGTATCTCTGAAAAGAAACTTACTTATCGTTGTGATGCAAGTCTTTAATGTGTACATTACTGTTACGGCCATTCAGCGTTGTGTTATTTAAAAATTGCAACTTCTCTCTTGTCTCGTCATTCAAGTTCCTTCCACCGTCGTTGAATAACAGATCTCTGGCCAGTGCAATTTGTCTCTCCTACACAGACACGACTAATAAAAAATGATACTAATTGTTACGCACAGCTCTAACAAGCGTTATCTACCAATGAATTCCGTTGCTCTTCGACGGTACGTCGCCTTCTTTTCTCTTCGTCTAATAATCTCCGCGCGTGGCTCAATTTCCGATCCAAATCTCCCGCTTCTTGATAAGACTTCTCCAACGCGGAATGAAGACGCTGACATTCTTGTATAGACGCCAACCATTTTTGCCTCATTTCCTCTTGATTTATGGCAAATTGTAGAAACTCTATAGAAATATAGTACATCCCATTAAGAGTTATACCACTACGACTAATTCTTAACAAACGTAACACGTAGTAAGAAGTAAAATAACTGAAAATATTCGGCAATACTAAGGAGAGATTACATTTCACTTTCGTGTGTTCTCACGAGTCTCGTATTGCAGAGAGTAAATCATAGTACGTAATGTTAATGTCAAACCTTCTTCGCACGCTCCATTAATGAGTACGTCGGAGCATCGCACGACCTCATCGTGGCTCGCTAATAACGACAACGCCGTAGTCATTTTTGTGACGATCCAAAATTATTCTAACAAAACAGCCGGGTTCCGTCATGTACGAGAATTACCCACTGGAGTTCTAATTACTCTTCCTCCCGAATCACAGGATTTTACACTGATCGCACTGTTACATGCGTCGGTAATCCTATTAACGATTTCCCACGCTTCGCGGAATTTCAAGAAAACTGTTTAAGAAACACTCGTGAAAAATCACTCCATCGTAAACCAACGCTACGAATCCGTTGGCACATTGTACACCGAAAACGCAACAGCCGCTTTCACGAAAACCCATTTGAATTCGACCAATCAGGAAGGAGATATTTCGGCGGATGTCCAGTTAGGTTGATAGGTGGCTCCACCGGCGTACGCGGGAAGTGAATTTCGTAAGTAGTACATCGGTCGAAGTGGCTCCGTATATAAATTCATATTTTTATGTGAAAAAAGTTATTAAAACGATAGATCTGTTCGCTGTGGAATCGGTTAGCAGTCCGGGACTAGTGGTTGTGGTTAATGTGGTGGATGCACGAAAGCTTTTCTTGTTTCTACGAACATTCTCAACACACGATTCTGAAATCTCATCCGATTGACGTGGGTACGTGAAGTAACGAACATTGATCTTGGCATACAATCGCGGTAAGTTTAACAATTATCTATAGCAGTTAAAGTTAACTTACAAACGAATTTTCTTATTCAAGCTACATATTAATGTACGATGCATTGTCTTTGTCGTATGATACATATCGCCCGTAGATTCTGACTTAAAATTGATTGAGTCATCGATGAATTTTACGTAGAAGTGTTTATCAGTGTTTATCGATAGAATCGATTCAAGTCCTAGCGCCGCCATTTCTGATGCAGCGTTCGTTTCATTTTGTATCAGCCATTAAGTATGGGGCAGAAAAAAATATCGAATAACCGATATTTTCTACGGTTGAGATTCAAATTTCTCCAATTTCGAAGGTTCACTTTTACTAATTCCGCGATGCTATACCTCTTTCCTGCAGGTCTAATTAAATGTTTCGCGACGGGCTTTAAATAAACGGATTAAAGTCGAGAGCCGTTTACGGAAGCTCGACAATGGTGATTGCTTAAGGAATATCGGTCGACAGCGGTACTTCGATGTGCAATAAAATAATACACGAACGTTATGAAATTTGTACATTCTTCTAACTAATTCTAACCTAATCAAATCAGGTGGATTCACGGTACACGGGGTGTCTCATTTATTAAATCGACGCAATTATCGGAATCATTTCTGACATTAACCTGTCGAATGTCAAACATATTTAGTAGAAAGTTCCACAGTGGCCGAGGCAGTGGCGGAACTACAATACCGCGAGACCCCGCATCGCGGCAGGCCCCGAAATTGGAAGGGGCCCAAAATGTTTGCATTTTTTATACATATTTTAAATTTACTAAAATTATCCCTAATTTAAATTAGATCAAAAGTACTCTGACAAAAAGAACATACTTTTTGCGTTTATTGAATTTTTGGAATTCTTTCCTCTAAAAAGGATAAAAAAAATTTTCGATCTTGGAAAGAAAACAAGTAGAAGATTAACATTACGTAATATTTTAATTATTTTCTCTAAATTCATTTGGAGGGTCGACCATTGGTAAAAATATTAACAATAAAGCTCAAACGAATCACAAGAATCTAAATATGCTCGTGATTAATTCTGACGTAAGAGACCCTCTTAGGGTTAACGTTGCTATCCGTTTAACCAGTCCGGCAAGTTCCCGATCGAGTTCCCTTAAGTCAACTAAAATAATGCCCAAGTATCGTTCACATCCACGGAAGTTTGAACCGGCGAATTTCTTGGTTATTCCCAAGACGGAATCGTTCCTTCGGATATCAAATCCCAAAGGAATCAACCCGTACAGAACTATCCCGAGAAGTGTGGAGGAAATAAGCTGGGGGGGGGGGGGGGGGTAACAAGTATTATCATCATCGGTTAGATTCCTAAGAGTATTTTGCCCTCTCTCTGTCTCTCTGTATCTCTCGCCGTATCCTTTAACGCACGAACGACTCAAGAATTCCGCTCACCCTTTACACCCTTCGCTCTTCGCGTCCGCGAACGTGCGTCACGAATCGTTCAGTTTTAAATTGCCGTTTGTTCGAGGCTTTTCCCATGCGTATCTTCCCAAAGCTGCTTGGCGGTGCAGGGTTATTGGAATCTTTGACGAGTTTCTGGTATTTGCAAAATCCAGACGATCTTGCTTCCTTAGATATTTTATAACAACGAGAAACTTATTGCAAGAGATTTTTATTGGTTTAATAATTTATTTTTTCGGTACTATTTTCGTTTCTATCGAAAGTGACCTTTCAGTGCCAACGATAATATTATAATTATCATCCGCGAAATAATGTTATTCCCGCGCAAAACAATAAGTAATATTAAACGGTACTGAACGCCTTAACACCTCCCACTGGTCGTGGATTTTAGTAAATTACAAAAAATTACAACCCTTATCAAGCCTAAAGTTTGCTCGTTACAATTTTTTCAATAACGAATACGTCGAATTATATTTGCGAGTGGAATTCCAAATGGAACGTCCTCTATATTTTCTTCAACGCAAGTCAAGTATTGTGGACGGTTGAGTCATATCGACGAGTCGCTCCGCTCACTGCAGAATGTTTTGGTTTGACTGTTTACACGTGTCTCGTAAAATTCTCGAATATAATCAATTATTCCTCTTCGATGCATCCCTCGCTTACCTCGTACAAACAGCTCGTCGCAATCTCTGGAGCGCGTCGAAAGAATACCGTGATTCGCGATAAACACAAACCCCTGGAACGGGAGGAAGAGTAAGTTTCCAAGGAACGAGGAGGCGAGACCCCGTGAGAATCGTCGGGCAATATTTCCGTGAAAAATCGAGCCGCGGGACGATGATCCGTGAACGTATTTCGCTTCTCGCGGAAAGGAGATGGGAACGGTAGAGGAGGATGTGCCCACGGGATCGCAAAAGCTCCCAGGAATCGCGGAGTCAGGGGTTTCCTTGACGATGCATGAATATTGAATGGAACGCTTCGTCGAGTTTTGAAAAACTCACGGTTATCGCTGCCAATGTATCGAACGCTTTGCATGGAAGCTATGCTTTCGATCAGGCCGAGGGGAAAAAAAGATACGTCGTCCCCTTGTAACAAGATACGTATCGATTTTTCGATAAATTGGAAACGCGAATTAATTATCGTGGCAATTAGATCCGATTGTTCGCACATGCGTAGGCACTTAAGCGATCCTGCGCGCGTTTTTGTATACTTAAAAATTTCGTAATTATCTTTTTGTAAATTTAATTGGAGGTCTACGAATTCTCGAGTCGAGTTGTACGCTTCTCTCTAATTCTAAACCTCGGTCACTGAACATTTGATTTCGCTGTAGCGGAAATTGTCATGGAAACGACGCTTTATCTTTCGTTATCGGCATTCTCTTTTTCGGGCGTATCTTCGCGTCGTTTCTGTCTAGCATATTTGTCAGTATCCGGTTGCATTCCCAGCTTGACCGAGACTGATAAAAATAAACATGGCCGGCATTAAAAAGCCGTTGGAACACACTTGTCGTAAAAGCCCTGGTCCCCGGGTATGAATTGCGATACGCCGTGCTTTATGTTAATAATTGACCGGTGGAAAAAGGAAAAAAGGATTTTACCTCCGCAATCACTGGGCTCGCCCGTTGGTATTGTCGTGCCAATGAAAACAGAGCTCAGGTTGGCGGCGGTAACAATTTTTTTTACTGGTGGTACTCCTCGCTTTACTATTCCACGTTCGGATGCACCGTTAGAATTTTATTGCAGATTTTTCATTTTCGCTGGGATAATTGTTGTGCTCTTACCGTCGCTTTATCCACCCACTTTGCGACGCGGTACAACTTCTGTCGTGAAAGCGGTAGATAAATTTCAAACTTTTTGCAAGGATTTTCAGCGGGTATCTGACATCATTGCGCGACGATTCGCAATTAGAAATTTGCATTTATTTCACCCTTGTGACGGGCACGTTTTTAATATATAAAAGCTCTCAAACTTGTTACTGTATTATTAAATATACAATTAACTTAAACTTTCTGACGCTGTCTGGTAAGTTTGCAGATTAAATAAGATTGCAGATTGAGTGTTAAAAAAATAACTTCCTTGACGTACCAGTTATTTTAAAGTAATCGGGTTCGTTTTGAAGCCAAAGATTTATTACATCCGAAACTCAACGGTAATCGCAAGGAAGAATCGAGTTTTGAGAAGCCGAACGTACGCATGATTTCGTTTTAGGGTTACATACCCTAAACGCACAACGTTAACATAATCAGAAACGAACGTAATTCGCGACGTAACTTTTTACCGGCTACCATTCGCTGCAATTCTAAAAAGCATTCCGATCGATAAGTGTATTACGCGTAAGGAGAACCATGTACCGGAAAATGGTTCAGGTATTTCGGTCTGGCACGCCGTTATCCAAAGTGTCCAGCTACGAGATAACGTACACGAAGGAATCAGTACTGGACACACGTGTGCCCGGCTTGTGTGCGAATGCATTGACACAGACGATCGTGCACGAAATTGTAAAACGCTTCTCGTCCACCGCAGCACGTTCACCGCTAACGATCCATAATCGTTCTTCCCTTTTTCTCGATCCGGAGAATTGCAAGCGATAGCCTCGGACTTTGAAGAAATAACGCGAAACGAACGGCAGAATTGACCGCGTTTCCTCTTTCTTTCTCTCTCTCTCTGTTGCACGCGTGTTCCTCTCCTCCTTCGCTGTTCCTTCTTTATTTGCGGAAAAATCCCGGAGACTTATGTGGAGAATCAAGTGCCGGCGATGTTAGTGAGCTGTAGGGTTAATTTATATTTACTGTATCGCGAAGATATTCAAAATAAAGGACACGCGGAGCAAAGTCAATTTAAGTCGAAATAATTGCTTTTTTTGATTTGTATTAATTTTTTAGTACGAATTTAACAGAATGGTAATAATATTGCAATCTCAATATTTATTAAATCCAACGTAATAGAGAATTTATCACGTGTACAATCAAACTCTGCTAATAAAACATTTAACAAAAATGGTACATTTTGATCGATAAAGAACAGTGAGCCATAAAAGAATAACGTAATACAATAAATTCTCCCTCAATTCCCAATCATTTCCATTTGGCACAGTATGAACGACGGATACGCAATCCTACTTAGAAACTCGTAAGGGATGTTAATCTGCTAAAGCGTACCAACGTGACGCACGGAAATTTCGAAAACCTCACTTGACCGCCGGTCACATTTAGATTGATGCACTACGGGCGCGATAAAGCCGGTCACTAACTCAACGTAGGGAAACAAAGAGAGATCGCGAGAGAGCGAGAGGCAGGAGTAAGTGGACAGAAGAGAATGCCACATATATATATGTATACATATAGTATATACATATATATATGAATACCTGGATGGAGAGAGCGAGGAGGGGGGTGGGAGAGAGAGCTGGAAATAAGCCCCGTTAAGCCTATGAATGCTCGCCGAGCGCCGATAACAGAATTACTGCTGAGGGCTGTTTACACCGGGGCTACTGCAGCCGCGCCAAGCGCAGCTAATTGTTTTAACCGCCCCGTACTTAACTACGCGGCTCAATAAGTCCCGGATTTATGTAGCCACGTACGGGGGCCGTGGCACAATGACGGCTTTAACGAAGCGGTCACGATAACGCTCGACAATTCCCCAAATAAAGGCTGCGCCACGCTCGAGATATGCCGGATGCAAATTTCCCAGTGTTACGTACACGGGGATTAAGAGAGACGAATTTTTGTTTGTCGGTTAGACGGGAGAAGGGAACAGAGTGACGGCACTCGATTGATTAAGTTTCGTTCATTCTCGCCGAAGCGAAACAATCGCGCGTGGTGCGACGCCGAATAGAGACCCGTTAAATTTACTCGGTTTTTCTGGACCGTGTTTCGCGCATATCCTTGCGATTAATTTATTTTACATGTGTATTCGGTAATGCTTCGATCGATATTCATCGACCTTTGTCAATATACACACAATTCGCATTGGGATCGGGTTCGCTGAATTTTTTTTGTATAATCCGTAACAATATCGAAACGCTTGTTAATTATATTTTTTAATGACCGTTACGCATACTTACGCTAGACATCCAGTTCTAATTTTAACCAGCCGCGCGGATAAATATTGTTAGACATACATAAATCACGCGTTCGGCGTTTCGTAACCGCACTCTCAGCTACGCAAAATATATATATTTTTTTTTACCCGCCCTAGTTAAAAGTTCACGCCGAGTCACGATCGAGATTCGAAACTACGGTATAACATTTTAATCGCGCAACTCGAAAATCGCTCCCTTCTCGTCTCAGCGATAAGGCGCGAACTCGGCATCGTTTTCATGCGCCTTCGGAGAATTACTTGCAAAAAGACGGATTTAAATTCAAGAGCGAGCAGACATCTCGGGGGAGAATGAAACGTCGGTCGTAGTACTTAGTCTTGGCGGGGGAGGGGCGGGGGGGGGAGGGAGGGAGTTGAGCGTTTGTGATTCTCGAAGGATCGGGCATTGAAATTCAAAGGAAAGCCTCAGGCAAGGATGCACGAGTTTTCGCATCCCCTCGTAGGTAGCATCTCGCGGAGAAGCTACATCGTACTTCCAGGTTATTTCTTTTGCCCTCTGCAACTTTCTGTTCTATCCCCCCGGTAGTCTGTTCCGTACAGCTCGATTCGTGATTTAATTCCGCGGCTGAGAAAAGTTTGCCCCGATTGTGAGAGAAATCGACGGGGTAAGAGAGACGCCGCCGGTCTGGTCTTTGAGCCGAGCCGAAAATTTGTTGGGAAATTTCGTAATAGCTTTATCCAGCTCCGTCGACTACGGGAGGGGGGGGGGGGGGGGGGGGGCTGAGGGGTGGCGGTGTGGAGGTGGATTGCAACGGGCGAAAGGTGGCGCAAACTTTACCCCGTGGATCAAGAAGCAGCTAAATTCTATTTGCTGCTATATAAATGCAAATTTCCGTGCGAGAAAGATCCGTATTATTAACCGGAAACTTTGTCACCGCCCCCGCGAATGTAAAGTGTTAAAGTTGCGATTCCTATGCACGCGTCTTGTGACGCGCCTCGGCGTGCTGGAATCCAAATTGTATCTGCGGCGCACTAGTTTACGTGTTTGGTAGATGGACCGATCCCGTGATTGCTCCGTGATGTCCAAACCAAACACTGTCGCGCACGGTTTGATATAAGCGGTATAGATAAGTAGTAGTACATGTATTTTTTAAAGGAGACGCACTCGTTGCGCTCGACGCATTGGGTGGCATAAATCTTTTGTAAAGATCGATTTACGTACATCCGTGCCGTGAGCGGCACGTGATGGTGCCGTGAACGTACCGCGACCGGCCCGTGATTTCACATTGACTTCTATTACAACGGCCCGTGTCTCGACCGCCTTTGGACAGTGCGTTTTAATTAAAAAAAAGTACCTACAACGAACTCTGCGCAGAATTGAAATTTGGATCGCGTCGCGACGCATCGCAAGACTCGTGCACGGGAATCGCACCTTTGCGAGACATAGGAGAGAACTTTGTTCTTTGAGATACCTTGATTTCACTGAAATTTCGTTTGTTTTTTTTTTTTGTTGATCGGTACGCGTAAAGAAATATTTCCAAACGTTAGTCGCTCGCGTTGACTGTCATTTTTCTTATACGCGTTTACGAGTTTTCCGTGTACCAAACATTGGAATTGCGTGCCAAGAGGTGGAAGCGAACTTCGTAAACGACTTACTTTATCTTCCGAATTTCCGGAGTGCAGAGTTTTTCAAAGTAACCGAATGACAGCCAATGTTACGAAATGTTCTCTACGATTGAGAAATTCTGTGTAACTTTATCGAAATGTTTCTCGTCAGTTCTTCCGCGCATATTTGTCAAGCTTGCCTGGCGAGAAATGTAAATTTCTTTACGAATTATCTCACGTCGCGAGTACTCTGCGATTACAATAAGAAATGGTAATTCGAACAAGATTGTACTTCCGACCATTTTCACCTTCTTACTCCATCCGGCATTCCGATTCTTTTTCGCACGGAAGTCGCGAATGCAAATCCGTTTACTAATCACCCCGAGTCGCGAATACTTTACCATTACAATGTAAAGTGGCAATCCGAACAAAACAATGATACTCTCGACGATTGTACTTTCCTGCTCCATTTGTTATTCCAATTTTTTTTCACGAAACGTCCAGAGCATGTTTCGTAATTACTTTCATCGAGAATAGTCACCGGAGATACGTACGTACTTACATATGTATACATCGCGAAGCACGGTTGAAAAGTAGCCCGCGGCATTCGACTACACTTTTCATGAGGCACTTCCGATGGTAATGCGAACAAAGGAACATTGCGAGTACACGTTTTTATTCGAGAGATTGGCAGACTGATAATGCTACGGTGATCGGTGGGCAGAAAATGTTTGGTGCTCTGTAATTTCCCGCTTCAATGTTTCTACTAACAAGAACAAATGTATTTCAATCAAATCGGGGAAAGACTTTTTGACGAGAATCAGACAAATACATTATATCTAACTTAAATTACCTTCAGTATCGGCAACATCATCGGTTTCAATGTTTCTACTAACAAGGACAAACGCATTTCAATCAAATCGGAGAAAGATTTTTTAACGAGAGTCAGGCAAATAAATGATGTCTTATTTACATTATCTTCAGTATCGGCCACATCATCGTCGACGAAGATATTCTTGCATACGTTATAAACCTAAATAAAGACAAACACAAAGCGGAATTCTGAGCTTTGTTCGGTAACAAATATTGTAAACAATCTTCCTTACCTCGATTCCTCGACAAAGTGATTTTTTTCTCGAAACCACAGCGCGCGAGTGTAACACGTGTTTTCTCACGCGTATCGGCACGCGGATATACCACGGAAAATGTCGTCGTAGTTGGTGTTTTTATTGGCAACTATGTACCACGTGTGTACGTAACAAACTCTGATTGGAGCAAATCCACGTAAACTCGTCTCCTGCCAGGGGCGCTGCGGGAAATTCAGAGGAAACTTTATCGTTCGGTTGGCAAGTGCCAACATTGCGCGCTACCTTGAAAGCCCTCATTGTATCGCAAACCTGATTTTCCGGAACCACGGGAGCGAAGAAAAGAGCGAGTAAGCGTGGGGCCACGCATCGGTTGTTACCTCGTATAAACTATTGCCTCTACAATTTTTTAAAACCGTCCGAAACGTACGTGCCTCACCGCTCGTTTACCTTCTGCGCATTGCTTCTTATCCAATGGCGTCAAAGTAACATCGAAAATGAGCGTCGTGAATAACAAAGGTGCTCTTTCTATTCTCGATCATGGAAATTCCTCCATCGACCTTTCGAATTTAACGTTACATTCGTTCGCTAGCCGGTTTTTAAAAACTAGCATTCCGTAAGTGAGAGTATTGTCAACTGACATATTTAAAATATTTATAAGATACAATTCTTAAAAACCTGATAAACTGGAGCCATTGTATATTACATAAGTGTAGAAGAAGTGTAGAAGTGCATGAAGAAAGTGGGAAAAACTGAATGTAAAACTTTAATGGAAATAAATCGCAAGAGTGTACAACACGAGGCTCTTGATCGCTATTCGCATAACCGACTGACTCGCACCGCTTCGACAACCCAACGATTCCCTTTCCAGAACGCACCCTGCTCTCGTTGGTCTTTTTTTCTTCAACCGAAAAATGCGTAAGGGATTCGTCATCCGAAAGGCATAATGGTACGACGCAGCAACGTAAGCGTTACGTCGCTCGAATCAGCCCGACGGAAACACATAGTAGGTAAAACACACACTCTCGTATCGGTAAACATATCAACAAGGACACACTCGCACCATATTTCGACATAAGTATACACAATTATGCGTAATTTCACAATATTGAATTCCAACGCACGAACTCGGAAACTCAGTCCTAACCGTGTACTCAGCCAAATTCATCCTTTTCATCTCAACGCCCTAACAAACAACAACGTAATGGCAAACCACTCTCGCGTAAATTACCCTCGACACCCGTAATCGCGTTAACGCTTATCCCCCGAGCGTTACCCTTGAGCGTCCGTTAATTGGTTAACGCGCGGTCGTCGAATGAAATTCTTTTCAATTAAGCGGGATGCCTCCGCGACGCGAGGAGGTCGAATAGAATTATCCGATGGTTCGGAAAAGAGTCGCGGGAGTCGCCCGCGATTAATCAGTGCTCGGCGTATCGAGTACGAATGGCCCAACTTCCCCCCCCCCCCCCCCTCCGCCGTTTTTCTTTCGTACCGCGTCGAGCCTGGCGGAAAACGTAACGAAACGAATGGAAAGGGGACCGGGAAGAGGGCGGGGTAAAGGGCGGGGTAAAGGGACACAGGCCGGAAAGTTTGAATTTTACGGGAGGAGATTTTTCTACGGCAGGAGAAATTCCAAGCGCGAACCGCGGCCGACTCTGTTCTTCGCGGAAACTCGTTCTTACGCGACAGCCGATAGTGGTAACACCGCGGCACTGGCCCTCGCGCTGGAGGGGGGGGGGGGCGGACGGAGGAAGTAGTACGAACTTTTAATTAGGTGCACGCTCTGACGGCGTGACTTCGACGCGAAAGGTATATCGTGGCCGAGGTCCAACCTCGGGGGGGGGGGGGGGAAGATCGATTCGCGGGAGCGTCGGTGAGCGGGGTTGGCTCTCTCGTCTCTTCGTTCGCGCTAGCGGAACTTTAATTGTAATAGTTCGGTTGACTAGCGTACGGTCTTTTGAATTATGACGTGGAATCCCTGTTACGTCCCGAGTAAGGTGTGAATTATGTTCCCGGGCGAGCAAAACGAATGGCCGTTCTTAATGGTAAAAGGACCCCCGGGGGTTAAACCAAATCCGTGGTATATCTGGATCTCGGCTAACTCTCCTAATGTGCGTAACTGTTGCTGATTCTTCTTCTCTCTTTTTTTTCTTTTTTCGTACGTTTTAATGGAGAACACATTTCTGGATTATAATAGCTCGGAAATGTTGAGAGTTTACTTCGCTGTCGGGATAGGATAACGAGAGTACCGATAGTTCGTGAATTTTAGAAGTTAATAACGATCGCGTTATTATGTCTCGCTAAATGAACAGTTTGTTTCAAACATTGATCGTATCGCTCGGTTGTTTTGCGTAAGTAATGTTATTGTCAAATTTGAATAAAGTTTGTCCGCGCGTTCTAATTTGGATCACATATTCGATGGACTGGCCTGAATAAAAGAGAAGCATCGAGACATGCACCGTTCGGGTGAATCGCAGATCAGACCGATGGATACTATAAACTGCATGCGGAGTTAACTATAGAATGCCAAATAAAATATTCAGGACCAGCTCAAGAGGCTATCGCATCACCCTCGCAATTCTACTACGGTATTGTCTTAAAATTACTACAACTTTTATGTCAACCGATTGATTAAATGACAGACGAAAACTGTTTCATAATTAATCCATCGCGAACATTCTAATCTGGAGTACGAATTCAATCGATAGCGTCGAACTGAATAAAACAGCAGGATCGAGATAGTATCGGCGAAACGAATCATAAAATCCAACCGCCTGAGCGTATAAATTGTCCATACAGTTACCTGTACCAGTGGTTTTTAACCGCTGGTCCACGGATCGGCTAGCGGTCCGTAGAAATTTCCTGCCGGTCAGCAAAAAAGTTATGAATTTCAGTTACCATCGAACTTTCGTGTTGCAACGATAGATATTTATACTCGAGATAGTGTCAAAAATATTTGAATTTGAATATTGACCGTTTGAAAGAAGAATCGATTAAATTCATACGGTCGATAACTAATTTCATTTGTTAATACGCAAGATACAGTAACAAACAATAGCATTTATCTCTACCTCGTGGCTGTCAGCCTGACGTTTCTCCCATTCTCGTCAGTCCGCAGTTGCACAAAAGTTGAGAACCGCTGGTCGACGAGACGCCGTGCAGTGACGTGCACGTATACATGTACGCCGCGTTCGTTTGCATAATCGTCGTCCAAACATACGAAAACGTAAATCGAAGCGCGGACAGGACACCGGTGAGCTTCAAATCTAGAGGATCTCGCGTCTACCGGTGGGTAGTACGAGCCGGCAACGTTTAATCACCTCGAAATTAGGATAACCTCGTGCTGCAGGGCCGTGATTAAGCCGAACCTCGAAACCTGGCCACCTGTGATGTGGTCTTCCAAAGTGGGTATACAAGGCTGAGGAGGAGAAAGACGTGGCGCGTCTGCCAAGGAGAATAGAGAGAGACAGAGGCATTCGCTAGACGTCGACGCTCCGTAATCAAAGACCCACCCATTGCCATATCGAGGGCCCTCAAAGTTAAAGCTGCTCCCGGGTACGGCAACTCCGCCATCACCTGCCACGAACCTCAAAATCAAGAAGCTGATAAGGTCGCATACCTTGGCGAAACTGGGAGGAAGCAAAGGGAGCCGAAGAGATTAGATTTTGCGTGCAATATTGCGATAGAAGAAATATTGGAATCTAACTGGGTGGAAATTACGCGTACTTCGTTGGTGATCGCGTAAATCGATTGAATGATTGTCGGATTGTCGATGCGATTGATATTTAATTGGCAAATTAGTATCAAAAGTCAGTTCCAATTAATTTCGTTATGACGTTTCTTCGGTTCAAAGGTAATCGATATTTTGATATTATCTATCTTTGTAATATATCTAATTTGGATTTGTGATAATTCATTTCAGATAATGTTTTGTTACAGATTTATCGAAACGATAATTTAAAAGAGAAAGATAATTTATCACGATAAAGAATATCTATACAACTAGGTATTACAAGTAATTCGTCTACATAACTCATACTTACTTGGGTCTGTAATTCTTCGCAGCAGGGTGTTTTGCTCTGTATAATTTGTAATCTCGAAATGCCCGCGATCAATATCGATTACAGGTATATCGATGTACGGGGAATCCATTCCGACGTACGTCACATGATTATTTCTTCCCAGTTATCGGACAAGCAAATATCAACTCTTCATCGCGGTCTCCCATTCAACCTTCGCGCACACGTATCGAAGAATATTGAAATCAAGTATTCGATTATCGAACGAAATCTAATTGGCGAACGGAAGGTCCGATTTTAATTCCAACTCCGAATTGCCGACCGCGTATTTCAATTTGTACATAAATTCCGTTACGTATCGAAACCCGATGGAAACCCGATAAGACCATTTCCGTTATTTTTTATATCGCTACCAAATACCATCAACCGACGTTCGTCGTGCATTTTATTACATTACTCGCCGATGCCATTATCGCGAAATTCTTCGGCTACTCCGAGTCGACGGATTCAATGCGATGGCGGTGAAAATCTAAATGGGAAATACGAAGCGCGAAAGTCGGCTGGCAAAAAAACGTCATAAGGTTCGGTATTTACCAGGCCATCCTCCGGTCGCGTCTCGCGGCTTTCCAACTATCGATCGTAAAGGAATTTTTATTTATTCCCCCCCCCCTTCGTCCCGTACGTGTTACAATCGTGTAACTTACAGAGCGGCGAGAACCAATATCTAGATACAATCCTCTTCCTTTCCGTTTTTCACTCGTCGAGTACTCGCACAACCGATTACTCGCCACCTGCCCTGTCTACCACACTCCCTGTAATTGCATTTCCACTGACGATCGATGCGCGTTATTGTTGAATCGCGCATTAACGACGTCATTAATTCAAGCGTGCGACGCGAACGACATCGTTCTATCGTACACATGTACGCCGAGAAGATTACGAAACGGCAAGCTAGTGTGTGTTCTAATGATCGTAACCGTGAGACTCTTAATACGTGTTTTCTGGCCATGACAGATTTACGTAGTACCCCCTTTCGTTTTTTTTTTTCCTTCCACGATACGCGGTGATTTTCTGGATATCGCGTGTCAGTCGAATATTCCCGGAGCACTGGCTTTAATTAAATTATGATTTAAAAACTGTGTCGAACGCGCGAGTGCAACGGAAACGATTGCAATTATCGTAACAATGGTTTGAAAATTATTTAACGATAGTACCCCGTTTCTCTACGAAGTTTCGCGATATCGATTTTCGCCCGGGAAACTAATCCATCTACCTAATTGAATTCTTAAGAGCGCTCGGTTAAACAAGTTGCAAATGCGCGCAACGCTTTGTAATATTTCCAACCGCGTTATACTATATTAATTAACGATCGAATCGTTTCGCGTCGTTAATCATTTATGTCATAAATATTTGATTGGGTAGTGATTTAAGGTCGACGGTGGAAATTGTTGAGAACGATATTTATTTTTGTCGAACACCAAAGCGGTACACATTATTTCGTATTTCATAAACCTTGTCTCGGTAATATTGGAAATTTTCCGATGCGAACAATCATTACGGAGTAAGTATTTTTCACGAGTTCCGCGCGTAATTGCAGAATTTAATTAGCTGCGCGGGTTGGTCCCAACGGATTTTAAATACCTCGCTCGACGAGGCTTCTCTCAACGAAAAATCTTTTATTTATTTTTTTTTCACCGGCGTAAGAAAATAAGAAGCCAGAGGCAACATCGAAGGCGATTGGTCGATCGACCGCGGCACGAAAATTGGACGCAATTTTCGCGCGTAACATTTTTGGTAATCGACACTGGCAACTTTCCTTCGTTTCCTTCGCTATCGCGTCGGAAGCGCCGCTAACGAACATTAACCTGGACGAGCGATTAAGCGAAACCGTGAGCCACTGGTATCAACGAGTATATCTAATTATCTTTGCCGGAGGCTTTGAACTTGTACACGCGGTACATAGGCGAATATGGTTTGACCTCTCCATCGCTGTCACCGTCATCTCCCGTGGGATCATCTCTGTCCGGCTTGGAGGATCGATATATTTGACTTTTCTCGTACAGCGGCACTGTCGGTGGAAGGATCAAATTTACATTTATCAGTTCGATTAAAACCTAGCGTGAGGTGAGCGCTTTAAATACCGTGGTCACATAAATTTTGACCCATTATCCACGCTAAGACGATAGAATCGCAAATTTAGAGATTCTGCGCGCAACGAGACGCGCTCGAGTCGCTCTCTACCATTCGGTACTTTCCACCAGAGGCGGACAAAATTCTACCGCATTACATAATTGACCGAATCGTAATTACGGTCTTTAGTTACTTTTGAAATGAATCGCAATTGTAAGTACAAGTATTGCGTTACAATTGTAATTATGAGCCGTAATTAAAGTTGCTATGCATTACAATTGAAACGATGGTACGCAATTACAAAACGTAATTAATTTGAAAAATAATTAATAGCCAAAATAGCAGTTGTAACTAATTTCAGAAACAATTACAGCCCACGAGAACGATTCTAACGATTTACGCGACACATTAATTTTCTAATTAACTACAAACCCATCGTTGCTCCCCAAGTGCTATAACAATACCGTAACGTTGCTTCTCTATTTCCATAAACGCGAATGTTATTCGACCGACCGAGCGTTAAGTGTCTCACCTACGTATTTACGGTGCTCGACGTACGGGGGACGAGTTAATAAAACTCATAATGTTATTTTTCGGCAGTTGCTTGGAATGTAAACTCGAGAGAAATTTCTTATTAAAACGGCGTGACACGAGCGAACAGTGCCCGCGTAGCGTGTTTCAACTGTCGAGTAATATTTACATTTTCGAACGAGAGAATAATGTAAACCGTTGACGGTACTTTCCCGGAGATATTCGTAATTAACATCTAGCCGGGACGTATTCGCGCGACCCGCCCTTATACTTACAAGACAAACTCGGCTTCCCGGTTTCTCCTCTCTCCAAGTTTCTCAACGACGTCCCGTCGTCGGTGTATTCTTCCGTATCCGGCGCGCTCGTGGGATGAAGCGAGATAGGTTCCGTCGGTCCTACGGTTTTTTGCGGTGCCTCGTAATCTTGAAGCGGCACCGTGCCGACCACTATCTTAGCGCGTAGTTTCAAGTTCTTCTGAAACATCCTGTAGTACCATTCGCTGACATCGACGCACGCCTCGACCTTTGGCGAAAAGATTATGTTTGCTTCAACACATGTTCGGGGGTTATTAAAGTTGGCGGTTTTTGCGGTTTAATTAGTAGTTCGTGCCCCCCTCGTACGCGAAAAACCAATCTAAGCGAGCGAAGTTCTTCGGTGTACGATGATGTTGCACCGTTACCTCGGTCGGGGATTTAAACTTTCGTAAAATACACGATACATAATTATAACGCCGGTAACGTAAAGTACTTGCTCCCCCGCGCTGTAAGTACGTATGTACGACGAAAAAGATTGCGATGCCGCGTTGCGCAACACGTTGCACGATTTAAGAATAACAGTTACATAAACGAATATTCGAAAGAGTCTCTCGACGTCCGGGTTGCGCGCCGCGATCGGAAATGATTGGTTATCACGTTCGTGGATCGGCGTCGATTCTACGATTAAGGGACAACATCTGTATGAAACCTGGAAAAATATTTCTATTTCTTGGATTTTTTTTTTGTCTAAACTAAAAATGCAATCAAAAAATCCTTTTGGCTATCTAATAATAACACTTTCAAGTACACAAATAAAAATTTTTGTTTCACATTGATAAGTAGTTTCGATACTTTAAACGCGATTATCACGAAATTATGCTTTAAAATCGGCAAGCAGTAAATCTCAAACAATTTTCTAACCGATTGACTTGAAATTTAAACTACGGCTTCTCAGATAAATTATCCACCGAAGTACACACGAATTTTCATGATCGATTAACAATCACGATTTCAGGCTTCGAACAGACGTTGTCCCATAAACATTTCAACCAAGCCTCACTTTCAGCGTGTAGAGAACGTCGATGACGCTGCAATGGATCATCCCGGTGGGTGGTACGGCGGGCATGTCAAACGCTACGTCGTAGACGTCGGTATCCTTATCGACGGGCTGCTGTATCTCGACGACGATTTCTTTGTGCTTGCGAGACTTTTCCGTCGCGTGATAAGACACCACCTAAAAAATCGTTGGGTGTTTAATACAAACGATACGTTCGAGGCGGGGGGACGATATTGAAAAATCAAACGAAACCCTGCTACTTTTTTAAAAACGATTCTGAGCTTCTTAATCGCGACGGTCGAGGGATTCTTCGTGACGATTTGTATCGGTATAGTCTGGCCAGGAACGTAACCGCGAACCGGGACGAACATGGAGACGCTCAGCGCCTCCGTCTGGCCCATACATATCTTCGACTGCTGCTCGCTGATGGGTAACTGGAACGATCGTCGAGATTATTCCGCGAAGAGTTTTTTTTTTTTTAAGATCGTTATCGTCGGATCGCCACCACCCGGTACGCGATAAAAGTACGTCGACGGGCATCGGGGTACGATCCGCGCGCATTCCCGAAATTTAATCACTTTCGCGAGCGGTACCATTCATTGTTAAGTTCCTACTCACGGGAGCGAGAGGATCTCGATTAAGGTCAAGAATAGGAGCCACCGTGAATGGAATAATATTGGTGGAAAGCCGATAAATGGTCGTTACGTCCAACAATGCCCTAATCGAGTACCGTACTCGTCCATATCGGCCCTCGAAACTGCACGGCAAGTTCTCCGGTAGCGTCAGGCTGAACGGGTAGACGCCGCCAGTTATCATCGACTTCTCTTTACCATCTACGCTCGTGACAAGAATCTGTTAATCCCGTACACACACGCGTCCGGTTTCTTTTGCGGTGGATCTCGATATTCGGTTGCCTACTTACCGCCCAGAATGTAAGTCTCGTCGTGGAGGTAATTCTCGAAGGCCGAGAACTTTCGTCGAATACCGGCCGATCGATCGGTGAAGTATACCTGCCCCTCGCCCTTGCACTTAACTCTAATCCCTGTATGCAAAAACGTCGCACTTTGAGGGCGCTTCGTGGGATAATTGAGGGCGATGGTTAGCGCGGCGCACGATCGCTAAGTAATAACTTTCGCGGAAACCATCCTAACGCGGGGTATTAACTCTTTGCCCTCGAAGCTGGGCAAATCACCTTTGAACGTATACGTCCGGTGTCGCGATTCACTGTCAGGTGATACTATCGTTCGATTTTATCAAATTCGATCTAGCAGGGGCTGTTTAAAAGTTCCTCGCGCTAATGCCTAGGCGTCCAAGTTTGTACGTTTTGCCCGCGACGCATGAAGTGGGATTATACGCGTCTCTGTGGTGTCTTTGGTACTCTACATTGACGTTTTTTAATAATTTTGTCCCGTGATTAAACCTACTGTCAACAACCGGGTACCCACCACATTATTTTCACGATTTATTTATATATTATCGAATTTCAATTTAAATGTGAACGATATAGATGTTTGTAAATCTGTCCAAGGTATGTTTGTTTTATTTATTGTAGTATATTATTGTAGCCAATTTTTACAATCTTGTATAAAATTAAAGGGGGTAGCCGGTTGTTGACAGTAGGGTTAAATGTATTTGTTCGTAACGCGATCCCAATATTTATAATACAGTTTTTTTTTTAAATCCCATCATCCTGCCGTCATCAGAGTTGGGGGAGGGGGGTCTTGTTTAAACATGCATCCCCATCCTCTGGCGGTGCCACCTCACCGGATACCTGGCGTTCTAAGCCCTACGTCACCCACCTGGGATGTTCGGGACCAGGTCTTCGTTGCTATGCCCAGAAGGGGCATCGCCGCGGAATGACTCCCTCACAGCTTTAGACCAATAGGAATAAAGCTGGAAGGAAGTCTATCGCGAATAATGGATCCGGAAGGGACACATTTATCAAAAGCGGTGCAAAAAATAAATTCAATAATTAGGCTGTAAAAAGGCCTTGATCTTTAAAATCGGGGAAAAATATTAATGAATAAACGCGTGAAAAGACGAAAAAATATTAATAAATAAACGCGGAAAAATATTTATAATACAAAGTTGTTATAACCCTGACAGACTGGGCTCACGGTATATCATGTAGATAAACAAAATTACGCGCGTTTGAAGATAACTTTTACGCGCGAAGAGTAACATTTCCATTTAACGGGACTCAATATTCTGCTCGTTATTATATCGTTAATCGGACATTACAAATTTGACAAACATCACCGTTTACTCAACGCCAGTAAAATGATGGAGGACGGAGGTTATCTCCTCCGAAAATATACTTTCAATGACAGAATCGCGTGGTACATCGTCGTAGACGTCCTGCACGGCGCCGGTAGTAAAATCTTTTGGGTCACCCGTTACGCAACGCGATCGATGGCACGTTTGGCACGCGTTCGGCTCGGAACCAGGAGAGAAATTTTTGTGATTGCGAAGCGGCAACGAGGGTAAACATCGCGAGAATAAATATAAAGTTGGTCGTGCCTCGTTACAACAAGCCAATCAAATATCTCTCCGTTCGCCGGGACAGCGCGCGCGGGCGACGGCGGCGGCGGCGGCAGTTTCGATGTATCGAGAAAATAGCGATAACGTCGAAATGCCAGGAGCGACGGAAACTTAAAACTAATTGCCCTGGTGCCATGACAAATTTATCTGCCAGTTAAATCCGTTTTCGTAGATTAATTACCGTGTTTCTCTCTGCAGTGGAATACCCGCAGTGATGTCATTTCGACGCATGCTTCTAACTATCGAATAAATTTAACGGCACGGCCGAGACGAGTACGCGTAAAACTTTCTTCGGCATTGCGGAGAAAGTGTGTTCTGCGCTTCGGTGTTTGTTTGTTGGCGTGGTGCCAGAGAATAAGTTTCTTGAAAAACAACGTTAGACATTTGTATCGTCGGCAACGAGGGTTGGAAAGTGAATTCTTTTTTTTTCAAACAACGCGATTAAGCCTGACCATTTTGGGTTTGCGCAATTGGAGTGTTGGAAAATTCGGATGGTTCGAGTCTCTTTTTTTTAGCTTGCAATTTGGTAGATTTAACCCTCGTCACGGTCGGAATTAACTGAGTGAACTTTAGAATTAGAATGTAGCTCATTAGCTTCGGGTCTCGTGCATCCTTTCTCCGTGTTCTTTCGTGGTAAACAAATTTTCGGTAGATCGACGAACACTCGGAATATTTTATGACGCAGATTTTATGTACGGAGAGACAAGAGCTGACGCGCGGAACGGAACATGATTCACGACGGAACGCGAACGGTGAATAAGTTAAAATCTCGACCTATCGTGTGACGAGAGATTTAACAAAGTTATGGAAAATACGTGAAACTTAAAATTCGTGAAAAGAATAATTTAAAAATTGTCGTTCCCTTCGTTCAACTTTGTGCTACTTTTCGTTACGTCATAACGAACGAGACGACGTACTTTCGATATTATAACGTATAGCGTAACAAATATTGACAAGAATAGCTTTGAAAACGTGTACCATGTTTCTTTGAAGACTCACCAATTGCACTTACAGAATTGTCCAGTTCTAGATAAACGTTCCCCGTAACTCGATGTTTGCTATAATACACTTGCTGAGGATCATCGAGAACGATGTCGATACGTCGGAAACCGATACTGCTCGCAGCAAAAAAAAAAGGGGGATAGACAATTTATATATGTAGAACAGTCCCGTCGATTCGGCGTTTGTATATACTTTGTATACCTTTTGGTGAGCTCCGCAGGGATCGACTGTTCGGTCTCGGACTCGTTTTCCTCGGCCATCCTCTCGGCACGTGTTCGCGTTTCGCCACTTTAATTACACCGCATTCGTCGGTACTTACCCGGGCTTTTCGACGAACTTGAAAACACGTTTGAATAAATAACGATTTTCACTCCGTCCCCTCGATAGATATTTACCCAGAGGTAATGTCGCGTCACTATTGGCGAACGCACCCCTTTTTGATATTCACCGGCTAGAAAACTAATATTTATCTCCTCCCCGTCGAAACATTCTCGACGAAGTACTCGAATCTCCGATACACGCCGGCGAACTATCGAAGATTTCAAGTTGCCACCCGAGAACACTCTCGCGCGGAATGTGGCAAAAAAAAGGGCGGAGCGCGGAATGCGCCGGGTATCTTGTCCGGCTTACGGTTTAAGGGCGCAGTGAGGTGTTTGTTGACAAGATTCCAAAAATTGCGGAGAGTACTCGTGAGGATACGCATGCGTCGGTCGGTTCGCCAATATCGCCGGCGACATTCTGTCGCGGACTGGAGAACAACCTTTGCTCTTTCGCCTCCTTTGGCCCGGATAATCGCAGGACTCCCATTGGGCTGGAAACTCTTCCTTACAGGTAGATGCACGCCGCAGTGGCGTAACTCCGAATTAAGGACAGCCCGTGCAATAAGGGCACCCGTATCGATCAATCGAGGATTTACCTGGACTGACTCCACGTTGTTTACATTACGCCGAATCGTTAGGGCTTTTATTATATCTGCACGAAGGTATTTACTCATTGTCTCTCAAAAGTGCAATTTTTACGATTGACACGTTCGGTCTCAAGATATCCTTTTTAAGGTCTACGTATTAAAATAAAAATAAATATGCAACGTAAAAATGTTCTTTTTGATCGATATGTATCGGAATAGAAATTAAATATACTTGACGCACGAACTTTCTAGCTATTCGCAATGTATTAAAATTATTGCACACGTTAACGTGTGTGCATAAGCATTTTATTTTTAAAGCTCTGTATTGAGGCCATTTTCAGTTTATTTACACCGGAACCTTTTGTTTCGTTGAGTTTTGTCGGTCTGGCCATATACCGCGCAACATTTATGTTGCATAAAAAAGAAATCCTTTTTCCTTATCCCTTTAACCTTCGAACCCTCGCGTGGGCGGTATTTACACCGCCTTTTAAACAAAAAAAAACCGCGGTACACCTCAATGCGTGTGGTCAGCCATGCGAGACCGTCGGGTCAACTCTAATAACTCCACCACAAATAAATAAGAAAATGTTTATACTTTATTTACGTTTCATAAAAATGTGAAAAGTTATTAATAAAAGTTTCGTTGTCGAAATATATGTGTACTTGGTGTTCTTGAATGAATCAACAATGATTCCCGGTGTAAAATTGCACTAAAGCGCAAAAAAAATGTAAGCAAACTCGAGGGCGGTGAAAATGCCGCCACGCGAACGCTGGCGCAACGTTCCAACACGCGAGCTTCTGAAGGTTAACGTACCGAATAAAAGAATTTACAAAAAAAAAGTTTTCCATGAAAAATAAAAAGTCAAGACCGACGAGGTTAATAGCGAAATTTATCCGTCAGTTTAAAACAACACATTGCGCGAAGCTAGTATTCCAAAGCAGTATTCCAAACAAGATTTTCCAAACAATGAGAATACACTTTCAATCGCGATATATCAAAATTATTACACTCTCCAAACTTAAGCGGCATTTCGAAACGCAGTGCTTATGTCGCGCGAGAAATTAACCTGTCACCTTAAGACGACAGCAATCATGCACATGCCGCGCCGATGCAATTATCGGTTAACATTTACTCTCCGTGCGACTGGTAAACCGTTGTAAGCGAACGTTGGTATTCTGCTTTTTGCGAAACTACCTGTCGCCGTTACGCGTAACGAATTACCGTTCGCGACCAACGCAGCTTCGAGATACGCGGATCTTTCCTGACGAGGATTAACAAAAAAAAAACAAAAGAAAAAGAAAAAAAAACGGACAAAAGAACCGGACCCCGAGTAAATTCACCTCGTTACGCACGAACGCTCCGTAACTTCGTTGCGTTCCTTCTTGCTCGGCGTTATCGGGGCCTGGTATCTCTGTACCGCGGTAACCAGATAGCTCTGAAAATTAATTACACGCGCTTCCCGACCGATATCCTCGCGATCCGGACGACTTTAATTAGCGATCTCACTCAACAATCCTCCCGGCACATTATATCGCGCCGCTTCTTGTCTTACGCGTAATAAGAAAACTTCTCGATAATGGCCGATTATCGTGGGACGGATATTGTATCTCCCAGGTAACGCCGCGAGGAGTTTCTACGATGCGTAGCGCGTCGCAATAACTCTTCCACTTTCCGTTCTTCTCGTCTCGTGCCGTTATAGAGATCCCGGTGAATAAATGTACTCGCTTGTACGTATGCACGAGTATCCATCTGTGTGTTGCGAACGCAAGTTCGTACTTGGTGGTTAATATAAAACACTGGGGTCCGAGGGCAAGGTTGGATTAACCATTAAGTAAAATAAACGTGCGCACCGCGAGTATAATACAGAAATTTCCGTGTTTATGCGGAAGGTTCTGTTTTATTTTGAAAAATAGAATCAAGAGAAAAGGTTTTGTCTCGGACCACAAGTGCACGAAAATTAGACCTTGTATGTTTTTTATGTTACGGTTTATTATTGTTTGTACTTTGAATTAGGTGTATGTGTATGGGGATATCAAAATGGTACCTTGAGGCATCCCAGTGTCTTGATTTGAGCCTGCCCTAAGGACGTCGAAGGGTTCTCATTTCTCGTTGCGTATATCGTGGATTCATTTTCCGCGATCGAGTCGCAAGAAATCAATTCCGTGGCTAATCGATCGTTCAATATCATCAAAGATCCCTGAGACATTCGCGTTGCAAGATATTCCCTTTTTCAAATTAGTCGCGTTGGATGAAGTTCAAAGTATATATTTTTTTCATAATTGTAGAATTCAGGCTTATCAGTTAAATCAACAGTTCCTTTTTATTTATTCGAATAAATAGTTGAGAAATAATCTTTCTCGGCGAGATCTATAATTATCTTTAAACAACCATTTATTCCGAATCCAACTAAAGCAGAGCAAATTGTTCTACGGTAAATAGAAGCCGGGCTATAAATATTTGAACGCAGAGCGGCCCGATTTTTCAATGTCCTGTAACTCTGCGCAAGGTGAAATAAAACATCTTTTAAAAACTTCGAATGGCATGTCGCGACTCCCTCCACTAAATATCTCGAACTAAGTATTTCAAAGATTTTAACTGATTGATTCGGCACGGAGTAGATCAATACCATTAAATTGATTAAAAATAAACTTTACGCGGGTTTGGTACGGCCCTACGACTCTGAAGTCAAGAATACCCCGGTCGGTTCTGATTATATTCTAGTATCCTTCCCTTGAATTGCATTGACTTGAAATTAATCAGAAACAACGTCAACCTACATCGTCTTTCAAGGATAAAGCAAAAAATGATCAAGAGTCCCCTGCAAAAGATCCACGCGAAATTCTTCGTCTGACTCGCGATACTAATTATTGTATCTCGCGTAAATAAATTTGCTTCGACGGATATCTTTTATGCATCCTAATACTCGCTCAAAGGTATCGCTGCTTTCCCCTCTAATGGCAAAAATCCCTTTGATGTAAGCGTTCGTTACGTATTCGCTTTGTATTCGGCGAATCCTCTCGAATGTCTCTTATCAACTGGTACAGAGGAGGTTCATGTTAATCCCGGTTAATGATAGCTGGTCCCGTCCCGAAAGATATTTTTGAGAAAAAAAATAAAGCCCCCGTCGGGACGACGCGCGACGCTGCCAGCGTTAACACGATTATCGGAATATCGAAATCGAACCACGAACGGTGCGCGATAAAAATGTTTCTTTTCCTGGAATTCTTTACCTTTAGCGTATCACGACGATAGAAAAACTCTTATTATTCCAATCGCTATGCGAGATGAATTCTACTTTTTCGGAAAAGAGTATGTTGAAACGAGTTAATTGGATTATTGTCAATCTTGGTATTCAGCAGTATTTTATGCCGATGAATCAGAATAGAATATCAACATTTCAAAGTTCAAAATACCGAAATACCAATTTTAATAAAAATCTGCCAATTTTGCGTAATTTCCATCGGCCACATTGCATCTGCCACTATGAATTTTGAAATTCTGATGACATATTTCGATTCAGAGACTAAATAAACCTCGAAATACCGTGTATCATAAAAAATCCACCGATTTATGTAACGTCGAACCGTCATATCGAATTTTGGAATTGTCACCAAGTGTCAGAACAATTAAAAACGTGTAAATCCATGTTTTTCACGTCGCACATATACGCGCTCCACACATCGAACTGGTTAAATCTGATATCCTAACTCCAGACGAATAATTCCCTTCCCGCGACAAGTATCTCCTCAAATATAAACACCCCCCGATCGAGCCAACGATAAAACTGTTCTCCGAAACACCGCGCGCCATTAATCAGTCTTGTTGATAATGACTGTACAGTTTATTCGTTCCAAGTACTACAGAAATTTGCGGCAATACCTGTCTCGGTGTTCTTGCACCGCCTCATAATTAAACACTAATTACCGCGGCGTGACTTACGTTTCCGGTAATATTGTTGCCCTACCCCACCTCCCTCAGGTCGCGTGACCGCCAAATCTTATCTATGAGAATTACACGGTCCACCGGAATATCCGGCCACGTAATCGTTTCGATTTTCTTACCGACACCACCCACGTATCGTTCGATTCGACTTTTTATCGGGACAGAATGCCGTTAGGACACCATAGGTGGTGCAGCCGTGGCGGTGGCTGATTTATGACTTCGCCCAGGACGAGGTCCTTCGGGATAGAGGGCGGCAAAACAAGAAACACGGTATGAGGGGGTAATAATAGTTTCTTGCAGTTCCTGGGGGCAGTGAACACCGGAGGGGGTTGCAGGGGACGTAATCCCGGCGTCGCTATAAATTTCAATGATAATAATTACCGTACCTTTTTACCGGACTCTTTCCCCTGACAGCACCCGCCGAGCATGGTCCCCGCTGCGAGACGTATAATTTTTATGCCACGATGTTTATACAAATAAAGTACGGTCCTTGGTGCGCGAGGGTGGGGATTGTTATATGGGTTTGCTCATCGAACGAGATCGATACTCGAGGAGCGTCGTTTGCGTGGAAACGTTAGTTATAATTCTATCTGACTTAAAATTCAACCTGGAACGATATATCGCGATATCCTGCTTAAATTAGCTTTATTAAATAGCAATAGGATATTATTCTTCGTTGAAACTGAGAGGTAATATTAAAATTTAACGACTAATTTCTAAACTGTAAATCCCATCGCGAAAGATATTACATCCGACGTATATTTATTTTATCTCCAAAGAGATTCGGACCGCAAATAGCCGCGGTATATTTTCGTATATTCCCGATCCACAAAAAGCGCGTTCCCGGGGTTTTGCGTTTGCGCGCGTGGATACGGAAACCGGTTTCAAACGAAGTGTATTTGCCCTCTGATGACGCGAACTCTTTCAGCGGCGATTCGGAACCATGTAAAGAAAAAAAAAAAACGAAAAAAAAAAAAGATTCGCGTCGACCCGACGAGTTCTCTCGCGAATTATTATCAACTTCCATCGCTGACCCCGGCACGACACGATCGCGGATCGATGCGCCCCAGCGGAAACCGCGGAAACGTAAATTACGTTTCGAAGGGACGAACGTTCTAATTCGCTCCTCGATGTGTTGTACACCGAGGCCACGAGTATCGCGCGGTAACGCTGGGTAAATGGAGTTAGTTTCCGGAATACCTGGATGCTTCACGCACTAACGAGTTCCTGATGTTCCACGTGCCGCAATCTCGGACCGCAGCTTCGTTAGACGGAGATAAAGCGTTGCGGCAGTCGGCTGCAGCGATTGTCTGGAAATTGCACCTAAGGGCCACTTCGTTCGGGGAGATCAGTCAGAAATCGTCCCGTCCTTGTTAACCGGCAGACGTATCTTTGATACCTCCGAAATTCGGGTACGAGCATCGATGGAGAGCCGATAAAACTGCGAAATAATACGCGGCACGGTATTACGGTAAATAAACTCGCGTTGAAAGCCGAGCAGGGAATTTTCGCGTGGTAAGCCTCGTTCGTTTTTGTTGATTTGCGCGAGGTCCAAATATTCCTACACCGTTCATTTTGGTCGGGGATTTTTGCGATGGGTCGACTACGTAATGTGCTTTTTTTGAACTTTTTAAATCTGGCCGTAAGGAAAGGTTATGAAAATTTTAATATTCGAGATGTACCCACGATTATCGTAATTTAAGTGACATTTAATCAAATTCAATTTTTAATTTTGAAAATTTAAGTCTACTCTTTAACACCGTGTGATAATTTTATATAATGTGGAGAAGAGCTAATGAATAATGGGATTGACGGCGATCGATCGTACCGACGATTCAGAGATAGATTCAGCGATATCCAACAATGTAGAAATAATGTTGCGTACCGGCGAAATCTGATAGTCATGCGGGATGCCGAGTATATCTGTTTGATATTTGGAGGGTGCATACATTGAAAGTCAATACGCCGAGAGACCCATATGCCACCTGTTTATAAACACGAGTTTCGCAGGGAGAGTCGATTCAATCGTCTTTTTCGGTAAATCGAGATCAGTCGGGTACTTCAAAGACGACAACGACTGCACACCGTGACAAAAAACGTACGAGACAGGTAAATGTTCTGCATTAACGTTTCCAGATCGAGAAATAAACGGTCCAGATATTTCCACCTCAATCTCTCATCGTTATCGTCACTCGTATTTTTCGCAATATCGAACCTGCTTTTCGCGCATTTCGACATCTCTGTTTTCGAAAAATGGGAACTACATTAAACTTTATTAGCGAACAATTCTGCTGACACTTCTATATTTTTCTATGTCCCATGCAGGACCGTTTCCATGGACGTCTCTTTTTTTTTATTTTCGGCACACTGTTGCGACGTACGCTTCTGTACAGACAGTCCCGATCGATAACGATGAACACGGTCAATCGTTTAACACACTCAACGAGGAAGGCAGTTGCCGATAATGTGAGATTTTCTTTTAAGAACACTGTGCCCAAAGTATTTATTGGCTCGCGAGTGGGAGGTATCATTACTACCTCGACGAATGCTTTATACATTTCTGAATGTGCTATTACCTCGGTACACGGCGATTACGTGCTATTGTCTTGGCCTAATAGCTCCGCGTTGGCATAATTAATAATACATCACCTATGCTGGTTTCGTGTTTGGAGCCTGTCAGCGGTATTCCATGGTGCATCGACTTCCTCGGTTTCCGGCAAACTACATTACCTGATTAAACCGAAGATTGGAGTATGAGTCTTAGGCTCGTAATAATTGCGTTAGGGACGGATGTGCGTTCGCTGTTTCAGTACATGAAAATTCAGAGGGGAACTTAAAGACGCTTTCTCGAGGGCTCCAAATAATTTTAAAGAGTTACTTGGTATTAATTGAATAAACACAAATTTGGAATAAAAATTAGTGGAATTGATTAGGCTAGATGAGGCTTCTATTTAATTTTCAAATTCATAATTTTCAATCTACTTTTTCCTGGGCCCCTGGGTCTCTAATCGCGGCCCTGGATAGTACGATGCGCAACAATTTAACTGGTGTTTCGTACGGCGAACTTAGCATTTTCTCTCTTGCATTGATCGTTCGCGATGATGGTGGTGTAACTCAACTTTCCAAGATTAAAACGATTGCGCTTTGGGTAATAACAAATATTATTTACGCAATCCCAGTTTAGCGTTAACGCGAGGATTGAGCGTAGTGCAAATAAGCGGGGTAATCATTACGAGCGCCAGCTGTGAATAATTGGGATATTAGCAGCGAATGAATATCGCAGTTAAATAAATTACGCTACATAATTAATCTTCACCGTTTCCTACCTAGATATATTTTTCATGTACACATTCTTTTCTTCCACTTTTGTCCTCTGAGCAGAAGGATTATAAATTTTTAAGTAATACTGGTATTAACGTACATTAATCACATTATCAATTATTTCAATAATCCACGCAATATTGGCTATACGAATATCGCGTCGTCTCTTAACACATTGATCTCCACGTCACCTACATTCGGTTGACACGTGAGTTGCCGTTGCGGAATATTAATTTTCTTAATATTAGTATTGCGGTTATTGATGTGTCACTCGTGTCGCCCGAATAGGGTTGACACGGCGATCAACGCGTTAAAGTGGACGCCAGGCCTGATACCATTAATCTTCCTTTTGTTCGATAAAAGATTTCTGTATCAAAGAGAAAACAAAAGTTCGTACACGATAATCATACACACGGAACAGCGTCGGTCACGAAAGTACCGATCAATTAGAAAACTTTGCTCGCGTATGTTTATATAAATGTCGTGCCGAGGTATTTAACGTACATTATTTAATTAATCGCTCCGGCTTCACAGGTGGCGATTCGGGTGGGGGAGGTTGGAGCATTACGAAAGTGCACGTGATACGAAGTTCGGAGTTTATTTAAGTACATTCGTGCTGACGCGAGTTGCAGCGGGAAATCAAGAAGTAAATTTGGTATGAGAGGAGAGCCAGATACAAAGTTGCGCGTTTCTAGTTTCACGGGTGATAGTTCTGTTGGCGAAAGGACGCGGTACTTAGGGTGGATCCTCGTTGCGTGCATACGTGGTACGTATGTACATAACTGTTGGTATGTCCACACAAAACCATTCGTGAACTCGGTCAAGAAGCATCGAGGAAAACACTCGGTTACGCTCGCGTTGTGAAACGAGCTTGAGTAGGAGAGAAGTGGGCACTTTAGACTCGTTTAGGTTCCTCGACGTTGCTCCCTTTGCTCGTAATATCCCTCGGATATCCACGCGAAGTTGCAATGGTGTGCTTTCGCAGAAGTGCCATCTCATTTTTCGACCGTGATCGCTCGCTTCATTAAATTTATTAGAGTATCATCCCTTGAAATAATTCTCAAATTTCGTGGCCCCTTTCATGGAGAATTTCGCGAGAGATGCTTTTACGCGATGAAGGGATCTTCATTTCGAAGATTACAAATATGCCAAAGCCTGCCAGCGAGGGATGTAGAACCTCCGGATAATTGTCGCTTTGATGCGATAAGAGAGAATGTTTATGCTTGTAAAGTTTGCATTCGCGTCACAATTATTTGCAACGCGACGCCTGTTGCTCCGTTCGAATGTACGAGGGAGCAGCGTTAATCCGATTTGGGAAAACGTTGTTCCGATAAAAATTCTATTAAACAAGAATTTGTTAATTCTACCGACAGGGTTTCCGTTAGCTAAATGCTCCACCTTTATATGATATCAATCGAAACCTCGTTCGAGAGAAATCGTATCTCGATAAAACTCTCACAAAATACTCGTCAGACAACAATATATTATTTTAATAAGACTTCTACATAAATGTTGTTCCCCAAAATTCCCACCCATCAATTCTATCACGCAAAAACATTTTTCTCCCCACCCGTTTCGTCTAATCTGTGCGCTCTCAACCGAATCAGAAATTCAAAGTGTATACGTACCGCAATTATCGTGTCGACCGTATTATTTTATAAACGTAACGTACACGCGTAACGTCGCGCACGTTACGATCGGTACAAGTAATTATCTCGTCCCATTCGGTGCGCGAGCAGGGTGGCTCGTGGGTCCGGGGTGTTAACGAACCGGACAATGAGTAGTCACGGTTCGTTAGATACTCAACAACCAAATAATTAGCACGTGCATTTGGCTTCTCGTGTGCCTGGATTTCGAATCCACGGATCGCGCCTTTACGTTCGAAACAATATTTCAACGTCGATATCTCCATCGTAGAACACCGCGCCGGCGAGCCCTTTGTCTTATCGGGGTCGCCGTCCGTCAGCCTCAGAATTTCAAAATAATATCCCGAAGCGCGCAAAAGACAGACATTTCCTTATCCCCTTTGGTCGGGGGAAAATGGTCCCTGAGTGGTATTGTGCGCGCAAATACGAGTATTGACGAGTACGCAATATCCGTGTCGGAATCGTACGACAAAGCAGACGAATGAGACGAGATTGGTTTACGTAAGGTTCCAACCAAATTCTATTAAAGCGCTCCTTAATTCATACGCGGCGCGGGAGAAACCAGCTCGCGTTTATTTGACGCAACGCGAGAAAATTGGTTCGTCGGGTACCGTTGCGCGACGAAATGTGAGTTACGGAGAGGTCGAGTGACGAGGACATTTCATAAGAATTTTAGTTTGCAATTAATTCTTTCGGTTATCGGTATGAAGTTTGTATCGATTGGCATTCCAATGTTACGCGTCGAATATGTCGTATATACTTCCCTTACTAATGAAAATCTCCCCGCATTCTCGTATAAACGAAAATTGGTTAATCCGATTTCTCGGTAAATTCCCGTGGAAAGTCTAATGAAAATCTGCCCGAGGGCCTTCAGAATGATTGTTCCATTTCGAGTGGTAACAGCGCGAGGATTGGGAACCATTGTTTACTAAAACTAACTATGACGTATGCTAGGGTCCGTTGAAATTTCATGAAAATTTCCGAACTCCTCGCGGCGAGTACGTCGAGAGCGTAATAGATTGCGCGCTTACGACAAAACACATATACACGCTTGCAAATGTCCGAGATGAGCCGTCGATCGTCGAGCGTTCCGTACAAAACACTTCAAACTTTAGCGTGAGATAACAAAGAACTACAGCGACCCTCGAAACTCGAAACTCGTCGGCCGATTAATTTTTATTCGTTCGGGACAAAAATCGGCGCGAAGCTATTCTTTTGTTTTCGGTCTCTGCAGCTATTATTCGATGACTCTAAAAGAAAAACGACGCCTGTCACAATTAATAAATTGCTTTTACGCGTTAATCGAACCGTAGAATATTTAATTTATATGTTTATAAGATAAAAATTCATCAAAACAAATTTTATACGTTAAAAGATATAAACCAATAAAAATAATTAGTATTCGGTACTTTAAACTTTATCTCGAAAGTGAAAACAACAATAATATTAACTACGTACGTAACTGTCTGTTTTTAAATATAATTTGCCTCTTCACCCATCAAACTGCACTCTGTCGCGCTAAACTGCTTAAAGAACTGCAGGAGCTACAAATTTTTTGCGCGACAAGACTTACCGCGCGTACTAATCGAATCGTTAAATTCAAACGAAATTTACGTTCACGAGCTGTTCAACGATATTTTATCGATCTACGCGAACCTCCCTGTCGATGCCGAAAGTGCGTCACTATAGCACCGAGGGAATCTTTTTTGAATACCGCGTTCGAGGAAAGTTCCGAACTTCATTTCCTACCTGGCTATAAAGAGTTTAGAACGGGGGTATTAAACAAAATGCTGACGCGTCGAGGAAGTGACGTACTCCAGGAGGCAGAAGGTACGCGAGCGAGGACCAGGTGTGGGTTTATGCAAGACAAGCATTATGCCGCATAATTTTAGTCTTAAAGTGCACTTTATTAAAATAACAACCATGGAACAAAGTTAAGTCACTCGGGATAGGTCGATGTTAAAGCTATGCCCTTGGTACTTGCCAGGTTTCTAGTATATTACAAAACTCGAAAAATATTTTATTCGCGCGCGAGTACTCCTTTCCGTGAGAAATAAAACGAGGTAGTTTTGTGTGACCCTTTCCGGGTTTAACAATGTGTCAACGATATAATATAATATGTTATATCTACGTATATAAAATATGTATCACATGAGCGCAGACTATGTTTCAAACAACAGCGTTTATTGGTCCCAGTCTGTTCTTTGGCGTCAAACGTAGCGATTTCGACTACGTTGCCATGGCCTGCAAAACGTAAGAAAATTATTAAAACTTGTCTACGAAGAATTGTTTTGCGGAACGTAGATTTGAAATATTGAAACTATTGTACCTCCAATTTATTATACTCTGTGCGCGACTAATAAATCATATTCGAATGCAATTTACACCAGTTGCGCTTTCAGAATGAGTATTGTTTTACATTTTTTAGACAGGCGTTAAACGGCCGACACCATTGTTTATTTCATCGAAATATCCCCGTTGCGTTTTTAATTAGCCAGAGAAGAATTATATAGTAACATTATTTCGCGAGTACTTTGAATGGAAGTTCTACCCACAAATAATGTTGTAATAATTATACTCCGAATGTTTATACAAAATGTATTATTTTATTTTACAAAATTTATATTTAAACTCAGTGAAAAAGAATGCATTTTGCATAAACATCCGGAGTCTATAATGTTACGGGCTATGTAAATAATTGGGCATTATTTATAATGCCCGGGAAATGTAAAAAGTGCCCAAAGGGATATTCAATCCAGGATCGTGTTGTTTATTACATTGCCCGTAACAATGTTACGGGCATTATAAATAATGCCCAATTATTTATGTTGCCCATAACATATACACACAGTAATAATGACTTACCATTCGTGTGTAACGTTCATCTCCAAATCGTTCAATCTCCCCTGGCTTTTATCGAACGTTTACAAAATTTTGTATTTATCGAAATCGATGGAATTCAAGAAGTCTCGATGTAGTTCCGTGACCATCGGTCCACTTATCTCGGTATCGAATTTTACGCTTAACTTATGCATATTGAAACCTAACTTTGGTACGTTCTCTTTGTTAGCTCTGGATCGTTTGTAATTTTTTGTTCGACTTTGGAGCGTCGGTAGGCTTTCTTTAACTGGTTTATCCGCGAAATTCGTTTGATCGGTGCTATTATTATTTCTCTCTTCTAAGTGCATTTCAAATTTATGCTCCACGCTCGAACGAAATCTGTGCAAGAGAAGCTTCTTCGTCGGCAATTCGGCGAACGTGTCGGAAACTTTCAAGCGAGCGTTCTCGTCGTCATCTTTCGACGCGTTCACCTCTATATTTTGTTTCGAGGGAAACTCGATCTGCACAGTCCTACTCGACTCCTCTGTATTTTGTTTCGAGGAGAATTCGATCTGCAGAGTCTGTTTCGATTCCTCTCTCGTTTTATCGTCGTTCTCGTTTTTTGTCTTCGAGCCGGACGATCTACTCAACCGCGATATCAATCGGCGATCCGTGATGAAACTTATCAACGGTATGTCCTCTATGTCCAAGTCCCTGTAGGTTACCGAACATTTCAGGCTCAATTTAGATTTCGTTTTTCCCCGGTTACGAATTCTTTCCGACTGCCTGCGCGATAATTGCACATTGTATGCGGTACTTTGTTGTTTGGGAGGATCCAAATATTGAGCTATCGATTTGTCGGTAATTTTATATATCTTCCTCGACATCACGGAATGCAATCGTGATTGGGGATGAGCTTGCTCGCAGTGGATATAATAGTTTCCTTTGTTGTGAAAACTCTCCCCTGCAAAGATGTTCCATAGATATAATTCCATTGTCGTTACGAGGCAAATTAAATTTATACCAGTGTGTGGTCGAAAGTAACGATTACGTCCGTTGACAATCGATTTGTAAACCAGAAGACGAAATCGATACTCGACTAGCGAATTATCATCGTGGCACGCCTGGGCGAAAAGTGTTTCAGTTTCATCTTACGAGGTAGAGTAAACAACAAAGAACGCGTGGCGCAGATACTTCTGGATCCTTTTCGATCATCGTTTACATAGGACGCGCGAAAATAATCATTCCAGTCCTCGAAATGCGAGACGAAAATCACGAATTTAGAAAACAATTTCGCCTTCACGTTTCGGCATAATGTTGCAATGTCCTGACCTTTATTGTTTTTGCGCTTGTAAATAATCGTAAAAGTGATTCGGTTAATATATTACCGTTCATGGTGAAACCCTAAAATAAACCATTCAGATCGCAAAACATAAGAATTTACGTATACAACGTGTGCATTAATTATATTTTGCATTGCATATTCGATTGGTAAATTCCGCGTATAATTAATGCTGCATCGTAATAAGTTGTTTGGTAATGAATTCTATTTCTATGGTACAAGATTATGAGTCAGCGATGCTCAGTGAGACGTCGTCGAGTAAACAAATAGAATGATCGGCAAGATAGTGAAAATGAGTAATTCGCGCAGAGTATTGTTTACCTTTTGTAAAGTTTAATGGGCGCGGTAAAAAAAGAACGTGGGATGCACAGTATTTTTTTCCAATTCGCCCAGTGAGAATAATCCTAAACTAAAATCATGCCAGCGTCGGTTGCATCGACAGACTCGAATCGCGCGTTTGTTATAAACTAACGCTCTTATTGAAAGTTATTCTTTCAATAGATTTTTCTTATAAAAGCTCCAATGTGCAACGGATAATTCTTATTAGTTTTCTTCACGCACGGTGAACAATTCATACTGATCTCAATTTTAATTTTTAACGTGGCCTCTCAACATCGAATGTTTACTTTTACCGAACCTTTATTATTTTTTACCCGACACCCATTGTTTTACCGAGAATTTACCATCGTTGAAAAAAGTACTCGACGTTTAAATGAAATACTGTGCATTTAATTTATCGTGATTATTAATGCTTATTTACCGCAACAAATGCGCAGCTTCTTTTTTCGATGAATCCTCTCCTCGTGGCGTTGTACATTGAACTGTCTGGTGCTCTGGTAATTGCAACCGAAGCACGTGAACGATGTTCTACCACTTTTATTGCTACGCTTTCGTGGTTTTGCAATGCTGATCTCCTGCGTGTTTCTGGAAATGCGTTTTATTTACTGCTTTAGCGTATAATCCGATAGCAACGAAAACCGATAGGATTCAGGGAACCGACAGTTTTATTCGTGTCGCGATACTATAAAAATACGCGTGCCTAGGCATAGATCATAACGAAGCAAATAAATTTATAGTATTCGCATTGGTTCGTTTTGAACGTCACGGATTTCGAAAGGTTCAGAACACTCTCGTATCGTTGTCGTAGAAAGCAATAACGGCAGTTGAAGATCGAACAAGCACTTTACGTATACTTTAATTTACGACCGCGTTAACATTAATCGTGGCTACGATCGGATACGCGGTACTCGAAAATTATCATTTATCCACGGTCAATCACAATTTCACGGTTCGTACGCAGAAAAGAATTCTTACGCATTTCGAATTCTCCTTTCATTCAGCCTTTGATTCTCCATACGCGTGAGAATCCTCATGTCTTCGTTTTTAACGCTATAAACCTTGGCTCTAAATGAAAATATTGGAAAACAAGCAGATGTCGGAGGTTACGGACACTCGCGGATGACTTCGCTGTCAACCGAAATCTCGACGATGCTCTCGGCACGCGCCTCGCTGATCAACTGAGGCGGTAGTAAAAAAAGTTCAAAGGGAAGGATCACACTTGACACGGTCGAAACGAACGCACGTGTGGTCGAAAGGAGGCTTATACACCCTTCTCCGTCGCACGCATCGTGCTTTGTTTGATCGGGCCGTGTATACAAGATTGCCGATAGTGCATTGTTACCGACGAGGGAATAAATTAAACAAAGAAATTAGCGATAATACGCGCAACAGCGCGGGCAAATAAATCGAGTTATTCGGAGTTCAAAGAATCTGGGTATTAAAATATCTCAATTCGGATTTGTGTAATGCCAATTTTTGTAATATTTAAATATTTGCATTATTCGACGAATAGAAATATCCGTTTTGTGTGAGACGCAAAATTGAGTACCTACGGATAACATGTTGGGAGTAGCACTAACAAAAGCAAAAATACATAAGATTAATTATAAAAATTATGGATAAATTATTTTGTCATTAAGGAGTTATCGTAATTTATTTATTTTCCGTGTCACGTAATATGGTTCAATGCCCTTTGAGTTTTTTTATATGAATAAATGCATAATTTTTTACGCTCACTTTTACGGTAGAATAAATTTTGTTACCGTTTCTTCAGTTTAGACGGAAAAAAAATATTTGGTGATACTTACCAAACTTTTCTCAATATCTGCTTAAATATGTGGATTACGTGGTTCAACCTGTTTACAATACGCTAAATTCCTCAAATTAATTTATGATAGCTAATTTATGATAGGCATTCTATGAGCATCCACAAAGAGATATTATACATTTTTATAATTGCAACAAGACTATTTCGGACAGCCTTCCACTTCCACCGCTTTGTCGATTCAAAAATTAATTGTTTTAATTAAACGATACCTCGCGAAAAATTTCTTAATACCGTGCGAAGAGTTGCGCGTTGTACATTTATTTTCAACGTCTATGGGAATCCCGCGTACAAAGCATTGTATTTACAATCGATTGGGCGTTGCAATAACAGATAATTATTATCCATATCCAATTTTCGGAATGACTGCGCTTTCTACGGGAGCGAATTTCCAATGCCTCCGTATAACCCACGTTTCCGAAACACTTTCAATGCTGTTCGTTCGGAGGACGCCATGCATTTTAAGTGGTACCCATCTGGTAAGAGGTCGCACCGGGCGAATTTCGATAGGGGAACGCAGTTCTCGAATAATAATCAGCGTTAATTACAAACGTGCGTAATTGTGGACCGTCTGCATAATATGCTTACGCTAATGCAACCCTGTCCATTTTTATTATACCCCACTCGATTACTAAATCCCATTTTAACCGTATTCTCGGGTTAAATGGCATTTAAATTAACTCTGATCATTGCCGGGTAAAAAAGCAACTACGCCGAGAATTAAAACGAAAAGCTGAATAATTGATAACGGGAAACTGCTATAATGGAGAGACGATATCATAATAATTGAGGATTATGAATTTTCACCGATCGACGAGTCTTCTTCGTCCAAAACGAATGAAAAATTTCAACGAAGGTAATTAAATCGAATCAACGATTTCCCTTAAAATTGCTCCAATACTAAAATACGTGTATGTGCGTTGCCCTTAGCTATTTATATTCTCCCCAATGCTTTTTAATATCACGCTCATGCCACGTGTATCTCGATCCGTTAGTATTCCAAGAACCGATCCTTTCGTTTTTTTCATTAATTTATATCCCGCTCAATTTCAATCTCCTCCGGTCGCATACGACAACTCCAAATATTTACTTTAATTTATTACTCCCATTAAACCCAAACGACTGGAAATCCGCGCGAAACATTTCAGTCTCACCGTTTTCACGACCAGACCCCCCCGCAAATTATTTCATAAATCCCCTCATCGAGCCTAACGACGCCATGAAAATTACTGCCTAACGTGCGCCCGCGAGGAGTGACACGGAAAGGTTTATCGCGTTTCCCGTGCGCCCCGGCTACGTATTCAACGTCATAAGTCTACCGAGTAAACGGTAGCATGGCATTGTCCATAAAACAGCGACAAGTAGAACGAGATAGAGGTACGACGATGTTAGGTGTAAGCAGTACCTGGACAAGTATATATCGAGCATCGCCCCCCCCCCCCCCCCCACTCCCCGCTCGTAAAAACTGAGCTACTCGATCTCCCGGTGAAATAGTTCCGGCCAAAGTCGAACTCTGCAACCGGCCACTGAACTCGCGACCTCGAGGAGTCGAATACTCCCTCGAAGAAGCGATGCCAGCGGCGAAGATGTATCCGCGTCGTAAAAAACTGAAACCCCGCGAGCAACCTGGTCGAGCGCGAACGTCATCTTGGATTGAAACTGACCGACGGGACGATGAATAACCTCGTGAACTTCGATCTCGAACATCTTCCCCCTTCCCCGCACCACCAACTGTCCAAGAAATCAATCCAATTTGCAATTAATTGCTGGGGGACACTTGGACTAGTTTATTAGAGATCGTTCGTGGATAATACACTCCATTGTTTTCGGAATCCCGTGGTTTTAGGGTGGTCCGAAAGTTCGTGCGTTTCTTTACTCGCGACTTTTCATATAAATCTCACAGAAATAAAATAAGTTTAGATATTAAAGTAAAGACCGTTTGAATCTATCGTTGGAAGTCATCTATCTGCAAATTGCTTGGTACCGCGTGAGTACCATTTTTAGAAATGAGAAATTACATGGCACACCATTTTGAACTAGTCCAAGTTGTTCTTGAATTTTTTTAAAAATTTCTGCTCTGGGAGGAGTTTAGACCACATTTTTGCCTTCTAGTTTGTAGATTTTTTTTGCGGCTTCAGAAGCTTTGAATTGTTGTTTTCAATAATGTCGTTAAATGACTCGGGTATCGGTATTTTCTGTAATTCCCCTAAATTAAAAAAAGAAAGTTTGCAGTTTTTTTTAACAATGTGCCATATGCGAAATGAAAGAGCATTCAAAATGCTACGAAATGATATATTAGCGAGTAATAAATTAGTAAGATAATATTATATGAAAACACGCACAAACTTTTGGACCATCCTAATATTAGTTTTGGGAGTAACGAGAATGTTGTTTGTTCACGCGTTCTCTGCCACGCGTACCGTTCGCGGTACACGCTAAAACTCATTTCCACGCAAAATGATGTTATTCTCGTTAAAAATTTTAAAATTCTAAAAAATGAACTTCTAGTGCCGAGACAGAAAGAAATGGGCAAATTTCGGGGACATTAAAACTTAGAGCGTGTAACACTTTAGATACAAATGACGTGGCAATGGCACTTAGGTCAAATGCAGTTTGGCAGGTAACCCGTCAAGAATTTTCTGATGCTTATATCAAATTGAATTTTATACCGTGTGTACGCGTGTATTTGAAATTTTACCACGAGGAGACGTTTATCGGCCTAGAATTGAATTCAATTGTAATATTTAGATTTATATATTTTGAAATGGAGTATTGTAATTAAATACTGTAACGCAATGCGAGTGTAAAGATACGAAATTGAAAATTGGAACAATGAACTCCGACCAGAAGCTACGTTCTTTATTTTTTCGCATAAAGAATGGGGTATGTAAAACAGGATATCCGAATAACTCCCCATGTTTTGAGAGGCAGCAAAAAAAAAAATGTTGGACCGCGGTCGCAGAGAACCTCTCTCGTTAGCGAATAACTTTTGTTTTAAATATTTGATGTTCCGCCACTACTACAGTGAGCTCGAGAGGGCTGTTTAAAACTCCTCGTCTCGCGTGCAACACGAAATTTATCTCTCCTCGTACGAGTCCTTAATTAAATGGATCGTAATATCGTCGTTATAACGATATCGTCCGAATCTCGATAGCGCGGGGAATACGTCATTTATCGGGAATAGAAATCCCCGAGGTTCGTTGGTTTCTCTTCGACGCGGTTTTACCGTCAGCGTTTCTTTTGTCGCGTTTAAGCGCGAGAGTCTGCCGTTAATCGCGCGAGCGTCGTAATGGAGATTTTTCATTATCCGTCGATGCGGCAACAATTATTCGTAAACTTTAAATTTTCACGAAAGCATTTATCAACCGGGCAACGGGAAACGCTTGATTTCCCAAGCGAGTTTACCTGTATCCTACAAACGTACACAGGTACGTACGCGGCACTTTGCAGTATCTCTGCGAATGTATTTCGCTTTGGTAAGCGGCCAATATCATTGTTGCATAGTCATTTACCGGTGGTAGAGGCTCATGCTTCATTCACGTTCCCCCGACAGCGATGCCGTGGCGATACTATCGAAAATTCTTTCGTTTCGGCGCGCGCTGCTCCTCAGTATAATTTGGTATCGACGACGGTGATTGATTTAATTTCGCGTATCGTAATTAGCTGCATTGATTTCGCTGGTGGACGCGCAGCTTCTATTATAATTACGTTTTGATGCCGGCGATAATGATTGATTTAATTTCAAGGATTGTCAGTTACACTGATCGTGAGTTTGTATCTTCCGTTGTAATTGCATTTTGATGCATGCGATAATGATTGATTTGACGTCGAGAGTCGTAGCAGGTTACACTGACTTTTTGGAACGCAACTTTCTATATTTTCTGATAATAGACGGAAGAAAATTAATCAATCGCACCGACTTTAATACATCTTCTAATAATGCAATATAAAAAAAACTTTCACAGATTGGAGTTTTTTCAAAGCGGATCTTCGCTGGTATTCTTTTTATCACGGCATTACATCCTTTTCCAGTAGCCGCTTACACTTTATCAGAAACGAAACCGTCGGGCGAACTTATAAAATTAAACGAAGTCGCGTTGCCATACTTTTAAATGAAAACCCCTTTCTCTTAGGAAATGCGAATGCGTTCATGCTCGAAGCAACTTCTCTTGTTGTTGAGAACCCTGGGGATCGAGCCGCGTAACCCTTCCTTGCATAATCACCGAGCAGCATATAAAATTTATTAGAAATACACGTAGGTGTACCGTGCAATACATTATCCGTTAATTACACGCGTCGACGTTTGAATGTGAAATATACGAAAACTTCTCCCTCCCCCCCTCTCTCTCTCTCCACCACTCAGCACTTGTGGGACCTGCGGGCGCGACGAATCCACCTGGTTCAAAAACGTAACATTTACAATATTTAACTAGGATTACCTGAAATATTCGTTATTCTATTCTCGGTAATATACCATTTCGATTTCGAGCATCAGTTTTCGTCTCACTTGCGTTATAAATGTATTAGAAACATAAATAGACCATCTTCGCTACCATCTCTTTGCGCAATAACAATATAATCTAATTACAAGACATTATTCTGAATTAAATTAAAAGTATTCCTCGTTCAATTTCAAACCGCATGGTATCGCGAGTAAACTAATCGCAAAAACGAATCTCGTCATTCTCCCCCACCCCCCAACCACCCTGCCCCACTCCGAAAACGGAAAACAGAAAATCCCTTACCATCGAAGGAGCTTATTTTATCAAGGGACACTTAAGTTACAAGGAATATTCATCTGTGTACGCAAATCGTTCCCGCTCGTTCTACCGGTCGGCGTAAGCCCAGGGACGGGATGGCAAATTCGCCACGGGGAAAGGTAGGAAAGAATTATTATGCGAAAAGTTCGTGCTCCTCGTTTCTTCCCTGATGGACGATTAAAACTTCCACCGTCGAATTTACAAATTCCTTCGGGGGCTTCGCCGGCGGAGGCATTAGTTCGCTTCGTCTAGCGAACTTAACCAAGCCCTACCATTACCGACCTCGAATTAGAATTTAAATCCGTGGAATGGCTCCCCCGTAATGGCTCCATTTCTTTCGTCACGGTTACGCGCCGGTTTAACCGCCCCGGGGACACTCGTCACGCAGTTTTCCTTTACGCCTACGCGCCGTCAGATTGTCACCGGTAAATATCAATTCCCTCAGCGCTAAATCGACGATAGATCGCGATCCGATTCCGCGGGGTTGGGGGACGGGGGCAGTTTTGCCGGGGCGTCGATAAGATTTCGAAAGTCCCCGATTAAATTGGCTGCGCGCGGGAACCGTAGGAATCGTTTAAGCCGCTTACGGATCAATCGGCTTTCGTGGAAATAATTGGCTTATCGGATAGATTAATAGCGGTCAAGGCAGCGAGAGAGCTTCGGGCTGAGGAAACAAGGTCACGAGTCTCTAAGTTTTACGCGCACGGTGATATTTGCTTCCAGTGCGAGTAACAATAGCCTGTTTTCAACGGCGAGGTGATCAATTTCGGTCTTACGTACGTCGTATTTGCTCGTCGATGACGGTGTGTAGGCGATAAATTCAATTACAATACGATATTCAGCGGGGTGACAGAAATGGACGGATGTCGTAATTAAATTCAATATTTGTGACGTGCAAACATCTGTTTGCGAGACACGTGAAATACTCCTCTCTGGGAACGTTTAAAAAGATAATATTCCTATTAGAGCGATCGTTGCGATAACTGACGGGGTCAGTGTATTTTAAAACCAAAACGATTAATTAGCGCGATAAATACCTACTAGAACATTGCGATAGAAATACATAAGGGTCTCACGATTAACGATGCTCCGAATTAACAATCACTCGACGATTAGCAACTACTCGAAGGCATTCCTCCTCGCATCCGAGTAACGCGACTCGTTTATCCCGACCGCTGAAAATTTGCTCGCAGCAGCGGTGGAGGCATTCGAATATGAAATTATTCGAATATTCCTGACCCCTCCAACTCAACTGGCGCTATCTCGAGATTCCGAAAACCGTGGAGAATACGCAAAACGTAATCATCGCGCGACTGTAGGGAACGTGAGAATTTATTCGGCCCGCGATCCGCCGCATGCGTCGCTTGGTCGTTCGGATGTACTCGGTCAAGTCCGCGAGCGTTCGGCTCCGCGGCGGCCGGAGTGGGGGGTTTAGCGCTCGGTCGAAGGGAAGAGACAGCGTAGTCGCGATCGTAGGGAGGAACCGCGAGGAGAGAGGAGAGAGAGAGGGTGCCGAAGCCCGCGTGTCGTTGACAGCAGAGCGGCGGCGGCTAGGAGACCGAGGCACAGGCAATCGCTCGACAGTCGAAGCCGGTCTCTCGGCGCGCGAGTATCGAGAGTATCGAGGGCATCGAGAATTAACGCGAGAGAGAGAGGCTCCCCTTCGTCTCCCCCCCCCACCGTCGATTATTGCCATTCTCTTCGACGTGTCCGACACTGACCATCCGTCATCCGTCAACGACGCGCGCGAGCATCATCTGTCAACGGCCCCGAGCCGCCGTTTCACGCGTCAGCGGGTCCCTTTACGCCGTGCGCCGCGTTGTCTCTCGGCCTACACCCGGGACGCGCTTTCACGCGGCGACGCGACGACGGTGCGATATTATTCTTGCCCCGGAAACGGGAAGTCCGAAGTTACGTTATTGTGCGTGTTGGTTCGCGAACGCGCTGTTTCCGCGCGTGTGTCCAGTGTTGCGGGAGTGTGTGGATGCCGCGGCGAAAGCGTTGCCCTCGAGATTTCCGCGAGGACGAAGCGAGGACGTTTCACTCCCGGTAGCGCGCTTGACTCTTGGGTAAGCCAATTCTATTTGTTTCTATTTCCTGCTCCGCGAGGTTTCTCACGAGGTGCCGGTATCGCGGAAACGCAGATCGGAGCGGGACTCGATGGAAAGTGGTTTTGCGTCTGATACACGACAATCTTTTTTTTTCTCTTCTCGCCTCTCACGTTTCGCAGCTATCTGGCAATCTGTTTCCTTTTTTCTCTCTCTTACGCGCGCGTTACACGGTTTAATTGGCGATCAGAGATACTACGTTTCGGAGCGCGCGTACTTTATCGTTCCCTTCGCGAGCAACGCGAGCCATGCAATCGTAGGACGAGTGATTTGTTTACGTTAACGTACGCTCCCGCAAGCACGAGTGCGTCGAGGGACGACGGGGATGTAAACATCGAAAATACCAATCGGTCAACGCAAGATCGCGCGTGTAAAAGTACGTGACGCGCATACTTCGCTCGTCGAGACGACCCCTTCGTACGGGCTAACGACACGATTTCAAATATTTCACAAACGTTGGTGCCGCGTTCGCGCGCTATATTTTTCTCCGCTCCGAACGTACGTGCGGTTAGGAATTACGTCTGGCAGAAATTTAGCGAGCTTTCCCCGGCGATACCCACGAAAACAAGGGAGCGCTGCATTTCACCGAACCCTCCGCTGCTGCCCCCCTTCTCCCCTAATTATATTCAACGTACACGCGATCCGAGAGAATTAATTGTCAGTCGGAGCAGTTTTAAAAGGCCGTAGTTGCACCCCGTTGGAACGTAACCCATTTATTACCGAATAACCCAGTTACCGCTCGAATGACAAGGCACGCCATGCGCGACCTACATAAACAGGTGTACGCAGAGCTTTACGCGCGCGACTATGCATTATGCACGGGGAGGGGGGGGGAGAATTCCTTTGAATTTAATGCTTACACATCGGCCGGTGTTTCGGTGGAGGGGTGAAAGAGAGAGACAGAGAGAGAAAAAAAAAGGGAAATCGATGCGCACGGCCATTCGCTTTGATCTCCGACCCGCGGACACGGAGCTTACGTGTACGTACTCGCGTTCGATCGGCAACCAAGATAACGCCCGTTGAATTGCAATAGCTTTACGGGTTACGAGTGTCCCCTCGTATCTTGTGACAAACGGTGTAATGTTCGAGCGTAAGTTAAGACCCGGTGATTACGCGCTCTCGTATTCCCCATAACGAGCTTTCGCGCGTTACCAACCGCTCTCGCCCTATCCCCCCCCCCCTCCCCTCTGTCGTTCGCGCACACCCCTAACCGCTAAGATTCGTTTAGCATTTTAAATTTCGATCGATCGATCGCGCACCCGGTCGCGAAGCCGCGAAATTTAAGCCCAATTCATTGCCAGCTCGAGATTTCTGACTTGCTAATGCGACTTCGATAAAAGCGATTAAAAGCGCGGGTCGTCCTCGAAGGTAATCTCGTGGAAGTTATTTTGTCCTTGTCTCTGGTAACGTGCCTTCCGCTCGGCCATCGGCTCCAACCCCGTATTGATATAACGTTCCTCTGTCTCCGCTTCTGTTATTTGTTCGGCGATTTGAATTCATTTTGCGCCAAGTCCCCAGATGGGACGGAAGGAAAGCCACGGGAATTTCCTATTGGTACACCCTACCCTCTCCCCCCCCCCCCCCTCCTCTGTTTGTTCAATTGAGTTTTCCTTGCGATAAGTGCCCCGCGAATTCGATGGCTTATACGTATCGTGAGGCAATATTAGCTTTTTCGTTTGTCCGGCTAACGAAACGATTTTTATCGCGTTGATTAGGTTTTCCTTTTTGCCAGGGAATACAAAATAGGCCCGTGGAAGTCGATCGCTCGGGTATAGTATACGCTGCGGCGATATTAGTTCTTTTCTTTGCTCGTTTAACGAGACGATCGTTATCGGTTTCGGGTACGTTTCCTTTTTCGAGGGAATACAACGGAATCGAGGGATTAACTGTCGCGGAGCGATGTTAGCTTTTCCGTTCTCACGGTTAACGAAACAATTTTTTCATCATTTCGATCACGTTTGTTTGCGATGGAATACCAAATTTGATGGCTCGTACGCATATCGGATAGCGATGTTAGCTCGTCGGTATACTTGGTTAACGAAACGATTTGTTTGTCTTGCTGGTTCATTTTCTTCCCGAGATAACGCGAAATGTTTGATCTTTGTGTAGGAATCAAAAAATTCATCTCGGTATAAAATTATTTATTAACTGATCGTTGTTTTTATGGTGATTCGAGCGTAAGTTTAGGTAAAATCCACTTTACGAACGTGTCCGTACGCTTCCTCAATTTTTAACCCCTGCGATTACAGAGGTTTGCCTGTTAACCGGTCGTAGTTCTTGTCGCGGCATGCAACGACATCGTAATTATATAGTAATTTATCTCATGCCTCTTTTTTTTTTATTAAATCCGTCCCGTGGCGTAAGTCACGCGTTGCTATAAATTTCTTTCCTTGATTCTCACGTTCGTCGTACATTTTAACGAGCTGTTTGGAAAATAGTGCAAAGCAGAGAAAGAAAGCAATTTCGAACCACGCGAATTGTCAGACTCAAAAAGATCGAGTGACCCGAATACGTAAATTTTCATTTGGTTTCCTACATCAAACGATTCCCTCCGATTAATTTACACGAACGTATAACTGTTAATATCAACCGAAATTTACAATGGTAAACGTACGATAAACGACGCGATCATTAATTAAATAAGTATTAAAAATTACTCAAACTTAAATAATCGAAATTCCCTCGTAGTCCTCTTCCCTTTCAAAATTGAAAAACAATTTCCACGGTACGTGGGGGTCGATTGAAAAGGTGCCTCTACGTACCTACACGTATAGACCTAATGCACTCGACACAGATAAAAAGTCATTCGCCGTATCGATGAAAAATGTGAGGATCTTGAAAGTGATCCCGGGGTAAGGTCGTGTGGTAATTCTAACGACCTACGTGCTCGAATCTCACCTACCACCACCACCTTCGCTCCGCACGTTCATGACCCTACGGGGTAGGAGGGGTCGGAGAGCTCGTACACAGGCGCCTACGCGATGCCGTATAAACAAGAAAGAGTAGATACTAGTCGACGTCGGTCGTTTTGGAATGCTGCCCGCGTTCCTACCGCATTTATGACGTGCAGACGTTATGTGCATTATTTGCGATGCTTATTTCTGATACAAAGCTCTCAAACTAGACGATCGCGAATCCTTCTTCTCTCCCCTTTCCATTGTCAGTCTTTACCTATCGCGAAGATAGGCGCATTTTAATATTGAAAATCGGCCCGAGTTTTCGTTGCGGGGCCATTGTAGCCTTTGACGTAACCGCGGCTTGGGTATCTCCGCATTGAGTGCGGTGAAAACGCGAAATGGTCCTTTTGATCCGTTATACACCGGTGGAAATATGTTTTCACCCGATAGCGGAAAATAATGGGTCTTCGAGTCTCTTTCGTTATGAGAAAAATCTGATGAAAAATATAACCGTTTCTGTGTGTGTGTGTGTTTTTTTTATGGATTACGGTTGTTGGTACGCGTATCCCGAACGGATACAATGAATCCCAGCTGATTTTTGTTTTCTGTAAATCTGTTACTGGTGCTGTAACTGGTACCGTTATAATCCGCTTTGATTCGATATTACGGCATGAATATTTTTTTTGTATTTTAATCATTGTTTTTAATAACTGATATTTTAATTAACGGTAGTTTAAACTTCCAATAAACACGCAATGGAAATTCGTATCGTGTTTCAATCGAACAATCCCGCACGAATTGTCGTGTTTTCCCAAACTTCTGGAGAACAAACGCTCGTTATGCGTAGGCAAACAAAAAGAGTGCAGCTGCGATGATACGAGCAATCTGCGATAAAACAAAAGTAGTTTCTAGATTATTTCCATCCGCCGGTGCAACCCCCTTTCTTCGCGTTTAATTAATTTAGTCGTCCTCCTTCCTCGCGTTAGGTCAACAAAGCTGAAAGGAGCCTCAGACGACGAGGTTCAGACAAATTTATCGAACTATATTTAGACAAATCGATGGACGCGAATCTACGAATGCCACGGCGAAGAAATTAAGTCGTAGCGACGAGACTCTCGTCTCTCGTTGCATTCGTTTTGCGAAAGATCAATAGGGAAACGGAGCGTTAGAAAAAGTTTAATTGGTATTGCCATCGCGATGTGTAAATTCGGTACAGGCTGGCTGTAAAAAAAAAAAAATATACCGAAAGAAAAATAAAGAAAAAAAAAAACGAAATAGGGAACTGGAAAACTAGAAACGAATACGGGTCGATGAGCGATGTAATCAAGGAAGACGCCATGTTTGCATCGTCGGGTTCCATTCAACTTTAGAAATGAAGCGCAATGCATCTTTAATTAAATCTCTGGTGCGTCCGCGTTCGGTGGCTGAAATTTATTCCGTGCATTTCAATTCCCCTTGTGCTCTCGTTCCTCTCCCTTTCGACGCGCCTCTCTCTCTCCCTCCCCCCCCCTCTCTCAGTGTTCTCTCTTACGCGTCTGGCAGGCACGGAGTCGCTCACCATCTTTGGATGTTTTTTTTTTTTTTATTCCATCTCGTACTACAAATTCTAAGCGACGTCGGGGGTGCCGTGGAGTACGGCGTCGAGATTTCAAAGCGGATTCCCGTGTACGAGGTGTAACAACCTCGTTTTCCCCTATTTTCGCCCACGATGTGGCTTAACTACCTACGTGTCCACCTGCTCGTAACAGTTTGTCCTGATATAGGGCGAGTTAGAGTTTTTTTTTTTCCACCGGCAACGTCTTCATCCCTCCCCAGAGTTCCCTTTCAGGTTCCTCCGCCACCGTCGTCCGACCGAATTTACTCCAACGCGATAATAACCGCGTAGTTTTTTTTTCTCTCTCTCTCTCTCCCACGTACGGATAATATGATTTTACGTTACGGACTCGGTAGCGCGAGTTTAACGCCGGGGCGACGTTGACGAATCGACGTGTACCGCGAATCTCTCGATTTTGCGGAGCCACGCGAAGCGTTGAGCGAGCCGGATGTTCCGGCGAAACCCTCCTCGTAACACGCTCTTGCGGCACAGTTGTGTGTATATAAATAAAATCGTAACCATAATGTTACTTCTCCGATACGAGTATTAGGATTTATCGAAAATTGCGAAGATAACGAACACCGGGGGATATATTTTATTATCACAATAACGGTATTTATCGTCGAGCGTTACCGTCGAAATTTCCTGCTGTCTCGTTCGCGATACCTTTCGTTACGCAGGTATTTACGTGCGTACACCCCACCCTACCCAGAAGCGCGTGGTACATAAATGTATGGAAAGATTTCATAATGGAATTTATCTGTTCCCTTTTTTTTTTTATTACACCCTCTTCTCCATACATTTTATCCCGCATTGAAAATTTCATGCGCGGTATATTATTTGATATTTCCACTTAAAATATCTACATCACCGGTGTATCGTAAAATTCGATGTCACGGTAATCCCGTATAAAGTTATAGCGACGTCGATGTTAACGTTAACAACGTTAATATCACTCGAACGCGTATCTGACGATTGCGAAGCGCGGTGGTGGTCGTTGAATATTGCGCGTTGCACATATCGCGTAAAGTTTCACCGAACCTAATGTTAATATCAACGATATTAATATTATTTGAACCGCGTATCGGGAAATATTAGGCCTAGGCGATCCGCGAGACCGGCCATTGGGGGGAGGGGGGGGGGGGAGGGGGTGACACGTAGCATGCATATAGGGCCGTTCGGCGTTGCATTTAAATTTTAAATGGGCACTCGGCATACCGTTGTACGCGCACGCACACGTTGTGTCGCCCGTTTCAGGCCGGATAGCTGTAATTCGCTGTTTCCCCACGATCCCCTCCACACCATCCTCCAACCCCCCCGCCCCTCCGATCGAGCCCGTCCTTTTTATCGTTCGATCGAATCCAGAATGGGTAGATATTTGCCCGAGCGGATATCTCGCGCAGTTTCGTTGTTCCCTCGGATATATTGCTCATGGATTATTAGAAGGTCCGGGAACGAATGATTGGTTATGCGAGGCTCGATTTACCTCGCTCTGCTCCCCGCCCACCCCCCCCCCCTACATTTTTTTGTTCCCCGCCCTACCGGTATTCCGCCCCTCCGTGGAAACAAATACAAGGAATTTCCCTTCCACCCTCCCTTTTCGAAAAGTAATATACGAAACGCTTGGAATCGCACGGTAGAGAAAGATTTCACCGATTTATCTTCGACCGTGGGCTCTCGGCGCTAGGCGGAACGAAATTCGATTAACCGGGGGGGTATGTTTAAAGATAGACATCTTTAGTAGCATTGTATGCAAATGTAAGCGCGGCTATCCAATGGGATTCACTGATCGAGTCACTTTTCCTAATTACGTGTATCGTTATAAATTATCTCGATCCTACGACCGCGATAAACTACCGTTTTACTCAGCGAACGCGTAGGGACTCTCGGCGTAGCGTACGATCGCGTTCGCAATTCGATTCCCGGTACCCGCGCGTGCCGGACTCGTTAATTAATCCGAATGCTGTGACGGGTCTTGACTGGACGCGTGGTATCTCTCCTTTGTCTTACCGCGCCGGGCCGATCGGCGAAATGGGGGTGGGGATTAAACGTCGCTTTTCCACGACGAACGTCGGGTACCGATCGATTTGTTCTTCGGTGTAAATGTGGCTTAACGGAGGTTGCTTACGGTTCTGAGCGAACCCCATCCGGTTGCATAGCGACTCGCAGGCAAACATGTGGTTAGACCGGTTGACTCAGACAGGTCGGTTTGGTTCTCCGTTCGCCCTTTCTCCGTTCCTCTCTCCCTCCCTCTCTGTGTTTCCTCTTGTCTGTCCCTCTGCCTCCATCTCTGCTTCCCTCTCTCTCCCTCTCTCTCTCTCTCTCTCTCTCTCTCTCCTATCTCTTTCTAGCCTCCCCTTCCTCCGGGCTCGCTCTTCTTCTCTCTCACAATCTATCGCTTATATCTTGGCTGCATCCTCTACTTGGCATTATACCGCTGCATATATTCGCGTATACCATAACCGTGCACCTTACGCGCCTCGTGTATGTGCGCACGTGTGATCGTACACGCGTCGCACTGTATAGCACTTCTCGTGTGTACGCGACTCTCGGTCGTCGAAGGCTTTGCCCTCGATCGGGGGGGTATCTGCCATTTCGAGAAAACCAACCAGCGGCAGGATGCTCCGGGGACAAACATCGTGGCGATCTGGCGCGCCGGAGGGCTTTTGGGGGGGTTATGGAAATATGTGCATATGGGGATGAAATCGAAAAGTCGTGGGACGAGGGGGGTGGGACGAACGCGCGCCGTTCTTCGGTAGTGGAATCGCGGTGAGAATTTTTCCTCCGCGAGTTCTTCCCGGGCACACGTTGGGGAAGGGTTTCGATCTATGTGTTAATCTTGAAGATTAGTCCTCACCACCCCCTTCGAGGTTGAGCTTGACATAATTATGGGGAATTATCTGTAGGTATGCGAGTGTCACGACCGTTCGGCGCGAGGGGAGGTAAATTACGATCTTTATGGCTGCATTAAATAACGTTACTTGGTTTTCTTTTTAAAAGTGAACGCGTAGAACGGAGAAATTAAGACTGTGTTTTTTTATATAAAGTAATTTATATTTGTGGCTTAAATCTAGATCATGCACGTCTCTGGATCTTTGGATCTTCAAACTTTTTTTTACTCCGTCAAGTGTATTTCGGGTCGCTGATCACGAAATAATTATGGAACTTCTATTCTACTGAAAATTATTTCACAAGGAATCACATGTGTTTGCTTGGAAATAGTTTGGAGATCCGAAGATTCGGAGATTTGTTTCATATTTGTAAATATCGACTTCGTAGGCACACGTTTCCTCGTTATTTGGATATTTTACGTTTATCTATTTATGAAATACTCGCGAAACATTTTGGAGATCCAAGAAGCACTGGAATGTTTTTACCAGAGAAAGAAGATGGAGCGATGCTAGTTTCTTCTTATCAAACACCGGGTATAATTTGACACACCGACAATAATAGTTGAGATAAATCGTGCAAAATTTCCTGCGCCACCAGTCAGCTCAGAGGTGGCGAAGAAAATTATCGATGAGAAGGTCGCCATAAATGTCACGCGAACGCACACCGCTAATTCAGCGTCGGGCTCAAATTCATTCCGGGCGTTTCGAGAAGCCCTGTGGTGCGTGGAAAGGAGTAAATACTACCTGCGGTCACATATAAACGCAATCTCGAGCACGAAAGAAATAAAGCCGGTCAGTGAAAAGTAAAACCAGTCACGTAATCTGGCCACGAGTACTTAGCTTACACAGCTTACTTTCCCATTAACATATCCCGATATCAACCATCGGTGAGTTTCGTAAAATCGTAACGGACTGGGGCACGCGAGATTCGTTAATAAAAATTTGTACGTTATCGAATCAACGATTCTGACGAATAACAAAAATAATATTGGCTCCGACGATGTTATCGGGCCCGTGGCCATTATAAACGGGATTACGAAACTCGTATAGCGGCCGCTAGGGGGAGGGGGGGGGGAGGGAGGAGAATTCATTTCGGAAATGCAAATGCACGGTGAAAAATTTGCAACCGAAAAAGCCGGCGCGTCGTGGGTAAATTGAGAAACGGTAAAATGATCGATACGGGGGCGGTCGGTGCATCGTTACCGTTTGACGTCCGATTCGCTTTAGTTAATGTAAACGTTCGCTCGGGATAGCAGGGAAATAAATTGTCCCGTATGCAGGCGTCGCTGTGCCTCGTTGCAACGCCCGTTTGGTACCGGTGTGCGGTAACAGGCGTGTTTGCAAGTGCGTATGTCATGATTACACGCGCTCAACCCCCTACGTTTGTAATTGTAACCGGAGCGTTTTAGCGAAACCAAAGAGCGACTCGATGCATTTGTTCGCCGCGTATGAATTCTGTTTCATACCTCCTCCTCCTCCCCCCCCCCCCCCCCTCCCCTCTCCGCCCCGCGAAACTCGGAATAAAATATAGTTGGCCCGGCGATAAATTATGGGAGATTTTTGGCATCGATAATAATAGTTGCAATGCACGCGCGCGCATTGCTCGTTAAACAATATTTCCGGCTCGATAAAACATAAAATATAGGGAGTGTCGGGACTGGAAGAGGAAAGGGGAGAGAAGGTATGCGTTTTCAACCGCACGATTGGTAACCAAAAGAATGCAAAATTGCGCTCTTCGACCGCGGATCGAATAACGCGACATTTTCTTTTTTATTCGTAGACAGAGATAGACGCGAACGGAGCGAACGAGACGGAGCGCGTTTAAAAGCGCGTAAGAACCTGAGCACGCTAGTCGTCGATCTTGATATCTCGACATCGGTCAAGTTTTTTTGCACGGCGTGGCTCGAGCCCATTTCGCTGCTTCGCGTTACGCTTCTTTAAGTGGGTTATCGACCGTATCGACTCTAAAGATACTCTCCTCTTTTTTTTTTTCTTCTTCGACGTGCTTCAACTGATTGTCTCGACCTCGTCTTTGTTCGAACGTAATGGCACGCCATCGATTCGTAAATAATGTTCGCCTGGTCGACGTTAACCGCGAATCAGTTCCGCCGTGCGCAAAATTTTGGTAAGCTCGGAGGTTTGTAAAAAAGAAAGAAAAATTGTCGACCTAATTTCATCGGAGTCTCATTAAAGTTACGCGAAAATGTCCAATCTGCCGTTCGCCGTTTTGAAATTTTATCGTGGATAATCGCCGGGAAGCATTTCTGGGTCTCGTGGCAATTTACAGAGGCAATACAATTTTCCGTGGCGACTCCGCTAGACCCCCGTTATTTGCGCAATTTGTGAGTAAACAAAGGTCAAATTAGTTTGGCGTTATTAATGCCACTGATGTTTGAACGTGCATGCGATTCCGCGACTCCGGTAATTGCATCGTGGCCGAGTAACCGGTTAAAAAGGTTTTATCGAGATTACGGTGGGAGCCGCGACTTTTCATGCGCGCGGAGTTTACGCCGCTACGTGACGCGAACGAAGTTTCGTACGTTTCGCGGAATCTAAATGCGAATTTGCGTGACGGTCGTGCTTGACAATTGAAAGCAATTATCGTATCTCTGATTACCCCATTGGTTGAAACTGAAAATGAAAATGTGCTCGCGTAAAGCCTCGTTAAATGGAACGTAAATAAAGGCACGGTAGAGCGAAGACTACGATGACCAAAATCCAGAGTCAGTTAATTTATTTGGAATTTCCGAACGTGTTACGATTCCCACGCTCGATTAAAATATTCCCGATCAAAATTGCACGCGATACGTTAATTCATATACGCGTCTAATGCGGATAACAGGACAAACATGATAGCTGGATATTTTGCGTTTATTCTCGGCGAAAGATGTGACGTAAATACAAATTTCCCACGCATTCGACCAAATTATTTTATGCAATTAATAATTAACGAGACAAACTAGTTCAAACTGTATTTTATCATCGTCATCCCCTTATTACCGTGTTGCGACTTATCGCAGAGGATCAGGAGTTAATTAAACGGCAGCTTAAGTTTCTATCTATCTGTAAAACGTATATTCTAAAAATTATTACATAAATTTGATGGCCCGTTCGGTCGATCGCGATGAGAACAAACGCGGAAGTAAAATAAGTCACTCAATGAAGTCAATGAAAAGAAGAACAGTACCAGTCCGAAAATCACGAATCGAGATAATGAAGTTCAATATTTCAATCTACATCGATTGAACCAATTTCAACAAAAAAAAAAAAAGGATGGAATTCCGACCAGTACCGTTCTTCTTCTCACCGATTCAATCGAAAGCGCTGTGCATCGAAATTGCATACTTGACGGGGCACGGATCATTCCGCTACTTCGTTACATTCAAGTTGTGTTTTGCTTTCGTACGTCCTATAGCGGTACGTGCAATTGCATTGCGCGCAGATGTTAGATTACTCGCGCCGAATGAACATTCTTCGGACGCAGATCTGCCAGCGGTATGCAGTTTACCAGGATTGCGCGTGTAATTCCTGTCGCGCGCAGGTTTCGGGGGGGTACCTGTAAAAGCGTATATCGGGTACAAGTATCCATATAAGTTTTGTTGGTGTCCCCGACCAAACTGGAATATACATATACCTATATTCGGGGGTACGCGAGGATTTACTGGTTTGCGGTGGGACTGCTCGAGGGATCCAAACAAGGTTGGGAAACCTTTACCTAGGGACCGATTAGAACTCCCTCGGGGATTTCGAACGAGCGCGCATCCACCTTGCCGATTCTCGCCCGCTTTTGATGTGCTTAATTGATTTCGGGATACGCTCACGGCAAAGTATTTTTTCTTCCCGAAACTCTCTCTCTCTCTCCCCCGCCTCCCGAAGTTTATTCGGCGATTTATTTACATCGCGGCGCACTGGTTGGCACGAGAGGGTGGACCGTTTACATAAATTACCGATAAATCTCGTTTGCATCGTAATTGCGCGAGAGTTGCCTCGCGAGCGGTCCTATGAACTATTTATTTCGGACATTACGCCGGGCGATTTCTTTCGAACCACCGTAAACAAGCTTGCTCGCGATACGAGAGCGATTACGCGTTTTTCCCTCGCGCATTAATTTGCGTTTCGAGGATAGACGAACATCGCGAAAGCGTAAAGGCCCGTCCAGACCAACGCGGCATAGCCCGCCGGCATCCTCTCGCGGCCTCGTTATGACGTCAGAAAATTATCTTTGCGCAGCATCTCCATGCCGCGCGGGCTGACTTGGCGTTCGGGTAAAGGGAGCGGTCCCGATCAAAGGAAACGCGCGCGGCCTATTGGCCCCTCTCTCCCTTTCCTCCGGTGTGTCACTCTCGCACTCGTAGCAGCTTCACGGATGTGCTCTGAACGCATGTGTGTTGGTTCGTCTTCGCACATCGTGTTCGCTTAACCCACTGTCGTGCGCTCATGCGGCTCATACAGCACTTTTTGAAAAAACGTGGAGGAAATTTTCGTGAATCTCGATATACCTACTTCAGACGCACAGTACCTTTAAGACACTCATTAAGATACAAAATGACGTAAGTTAAAGTTTATTTCATCAGTTCTTTTTCTTGAATTTATGTGATGAGGATTATCGAAATAAATTTTACAATCTGTTTATATGTTGTATCGTACATAGCGTATACCATCGATCATAAAAAAAAAACTTCAGAATATGGGTTTAAAACAATTAAAAATTTCCCTTTTTTAAAAAGCGGCAAAAATGCCGCCGGGCGCATTACTATGTGATTTTTAGAGACCCGCACGGTGGAGGGGTAAAGCCGCGACATACATGCCGCGTATGTCTGGACCAGGTACTGTTCGCAGATCAAAAGAAGGCACCTGAGGCGGTCCGAAGGCAAGAGTGGGTTCGCCTATCCCCACTTTTAACGCCCTTTCGGCCCGCCGTTTATTATATGTAGTAGTAGGAGTCCTATTTGCGCGAGGGACAGGTAAATCCTAGTTAGCGGTACTTTACACCCCGAGTTTATTAGTGTGCGTGGCAACTTGGCCAATGGCGAAAATGCGTGTGCCCCGTCCCTATGGTTGTGTTGGAATAGGCAGGACCCAAATGCTACAACCAATGAGGGCGCATTTTTCTCAGGTGCCTTCTTTTGATCTGCGAACAGTACTTGGTCACGCGGCAAGGCTATTGCCGCGACGGGCTATGCCGCGTTGGTATGGACAGGCCTTTAAACGGCGCACGAGTCGCGCGATACCTCCTCGAAACGCACCGCGCCTCGTCTCTAACGATCATTGTCCGCCTCCCCGTTACCAATATCGTTATTATCGGTCTACCGCTTCCTCTATCACAGCGATACCCGTTCCGCCCGGGCCACGTCTAGTCGCATTATAATTATAGGCGTGTTTACCCGGGGTACCCGATTTTAATTGCACCGCTCGATTCGGCTCGTTCGATAACGTCGTTTGTCTCGGCGATTACGGTAATGCGGTAACGATGGGAGGTCTCTTCCCGGTTTCCGCGCGTCTACGCGCGGCTTATCGATTCGATATATTCCGTACGACGCGCAACTCGAATCGCGTGCCACGCGCGACCACCGACGAGTATCGAAAGGGTAACGATGCTTTCGCGCAATTTTCTTTTCCGCGTGTTATTAGCTCCTTGCGAATCGGTCGGGGATATAAAAGCGTTTGGCGGATCGTGACGAATGGGCGTGCGGTGTCTGATTTATCGGTTACGCGGGTAGAAGAAAAGTAATAACACGTCGGGGGAATTTCTTTGTAGATACGTCGGCCGAGTGTTTAATGTCGGGTATTAAAGCGGAAGAAGCGCGCTTGTGCAAGAAGAAATTCTACGTAACCGCGTTGGTATTTCCAATACTTGAAATTAACGGTAGATAACGACCGCGTGCCTCACGACGCATCGTTGCGCAACGATGTTTTTCTTTTTCGTTTCGGGCCTGACGGTGGAAGGGTACGGTTTACTGGTATTGTATTACCGTAAATCAGTATTTATGTAGTCTAATGACGGGGCGGGGAAGATTCTGGGTGGAATTCTGAGAATTCGAGACCCTTAAGAAATTTCATGCTTAAGGGAATACGTATGACCCTATAGGAGTGCGCCTCGTTTGCACGCGAATTCCGTAGCGCGATACGTCCAATTTAAAAAAAACCCTAACTCACATAATTTCGAGAGCAATTATAACTCGTCAAACCTGCACTTTAACCATCCGTTCAGTAACAGGGCTGATGAGTAACTCTAACTTGAAATTTTTTTTTTATGATCAAATAAAAATGTTATAATAATAAGTTACCAACGGAAGGTTAAAGTCAAGAGTCCCCAGAACCATAAAAAAGATGATCAATTACAAAGAAGCATGAGAGGGGAGAGTACTCAAAGTATTCATACAATTCAATTTAACTCCAGGATATCTTGCTCACCGTCAATTATCCGTTTAATTGGAGTTTCGTCACGTTCCGTTGCATTCGTCGCACCCTTTTTTCCCCCTCGAGCGGAAAATATCGCCGAACGGTTGCAGCGTCGGTAGGATTTGTCTTAACGAAATCGGGGGTGGTGGAAGGCTAAGTTAGTTTGCGATCCGACGAAACACGGTCTCTCTTGAAAATCCCCCGGTAGCTTGAAATTAGAAACTATCCGTAGGTGCATTAGAGCGAAAGCAGGAGAAAGAGAGAGGGTGGAGGGGGGGGGGTTCGAGGGAAGAAAAACGGCCGGAGGGGGTAGTCGGGGATGGGAGGTAGTGAAAATTGGCTCGTTGCACCGTGCTGAAACATACTTTGTACGGTGAACTTGGGTAGCCGGCTTAATGACCGAGCCTCGATTTTCCGCGGCCGTATGCCTAATTGACGTGCAATTAATCCGAAGTTGGAAGCACGTGCAGTCGACGAAACCGACACTCTCTCTTTCCACGTACGACCCGAAGGGGAGTAACTTTTTCGATCCCGTTGCATTTAACGGAGGCGGGCCCATTCTTCCTTGATTTAAGATATAGCGTCACACACCCCCCGCCCCCTCCCCAACTTCCGACAGCGCCACCCCTTCCGTCACCCCCTGGCACCCCTTTCCGGTAGAAGAGATTTGTCGTTCGGCCTGTTACGCGACTGCGTCGAGTTTGAAGAAAGACATAACTGAAGTAGCGTTTTGAGGACGCTTTTCTATATAAATAATGCGGAGCGGTGCTTTGCGACGTTATCCTGGACTAATGGTCTGTATTGTCCGGAGCTTCCCGGAAAATATGAGATTTGTATTTTTATCCTGTCTGAATTTGTATTTGTATTTTTTTTTTTTATCTTAAATGGTATTGTTATCGGTAAACGTTGAGCGTCGTTAGTTGGTATTTCAGGGAATTTGCATAGCAATTTCTGTGGTTGTAAAATCTATCTAAGTTATTTAATATTTTGGAAAATACTTTACGGTTCTCCCGTGTCAACTGGACGCGTACCGTTTGAGGTTTTACGCAAAATTATTTTACGAAATATTCCTTATTTGAAAATATCTTTTATTGAAACTTTACGTTGTTTCGAGGAGATCTGGGTCACTGTGTGAAACATTTTTTTGGGATATCGAATAGATCGGAAGATAATTGCGCGGGAAATTACAAATGGGTCACCCAGTACGGAATATACAGGGTATGGCAAGAAATCTGATTACCTTGAATATCACCGCTGCTTTTAGAGAAACCTGGAGAAATTTTATTTTCAAAAATCGTACGGTGCGAAGTAATATTGGGAATAATAATATTTTCATAGGTGGCGGTTCTTCGGAGATTTCAAGATTACTCGCATTTTTCAAAAATAAGATACTGCAAGTGATCAAACTCATGGTCGCGCCGTGTATAACATGAATGATTAAAAGAAAAGCATTCAAACGCACATATGCAAGACTGCAGATTCTTACATTTTTTAAATTATACGTAAAGAATCTTCAATTTCCCCACGTAGGTTTTTTATATTAAAAATGTTCGCTAAAAATATGTCTATATTATATATGAAAACAGAGAAATTCGATGATCACTCAATTATTCGAACAATAATGGCTGTATCTCGAGATACGTACGATACAATTTACGATCCTGGCGATGCAAAATTCTGATGTAAGCGTTCTTTAAAAGTTAATATCAGTTCAGCGCGAGTAGTTTATCTTTATCCGGAGAGCCGACAGCCACGCGTACATTGTCGGATGGATGGATCAGCGTATATCCGAGGTGTATAAAATTTCTCGAAAAAGCGATTCTCGCGAAATGGGAAAGGGACGACCGAAAACGAGACGCTTGTTCCTCGTCGTCCTCGTTGTTGCTGCTCGGTACGTTCGTTCTTAACACGTGAAATCCAATTTTCTCTCTCCAGCGGGGTCTCTCGCTACCTTCGACTTTTCTCTTCGTTTTTCTCGATCGTTCTCCTCGAAGGGTACTTCCTCGGTCGAATTCAATTCCGGCCCGTTAAACTTTTGTCATTGCCAGGAGATGAGCGTTAACCATCTCGAAAGCGATCAATTTCGCGATTGATTCTAACACTCGGAAGCGCTCTTGCTATTTTTAAATCCCACACATCGGTCGGGGGCAAAAAGCTTCCACGTCTACGGAGCAATTACGAGAGAAAGGAAAATAATATTCGTTCGTTCGCAGCACTGACAGATATGTACGACGCTCGGAGTGGAAGTTTTTTACGATAATTGGCCCTTACCTGTCGCATTCCAACGAATCGTGTCGCCCATCCACGTTTTTACGCCACGCGCAAAATTCAAGGTATATTTTTTAACGTCACCCTCGTCGAATTACAAACCAAGAAACGAGTATACGCAGTTAACTGTAATCTCGAAGGAAAACGTTAAAAATATTACAAACGCCTGGAAACTCACAGTTCGGCAGTTCCAGGTATAATTTTTCTCACCTCTCCGTTTCCTACCTCGTTCCACGCGTTACGCAATTTACTCCGTAACATCGAACGGTAATAATATGTCACATCCGGAAGAAACGGGCTCAACATTCCTCGCGATTCAAAACAGTTTCACTTCGAATCGCTCGCGCCACGTGTCGTTCAACGTCTCTCTCGGCTATAATTAAGTTTCTCCATACTCGTCCGAGGCGGAACCGTGGAATACGATCGGTGCGCAACCGTGAAATATTATCGATCGACGATATCGGACAACGGGACGATCGAGAGACGGCGTTCGTACGGTACGTACAAGAGATTTGCGGGTTTGCGATCCATGATCTACGGATCGACGCGGCAATCAACTTTTTTTTTCTCCTCCCCGCCTCTCTTTCCCTTTCTCGATCGCGCGGCCCCTTTCCGTGTCCGCGGCATCGCCGCTGCTCGTCTTTTATCTCCTGGGAAGATCGTCGATTCCGCGAATCGTCTCCTTTGCACCGGTCGCGTAACAGCCACCGGCAGCAATTTCTATCCGCTGTAGCGCGACGCTCGCCATGTACGGCGGGGCCCCCTAACACGTTTCTGCTTTCGCGCCGATACCCCCGTGATCTGGAGCCATACGATAATGGTAATTAATCAGGTTAATGGATGCTCTTAATTCTAGCGTACCTCGCCAGCTGGTACAAGTGCCCGCTATTAAGGCGATCCCGTGAAATACGAAATCCGTGACGGGGGGAAGCTGCGAAGCTAATTATTCCTGGCAACGTTGCAAGCTAATGCGATTCGCGGAGTAATTTATATTTGACGTAACGTTATATCCGGCTTCGTATGTATTATCGAAGGAAAGTGACTCAAGTATTTCTGGAAATAAATCTAGCTTTGACGGACCGAATGCGTCCTTGAATCGATAATATCGATTGTCGCGCCACGAGTGGAGCTCTCCTCTGCAAATGTAATTGCGCTTACGTTACGATAACTTTGTCGGCGTTGATGCGAGCGGGGCGAGACGTGTGTATCGGCGAGCGATCGCGATCGGGATCACGACTTTGAGGAACGACGGGAAGATCGATCGACCCCGTGCGCTAGTTCACCAACGTGCGTAGGGTTTCGTTTAATTACGCGGATAGCTAATTATTTATCTCGATCGACTTGAAGGGAGGCGAGGGATAGATCCACGAAGGGAGCAATCTTCTTTGTACCGCTATTCCATTATCGTGTTACTTTGTTTTAATCAAAGGGGGGGGGTGCAGTTCGTTAACTCGGGCGAATCGACCGCTAGGAATAATTTTAAGCGCTTCGTTTTCCAGCTCTACGCGTATGTATGCGAGCGAAACGATTTTCAATTTTTCTTTTTTCTTTGTCCCTCGCTCGGCGAGCAGCGCGCAGAGGGGTAGACGGGACAAAAGAATTTTTAATCACTGAATCGGAACGAAATAAAATGGCAGTTCGTTGGGAATTCCTCTTTTCGGAGTCGACGCGACTCCGTGGGTCCATTCGAAATTACGGACGTGTACTTTAAGGTACGGTTTCTACGTGCAAAAGCTGCGGACCCAATTAAAACCGCTTCTCTAGCGAGGTCGCAGCTGTTACAACGGGAAAACTTTCTGAGTTGGTGGATAGAGGGGGAGGAGGAGGCGAGGGACGTAGATGGAATGTGAATTCACTCCTCTGTACTCTTCTGTCGCCTCTTCTCGTCCTCCTGTTCCACGTGCCGGAAGTTTGAATTTTGCATCGTCGCCACGGCTGTACCACGTCGTTCGCTCGCATGTCCCATTGTGAGCACGGTGTTAATGCGCCGTTATTATCAACAGTTCCGTTTATTCTCTCTTTTTTTATTTTTTTGTCCGACGATAATGGCAGCGATACGTTTCTGCCGGGGCATTGTTTTAGGTCACTCGAGAGCGCTCGATCGTCGATCGTCGCGGCGATCGTGTCGGTAAGAAATAATTGTCATTCGACGACGACCAGCGTGTCGTTTCGTCATTTCGTGGGATCGTTGTTAACGAAAGGCATCAATTAGTCGATTGCGCTTTATCGTAGGGACGAATCGTATTGCTAAATTTGTAGAGCCGCGCGCACAAAGGAACGTAATTACGTTTGGCGAAGACATTCGGATTTGGATAAGACGAGGTTAATTAACTTATAAATTAAAAGGGGGATCCGTACCTCATAATCCAGAGTGCGAAACGCGTATTTTAATTAAAAGTCCTGTTACGCGTTACGCGTGTACGCCGTGCAATTTTATTCATAGAAAACTGCTATCCTGTTTTAATTTACGAGTTTCTCGCGTTCGCATTTTGAATTTAGCGAAACGAATTTTCACTCCTGGAAGGTTGGTTTCTTTAAAGTCAAGTGGTGAAGAACGTCTGGTTGTTTTCGCGCAATTTCGAGTTAATCAGTCTGTTGATTTATCACGATTCTACCGATGGAAGTAGGTAGACATTAGGAGGTACTTCGGTAACATTGAGTTATCGATATCCGACTTTGTTCGCGTTCCCTTCAATTCGCTAATTAATGTAACGAGTGGTGTATCATTACTCCGCGAATGTTTATAAAAATTCCTATTTTACAGTAGATCTGGAAATACGCGTGACTCGATATTATTTATATCGTAAACGACCGTATAGCGTACTTCGTGTTCATTTGGCATTCTCCTCTCACGGAGATCCGTTTAATACAATATTTTTCCAGTTCCAACAATTCCACAGAAATGACGACCTAATCCGTCTCTTAGCAGTGCAGATATCGAACGATGGCCCGTAATGAGAATCGAGTATCCCACTTTATCGAAGCGGGGAAGATGAATGTGTTCACTCATCATCGAGTCCCTTTGTGCGAACCGTATTGTACGCGTTAGCGTTACGCGACGGACATCAAAGGAAGATCACAATGGATTATGTTATACGTTGATGTACTCCTCTCTCCTCCTCTCTCCCTCTCTCACTCCGTTTCTCCCCCCCCCCCCCCCTCACGCTATATTTCCCGTTTAATGTGACGATGATCGATGGTCATTTTGTTCTGACACGTTCGATCGGATTTCGATTTGTGGGCGTAATCGTAGCCAAAGTTAATTGTGCCGTGTCGATAGAGCCTCATTTCCCGCTGCATGCGATTTTACTGCATCGCGATTGCTCTCGGTTAGTCGTTGGCCCCGTAATGGGGGGCGAGATCCTTAAATCGTGGGTTCACCCTTTTGCCGTTTGGAAAGGGACACGGTTTTGATTCGAAGGGAGAATCAACTTATCGCCGTGGATGTAATTTGAGATTTCGCGGAGATATAGATTCTCCCTCCAAGTATTAATAATTAAATGCGCTCGTATGCCAACTACGTTTTGTATTATTCATGCAATTACGCGCCCCGTCACCCGACTCGCGACGTTTGTAATTCACGCACGCACACGCAATTACTTACTTTCTTCTCGCTCGAGCGAGATCTCGCTAATGCGCAGCTTTTCCGTCGCATCCTTTTCCCTTTAACCCGTAAACTTCGGCCTTAGAATTCGTTGGCATTCGAACGCAATTTACGATTTGAAAGTACCAGTTGGTTTGCTAACGCGGGAATCATCTCCGTTGATCTATAGTTTCCTTCGCGTCACGACGATCCCCCTTTCGACTCTTCGCTAATTGATAAGAATAATTCAGAGTCAATACGAATCGCCTCTGACGTTACCGCTCGCCATACTCGCCTGTTAAAAGAGTACAACGATCGTTGCAACATAGGAACAGCATGAACTAGTGACATTTAATGCAAGAGGCAAAAGGTTAACGCTGAAACTGTGCATCGAGCGTATTCACGTCGCGTCGGTCGTCTAAATCGATAGGTACGACCATTGTTCAGGTATCTTCAAGTTTTTGCATCTTAGTCTCGTCTCGTTACGCGCGGGTAACGACGCGAGTAAAAGACACGCTTAGCGCATCTCTGTAACAGTAATTGAAGTACGTCGTTGCGTAGCGCTTATCTTTCGCTTCTCGAAAATTGAGGAACGTAAAACTCCAATTACCTTGCATCTCCTCCCCCTCCCCCCCCAGCGATAAAGTACAAACGAAGGCGGTTCGGGGGAAGAGCGTGACGCGACGATGAATTTTAAAAACAATAATGTCGTTATCGACGCGTTCAGCGTCGTCCCGTAACCGGTGATTCGTGGCGACGCTAATTAGATTTTAATCGTTTCCTGGTAGCTAGTATCACGCCAGTATTCTCCCTGGTTAGGCGTTATATTAAAATACGGGGATAAGTCGTCCTATCAATTACATTTTCTGGGACACGAGCCCGGTGAGGTAGGTTCATCCATATGCATCGATGGGAAAGATAAAAAGCGTGTAAGTTCGCGCGACAACGAATGCCAACGAATGGTCGACGGCCCGCGAAGGTAGGCTAGTTATACCTTTCGTTTTTTTTTTTTCATTTTTAATAGGGAAAACTGCTCGCGCGCACGTACGAACCGTGCATTTTCTCGCGTAATTTTCCCCAGCGAGCCAGCGGATCTCGGTTCGTAAGGGTTTCTCCACGAGGGCGACGGGGTGAAAGGGCGCGGAAGTAGCGGGGTCGCCGATTAGAGGCGCCGGGACGGATAGACGCCACTGGCTCGACTCATAATGAAGTCACGCACGCCTCTAGAACTCGGATTCTGATCCTCTTTAGGCGAGTCTTCGGGACACGACTGGTTTCGTTCTTTAATGAAATTCTTAGTGTAACGCGAGGAATGTTTTTTAAGCGAGAGCTTTGAGAATTGGTCGGTACTTTTGTTTGCAACCATTCGTCGTCGTTATTGGTGGAAATACAAGTAGGGAGCTTGGATTCTTTGCTGGTTTGTAATGATTTGGGAAGGGAACGATGCCGTTGAGAAATATTGGTATTTTTGGTCGTCGTAGATGGAAACGTAAAGAGTTTAACCCAAAAATGTCAAAAATACGAATTATCGTAAACGTTGTTTGATTATGAAACGCATAGTGTGAAAGATAGATTTTTATGTACCCCGTTTTAAAAATGATAACTTTTATAATTTATGACCCATATTCTAACTCAACGAAAAAAACTTGGAATCAGGGTTAACCATATCCCCAAAAAATCAGGATAAATTACAAAACGTGAAAAACTCATGCAAAACACAAGTGTGCATTTTACTCTAACCTCGAACAACATTTAATCCCCTCAGACTCAAAACAATTGCCGATGATACCGAAAAGAAATTTTGACGACCATCCCCTTCCACATTTTTCTCTCCGACTCACCTTTGCCATACCGCGCTGTATAAACTTTCGTTACTGCTAGAATAATCGCACGGCTAAAGATCACCGGAGTTCAACAGCCCTCCGAGTTAATTTCAAGGTTATTAGACGAGCGCGATGCGGCGGCCACGAAGATGGGGGAGAGGAGAGTCCCTATTCTTCGTATTCCGAAGAATGAACCGCGCTTTGTGTTCAAAGCGAGATTTAAGGTCTTCCTTGAAATTCCACTCGTACGAAGTTCCATCCTTGTGTTTGTGGGACCGTCTCTCCTGATCCTGGTATACCACGTCGGACCCCAACGACGGTCTGAGAACTCTGTGCCGTTCCCAGATACCGGCCAGAGGAGTGAGATCCATCTCGGTAAAGGGGACGAAATGTTACGCGGTTAATGGGGGTTATTAGCACGAACTTTATTCGCGGATCGATTTCTTTTCTCGCCGGACACGCTAATTGCGCGGCAGAAAGGTTAACGGAGAATATTATATTTTCGCTGTCGAGTAATTTGTTGCGCGGTTTCATGGCTTTTTCCGCGGTGCGGTTTTACCGTAAAGGAAGTTTATTAACGCCCCCCTCCCTCAGGTTTTCCCCCTTTAGGATACGTTAATTATGCTCGCGTTACGTCAGGATCTTCGGGGAAATCTAGTTTTCTTCATATTTTATTTTTGGTCTGGAAGTTTGCGGCAACTAGAGTTCTTTCTTTCTTTCTTTCTTGTTTTTTTGGATCGGAAAATATGATTACGTTGCATAACGAAAGGTTTAACGTTGTAACGGTAAAGTAAAGTATAAATTTAGCGTTCGGTGAATATTGATTAAACGAGAAGTTAAAAAGAAAAGTTTCGCCTTGGAGCGCGTTAAAAGCGCGGTCCGAATTTATGATTATCGTAAAGAATGAAAGTGCAATTATGTCGCTTATCGGGACGGAGGAAGGGTGGGGAGCATTAATTTTGCGTATACTCGAGAGTAGGATTGCGCAAAAAAAGAAAGAGAGCCTCGCTACAGGCGGCAATAAAGTTTTACGTTGTCTGCGAGCATTAAATCCAAAGCGCATCCCCTAAATCCAAAGTTATCGTAAAACTGACGGAGATAATTACAAGTTTCGGCCTGATTGCCAGGTAAATGGAACCAGGCACCGGGTAATAGAAAGTTGCGAACTTTGCTCGCGCAGCACATTCCGCGTTTCTGCGGAAGCATCGTAGACGGAACACGAGTGGCAGTTTTCTTCTCCTTTTTTTTTTTGCCCGATTAGCTAGCATCGTTCGGATTCCGATTGAACGCCAGCCGGAAGCTTTTGTTCCATCTTCCATTCGTTCGCTCGCCGGCAAGAAAGTTTGTCTGGTTTTTGCGTTGACTCCATTGCGAAAATTCAGCTCTCGTACGTGGCTAATGGGTATTAACTTTGAACCCATTTTTTTTTTGTAAACTTCATTTCTAATTAATCGATTTAACTTTGCCAGTGGCACGGCGATCCTCCCCGGAATATTTCCGCGAAAGACGATTCTTGTTCTTAATATAATTTTCAAGCGAATTTCAAAGTACATATTTTTCGTGGAATAAAAATTCGTATAAATTTGTAATCATTCTAGATTTATTTAAAATTTATTAATTTTATTACGCACGTTTATTAGTAATTTACATCGACCGAGATCAAAGGTCGATAATTAGATACAAACTTGATTAACGAAACAAATAAAAACGGCCCTATTTTACATATTGTATTTATCGCATTACCGTTATCTTCAAACATCACGATAATTACTAAATATAGGAAGGTATCTGAAGCGTAACGATAAAATAAATCATCGGTCACAGGTTCAGTTTGGCATCATATATTATTTTATACCATTACTCGATAGCGTAATATAATATTCTCAGGAAAATTTGCCCCCGGGTACGCGGAATGCATAAATTACAGGAAACAATGATAAAATATTCGATTTAAAATTCACGAGCGTTATATTTACCAAATTATCATCCACGGAAGTAACGCGCGATAACTCGATGAGCGTTCGAGAGATTTAACGCGGTGCGCGACGTACTTAAAACTTTCACGCTCCCCCCACCCTCCACCCCTCCCACCGACCCCACGCTATATTAAATTAAACGCGTTTAAAAGCTTTTCCGATACGTACATGACGTACTAATTAACAGTATGAAAATCCGTCTCTTGCCGACGAGAAGTTTGCGACGCGTCCATCGCGAGCGATCCCTGCGTAACGTTATTTCCCCTCTAGTTTTCGTCGGCTATTTTTTTGCCCGCGGAACCAGCGGTTTTCCGGCAGTTTTCCGACGATAGGATATGGCGCGCCGCGATCCAGAAAAATTGGTTCTGAAAAAACAGCAAAAAGGAAGAAACGGAGGGGGGGGGGGGCGCCGCGGTGTTTGCGCTATCGACGATGAAAGCCAGGATAATAAATCGACGGGGGTATTCCGATTGGCTTAACGATCACGCGACTTCCATCGACCGAACCACCTCGAAGAATTTATGTCGTTCGCGCGAGTCCCGTCGCTCATTTTCGAATGCCGACTTTACGATTTTGCCGAAATGGAAACGATCTCGCTGGATGAATCGACGCGGAAGCAGAAACGAGGACGGGTCTTTTTGTTTTTTGTTTTTTTCTCTCTCTTTTTTTTACGACACTCCATCAAAGGGTTCGACCTACGAACTCGATGGCGATTACTCGGTACGAATTTATGCGAACCTATGCATGGCAATTTATTGGATGGATTCATTTGACGCACTCTCTATTCATCGATATTGGAGCAGTGGAGGGGGGATTGGGGGGAACGAGTGTTACACGATGTATTTGGAAATCAATAGTACAGGTCTTTCCGTTAGGTTCGTTTTTTTTCGAGGTGATTCCAGGAGCGTTTGAATTCGCGATGGAAGAAGGGTGGAAACTACCGAGCACCGAACTATTCTTCCTACCTTCAATGGAATGTCGTCGACTGAAATTTCTGTCTGTTAAATGAGTTTCGCACCCTTTTCTTCGACGAAAGGTTGGCGCACCGCCAGAAACGGGGGGGGAAGATTGAATCGTTTAAGTGTCCGCGAGAGACTTTCGAGATTAATGATTATTTTCTTTTTAACGATCGTCACGCAGGTAACGCGTGGATTCCTCTTTGATTATTTCGCCGACTCTCGATCGCGCGCCGACGTCGTCCCGACGCCGAGCGTCGCGTTAACAAAGGGGAAGAAAGAACGAGGGGGCGAAGAGTCTGTGAGAAGAATTATTCTGAAATCCCTCGTCGTAAAATCTACGTAATCCCATTATCGAAGTGGGTAGTCGCTTTAAGATAAAATTAAATCGTTGGATCGGTCAGGCGTAAGTTCGTTAACGCGGAGACCCGCCGGTTTCTATTATCGTCGTCACCGATCGACATTGTTGAACGTCGCGACGTGATCGAAATATCTCTATCACGAGTTTTAAGGATCCTTTACCTCGAAGCTTCGATTGGCATTCGGCCAACGCGCACGCCGGAAGCCACCGATCGATTTCTCGTTTAAGCGATCGTAAGAGATTCTCCGCGATTAATGACTCTTCCCGTACGAACGGCCCGCTCGCGGGATTATTTGGATCCTTGCACCGCTTACACGTGTGCCAGGGTAAATCGAGCGGAGACAGCGAATGGAATTGCGCGAATACGCTAACCAGGTATATCTATTCCTAGGATAAATAATTGCACGGGTAGCCATTCTCGGGCTTCGCTACCGGCGTTGCTGTGGACACTGAGGGAACACACGTACGTCGAGCTCGCGTTTGCTAGTCTGCGTTATCGTCCGTGCACGCCGCATACTTGATCGTTTGATCGATGACCATCGCTGGAACGCGATAAAGTGACCCAACCTAACGCAACGAGGAAGGGTATCTTCCTTTTCTTACGAATTCTCGTCGTCATCCCCCCCCTTCGGCCTCTCTTATCGTTTAACTTGCAAATTTCTGACCGTCGTACGTTCTTCTATTAAATAACGTTGTCCATCATTTTTGAGATAACTCGAGGGCCAATTTTGATCGGTCGCGTAACGTGGAAACGAGATAATCGTGGTCTCGTCGTTGGAGGATGTTCGTGACGTACGATTTTGGCCAGTAAACGTATTTCTAATCGTCAGACTGCGGATGTTTGCGCAAAATAGATAACTTCCGTATTTCGTATACCTGTTTATGTTTCGTAACACTCGCGATATTTAAAGGTAACGCTAATGCGGTAAATAGAAAGTGTAAAATAGAGGCGTTTCGAGAATCAACTCTGAATCCAATTTTCCACCGTTCCATATCGGTCGATGTAAATTACTAATAAATGACGGTTCAAGTAAATTGAAGACTACGAGAAAATTATGCGAATCTTGTCTTGTCTCGGGCCAAGCACAAGTACGCGAGAACTAGACCGTGTATCTTTTTCCATTTCAGGACTCGCCTTTCGTAGAAATATTTCACTACATCGTGGCCGAGCCACAAATAAAGTTTACAAAAACCTCTGTTCGAAGTAATCGACGTGCAACCCAAAAATCAACCTACATCGATCGCGCAGCGCGTGAACGAAATACTCAAAAATCCTCCCGAGGATAAAACCGACGTTCGTACCGACGTATACCAGACGCTCGGGGAGGGAGGGTATCGTATCGCGTTTCAGCGCGAAAAACCCGCTACGAAGCAGCGAAACGAAATAAACGTTGCCACCTGTAGTACCGACACTCCTCTCTTTTTTCATGCGCGCGCGCTAGAAGTGGCCGTTCGAAGTTTTCGATGCTCGAGCGGAGGAGAGGCGAAGGTGAGAGAAGAATGAGAGGAGGTACGAGAGGGCTCTTTGGCTGGAAGGATTAAAAACGGTAAATACGTGGAACCCGACACGCGACGAGGGGGTTTTTCCGACTGGTACTCCGTAGAACCGTGGCTGGCGGCGCACAGAAGACGACGACGGCTCGGCGATGCAGAAGGACTGCAGAAAGTGAGGGCGGAAAGCGTGGTTACGAATTCACAATGGCATTGTGTAACCGCTCTCCTTCCTTCGTCCCCCCATCGCACCACTCTCTTCGACGGTCACCCTCCGACTACCTTCTTTGCCTCCCTCCTCTCGTGACCACTCCCCTTCCGCCACCCCCCTTCCTCACTCTTGCGTTTTAAATCTCTCACTCTCTCTTTCGTTTTAAATCTCGCTCCCTTTCTCTCTCTCTCTCTCTCTCCCTCCTTTTCCGTTTATACCATTCTCTCTCGCTCTCTCAATTTCTCCCTTCATTCTATCCAGCTCCATCCACTTCACGGGTGCCCGCCGTTCCACCATTAATGGTTTCCGTTTCCGGTGTCTCAATCTCGCATTCTCAGCGCTTTGCCGCGAAGCCGCATATTCTTTCTCCCTCTCTCTCTCTCTCTCTTTTCCTTCTCGGATCTCCTTACAGTTTCCAACGTCTTTCTCTCATTCTCGCCGAGAGTTTAGCCAAGAAGGAAAGGGAGGTACAGCTTTCGGGGGCAAATCATAACGGACGTATAGATATAGCGGAGAGCACGGCAACGGCGGGTTTATAAAGCTCCGTGGCAGTGGGTATATAGAAATATTCGAGGCTCTCTCTCCTTTCGCAGAATGCCAAACGTGTGCCCCCGCCACTTTCTTTATTAAGCTCGCGTGATTGAGCACGCGCGGGGGGAGGGGGGGGGGTTTGCGCGGAGCAATTTGTAAGTCTATGCGAATTAATGGCGCGAATGGTATTTTACGAGAGCGGCTCTATATACGGCTATCGTGACGCGTAATGCGCTGGAAGCGATGACTTGGGTGTCATTAAGTGCCACTGACACGCAACAAGTGTAGTTTGTTAGCGTGTGTACGTTTCCGTAGGTCGTTTAGGAGTCGCGTAGTTTGGAGAGAAAAAAAGAAGATAAACGGCGACAGCGGTAGTTTTATATCTTTTTTTATTTCATCTAATTATGCGTGAAACGTATCATTAAGGATTCACGTGATCGCGAATCAGCGTGAAACGCTGTTTAGCCAATTAAATGTTTATCGAGTAACGATCGTGGCACTCTGCATTAACGAGTACTTTATGCGCACCACCGATCACCCCCAGCATCGAAATGTTGTAATTTTACATCGTGCCGCGAGATAACAGAAGTCATCGACCGATCGTTGATTATATATTAATGCATTAATTAGCGCAATTTACCGATACTTATTTATTTATATGGCGTATCGCTTTATCAGCCAACGTTTCGTAATTAGATAAATATCAATATTTTCACTGTAGCATTTATTTCACCTTCGCGAGGATTCTCCGATAACCGCGAAAGAACCTGACACTTATAATTTTCTCCATCGATTGTCAATTGCCAATGTTCGGTCAGTTGGATACGGCTCCTCTAGCCGAACAATTCCTTACGATCGCGTTAACCATTTAAACGCGCACGGTGACCTCGTAACATGCAAATTTCAAGTTCATATTCGACGGAACATTCGGTTGTACGGGCGGCATCGGTCGATTTCGTCGGTTCGTGTTAACGCGTACAGGCAAATCCTGCATTGAACAAGCATTGCGTCGGTCAGATGCGTTTAGTACAGCGAAATCGCTTAATCCCTCTTCTCCCATTTCAGTCCATCCTTTATCTATCTGGGTCTCTTTGGAGCGTTAAGGACCCCCTCGTAACGTTGCGCATTTCACCGTATAGAGATTCCAATCGTGTCCGTGCAGTCGTTACTAAATTTCCAACTGAATTTAATGGACAAATTCGCGAACCGAGTAAAGTCGCAATTATCGCGGCATTTAATCAAACGATTTCGAAATCACGCCCGTCGAGGTTGAAAACGTAAAATAAACTGTTGGTAGTTTCGAATGATTTCTCCGACCACTTATTACAAGTTGATAAATCTTTATTCGTACAGTTTAGAATTCAGTTTAGAAAAGATTTGAGGGGAACGAGAAGCACCTTTACGACAGGAGTGTACTTTTTTTTATGTCTCTCGTACTCGGGTGGCATACACGAAGGAGAAAGAAAAACATGGTCGATTAATAATGCCAGAAGGGCATTAATCCTAGATTACGATATTCTACCGCGAGTTAAAATTTACTACTCATAGATAACCTCGCGTAACTTCGGGAAATTATAATCTGAATAAATCTTTGGAACGCTTACACTTTGGAAAAATTGCTGTTTAAAGAGTAATTGATTCGATTAAGGAACGTAGCCAAGACAAACGTTGGCATTATTAAATTTGAATTATGAGATCGTAAACTTTACGACACCGTCGTGATCGCGGGTTTAATACACGTGAGCACTTTCGGATAGTGGCGTTCCTTATATTCCAAAGATTAGCAGCGTATCGTTTTTCACGTGCATTATTTCAGGAACTTCAGGAACGAATGTGTTTTTTTTTATAGACGCCGTTGCGTCGCAGCGTCGAAAACTCGAACGGAAAGTCGATGAACGGACGTCACAGTCAACGTACGTGTCGGTACGTGAGACACGTGGTACTCGCCAATTTTATTTCACGATAAACTATCATTATTTTCTTTAACATCCGACATGTAAAATGTGCCCATGATTATGAAAGTAGTCTAAAAATCAAAGGCTTAAATCTGGATCATGCACATCTCTGGATCTTCAGATCTCCAAACTTTTTTTTACTCTATCAAGTGTATTTCGGGTCGCTGATCACGGATCCGCGAGCAAAAGTTGGCGCTTGGTTTTAGTTCCGGAGTTATAAGTACTCAAAGTATGGAAAACGACAGGTTAGAGCCCACTGCCTGTTCTTCTCGTTGACATACTTGCGCGCGCATCACTACGTACGCACAATGTTTAACCTCTTGCTTGGTTTAGAAATAATTTCCACAGTAGCATAATTTATTCTGTAAGCAATCGTAGGTGTTTAGTTTGGAGATCCGGAGATGTGCATGATCTAGATTTGTTCCAAATCAAAAAATGAGTTTATCAGTTATTTTGCCTCACATAAAATCAAATAACTTAAAAAAAAAAAAATCGTAACAAGATTATGACTTAAGCCACTTTCATAATCATCGGCACATACGTATATGTATGTACGTCGTACGAGAAGGACGATCCCTATTAATATTAAATCAGACCTTAAGTACGGTACACCTGAATCCACTGTACGCCATAAGCAACTCGGAACGTTTAAACGAGAATCCCGGTCGAAGCGACTTAAGTGGACGAGATGACCACTTTCGCGCCTCGTGGTGGTCCTCCTAAATTGGCAGTGACAACGGCCGCCGTATCCAGCGTTTTAATTAACTCGGACTGTACCGTCGGTGGAAAAACTGCTCGCGCGAACGTGTCTGGATTAATTATCGACGGGGGTCGAGAAATCCGATTTGCCGGAGGGTGAAAACTCTCGGTCTAGACCCCCCCGACGAAGATGATGGTGGTTGATGAAACAGTGGATACAGACGTACACACGCTTACGCGCGCGCGCGCACACACACACACAATACGACGAGAAGTCTCTGCGGATAAGTGTTAAAACCAACTTTTGTCGTTCCACTGGCGGCTCAGGCCGAGTTGCTGGGTTATACGGGGTTGGATGGAGAAGTCGAGGGACGAAATAAAACGGAACGGCCCCGGGAACGGAAGTGGCGTCCCTTTTCTGGTTTCCTCTCTCTCTCTCCCTCTCTTTTTTCTTTTCTCATACTGGCAGTTATTCGCTTACTCGCCAGGCCGCTCGGTGTATTTTCTCGAAGACTCGCATTATACGCTCGAGTTTGCCCTCTCGGTACACTTATCCCGATGATAAAGCGGTCACGGACCAGGGAGCTGATATCTCCTCGGATATCGACGAAAATCTTCGTTTTTTGACCCGATTTTATGCAAGAATGAGAAAGTCTCCAGCAATTACGTGACAAAAGGAATGTTCGATTTATATAATTTTCCGGGTATTGACTGTGATTATTCGCAGTAGCTCGAATTTTTACTGGTTTAACGTATAGCTGAGTACGGAGATATAGTCGATGTCTGATCCGTGACACAGGGTTCGTCCCCTCGAGTCTGTAATAATTCCTCGGCAACGACGGATCGGAATATCCGACGGAGCGCGGTCAGTCGATATCCGTCGAGCGGTGACAGCGACGGGGACGGAACGCGTCTCACGTTTTCCGACCTCGTAACGGTATAATCTGAGAGTAACGACTTTAGGGGGCAAAGACAAAGCCATTTTTAACGGGTTGGAAGTAATTCCCGTCGCTCCAGCTGCGAGTGGCATTTTCCTGCGGTTGAAAAATACTCTTGTATTACGAGAAATGGAAGGAGTCTCATATAATATTCAAACAGGGAAAATTTGCATCGCTTCACGCGCACGTCCGCAATACGTTTTAATACTTATCATATTTCATTCCCCACGCTGCTGAAAATGGTGGTTAAATATTTTACGAAACTCCCTCTCTATTCCGGATGATAGTTTCTATCGCTATCGTGGAAAAATCCTCCCTCGGCGTTATTTAAATTATTATAAGCTTTCTTTGCATTGGCTTGGAATTATCCTCGCGCAAAAATTCTGTTCGATAATCAATTCTATTCGCGAGCAATAACGCGAGGGCAACGCAAAGACGAAAGAAGTGTACCTATAACTACCGTTGTACGTGATCAAGTATTTATCTTGCAAGAGTAATTCCCCTTAATAGACGTCGATATAAACGCAAATATAATAATTATTAGAATATCCCTCAGCAAAACTGTTTATCTCGCACGAGTAATTCTCGGCATAAATTAAATGAAACGTGAAATGTATTCAACGCTATCTTATCGATGCTCACGGAAATGGAAGCACAGAACGATCCGACGTTTCCATTGCACTTCGCAGTTCGTGATGCACTTACACACTCGGATGCATCCGGCCGTTTCTGGCTACCAGAGTCTTCCCCCTTTATGGATATCCACGTATAGGCGCGCGGCGCGCGCGTTTGCCTCACGAATTGCACAGTGCGAATGACAGAAGAGGGATGCGCTTTTGCACGTTCGATGCATTTTGGTCCGAGGATCCTGCGTCGCCTAAGAAATAGTAGGGTAGCGACTGCCCCATTCAGGCTCGAGCTCCCCCGCGATGTGAGCAACTTTCCACCCTTCCGCCCCTCCCTTCCTCCCACCCCCCGACCTTCCCTTTTCTTCCTTTCACCTCTTTTCATTCCTTTTCTTCCGGTACATCGCTGCAATTTATGGACTGCTTCGGGAGGGCTGGAAAATGGTGGGGATACCGGGGGGGGGGGGGAGAACCAACCCGATAAATCGCTGGTCGTAAAACGCCGAGGAGAGGCAGAGGGGCGGGGGCGGGAAAGGAGGAGATGGGGGCAAGTCTCTTATTTGACGAGTAGCGGAGGCTAGAAAGTGTGTGTCAGACTCGACGATGGAATTCTTGTCGGATAGGAAGATCTGTTTTTTTTTCTTTTTTTTTTTTTTTGTTGCATCGGCGATGAGGCTGAAATTCTTCTGGCGTTCGCGAGTGGGGCGTCCATAAATCACGAGCATCTGCCGTAAGAGTATTTGTCGACGAGCGATCCGTGTTAGCGGTTGTTTTATGAAACGCAGTCGGATAAACCGGAGACAGGTTTTTGACGAGTATGGTCGACTTTCTAAGCTACTACCGGTCGTAACGCGACGTTCGCGCAGTCAATTTCACTTCGCGCTCGGCCATTTGGAATTTATGGTTACGGTATGCGAAATGGGAAGTGCGATCTATCCGTGCGTTGTCTTGCATTATTTTTTCTCCTAGGGACAAACATTCGGTGTAAATTTGAGAAAGATCTTTGAGATCTTGCGACGTTATATGATAACAAGTTTCGGAGCATTTTGTTGAGGCATCGTTTTAACCCTGCGATGCCTGTATATGTCCCAGAAAAGTGTCAGAAACAGTTGTTGTTTTGGATGGAAAGTGGATGGAAGTAATTCAGGACTCGGATTCAAGCGCATATTTTTCCCTGAAAATTTCGAATTTATTTCGAGACAGAGTTTTCGCACGATGGGAATAGTAAAGTGTCATCGCGTGGGCAACGATACATCGTCGTTGACACTTTCCGCGAGTGCCGCTAACAACGATATATCGTTGTGCTACGCTATAAGGGTTAAAAAAGAAAACAAGAGACAAAATGTCGCGGTTTGTTCAATTACTCGTGTCTAATTAATTATCAGTCTGACAGGAATGATGAAACAAGCGTAACAGAAGTATAACGAACTCGGCGAATTCGTGCTAAATTTCGTAGATCACTTACGCTCGTCTTTTCTTTCCTCAAACAAGTATACATCCCAAAGCGAGGAAACGAAGTCTCCGCGTAAATCGTGCCACTTCTATCCGGACTCGACGATTCGTTCTGACGCGATCGAACAAATGAAATCAAACTCTCTTCTAGAAAACGGGCAAAGGAAAGTTCGTGAATCGCGAGAACGATTCTATTTCTCATGGCAGCGAATGTCGACCCCGTCCCGTCTGAAATCGCGCATCAAGGCCACCATTCAGGCTCAAGGAGATCGGGAAATATGCGGTATAACGTGAATCTTCCTTTCACGGGGTGGTGGTGGTGGAAGGTTACGTTTGACTCACTGTATATTTCGAGGCGTTTACTTAAGTCGCTTACTCGCGATCCACGGGAATAATTTATTTGCCGTTACTCAACGATCTTCCTTTTATCGCAGTTAATTAAGCCTGGCCGTATAAAGATAAACATCGCGCGCACCTCGCGATTATTTCTCATTTTCCTCGGTCTTTTGGATGTTGCAACGTAGACCGGAATTTCAGCACCGATGTACGAAAGAAACGTGGAACGTGCTTCGAGCGCTATTCGTCATCGTTAAAGGATAATTACGCGAATTAAAACGGGCAAAAGTTTCTTAAGTATCTTTTGGTGGAAACTTTATTTATGTCTATCGCGGAAAACCGGTATAAGTCGGCTTTTGTGAACGATGGGCTCGATGTTCCGTGTAATTACGATTTTAATCGATCACCCGTACTTGATTCTCGTTCCCATTGAGACCTACGGCGGCCTATTATCGGCTCTCTTTTTTCCTTGTTATTTTTTTTTTTTCGAAACATATTTGGAGTCCCGTCAGCGAGAATATTGCCGGGAACGGTGAGAAATTTGCCACGGCGAACGGGATACGCAAGGGCGGGGGAATTTTATGCGTTGCAACGTGAGCATAAATTCAAGTTTGCAGCGAACCCTTCGTCCCTATTCGTATTAGGTGCTTGCTAGGCGGATATCTATGTGCCAGCACGGTCCGCGTACATATGTAGTCTATCGTTCCGTGCTCTCTTTTCGATAACATCGATCCTACTAGTCTCCACCTGTCTTCCTTCTCGTTATCCTTTTCGTTATCGCTCTTTTTCCTTTTAACTTTTCCGGCGATACCGGGCGTAACGCCCTTCGCATTGGCTCCTTCCGCCTCTCATTCTTTTTATCGAAGGATTTCACCGTCACCCGTGAGATATGCTATTATTGCTCGTCGAAACTTTTCATCGTGGGTCGCGATGGATTTTTGATCAGCGAAAGATGGAACCGGTAAACACGAAGTTTGTATTGAATCGAAATCGCAAAGGTGTCGGTCTTAGAGTCGCGAATTTTAATGGAATAGAAATTTTTTGACTAGGAATGTAATTTCCAAATAGACAAGGTTTCATGATATCGTAATTTTTATTTAAGGTGGAGTTTTAGGTCTATACATAGAATCCTGAAAGTGACAAAGTTTAATAATACTTACTGCAAGCTTGATAAAGAATTAAGTTTTAGGAAGTTCTTTGGTTTAATAATAAATAAAGTAGGATTTAATTTATTTGCGTATGCTTCGATCATCGTATTACAATATACGCCAAGATACCTTCTAAAAATACCGTCAAGAAAATTACATTTTAAAATCCAGCTGAATCCGTGCTCTTGATTCGACGTCAAGTTCGCGTCGCCAGACATTTTCTTCCTCGCATTACCATTCATCGAGCGAACGACGAAACGTGCTTCGGATTATTATTTATCGAACGAAAGACGAACCGTGTCGGTTGTACCATTTCCATTCCCCGTCGTTCGGTGTTTCAAAATTACCGGAGCTTTTGATACGGTTTGCTCCGGCAATGTTGGCAGCTAAATTGGAAACAATCTCTGTCCGGTGAGGCTCGCATACGAATTTCGAGATGAATCGATCGAATCTCCTCTCGATACGACGATAGCTCGTAGGTAATCGTTCCGCCCCCTCCGATCTACTCCGTTTCCATCGTAAATTCATTTCTCTACATTGACGGTTTATCGCGAGATTTTTATAGTTTACCTCTAAATCGTCGGGTAAAGAGTCAGCGTTTATGGATTTGTTTATTCGCAACGGGTCGCTTGTCGTTGCCGGAATTTACGATGCTCGGGTTCGCGTTTGCTTTTCGCTACGGACGTTAATTGAACGATAAAAAGTTTCCCGCGAGCTGAAAAAATGTTCCGCAACATTGCGCAAAACCAACGATTTTTGACAGTGGTTGATAAACGTTCGTATCAATTTTTGCGCTCACAATTTTTTGGGGGGAAGACTGCAGCGTTTACGCGTTACTCGATTCGCAATTACACCTCGCGAAAGTTTAATGCCAACGTTTTCGCGTGAAACATTATCGCTTCGGTTCTGCGCATTTGTTGGGGGGGGGGGGGGAGAGTTCGATTGGGACACGTTCATTAATTAGAATTGGTTGGTACTAATGGCCGTTTGCGGTGTACCTTATGACTATATTGCTACGGTGCCTCTATTAGGTTTACGGTGACAGTGCGTAATACAGCTTGTTACCGCGGATCAACGTTGATCCTGATTAAGGCTTATCCGTGGGCTCAATTCGCAAACGTTCGAATAAATATATAAACGTACAAATTGCAAATCTATCGATAAAACGCGTGTCCATTCGCGGGTATTACGGGCGGAGATATTAAGCTGCATTCGTGTAAATTGTCGTGATTATTCGCGCACCCTTAACGTTTCCTACGACAAACAATTGTAACAGGTGGGAAAGTCTTTACGCGTGGTTTCATATCAAATAAAAATATAAATCCAGCTGTATACGAGTGTATCCGACTGTGTTTTCTAATTTCTAATAATTTGCGATTCCGATAATAAAATCTGCGACAGACGCTGGTGTAGCTTTGCAATCGAGTAACCTGTATCTCCATCCTATAAGGAGATAGAAACGCTCTAGCTAGTCGTTCTACAGCGATGATGTTTCCAAGAGAAATTCATTACGCTTTACAATCATACCAACGACCATGAATGTTATCCGTGTCCAAACGTTGATATCGACTCGATTGAAATTATTCGTCACGGTTAACGTTCGCGCGCGCGCGGGCGTGTAGACATTGCATCGATAAACACGGGATAACGCGTTGTTGATACACCGGTGCGCGTTGCGTGCATAGAGTCTGCGATAGATAATTTCAGAAATCGGATTTGGTCCGGCAAAGTGATCGCGCGCATCGAATAATCCTCGGTCCCTTATTCGGGATTTAAGTCACATCACGAAACGGAGAACACGCTGGCTGCCTTCTCTTCGCGCGAGACTGATCAGTTTACAATTGCACGTGCAACGGAATATCGATTTTATTTATTTTCACGCTGTCCCGTTCCACGTCGGAGATCTAACGCGCGGATGGAAAAATGCTGGAGACGTTTCCAGTTTTTCGCGGACAATGAAATTTTAGGGACGACGGGTGATCGATAAATAATTTATCGAAACTCAATGACAATGACGTTTATGTGAGAATCTCCGTGCTTCGTCCCCGACGACCAACAATGGGAGGTCCTTTTTCCGTCGACCGGGCTGGTCAGCGAATACGAGTGACGGCACCGATGGCCGTAACCCTATTGGAGGACCCTTGCGATCCGAAAGGTTATAAAGTGGATGGGCTTTCCAGAAAGAAGACATTCTTGCAGTGACAGAATTAACGTCTTAAGCTCCAAGTGTGATTCGACTACGACATTTTTGTATCTCCGCGCCTATATTCTTATTTGTATTTTATTATTGAGATCTGACTAGGCTTATCTGGGTTTTCCTAATCCTTGCAACAAATGCTGGATCTGACTTTACTCCCAGCAAATAAAGATCAATACGTAAAATCCAATCATCTTACATTTAGGTCTATATCAGGCTTGAGCGACAAAGAGAAAACGCACTCTCCTGGCGTGTCTTCGGTACCCCCCTCCCCGCCCCCCCGTCAGCTGTTTAAATACACGTCGTGCGAACGAAAAGAAGGACAAGACTATACCTGTCTGACTGTTAGAATTAGACACGCACCGGGAGTCATGGTGGGGGCAGCCCGAGAGGAGACTGGTGACTCATGATTGCTCCAAGAGCAAGTTTTGTCCATGCCTGGTCTGGATCGTGTGCAACAGCGTCAAGTTTTTATGTTTACGAATTGCGCGCTCAGCTGGCTGCGACGCGATTCGGTCGGTACGTTCGGGGAAAAGCTGGACAACTGAAAGTGGGTCCGTCATTGGCATTAGTGAGGGAACAAATTTAGATGATGCACATCTCCGAATCTCCGGATCTCTAAACTATTTCTAAAGCAAGCAGACACATGTGATTTCTTGTGAAATAATTTTCAGTAGAATAGAAATTCTATAATTATTTCTTGATCAGTGACACGCAATACACTTGATAGAGTAAAAAAAAAGTTTGGAGATCAGAAGATCCAGAGATGTGCATGATCTAGATTTAAGTCTTAGTGAGGATAGTACCTCCTACCTGACATTTAAGAGTTTGTAGATTATTACTTAAATTGCTCTAACACAAATAATCTGTCCTTCCATCCTTTTAGATACTATCTCTTGCAATCGTTGATAATAACGTTTCCCAAAAATATTCGTTGCACGGGCTATTTTTTAGGAACGTAACGGTAGGACCGTGTCTCCCGAGACGTCGATTCGTCGCTACGCAATTTCGGACGATGCGAATCCACCCAAGGGAAGGCGATAAGGGTTTTTTTTTCAACCAGCTACGGGTTCGACGCTCCCCGCGTCGGTCGTAAGCGAGCATTCGTTGAATTCGGAATAAACTTTGCGATCGTTCGAAGGAATTCGTGGATCACCTCTTCGCCTTCCCGACATTAACCTCTCTTGGAGAGATATCGTGCGATGTAGTAGAAAAAGAAATATTCTCTACGGTAGGAATGAATTTAATCATTAACGCCGGTGCTTAGGTAAAACGACATTACTGGGCAGACGTATCGTGTCGCGGTTTTGTACGATATCGGTTATTTTACAATATTATACTTTTTGTTACTAATTGCAAAGTAATGAGTAATTTTTTTCGGTTTTTAGGAAGTTGAAAAGATTTTTTATAAATAAATAAGATTAAGTTTACGATTGAGAATTGGTATGTAACATGGTTAAATCGATCGACTATAATCGGCGACTATATCTCATCCATTCCGCTATTCAAACTTCGCGTACACTTTCCCATTATCAATACAAGACTAAACCAACCCCACTCACGAAATTAGTAAAAATCTCCATTTATCATCCAATTAGCTCAATTTCCACAATCTTACGTACATATTACCTGAAACTTCTTTAAAATCGCTTTTCGATCGACGCACCGAGACGCGTCAAACGAACCTAAACCACCGCGCAATGCATCCAACAGTCAGCGTTAACCGAACGACCCAATGTCCATCTGGTGGCTAGATCCTCGAGAGCGTATACCCCCAAGTAGCTTACGAACCCATTGTTCGGTTACATCAGCGAACGTTGTCTATCTAGAGGCCGCGACAGGTGTCAGTGGCCTCTGCGCGTGTGACCTCGGTCAGGTCTCCGTCTATAGTCGCGTTAGGCCCCGGTTAAGCGCCGCTCAAATCTAGGCTAAATCTAACACACCGGTGAGGCGGCGGTTAAGTCCGTGGATAGTTTCTCCTCGCTCGGCGGTACGTACACGCGCGGCTAATTGCGTCTTATCCCCGCGCGTATCTTCGACGACGAACGTCAAGAGGGTTACGAGGCAGCATCCGGGTGGTCGTGAAATTCTTAAAAGAATCTGTTCGATTACTTTATCCCCGGCTGTGGCAAGATCATCCTCTCGGCGTTAAACCAATCGCATGCAGATTTATTTCGCCTCGACCTACCGGTAACCTCTCTCTCTCTCTCTCTCTTCGCGTAGAATTAAGACACAGACCGTACGGCGAGGATGCAAAATTTGCAAGGGAAATCGGTTAATCCTGTCACCGGCACGCGATAAACGGTGGCAGCAATTACGATTCGGTAGTGGTGCTCGGTGTACTTAACCGAGTACTTGCCACGTTAATTAGTACTTCGGTTAACGGCGCCGCGCACTTTGAACGTCCGCGTCGTACCGACGGACGGTTTAGTCTATCGTAGGACGTACATACGAGAGAGTTCATATAGGCAGGGTTTTGAGAGGGAGTTACTATTGTTCGAGTACCGTTAGTCGAACCGACGGAGACTCCAGAAACCGCGACAGGTGTCAGCGTGGCCCTCGGTGCCCGTGCGACTGCAGTTGCAGCGGTGAGGGGGTTGGTTGGTTGGCTAGGGGGGTGGGGGGTGCACGCGGTGGTTGTTTTGACGCGGCTATACGTCAACCAATCGTGGTTCGCCATCGTTCTGTCACATGGTCCGCAGAGGGGATCCTCCTGGTTCTACGGTGGATGATTAACCGCGCTTAACCGTATCCTACGGCGCGCGGTTTACGATTAATCATCGGTAGAAACTGGCGGGACCATTTGTTTTCGGTTAACGAACCACGGTAGCGCTGGGTACGAATATGTCGGTCTCGATGTCGAGAGACGCTATATTTCATATTCTTCGGCGTCGACGTTGTATCGCCGGAGATTTCGCGTTGATCGATCGCGCGAACGCGGAGTCTCGCGGCTCGTTTCGGGAATATATTAATTGCTTTTCGTTAATATAAAGTTGCGTTGATTTCTTCGTGTCAATTTTGATTTAACCCCTTGTCCTATACGATATCCGCCGATCGCGCATAGTGAACAAGAACTTTGGTCACGCGTCGTGGCATTCGATTGTTCAGCAGTGTGGCCGAACTGGCGCAACATTGAAGAAAAAAAAAACAACCATTTATTTTTTCAAAATGGATAATGAATTACTAACAGTTTGTAAATTAATACTTAGTTAAATATACTCGATGTGTGAAATAACTTCAATCGCTGGTTCAAATAATAATACGCGACATTTTATTCATCAATTCCTCATCACGAGTCAGACTCGTGGTTTTCGCTTATGGTACAAATTCTTTACCACGAGTGAGACTCGTGGTTATAGGAAGAGGGGTTAACTAGTTTCGGTGTAACGTGGGTTGTATGCCAACGGTGGGTGATACGATTCCACGATGATTCTAGAATAGGATGTATACTTTCCCTCGCTTTTTTTCATTACCGAGAGCCTAACGTCGAATTAATCTGTCGGGATAAGCGAGGGAAACGAAGATGTTTGGATTAAGAAGAATTGGTAGGACTGCGGGGGAGTAAATCCTGCTCAGCTGTCTATACTTAATGGGTTAAAGCAGTGCTATGTCGTTGGGAAGATAGAGATGTGGTTTTATTCGGATATCGATAACTCGAATAACGATACTATCGGAATACCCTGATATTCAATATTCTTAGTTACGAATATATCCGGATATCGAATATTTTAAAAGTGAATATACGGATTTTTCGAATACCAAAGATTTGATGATTTTGTATTCGAAGCTTTGTCTTCCCGTTTACTATCTGCAGTATTCATATTATAAATTTTAATTAAATCGGTCATCCATAATTTTCGAACAATCTTGATGTAATTTCAAATATCCGGATATTCCTAGATCGAAGAACCAAAAAATTCCCCGTTGTTCCTCCTGCTATTAATATTGTAAATTCCATTTTAACCGGATGATCGTAATTTTCGAACAATCCTGATAAAATTTCGAATATTCGGATATCCGTTGATCGAAATACTAAAAAATTCCCCGTTATTGCTTCTACCATTAATATTACAAATCTTAATTAAACCGGAGTTCCATACCTTTCGAATGATCTTAACGAACTTTCTCTAACACTCTGATATCCATACATTGAGACACCAAAAAACTTCGCATAATCCCGCGAGACTGGGTCGAAATTTCAGTGACCGTCGCTGCGCTTCGAGGAATCTCTAGGAATCGATCTCCCCTGCCCTGCGAATTCCAATTTTATGTCGTATTGGCTCTGCATCAACGCTCCCTCGATTCTTCCTTCAATTGGTAGTAAAACTTTTACGAGTAGCACCGTAAACCTCGACGTGCGCCGAAAAACATTGCATTCCCGGGCGTTCGGACACTCGAAAACCTCTTCCCCCCCCTCCCAGTCTTCGTTAAAACCGGAATATTTGTTATCTTCTTCCCTTAGTCGCTCAAAAGAGCTCAACGAGGATCGATCAATTCCCACTTGCCGTTTTAATCTCCCAGAAGCATTTTCCCCCGGGGGGAGGTAGCTCGGTGTTGACGAGACACGCTCTTCCCCTTTCACGTGGTAACAACGTTAAAGGGCGTCTCACGCGAAAGAACTCAGCGCTAGGGACTCTTATCGAGGCGTATATCAAATTATCGCGTCGGTGAGAGAGAGCGAGTTAACGTTTAATGTATTCGTATTCGTCTCGCGGTGCCGGTTACCCTTCGGGATCAATACCATTCCGAGCACCTTTATTAAATCTGCGGACATTACGAGTCTCTACTGTACAAGGTGTCGCGACGCCCGATACTGTCCCGCGTGCAGCGGGCGGCACGAGGGCGGGCGGAGCGTAAACGTAACCGGTGTCGAAGAGAAATACGAGCAGCTCGAAATTGAACTAGGAATATATATCGTTGCTGGTAAGTACACACGGTCGACACGTTTTCGAGTAGCCTGAATAGAAGTGCTTCGCAACTCTCTCTCTCTCTCTCTCTCTCTCTCCCCCCCCGCGCGTTTCTTCGTGTTGGACCGACCCCAGCGGAGTGGCCCCGGAGCGTTTCGTAACCTTTGAAACAACGCACGCGGGACATCGGTTTTGTAAAACAGAGGGAGACGGCGGGGGGTTGGGGGTAACTTAAAGTGGACGCCGGAAGTCCGCGGGAAGGGTTGGTAGGATCGTTACAAGGGCGACCGAGGTAGGGGGGGAGGGGGGGTGGCGGTGACTCTCGTAGTACGTTTGAGTTTCTCGGCATCAAAGATACTTTGTTGGTCCTGTGATCACTCGAAATCGCATTTCTCTCTCCCTCTTCTTCCTCTTCCCTCGTGTCGCGTTGTGTCAACAGAGTTACGTAAATAGTTTCAAAATTGTATTTCTTTACGACAATTTCATTGGGGAGTGAAAAAAAGCTTCTGCAATTATGTTAATATAACATCTGATTTGTTTGTTAATTACCGTCAAACTGTCGCACCCCGGCGATCCTCGTATTCGCAATACGTTTTTTTTTAGACCGACAGTTCGTAACCCCGTTTATCCATTTCCTCAATAAACAAATATCGACGCGCGACTTTCAACCTGACAACAACAAAAAAAAAATGATCGTCCCGTTAACTCTGCCCTTTATGCCTTTTCGATTCCCCGATACTCGCTACAAAGGTATTCACCCGGCACACCGATATTTCTCGGAATAACAGATAACATTTTGTACATGCTCCCCCATGCCCCAGTCGTATTCTTTACTATCGAACTGCCGTAAAAGAACTATGTTCCGTTTTGCTCTCGATTGGATTACATTCCGTAGGGGTTGCAGCTGCAGCGCGAAAGCGAGAGATATCGAAGGGAGAGGGGGGCGGGCGGGGGGGGGAGGGTGGTGAGATGTAGAGGAGAGGCAAGAAAGGGAGGAATAAAAAAAAAAAAAGAAAAAGCGCGGAATGACGCGGATCGATCCACCGAGGTCGAAGTGACTTCTGGGAGTGGTATCCGCGGCAACACTCAAGGGCATTTCGTCGAGGCCAAAGCTTTAAAGCTGCACCAGACAGGAGAGCCAGCCGACCGGGTTTTGCCCACCAAGACAGGATTCCTGAGCCGCGAGATTGCTCGTTTCGTTTGCGAAAATCCGATACACGAATTCCAGGGGGCGAGAGAGGGAAGTACCTCCTCCCAAACCCCCCCCCCCCCCCCTCTGGCACCCCGTTCAACCCACGATTTCGTTTCCTCCGTATCAAACCACCCCTCGCTACAGGGAACGTATACGCTCGATGTAAAGTGTTCCCCCGGAAAAACTGTTATTGCTCTCCATGCCCCCGGATAGGAAGTCGCGGTTTTCTCCACGTTACCAACCTCAATTCCGACCTCTGGATCAATTTCGATCGACGCGGTCGTTTCGGGGGTTGGAGATGGTTTGGGGGGGGGGGGGAGGGTGTTCCGTGCAGTGGTTTTCTTTATTTCCATCGTGGCCACGGGATACACGGGAAAAGACATAATTATTTGTAGAGGGGGGAAAAGAAATCTCGGGAGTACGAGGGGTAAAGGTAAATATTGAAGCGGCCCTCAGTTTTCCTGTGTTGCGCGAGAGGGGGGGGGGGGGAGGGGAGGAATAACGGCGGCACGGATGATCGTGCAATATTAAAAACGATGCAACCGGAACTTTCTTTACGTCGATCGCGCGGCGATGCCTCGGGAAAGCGTAATTATTTGGCAAAACTAAAGGGAATCCGAGGTAGTACGAGAGGCCGGCGGGGTGGGGGGGAATAAATATTTGACTACGTGAGAGAGGGAATTTTCTCGAACGTAATGCGAGGAGAAAGAAATAAGGGTAATTTCCTGTAATATTAAAAACGATCCGCCGAGAGACCCGTTGTTTGTCCCGTTATCCGCGAGAGGCATAATTATTTGGCGAGCGATAAGAAATCATGGGAGCGCGAACGTCGAAGGATAAATATTTGAATATGCGAGAGACAGGGTTTCGTTGAATGTTACATAAGAAGAAAGAATAACGGTCGCGGGTCCTCGGGTGGCGCGCAACGTTAGAACGAGATCTCATCTAAATATCTTTCACATAAAATGGATGCATTGTAACGGAAACGCGGGTAACCTTTATATGCAGTATTTTCAAGAAAAACTGTTTTATATTCGTAACATGGCGATTCCTCGAGCATACTCAACATATTGCCTTATCCGCCCCTCCACCCCCCCCCCCCCTCCCTCTCGTCTTATTGCGCTCTTGCGTTTTATAAATATTGAATTCCGGATATCGCGAATATTGGGACAGGATGTTATCGCGGCAGTAAAAATTTCAGCGCAATACCGGGATCGCGACTCGTAAAACTTTTCAGGGCGGACCCGAGCACGGCGCAACTTCATTTTTCTGGAAGGGGGGTGGTGGGGGGAAGAGTTAAGCGGGAATGTACCGCCTCGGTACCCCGTACACACCCGTAACACCGTGCACGGGTGTAAAAGCGAAAAGTTTTACGCGAAAAGTCCCGAGGAATGTTTATTTTATTGGGAACTTCCGCGAGACTTTAAAACGTTTCAACAGTTATGAGAAGGAATCACGAACTTCGAAACTTGAAATTGAAATAAAGAGGTCGACGGTTTCGCCGCGGCGCGCCGCGCCGCGCCGGCGTAGCGGCGAAGAAAAACTTTTCGCTAATAATGGATCGTTGCGATGATGGATCGGAACGTAACTACGGGCACTGGTCGACTGTCGTTCTCGTATGAAAAATTAACACACCCCCCCCCCACCCTTCTTCACCCCCGCGGGTACCACCGTAACTTTGGCCGTATTTATTAGTGGGACAAAATCTCGTTGCAGGGATGAAAGGATTCGTAAAATTGCATTTGCCAAATCGGATTTTGGCTTATCGCGATATAACGCGATTAAGCGTTCGACGGCGACCGTTCGCGCTGGAACACGAAACGCGTCGGTTCCGATCGGAGAATCGACGCGCAGCGTCGGCGAACGGATCCGTCACGTCGCTCGTACTTTTATCACTTCCGGCCGAAGAGATCCGTATCCGTTTGACGATCGGGGAAAATTCCTGAATGCGATTTTCTCGTTTTATCTCCGAGCGACTCTCTCTCTCTCTCTCTCTCTCTCTCTCTCTCGGGTCACGCGTTAGATGTCAAATATTGCGCTCGAATTTATTTGATTTGTGACGCGTGCGAGGGGCACGTGACCGCGAGATTATAAGTCGTCGGGTTGCATTAGAGGGCATTAGATATTCTCGACACGAATTTACGTGGAATGCTATACTTCTTTCCCCGATGGTTCTTTCAGCGTAATTTAATGATTCGTGATCTTGCGATCTTGCGCGTGTACGATTGTAATATCTGAAATTCCATTCGAGTAATTCAGATTAGAAATATTACACCGCATTTAATACTCTCTTACATAACAGTTTCGCCAGGTTCATTTCAACCAACCATGTATAAAATTTCTATAAGAATTTCAATCGGGTTGCCTCGATTTTAATTGAAACAGCTTCAAGATTCTACCCACGTTCCTTCGTCCCGGTATCAAGAGAATTGAAATTATTGACTCGTTACTCGATAAATCATTCTCCCGCGAAAAATACTTTACCGTTCAAAGCTTCCGCGCACGTCATTCGGCTTTAACGCCCGATTCGAGTTTACCTCCCAGAGGAGGGGGTCCGTTACGCTCCGACGAAACCGAGCGGATTCAGGGTTAACACTCGAAGCGGCAGACTCGATTAACAACGGGAGGCGCGAGAGACGAAGGTATCGATAATCCATTTACCAAAAACTCGCCGATTTTTCCTCACCGCGAGGGTAAAACGAAAACCGATGGCCCGTCCGTGGATTAACGACGTTTAAACGATGCAGCAATAGCGCGCGTGTTAACGACGCGTCTTACTATGTATCGAGCAGCTCGGATCGGCACGGTGAAAAACGATGCCATTTAACGGTACCCGGATGGGGTGGGGCGGAGAGGCCCGGTGGGATAAGTCCGGAACCGATACGTAAACTCGCTGAAACTCGGTACGCTGGAGGTCATTCGTTCGGCTGCCGGACCGCAAATTGAGCGGTTTGTTTCGTACGGACGTTCCCGCCGCCGCCGCCGCCCGCCGCGCCGCGGGAAAAGACCGGAAGAGTCATGAGTCTCAGGTAACCAGCTCCCTGATGCTTGCCATTTGTCAAGTGGGAGAAGAAATTTCCTTAGACAGCCCCGTAAGTCCTTCCCTGGGAATTTCGTGATTACAGCTCGAACTTCCGGAAACTGCGGGCGGGGGGGGGGGGGGGTTGGCTACGCGAGATTTCTTGCTCGTGTTATTCGCGTCGACGTCGGACGAGAAGAAAATTTTATTCGTAGCCGCTTTGGGTTCGATTGATTTATGGTTTCGCCAGATTAGCGTTCAGTCTTTTTGCGATAAGATTACGCGAGGCGCGATGATAGATTTACGCGTATACCTACCCGAGCGGGGAATAACTTTTGCGTTATTTTTATCTACGCGCGTTTCCTCGTGCCGGTTTAAAAGTTTATTAGTCCAATCGTGACCCGTGTTTCCTCGCTGAATACCATTTACTGTATTACCGTTTATTGTATTTACTGTATTATTGTATTTACTGTATTATTGTATTTACTGTATTATTGTATTTACTGTATTATTGTATTACCGTTTACTGCAGTGATAGTCAATCTGGTCCCTACCGCCCACTAGTGGGCGATTCAAGTTTCTATAGCGGGCACTGCGGGGGTCGTTGTCCATTATTACAAACGAAAAATGTCTAAATAACTGCATCGCACCTGCGCTAAATTGTGTTACCACGGCACTGGTGGGTGGTAAGGAAATTTGACAATCACCAAACCTGTAAAAGTGGGCGGTAAGCGCAGAAAGGTTGACGATCCTTGGTCCACTGTATGAACGATTACAGTCGATCTGTGAAATTATCGTCAAGTCCGTCGGTGTTGGATATTCGTTAGATTTATGTTCGGCATTGCCTCGGGATTCGTAAAAGTCACCGAATCGCTATTCCACCACTCGATACGCTTTTGCGCATAATTTCTCGATCTCGATCACGATCGCTAGACACAAATCAGTCTTGCTCGTTTTTCGACGCTCGCTTGGGATTCCGGCCACGTAGAGAATACGTTGCGAGGTAACCTTGACAGGAACCGTGGCGGGAAGATCCTTCGGGAATGGCGCGACGTTTATCCAGGTGGTTCGAGGAAACACTGTAAATTATGTCGACTAAACGCGTCTGTATTTTACACACTCCTGCCCGTCGATACGTCGGGAACGAAAACGTGCCTTCGTCCCGTCGTCCCTAAAATGGGATCCTGCCGCTTCATTTCCTTCTCATCGCTTCGTCTTGCCGTGCCGACAGATTTCCGTTTCGACGCTGTGAGAGGCAAATCGTATCCGAACAATGCCCCCACCGATTTTTACCGTTTTATCGTATATACCCACTTTTAAAACTCGAGTTCTGTATAGTCCACGATAACATCGCGTCGTACCGGTTCCGTGGCCATTTCCATGAACAAATTCTATTATAAGACGAAGCCGAGGAATTTTAATTGAAGCCGGTCAAACGATTGTGTAGTAACCGTGAATTTTAATTGAAATTTCTCATTACCTCGTGATTATTACAGAAGAGTTTATAATGACGTGCGTTTCCACGTGTGTTATTTCATTTAAATATATTTGTTTCGCGATGATAGGAGCGATAAATTAAAAACAAAATATTTCTGGAAATCAAATCACTCCATGGCAATCGTGAAGTGGGCGTTAACGTTTCGATCGTATCGACAAATTAATAAACGACCGTTGCAAGCTTGATAAACAAAAAAAAAAGATACCAACCAATCCTGTTCCAGTATAATTACCGTAGTACCATTAACCATGCTAATTAATGTATTTACATAAAACTGCTACCAAGTAACAACGTCGGATTACGCCATCGATTAAATTTCGAAACCCCTCGAAATCTGTCGTCTCGCGATAACGGTTACGACGCGTGAGCCGTGATCACGAACGAGCGATCAACCACTTTCACGGACGATCGAAGGCGGCAATGGCGTCAGTGATTTCGCGGTCCGAAACAGGCGTCTGCCGCGTTAATTCCGTCGCGGGAGGTAAAAGTCAAGGACCAATTCCAGCGATCGTGAGGAGGGGGAGGGGGATGGGTGGGTGGGTCCGAAGGGGGTCGAACGAGTAGTCGATGCGCGGATTAAGTCGAGGGGGTACCTCGTAAATCAGAAGCTCAGCCAGCTATGTCTGCGGCGCCGGAGATAATAACCATTTTGCGCTTCCATAGGCTCCCTTCCACCACCCCCACCCCCTTCCCCACCCCCCACCGACGTTATAAGCGATCTTACGACAAGGGAGAGAGAGTACCCATTCAATTAACTTCGTAAAACGTAAATCGAGACGCTCCTTTCTCTTCCTTCCCCTATTCTATCGCTTCCTCATCATTGCGCGGTCTCTCTCTCTCTCTCCCTCTCTCTCCCTCTTCCCATTTTCACCCCAATTCCTTTGCCGCTTCTCTTTGCCGAAATTCTACCGCGGAAATTGTCGCGCATTCAGCAAGTATTCCTCTGTCGCGCATACTTTGGAGACGCTTAGGTTTACACAGTCGAGCGTGACGCGGTTGAATATTGTTGCGCGACGTGCGGGGGCGATCGATGGTGTGAGTTGACTCGCGATGCTCGCCGTACGCGAATGATAACTTCGATCGATCGTAATGTATTCAGAATTGTACGGATCTTTTATGTACACCCTGTGCATTAGACTCGATTGTCGGATTCGTTTAACGTTGGGGGAGTAAAAGAGAGGGGTTGAACGCATATTACCTACTCCAAATGGAAATTGAATTGCTGAACGAGATTTTAATACTTTAATTTCAAATTTGACCGGATTAAACGGCAGAAAATGCTCCGCGAGTTGTTTCAAAATGAGACCCTCAAAAGTTGAAATTGCTACAAAATCAGAACAAACTCGGTAGGTTGGATAACGGACGAACTCCGAGCAACCTAGCGTTGTACCTCGAAATTTTGGAAATTTGGTGGGAAATCAGAGAAAAAAAAAAAATTGGATTCCGTCCAACCAGCGCTCCACTCGTTTCCCCCCTGCAACTGGTGCACAAATTCCATGATTAAACCTGCCAAATCAACTAACGTCACGCATTTATCCTAATCGCAACCGTACGATTCGGTGATCGTCAAATTCTCTTGGAAACGATCCTTCATCCACCAAACCCGTGGTCCCTCCCTTTTAAAATTGCTCCGTGAACGCTGCATTCCCGGCAGCGCGCACGGCTGTAACGTCGATTTATCCGAAACGTATATCCCCATTACGTTTTAATCTTCCATAAGAACGTGACGTTCACGAGGGAATCAGTGGAGGAAGACGTTGGAAAGGAGGTAAAGGCCGAAATTCCGAGTACTTGGCAGATGCACCGTGCCCCCCCCCCCTGGGTAATGGCGCCTTCGAATTGCGAATGCCCATTCGTACCCCTCTCCCGTCCCTCGGCGTTTCGACCGGGGCAGGGGTGGTACTAGGGGTGGTAGGGGGGTGGGGGTGGTTTCAGGGCGCCTCTGCCCCTAATAGAGGCAGCTAGGAGATTTATCGGCTGCGATGCAGCGGCTCCTTGCCACCTATCGTATCTCCGACGGCGTTATACGTTTGCCGGAACCAAAAAGGAAACGCATACCCATCCAACGGCCCCCGCGGTCTGAATACCAAACGAGAGCCCCTCGCCAGCCACGCCACGTTTCGCCGACTCTGCCGTGTCCGAGGCCTAAGGTCACGGTGTTTTGCACGAGTTTGTCGAACTCTCGCGTTTCGCTGCGCAGGGACGATGATGAATTTTACGCGACGATTACCGGGGGATTTGGTTCTTCGTGCGGGTATCTATCCCCACCCCCGTGTGCCTGGTTACCGCGATAACGGGGCGTTAATGAATACGCGATTAAGCGAGGTTAATGGTTTTCTAACGTTACGTTTCGGGGAATTAAATGTTTTAAATGACCGAAAGTAATTGGCGTATTTTCTGGTCGAGCTTTATACGATGAAAAAATGAAGAATCATTACAAGTAAGTTTAAATTTATTCCCATTTTTGGTTACTATATTTTGTACGGTTTGAATTGATTTTACGACGGCGTTCGTGACTTTGTTACACAGGTCAAGACAGCCTTCGGGTCAATTCCAAGGTTATGAAGAGGACTCAAATTGGAGTCGAAACGTAACGTTTCCAGTGGTTTGTTTACGCATATTTAGACACGTGCTTTCATACATTTTAATGATTCTTCATTTTTTCATCCTATAATCTTTTGGTTATTTAATACTCAAATTACTTCGAACACGGTCGATTATTTTTTGTAAATATTGGAATTAAATATTGGGCGCGTGGATTAGCGAAGTGGTTTAAATTGTATCCCTCGGTCGGAACCTTTGCGAGTTTTCTTATTTTTGGTAACTCGGATATCCAGCGATGATCGATGGAACTCCGAAGCGCGGCAGTTTACTCGCCGCGCGCGTCTCGGTCATTTTTCTGGAAATTTGTAAAGAGATTGTATTGGACGCGTAATGTCGTCACGTGCCGGTTGTATCGAGAGAGACCACGAATTCGTGTTCCACGAGCCGTGTAATACGTAACCGTTCTCTGGCGTGCAACATTGATTCGATGGCGCAATGAAAGGAAAATGGCGGAACGTTTAAAACTCGATTACGGTGTTTTCAAAGTTAATCGCCGTCCGGTAGATGCTTTCGCAATTTTAATAGATCGAAGTCACCAGATTAAAATTTAGTTCCGCACGGCGCAACACACCCAATCCATAACATATCACGAGTAGAAAGAAAAATAACCACACCGATTTAAACTCCGACGAAGTTTATTGTTCCGAATTGGAACAGGGGTTACCTCGATAGCATCTTACCTTATACAACCACAAATGGAACCGTAAAGGAAGCAATTCAAATACCAAATGCAATTTTCCTTTTTCCATCGGATACGAATTCTATCGAGTATTTGATTTCACTTTATCGATCCACGAAATTTTTAGATATCACTAGAAACGCTGTCGGGGGTACTACGAGTAAACGCGTAAAACAAGTAATCGTGGCAGGCAGGGAGGGAGCAGCGTCTCTCTCGACGATAAAAGTAGTTTTATCACCGAAAACAAAACGGTTCGTCGGACAAACCTTTTCCCCCCTCATCCCCCTCCCCCGAGATCTATTATCGTTGCACTCGAGGAACGCTCGCGAGACTTGCACGGTTACGACGCTCGCGTAGAGAGTTTTGCTTTTGCTACGTGGGCGACGCGTGGCTTCTTTTCGAGTGCGCGCAGCGAATCACGCGAGAGTTAATCACACCAGGAATGCACGGGAATACGTTGGGCTCGGATAGCACCGTCGTATATCCGTGACGTTGTTAACGGTGTGTGTTGGTCGGAGGTGACCGAGGGGTCCTGCAGGAATCCTCGGGGCGCATATCAAGCAGCCTCCAGACACGCCGAAAGATTAATGCGAACCCGTCGAGATGGTCGTTACGGACCTAAGACGATTACATCCTCCTTAAGTTCGGGGAACCGTCGTCCCTGCCATCTTAATCGCCGGGCCACGTCGGATATACGCCATTCTAATTAGTTAATCCACCTTTACGTACACCCTCGAGTACCACCCTCCTCCTCCTATCCACCGTACCCCCTCCTCCTCCCCCCCCACTCCCCAGCGTGTAACAGATGTTAACACGAAACACGGACCAATTAGAGCTCGTAAGGCTGCTCTTGCTTGACGAATTTCGTGTCCAGGTTGGCAGGTATTTCGATGTTCGTTCGCCTGGCGCCCAACTCGTTACCGGCGCGGATCGTTAATTAGGGGAAGCTGGATGCGAGTGCTTCCCCTTATTATACGAGGAGGCGTGCGGTATCGTTGGGTAACTAACGTTTGCTCGAACCGTGATCGTATTTCCGGTGTAAAGTTCGAATTTCGTTACCGCGACCGATCGCAGTCGTCGTCGTTGTCTCCTTCTTCCACTTTCGTCCATATTAACTTCTCGCACGTCTCGCGCTTACAATGAATCGTCGATGACTGCGATCGTTCGTGGTAACGAAACCGTACCTTAACGGGGTATGGGACATTTCGACGTCGAGGACATTTCTATGTCGGGCCGTTTCGATGTTAGGCCATTTCGATGTCGGCCGTTTCGACGCCACGACATTTCGATGTCGGGACGTGTCGACGCCAGTACATTTCGATGTCGGGACGTGTCGACGCCAGGACATTTCGATGTCATAATTAATACAGCGTAAATTGCACGTTGGCCGTTTGATCTTAACGCCTGAATGTTAATGCGTGATTAGTACAGGAATACCGCGCTTATCGAAATATCCATCCGGATGAATAATTTATCGTAAGATTTCAAACTGCGAATAACAAATGTATGTTTTCAGGAAATTGTTCACAAATAACGCTCAACCCAATTATCGTTGAAATATGCTATCTTAATGGTAACGGAACCGGCTCCATTTAAAACGACGTGTCTAGGGTGTCGCAGTCGTCGACGACTGCGATCGGTCGTGGTAACGAAATCGTACCGTAACGCGGAAATGAGTACTTTCTCGAAAACCGAAAATATCGCGGAAGGACGAACGATGTACATCGGGTAACAACGAACCACGGATATTCGACGGCCTCGCGCGACGCGTAGGCTGATTACTTTCGCGCAGTTTTTAAGAAAATGCGGTCGTCGTTTTAAATGGTAGGTAGGTCAAACGTATATACGTGTATACGTTACCGCGAGTAGTAGAAAGCTTTGCTTAAAGGGAAAAAGTGAAAAAAATTTTAATTTGCGAAGTGTGACCTACATCCGCTTCGGAGTAGAGTATTCCCCTGACAATGTCTGACCGTGGTTGCGCGTATCTACTTTTCGGTGTGACCGACATTCGAGGGAAACAGCGTTTGTCGTTTCGTACACGTTGAGTGCGACGACGATGACTGTGACGCGGCGCGATGCTTTGAGGCACGCGTAACTTGAATTCACATTATATCCGTACAGTCTACCCCTAGCGTTACGATTCCATGTTATTAACCCTCCGTCCACCAGGTGGGGTCCGCACAGATCCCATCATGGTCGTATTGGTTATCTTTACAAGATAAGAAGGAAAGTGACTTCCATCTTAACCCCTTGTCCTACACGATATCTGCCGATCGCGCGAGCCATAGTAAACAAGAAGTTTGGTTACGCGCCGTGCCATTCAACTGTTCAGCCGTGTGCTCGAACTGGCGCAAGATTGATGAAAAAAAAAAACAATTTATTATTTCAAAGCGGATAATGAATTACTAGCAATTTGTAAATTAAGATTTAGCTAAATATACTTGATGTGAAATAACTTCTATCGCTGGTTCGAATAATAATAAGCGGCATTTTCAAATGCAACAATTTGGCTCGTAGTAACAAATGTTTCAGCGAATGAAATGAACATTAAACTTTGACAATATAATAAACTTTGAAGGAAAATAGTGTGCCTGTGTTTCGTTTGGAGTTTATCAGCTGAATGGAGGGTTAACGCGGGTCCAGATCAACGCGGCTTTGGCGGCTCACCATGCCCGCGCGGCTTACTAACGAAATTGCCGCGCATTTGTTCACATACATGTACGCGGCATGCATGCCGCGGATTTAAACAATGAACACACGTGCGTTCAGAGCACGTCCGTGAAGCTGCTGAGAGTGTGAGAATGAGACACCGAAGGAAAGAGAGAAAGAGAGGAATCCATCGGCCGCGCGCTTTTCCTTTCATCTAGACCAGGCATGTCAAACACGCGTCCCGCCGAGGCATTTAAAAAATATTCAAATATTATACAATACATTGAGTCTACTAAATACACAATACATAATATAATCATTCTATAAATCGTATTTTATTAATTTTGTTTAACATTGAAAACATGCGGCCCTCAAATTCATACAAAATAGATCGTGTGGCCCGTAATATCATACGAGTTTGACGTGCCTGATCCAGACCGTTTCCTGGCCCGCGCGGCACTGAAGATGCCGCGCAAAATCAATTTCGTGCCATACAATCCAGGCCGCGCGGGCATACCGTCGGCCAAAGCCGCGTCGTTCCGTACACCCCCCCTTAGAATTTCGTTACAGCTCACGGCTGGTTAGCTTAGCGTAACGCAATTCGTTTGCAGCTTAATTCGAGAGCATTTCGAGCTCAATGATTTTCCAGTCGAGATACGTGCGACCGTCCCTCCCCGTCTTCGCGTCAGATGCTATATAACACCCTTTGTTTCGCTCAACCTCCCTTTCGGAAAGCACCGTGCCGCGATATGACGAGGCACGGAGTTTCGTATCCGACAAGGGCTGCGTGCCGCGACTATCAAGCAGATTACATATTACTTCGTTGAGAGAAGGGATGACAGGAATACGTGCAAATTGGACTTGCCTGCTATATGCCGCATCGTCTAATTCAGATTAGAAGTCTGCCGTGACGCCCCGGGAATTTGTTGCTACGTAGATGGTTAATCCCGTGGACGTCGACGAGAGAGGTTTCCTTTCAATTCGAATCCCGAAGCTTTTCGGAGCTCGTTCCGAGAATCGCGTTTTGGGATTTTTGGCCGAAGATTTTGTCAATATTCTCTCGCGAATGGGCGTAAAATCAATTTAGAGTAAGTGCAGTTTTTATTTATTTAAATCTACGAAGAGTACGAGACTGGTGTCGAGAAATCGAAGCTGCCGAAAGGTTTTCCTTACTCCGGTGCGTGGTTATTTCAATTCATCGTTCCACGATGATTTCACTGTTTAATCATTGTACTGACATAGAATTCAAAGAATTAATAAAAGATTACGAGAGACTTTCAAGATGATCCAATTAAACTTCGCTCCCTTCCTTTCGTTTCGTCAGATTCGTCGATCGTGACGAAGCGATGATAATTGCGTTATGCTCGCGGACGGATGATGATACGTATCATAAAATATTATTTCCAGTGTTTCTCGGGATACGTTGGAATTTTTCGTAACCAACCGGTGAAGTAAATTCCGCGGTATCAAGAACTTCTAAGAAAATGTTTTCGTAGCGTTATATTTAATGGGAAACGTCACGCTGGCCGTTTTTAGCCATTCATCGCTCGTCCCGTTCATTTCCGTGATATCCTTACGCCGGGAAGACTTCATTCGTCTTCCTCCGTATCGCGGCGCGCACTTCCATTTTATTCGCCCCCATCTTTTTCTCCGCGTACATTTATTATGCTTATTCTTCCGTTTCACCGTGTCCAGGATGGGAGAGGGGAAAGTAATAACAGGTGTACGTACAAATTGAACTTGCCCGGTATACAGAGGGAGAGACTCATTTACTCTTCATTACGAGAGATACCTGTGCGCTATGCAACTTGGAGCCACGCTGTTCAACTTTGCGAAGTTAATTTAATGTCTCGCCGCGTCTTGCTGCGCGTCTGGTTATGTTGGTTAATGTCATTGTTAATTTCGCTATTTGTTGTCTCCGCGGCCCGTTTCCGTAGCTCGGCGTATTTCAACGAAAACGGTCCTCGCGGTTTCCGCTTCGTTTGTCGTTCGAATTTTCGTTATTCGTGACTTATTAAAGATCCTTCGATACGCGAAAATTATTGAAGGCTACAAAAATAAATAATATCTCGCGATATCATTAAATCCGTTCGATATCGTTATTCGGAAATTTTTTAATTTAAAATTATTTGGCGATACAAACGAGATGGTTGTTTAAATATACGGCATGTACGATTGGACAATTTTATATTCGCCTACGCGTTACCTTCGTTTCTCTTGGAATACGAATATCCCGGAAAGTAATATTTTAATCAAACCTGATGTGTTCCGTAAAATTTTCTATGGAAGAAAGAAATTTCTTCATTTTGTTCGATCGCGTTTCCTTCTCCACCGTATTACCGTATCATATATTAGTATATCATTTCAAAGTATCTTCCTTCTTATATATTTTATAATAATCATGTTTCGCCTAGCATACATCATTTTTCCATAGCGAAACCCACGAGAGATACGTAGGACGTACCAGTGTTATAGGAACATAATACGTTCTTCTGGAAAAATCGTATTTCTGCCTGTTACGGGAGCAAGGATAAGTCCTGTACCTTATTTGTCTTTATCCAACCTTCTTCGACCTTCCATTTTCCTTTCCCCTCGCCGTGATGTCTTACCCCCCCTGCTTTTCACTTTTTCATGCCACTAAACTCGGTGATGCGTGTCTACCGGGCGGTAGTCTCGTCCCAAACATTTTGGTTGCCGTGGGATACAAATATTTCATTTCATAATCCCCCCCCCCCCCCTTGCCTTTCGTCCTATTTTTTCTCGCGCGTAGAGTAATCGTAATTCATTTTCCGTCGTCGCTAGTTCCGCGCGACGATGAATCGACCAAACGGAGTCTCGATTCGCCGTCCGATTTATCCCGCGCCGTGAGAATTTCTCATTAATGAAATATCACCTTCGTTAATTAGCGAAACTGTCCCGCTACCTTTTTGTGCCTGTCGATTTTGATCACGGGGAAAACTTGTCAAGGGGGAGGATTTAACACCTGTAGTTATAGTTCCTTAACGAGGTGGAGCCGAGGATCCGCGCGAGTCGACGAATCAATAATGACTGGAACGGAAACCGAGTCGTTGGGCGAGCAATTGAATTAACAACGATTCGGTCGTAACGTCGATTATGTTTCGACGTTGGCATAGCGAACGATATAAATGGATCCTTTCTCGAAAGTTACTTAAGGTCTCCGACGTACATACCTTCGCGACGCGGCGAATGTTATTAACGTTACGCGAAATGTCTAGACTGTCGCGGGAAGGAAACGCGAAACAGCGGAGTTATCGGATGTTTAATAACGTTGTTAATAATGTTCCGCGGTGTTTGAATGTCAACGCACAGAAGGGCCGTGAAATTGGTAGGAGCGTGTAGAGTGAAGCGAAGGGTTAAATTAAATTAATGCTGCATCGGTACTCCAGTGTTGCGTTCGGTCGTACGTTACATACATATACCATCATACATATACCACTATACATACATATACCTACATATACCTACGTATCAGTAAAATTCTATTACTAGTTCTTCTTTTTCTCATTCGTTCTATCGTTCACGACGAAGCGTAGATTTTTCTTAAATATAATTCGCAAATTTTCTCACGTCGCCGTTTGGAGCTCGCGACGTATTAAAACGTAACGTTTCGCAGACATTAACGTCGCTCGGCGATACGGCACGGACGATGCAATTGTCGTGTCTATTAGACAGATGTATTACTATCGATCAGTCGTATCGCGATTAATTTGTATCGTTCGAATGCCATAAATCTGTCTCGGCGCGTACAATGCGCTATACGCGAATTGTCAGTCACCGAATGATTTCTACGATGCATTTCATCGCGTTTAGCGCGGCGGCATTATCTCCGACGCCGTAATGTAAAATTTAATCATGCGGATAATAACGTGTATACCCCGGGTGCATTAACGCGATACAAATATTGATTCGACCGCGGGTCTATTATTTACGCGCGTTTTCACTTTTCGCGCGAGTATAAGTGAATTTCCGATATTTAAGAGTGCAGTCGGAAAATGAGGTTGGTTAAATAATACACGCGCGTTACCTGGAAACGCGGTGGGGAACTCTTAAACGCGAAAAGTTTCGACCGCGAAACACTGAAATTTCTTTGAAACGAAATTTGGCGTTCGCAGTGCGCCGTGAAAAGAGCTTCATATAATTACGTCAGCTGTCGGTTGTGTTATCGTTAACAATATATTGACCGTGCATACCGTAAACCCGCTTCCCCTTTAGCGAGCGAGAACAAATGGACGGACATTTCAACGACGATTTCTATGATACAGCTGTACGTTATTTGCGTTACAATGCGCGACGCTGTATTGCAGCGCGAAAGTCAGCGCTGCAATGTTTAATGGTGCGTTGTGACAACAACGATATGTCATTTTAGCTTCGGGCAAATATTGGCGTGGCTGCGATCCTCTGTTCCGCGAGCTTAAAATAGAGTTAGAAGCGAGTCCCGGCGCGATAGAGTTAAAATTTCTATCACATTTTTCCTCGCTCGCGTTTAATTTCGTTTCCGCGGGTTCGGGATTATTAAAACGAGGGTAGGAAAATTTCGGTGCTCGCTACAGGTACTCCGCGAATTAAGGTGAAAAAGTTTAGTTTTGTTAGTTCCAGGAATCAATGCTATCGAAGATTTCTAGGTGATTTTGTCTTTGAGTTTACGGGATCTATCGAATTAACGCAAACTGGGAGACTCAGGGGGGGGGGGGAGGGGGAGGGTAAGGGTTTCCGGGTAACAAAAAAAAAACTTTTCTCCGATTTTTTTTCAGACGCACGAATAAAGCAAATTTGTTCGAACCTTTTGCAAATTATATAGTATTATTTCAGTAACATTATGTAATTTTTTGATTGCAAAATATCAAATAAGCCGGTGACGGAGCTTTTCCGAGAACAAAAATTATTATTTAAAAATTATGAAATGTTGCTGAAATAATAGTTTATAATGTGCAAAAGGTCGAAACAAATCTGCTTTATTCATACGTCTGAAAAAAAAATCGAGAAAAAAACTGTTTTTTTTTTTATCCGGAAACCCTTACCCCCCGCCATTAATAAACTATTGGATTATCGAGCTGATGGGAAGTTATTGGACAAATTGTAGGGCGAATTATATAGTCACAGAGGCGATTTACTGGTTAAATTTTCGTACAGTTTGGTATTATCACAAAATTATCACGCATTGTCGCGAACTATCGTAGACCGTACCCATTATCCACCAGGGATTTCAGTTCGATCGCGTACGTACTTGGAACAAAGAAAGACGTAAATATCTCGATGCTCGTGCAACGTTAAACAAGACACTCGCCTCTTCTTTTTCTCACCCACTTATCCCTCCCCTCCCCCCCTCCTTTCTCCGCGATACTCGTTCTTTCTCACGGCGGATGAAGAGCTCGAGGAAACGATAAAGTTTCCGGTCTACGTCGAGGCTTCTTTTATTTCCCTCGTAGTTACCCCCCCTCCCACCGCGCGATCCGCAACGCAGCCGCGGTGGTTCGGTGGTACGATAATTTTTGCGTTACGAGGACGGTAAAGTATCCGGATTTTTGTTACAACTCGCGCTCCTCCAGGTTTGCAGCAATTGTTTTCCTCCACCCGCCCTCTTGCCGCGTCTGCGTTTTTTCTCGGACGTGGAAGTATAGAGGCGATTAAAAAGTTTTGTTACCACCCGTTTGTTCTTGCGTACGCGGGAAAGAAAGGAGCCTCGCGATTATTTCGTACCACTGTTCCTCCGATGTTGTAAACTTATCTCTCCGTGAAACGAGACGCAGAAATTCACCGTTTGATACGCGGTCCGTTCCTTACAATTAAACTCCCACCTGTTCCTTAGTTTCTAATTGCGCACGGTGACAAGGCCGATTCTTCGCACGCATTAACGATAAATCATCCAAAAGTTCGTCACGAATGGCCGACCGCCGGTACGTGAAAAAGATTCCGCTGGTCATTAATGTCTGAGCAGGGACTTCCCGTTCCGGGAGTCGTTATCGCCCTTCGGTCGGTCGAGTCACAAGTTATCGTTTCGTAGCCACATCGGTGCCAGTTATGCTCTCTCCGCGGAAAAATGACTTCTGCCTTTCGATTAGAGTTTCCCTCGGCGTCAAAATCACGGTTTAACCTACTCTTTCGCGACTCGCGAATTATCCCACCTCGTCCGCTTTACGAAACTCGGAGCATAAACGTGGCGCGCTCGCGTAAGAGAATTTGCGAGAAGAAAAATTAATTTTCACGCCGCAGCCTTAAGTCTCTCGAAGAGCGCGCGCTCTCAGTTTCGAAAGCGATTTACCCGCGGCACGGCTCTCGCTCGTTAGCTCGATTTCAATTACCCCCCCCCCCCCCCCCCCCGTAGTCACGCTCGTTATTTACGCGCAACGGCATTGTCTCGGGTTGTCGTTTCTTCGCGTTACCTGGTTTCAGCGAAAATCCTTGATGCGCGCGAGTAGGGTAGAGCAGGTGGGTGGAGGAGGGGGGTTGTTACGCGAGAAGACGGGCCTCACGAAAATTGTAGCTAGACAACGTTCACCGGTGGTATATCGCGCGCGCGTGTAACGTAGCTGCCGGACTAACAAGGTAATCTACTCATCTCGCTGAAAGACTCAACCTGCCTTTCAGGTTAATTGTTTCCCCGGTGCCGGAGACCTCCGCCATGCTAATACTATTAGCTCCTTATAGTCCTAGCAATTAGAAGGGCGGCTTCGGCGAGACGATAAGGATACACCGGGTCCTGGAGCGCGGGAGAGAGACTCACGGTACGTTAGTCGCGGGTAGAAACGAAAATTAGTAAGTCTTTTTCTGCACCCCCCCCCCCCCCCCCCCCAGCTCTCCAATCTTTCGGGGCGTTTGCGCTCATTTTCGTTGATCGAAGTACGGCCGGGAAGATTGGACGACGTTGGCGCAAGAACCGGTCGTTCCCGCGCGCGTTCGGATCAACCGTCTATCTAATTATATTGTTTAAACGGAAGTTGGGTTAATTTCCTCCTCAGAAATTTTCATCCCGACAACGTCTAATTTTCTGCCAGTGGATAGGGGGCGCTCGTCGTACACGCTGGATAATTAATACCGGGTATTTCTACGTTTTTGTGGGCGATATAATTATACCGCGAGGTGGATGCGTGTTAATCGAATCGATTTTTTAAGAGAAATATATCCCATCTGCGGATAATAAATAACTCGCGTGTGTGTAAACTTTAATCCCCCATCACTCTCCGTCAGGTGTGAATCGAATGAATGAAATAAAATCGCGAATAAATATTTCCGTCTCGTTGAACTCGTTTTCAATTAAATCAAAAATAGCTAGACTGATTTATACACGATGTACGTAAAGAGACAAAAAAAGATTTACATACCGATTTACATAATTATATAAGAATTAAAACTTTGCCTTCTACCCGATTCACCACACGAGTTTTCGTCGAGCGAATGTTTTTCGACGGTTTGCATTTTAAAAGAAATCGTGATTCGAGGACCAATTGGATTCTCGAATTTTGGAGAGCGGATAAGTGGTTGTTTGGTGACCGACGGCTACCGGCTCGAAATCCGTGTGCGTCCCCCTCATGATCGTTTAATGTATTGTTGACGACTTCGCTCGCCGAGTAGAGTCACGTACCCCGGCGAAACGATACACGAGTTTGTCGACTGCAGCCCGTGCATTGGAACGTGTCCAGTTTCGTGTCAGTCTTGGAAACACTCTGATTGTTCCAAGTACCATTACCCGTTCGTAGCCCCGGATGCCGTACGGTCGAAATATCTTGCTGGAACTTGAATCATTTCGCTCGTAGAAACCGCTTAACCCGAGAGACGTTACTGATTGCCCCGCGGAATATTAGCGGGATTCTTGGAGCAGAAACAAACGTCCGGTATACGAATTAATTACCCCCCGAATCCTTCTTAATTAACATTCCGGAGGAAACGGGGGGGGGGGGGTTTCAGGGTACTCGAATTCCGATTTACGTTGAAACTTCCTTCCGTTCGAATATACGACGTAAATTTCGCGCGCGCGTTACCGTTCTGTCGTTTTCGGTAGATATCCCCACGATTACGATTTTAATATCAATTCCTATTTGATCGGGAGTCGGAGCGGTGGGTAAAGTTTTCCGTCGATTCAATAGTACGAGGGGATCGTTACCGAAGCTAATCGCTCGATTCGGTTTCTTCGGGCAAACGTCAATCGGTTCCCTATTAATTTATGCGAACAAGGCGAGTTTCTAATCTGTCCCTACAGCGGCACGTTTACGGCGTAGATTTAATCTGCATTGGATTTAATTAAAATCAAGCGGCTCCACGGTACTACGCCCTCGTTGACAATTGCATGCAGATTGGATTAAGCTTTGGAATTAGAACGGAGGTTGAATTTACGCCCCGCACGAATCTGGTGGCCGTTTGTCCACATTAATATTCGAATTTCTCGAAATAGAGCGATCCGCGATGCGACTGCATACAATGGCCGATGTCGATAACGACGGAATTATCTGACGCGGGGCCAGATAGTACTGCTAACGTTACAGGATGTTCCGTCGGTCGAAAGTATAAAATCATGCAACGCGGAGAGAGTCGTTGTGCCTCTCGGATTCGAGTGGCAAATAATCTATGCGGATCTCGACGATTGAGAGCGTGGCGATGTTTTTTTTTTTCGCCTACAGTATGATTCCTGATACGAGTCGAGACGAACCTTGGATGTGTTATCAGTGATTTGGATGCAATTACCATTTTTTTTAAATGGCTTAAATCTAGATCAGGCACATCTCTGGATCTTCAGATCTTCAAACTTTTTTTACTCTTTTTTAAAAATAATTATGGAATTTCTATTCCACTGAAAATTATTTCACAAGGGATGTGTTTGCTTGCTTTAGAAATAGTTTGGAGATCCGGAGATTCGGAGATGTGCATGATCCAGATTTGTTCCAAAAAAATTTGTTTTATTGCAAGAACGAATTGCGCGTCTCTCGATTTGCGTAGCAGATAATAATGGATTTCGGAAAACGAGAGCTTAAAGGATCTTGCAAAAAAAGAAAGTGTAACGTCTCATGCTCCACTTTCAGGTCGATAATATCTGGCAAATATTAGACGAGACCGTATTATCACTTCGTTGGCAAACATCGATTCTTTCTCGTGCTTACACGAGCTGTCTGCTTTGTTCTTTTTTCCTCTCCCTTTTCTACGGCCAGAACTTTTCGCATCCTCCGCATATTTTCCGCGGTTTCTTTGCTGAGCACACGGAAACCACCGTCGTTTTCTTGTCGGGTAATCCATTCTGATTCTCTATATTACACCGGATCCGCAAACTTCGGTCTTTCATTAATGTCGTTCGCGGAAACGAACTTTCGCGCTCCATTCCTCCCTCGGAAAATATTAATATCGTGAACGCAACATTGGAAAATATCCCCGGTGAATTGACGTCGAAGTTATCGAGAATCGACGATATTGATTTTAAATCAACATACTCCCGTTTAAACACAACCCGATACGCGGAATTACAAAATCCAAAATAACGGCAATTCTTAACTACAAATTGGCACACGCCGCTCTCAAAGGATCCAATTATTCGCTCGACGTAGTCGTTCCGCATCTCCCGAAGCATCCAACGAGGTCTCATCGAAATTTAATCCTCGACGTCTACAAGAACGACGCGCGCGTACGCGCGCGAAGTTATGCGGCTTTCCGGAAACGAAAATTCCAAACACGTCTGCGTGCTTCCCTCGCTCCGCGCAGGGAGTTGAGGTCTGGTTTCGAGCGACAGAGACGGCGACGTCGTCGTCGTCGACGACGATAACTACGAGGATCTTGCCGATAGGATCCCTCTCGCGTGGGTACTCGGTACATCTCGGCATGTAGACGTACAAAGTATTCCCCTCCGATAATTCGACTTAGCGTCTGCCGCTTAGAGCGGGGGGGTAGGTGTGAGGCCGGGCGAATATTGAGACACGTGAGGCACAGCACGGCACAGCTTTTTGGTGACACATAGGTTTAAACGGGAGCGCGAATATTGGGACACAGCACAGCACAGTACTGTGCCGCGCGACGGCCTACGCCGCGCAGCGTTCGCGGCAACAGATTTCTACTTCGCGAGTCAGCCAGTTTTTTCGTTCGACGATGTATTGTATTATTTCCGGAAAAGATACAAGGTCTAGTCTCGCGTACTTGTACTTGGGCCCGAGACAAGACCTTGTCTCTTCATTTGAGACCAACTATCCAGATTATATTGAGGCAAAATTGGAAACTGAATCTAAAGAATGGTAAACCACATAAAAGGATTACTATTGTTACTATTATTTTCGTCATAAATTTACTGCTCTTTTCTTTTTCATTTTTTCATTTTTTTTAACGAATACAATAACATAAGTTTATCCATTTACTCATCGGAATTGGATTCAGAATTTAAATCGATTAATGTATCGCTATCACTGTGTTCATCTCAACTGATTTAACTAAATCGCGACTAAAAAGTGCGTGGTAATATTCGCTCACATAGGTCGCGTAGTTTTTTCCTGTGCTGAGCTGAGCTGTGCTTGCGCTGTGCTGTGTCGCACGCGTCCCAATATTCGTCTGGCCTAATTATCGAGGGAGGATAAGAGAAAGACGTTGTTTCCTGCGTTTGGGAATAGCGTCGCGAATTTTATTTCTTTGAGGAGCGTCGAGCGGATTCTGTTGCACGACTACGCGAGAGATCTCTGGACTGTTTTGCCTCCGTCGGGAACTGTTTTAGCCAATTCAAGACTGGCCCGGAAACGCGTAATACCCTCAGGATACTGGGATTATCTAGTTTTCGCGGATTTTCCGGTGAGGGGAGGGGGCGTAACGACGCACTTGTGACCTATTCGAGGTACCGAATGCGAGTTGTGCCGTTCTCGTCTATGCAAAGGACATCGAATTCGGTGAAATTTCCTGGAATCGTCGGGGTACGCATTTGTATTAAAAATATTGCCAAATATTTGCCCGTTCGACGTTTTCCAGAGGTTACGAATGTGCAGATTTTTAAAACTAATGTTGATCGTTTCTAAAGTTTGCTCCGGTTCTCGGCAATATTTGTCGAGCCTCGCGTTTCGTTAATTCCGCGAGATGGTCAATCGTTGAAAACTGCCGAACGGTACGCGGATACTTGTCAATTTTTCATTACTCGTATAAAACCACGACTATGCAAATTTTCGTCGAAATTGAATTTTGTTTGAACGAACGTCGAACAACATAAATTTTATAAACACACGCCTCTGCGGTAATACGATGGCCCCGTACGTTTTGCTAAACCGTTTGTATACTTTCGAACTGCAAAGCGCGATATATTCATGAAAAAAACCCGAGTGTTCGCTCGTATTCGATTATCGCCGTGAATCGCGAAGGCGTAATATTTTGATTGTTTTTTTTTTTTTTTCACGAAGCTTCTTCGTCGTCGCTTATGGCACGAGCCGCGTTTTACAAATCAAAACGAGATTCGCGTACTCGTTACCGTTGGACGAACATATGAAAAATGCATGACGCCGGAAGGATCGTTATGCTAATTCCTTAAGCAGCACAGTAGTCTCGTGTACAAACTCTGCACACACCTGTCCGTACGCGTCGTCCGTGCACGGACGAGTAGTAGGCGCGCATCGATCGTAATTAAAGCTGTCTATCAGATTTGCACGGCAAGTCGTTTCTCTGGTTGCTCGACCCACTTCTGTCGTGTCATTTTGGTACCCTGCCACGATGGACGCTAGTTTATTTAGTATAACTTCCCAGTGGCTAAAACGAGTGAAGGAACTCGGCGCGATAATCAGGATAAAATTTATTGAAATCTGGAGCGTTACGTTTGATTCGCTAATTTTGCCACTGTCACGACAGGTACTAACTTATTTGATACGACTGTTCGATTATATCGTCGCACGACAGTTTAATATGATTATTCTCTGTATTTTCATTTCGTAACATTTAAGTTGAACCTGGATGCCCCATTTACGACCTCTGACACGAAACCTATTAGCGTGCTTGTCAATAAGTAATCGGGATGCAAATCCAATAAAGATAACAATAAAAACCAGTCGAGTGAAATTAATTTATTAGTTAGTCCGAATCGATTTACCGTCCATGAAACATCGAGCGTTAACCGAAGTAAGTTAAATTTTCCTAATATTTAACCAAAAAAATTCGTAGGATTATCAAGCGTACGATTCTAACGTTTCGTCGAAAATAGACGAGTACAAAACCGTTTTCGATATTTGTTTGCTGACATCTACCGTTAGGGGCAAGACAAATTCGCAGTAATTACGCGTTTCGCCGGCATTGCAAACGCATATAACGCGACACACCCCCGCGACCCCCCCTCCCTCCCCTGTGTGGCATTAATTATACCGGAGTTATGTCACGTTTAACGTACGATTATTGCATTCCGCGTGGAGATGGGTGGCAAGAAACTAAGACGTACCTGGCCGATCGATAGTTTCTGTAATTCAGCCACGTCGTCCGGCTTCGAGGATTCTGGACTTCATTTCCGTTTCTCGCGAGGCAAGGTTATTTCAGTGCCGTCGGGACTAACGACCCTTTAATTATTCGGCTCTAATTGCCGGAGCTCCTTATTACGGATACGCATACATTATACGCGATACGCATATTATGCTCGCCTGGCTGATCCGCCAATTTGCTTCTTCGCCAGCGCTATCGGTTAAGTCGAAACTTGACTATCGAATTCTCCAGGGTTTTCTAGGTCAAACGACACCTCGTTAATCTTATCGCTTATATCGTGCCGAGGGGGACCACTCGAGTATCGTGCCGAACTTCGCGTCTACTTGGATATTTTGATAACTTTTTTTGTGTTCAGCTATCGGCTGAAAAGAGCGCTTTGTTGCTTTTAAATATCTAGAACACTGGGATGGTGTGATTTTTATTTTTATCGGAGCAGATCTTTCAAATCTTACCAGGCAGCGTATAATACACGTTTCTATCAATCGTTGGTTTTATTATCAAGTGACAGTCGCCCCTCTTTATTTTCAATAGCAAAATAGCAAATTGCTTTTAAATAGAAAAGCACCAATATCTTTAATAAACAGAATCGGTATTGATTCGCGCGCGTTAGAATCGCAACCAATTCGAGCCAAAAAAATGTTGATTTCCCAAAGAATTCCAAACGAATTCCCGCAATTTTGTTTCCACAACGGTGGAACCCTGAAATGCATTTATTTACGAGCGTCCCCGAAGTTAACTTAATTATAAAATCTATTTATTCTCGAGCGCACGGCAAACTCTCTTTGCTCGGCGTAAACACGAGCGACGCGATTCCTAATGTGCCCAGGGCTGTAGGCGAATCGGCAAACGGGGCAAGAATGCGCATTAATTTTCCGGCTGGCTCTCGATCTCCGTTTGATCGGGTTTACGATGCGATTTCATTATAACTCGACTGACGCTACCAGTCGATTTTACGATCCCCCCCCCCACCCCCGTGTAGTATCGACGAGACCGGTGCTCTAGATTCCGCCGAGGGGCAATGATTAAATTTATTTTATGCGCCGGGTGGGTGCATGACCGTCGCATTAACCTGCTAATTGATTTTCGATTCGCGCTCGTACGTACGTGGGGTTCGAGTCGAGTGAAAATTGAAAGTTCTCGCCAGCCGGTGTCGCTCGTCGACGGAGAGCCAATAATGGAACTCAAGAAACGGTCCTTAATGAGAAAGTTAATCAAACGTCTGAAATGAATTTCTTTTAAAGAGCGAAGAAATCGCGACGCTTTTCCCACTACGAGACGAGGCGTAATAAATTTAATGGCTCGTAACTGTATTCAATTATCGAACTCGAAACGTCGCCGCTTCAATCCACCCCTCCACGCGTCGTCTGATTTTAAATGGACCCTGCTACCCCCTACGGTGCTACAAATTTACATTCGACTGTTTCCGAAACCTGCATTTGCCACACAAACAATGTTGCATCGTGCAGGGATATGCGACGCACACTTATTCGCGCGTAGACTCTGACTCGAAGCGAACCGAGAGAGTGACGGAATTGTTCGCACTTTATTTCCCCATTCCATTATCCGTGGATCGACGAAATCTCATGCATCATAAAAGAGCGACCGGTCAATGAATTCGCCCTGCAAAGTCCATCCGGAGTTAAAAGGGAGGGGAAGGGGGGGGGGGGAGCTCGCAAATAAAATCATTCGCACCGTCCCTTGGTTAGCCCCGTTCTCATTAATTCAACCCCTCGTTTTTGATCGGTGAAGATTCTTTCGGTATTCTCCGAGAATAAATAATGATACGCTTAACGAGTGCCTTCGAGTTACTTCGGGGTTAGTACGGAGAGATAAACGAGATGTATTTAACGCGAAGTGCGATAATTTTGAAGTAGCTTCAATTATAACACCTCGGGGGGGTTAGCTGTACGATTTACTCGAAACGTGGAGTATGCTAGGATTTACAAGTTATTTAGGATAATCCTTGGAAATCCCCGGAAAATTTCAAAGATGCGAACCGCGGAGCTTCGTCAAGTCGAGAATACACGGGGCTCTGACACGAACAAGCTGGTATTGATTTACGCTCCTCGACAGTTTGCTAGGAGCACCTTTATTCTCTCTCGTTCACTCCCTCCCTCACTCTCTCTCTCTCTCTCTCCGCGGAGTATAACGTCACGCGCGCATATAATAGCTGCTTTAATAATCGTCCGTATGCACACTCGGGGTGACGCTTTCCAACACTCGCGTACGAACCAACTTATCTGCCTTATTTACATGCAGTTTATTAAGTGTGCGAGACGACACGTACAGAGCCGGTACAACAAAGGTAGGAAAGTTTCGTGACGAAATATTAAGGAGAGACACGCGTGACAGTGAGAAAATTTCTGTGCCAAGCGAAAAGAGACTGTGACGCGTAACGGAGCACGCGAAACCGACACGAAACGCGTGCGTGGCAAAGCGAAGAAAGTATGAAATTCTTGGGCGAGATGAATGGGTTGTTTTGAAATTGTAATATCGTTCGATTCGATTACGATTAAATTTCAAGGGAACGTCGGACGACAAACTGGCTCGTAATCGATTTTTTTTTAAATGTAAGTTTATTATTCAACGCGATCATTTCTGGACATTCAGACGAATAATTGATCTTACCTGGTAGTTGGAATATAGCAAATCACTTAACCACGATCTTTTCTTTACTTCTATTATTTATCATCTTCGCGGTACAATCGATATTCGTTGTCGTTCCACGAATCGCAATTTGTTCTAGCTTCAACTACGTTTGCGCGCTATCTTACCCGCGTTCAACGGGTATGGAAATTGGCGAAATTTCAATTTCCCCGAAGGAAGTATTTTTTGTATCGTCGCGGTGTTCGCGCCGAGGCGCGATACGGGCGCGCAAAAAAATTCCCTCGCGGAGACACGAAGGTGGTACGGGAGAATTTCGTTTGTACTTCGTAGGAAGCGGAAGATGCGAACGTAGGAGAGTATCGCGAGGAATCGTGGGTGTATCCGTGTCCATAGGCATAGAAAAACGCAAGGAGTACTTTTATTTCTAGAGAGGAAATTTTATGTTTCTTTAGGAATTTTTTTTTTAAGAAAGTATAAGATTGATCAGCTTCAGGTTTGACATATAGATTTATGTTACTGTTGTGAAGTTATATTAAATTAAAAAAAAAAATTGTATTATCGTTTGTAAAAGTTATTGCTCATAAAAGAAGGAACTGCGGGGAGGCTACAGTTATCGTTATCGTTTGACGAACGGGCAATGAATGAAAAGGATTTCAAAAGAAATGGTGACTCGTGAAAAATTAAGTATCGAATTCGGTGTAAAAAATAGTCTGTTTTTCTCTCGAAAAAAATAGAAATACGGATCGCTCCGGGTTTTCCGTTCATTAAACGATAAAAGGTTATCTATTGCATATGTTGATCGAATTTGAAGTCAATCGGGCAATTCTTTTTGTAGATATAGTGCCAACCGTTCGTGAAAATGTTGTTTCGAGAAAAACGCGTTTAAAGTTTTAAACATCAGACTCAGGCGCTAGGTAGTATACTTCCTTAAATGCTTCTCACATCGATAGTTTTAGAAATTTTGATTTAAAACTTTAGCAGTATATTCTTAAGATCTCATGCTATAGAATTCCGTAAAAAAAAAATACAAAATTTTTGACCTGAGAAATGAAAATCCCCCCTTAAGAATCACCGTGAAAATAGGGGGGGGGGATGCCCCGCAATTAGCTCAGAACTTCGGCATTTCAGTCATGTTCTCCCATTAAACACGATCCCGTGGAATAGCGTCCCGACGCTTCGCTGACTCGATATTAATTGTAACGTAACGTTAATTGCACTCGCAATAGACCCATTTGCCTATGGCCATTGCCGGGACGCCGTGCAACCCGTGCAACGTCGGAATTCGTTATTGCGCCGGCGAATCTCGTTTTAATTAAAAAGGATATTTGACAAAAAGAGTTGATTGGCGGCCGCGCCACGTCAAACGGCAAAGTACGCCCGCGCGATTGCGCGTCGACGATAATATTGCAACGATCCGTATCCTTCCATGCATCGCGACGATAACAGCAGTAACGCGTAATTACCTTCCGCGCCGTAAGGTTACGGGACCAATTAATTTTTATCGGCGCCGCTGTTCGCGAAATTAACGAACCACATCCCGCGATCGACTAGTCGATAAGTAGCGTTAAAATAGTTTCTCCCGTCAGAGTTCGCGAACGAAGCTGGGAAACACGATCGGCGTGCGGAATACGAAGCGTTTTGTATCCGATAGCTGTGAAATTGATAATTAGCATACCCGAACGTTTTATATTCCCCGATGAATATTCAAGCACGGGAGGGGGGAGCGAATAGCGCCGAGAGATCGTTGCCAGGTTTTTAGGGAGATTTTTATGAATTTTTGCGAATGGCGTTAAAAAGCGGGTTACGGTTTAAACTATACGAAACTGATAAACGTTAAACGTTCGTTTCACGATCGCCCAAAGCGGTTGTATCGTCGTCGTAATATTTTATTTTACAAGCTGTAACTCGGTCCCGCGGTAATGGCATAAAATCTTTTTTTTTTTTACCATAGTCTGCCTGTAAAACTTTCATTGGCGATGGCGACGGTATTAAAAGCGCCCGAGGATAGGAGAGGGATCGATCGCGAAGGGAAATAGGGAAATATTTCTACGCTTGGTAACGCGAGGGAAATCGGCCAAGTGGGTTCGTGTGATACACGTGACAGGTACCGCGAAACGGTGAGGTAAGATTTATCTCGAAGAATTACGCATTGCGTGGCCCATTCATGGTACGAAATGATCCAAACGTGTAGGACATATCTCACTACGCGAAACAAGATTTGTCAAGGCGCCGCGATCCGTGAATAGTCGTCGTGTCCTGACGAGAAACTCCATTTGTTGTCCCTCCGTGGTACAAGACGGACAGAGAGAGAGAGAGAGAGAGAAAGGAAGAAGAAATTCGTAGACAAACGCGACAGAAGTACCGTGAAGGAACGCATCGTGTCTCTTTTCGCGTTTTTGATTAAGCTTTTGTTCGCGCCCCTTCATAAATCACAACTTTCTCTCTTTTTTTTACTCCTCCCCTCGTTTGTTAGCCACGCGTAACGATGCTGAGTAAGTTTTGCTGATTTTTTTTTTTGGGCGATTACTCGAAAATCGATGGTCCGCTGCGCACTTCGCCGCAAGCGTACTTTGTTTTGCCAGAAGCGTTACGTTAAGTTACTTATTTCGTCGATAATAAATACATATTTATCCAGTGCTCGCGTAACACGGAAGCGCGTTAATGCATTTCGATTGCACGTTTCATTCGCCCCTTTTGACGTATCCCGGCGCGTAATTATCTAATTTTTGACCCTCGTTTCCAATCAATCAGCTTTTAATACGCTGTTTATCTGATTAGAATCTTTCATTCGGAAAAAAAAGTAATTTTGACAGAGAAAATGGGTCACTTTACGAATCTCTTCTACTCTACCCCGCGTAATATACGATCGACGATCTCCACGAGTCCTTCGGCCCTGGAATCCAGATATCGCCGACAGCTGTCGATAATCGTCGATTCTCGTTATGTTGAGACTCGTCGTAGTCCCTGCCGTCTTCCCCTCGTTCGCACTCCAACGATATTTGCGCTCGATCTACGTTTTGAAAAGAAAAAAGAAGAATTGAAGAAAAAAAAAACATTCCCTCGTGCGCCCCATTCTCTCTCGCTTAAAAATTTTTTTGTTCGCCGTTATCGCTTTGGAACCGCTTCGTCGTGGGCGTACGTGGCACAGATTAGATCGGCGCACGGCTCTCGCATGTGTCGGTGGCGTGTAAGAACGTACGATAAAGAATGTTGATTTAATTGCTTCGGAAGAATTTTAATAGACCCGAGCGGTGTAACGGCGAACAAAAGTTTTGACAAATGCTTGTTTATCCGGCGCGCCCTTCGGTAGCCAGCGCGCGGCGCAATTATTACGATGCAATTACTGGGCACAGTTTTATTTCGGATTCTTTTATCATTTTTGCCCCGTCTCGCGGGAGACCAGGAGTGGAACTCGATAAGTTTCGTAGTTGGATTAAATTAAATGGCCTTTTCCGGGGAAGCCACGTTAAGGGGACTTGCACGCCAGAAAAGTTATTTAATTGTAAAGATAACGTTACTCCGTTTCCATTACCCACGCGATAGCGTTTGAAGGTAATTCAGACTTGTTTTTGAATACCTCAACCACGGTATCTCCGTGGTGATTTATCTCGCTCTCGAAAGCCACCTCTCTTCTCCCTAATTAACTCCATTTTTTTTTCTCTCCTCAAAGTGGATCACGACGGTGTAGTAAATTTTCACGATGTCCAAAAGCGCGGGCGCGGTTTCTTTTCAAACGCGCTTAACGATTTCCCGCGTTTAAGCGGCGTAAATTAAGTACCGGCAATGTTTACCAATTAGTAGGCTTTGTTCCGAATAATCGTCGTCGTTATAAGGAATTACAAACGCAGAACACTTGCCTCTTTCGTTCTTGATACACCTGTAACAAACGCGCGGGTGGTAGGTACACGAAGGAGGTGATCGTTTGAAAAAAAAACCGGAAGATCGTTTCTTCGCGCGAGACGGGAAAAGGGTGAACCCGCGTCATTTTCGCGAAGCTTATTCCAACGTTTGATATATTTCTTTGGCCCGGTTCGATGGGGGAAAAAGCTGAAAGCGCGAGAGACGAATGAAACTTCTTGTCGAGAGGGAAAGGCCAGGAATCGCTGGAGTTGTAAGACGGGGAGAGAGGGGAGCGGAGGGGAGCGAATGATCGTCCCCGGAGTGCTCAAAGGTCAGGGGTGGGTTTTTCGTTTGCGGCACGAGCGAGTTGGAAGTTCGATTTTTCTTTCGACTCGTTTTAACCCCCCCCCCCCCTCGCTTTGCCAGCCGACGTCGTTTGAATTTTTAATCCAATTTCCGGCCTAGCGCAGCGAGAGGAAGAAAACTTCTTGTTTTTTTTTTTTACCGAACAATGCCGGACGATAATTTCGATAAAATCTCCGGCCAAGCGAAAATCTACGGGACCGATGGATCATTTTCCCCTTTTTTTTCTTGTTTCAGACTCCGAGTGGTCGAGGAAAGCGAGCCGCGTGGAAAACTTTCGTTCGGGCCATCGTGAGTACTTGGAAACTATAAAAATTAATTATCGTTAGGCTTTGTGTTTTTTTTTTTATTAACGTACCCTCGGACTTTCGTTGAATTCGATTTTACACTTGCAGTCGTGAATTTTGCTTTGAAAGTTGTTCAGAACGATGGATGATTTGAATACGAATTCATTTATACGTTTACCGGTTAATTATATGTATAGTGTATCGTTTAACACGGCGTAAGTATCGCCATGATTCGTAACGTGATTGATATCCTGTTAGTGTCACGTTACATAGGTTTTTTTTTTGTTGCTGAGAATAATTTAATGAACTTGGAGTAGCGCAACGAAGGTAAAATTGTTTACCTCGTTATACGGTATACAAATTAAATTACTTGTAGTCTCTATTATTCAAGTTTTTTATCTACAAAATTAAAACCGAGTTTTTGATAGTAAAAAAAAAAATGTTTCTAAAATTTATTTTGGTATCATAATGTATCGATAAGAATTAAGTACAGTAAGTTTCAAAACAATATAACATTATATGAAAAACTGGTTCCTAATATAAGTTTAAACCTTGACACCGATACTAACTACGAGTTAAAAAAAATAGCCTTGGCTCTATCGGCGGATTGTCCGATCAAAGTGAAACGCGAACGATTTGGAAGGGGCAAACAAATGCAGATTTTATTTACAGGGCAAAGCCACCCGAAAGAACCTTCACAAACGACCACCTCATTTTCGAAAACCGGAAAGAACGTACCCAATATACGGTTTATCCGATACCGACGAAAAACATATTCCGACCCTGACTAGATTTAGCCTTATTCCGATAACACGTTTCAGATGCCTCACACTATATACGCATTTCGACGTTGCCGCTCGTATCTCCGTCTCCCTCGCTTACAGGGGGTTGTTTACAGTAACCTCGATAAGACGGTTCTGCCGTTCTTCATCCTCCATTCCTCCACTCCCTTTATCATCCATTCCGGGGCCACGGATTTATTCCACGATGGCTTCCTATCTTCTTAACCTCATTATCAACCACCACCCATCCTCCGTAATCGTTTTACTTTCTTCTCGCCGAGGTACATTCGTCGTTCCTTTGTGCAGAGACGAGGGAGAGAGAGAGAGATCTCGTTCCTCGATTTATGAAACCGCGCGATATGGGGGGGGGGGGGGTTTAAGCTCCGTCGTTATTTGCCTCTAGAGAGTTATAATGGCTGGTTTACTGCAACCCAGGAATAAAGTACTTTCCACTAAATAATGTTCCTGAAAAAAATATCAGCGTATGAGTATCTCGGTTGGCGCGTTATAAATAGACGCTTTAGTCGCAACCGCGAAATCAAGTGGTTCGCTGGGAAAATGGGGTGGCGCTACCTGGGTTAGGAAAATTTAATAGTTCGGGTTGGATGGTTTATCGTTTATCCTTTACCCGTGGCATGGAATACTTTTTTTCCCCCCCACCCCGAGGATGTAATGTCTGCGCGAAACACGGTAGAGGATCTTGTAATGAGTCATAGCGGTACGATGACTAGCGAGCTTGTTCGACCGAAGTTCGTTGTTCGAACGAGCGCGTTGACGTGTTCGCTCATCCGGAGAATTATGCCTCCGTCCTTGGTTCGTGAAAGTTGGATGAAAATTAGGGAATTAGATGCCAATTACGCGGATATGGAAGTCGGTGGGGTTTATATAGAAATTCAAACCATGATAGTTACGTAGGAAAGATACTAAAGAACGGTTTATTAACCTCGATTGCATTCGTCTTAATCGTTTCCCACGTCACCGACGCCTGGCGTCGATTCTTCTCGCGAGCGCCATCGTCCTCCTTCGATCGATCCATCGCACGATCAATATACGATTTATATACGTAAGGAAAATGCGAAAACTTAATTCTACAATTACGCGTAGTACACCTAAATACTTTGTACTCGCAAAAACCAAAATCGGTTCTCTTTCATTCCGCGTGGAAACTTTTGAGTTACCGTACGACAGTTCTCAATCAATCGAATTGACAAGAATAATCGTAACGACCTAGAAAGCGTGTAAGAATTTCGCGACGTAAGCGACGGCACTGAGGGCTGTCACGCTATTGGAGAGTCGTTAGGACCCAAGACTCCTTAAAAAGGGAAGGAGGACACATTCATAGTGGATTAGAGTATTTATATATATTTATTATTTAAGATGGTCTGATTAGGTTTTCTGGTTTTTCCTAATCCTTGCATCAAATGCTGGACCTCGTGTAATCTCCCAGCAAATAAACTTAATATTATTATTTTACACCAAGTCTTACAAGCGGTATACATATTCCAATTTTCTTTCGCTAGCAACGAGCCGAAGATTTTCGAAGTTTCGAGCAGGCAGTACCTCCAACGACGCGCTCACCATAGTTTCGATCTATCTACTTGCGACATAGTTTTCGTGCCGGCTTCCGGATCAAGATATTGGTCGCAATTCGAACCGTTAAAACGATTACGCGCCCAAGTTCGCGATTTCCGAACTTCCCGCACGGTCGTAGGTTCGTGTGGCGGTGGTGGTGGTGTGCACCGGCAAAGGACCAATCCGAAATTCTCTCCGTTGGTTGCGGATCCTCCTTTGTCCGGGCTATCCAACCAACGCCTTGGCGATCTTGAGAGTTTCGATGCAAGTTGCGCCATATTTCGAAGTTGTGTGCATCGGCGAAGGGAGAGTAGGTACCGCGCAATGGCATCGTTCGTCCTGAGACGCAGTTTGGGGAATATGCTATACTTACGATCGTTAGGTCGGGCCAATTTCACGGAAGACTTTACCCTCTTCGTTTACAACGCGCAAATAGCGGTTGAAATAGTTTGAAATTGATATTCGAAGTACCTTGGGTAAGTATAGCAGAATTTGTTTCGATATCCCGGTATCTGGCGATAATTTCGTTCGTCTCGGATGTTTAATTTTTTGATGTATAGTGGGTTGGTAGTAGGAAAATGTAGCCGCGAAAAAAATGGTACGGGTAAAAATAGATGGCGAGAATATCCAGTGGAAAAAAAAAGAACGTTAAAAATAGATGGGTTTCCCATTTAGATGGAACTTTTGGGTTTATTTTTACCAGATCCTTGTTACCTGTATTCATTTTAATTTCCTGTAAAGCAATACTTGTTTTCGGAATGTAAATTCGATCCTGCGTAATTACAAAGTACTTTGCAACGAGATTCGGAGATCATGGAAAAACAGAATTTTTGTTTAACTATGACATTTACGATCACGTCGCGAGGTTATTTGTATTTATACAAAACCGATATCACATTTTTTGATCACTTTGGAAACAAATATCGCGCGACGTAAAAGAAGCGTACAAAAAAAAAACAAATATTTCGATATTCGTAGCGGTCATTTGCAACAAAATCCACCATCCAGATTAACCGCGTAAGTAGAAATCCAAATAAAGTCAATAAGATAAAAGAAATAAATTTCCACGATACAGATCGCGTAAAAATAAAACTAAAGGCAAATCCCTATACAGAAAAAAAAACAAAGTGCAACGTTATCGATGTTTCATACACAACGTATGAATATTAATGAAAGCGCGTTCGTACAACGTTGTTATTTTCCGTCGGTTGCCTGTTACAATTATTTGCATCGATATAACTTTCTCGGAAAATGACGCTCCCTGATAGCATAGTTGCGCAACGATCAAACATCGTGTCCCCTGCTTCGAAAGAATGCATCGAAAAATGTGCCATTCTATTCTATGGAGCGGCTTGATAAAAGAATAAAAAAAAAAAGAATGAACGAGCGTAGCGTAAAAGAACTTTATAAAGCCTCATCGTCGTGTCGTATTAAAGAGCGACGAGTAAACCGATTGGCCATTTAATAAAGTTCTTACAATAATCGGCAACGGTGTTCGGCAATTTCTCCGCAGAATAGCGGCATTTTGCGAACATAAATCTGCATTACGGTACCGAGTTTTATGACGGCCGGTAGAGAAAAGAGAGAAATGATAGAGCTTCGCCGTCGTCAAGTTCATTAGACTTCTCGTATCGCCTACCCCTCATAGCGTGTATGCTTAAAAGGATTGTAAAACCCTTCGGGCGTGATCGATCGCGGAACATTATTTGTCGTTACGGAAGACACATCGGCCAGGTCGGCCTCCGCGGTAAGAAATTGATGATTTGTATTCCGGAAGCGTGAGGGGATTAAATATCGTTACCTTTTCCTGATTGCCTATATTATTCATTGCGCGCGGATCCCCCCCGTATCGCGGTTTTATTTATGGATGGCTCAAATTCGCGTTTGTGTCTCATTGAAGGTGGAAATGCGAGAGCACCGTTGAACTTTTTTTTTCGCTCGAGACAATCGGAGATTTGAAGGGCCGATAGATGTTTTTTTTTTTCGTGTAATCGAAGAATCGTGTTGTCGGATAAAAACGGGCTACTTGTTGCGTATCGCGCGATTAATTATGAAAGAGTAAAATGTTTTTAATGACGACTTTGGGATAATCGTTATATTTGAGTAAGATTTTTTTCGTTTGCTAGTCCAATGGGACTTCAATTAAATAAATTGGAATTAAATAAAACTATTCCTTCATATAGAGAGAATCTCAATAACCAACACATCTCCCAAATCCTCTTCTGTCAATTTTCAAAAATCTCAAAGTTATTCGGTCTGTCCTCTCGCGCCTCATCGAGCGCACAACTTTTGACTTAATAACAGAAAAATTCTCCTCGTCCAAACCACTTTTTCATTAACAGTGATTCCGCGCTATTTCTGTCCCCTTTGGACAATCTAACCCGCGAGATAAAAACGCTACGCGGACGCGCTTAATGCTAATTTATTGGTGATTTCATTCTTTAATATTAATGCACTTACCTTTGGAGAAAAAGTAATAAATCAGTCGTGTAAAATGGAATATTCATACTATGCATTTTTGATGCACCACGCGGCGGCCCCCTCCGTGTTCGCAAAAAGAGCGCGCCGAAGCTTTATCGAGCGCCGTGTACCTGAATTATACAATCTATACGTATATCCGGTCCCCCGGAGGCGTACGCCGCGTTATTGGCACGTTCTTTTTTTTTTTTCTATCTCCACGCGCTCACAAGGCTGCAGGATTTTACGTTACGCGCGCACGATGATTAATCTCGAGCAATTCGTCGGACGAGATTCCGGGCAATGGCCATCGACGGTTCCTTGCAATTCCTTCCGGACCAACTCCCATCTCTCCCTCCGACTCGCCAATGAAATATTATCTTCTGTTAAGGAAGAAGATGGTGGAGGGTGGCGCGCTACCCTCGATCACCATAAACGCGATGCGACATGACGGATGGGTTTGTACCTCTTTATCGGCTTCCCACCTGCAGTCTGTTTTTCAAACTCACGGTCGTTACTCCCGGACACGTCTTTACTAGCGTGTGTTTGCTTTTATTTGGAAAATTCTTCGTTCGGAGAAGCATTCTCAATCGTTTACGCTTAAAGCGGGAGTGAAACGTTTCCATCGGCGTTTGGAAATATCGATTCCACGGCCGTGGAGAGAGTTAATTGAACGGTTTAGGAGAGGGAGGCTTAATTTACGTCGTACGTCTGCGAAGTTCATTATTATTAAAAACGTCTGTCCGGGGATTTCGCAAAAATGAAAGGACCGATACGTCGTGACGAAACGTCGATCTTAGGCATTAGATCTCCGTATACGTAGGGAGGACGTTGCGCAAATGTCGATTCGTGCGAAATTTCATTATTCCTTGCGTAATTAATAGACGTTGATAATTTTTTAATTAATAAGGGGATATTATTATCCGCGATGTAGTACCCGATGGTATTGCGCATCATTAATTCCGTTGCGTCCGTACTACCTCTTTACTTCGTTGCAACTTAAGCGAAGTGAAATCCGAGGTCGTTGCTGAAATCGTTGGCGGCAATCTCATCGCTGGATAGGTACATCGTTATTAATAAGCGCTAATTTATTTTCTTAGTTGAGACGCGTACGCGAGGATCGTTGAGTGGTATTCCGGGGGCCAAGTGGGTTTATCGGTTTGAATAGTCGAATGGTAATTTATCGTCGTGCTTAATTAACCCACGGACACTAATGGGCTCAGGGTGGAGCGTTTAATCCGAAAGGCCGTGTACGCACCGTGCACGAAGAAACCTGAAGTAACGTCGGAGGGGGGGTTCGTAATTAAGCTTCGAGTCGTGCCGACTTGGCCTTTCAGATATCCGTGCGGGCGGAAAGCGTGCATTTCCAATGGTGCGCCTAATCGTTGCGGGGCTACGTGACACCTTGTCATTTTGCAATTTCTCGTTGCAAAAGAAGCACACTCGCATTTCTCGGAAATATCGCGCTACAAGGGGAAGCGGAAGAATCGTTTTGTCGTGTGTATTTCAAATATTTGTGTCACGTCGTACGCGTCGAATACTGCATTTTGTACCTATTTAACCTTTGGCGTGCCAAGAGGGATGGCCCAACGTCAGCTTCATTTTTTTTTTAGTATTCATTTTATAAATAATTTGTTCCTAATATTCTTCCTCCGGATAGACGATTTTTACTTCGAATTTAACTCAGGCAAGTGGTTTGTTAACGAACCAAAATTTAGAAACATTTTTGAATCGAAGAAGTTAACGCCACGTCATTGACACTTGGTTAATACGCTTGATACATTTTAATAATTCGAATATTAATACAAATAATTCTGCCGTAACTGTACCACCAAATCTCGCGTGTTACGTGGGTTACGCAACGATCAACGCGTCGATACACGTAATAGCGGTGCGTATCGAAAGCTGATAACAGAATCTTGATATTACAAATTTTGTAGATAATCGCAGAAAGATTCAAAGATATCGCGGATATTAAATTCGTTTCATAAATAATTCAATCATTAGCATCCGAAACCGTGTCCCGTCTATTATCACGAACAGCTTGTCCTGGCTCTGTTGTTATCTCGTCATAACCGGATTGTTGAGAATATTAGAAAAATTAATCACGATGAGTGTTTCCGGTTTGCAAGGAAAACGTTTTCGATCGGAAAGAAGGCGGTGACTGGCGGAATTTTTTTCGTGTCATAGAAAAGAGACGCGAACGACCGAACGGTAGTGCAGTTTGACAATATATTCGACGCGGTTTGTTTGCATCGCTCGCATTATTTATAACGGTAAGCGTATACGATTGCAAAGTGAAGAACCGACGAAGATGATTCTGACGCGGATTGAAACAGTATATGCTGTATGTTGAATCGATACATTATTCTTCTCGCTTCTTTTTTTCTCCCACTCTCCCTCTCTTTCTCTCTCTCGTATTCCCCGCAGCGCGTGGCGGTGATTCTAGAAAAAATTGCATCTAAATAATGCACTTGCCTCACGCGTAAAATTCATATGCTCTCTCGGGGCATTGCGAAATGTGCGGCTGGCATGTGAATTAAAATGCGAGACGTATCGTTGCTTTTCAGAGGCGCGAAAGAAACTGGCGAATGACGGTTTGAACGTTTCGGATTGACTGGCACCTGTGCGCTTTGTTTCCCGTCATTGCGATGGAAAAGGGGGTTGCTCTAAAATTAAGTTTCTCGAATATTTAGCCCTGATAAAAGTTGTTTAATGAACCTTTGGAATTTATAACGAGTCAATTTTTCTCTTCCCCGGTGGTAAACGCGGATTTTCCTGGAATTCGTTTATAGTTCGGTGTAACGGAAAGTTTTCCGACCAAATTGCAGATTCGCGGAATTGAGATATATATACCGGACGCGCCGTAAAATCGAAATATTTCATTTTTCATTGTCCAACGTTGCGGGGATCGTCGAGAGCTATTACGCGTCTCTTTGTTAAATATCGCGTCGACGATAGGGTGGAATTCGAAGAATTAGCGAGCGGGTGGCATTACCCGATGCTCTATGCTAAATTCGTTCGAGACAAATGAGAATTTTTAAAACTCTACATTTTTATAATCCCGATGGAAGCACTCCGGCGAAATGAAGTTTCTGGCGCTGGTTGATGGTGCCGGTAAGGGGGGGGAGGGGGGAACGGGGGTAGAAGGCGTTTTGTGCGGACGCTCTTGGCCCGCTTTCGCGGTGCATTTGTTTCACGGGCGACGAGGTCTCGGGGGCTGGTTTTCGCCGAATTGCGTTCTAAATAATGCATCATTCTTTGGAACGTTTGGCCAGCCGGAAATATGGCGGGCATAAAAGTGATGTAAGACCGGAGCTGGTTCGATCGGCGGTTCCAGGAGGCAGAGCGGGAAGGAAATTGTGCGAGGAGAGTTAAAAGAAGAGGTGGAGGGGGGTGTGCGGGACGAGGGGTGGCGGGGTGGGGTAGGTAGGCAGAGGGGTGAGAGTAAGAATCTAGATGCCGCCCTCGCCATCCGGCAAATTTAGTTGCCAGGAGCAACTGATGCGAATCGATGACTATGATCGTTGCACTTGTCACATACCCTCGGAACGTCGTAATTCTTCCAACGGGAGAGCTCTCTTCCACCGGTGCTTTCTTTTTCCCGTACGTGTCGCATAACTCGATTTGTAGGATACATTCTTCGCGAGGCAACGTATACTCCCGTACGTACGTGGGATGTCGCGTCGCCCCGGGAAAAGGGAGGCAGCGGAGGGAGGGAGGGAGAGAGAGAGAGAGGGAGAGAGAGAGAGAGAGAGAGAGAGGGAGAGCTAGATGCGATAGGTCGCGTGAGAAATTCGGAAATTTGATACATCGGCTCAGTTTGTATTTCCGGGGTTGAATAATGATACCGATGCTCGCGTAAATCAGAAACGCGCAAAAAGGGTCCTTTCCACGATTTTGCTTGCAATTTTCCGATCGTTCGCTACCGCGTTCCGTCACCCGTTATTCTCGTTCTTTTTTCTCCTTCTTGTTCAATTTCACGGTTGGGAATTATTACGAGATCCCGTACGATTCGCGGCGCTTAAAGAACTATAAAAATTATCGCCAACTTTCTCAAAGATCTCTCTCGTCGTTTCGGTACTTCTCGCTCGCGAGAAGGAAAGCATATACGCCATTCGTTCGAGGGGATGACGTAACCCCTGCGATTTACCCCCCAATGAAAAATAGGTTTGTATTTAGGTTAAAGCACTCCGCTCCTCAGCGCAAAGTTATTTTTCAGTTTGCCTATCGTTTCCTCGGGGAGCCCGGTGGGCGTGAAATATTTCTCGGCAACTTTTTGTCAAGTCTCTCTCGGTGCTCACCGTAGCCACGATCGAACGTTTATTTTCACCCGTCTGTTCTCTATTGTTCCTCCAAAGGCTTCAATTATGACGGTGATTTAAGAGGGCCGGTGTTACCTCGGTGTAAAGTTCGACGGAACAAAAGCATCTATTTCGATGCGCCGGAGGCCAATAAATCTTTGAAGATGACGCGGAGTTTCCTCCGCGCTCGCCTCGTTGACATCCATCGCAGCTCTCGCCAGCGATATTTCTATATTCTTGTAGTACACGCTCGCCTGGACGATATTCACGTTCGATCAAGTATCCAAAAACTGCCAATAGGTCGTTGTAGATTCACCCACGTTTCCATGGGGAATTCGATTTCGCGACCGAGCTCGCCCAACGTGATTATTTATTTAAACAATTTTCGCGCAGCGTGATACGAAATCCATTTTCTCTGACATCCGACGTTGAAATATGTATAGAAAAATGGATATGGATCGCGCGCACGGTGGTACGTTTCGCAACGGGGAAAAATCAAAAGTTTTTTTTTCTAAAGCGATAAAGTATAATCGACGATTCTTCTTTGGCACGTTCGGTTATTAATTTAATGGCAATGTCGAATTGTTTAATATTGCGCAAACATTTCCGTAGAATACCGAGGCGTTCCCTTCGGTATTCGTTGAAATTCGTTGAAAAGTTCTGTGCTAAATTTAGTAATGCCATAACTTTTTACGTCAAGATTGTAAATTTTGTTTATAGTCGATGAGAGGTAAAATTAATTTTCCGTTCTATTACGTGATATAATGATGAGGTCTGTCGCCGGGTATCGGTTATATAGGTGATTTAATGGACCGTGTATCTTCCTAATTACTTTTCATTTCCAACTATCTCGGCAATTCTCGTTAACTGGAAGCACCTCAATTATAACCGTTCATTCTTACGTAATATTTTAACAAATGTCGATGATATCCCTCAAAGATTTGCAGTAGATTCAATTACTTATGTAATACCATTCGCGATAAAGTAACCGTGCGTGCCGGGGGAAACATTGATTATATTATTATTAAAGAACGTGCCAACTAATTGCACGAAGTTAAGAGGTGTTCGGGGGGAGGTGGAGGAGGAGGAGCATAGAAACTGAAGAATAGAGAAATCTGAAATGGTGATTAAATAAACGTCTTGTAACGACTTTAGGGGCGGAAGGATAGTAGAGCTTTTTAAAGGGCTCGCTCCTTTCGAGCGAGGCAGCCTACAAAGGATCGCTGGTACTCGTGCCCCTTTAATGATTTATTAATTACTTCCGCGGAAGCCCCAGGAAATTGAAGTCCGGACGCAAGGCGAGATTAATTATGAATTTCGTCCGTTCAACCGGGAAACGGGATATCGGAGCCAGGCTCCTCGCGGAAAAACTTTTGAACGGGTCACCGATATCGCCGTTGCGCGGTATCCGGAGAATATTTCCATTTCGCGACGAGAGTGGAACTTTCGAGATAAATAGAATTATTTTCATTGGTTGTTCATCGAAAATAGTATGCGTGATTAAACTTTGGTACTGTGCGAGGAAGGAATTCACTCATGATGTATTCGCCGTTTATTAAGGCATAAGATATAACAGCTCGATACTGTCATGACTGGACCGCGGTTGTTTATGCAAAATGCTTTATTCTGTGCCCTTATTTTATGCACTTAATGAATGATTTAATGCATTACTTTACTTTATCTTATACGTACAATATATTATACGTATCGTACGCGACCGCAAAATAGGCATATTTATTAAAGTAACGTTTATTGCTAGAATGTAGAGAACACAACCGTCCCTTCTCAGAACTCGAATACAACAACTGACATATTTATAATTTGAATCTCGGCGCCCGGCAACTAACAACTCCCTATCGGCAATGCCGGACGCCAAGAAGGCAATGACATACATAGACATTCGTAATACTACCCCTACTATACGTATATTTCACGCATATTGATCGCATTTGTCTCCCAAATCCGTTTAAAGTCAGTATAAAAATAATGCACTCTGCATAAACATCCGCAGTCCAGTCACGACGACTGCCGCCGACCGACTGTCCGATTCATCAATCCCCACTCTCGTCGATTCTTTATCTCGCAACGGTCCGAACAGTGTTTCCTCGCAAAACAGTCACACGCACGCACACTTGAGACTATTCGGCAGTATGAAACCGATATCCTCGCGTTCCGTGCAAAGGAACGACGCGTAGAAACTGTTTATTTCTCCTACACCACCATTCGCGATTCCATCTGCCACTGACGCGAAAGTTCTCGAGTGTACGCGGTATAGACGGTGTTCTATTTAACCTTATCAAAAATAACTCCGTTGCTCTCAGTTCGTTAATTACGCATAGAGGGCCACGTTGTCTGGCTCTCCGTTCATTGGTTGGCAGGTCGCCAACTAATATCGATTATGTATCGACGACGATCGATACACACCAACGACAGCGACAGAGATCGCTCGTCGGCCAACAACCAATCAAATGTCTGCTTTTACCTTAGACGCCCATTTACGCGGCCCTGGGAGCGCAGGGCGATTTTTATACGTTTCGCCCCTGTTCTTCATCGATGGCGTTTACTGGTTTTCCTTTATCTTGCGCGCGCCCAGTGTTCTTTGTAAATTTGAAATAGTACTCATCGCAGATTATACAGTTCTTTAAGCGTTCGGTAGTTTGCTCTTTGCACAGCGAAGTGTGTTTTTCACTGTCAAGTTCATCCGTTCTCATTGCACATCATGCGGCACTTCATATTCATCCGTACGATCAAAATCACCTACTTGCGTCGTGGCCACGCCGGTCATCGACACGATCATTCACCCTCAACAGGTATTTTTGAATTAATGTATTGTTTTGTTATTAACTCTGTGTCTTATTTGACTATTCCAGTCCACCAAATTCCTCATTTTATGCTCAAACATGTGACGTAAATCAGCTCATGCATACTTTACCGTACATCGTTTAAGGTTATAAAGTCAGAAACAATTTCAATTAACCTCGTATTACGACCTTACTGTTCCTCTCTTGCTCTTAATGTCACACGGTCCAATGGGTTACAAAACACTCTCGATCGATAGTTTTATGGTTAGATAAATCAAGCACTCTATCTAATAACGTGATATCATATTTTTGCCCGGGGTTGTAAAAAGGAAAATTTGTTTTTCGTTTCAATGGGAAAAAGCGATCTATTTTGTTTTATACTACTCGAACCCTTGACGCTCAAAGCCGGGCTTTCACGAGCAATAAAAGGTTTGTCATTTGCTGTTTTTTTTTTTTTTGTTCGAGGGATGTCAATAATAATTGGATACTTCGCAATCGCGGGTAGTGATTTGAATATATTTGTCTCCGAGTGTACCAGACAATGTTTTCTCTTATTTCAACGGGGAAAAGGTAAAAAAGCACGGGAAGCATATATTTCTTTTTACTTCGACGAGGAAGGACAGAGTGTTTTTCTACTATTTTAAGACGTACCACGCACGAAGTTGAGGGGATACGTTGAATAATTCGTTGCCCCCTCCCCCCACTCGTCTGTGCATCGAATGTACAAAGTTTTATCCACGCTTACACGTGAAGTGCCTCGGAAATTGGCAAACAGCGGAGTTTTCCTCGGGATATCCAATCGATTCGAACTCCCTGGCTGTCACAATCCGTTCGATTTCACGAGCTTCCCCGCCGAACGAATCCCGAAAGTTTTCTCCGCCGCTCGTGGAACGGCAGGAACGATAGGAACCGAACTCCTCTTCTTCGAAAGATTACGTTTAATCAGAATTAAGGATGTACTTGGTGGGGCATCGATAGCAGAAGTGGTCGATGATCTTCGTCTCATTTGCCCGATTCCAGCGATTTTAATCTCGGGAAGAGTCTCACTCTCCCTCCCCCACCCCCGGCGATTTGATCCTGTAAGAGTTTAAATTCTATCCGATCGATATTACTTCTTTTTTGCCCGGCAGTACGGTTTTTCTCTCGTTAACGACCAGGTATCACTGTGCTGTTCCCCTCGCGCGACAGAAATAGAGTAAAAATCAGATAAATATGCCTCGACGCTCGCACGGAGTCATGCAAATCGTACCGGGCGGAAACAAAACGTGATTGTTACAATTTTTACACGGAACTACGTTCAATTTTTTATAATGAGCTCGAAAGACACGACTGCACGTATACCTGACTAAAGGAGGAAGAAAATGTTACGCACGGTAATGTCGTTATGTTACATCGGATCGGTGCAGCGAATAAAATAATGTTTATCTTTGTCTCGAGTGCTTGTTTCAACTTTGCAAATTATACACCTGATTTTTGTTCCTCCAACGTTTACGCGGAAGGGCCTTCAACTTTTTATAACGAGCTCGAAAGATATAACTGCGCAGTTAAAAGAGGATCGAAAACTTTCGTACGCTCTTGTAGTAACGTTACATCTGCTCGGTACGGTGAATAAAATAATGTTTACCTTCTCCTCGAGTACTTGTCGAGCACTCCACTTTTCGGAGAGCTAATTAAAAACAAAAGTTAGGACGAGGATTCGGGTTTTCGGCAGATCGTTAAAGACACGAGACCTTGTCTCTTGACATACTGGGTGGTGAAAAATGGACGATAAAATACTAATAATAGATCGTGTACTAAAAAGTAATTAATCAATAATTTGGCGTTGTTACGTCAACCGATTTCGACGTAATTATTGATTAATTATTTTTGGTTAAAAACAGTCTAAGAAATTGGAACAAATCTAGATCATGCACATCTTCGATTCTCCGGATCCCCAAACTATTTTTAAAGCAAGCAAACACAAGTGATTCCTTGTAAAATATTTTTGAGTAGAATAGATTTTCTATAATTATTTCGTGATCAGCGACCCGAAATACATTTGGTAGGGTAAAAAAAAGTTTGGAGATCCGAAGATCCAGAGATGTGCATGATCTAGATTTAAGCCAAGAAATTTTTAACTAGCAGCTCTTTCGGTACCCTACTTATTTCTAATTCTTTTAATTTCTTGCATAATATACTATCGCTATCGAGAGTGGTAAAAGTTAATCGAAACAAAATATGACAAAAGGCCACACGCTGGCACTCTCCCCGATATTCTTCTACCTCGATTACTTTCGGAAATCGGCGAATATACGCAGGGTGTTAACCATTTTCTTTCGCACTCTGTATTTATTCGTCGATTCCGGAATCAATATAAGCGAAGCGGAAGGATATCGGCTAAAGTCTGCGCGTGCCGTTTTATTTCGCTTCGATTGAATTTCGCTACCCCCTGATTCCGATAACTTATGGTTCCCCGTCGTAGTCGGTTGCCATTCCGTCGCCATTCCGGCCAACAAATTCTCTCGTAGGTGGAACGCTGCTATTTATGGTATCCGTAATTTGAAAACCGTATGGAAGGAAGTAATTTGTCCGACCACCGATACAATAGCGGATACTCGTTAATGAAACGGGGAATCGTTTCGTACGTATGTACGATATCCACCGAAAGTGGAGGTTGACAATTTTTATCACGTTCGCCTGTTGATGTGATCTATCTGCTCTCTCCCTTTTGTTACTCTCGTTTCTCTGTCAGTCGAGAAGTCACGCGTTGAGAGCGTTGCGGTATGCGTTACTCTCTGTTCTTCGGACGGTCCATCCCACTCGCAGCATCCAGGCACACCGGGCGAGAGACGTGCGATGTAATTACATTTGCTTGTACATAGTTTGAATCGTGAGATACAAGAATCCACTTAAATTTATTAATATGAAAGAGTAAATTTAAACGAATACAATGACACTCGGTCGCTACCTCGTAATAGACTAAACATTCGTAAATTAAAAACAGTCACAGGCCCCGCATAAATGTAATTTAAATGAGAAACTTGTATCAAGTTCCGAAGAAACAAGTAAGAATACGTTCGCAGCTATTCGCCCGATAATATTAAAATATTATCGACCCCTGGGTAAAATATTATCGACCACGTGGAGGTTGCTGCTATTCGAGACCCGAAGGGAGATAGACGCATCAGGCGCACCTCGATCTCCCTTTTACAATGGTTTCTTATTCATAACTTAACTAAGCGACAAACAGGACAGATAAATCACACTGCCAAGCGTACGTACTGGCGTTGTAAAAATTTCGGGCCTTAATTTTCGCTGGATATTGTACCTACGTTCGACGCGCGATTCGCATAACTGCAACGACGTCCATTGTCTTCTTCTGACCGTCCTATCGCGAGATCGAGGCTTCTCGCGAAAACTTGTGTCGTTTGAGCAAAGCCGACGATCGAGCGCTGACATCATTAACGGCTAATCACATTCCCCGAACTATCGCAATTTGTGGCGAGCGGAATCATCATTGTGACGCCATATAGTCTGAATCGATAAACTTGCCTCGTGGTTTATTCGATTTTCTCGTTTATTATTGATTCGATCGAAAGGCGACGACGATTTATTATGCGAGTACGGAGAAACTTTCATCGACCGGTTTGACGGGGACACGTTTCAATTGCAAGTTTTAACGGAAGGATGATTAAATTGCAATAGAATTCACAATGTTATCGCGACGGCTGATCGTAATTGTTTGTTCGTCTGGAAGTTCAATGTAATTGAGGGATTCCGGTATGATGGCGTTTCCGATAATTGTACATTCTACTTTTCACCGTATTATCGTTTTGTTAGTTTTTAATATCCTCTGGTTTCGAGTATGCAAGATACAGAAACTTCGTTTCGCTCGTGGGTGTCGTAGCAACTGTTAAACTTTTTTTTTTTTATACAAACATCCTCTCTCCACTTCTCCCAAGTTTGTTATAATATGGAAGTTTGTTGTTCCAAGATTCTTCTACCCCGAGATAAATTACCTGCGGGGGTCTTCCCTCCCCTCAACAGGTGGAACCACGACGGTTTACGGTTTAATTCCAGAAAGTGTAGAGAATGCGAGAAGATTCCACTCTCTTGTTCAAAAGATTGTAGGTTGAGCAATCGTGGGACGAGGATGTTCAGCTTTCGCGCAAAGGCCATCGAGAGTGTCGCTTTTCTCCCGCCAACTGCCTTGCATATTTTCCTCACATTCTTTCTCTGCCATCGCTCGGTTAACTTTGACGGCGAGCGTCGGCGTCTCCATTATCTTTTCAGAAAGCGCGATTATGACTTTAGAATTTTCAGTTGGTCAATTATTAAAAATAAGGTTGACGCAAATGTCTCTGAAGTATGCAAATTTGGGATTTTGAGAATTTTCACGATCTTCTTACGAATTTAAAGTAACAAATTGCCATTATTTTAATCGTAAGAAACAATTTAGCAATAATTGCGAAAGGTAAAAGAGTTACGATAGATCCAAGTGCCTTTGATAGAAGGAGAGGGTTCGAAGGTCAGCTCCGAAAGTTCTCTCAGGTTTAAAGAGTAATTTATACGAAACTAGTTTACCAGTAACCAGTGAGCTAACTCACCGTCATTAGTAAACGAGCATTGCTCGATTAGAGCTAACGCGCGTACGTTTTCTCTGGCCCACTAGCGCGATGGTGAAATAGTCACGTAAAATCTATGCCGCGTCCTTATAACTTGAAAAAAAAAAATCGATTGTAAATCTCCTTACCAGCCTCGTCTCGTTAGTAATATTGTTAAAAAAAGATTACGCGTGGTTCGCGGTACGTTCATCCAGGCAGTGTCAGATTACAAACGTAAACAATTATAACTCACCGCTGAATTAACTCGCGAGTCGCAAATAAACCAGACCCGCGGCAAATTACCCTTGACCAAGAGAAGAACAAAAATAAAAAAAAAGAATACAAACACGAAATACAGAAATCGTCGAGAAAATCTCACTCCGCAAAGCTAACCGCATCGGTATTGTGCTACCTACCATTTACCGTTTATCGCGGTAAACATACCTCTCGCGTAAAGGTCATCGGGAGTGTCGCTCCTCTCCTTCTGCCCGGCAGCTTCTCCTACTACCTGAGTCGTCTTTTCTCCTACCACCACGTACCGCGACGGCACACAGGTGTATTGGCCGGCACAACGCGTTCCTACGGCCGCTATACGCTTTCAGTTAGCGCCCGTTCGTCGGCGCAGTTAGCGGGTTTTACCTGTCCTCTCGTCGCGGGTCCTTCACCGTCCCTCATTAGGTATTCACGGTTTTCGATTTCTCTCGGTTTCCAGGCGTAGAGAGCCCCGACGGGGACGACGAGTGCCGGCATCGATTTCAGTGAATCGAATTTGTGAGTGTGGGGGAGAGTGATGGTACAGTCGGAGGGATTTAACCATGGAATTTATTGGAAAGTGGCTCGTGGGAACCTGAACTGGTGAGTGTCGATTAAACTTGGCTTTGTATTCGGGATGAAGAGAGCCTCGCCCCGGAGTCTCGTTACGCGCGATACAACGTGGTAGTTTGCGCATGTTAAGTAGAATCGAATGTAATCGTATTTTTGTACGATTTAGCGTCGCCAAAGGTCGAAAAGTGCAGCGAACGTTTTTGACCTTTTTCTCGATTCCCGACATTGCGTTTATTTGGAACTTGTTTCTGCGTATGGGTGAACATTTTTATGGAAACGAGGTTGCAAAATTTGAGTAAATAATTATACGAAGGTAAACATAGTTATGCGAGAGACGGTAAGTTTTGAATTAAACATATATCGTTAACGAGGTTGATCAAACATGTAAGTTACATTGCAAAGTATCCAACACTTTATCGATATTTACGGTTCTCGAATTTCTCTATCGTAAACAATTAAAAAATCGAAAACCCTGTAAATTATCTCCATGTCAATTCTAGCCTTAAAAATCATCTGTAAAAAATACAAACACGGTTAAACCTATTGTTATTATTATTATTATTATTATTATTATTTTATAACAGAAACACAATATTGTATTTTCACACCACGAAATTGCGTACATCACGACTGTGATCTTTTTTAATCAATTGGCCTTGTAGGTTAGATAGTCCGAATTCGATTACTCTGATTAAGCAGATATCGTGCGTTTAGTCATCCCGGTCAAACTGACCTTCGAATAACTATACCATTCTACAGTAGTAGCTTCAAAATCTTTGCGATACAATCCGTCTGCAAAGTCTCGATAAAATTGTACGGATAAGTACATGCGTAAATGATCGGTGTACCAACGTTCGATTGTCTTCCCACGAGAATTCTCCGTACCCTCGTAAGGAAAGAGGCGTATTAAAGAATCAGCTGACGCTTCGGGTAAGCGTCATCGGAATTTCAATCGGCCTTCTCCTTTTACCGATAATCCGTTGTCGCCGCGCGTGGTCACGGATGCTAACATCGAGAGTGATAAACGGTTCGGTATGAGACACGAGACTGGTAGCGGGGATAGTGTCGCGTTAACGATCGAGTTTTAACGACGCGTGCGTTATCTCCTCGCGATGCATTAGATAGCCCCGAGAGTAAGCTCGCTCTCATCGTTTCCGCGTTTTCCCCGTCGATGCATCGGTTGCGTTTTGTGCGCCCAGCGGTCATAAACGATCCATCCGGCTCAATTATTCAACTCGTGAGTCTAGAAAACGTGCTTCACCCTCCGCGCCTCCGTAATTGACCGTTCTCGTAACCGCACGTTTGATTCGACATTGAAAGAAATGCGTTTGCGCTGATGTGAATTTTTAATGGGGATAACCGTGGAACGATAGAGTTCCATGGAAAAGCCTCTGATATTATAGGAGGAGTCTGGCAAACTTTAGAGATGCGTATTTCGAATCTATAAAAAGAATTTCGAAAAGGACAGAGGCAATTCGAAGCGCGTGGTTTTTATTGCCGTGGATCGTTGATTTTTGGAAATATTTGGATAAAAATTAATAAAAAGCGTTAGAATCCGATCAAATTGAAAGTATTGACGAATCCCATCTGCATTTAGCATTGTTGGTTTACATTTTCTTCTCATTTTTGCGAGAGTTTCATCAACCACGCGTTTGATATTATACTTCCGAAGCACGAGAGTTTCCTCTCAAAGTGTAATAACCTGGAATTTTGAATTTTTATGTATTAAATGGGAAGAATCCTTTTTTTTTCTCTCTTTAATACGACGATCCACGCAAACGGAATTCACGGAATCCAAACGCAGCGATCTTTATAAATAAGCAAAATTAACCCGTCTCCCGTTGGCAGACATTTGCACCTTCAAATATTCTCCAACAGCATAAATTAGTCCGTGTCACTCGATTCGCCGACATACTACCGGGTCCTCTGAAATTCGTCTGGGGGGAAAAACGGAGCGTAACGCTTTCCAACGTTTTCCCTCGTATCGAAGGCAGGAAGGCGGATTTCGCACAGCGACGAAACGTTTCGGCGAATGTTTCGCGGTGCTGATTGCGCCGCTGTTGCGAATTCGCGTCGCCACAGCGATAAATAAGCCGCTTATGCCGTAATCTAATCCCAGAGTCGAGAGCTTCTCTCGCGGAGGTATACGCTGCGGAAATGTGTATTCGCAGGGAGGAGATTGCCGTTGATAAGGCTGCCGATAAAATGACAAGGACGACGGGCGACGACGTCTACGTCTACGTCGTCGTCCTCGTCGGAAGCGTCGCGTAGTCGGAGGAAGATGAGAAGAGTGCCGGATGTGCACTGGCTACGAAATCCGGACTCTAATGATCCCGGTAGTTTTACGTTTAGACGATATCTGGAGAGGAAACTACCGCTGTTTTTATTCCTTTGATACGATAGTGCGTTACGGAAAATTGTATCGCCGGGCAGGAAGAAGGGTATACGCGACGAGTAGTTTTTGATATTGATAAATCGACAAAAATATTATTTAGACGCGAGTTGCGTACTAATTTTAGACTAATAATTAGATTAGTACTAATAAATTAGATTTGTTGTGTGTTAGTATTAGAAGCGAGTTTGCGGTAAAGAGTGAGAATCGAGTTTTTAAACGCAAAGGAATTAAAAAAGAAACGCTTACCGAATGAAGGTAGTAAGTTTGACGTTTCTTTATGTTTTCCAAAAATGTTGGGAATTTACGATAGCGTCCTTAATAATAAGCGGCGAAACAATTTCCATAAACTCCGAGGAAAAAATATGCAAGAATTTTGCAATACCGTTTTTGTTTACTATACAAATATGTTGTTTTCCAAATATTGACAACGAGTCGGATTTCCTTTTGAACCGACGCGACGGCTCGATATCTCCGCGAGGTGAATTAAACAAAATTTAATATCTCGATTTCTTTGATTGCTGGCCGGGATATAAAACTGAGAAATTCTCGTTTGTTTTATACCTAGATTGCTTTCTGCTGGTACGTTCCCCCTATATGTATAATGATTTGATTGCATTGCCGATTGGAATCCGTCCAATTAAAACAGAACTCATCGATTTACGGTCGCTGCCCAAATGCCGGCAAAATATTCTTTCGAAACGTTCCTAAATCTTTGCCGCACGAGATCGCGTGTGTCTTGCGTATCAACGTTGCGGTAATTCCAACGCTCAGATTATTCGCAAAAATTTCTGCCGAACGCAGAGATGCGAGGCGGTTCGAAATTTTGATCATCGTTTGAAACTAGTTTACCGTGTTCTTCCGCAGATGCTACCGTATTATTTCGTGATAAGAGCAGAGATATTCGTGGAGCGGACTTTTTACAATGTAGCTACGGAGTTACGAGAAAATATAAAATTTACATCCGGACGTAGCTGTCCTTGTAGCGAGTTTTATGGAAAAGTCCTTTTCGGTTTTTTTTTTAAGTCTGTCGTGCGTCGACGGTAGAAAAAATCGTAAACATATACGGTCCGAGAAAAAAAAAAGATGGGGCTCTCGATCGATGAATGATTCAATTAAATCAGACGGTTTTTCCGATAAAGAACTTCGAGTTGTAGTACATTTAAAAATACAATGTTGTTTTAACAGAGTAATCGCTTTATTTAACAAAAAGGAAACAACAGTCACGTACAAAAAAAAGGCGACCTACTTGTTTAAAAACAAATTGGCATTTCACCTTTTTTTTTGTCATCCATTCAACCAAGTGTATTTGACATTTTCGCGTTCACAGGATCTCGATACGTTTATTTATTTATTTTTTGTTCTATTGCAATCAAAATATGGTTTTGCCGTCACCGCGTGCTCGAGTTATTTTGATTCATATTCGTCGTACGTATAGGTTTGCGATTAAACTACGCTCTTCTCGGTTTCCTCGTTATTTCCATCCCTTGACCTTATATCTCTGCCACGATTTTCCGAATAGCAAATGCAGTCGAAACGGAGCGGATAACAAAGGCACTTACGGCAGATAGGGACGAAGCATTTCATTTCGGGTTTATTACGCTACTGAATTAGCTCGACAATTTACGGAGTCAACTTTACGCGAAAACATTGTTTTACGACGTCGCTGCATCGAAAAGCAAAATCCCGTGATCGAGGAACTAAAATATTTCGAAGACGGTGTCGTTCTCCCGTTAACTTTTTTATTATCAGCAATATCGAGTTAATGGCAAATCGTTAATGCGAAAGAATTTTTATTCGTCCCCATTTTACCAATTTTCTAGATTCTCGTCGCCAAGCTTATACTTTTTTACGCTTTTGTTCTTGGCACAGATTAAACGAGGAACGTAAAGAAATTATTCATACTTACGATCCGCTCTCGTTTACTTTTTTACAATTTTCTAAATCCATCGTACATCATCATTTTTCTTCCAAAGTACACTATAATTGACAATTCAGTTCGCGATACACATTAAACTAGGGATTCATTTCCATTTTTCCAACATGATAAATCCGCGACAGTAAATCATTACTTTTTCTTAGATCTTTTATTGTAGTTGACAAGGTTGTTCGCGATACGCTTCGAACGAAGGACGGAAAGAAACTATTTATACCAACAAAGTATCTCTTCATTTCCATTTTCACCATTTTCTAGATCTCCAATGCTAATCATTTTTATCATCGTAACTACGCGTCTTAAAACATTCGGTATAATTGACACGATGATACGCGATACGCAAAGTCATTGTTCCCCTTAGAACAATCAATATAATTGACAATATAGTACGTGGCACGCATTATACGGGAAACACGGTAAGATCTATCCGGTAATTATGCGATCAGTCTCGCTTAAACGGTAACTCCTCTACCAAAGCGGAAACTGGTAATCGATATTTACGTATCTCGGGGTCGAGCCATGTCGCTTGATTTTCTGTTTCTCATATCGATTCGGTAAGTAGACCACGGTCGAGAAGTGGGTTCATGAATATCGGTATACGTTTTCATCCCGCGAACGCTCGATTCTCGGCAGCTTATAGTACAGGACCAGCGACGATGTGAATTTTGAAAAGCTTTGGCATTCTCCGATGTGGCGTGCCACTAAACTCGTGCTAAGCTAATGCGCTCACGTATACCGCCACGGATATACGGTCCCTGCCGTAATCGTAAATTCCTGACGCCGTTGCAATCGCTGGATTATTATTACAGTACCATCTTCCACCTTTTACGTTTACAATTTTGTACGTCGCGATACGAATCGAAATGTATCGTCCACTTTATTCGCGTTAACGTTACGTTCGAGATTATTGTAAACGTCGAACGTTTAGCGAGTTATAACAGGGATTTAAGTACTGACGACTATTAAACTTATCGATAATAGGCGAAATTAGTATCCATTCGCGTAGAATTTGCAATTTGATATCCTGTTTCGGGCGCGCGCGCGAGAGTCGCGATAATTTGCATAGCTTTTCAACGTTTATTCGAAATTTACGTTAATATCATTTGTAATTACCGGATTAATATTCGTACAATGATGCCGTTATACCGATTGCCATTTGCATTCCGCTAAACACGCGACCGACGCGACTTTATTTTCATCGAAAATTACGCTCCGGTTGTATTAAACAAAAACACATACGTATCTCGTAAATTCGTTTTTATCGTTGTCCGATAAACCAGTTTGTCGCGATTTCCTCGTGTGCATTTCGATTACGAAGGCCTGCGGCGTTGACTGGAATGTAAAATAATCCGTCGGATATAATGAGAGATAACGGTCTTATCTATCGAACAGCAGATGGTCGTGGATCGATCCTTAACAAGAGAACACTCCGCTTCTCCGCGGAATCGAATCGAGATATCGCTGCCGTGGATACTTTACGTACGTTACTTTTTCTCTTTACGGAACTTCCAACGGCGACCGTGTTGTAAAATCAAACCCCCCCGCCACCGCCGCACTCTTATCCCTCACCGAGAGCGAATCCTTCTGATCACGGCTGATCCATCGAACGGTACTAATTACATTTCCAGTACGCGCCTCGAGATACGCATCCGAGAGTGCATCTCCCGTAGTAGCTTCGGCGCTGGCCCTAAGTAGACTGCGGATTAATTTACCAGCATAGAAACGGGGATTATGATCTTAATTCCCTTTCAAATTGCTCTTGGTTCGGGTATGACTGTGAGATGCTACCTGTACAACGATCGATACGCGCGGGCAGCTGTTTCGTCGGTTATATCTCGCGATGCACACAATTCGGGTCTACGTTGCGAAAGGGGTTGGGAGGGGGGATGGGGGGGGGGGAGTGACGGAGCGTTTAAGCGCGACGGTTAATTACGGGTTGACGGAAGTGGATACTTCGTTTCACGGAAGGCCAGTGTTTCGATTCGTAGATAATACGTTTCGCGATATTAATATCCATCGTTCCGCGAACGGTTTCTTTCGTATTAAATCTAATTCGGTCGCGAGCAAGCGAGCGAGTAAACCTCGTTTGGTATTTATTTTAAACGAAATTACCCAATTATTTTACGCAACGACTAATTTTTCGTTTACGAACGAAACGTGGCGTAAGTTTAATATCCTTTGTTCCGCGAATCAGGTTTCTCTGGCATTGCGCATTCGACGGAATACAACTCTTCGAACGCTTCGAGGTAATCCGAGTGACTCGGGTGAGGTAAATTCCGTCGTCGGTTAACACTAGGTCTACGGGGACCGTCTATTTGACGGATTTCAAAGTTTGAAATGAAATATCCCAAAAACCATAGCATTAAGAATCATTTTGCATCGTCAATTAATTCAGACTTAAATTGAATAAATCGATTATGTAAACAAAATACGTATTTTCGTTTACCGGTCAATTTGACGGGTGCTCGTAGAAATGCTCGTGGAAACGCCCGTAAACCTACTGTTAATTATGTTCGGGACGAAACGAAGAGTTACTGAAATCAACGTCACTTTGCGATACGATAACGTTTGCATTCGGAAGATAATAAGTTTCGTAATTTGAATTTTCTTCGTTCCACGTATTATAAAGGTTACTTTCGCGTCGAGCAACCGAACCAAACACACATTTTTCACGGAATGTTTTTAACGCGCTCCGAGTCACGCGCGTAGCATAAATTTCATCGGATCCTTGACCAGAGTGGAACCTGGTACTGAAACTTTCACTGATTCTCCCCGCTAATCCGTCAAAAGTTTGACGACGTTTCGCGCCTTCGATTCGCGACACTCTCCTTTTCGTTCCTCTTCTCCTCCTCCCTCTCTCTCTCTCCCGCCTGAAATTTCTCTTTGAGCCGTAGTTTCTGGCCTAGCAGTTTCCTCCTCCTCCATCGGAAGAGACGATCGCAAGCCGCAGTTTTTCGCAGTGCACACCCACCGGAGTCCTTTTGAAATGGTCGAGCTCCACTGCGGAGTTTTCCTCTGGCCGAGTTTCTGGCGGATATCCAAAAAGCCTACCCCTTTAACGACTCTCCCTCTTTTCTCCCTTTCTGTTTTTCTCCCCCTTCCCACCCTTTCTCTCTCTCTATCTCTATCTCCGTCTCTACCCCCCTCCTCTCTCTCTCTCTCTCTCGTCGTTCGTGACATCGAGTGGGCGGATTTATATCCGTACCGAGAGAATGCCTATCTCCCGTCCGCGTTCCAGTTGTTTGTTCCGACGTTCCCCAGACGGTTCGGTAGCTTTAGACCGACTCTCCCCCGATAGTTCGCGGTTTACTGCGGACGACTCTTTCCTTCCACGATGCGGATTTATACCCGAAGCGAAAATTCACGTGAACGCGCGGCCCGCTTCAATTGGGCAAATGGTTGGATACAGTTTCAACGGTTCAACGATCGCTTACGAAAGAAAAAGCGATATCAATTGCCGGGGCGATACGAGGTAGCGGAAAATCAGCGACGTGGGGTGGGGGGGGGGGGGGGGGCACGCGAAATATCAGCTCGGCGTATTAAGAACGACGTTAATTATTAGTAACCCTTAACGTACCGTTACCGAAGTACGCGAGCGGTGGGTACGCGGCAAGCGGATGCATCGAACCGCGTTCTCATCGTACGTTCCCGGCTAACCGATATTCCCTCGGGTAGTTTCTATTCGCCTCGCGATCCGCGGCCTCCCTCGGGACGTCGAACGGGAGGCTGCGTGGGAAGCGCGCCTTCTAAAAGCGAGCGAGCGAGCGAGCGGGGGGCCAGTTTCGTCTCGCTCCTTCCCTGAGAAAAGGCAGCGCAAAATTATTTAAATTGGGCAACGTCAACGGGGGGGCGATTACGACTGCGGTTTCGCTAATTGCATCGTCGCTCGCGCCGCGCTCTCCCTGACAAACAAAAAGATTGCTCCGCGAGTGGAAAGCTCGAAATTCCCCGGTGGAATTTCGTCGTTAATAAAGACCCCCCCCCCCCCCCCTTCCTCGGCACCGACGGTTGGAAGAAGCTTCGCCGTGTAATCCCGATAATTGGGAGAAATTCGACGTTGACTCTCCTCCGGTCGTAGCACTTTTCACGCTAATTTATCTCGCGATGTTGCATACACCGCCTTTTGACATTTTAAACACCCAACGGATCGCTTGGGTTGCGACAGGGATTTTTGCGCTAGAACCCGCCGCGATGGTTTGCGAAATCTCCGAGTTAATTTCGATGCGGCGAATTAATAGAGAAGAAGCATATTCGACCGTGGAAGCGGTGTAAGATTAGCGGGGTCGATAGCGCCGCGGTAGTCGGTAGTAGTTTGCGAAACTTTGCGATTTTCTTGTTAGTTGGGTATTAAAGTCGATTGCTGATACGCGGATCCCCGGGGGTACCGGTTTCACGTTACCTTGGTTTTATTCATTTCGTTGAAAACATGCGAGTTTTAATTGTAATTCGTGTACACAGTTGCGTTATCTGAGCGATGTTGGAGCGAAGGGGGCACCGCTCGATTATCGCTATCGATATCGATGGTCGGTGAGACGAGAGTTCGTTTCGATTGAAATTAGTTGTAAGAGGGCACGAGATAATTTGCCGCGGGCATAGAGCGAATCGAACATATTATGGATTATTGATTACGCGCATTAATTATTAGCGTTTAAGTGGAATGTAGTACATATTTGCTGCCACGTCAAATGCAAATTTGAGGGTACCAGTCGAGCGATTAATAGAAACACACGCAACTTCGATAAATATGGATTAATGTAGTTTGACTTGATATTGCATATTCAAATATACCGGTTATCGTTACGACTAGTAACATCATTTGTGTTTAGCACTTCACTCGTTACCCGTAAAAGACATTCACCACGCACACACACACATACCAGTATTTCATTACTTCTTAATCGGGTTACGTAAAACTTTGGATAATCATGTTTCTTCTCTATATTTGAAAAAATACTTTGATTGAAAATATTGACAATCACCGCTAAGAAAATGTTGGCAATGACTTGTACTCTCCATCGTCATAAAAAATTCAAATAACCCGATATTAAATTCCGCAGTTTTGGTAATAGTATTTTCACCGTCGTATTAGAAGATTAATAAGATCGGACTTCGATAAAGTTTGTCAATCGCTTTTCACCGAATTATTTAGAAAAATTGATCGATAGGGACTCGTCGGGTTCGCGCAGGAAGTGATATTTCCGTGCATTCAGCGCTCCGTCGATAGTTTCTGGAGAAGCCTGATGAGTTTGCGGCACCGAGGTTTGAGTTGGACTTTCTGGAACTCTAAGAGGAAGGCAGGCAGATTCTCCGCTTCACCGTCAGGTACTAATTGTAAGTTGGCCTTAACGAGGGACCCGTTTGATTCTCCTCGCAAAGGATCCCCCTCATCCTCGAAAGGCCTCTCTACGGCAAGAGAGTACCACTTACCGAGAGATACCATACCCGCAACACAATAGAACAATTTTTGCCGGTGAAAATCACGGCGGAGCGCGTCGGAGTTGGTTACACGGCGAAATCTCGATTTTACGTGCGAAACGGAAAGTGACATTCTCTTATTATATTTGACAATGAGAACACTCGGTAATTTTTGTAGGCTCGAATATTCGTTGCTGCCTATCGTCGAGAATTTATTTCATTCGAATATTATCTTTACCTGCACGACATTTCTTTATCTTGAAATAATCGTCGATTATTAGTCGTCGACTTAACGTAACTTTCGATTATTTTAAGTTTTAAGGAACGAATGTACGTTGTAAGCGTTACTTTTTTCTCATTTACCCATTAACGATCGTGAAATTAAAAAAAAATTGTACCATACTCGTAGTTGACAGACGCCCAGATACTCGAACATTTATACGTATACAGATACTTTCGTACTTGAATATTCATAGTTTATTTGTACCATCCGCGTATGGGTGGAATATTTGAATATTAAATTCTTCCAATAATTTCGTGTCTACCGTTTGTGAAGTTATCGAAACAAACTTTGTCGCTCCTCTTGAATCTGTTTACTCTCGAAATCACGGTGGGGAGGGGAAGTTTAAAATTGATCGAGCACGCGAGAACCTCGATGCTCCATAAAACGAATCATGGGGAAACCGATGACTCTCCCGATCGAATCGAACGAGTGCAATTAGCCTCCGGTGGAATCCCATGATACGAATTAGCCTGCAAGCTCTTGGAATGCCTTCGACGCCGAGCAATTTCCTGGAAAGCGACAAACGACGAACTTGAGATACCGCGCGCGCGAGACGGAGGGGGTGTAGCTTCGAGGTGGTGACCTCGAACTCGAGGACGGATCGTTGGATTTGGGAGAGCCCTGTTACTCGTTCTCATAAAACGTGCCGGCCTCATAATATGCTAATGCCGAAGCCTAATAAAAATTCAGTACTATCGCGAAAGTGGCGGGGAAATTTTATACGCCGGCGTGCAGCCGCCGCGATCATCGCCTCGCCTTTTTGAGAATGCAAGAGGTGTGTCCTAGAGCTACTTAAAGAACCCCCACCCCCACCCCCCCCCCACCTTGGTCCCGAAAAAGAGTATTTGGTTTTTACGTTCGCCCCTTTCCGGGGCTGGCGGGGGTTGGGTTTACGCTCGCGGAGCGGGAGAAGGAATGAATCGTGGGACGAGTACCGAGAGCTTGATTTATTTTTCTTGGAGCGGGTAAGCAAAAAATTGTTCTGTCGACCGGGCGTACCGAGGAACGAGATTTACGACAATCGTATTATCTTTCTTTATCCCTGTATTCAAATATTTCTATATTTCTCAGCTGGTTCGTCTATATGTTTTTCCAGAATCGAGAATCTAAATTACCTCGGTGATTGAATCGATGTTTTGTTTAACGATGATTCGACCGAAATTTATTTATCCTCACGGCATTTTTAATTACACGCGTGAGCGGACGAAGGAACCTTAGCGATTTTAAGTAAAACTAGAACTTACGCGTGGTCGTTGGGTGTCATCGACGGAGGTTCGAAGGAAAAATAAATGAAAATTGGACCGAGTGGCGGTGGTACAATGTTCGTTATGATTTTTTAATGAAAGGCACTCCGTTACCGCTCCGCCGGTCAATTAGTTCAGGGAATCGAGAGTGGAGCTCGCGCGGCAATCTCGAAATTGCAATTACGGAAATTATTTAAAACGCGAGACACGTTAATGACACGACCTCGTTCCTCGCTCCCCCCCCTCTCTCTCGTCTTGAAATTTCCCAACAATATACCGAAATAAAACGAAAGAGAAACTCTTTGGGTACACGGTCGCGTCATCCAACTCTCGGCGATCCGCGTGACTTTCTTCATAGACTAACTCCTCCGTAGTTTCCTCGCGAGATATCTCGGGATGCGATAGGTCGAGTCTTGAACTATGTGTGCCACGCGGCGAAGAGGATACACCGGGAGGCCATCCGCGTGGCAGGCCACCGTCGTTCATTGGGAAAGTGTGCCATCGAAAGGTCAACGTTTACTCCTTCTTAAACAGAAACAAAAGGCCTCCTCCCTCCCGTTTCTTTAAATAAAATTGAAAGATCCGTCTTCGCCGTCGTGTCCCCCGTCGTCATCCAGCGTCGACTCCAGTTGTTCTCGTTTCCTCCGAGATTCTTACAAAGCGGGGGCTTTTATCCGGCGTCTGGTAGGTACGGACGGTTTCTAGTTTGCTCGTTAGAATAGAGGTTCACGGTACTTCGCGTCTTTTCCGTTGCCGTGGTCTCTCTTGAATTTTTGTATCTCCTCGAGAGAGAGAGAGGGGGTTAGAGTCTTCTTCGAGACCCAAGTACTAACTAGAATTGAAAATACCGGTTTTGCATTTTTCTTTCCCATCGAGCTGCTGTGTTCGGAGGTATCGAAGGAAGTTGTGCTTGGAATTCGGTCGCCTTAAGAGAATTCAAGAGCGTATCTATATACGTTGCATGTACTTTATATACGTGTGTAGCGGTATGTGTATATATTATATACATATCCCCTCTGTATATGTAGAGGGGAGAAGGAGGAGCGGAGGAGAATGGAAGCAAAAGGTCTTTCGCAATTACCGTGATCCACGCTCGCTGGAACTGATCTACTCTCGAAGGCTGGTCACGTATCTTTGCCTGGACACTCAATCGGCCGCCTCCTCTCATCTTGTTCCTTCCTTCCGCGAATCGGGACTGGGATTAGAGGAAGAGTCCATTAAGGGGGGGTAGTCTGGAGCTGCATCTGCAAAGCTACCCGAGCGCGAATCGACCTTGGCGATCGTCCAGAATCCGCGAGTAGGCTCGCGATATATTCTACATCGATTTGTACCGAGTGTGCTCCGGACATCGGAGTATTAATAAAGACTTCTCGATTATCGAGTCTCGCTTTGAGTTTCTTCCAAGGATCGTTTCGCGTGATTTGAAATCCCTTTAGGAGTTCTCGATAGTTTGATTCGCCTCGTTCTTCGATGTTTTTACGCGGCGAGTTATCGTACAACGTTGATTCGCGAACTTTCGTAAAAGATATTGTGTCGGGAGGTATTTAAATTCTGGAACAAATCTAGATCATGCCCATCTTCAAATCTGTGGATCTCCAAACTATTTTTAAAGCAAGCAAACGCATGTGATTCCTTGTAAAATATTTTTCAATAGAACAAAAATTCTATAATTATTTCAACGACTTAATAAGAATTTGATCAGCGACTCGAAATACATTTGATAGAGTAAAGAAAATTTTGGAGATCCGAAGATCCAGAGACGCGCATGATCTAGATTTAAGCCTAAATTCTTTTTGATCGACATATCTGTCGTTATCAATACGACTCAAAATCGAACTATGCTTTCGCGACGATCCTTATCGCTCGTACCGCGCGTTACCGTGTAACGCATTTCGGTTTCGTAATCATCGCACCGGCGGGTATGCTCAAATTTCTATGTTACGCGTTAATTACGCCCCTCGCGATATTATCTAACCGAGTTCGATGCCGGGGACTACTACCGCGCGGACCGAAATCAGTTGAATCAATAACCATCATTTATTCCAGAATTGTAATGTACTTTGCGCCGTTGAACGATGTTTACCTTGTTTCGCTGATTATCATTCGCGTAACGATGAATTTAACGCGTAGCGTTACGTTGAATCTTTTTACACGCTGATTACGGTTCATCCGAATCGAACCAACGCGACCCGAACGTTATCTGGAATCGAGCGTTATCGGCGATATCGTCGTCCCTTCGTCGAACGACGGCCAGCGCGTTCGCGCTGATGGAGAAAGTTTGAAAATCCGTTCCCGCCACGACGTGGGCATCTCGATACGGCAGACATTGCCAAATCCTGACGCGGAAGCGAGAAATGACGTTGAATTGCACGAATCCGCGGGCTATTAGTCTAATTTCGCGAATTGCTTGGCTCCGCGAGACGTGAAACCGCGTTTACGGGTGAATTAAGTTAAGCGGTCTCCGCGAGAAATGGGAACGGGGTGTAAGATTTGGAGTTGTGCGAATTATCGAGGAATCTCTGGAAGGGAACAATATTTCGCGAGCAGATCGCGAATGTTTGTGGAAATTTTCATTTCGACAAAGGATCGGAAAAAAAAATTAAAATGGAAGGGAAATTAGTTTTTCTTTTGTACGTCACAGACACACGTCTCGAGTAATCGAGTGTATCGCTAACTCATTGTCAGCCGGTTTAGTTTAAAACGTCGGTTAAAATAAGTACAGACAGACGTTACAGAGGTCATCGCAAAAATAAGTCTTTCTTATTTTTGTCACGTCTACCGATGTAGAAATACGTAGAGTGGATTCCGAAGTTTCAAAAAAAGATTTTTTTTTTTTACCGTACCGTACGAACGGTTGGTTTATTTTCTACATTTTCAGACACCCAAATCGGTAGGTTATACTTTTGTACGGTTGCCGACGAAGATATTAAGAACGAAAGGACACTTATTCTTGGAACGTCCTCTTGTACACTATTATAACCATGAGATCGGTTGAGTTATTTTGCTCCGCGCGATGTAATATTAACCCGAGGTTATTGCTCCGAAGCAAAAAGCGGCAAGAAGTATTCGTAAAGATCCGATGTCCCCAGAAGATAATTAACTTTAACCGACAATCAAGTCACCCGTAACAAATTTGCTATGAGAAAACCCGTAATACGATCTCTCTATCGTCATTCTGTTTCGTTCTCTCGGATTGAGAAATATTAGCAAGGGCGGGCATCGCGAGTAAAAGAATTCGCAACGCGTCTCCCTCTACCTCGATCGATTGTTCGTCCCTTCCGTTCAGATAATCAAAATGTGATAATTTAATTACCAGACGTTAGAACGATCCGTTTAATCGTTGTACCCTGCCGCGATTTACACGATCGTCGATCGGGAACTTAAATGTTAGGAAACGGCTGAAATTTTGTTTATCGAAACGCCTTTACCACATCAATTAATTTATTTATATATCGTTTAAACTGTTTTCGCTTAAATCTATATTATGTACATATCTGGATCTTCGGATCTCCAAACTTTTTTTTTACTCTATCAAATAATTATAGAATTTCTATTCCACTGAAAAATAATTTACAAGCAGTCACGTGTGTTTGCTTGCTTTAGAAATAGTTTTGGAGATCCAGAGATTCGGTGATGTGCATGATCTAGATTCGTTCCATCGTTTTATTATGACGACAGTGCGTCTTATACCAGTCTTGTCGACGCTTTAAATAAAAATTTCATTGTGACCGTTTCCAGCCTGGGCGAACGGAACAGATTACGCGACCAATAATACTGTGCCGCTGTGGACAAATATTTTCCGGGTGTGTGGGGGGGGGGGGGGGGGGGGATAAAAAAAGGAAAAGCGCTTTAACACCGCGAAGCTCCGATTCTGCAAGCTAGCTCCGCAGGAATCAGACGATCTCCGGCGTTTTACGTTCTTTGGTTCGCGTCTGGCTTCTCTCGGCGAAATTTATCGCTCCTCCCCCCTCGTCGTTCCTCATCTCTCGCAGTTACGAACTTCTTCGCGAAGATAAAAGCAAAGTTTCGTTGGTCTCTGGGCGGCTAGAGTTTCTGTTCCGTGTCGTCTCTTACGCACACGCGTAAATCTCAGGATTATCGCGATCCTCGAGCGATATCGCGTTAAGGCGAAACCGAGAAACTACATATATACATACTATATATTTTTTAGACAAACCGAATTGCTGCTACGAAAGCTTTTTGAAAAAAGTCACGCGTCTAGAAGGGAATCGAATCAAGTTTAAGCCGATCCCCGGACGACTAAAGCTCTCGTTAAAGTTTTCATGGTAATTTCCTCCAATCTTCGCTCCCGGGAAATTCGTGGTAGGAAAAGTCGATTCTTTCCAATCCGGAATACCAAATTACTGAAAATCCTAACGATTCGGGGTGGATAAGAATTATTCAAATCACTTCGAGGCTACTAACAGGAAAATACAGCGTGGAGTGTAAAAGCAAAGATATAAATAATTCCGAGAACGCAACGCGAACAATGTAAATTTTGATACTCTTGGCGAAACGACGCGGAAAAAGCGTGGTATACCTCTACGTACATCGTAGCGCGTTCTCCAAACAAAGGCGCCGAGGAGGAAGGATTCAGGATTAGAAGTAACGCTGTATCAAAGAGAAATTTGTAACACTCTACAATTTACGCGCAACGTTGCCTTTAGGGTTTCCCGTTGGAGGTCCCGGGGCGACGAGGGAGGAAGAAGCGCGTAAGTTGAGTTTTCGCGGGGGTACTCTCTTTCTTCTACCCCGCCTACCCTCTATCGTAATATCGCCATAATTCATACCAGAAGAAAGAGTAAAGAGATTAGGTTGCACCGCGCCCCCCCCCCCACCCTCTCTCCATTCCACCTCTCTTCCTTAACCCCCTCCCCTCAAGCCTTAACCGTCTCTCCTCTCTAAGGTCGACGCGCGGCGGCTTGATGCATTCGTACCTCGCCGGCCAATTTCTTTCGCAGGTGCACCGACGAGAAATAAAGTGCGCGGGCATAAGCCATAAAATTAGCATTTTAATGGCGATTCCTGCTCGGCTCCCGGGAAAAGCCACCGACAGCGAAATGCCGCGTGTGGCGCTTAATAACGAGCGGGAGCGCGAGTCCTTTGGTTCTCGAGGATGTTTTTGACCGATCGGGTTGGGTATTGCGTCAGTTTCCGGGTACTCGGCTCGACGCGACGATCCGTGCGATTGGATTATTGCGCAACGAGAGCGGGGTAGAGGGTCGTTGTCCGTTTACAGTTTCTCGGATTTCAATATAGCCGAGGGGGGGTTGCCGTTCGAATATCGTTTTCGTTTCCGGTATACCGATCGCTCTCGCGTAATGAGAGGTGGAGACTTTGGTCGATTAGGTATTATCCAGAATTGCGTAACATTAGCGCGTTGATTTCGTTACTGTAGAGTAGCGTCGAATTTTTAGATTTGAATTGCGCGCTTATGGTTGTGTCACGTTGCGATCGACAATGCGGGGAAACCCGACAAATGAAGCGCGCGTCTGCTACGGGAATTCGTGAAGAACACTTCCTCAGCGTTGGCCGTTTATAATTTTTCATTTCAGATTATTAAGAGTGTCATATTAATAAATATCTCAATCGTTCGTTAACTCAGTGGCATTCATTACCGTTACGATCATCCTAGGCAATTATCTCCTACATTACGATTACGTTCGAACTTGTAAATATCTTTCTAACGATTATGCGCCTGTTCCGATGTCGTGCGTGTTTGTTTGTTATTCTCACGCTTTTCTTTTTTTTATCTTCCCTCCCTACCATATATCGTTCGGACTACACAAAGAGGGAAATTTATTGTTGCGAAAGCGTCGGGAAACACGTGAAACCCCTTCCGGCCCTCTCACAACCCCACCCTCTCCCCCACCTCCTTTTCTATAAACCCGTCTATCCAACGACAGCTCAAGTTTCGTGCATTGAGGTGGGGCATTAGCTCGAGGAAACGTAGATCATAGAATGAGATGCACCCTCGAATGAGCGTCCCTGATTTTCATTTCGCGTGTTCACCAGCCGTGGGGTCGCCGCTTCACGAAGGTCCTTCACCCCCCTTTAACCATCCCTTAAACGTGACGTGGCTAATTACCGGCACGATTATGACTCTACGGGCCAAACGAAAGGTAGAAATTAAAAGATATATCTCGCGAGAATGTATATCGTGGCTGTGTTTTTTTGTGTTTTTCTGCTCGCATCGGCATATAAGTGCTTCGGTTGAATTGCGTCTTCGTTGGAGGGCCTCCCCATGGATAATATTCCCTTTTCAAATCCGATTTCCATTGAAATACTTGGCTCGCGATGGCAGTGGGGGGTTTGAAGGGGGGAGGGAAGGAACGTTTATGCGGTTCGTTACAAATTTCCGTTCTTGCGTTGCCGTCTGGCTAATTACGTCGCAGTCGAGGTACCCCGAAGTACGCTAATTATTTGTCTCGCGGGTTATTTGGAGCGGCGAATGCGCGGTTAGATCGGTAGGGCGGAGGGGGTGGGGGGGTAATGTAAAAATAAGACGATCGTTTTTCTCTCGAGAGGTTCATTTTTACACGACGCACTTTTCCTTAAGATGTCTCTTAAGGAAATTGCCCTCTCGGAAGTCTTTAATATCGCTGCTCCGAGAGATATTAAATTGACTCGGGACCACGTTGAATTTTGGTAGCATTATTGTAATACCGTTATACGGGGGAATAAAGGGGGTTTAAGAGAGTAGACGACGAGTCTGAGAGAACAAAGTACAACGCGAAGCGTGCGCAACGATGACGAAGTTCAATGGACGCGATTACGCTACCCTTCGCGACGAGGGTGGTTTCCGGATACGCAAGATCGCTCTCATTTTCTTTCTTCGCGTAATCAAAAATTCAATTATCCTCGGCGCGTTTCCTGTCTGTTTACGCGTCATTTAATTTTGACTCCTGACAAGCTCCCTTCTCAGCGGCAAAGTTTTTGTGGCGCGGAATTGATGCGCAAACTTTTTCTAACCCCCCTTGGATCCGAATTAATTTCGATGAATTAAGATGATCGTGTGACGTAAATTATAATTAAGATCTCTCGGGGTACGAATATACTTAAATAAGTACACTTACGCTTTATATATTTTTTATATACTCCCAGAAGGATCAATGCGCGGTGAAAAGAAATTCCCTTCAATCTCGCGCACATCGTAACGCGCGTCCAGGCCATGTAACTTACAATACATAAATAAACTCCTAAGCTTCGTACCGGTGGCCACTCGAGCAGCTGGTAAAACCACAGTCGCGGAATGAAATTTTCAGAGGAGCATCTCTTCTTCTTTTTTTTTCCCCCTCAACCACCGGCCTCCGCGGCTGAGAACTTGTTTAATTAATACGCACCTGTCCCTCGAGTAACAAGCTCGAAGGCGAACGGCTCACATTTTCGCAAAATGTTAAACGCGTTATCGGAAGTAAATTTCTTGCCTCGCCGTTGTACGCTGACCGCGAGGAATACACAACTTAACCGTTCAAAAAAAAAAAAAAAGAAAAAAAAAGAAGAAGACACCAGCATCGCCCAGGCCAGGGTAAAAAGTGGTTGGGTAAATCGTGCAGGAAAGCAAAGAGGGTAGCGAACTCTTAATTAACTCGCTTCAACGGCAGTTCCTACGGGCCTTTGCCTTTCATCCCTCTCCCACCGATATAACCTCTCGGCCCTCATAAATCCCTCTTATATCCGGGGCATCTTTCACGGGCCGCTCTCCCGTCGGCCAACGGGAACCTACCGGCAACAAACAGAGATTTCGTCCAGCTTTCGGCTCAGCCGTTAAATCCATTAACCGCCGACTGGCGGAGGCTGAAGGAGGCAAAAGAAGAAGAAGAAGAAGAAGAGAAAGAGTGGACCGTTAGGGAGGGGGGGGGGGGGGGGGGGGCGACGGGGGATGGAGAACAAGGCGGAGGGATAGAATCGAGGAATCGCACGTGCATCGCGTGCCAAACTAAGGAAGAAACTTCGTTATGAGAAAGCTCGTCGTCGTACGACAATCCTGGTGGCTCTGGCGAAGCAGGAGAAGCGGAGCTTTCTATTCCAGGGTCCTTGGACCTTTAGTCACCCCTTCTACCATTGGTGCTCTCTAGTACCCTCGCCTCCTCCCCCCCCCCCCCCCCTTTCGTCCCATACCCACCGCCCCTGGCCTCTGGGATCCCATTCGAAGGAAATCTTCTATCGATCGAGACTTTCCCGTCGCTTGGTTCCCCCTTTTTTCTTTCTCTCTCCCCACCACCGGAACTTTCTTTGCCTTTTAATTTGCGTGGCTCGTGTTTTTTTTAAGTTACTCGCCAATCGAACGATGGCGAGAGAAGCTTCGCGAGGTATCAGGGGTTGGGGGGAGGAGGGGGTTTATTGAAATTTTGAGCTTTGCTTCGCGTCGCGCGCATAAAGTAGCGCGCGGAATAGGAAGCGAGTGTACGATATATTTCGTTAGAAAAGAACCAGCTGCGCGGGACACGTCGGAAGTTATGGGTTTAATCTCTGGCGAGCTTATCCGGAATTTGTTGTTCCGCTGTTAATCACGGCGTAAGTTATATTCTAAACCGGACAAAGTTCTATTTAATCCGCGCGTTATACGACAGTTTCTATTATCTTGTCCCAGGTGTTGCAGTGTTTTCGCGAATGTGGTTGTAGGTACTATCGGTGGAACGTTACGTTTGTACACGGACGTATCGTGGAAATTATATTGCAATTTTCCGAGATTCGAGTTAGATATTTTAGTGTTACCCTCCGATTAAACGTTCCATCGAGAATATACTTCGGTCAAGTACGTAGCAATTTGTCATTTATCCTCTGCAGTCTGTTTACACGATTTGCGCGATAATTCGAACGCTCCGACGAATTGCGATGGGTTTAACCTACTTTCGGTAGAAACGTAGTCAGCCGTATCGCGTTAAAATTCGTGCAGATTTTTTTGTTTGATTCGCGACACTTGTCAGGTGTTACTTCATCGCGCGCACATTGCGTAGGCGGTACACCGTCCCGCGTCGCATCTGGCAGACATTAAACTCTCGTTCGGTTCTCGGGGGACGGGGGGAAAAACTAATTCTAATAGCACTGAAAACCCTATTTCCCCGACTCACCTTTGTAACCAGACAATGCGTAACAGATTCGGCTCGTCGTAATTGCGCTAGTTATTTCGCTGTTAAATTCATCGTTACCACAGTTTACAAGAGCTCCGCTAGACGGTTCTCCGTTAACATCCGCAATTTAGATTTCGAGATTTCTCGTCGAAATTGTCGAGGCTCGCAGTGCCGTATCTCGAGCGCAGTCGGTGGAAGGTTAATTTCGTCTGACGAGGGAGGAGTCAGATTACATCGTCCGAATTGCTGGGGCGCGAGTGGAGGACTCGGTGTGTTTCAAAAAAAGGGGGTTGGGTGGACGGAAGGAGGGGTGGGAGGGAGGGAGGGAGAGGGTGGGTGGACGAGCGAAAGGACAGGAAACGGGACGTCGTTCTCCGGGGGGGCCAGGCTCGCCATTGTTGCACCTCTATGCCGGAAAATTGTCACTACCGTTTGCGGTTCCTCTTTTCGCCTCTTTTCCTATCCCTCTCCTTCCATCTCCTTCCTTCTCTCTCTCTCTCTCTCTCTCTCTCTCTCTCTCTCTCTCTCTCTCTCTCTCCACGAGTGTCGGTTAGACTTGTTTTACGACCTCGTAATTGCGGGATATAGGTGTAGAATGGATGCGTGCCCGGAATAATTGTGCGAAAGGTAGAAGGAGGGCTTTCCTCGATCTTTTTTCATTTAAGCGACGCGTGCTCAGTGGCGTCGGAAAATTGAAGAACAATAGCGGATAATAAAGTGATGGTGGACGTAATAGAGCGGAGGATAAGTGGAAGTTACCATCTCTCGTCCACCGCCTGCCTGTATGTAATTAAGAAAATGAAGTTGGGTTTTTCTCTGCGCGGTCTAGTCGGGACGATTAAACGTATAAGTGACTAGGGACAGAAAGGGTATCGTAACGCGGAGTACTTTAATAATAAGGATAAAACGTAACGTGGCAAACGAGGAAAAGCCATTCTTCGCGTTGGCGAGATCGCTATTCTTCCACCTCTCTCTGATGGACAATTTTCACTGGCGTTCTCTAACCCCCTTCTCGACTTCTCCCACTCACTTTTTTTCCCCCCTCGGTCGTCGTATTTCCGAGTTGCTTTACAATGTAATTGTAGAATCGTGGCCTGGCAGAAACACGCGGTCCGAATGTTTGCGCAAGGAAAAGCTTTTAGAATCTTTGTTTCGACCAACTCGAAAGTGGTCGAAAGGGGGTTGAAAAAGCAAGTCCGTATGGAACGAAGGAGAAACAAAACAAGATAGAGACGTGCCTTAACGGAATAAATAGGACGTTAGGAAAGGCGAAACACGGTAATCGCAGTCGAAACAAATCGATGTTTTGTTTCGACCGATACGAATTTTTTTTCTTTGCAACTCTTGTCACGATTAACCCTTGTAACCCGCTCGCGAAAAGTGCCAACGACGATGTATCTATTATTACATTACTATTCCCATCGCGAGAAAACTCTGTTTAAAAATAAATAGAAAATTCGCGCGGAAAAATGGCTTGCGATAAACGAAAGTAGAAGCTTCTACGTGTCAAAATTAGCAATCATATATAAAAATCATCAGATTTCAAGAATTATTTCATGAAAGGAATTGAGCAATCGACCGTTGTAATATTAAGCATAAAAAGAGAAGTATTGGCGTAAATGTCTGCTCGTGCAATAAAAGATACTAAAATATGAAATTCAAAAAAATAAAAACAAATTCTACAAAGTCACACTAAATTCATCGAATATCCCGACGATTCGTCTCATGTTTGGAGACTTTTCAAGGATCTTTAATTTTGTCGAGTACCCTTCGTCAACTTGCTTCAGTATTTTCCCCTTAGTTACAACTGTTTCTCTCTGCAGTAAAAAGGTTAATTTCCATCGTCGTGGAAAACCAACGGGACACCTACGCTAGATTTGTTTCTCCCACCAATATTCTTTCGCTGCCCTTTCAACCCCCCTCCCCCTTCACCGAAAATCCATCCATAATATATCACAGGACTTTATTTCCCATTTGTCCCCTGGATCTACCCTCGAATCCTCGAGATCGAGCGTCCATCTCGTATCGATCGAGAGAGGATGGCAAAGCTACCCCTCGTGGCCGGCTTTCACGCCATCGAGAGGATCGCGCCCTTGGAAGAAGGGAGCGCCGTGAAAAACGATGTTACCTGTCGCCCGGACCCCGCCCACTCTAATCGATGGAGTTAGCTCGATGTAAGCGGTAACGCGTGGACAAAAGTGAAGTTTCCGGGTGCGGGCGTCGTCGACGAACGCGTCAGCGTCCTCTCCACGAACGACGAATGAAGAGGGAAGGTTGAAAATAAAAACCAAAAAAGAATAGGCGGGGGTGGGGGGGAGTTTGGTGTGTGTTTTGGGGTTTAGGGGGGGGGGGGGGTGGTGGTGGTTGGTAGCAGGGTTGCAAATCGACGGGGGAAAAATAGAGCGGAAAGCGCGCAGTGAAAGAGGCGCGTCTAGACCGACATTTTTCAAAAGGGCACAATGCCGAATTTACATTGTCACGGTCGAGATAGCACCGGTCGAGGAGGGCCAGCGCGATGAAAAAGGAAGACCGAGCTGGATTCATTCGTTAGTTTTGACCCGGCGCGTTTACTCAACGTCCGACGGACGCTTTTGTTGCTGAGAAATGTCCGAACATCCTTAATCCCGGAGGCGAGGTCTTCCTTAGGGCATCCGGGCGCGCACGGATCGTTTTACCTTCCACCACTTTTTTTTTTTTTACGAGCCTCGATTCGATTTTATGTCCGACTTTGAGCTGATCGACGCCACGTGGCTTACGGGGTTAAGGGTCTTCTCGAAATTCGCGAGGAATTGTTAATGTACGTGAAGGTAGAGAGAGAGAGGGAGAAGTTCAATTTTTCGAAGATCGTTGACGTAATTTTCATGGAAAAACATTATCGAGAGACGAGGGGGTGCCGTGAGCCTCGTACAAGTACGCGAGAACTGTACATTGTATCTTTTCAGGAAAAGAACGAAAGGGTTTCTCGAGATGGTCAATTCTCATTAAAAAGTGAAATAAAAAAAAATTGTAATAATCTGCTGATACTCCGCGCCGGAATGAGTAATTTGAGTATTATGAAATTTTTCAGGAGCTATGATAACAGGAAAGATAACAATTATATATTTTTCGACACGTTCTGCTGAAATGTCCGAATTTACACGATCTTTACGTATAACGCGAAGTTACGGTAATGAGTGACGCAAAGAATTTTTCCCTTTTCTTTTTACGAGGATATTTAGATCGCGCCGCAAGGAAGGTGCGTTTGACTTTGCGTGTTGGGAATTAAAAAAGCAGGATATCGTGTTTATTCGGGACGTCAATTAGTAGCGTGTTAGCGTCGATTTGGTGGCGCCTGATTTGATGCAAGGGTAGCGATACTTCGTCGGGTAACTGTAACTACTACCAACATAAGTAGCAGGAGCTACTAAGTGGCAGGAATTTCGCTGTCGATGAGAGTTCTCTCCGATACGGGATAATGACGTACTTCCAGCTCAGCCGTTGAACATGTCTATCGAAACTATGTATTACCATTGTATCGGAGGCTACGTTCGTACTTCGTAATGTCAAGGATGCTGATATTGAAATATTTATTCACTTATGGAGGTTTCTAATAATAGTTGTTTATTGTGACTCTTTGGAGGTGACTTCATAAATTGAATCGCAATAGTGTGCGAGCGTCTCTTTATTACGAATAATATACGCGATGTTCAAAATCAAATTCGAATTTAAAATTCTTCTAATATTAATTGGAATTTTTCCAACGATCTGCATTTTTTCTTAATACCGAGAGACTATGAATCGAGAATCGAATTGGATTTTGTTTTAAGTTCTAAGGGAGGAGTACTTTGACGGCCGTATTTTCGAACTCAGATTTAGGGCTGTTCGATCCTTCGTAGTTCTTGTTGCGGTTTACCGCGAACGATCTTGCCGAAGCTTACGAGCAAACACGAATCTCGCGGGTTAAAGTACTTTCACTGCAGCTGTCGAACTTCCCTCTACGCTTTCCAAACTTGGAAATTCTAGCATAATTCTTCGAACTACCGCTTAATTCCCTGTTTCACGCACATCTTGAATCGATCATTTATATTCATTAACCTCGGATCACGGAATTTATTCATCTCAAATTACTACACGGAATATCCCAGATTTATTCATGATTTTTTGTAAATTATCCGTATGAAGATTTTTCAACGAATTATCACGTTGATACGTACGATAACGCTATACGGTTAGTAATCGAAGTTTGAAATTAGTCCAAGCTAAAAAATTTAGGTTGACGCAACCTTTGAACGATCACAGAATATATCTGGTGAAATATGTACCGGTAGTTGTAATTGTAAGCGGATAATTTTATTTCACCTCCGCGTTCGAGTTTGTCGCTTGTAAATTAATTTGCGATTAATTTAACGATCGCCGATGCGCGCCGGAAGAAGAAGTTGTCGGTTGGACGAATTATTGTTCGGCTATCCGTTACGCTCGAAGTCAACTTCCTTCCGATCGTGTCCTTCGTGGTTCCGGTTGGCAAGCTCGAAAGCTTGCAGCGTGTTGGCACCGAGCGTGCCATGTTGTCATTGTGTTAATATTTGAGGAAGGCAGCTTGACGTTGCCCGTGCTTGTGATGGATGACTGTCTCTCTCTCTCTCCCTTCTCTCATTCGTTCTGTCTGTCCCTCTCTAACCGAATTGATCACGCTTAAGACGAGCATGCCAGCTTTACCTCTATACCTGTTTACCTGTCTCGATCTTCCTTCCTCGACTCTACCATACACTTTCAAACATCCTGCGGATATTATGTTTCTCGCAAAACTGACAATTCTTTTACCGTTGCGTTTTATCAAAAACCAAACGTTATAAATCTTCGTAATGTACGATTAATTGATATACAAGCTATTTACGAGTGTCTTTTGTCGCTTCTCTCATTTTCCTTCAAAACTCGTGACTCTCGGAGTATTTTAGGTACTCCGATGCAACGAAATGTGAAAAGCAGAAGAGCGATTCTAAATAACCACAATGCCCGTCGCTCGTCTAACCTTCGCGGCTAAAAAAAGAATCTTCCGTTTCCATACACGAGCGCAGTCATTTCTCCTTTTCACCGCAAACTTTCCTTCCGCACATTTTCCAAAACCATCTCGCACGGATACCGGGATCATTAACACTCTCTCTCCCTCTCTCTCGAGACTCTCCTTTTTTTTTCTCCCGTATTACGCTCGTTCCAACAATTTCCACTTACCCCATCAAAACGGTTGAGGTTGTGGGTGCAATCGGGCAGAAGTCGCGTCGCCCACACGGCGTAAAAACATTTCTCCTCGTGCATTTGCGAGCTGCTGGCACGTACCTCCGCGCGAATCCGAGCCACTACCGAAGCTACCGTTACAAAACGCCGTGGCTATTAAGCCGCTAGCGGTGGGATTTTATCGCGTGTCCGACCGTACCTACCTTACCGCTGTTTCTATTCTCTCGGTGACGGGGAGTTGGCAATGTTTGTAAGCACTGTACTTACCCCCTTTTTCCTAAACCACCCTCACTCCTCCCCAACCAATCCACCCTCGTCGCATCTTTGAAGCTTTTACGCCGGCGACGTTACGCGGAACACGACGACGCTTTAACTCTCGCGCGTACGTACAGCGGGTTCTACGGGTCCTCGGTGTCGCACAGCCATGTTTTCCTTCGTTTTACTCGGACGCGAAACCAGTTGAAAAGGTGGCCACTAATGTAACCGACGCGAAAACGGCGGAGGAAAATGTACGCTGGGTACGAACGATTTATTTCTTTCCCTCGTATCCGTGTTCCGGAGAGACATTTGGGTTTTTGGCTTAAATCTAGATCGTGCGCATCTCTGGATCTTCGGATCTTCGAACTTTTTTTTTTGCTCTATCGAGTGTATTTCGGGTCGCTGATCGCGAATCCGCGAGAAAATGTTGGCGCTTGGTTTCAGTTCCGGAGATATAAACACTCGAAGTATGGATAATGACAGGTTAGAGGCCACTGCCTGTTCTTCTCGTTGACATAGTTGCGCGCGCATCACTACCTCTTGCTTGCTTTAGAAATAATTTCCACACTGACATCAATTATTCCGCAAGTAATAGCAAGTGTCTGCTCGCTTTAGAAATAATTTCAACACTAGCATAATTCATTTCGTAAGCAATCGTGGGTGTTTAGTTTGGAGATCCGGAGATGTGCATGATCTAGATTTGCTCCAGGGGTTTTTTTTTTGCTCTCCATAGCGAACTTTCTTTTTCTTTTCGCGACAGGTTCGTTCGATCGTGCCGGCCATAATGATAATTCAGATTATTTCCGACAGGACGGGAAACGGGGAGCGATGTATTGAAGTACGATCGAATCTCGCGGGGCGTATCGAAAAATCGGAGCAGGGCCGAAATTAAAATTGAAATTGAAACGAGCATTACGACGAGCGGGGATTACTAAGCCTCCCGTAATCGAATTTTTGTTCCGCTTTTGTTAGCCATCGGTGGCGAGTGTCATCTTTGTTGCCGCTCTTGAACGGTTGTACGGAGCGGAGTTACACGCTACTATAATTGAGGACCGGACATCAATAATGGGCTAACAAATAAGTGCCAAAAATTTGATTCCGAGTTATTCAGTGTTTTCTGTTTTGCGAAAAAACTTTTGACAAAAAAATCGGAACTCAATTTTTTTATTTATTATCTAGAGTAAGCTTCACATTACTATTGCAGCATTTTTATGATTTTTCTTTTTTTGTCGCACATACCTCGCATGCCTTCTGTCAGGTCTAGTTTAGGCCACTATAAATGGTTTTGAGACTTAGCCCGCTTTTTAGGTTATTGGTGATGGTATTTTCTAACAATTTTTGGATCTAACTAATTTTGTTCATTTTTGGCACTCAGCCCATTATTGATGTCCGGTCCTTAATTATTGTACAATTCTTTTTCTTCTTGTTGTATTTATTTCAATTCTTCTCACTTCTCCATGATAACCCTCTCTCTGCACAGCATTACCGGCGGAATTACTGACTTTGTTTCTTTCGTAAAATACTCACTCCTCCTTTGGTCTCTCTCCCTTTCTCTCGTTTTATTCCGTTACTTTTTTAGAGGGTTTCGCTGACCGCGAACCGAGCATTCGCGTACCCCGCTTTTCCCCGGTGTAACACAGAGGGATGAATATTTGAAATTGTCCTGCGAATCAAGCTTCTCGTACTTTACATTTATTTTGCCTTTGTCTATCGCATTCTCGGGCGAGACGCGCGACAAATGAAAGCTCGTCGCGGAGAAGCCTGAACAGTCGAAGCGTTTTCCAGTTTGCCGCTTTTGTACAAATGCCCGTCTCGCGCGAATAATGGGGTTAGCGTTAATTTGTCGCTCGACGGGAACGTTCGAGTCACTATAAATATGTTTCTTATCGGCGTTTGTACTCTTCACCGATATTCGAACGTTTCGATGATTAGTTTACAATATCGGAATGAGGAGCGTTATTTTTGTTCCCTGTCCCATTTATCTGTTTTTAACTTTACAATTTGTTTGTCTGGTCAAGCAATCGTCTCTACTCCCGCATTGATTTCAATGACAATCGAATAGCCGTTGTTTTTAACTACTACATTCGAGTTGGAACTAATAATATCCGCCATTATGCAAAGTCATAAATTCACACCGTGTTTCCTTAACATCCCGTTAATTCTTTTGTATCTTGCATTAAAGATTAGTCTAACAAAGTTTTATAATTTTGTAATACTTCTTTTCTTTTGTATCGTTTCCTCTACCGGTGTTTCTAATTCCCACGATCAGATAAACTGTACAGTGACACGGATGAATAATAAATTTGCAAATTCCTACGCGTTTACGTCCAATCGCAATCCCGCGCGAACAATACGATCTTGTTGCCACCTTCGAGATTAGAATTTGCCGTTTCACTTTCGTGTCTATCGAGGCGTTGAGTGTCCACGCGATTAACATAGTTTTCCGACTGAATTCCCAAAACTTTCACGGTTATCCGTCGTTGACTTCACGGAACATTGTCTTCTGTTATAGAAAACCCGAGGTGATGAATGGCAAACGGAAGTGATCGTCTAGACGGATCGGAAGCCACGAACCGAGGACGTTCTCACGGCAGAAGGATAGTTTCACTCCTCCGGAATACTTTTTCTAGCGGTGAGTGTTACAATCTCATCGTTTCGCTTACGGTACTTCGATCTCGGTGCGAACGTTCGGAAAGGACGTGTCGTGGGATTTTAGGTAAATTCGTCGTTCGTTCATTTGTATTCTTTGGTACCTCAGTGACATTTTTAGTAATCTTGGCACAGCACTGCTTGTACGATTCCGATATCGAATGTCAGAATCGTCAATTTAATATTCTGAATTTTTGTTCTAATGACATCGTAATCTCGAGAGAATGAAATTCATTAAAATTCATTAATATAAAAGTCTGCTGATAAAATTCCCTACATCGAAATTCTTAATTGCATTAACGATCCAACTTAATTTGATTTTAACTGATCCTTTTCGAGCACTCTTAAATTAGAGAGTAATTCCTACGAAATTTGTGATACCCATCAAACTTTTTGTATCTTCCCACGAGACATTAATCTAATTATCTTTCCCTTGGTAAGACAATTTTGACACCAATTCTTCTCTTATTATTATTTCACCATTTTTATTCATCAGAAATTTTAGTTCTTAATTGGACTCTTATTTTATTTTATTCATTCGAAAAATCAGTTATTGAAAGAATAGGTACACACCTCCTTTCCATGATAACAGAAAAAAAAATTCCCGAGTGGAGTTACTCATCACCCCCGTTACTAACCGAATGTTAATAATCCTTCGTAAGTTCCCAGTGCGTCAAACGCATCTGCTTCGCTTTCGCTCATCCGCGTCAAATCTGAATTCTATCATCCATGCACCTATCGAGCCACCATGCTCGCTCTGTCAATTGACGCGTTCGGGCGAACATACAAGAACGCGCAGTCGAATAACCAAATAATCTCCGTTAAACGCCTCGCGTTCCATCGATATAAAATAACTTATTTCCCCGAGTAAAGAGACGAACGATAAGATAACTCCGCGAACGAACGAAAGGACCCATCGAAAATTGAAACGAACAATTTTTCCACTAACAAAGAGAAACGACAGTACGTCGTTATCACGCGAGCCGGATAATTGAAAGTTAAAATCGCACAATTTGTCAGCGCATAATAGCGATGGCCGTTCGACACAATGCACGTATACGTGCATCGGCGCTAATCTCGGTTGCGTTGTCGGTGCGCGTGTCGCGAGACAATGTCCCGCGAGTTGGACGTGTGAATTCGGGCACGCATTCAGGTACATTTAGCCGCATAACTGGATATCTCTCGCGAACACGTATGTTCGCGTAGATACGCGTTATCATGCGCGTCGTTAGACCCGACTATCCACGCCTAACCTACCCCTTTGTGAGGTCGTACACAAAGGACCGCGGTGAGGAACCCGGGGGGGGGGGGGGGGGTGGTTCTGAGAAAGAAACGAAGCCACGTCTTTGCGGCAAAGGAGGATCAAGCACTCTCTCTCTCTCGTAGCTGACGCTCGAAATCCAAGGAAGTACAGCGTTAGAGCTCCGTCGGGTACCGTTTGCCGTGAAGCGTGTGTACGGCGCGTGTGTCGCCAATGATTCTCTCGTTTTCGTTCCTCGTGCTTCGGGATAATTAATTTAATAAACGCAGGAGTTTTTTTAAATAGATTGGGTCGCAACGATTTACAGTGTCGTCAAGAATAAAGTACGCGCGTTTCTTCATGGAATCGTAAGTCCATTTAGGAATCGGTAACTTTGGTACTTTTGTACGGAGAATGAGAAACATTGATATTACTAAGGGGCTTGGTATGTCAAAGGTGAAATCCTTTTCTTGTTTCCTTGTAGTTGAAGCGAATTGATTTATAACTACCGAAGTTTTTTAAATGGATTTCGTAAAAGGTAGACTCAAAATCGATATTATCATTCGAATCGAATTGTCAGGAAATCCGAAAATATCGAGGAAGATGGTTACTATACGTAATCGAGAATTAGATATTGTAATTTTTATAATTCCTTCCGTACAGCAATTTTCTCTCCGCTCTGGCTACTGATCAGAATGGAAAGATTCCGAGCTACCGAAGTAGATGAAATTCAGGTTCGATAATAATCGGTAACAAAGAAATATCTACCCTGGGAATTCCTCTTACCCGCGACTCGAACGAACCTTTGATCTTTCCCGACTAAACTTATTTTTTCCTCTCTCTCTCTCTCTCTCTCTTTCTCTATACCACCCTCTCTTCGCCTACTCTCTCGATACCAGGAGAGTCGCGCCTCACCCACCTCCGCAACAGCGTTTCCAATTAACGTTTAACGTCGCTGGAAGGGACTTAGAGCAAGCCGACGTTTCGTTTCCCTTTCATGAGTCGGTCGGTAAATTACTTTTTAAGTGTCCGCGCTTGGCATTAAGGGGCGACGACGTCGCTTAATGACTGTCCGGTCGCGGAGCTACTGTTAGCGCTTCCAGTTTTCTTCCGATGCATATCCATCCGGTCGAGATCTTCGCCTCGGATGCGCCTATCTTAACACCCGGATGCTCCGACTCTCTCATCCTGGACGTCCACTCGCATCTCGTCACGTTACGTTTAAAGGCCGCTGCACACATAGCCTTAACGGCCCGGCACCGTCAGAAAATTGTAAGGCCGCTGGCATGGCGCTGTTGATGAGTGGGGACAGCGCCATTTAAACCCTATAGAGGAAGATCTTTTACGATGCCAGCGGCCTTACAATTTTCTGACGGTGCCGGGCCGTTACGGCTATGTGTGCAGAGGCCTTAACTCTTCCCGCGAAATGCCGTTTTCCGCACAGGACCACCCGCTTTGTTTCTATGTATCGTCATCGAGACACGGCGCTTGTTTTGCAACCGGCTAGATAAAAATGCAGTCGCGCGTAATCATAGATCTTCATTACCGTTTCGGAGCAATTTGCCTCTTCCGCCTTCGCCCCCCCGGGAATATTTCTCACGATCCTCGTTGCCGGCAGACGGGAAGTAAGAGCCGCCCAGATCTTGGCAATCATAAGCAGCCTGATCCTCTTAAAGGTGAAGAATGGTATCATCCTTCCTCTCGAGGCGACGTCTTCAAACACGCTGAGTCGTCGGCGCTGAAAAAGCGTCCGCCTCCCCCCCCCCCCCCCTCTCCTCCACCCCTTAGCATAGGTTAACCGGCTCCCGTAAGGTCGCGACGGCGATTATCGTGTCTGCGTCTCGCCCAGATATCTTGATGCACGTTTCACGAAAAGTCTGTCAAGTGACTTTCGATGGCGGGACAGAATTCGCTTACTCGGCCGCTCGAATACCCGCGGGAATATTCATTTCTACCCGGTGTCCGTGGATAACGGAGATTCTATCCTCGTTTCACTCCAGATAATTTTACTACGGTACTCAACCGTGCCTTCTCGTTAATATTCCTTTCTTAGGAATTAATAACGGTAGGTTCCCTTAATTTTTTTATTAAATCACGAGTATCGCCGGGGATATACGATCGTAAAGGAGCGTTTAAGATAATACCGTCTACGTTAAAGCATTAATCCCCCACCGGCTTCCGCGTTGCCCGCTTTCCTCGCGTACGTTGCATTCGCGCTGATCGATCAAAATAAAGGTTCGGAGCGCGAGTAGACCAAGCCGTTTATTCCTTTTTTTTTTGTTACGTTCCATCTATTCGTGAAAGCGAATTTTCGACGGCTTTAAGCTTGCTATATAAAACACAAATGGTACAAAAAATGGTCCGTGTTCTACTCCTAAAACATGGAATGTATGACCCAGAATCGCGGTATTATCGGTGCGAAAGAATTTCGTCGTCGTTGACGAAATTGACCCAGAAATGTGGCGTCTGTCGAACAAAAGGGAAGTCGATATCCGTGTATTTTCTCCTCGCTACTCATACTCGTTCCTCGAAAGCGAGAGCGATTACTCAGCTGTCGAGGGTCGTGAATGGTGCGCGTATGGTAATTTCGGTGATGCGCTCTCCGCGATAGAGGAGTCTCGAACGCAACGAACGCAGGCTTCGGAATCGCGATCCCCGCGTGTCTCTCCGCTCACGCGCAAAGACGCGCGCGCGTGTGCGAGGATGCACGCACTCACGCACGCGGGAGAACCGGTAAGCGTGTCGCGAAAGTCCGCATTCCTGGTCGGTGGGCGGATTCATCGTCGTTTTGCGCAAGGTCACCCGGTATACCGCGAACGGATTGGAATAATCGAGTGGGTGGCACGAGAAAGAATTCCATTAACCGTTTCGAGCATGGTGGTCGGCAACAATGAGGAGGTGTTTTTTTTTTTTTTTAAACCTTTAAGCGCGTCCCACTTGAATTTAGTTCTCCGACTGTGCATTATGAAAATTGAAAACTCGAGTCGTTGAAATTAATAACTGCGAAGTATTGTTGTGTATTATACGTTAGAAGGGATGGCCTTTGGTCGAGAAAGTTTATCGTTGTTATTAACAATACGTAGTAGGTAGGAAACGGTTAATGGAATTATTCGAAACACTTGCGTAAAAGCTTCGCGCTGTAAAACGAGCCTAAACTGAATGGAGCATAACGTTTTATTATGTAAAGTTACAAAATTCCAAAGATCTTTAATTTTGTCAAGTAACGCACGTCAACTTGGCTCGGTATTTTTCGCTTAGGCTACAATTTTTTCGGTCGACGTTAGAAGGTTTAAGTTCTGTCCTTAAAATTTTCAAGCCAAACAAAAATCCCGAATAAGATGGAAAGCTCAACCTCCGAGATTATTCGAGCTTTTTTTTTAGATATTTTCCACAAAAGAATGATCGATCCGCGGTTGGCGATAGAATGCTAATTATCGAGGGAACGTATAACAATTATCGGCTTTCGGTACTACCTGCGGCGTCGCTCCAATTACTCATTATTTTCCGATGCATCTCGGGCATGCGTTCGTATCTAGGACGATCCACGATCTATCTTCCTTCATTTTTTTTTTTTTCAAAGCGTGCCGTTAAACGATACTTTGTTCGGTGCCGTTATTCGTCCCCCTCGATATCACGTTGATTTGAAATATTTTCGAGTGTAATCAAACCAGAAGGAAACTTTCGCGGAAACCAGAAACGAAGCAAAGAAAAGAAAGAACTCAATTTCCATCGCGTCTGAACACACTGAAAACCGCGTACGGTAATCTGACGCGACATTTTCGCGAACATTTCTGCGAGTAACAAGAAAAGCGATAGGGGGAAAAAAATTAAGAAAAAAGAAAAACTCGATGGGTAGATCGTGGGTGGTATAGCGCCGTTAAGAACTTTCCGGGGGAGGTTTTTCTGCGTTTCCTCGGCGAGAGGGGGAGGGAGGGGCCCGGAAGGGGGGGCTCGGTTACTATTCCTTCCGGTAATCCTACTTAGGAACTTTGGTAATGCCGTGGGTATGAATAACGGTAGGATTACGCGGCAAAAGTCGGCGGACGATCTCTTCTTTTGCTTGCTGGCCACGAGGGGCGCAGGAACTTTCGAATCTCCGTATCGCCGTCCGTTGTTTGACTTTTCCGCCTAACTCTCGCGAACCAGCGGGATAAGCGTAATCAGAAATTGTCGGGAGTTTAGATGACAGAAGGGGGAATAATAGAAATGAGCTGTTGTTCCTCGGCTGGCGCGTTTGTTTTCATCGGTTGTAGTTAACGCCGCGAAATTAAGCGAGATAATCCGAAACTCGAATTTGCGAGCTTATTAACGAATAATCGTAGGAGCGTTCGTAAATTCAGAGTTACATCCTGCTTAGAATCGCGTCGAACTGAATTTTCCTGAACCTTTCAATTCCGGAGTTTCTGAATTTCCTAATTAAAAGTACACGTTTGGGTTTGTCGTAGTTTTAATATTTTTTCAAAATTGTTGGTATGCTTTTTGATTTGCAATATTGGAGGATATATATATATATATATATATTTTTTTGTACACGCGAATTTTGGATCAAATATTTACTTCCAAAAATGTGCTTTCGGTCCCATTCGAGTGACCTATTTCAAACTCCTCACTCTGTACGCGAACACAGTGCTGAAATGGCCACGAGTGTTACGCGTTCGATTTAATCGGAAACAAAAGACACGTACAAATTACTCTTTTTATCCTCGCTCGCAACATAGTTGCTATTGTTTAATTTACCAGAAACTCTCATTACTTCGCCAACTTTCTTCATTTACGAAACTATTCTCGCTGATGCGCCGTTACGTTACCCAGCTCTACGCATCCGTCTCTCCGTAATCGTCGGAAACATTAATGCTCCATTGACAAGATTCCAGTCCGCTTTACGCTTTAAAAGCGTGTATATAAAATTTCTCACGCTAATCGGGAATAAACGCGCGCCTCTCGTAACCGTGGAAAAGAAAGCACACTCCGCGATGCCGTCGAGGAAATATTCCGAGGTCCCCCCTCGTCACCGCGCAATCCCCTGGATTTATCGCTAATTACTTTCCCTCCTCGACGTACGAATACACCCGACGCCTGCTTCCACCTCCGATCGAACGATATTTCGAAATTGTTCGCTGCTTTTGCGCGTGGATTCTGGTACGCTTTGAATAATGGTTAGCTACACGGTAAACGGTGAAAACTGAGAATTAATAACGGTAATTCGTCCGATCGTTCGAAATTTCGGGTTTCGATGGCAACTCCCACCTCGTTTCGGTGATACGTCACGTCCAATTTGCACGTCCCTTTTATCCCACTTTTTCTATTTTTTTTTCCTCCCCTGGTGTTTTTTTTGGGGGGGTTCTTTTTCTCTCTCCGTCCCTCTCGTGATATCTATTTTCTGTAATTGTGTATACAGTGATTTTATTTTCACATTCCTGGCCGAACGGCTCGAAACGATCCGTCACTGCCTCGCTACGAGGCGACTGTGTTGGATTTTATTTTGCAACGTCGCATCGGATATATATTTTGGCAATTACTGCAACTGAGCTACGATTAGCGACGGCCTGTTATCGAGAAAGCTCGCGTAATTAGCGATTTAACGATTACGCTCTCAATGCTCTGGGAAACGGCAGGCAGATTTAGATTTAACTGGTTTTTAACTCGATTTTTACCGAAATTAAATTTTCGGTTCAAAGTGGTCGTTTATACGGTCATTTGAAGGTTTTTGTTGGGCTAAACGCATTCGTAGATACACGGACGTAGTGGGAATCCGAAATTTTTTCCTCTTTCCAATTGTCGCGCGTTTCTACTAAATACTTTTTATCTCTCACGAGAATGTGTGTACAAACTCCGCTATCGAGTTTTCACGACCGATTTTCAAAATTCACCCGTCGCGCAACGCGCAATTTGCATAATTCATTATTGTTCTGACGCGGGGCCGCATAACCCCAAAAATTAATTTTCCAAAAGGCTTTCGCGCAGGATTTTTGTATTTGTTCGCGTCATCAATGCACCGTCGCGTTTGTTGCATTTTCGCAATTATTCCGCCTACCGGATTTCGTCGAAATTAACAAACTGTTAATCCACACGATTCCCCGGTTAAAGCAAGATTTTTATTCAACGCTATCCAAGCCGCCCGATTTATTTCCCGAGCTATCTTCCACGTTGTTAGGAACGCAAACGAAAATGCGTTCGTAGAAAGTTCTTCGGAGCTGACTCTGGTTTTAATAAACATATTCAGGAAAAGGTTTTCACGTCGATGCCTCGCTCGGCCTCGGACGTCATTTTGATTTCCCATCCGCTGCGATCTACCAACGCCGGAGATTCAGATAAAAGTGCTTTCATCTCGCGTAATATATTCTCGAAACGAAAGATCGCGAGCCGGCGAGGCACATTTCGATTCGTCGAGAAAAGAAGAGATCCTTGAGAGGAGTCCGGAGAGTCGAGATCCTGAGAAACAGGAATGTTGCCGGCCGGAAGGCCAGAGGTGAAGGCGAGGCGCCTTTAATAATCAACGAAAAGGGATTTTCGGTGGATTAAGGACAAAGGGAAACACGACCGTTCGACCGCGATCTCTCGTATCGAAACGGTCCGAGCTTCTTAAACTCTCCTTTCTCACGTTCGAGCCGCGAAACAGCCGGGAAAAAGTTCAGTCGCGGTCGATAATACCGCGTCCGAGGAAAGCTATAATCCGATTGACGCATAGTCGTCCATAGATTTCGTTACTTTCGGTCCCCGTTCCAAGAAAATTTCATTCCTCTGGGAATTTTTCTCTTCCCCTCGTCCGAAGTCTCACGAACGGAGAATGAGATTCAAAAGCCATCCGGCGGTGTGCGACGCGTCATCGAGGATGACTTCTCTCGGAAAACCGTTCCTCTTGAATTCCCGTTCCTTTAAAATCGATTCCAAGGGGGAGGAAATAAATCGAAACGTTGCGCGGCAATCGTTCCTGCCGATCGTGAATCGTCTCTGCGTGCAAAATGGTAGTGGAGATCAGAGGTGGGTAGCTGGGAGAGAGAGAGAGAGAGAGAGAGAGAGAGAGAGAGAGAGAGGAAGTGGACTCATTTGCGTCGAAACGAATTTAAATCTCCTATCGCCCACAGGATTTGATTGAAAACTGCTCCCAGCTCTCGGTTAACTACGCGTGCCTCCGTTCGTGCGGCGAACACGAATTTTCGAAACTTCGCGCTCGATTCATTTTTCTCTTCGATTAACCGCCCCCCCCCTTTTTTTTTTTTTTTTTAATGCGAAGTTAAAATTCGAATAAAAATGCGGATTACCGAGCTCGGTTTTCATACGGTACGTTTACATTCCATACATTCCTATTTCCATCGTTTTCAAACCGATCGTAATTAATTCGAGTATCCGCGATTCGCGGTTTGTAAAGTATCGTTACATCCGCGTACGAACTGTGCATTTTGATTACGCGGTTGTCAGCGTAATTCGACGAGGATGATTAAAAGAAAACCTGTTTCTGCATTTTTTCTATGATAACTATCGCCGGTAAAATTATGCAACTTTCTACGAGGACAAATCTATGAACAATTACTTTGACGGAATCATGAATATTTAATTTGCCTTTTTAATTAAATTTATATTGATTAATATCGAACGATGGGTAATTAAGACTTCAATTTAATTAACGAACGGTCGTCGAGGTTTAATAAAACTTAATTTTTAAATTTCCGTTGTAATATCTCCTCTTTATTAGAATCTTACAATTCTGTATTTTAATTGATCGTATCAAGCGTTCGTTATTTCCGGATCGAACGGAAGAATTAAATAGCATTGTCCGAATAGGAATTTTCATTTTCACAGTTAAATCAAACAGAAGGAAATGACGTGATTCCTAGCCATATGACGGGATGTAGGTACTTTACCCCGAATCAGACGTGCCTTTATATTTTCGAATTAACCATGTACGCAATTTGTCAATTTTCAAGTACAATCTGGCGGTGCGTAATTCTACAGAAATTTCGTTACGCAGATCTCCACGAGTCGCGAACACTACGCTCTCATGATTTTGTCGGTCGTTCGATGATAATTAAAAACCGATGGATCAAGAGTGATCGGACAGCGATAACTCCCCGATCGAAATCCAATAGGTAATAATTGAGTTAAGAATTTCAATATCCGAGTCGAATATTACTGCGCCACAAAAGTTATCTTTAATTAACCCGATTTACGTCGCGCTCGCTTTTATTATTTACCACGATACCCTAACTCCGCCATTGTTCTGAATTTCGTAAATGGACAATGAAAATCCACGTAATTATAACGCAAAAAGTTGAACGCGTGTCCCGTTCGTTAGGAAAAGTCCTACTTTTACTGATTTTAATTAACGACAGCGATGACAAAAAGAAAAATCCACGAAAAAATATGGTTATAAATTTTCCCGACGCAAACGACTACAGCGTAAAACGTACGCGTCGTCGGTAATCCGGTTCGAAGTATGCGCGTATATTATAAACCGCGCGCGGAATCGATTCGATCGTTCGGCACGCACGAACCTTTGCGATCCTCGCTAAATTGAATCGAATTTATTAGACTCGCGCTGCGCAATTATTACGTCCTCTAATAACGATCGCCCGTGTAAATCTCACCGAATTTTGCTAGCCGTTAAATCGCAATCCAACGGGACACGACCGTGGTATTGGTTCGCCATTAAATCACAATTAACGCAAAGAAGTAACGATCTCGTTATCCTCGCTGAAAATGCCAGTGTAATCATTGCCCGTACGAAATAGCTGCCGGTAATCGCTTGTTCTAATGCGCAAAGTATTACTTTGTATCCCCCCCCCCCCGCGCTCGTTATAATAAAACATGATTTACAACCGGGACAATCGGGCGTACCGAACGAGGCGAAATAACACGAGCACGAAATAATACTCAACAATATTGTCAACGGATAAACATGACCGATAAACGCGTCTAATAAAGGGCGATAATGATCGGTAGCAGAGGACTCGTAAAGCTCGGCCATAAATCGAGATCGGTAAATCACGACCGGGCGACGAGATAATTATGCAAATCGGTGGAGGCAACGGATACACAGCCGGTGCTAATAATCGTCGAAGAAACGTCGTCTCGGGACGCGTCGCGTAACCGTGCGGGCCACGCGAGAGTCGGGGCCAGAACTCGCGCGTAGAGTTAATTACATTATCCGAATTACGTATTCGGGGGGGTAGGATGATTGAAATTCGACGCGAAGCGGCTTTCGATCATCCGCTTATTTACTTTTAATTTTCACCGGATCGGCCTTCTTCCGTTCTTCGTCGTCCAACGTCGAAGGTTGCCGCCCCGGAGCCGTTTCGAGCGGCGGAGAGCACCGCCGCGCCGCGCCGCCGAGGTCGACAGCGAAACAGCTTCGAGAAGGTCGCGATCTAGATCTTGACTTTTGCGAAACCAGTTTTGCGAGGCCACCGAGGTCTGCTCGATGCAACGCTTCGAGGTTACTGACCCTTGTCCCCCCTCCTCCCCATTCCGCCTCTCGGCCGTTCGATTCGCCGCTTTTAAACGAGGTTTTACGACTTTCGCGCTGATAATCGGTGAATTTTTCAGAGAATCGTGTTCGGGAAATTACTTGAATATTGGAATTATCGAAGTTATTCGTATAATTTAGATCGAGGGGATTATTATGTTCGCGTTTGGCAATCTTCCTAACAACTGTGCGCGATCGAATCTCGTGACAAATATCGTATTTGGGGGTACGCCATTTGGACATTTATTTATTCGTCTGAAAGAGATTATCTCTTTCCCTCTCTCTCTCTCTCTCTCTCTCTCCCCATCTCTCTGCCTCTCTCTTTCTCTCCCGGCATCTGAAACGTAACGAATTAATGGTCCGATAACACGCGAGCGGAAGACTGTCAATTAAGTCAAGACTCTGTCGTTCGCTGAATACGACTTGTGCAACAGTGACGCGCATTTCTCAATCTAGCGGTATCCGAGGGGCTACATTTAGAACGCACGTTACGCCAGTGCTCGTAATTGAACTAGATTCGTGTACTCTGGGCAGATAGGGCGTGTTTCGCTCTCGTCGGTTATCACGGCGGAATCATAAATTCACTTTTGCCCGGGATAAAACTGCACGTCGCGTTATCGCGTCTCGTTGCTCGGCGGCCTACAGGTGCATCGAAACGCGCGCGTTCTTTATGTGCGCATCATTGTTCGATTTAGTATCGTGTTTTTTAAAACGTTGAAACGATTTGGAAATTTCAGTTTGAGATATTTAAACGTTCTTAAGCTTCGTTGATTGCAGCAGTTCGGATACATTGACAATACACCTTCTATCATATTTGAAGTTTTCATAATATTATCACACGATTCGTTTGGTGGCAAATTTGACAGAATCTGGGATGTATAAAATAAAAATGTACCTACTTTCTCAAAGAATAACGCTAGTCTAAAATTAACTAGTTTTTACGTTTCTTAAAAATGTCACACGTTTTATTTAATATCGAGCTTTATAAACATCTCGAAGTTAGATCTTTTTATTCGGACCACCTTTCGCTATCTCCATAGTTTAACTTTGTTTTTTGGGGAACTTCGTCTCGCAAATTCAAATTGGCTTTTAGCGAGTGATAATACACTGAAACGTCTTATCATCCTCACCCCCCCTCCTCCTCCTATGGTTCCGCAGTCATCGACTCGAGGCTAACGTAAGCTAAGAACTCGAATTCCCTATAAATTGTGGAACGAGCCAGCACAATCGAGAAGCGGAATACGATTAGAATGCACTTAGACATCGTATGCTTCTCGTCCCGGTACCTTCAGACAGGATCCCATTACCTCGTGGGTACCAAGATGAGGGCCAAGAGGTTAGATCGAGCTTCCACCTCCGTCTCTCTTTCATCATCTTTCTCCTTTCACCCTTCGCCTTCGCCTCTCTATCATCAGCATCGTACGCAGAACTCGTTAAAATGTCCCGTTCTCAATCTCACGGTCCATTCTTATGCACTTGGAAACGAGATACCAGAGAGAGAGAGAGAGAGAGATAGAGAGAGAAATGGAAGGCCACGGAAAAAAGTGGACGGAATGAAAACCAATGGGTCCGAACGGGAAGCTGGGCGAATAAAGTACGAGGTAAGAATATTATCAGAGGGAATGGCGGAGTATGTTGTAAGGTCGAGGAGAGAACCGATCGTTTTAGGTTGAAGGTAGAGAGGGAAGATCCAAAGGTCAGGGAAGAAGGATGAATGCGCACGCTGGGCAGCAGGGGGAAGTTAAAAGAAGTTGAAGCATTAAGTGGGGAGGGAAGGAAGGAACGACCGAAGTCGGCTGCCGGGCATCGAACTCTGAGCGCAAACACGAAGATATATCGCCGCGAATGAGCGATCTGGTGGCACGTGAAGGTGTCTTTAGAAACGTCGTGAGGGCATGCGAAATGGTCGGCTACACGGTGGACTTAACGGTGCTCGAATTGCCATTGGCCGTGCGAACTGAACTACGTCGGCTTTATGACTGATTTCGATCGCACCTCTCACGATTCTAGTTTCGTTTGCCTCTCTCTGTCTCTCTTACCTATCGTCCCTCCGTCTCTCCGCAGTGGATCAGGTTTCCGTTAAAACTCAGAGCGTCGTAATCGAAATTATTGTATTCGATCGCGCACCTCCACGATTCTCGTTTCGTTTGCCACCTCTCTGTCCCTCTTCATTTCGTCCTTCCGTCTCTCCGCAGTGGATCAGATTTCCGTTAAAACTCGGCGAGCGTAATACAAAATTATTGTAATTTTCACCCAACGTTGGCGTCACGAGACTTTCCTGGTGGCTCTTTCGAAGTAAACTGTAATTCATTGATCGCAGGGGTAGTAAGAATATAAACATTTTACGCGCGTAAGTTAAACGTTGTAGAAAAGTTTTCGAGCGTTAAAGTTTATTAACCGCGGCGGAGTAATAATTCCGACGTAATAGTAACGGTAATGGCTTTCGTGGTCGTGGGAAGTAAAAATTTATTGTAACGCTCCGGCTGCTGGACGAGGGTCCTCGCGCGGCTCTGTAAATTACAATTGTTGTTCAATTTGTTTTCCAACGAATTTTGACTACCGCGCGGAATTTTTGTGTTCGAATTAATGTCGGTGAGGTTTGGGGACTGTTTAAATTTAGAATTTTCAGTGAGTACCTCGTCGATAATCCCTTTCAAGTATAAGTTTTGTTATTATTAGACTGCGGATGTTTATGCAAAATGCATTATTCTGATGCTGACTTTAAATGTATTTCGTGACAGAAATGCGAGAAGTACGAGTACAATAAATTATATTGCCCATATAGTATATTATATTATTATCGCATGTCAGCTCGTTAAACATAATGCGTTTTGCACAAACATTTGCAGTCTAGTTATTACCTTTGAATCGTTATAAAAAAATATATATACCTATTCGCCGTGTCTCAATATCATCGAACTAAAATCTGCGATTACTTCGATCGTGCAATTTTCCCGGTTAACCGTACGTTTCTCTCGTTTTCTCAAATTGTATCCTCTAATTACACTCGCGCAGATACTCGACGCGAATTTGTTAATTGAAGCTGCATGGCGCGTCTTTTGCGCGGGTAGTCGAATTAGATTGGGGGGGGGGGGGGGGGAGACGAAGGGTGCAAAGGTGCGCTGCTTATTAGGAGAGGCACCATCTGCTGCCACTTATTGTGCCGTGATTCGTCCCGAGGATATTGCGACTGAACGTGCAATTTAAATGCAACTGCGATTACGGCGTTTCTGTAACATTTCACGTTCGCGGGAATCGGTTCTCTTTTTAATCGGGGGCCCCCGATAAAGCTTCATTGCGTAATTACTTTTAGCGCGGTTTAATTTAAAAATAAATGCCACGATTCTTCCCTCGGTAATCGTCCTACGTAACGTTTTGGAATTTTAAAGAGACGACTTTTGTATCGTGTAAAAATGATTGATGATCATCGTATCGGTGTGATTTTTGGACGAACGTCGAATCTTAACGATCAGTTACGTAAAGGAGAAGATTGATTGATTTGAGTTTAATGTAATTTGAAAGTTGATTCTCGAAACGTCTTAAATCCAAAATTTTTTTCAATTACCTGAAACGTATATTATGGCTATAAGTATTATTAATATGCCTCGAGAATCACGGTATCGAACAAAGAGCTATTGCAATCGAAAATTTTGATTCGAGAATTAAAACTTGAAACACATCGTATATCGCAAACTTCTTTAATGTACGCGTATCACATTCCCTCAAAAGTAGATTCAAAATGAAGAGGAAGTGAGCTCGTCGATTTATAACCAACAACTCTTGCCGATAAAACGACGTCAGTTTTACGACCTGATTATCGCCATCTCGTACCGACGCTATCATATTTTCGTCACGAAACGAGAAAAGAACCGATAAAACGAAAACATTTATATGTCGACGAAATCAGAAAATCAGGAGGGAAAAAGTCAATCCAAGGGAGATATACCGAGCAATTAAACGTCGATGGAAATCGATATCGTCGCCAGAAGTGTCAAATAAAGGATGACAGTGTGTGACTGGCGTTAACGAGATAGTCGACAACGGTCCGACAGTGTTATTAAACGTACAGAATGTTCGCTATCGATTCTCCCGGACGTACGCACAAATCCATGCACTTCCGCCTAGGCTCGCGAATTCTCGTGGCGTGCCTTCGACGTGTAGGACGCGAGGATGCCGGCGGTATCACGCAAACGTGCCGTCTGTCAGCTGAAATTAGACGGTCGATCCGCGGCGTCGCGACGGTAATAGTTTGCCTCATGGACGTTTAACGAGTTTTACGCTGCAATAGTTGAATAAAGTTTGTCCCGACGCTTTCAACCTCCCTCCTTCGGCGCTACTTTTGACGGGCGTTTATTATAATCACCGTCGTCGGTTTGTTCACGCGAGGAGAACTTCGTACTTAACTTGGGAATCCGTTGTAACTATACCGCCGGCGCATTACGATTTATTCTCTCGTCTGTAATTAAATGTGGCGTGGAAGCAGAGAGGAATCGCACGATTCGCGTATCGAGCCACCGAGTATCGAGGAATTAGAAGATATTCGACGACGCGGATGAAAGTTATCTGATTTTCAAGCGTCACACGCTGTATAGCGGGTATACCGTGTAATGTATTATGCAAGCAGTTTTCCGTCTTAATGAAAAAAGCAAACGCAGGCGAGACGTACAAAAGTGTCGGCATAACGAGAGGCAAGTGTATATGATAATTTTTCTTTTCCACGGTGAAAGCAGTTGTGGATTTACAACCCTAATGTCTAATTGTCATCTGGCGTTCACGGTTTTCGGTGGACGGAGAAATAGAATTGCAAAGTAGCGTCCGAGTGTTGCTAGTCGGGCCGGTAAATTCATTCAAACGACCGACTCCGCGCGAATAAACTTGCGAGTCACCGTATATCAAATGTCCGGCACTCTCCGGATACACTCTTGAACCGTGAGGGGTACATTAAATACACTACTATGGAGAGCTAACAGAGAGCATTACTAATTGCGTAATTGCGCTCAATGAAAATTACATCCGCGGCGTGGAAGCGATACGTTGAAATTTTATTTACGATACGCTGAGCGCACGGGATGGAGGTTTTGCGCGAAAGAAGATACAAATCGCTTGTGTTTCCACTTTCTAACTCTCGTTACGATCGAATTTCATGCCCATTGGTAATCCAAGCATCGGCGGTGGCTCTAATACCTCGGTGTTGTTAAACTCGCCTTGGAAACCGGAAGTTCTGATCCACTCCGATCACGTCTCATCATCGTTCCGCGAGAATAACTGCGAGCTATTTTACCGGGTTACTCGCTCACGGCGATCGAAATTGATACCCACGTGAGATACAATGGTATTTCGATGACGCGAAATGCTGGTCGGGAGAGTTTCTGCAACGGTGAAACCAGAGATACCCTGTTTTTCTTTAATTCCGCGTTTCGGCTGAATTTCGTTTACCGCCGACGGGCGAATGCGAAATTAATTATTGTCGCGGCATTGAACCTACGAGTATAATAACATTCTTCCGACTCCAAATGATACAATTAATTAGAGAGTATTGGTGATGTATTTTGTTTATATATTTCAGAATTGTAATGAATTTGAAAATTTGATAAACTTCCATGTAATTTGACCGTGAACGTCGTTAGTACATATGTACATACGACAGTTGTAACTATGTTAAATGTTCTGTATGTCTGTAAAGTTTCAGAGTTTCAATTTTCCTGCCTTAAATGGGATTCATTACTGTTTTATGCACGACGACAAGAACGACGATTTTGTTATCAACTCGATAACAAATTATACTCGACGCTGAAAGTCTTGACGAAAATTAGGTCGCATCAACCAGATTTATGTAGCGAGTCGTTATTGTGTCTAGACTACGGATTACCGTATGAATGCAATACACTTACCTGATTAAATTGCAGCCAATGTTTGGTTAGAGTTTTACAGCAAATATTAGCTTTCAATATCGCGACATAATGCGCGTCCCCTGTATTTTATGAACTTCAGATTTTGATGAAAACTTTGAGTTTCAAATTAAAATCGCATCATGGTAAAGGAGAAAATAATTGGAGTTACGTCGAAGCACATACCTTGCCAATAACTCGGGGATATTAAATATTTCTGAAGGAACCGTATTTTTGTTTTTTAAACGAAACACGCGAGATCATAAAGTCTGTTTTTGATACATATTATTTTTCGAAACTTGACGAGCCCAGAAAGCAAAGATACGTAAATAAAGTTAAGATTCTCCGATAAAGCGGGAGTACTCTTTGCAAAAATAATACGAAACGCGTTGCGATCGCTTTCAATTATTTACGTTCCGAAGATAACTTTCCAGCGGTGCGTTGCATATTTTTATTAACCGTCGTAGAAACGAGTTTTGCAATGAAATCCTATTGGTGCCGTTTGTTTTAATTTCCATCTCGATCTCCGGCGCACTTGGCACAGTTCGATCGATACGTTCGGTGAAAGCTACAATTACGCGTTTTTAACGTTACGAAATGTAATTTTCGCGATAGAATCTACTTCTCGTTCAGACTTCGCGACGATTTAATGGCGAAGTCCCCAGCTATAAATTACTCGCGTCCAACGTGGGCGGCTTTCCATTTAGTTTTCACGATCTCCACTTTCCATCGGCGACTTCGGAGCGGACTTAACATTAATGCGCACAGCCCGTCGAAATAGTTAATACAAAGCGCGCCGTCGAAACGGGTAACAAAGTTCTCGTTCCACTGCTCGTTTATAAGCAAAAGGGGGGCAAGAACTTTCCAGGAGACAAAGGAAGGTTCGCGTTGGTTAGTCGTAAATCAAATTTTATCAGGGAAACAATTCTTTCTCTGTCTCCGGAGCACGCTTTTATTCAGCGTCACTCGATCGCTGTGCTTCAACGATAGCGCTGCGAGCGAAAAACATGGCTAGAAATTAGAATTAGAAATTCTCCGGGATTCCCGTAATTCGCTCGATTTATTATTCACTGCCCGACGTACGTTAAATTACCCCCCGAACGTACGACCTCGTCGCGATTCGAGTGAATTTTAATATAAGCTAAGTCGTGAGATAGAGATTCAAATTTGATCACGTTTTATCCCCTCTCGCACTTATCTGACGATTAAACAGAACCTTGTACGGCGAGGCGGAGACAAAAGCGAGATAGCGAATGCAAATCGGTAATGCCATCGAGAAAGAATAATTCGTGTACTTTGCCAATAATTATCGAACGCCAAGGAAGTTTAGCCGATCGCAGGAACCTCCGGAAGTTCGTAATTAATACGAGAAAGGGAATCACGGGCACTGCGATTGGTTTCCGGGTACTAAACAATCCACTCCCCCCCCCCCCTTCCCCCTCCCCCGCCATCCTTCTCTTCGCGATCCCTGCCGCTCCTCCTCGTTGTTTTTTTGTCGTGCCGAGTGCATCCGGGTAAATTGCATCTCGATCGACCCAGTTTTTATTTCAATTTGTCGTGAATTTATGTGCGAATTATCGGGAAGGAGAGGAGAAATAGGGGGGTAGAAGTTAAAAGGCAGAGAAAGGGAGAGAGGCTGCGGGACGACGGGGGGTTGGGAGGGAAGGGGTTGGAGTACGATTTGCTCTCCCCCATTTCTCGGTGCTCTCGTTAACTACGATTCAATTTGCATTTCATCCAATAAATCCCACACCGGGCCACCTACCAGACACACGCCGCGTCGACGTGTTTTCTCGTGAATTCTTCATCTCCTTATTTCCAGGCTTCGAGAGTAACCACGGGAAATTCACGGGGTATTTGCTATTGCGCCCCCAGAATAATGGGGAGTGATCTTTTCTCAGAGGCTTCGTCGTCGACTATTCACGTCCCTCGGCAATTTAGTCGAACGGTGAGTCCGTTTCGAGATATTCCCCAGTCGCGTTTTTCAGTTTTAAACGCAGTTGAAAATCTTCGATTGAAACATCGCGATACGCGACAGCGTTATTGAAACAATTGACGCGCTTAAACTCGTCTTTCGTATCACGATTTAAGTTCATGATAATAAAACCACGGTATGGTGCGCGCGCGTAAGTAATTGCACCCGACGTGGAAAGTAATTGATTACTTACCTTCCCACCGTTTTGAATACATTGTACGTTCCTGATTGCAGCCAGTTTAAGTTTTACAATGTACGAGCGTGTACCCGTCGTGGATTCCAAGTATTCTCGTATATTATTTAACAATTTCTTAACGACTTCTTCTTCGGTACTTCGACTGTTCTTTTGCATTTTATGGACGCTGTATTCTTTGTCAGAGGGGGAGGCATTAGGATTTCAGAGATGCTTTGGTAGTGCGTGACTACGGTGACTATACGTCACCGTATTCAGAAAATGAACGAACAAAATAACGAAAATCAATGTTTGTCGAGGAATTACTTTTACTAATTCGCTCATTCTACTATGGAAAGAAAAACTTTCACCCCTATTTCCACACTCTTACATAATATTTATTTTCAGTAATCAGATAAATTGTGTGGTGAGCCAAAGTGACAGAGACGGATAGGATTCGGGAAGGCAGATGTTCGATAGTTAATAAATTTTTCTTTCATCCCGTTTTCACCTAAAAAAATATACCATCGCCTCAGACACGGGCCAGAAAGAAAGATTTGAGAGACACTGACGGTACAGGATAGGTCAGCGTTGCTAACCACCGTCCTTGAGAGGGCTAAAGGGAGAGGAGGTACGTGGCGCGATCGTTTTATAGTTACTTGGTAGGACGCATCCCGGGATCGTAACTCTCGATTTCTCAACGGGGTATGATTCGTATCGCGAGAGAGGCGAGGCTGACAGTCCGGAAGATGATTGCTTCTGCCAGCTCAGCCGAGAGAGGAGCCACCGTGGCAAAAAACTCCTGGCAGGCTCTTCCGCTCGAATGAAGCATCGAAACGCGATCCTGAAACGCGCACGGGATGCGTGACTTTCCTCCGAGCGCGATTTTCAGGGGGATTTCGCTTTGATTTTATCGTGGCCCTCCGCCGAGAGAAGGGCTCTATCGCGCGCCCGCGTTATCGATGTCGATGGAGCAAATTTCGAACCGCGCGTTTATACGCCCCCTCTCCCCTACTCCCCTGCCCCCCCCCACCCCTTCCTGCTCTCCGAACTTGAAATTGCTACGGGATTTGCGGGGATTCTTTGCTCGTACGAACGGACGAACGTGGTGCGGGGATGATTTTTGAGCGAACATTTCGATCTCGATAATTGGTACCGTAAACGCGTCTCAAACTTGGTTATCCTGAAATCTGATTATCGAACGTTTCGTTGCAAGAACTTTGCGTCTCGGGGTACGGAACATCGAAATGATAGCGATAGGGGTTTTTCAAAATTATTCGTGTACCGAAGTCTAGGAAGCACTCGATGGATTTTCATTTGTTCATAAATTTCAACTGTAGAACACGGTAGAAAGATATTGCAGTTTCAGCGCGAAATACTAAAAAATGTCATGCGCAATTTCGCAATTTTATCTCGAATAGCGACCGAGAAAGAACGGACGGAAATTCATTTTTGGAACGAATCTTTTTTTTTTCTTCTTTTTTCTTTTTTAAGTACAAAGACTGCAGTGAAACGCAAAGTGGTAAGTTAACTGCTTCGGCGTAGCAGGTTTTTTTATTCTCTGCAGTACAATTGGTAGAAAGTATCTCTTGACCATAATTACCGCAGAATCCTTAAACGACTCACAAACGATTCTCCCTTTAATCGTGTACGGCACGCACACAGCACTCGCGTACTTGGCCGACTTTCTGTGGCAACAAGCCACTCCGTTTTCTTGGCTATATTTCAATCCTAATCCCTCTCTGCTCTGCGTGCAACACGGAAGAGAATCGCGGCCGGCGATAAAAAGCCGGCGGTGCAACGACAAATGCATTTACCGGGCGCGATCGTGCATTTACATTCCCTCGCGATGAATGTTGCCGTTGGGACGGTAACGATGTTATATTCCATCGACAGTCTCGTTGTTCCACGGATGACCGGCCATTTCTTGCCCCGGTTTTTTCAAAGCCATTTTCGCCCGCGAAACGAGTTTTGCGAGGCAAAATTCCAGGGGAAAATCTGACCGGGCGGCGTCGTTGCCGGGGAACAGTTTGCAGAAATACGAAGTGCAACCTGATTTGTTGTCCCGGAGAAATCGACGGGGGATGAGAAAAAAAAATGAAAAAAATTGACGGACACCGTTTTCGGTGTTTCCGAAAATTTTATATATGTGTGTGTGTTATTCCCCCCACCGAGATTCCTTTTGGAATCGATAGGGTGAGCGAATCGAACGAGCGGATTAAAGCTTCGTGACGAGGAGTATTTAAAAATAAATTATATCAGGGATACACACGAGTCGCGATTAATTCGAATATCGCGTGGATACGCAAACGATGCGCAGATTTTTTATTTTATATTATCCCCGAGTATAATCCGGCGATTATATTTTCGACGGAAATAAAGTAATAATGGTGAAACGGGGGGGGATGTTTTGATGTCTGTTTTTGTCGTTACGAATTATTAACTGTAATGCGCGATTGATCCGTAAAGCACGTTAATGCGAAATATCAATAATCCCCGGACGTACGTATGAATTGTATACCGTGATTACAGTCGCGACGCGGCACGGAAATATGGAATAGTTTTTCTGATCGAACAGCGCGAAATGTTTTCGCGTTTAAAATATGCTCTTGCACGATAAATACCGTCTATCGTGTCGCGGAGTAAACGTTTTCGCATATACGTCTGCCGTAATATTTTCGTGTTATTTTAAACATTTTTTGTTCGTCGAAAAGCGACGGTAACTGAAAACAAACTCGGCAGTGTTCCGTGCTACAAATAAAAGTGAAGTAATCTCTGAAATCTGTTTAAAACCGGTTCTTCAAAAATAATATTTTACCGTAACGCTTTCGCGTTACCGTAAACATTTTCATTCGCCGTTTTTATGCCATATTATGATTATGGCATTTTCATTTCGCAATGTTGGATTTAAAAATAAGTACGCAAATTATTATTATAACGCTTTGTACTTTTGCCTTAGCGACGCGCGAAATATATTTCCTATTTTCACCGGATCGTAGGTGTAAAGTGGTTGAAAACTATTGTTCCACGCTGCAAAAAAAAAAAAGAAAAAAAAAATTGGCGTAAACCTCGAAATCCGTTCTCAAAGGGCGATATTTCACCTCGGTACTATACCAGTGGCGGTTCAAGAATATATTTTACGGTAACAGTTTCGCGCAATCGTAAACATTTTCGTTCGGCCGGTACTCCATTGTAACTGAAACAAGATCAGCAAGTGTCCGGTATTAGAAAAAATTGCAACTGCGTGCCGACCGACAAGCAGGAACATTTCGTCTGAAATTTCGAAATCGTCGTGTTGCGAATCGGAGGATGACAGGGTGGTTTGCAACGTAGAAAAATGGTGGACAGTGAAATGGGCAATTTTTCTCTCCCCGGCGAGCCGTCGAAGCCGCGCGTCGAACATTTGCAAACACGTCGATTCGCCGTCCAACGTACACTTTCGACTCCCCCCCACCCTCCCCTCACCCGCCCCCGCGCGTTTTTCCTCTTCCGGTGTAGAGTTATGAATTTTTGCGTGAGCCGAAACGAAAATCGTTTCCTCGCCGCTACCTAGTCGGGCAAAATGAAACGCGAAACGTTTTTCCGCCCGCAAAAACAAAGCTTTACTTTTATTCCCTGCGAAACGACGGGCGCGGGGGGCTATCGTCGCGCGCGTTTCGTTTCTACGCAAGAAGTAAATCCTTTAAAAGCTTGCGAATAGATGAGGCCAAAATATGCCGATTTATTCTCGGTCTTTTGCAGGTAACGGAAACCTTTCGTTTGATTTCGACCGTGGCGTAGGTACGCGGTAGCAGGCGCGTAGTGTTTGATGAAAAACGAGAGGATGGATCGAATGCAATTTTTTTTTTTTTTAAACGATCGTGTACCTCCAATTTTGCATTCGCCTTCGACGCGGATGATCGATTTTGTCGAATTTGTTATTTATTTAAATTGGACGCACCGACTAGAGCTACCGCGCATACGGATGTAGCCGTACGAGCAGAGTCGAAAATCAAGAGGCGTGTAAGCCGATTATAAGCAGAGTCGAAAGTCAAAAATGTAGGGGGGCTCGAAATTTTAATCGAGCTACTTTTCGGTGCGCAGGTAGTATTCTTTCGTTTTTTTTTTTTATTCAGAACTCAGGAATTTTCGAAAATAAAGTAGATTAAATTTCGAGAGGCGGAAAAAACGAAAGAACGACGGAAGGAGGCAAGATCGCCGATGCAAATTTTACCCCAGGGTCGAGACAGCGACCCGTTCTGCTTTATTCAAGAGGGTCATTCGTCTTTTTTCTATCTTCCCTTCCTCTTTCTAATTTCGCCGTGAGAGAAGGACGAATATCACCGTCGAGAGTTTCCACAATTTCTCAGGCGTCCTTCGCTTCGAAGGACGATGGTCCCCTTGATGCGGGACAAATGTCTCCGCCAACTTTTCCTCCTACAATAATATACGACCTTCCATTCTCTCTCTCTCTCTCTCTCTCTCTCTCTCTCTCTCTCTCTCTCTTCCTTTCTCCTCCCCTACATCAATTAATTCGAGTCATCTTGATATTTAATTCCTACGCGTCACGCGTCGTGATACCCAAGACAGTTCCTCCCGGCAGCGAAATAACGAAATCGTTGGGGGCGGAGGAGAGCTAAAGTACTTTAAAATGGAGAAAAAGATATCCGATGATGATTAATGGGCTCCTCAAACATTGCGAATTGTATGGGCCCCGAGTGTATGTATCGGAATATACGTGTACTTAATACGACACCGGACCTCATTAATCACCCGGTATCCTTGTGGAGTGGGTCCTTGGGGCTGGCTACGAAACGCGAAAGCTGAGCTTTATGAACGAGAACAAGAATTTTCATCTCGAACCTTTTTCTCGGGGATCCTTCTCTCAGCCTTCGACTTTTTTTTCCCCCCGTCTAACCTCGTAGTTTCTTTTCTCGACACCTACGCTCTCTTATCATCCGTTCCGGTTCGATCGATTTAAATCCCCCCCCCCCCCCCTCCCCCCGCAGCATCATATTTGACGTCGGCGTGATCGAGCATTAATCAAGCGGCGTTTCGAAAACTTTTGACCTTTTTCGCCCGCGATATGCGAGCCATCGTTCACTCGCGCGTTACCTCCATTACGATGCTTCGAGTTTAACGTCGATTTATGAGCAGCCGCCGTCTAGTACAACTTCATTTACTTTGGAAGGGACGTTAAGGAGAAGTGGACTCTGCCAGAGTCAGGCTCCGGGCGTATTCAGAGTTCTTGTAAATATTTTGCTTTTTCTAATCGCTGCCGTTTCTTCTCTTTTTTACGGTTTACCTTCCTCCTTCGTTAACTTTTTTCGAAATGAAGTAATAGCTTTTTAAAGTCCGTACGTCAAAGACGTCGTACACTCGACAGCGTGGAAACTCAACCCAGCGAACTACCTGTTGTATAATTAATTACGAAACTAATGCTAATTGCACATACTAGTACCGTCGTTCCTCTCATAAGCGTAAATACAGAAATATTTTCAACAATCAACATTTCACGTTCCTTCAAACATCCAACAAAATCACTCGACTGAAATCCAAAAGAAGTCAAATCCCTCTAAAGCTTTCAAAGTCCTGCTAAGATAGTACCCGCCCCGGGGGTTAAATACCCTTATTTACAGCAGCACGTATAACACAATAATGCGCTTCCACTCCCTTCCACTCCCACCCCCCCCTCTCTCTCTCTCTCTCTCCCTCTTGGCATCAGTTTCAGCATTCCGACTTTCGTGCGCAAACAGTACCGTAGAGAATCCAGCCCGCCGGGGGAGGAGAGCAACAATCACTTCCGGGGGTCCTCGTCGGGCTAATCCCTAAAACTTTTTACCTCCGACAAGCCCTTTTAGAGTCTCTCCCCTCAAATCGCGGGATTAATTCGAGGTTCTCGTCGTTTCCGCTTCTCGTCGCCCGACAATTGTGCCCGGGGATTACGCGTCTCGGTCGCTCATAAATCGCGATGTAGATCCCCGAGCTCATACCCGACGCACAGCTGTGGGTACTACGATTTTGAGAAAGCCCGAAGGTGTGTCGGTAGAGGGAGGGGAGTGGAAAAAAAAAGAAAGGAAACGACGAAGGGATATAAGCGGGGGCGAGCCGTGACGGCGTCGTCAGCCGAACGTCAGGAGAGAGTCTCGGAAACAATGCAGACGCGAGGCTGTGTAACGGGACGATGTTGCACCAGGCGCTTACCTCGAGGACAATGAAGTTTATGCGGCGCCGAGTGCCGTTATCTTATGACGACGCGGAGGATTAAGTTTCAAGCACCGGCGGAGCTTGCACTTCTCGCCTGCTTATGGCGCTCAGAACCGTATTCGCATTCGAGTAATTCTACCTACTGCTACCGGGTTTCCTTCGCGTGGATATTGTCGTCGCGATAAGCGGCGGGTACCGCTGGCAAATCGTGTTACTCTCCGTTGACTCGTTTGCCTTTGCATTCTAATTTGCCTCCCTCTCGCGAGTGTTTAATTAGCTTTCGTCGAGATTTTTTTGTTCGAGGGGAAATTAATATTCAAATATTTGTTTAACCCCCGGGATGTGGGACTTCCGCGCTTTCTACCGTTCCGAGCGATTTGGAAAATGGTTCATTAATTGTGAGAGTTCGTTTGAGTGAAATCAACGATATTGGTTGAATCTCTTGCGATTTTTATTCCGATTTTTCTTTGTTGGTAGCTCTGAGTATTTTTTTTTTTTGATTCAGGTACTTCTAGCTTCGAAACGATGGACTTTTCGGAGAAAGGAGAAAAAAATGATCGACGTACGGATTCTTGTAAAAAGTGGAATAAGCTTAACATTTCCTATCTCCTGTATTACAAATCTACTTGATTTAAACTCGAAGAGGTCATGGTAACAATTTTTTAGAAATAGAGTAAGCCTCTTAGGTCCGTATATTTATTTTTTGATCGACGTACAATCGCATTTTCTTTATTACAAATCCACGTGATTCAAACTCTAGAATATCCAAGTTAATCGGAGCCCCCAAACGTTCCCGGAAGATTTACCGCGGCTTAAAATTAACCTCGCGGTTTAAGATATTAAAAATTCCATCCGGACCGATCTAACCACCGTGCGCACACTTGGCATAAATTTAACTGCCCAATCACTGAAAACCTCCCGTCACGAGTAATCTTACCACCTCAAAGGGGAGGAGAGAGAGAGAGAGCGAGAGAGATAAAAAAAGACGAAATTACAACTCACGAAAATGAAAATGCGAGTGCAATTAACGAATCGGAAGTGGATGTGCGTGCAACGTCGCGCGGCGTACCGGGTTTCTCGGGGGGTTTCCCCTCGCGCGTCGTAAAAAGTTGTTCGACGTTAATGGCTCGGTAAAGATTACGCGGAGCGGCTCGTGACGCGAAGGGAAGGACAGAGTGCCGTTACTCCTTGCACCGAGATGCACCGATACCGTCGGCTCTTCGGCTACCATCCCACCGGGGAACGAAGTTTTCGCTGAATTATGCATGATCCTTTCCCCCCTTTTGTCCGTCGCGATAACCACCGACTAGTCGCGCCACTGGCGCCTTTGCCACGCCTTATTTAATAATAAGGACACTTTCGTCCTCGCCTCCCCTTATCGGCGTACCGACGTTTCGTACGCTCGGTATTACCGGCCCGCTAAACGCGGCCTCCCGGTATCCCGAGGATCCCGTGGAAAAAGTAAGTGTGTCTGCTGTTTGAATCGAATTTACCTACATTACTCCAAGAAAACTTGTATATTTTACTTGTATATTATAGAAGTTTTCTTATATATATACATATATATATATATATATATATATTAATAAATTAGAGAATTATTGTGGATGTAATACTGGTGTAGATATATGTATACTAGTTAATACTTTGCAAAATCGACCGACATCTACCCCAGTATTACATCGACAATAAGTCTCTGATTTATTAATTTGAGTCAGAGGAGTACGCCGCGCCTCATTTATACAGTCATTAAATTTTGGCCAACGTCGTACCGACGCCATCGTTGTCCGACGCAACAGTAAGATACGATCGTTAGACCGTTTTTCCTCGATCCTTCCGTGCAATTAAAGGTCCCGGTGGACGGTATATAAATTTTAAACGGTACACTCGTACGTACGCGATTAACCACGAAGGGTCCCTTCGCTTTTCCTCAAAAGCGGCGAACGAACGAATCAAGATTCGATGCTGAGAGGAAGTAATTTACTTAGCTGCGAAAGAATTCGCGGGCCGACTGGAAGTAGGTAAATACCGTCGGCGTTTTAGCGAAATTTGATTAAAAAAAAAAAACCTCGTGCGTTTTTTCCTTAAAAGATACAAGATCGAGCTCTTGCGCACTTGTACTTGGCTCCAGATAAGACCTGGTCTCTTGATAGGAAGCGTCGAGGAAAGGGATTCGCGAATCTAGAAGGTTGTATGTATTAATGTTGTCGGAGATAAAAGCGATGGGAATTTTTTTTTTTTACCTTTTTTTTAGTCTTGTGTATTTTAATCTCGGGTAGAAATAAACGATAGTGGAAAGGGGGTGCGATAGTTTATTTGCCAGTGAGTCGTCGGCATCCATTATCGAATTTTTCGCGAGTAAAGGAAACTGATTGATTCTGTCTGAAGCTGCTTTTCAACAAACTTAGGGGTTGACAGAGAATCGTACAAATCGGAATGAAAGTTCGATGAAAAGACGTGTCCTCGTTTCCAATTCTACGAAGAAAGAACTTTTGAGCGTGACAACGTTCCTAAACGAAATCTCATAAAACTTGTTTTTTTTTCCCCCCCGCGTGGAATATCCTTCCGCGATCCATTTTCTTCGTGCATCATAATTGGAAGCTTAATCCCCGACTTACAATCTTTTCGTTCAATCTGTCGCGCTGGAAATTGCGACCCGATCGCAGGTAACTGCCGAAAAATGCAATTGCCGTGTCCTCTGGAGGTGTATCTACAAGCGGGATTAACGTAATTGTTTAACCGTGTAAACGGGGGATTCGAATACGGTAGGAAGATCGGCGATAAACTGTACGCGTCGTGTTCTAATAGACTTACCTGTACCGCCGAGTATAAGCGCACGCGTGTACGCGCGATACACGCGTCGAGTGGGTCGATGAAACCTAAAAAAAATTATTTCAAATTTTCGCGCACCGAACACGCGAAAGAGCAGACGACGCGGCTTCGAGGTAAATCATGCGAAAAATCGTGTCGTACTCGCCGATCGATATTTCGAGGGAAACCGGAGTTGATTTTCAGGAAAAAAAAAAACATACAGATTTGTAATATCCGAGGTAAAAAGGAGGCAGAAACGAGAGCCGTTCCTGCCGACGCTTTTGATAAGCAAACCGAGTCGGCGCGAGCAAACGAGTCTGTCGGAAACAGAAATTTTTCCAACGTGAAAGTGCCTTCTTTAATTATTGCCAGCTTTTTAAACTACGCTCCCTTTGGATCAAGTACGCGTACCCACGCGTAGACGTAGAGCAAAGCGAATGTATGAGATTTTCGAGAGATGAAATAATTTGTCAAACGACGGGGCAAGGTATATATAAACTTGTGCGGAAATCCCATCGGATAGGGATCAAACTAATCGGCTTTTTGCGTGCAAATATTCGAATGACCACTACAACGTTAATAATGAAGCTGAAATAAACGTCAGGAGAGAGAGAGAGGGAGAGAGAGGGTAGAGAACAGTTTACGCTCAAGTTTGATTAAGTGATCCTCTCGTTTGCCTTTTCAACGTACCGCGGTCTGGCGAATGTACTCGACGATCAAACATGTAATTTCCTGTTGTAAAAAGAAAGGGGAAAAGAACCGCAAGAGAGGCCTTCTTGTTAACTAAACATTGAAACATATCTTTGAGGGGACTTTTTGCGCGTCCGGCTTGGATCTGAAATTCTAATTACACGAATTCTTTAATTCTCTCGGTACTAACTGCAACTGTTTCGTAGTGGAGTTAAATGCCACGAATGTAACTCTGTTACGCAACAGGAAATTATCGACGGGACGGAAATCCCTTCTTTCTTTCTCGCAAACCATTGAAAACGGCCATTGAAATGTTCTAATATCCACTTTCTCTCTGTTTCTCCATTTGGTTTTTTTGATTTCTCTTTTTCTGTTTTCAGTTTCTTCCCGCGTTTCTGTCTCGTTCATACTCTTAATTATCCTTCGTCGTCTCCCCGCTCTCTACGCTCTTACCTTTCATCCCTCTCCGCCTTCTTCTACTTCCCTCGTTCGATTCCTAATCGACGGTCCTCCATTTCCTCTGATCAGAACGCGCGAAAGTTATTAAAAAAAAAAAAAAAAAAAAAATGGGACTCCGCGCTGTTACAGTGAAACCGGTTTGGAAGCTCGTCCCCGGTGTTCGAGTATCCGTAGGTACTCTTAATCGCTTCGATTTGCAGCGATGAATGCGCCACTGCGACAAATTGCTAGGATCACGTTCGGATGCAGCTACGCTCCGCAAATCCGCTTTCAAACGTTTCGACGAGTAGAGGGGGAGAGAGAGAGAGAGAGAGAGAGGGAGGGGGGCGGGCGAGAGAGAAAGCGAGAAGGACACAAATGTATCGGGTTGAAGCGGAGAAGAAAGGAGAGAAAAAAAGCGTGAAAAGAGATATACGTGAAAAAAATCGAAAAATAACCGCGGTTGCGTTGGCGTTGAATCGTACTCATTTTTGACGAATGCTTTCTCTCCTCCTTCCTTCTTTTTTTTTTTTTTAAATACGAGTAGATCACGCTTGTTGCATCCCGTTCGCGATCGCGCCCGCAGTTATCACCGCGTACAAGCTGATTCACGCATTGAATTTAAATGGTGGATTTTGCGATACACCAGGCGGGGATTACGGTACCTTTATGCGCATCGATAATCGCGGATCGATACAAAAGCGAGCCGATAATTGGTCGCGACGAGTCTCTAACGTTTATCGCAACGACGATCGATACCTCGCGAAAACATTATTTCTGAACGCCTCGTCGTCTCTTCGCGTTTCAGCTCCGTCCACCGTTGTACAAGCTTCATTATACATAAATCGATATTGTTAATAAAAACGATAAGAAAGAAATTCTTTTCTCCTCGCGTTCAGCCACAGATTGCTTCCTTCGCTTCTTGGTTTATCATAAAAAGTTTATCCGCGGCTGCCTTAGAATATCTCTATCTATTCCTAAATACAAGCGTAACAATTAACCGTGGATAATTGAAGACTGGACATCGATAATGGGCTAAGTGCCGGCAATGAAAAAAAGTAGTTAGATCCAAAAAATGTTACAAAATACCATCACCAACAACCTTAAAAGCGGGCTAAGTCCCAAAACCATTTATAGTGGCGCAAGCAAGACCTGACAGGTGGTATGTGCGATAATTAAAAAAAAAAATCATAAAAATGTTTGCGATAGTAATGCGAAGCTTACTCTAGATAGTAACTAAAAAAAATTTGGTTCAGATTTTTTCGTCAAAAGTTTTTCCACAAGACAGAAAACATTGAATAACTCGGAATCAAATTTTTGTCACTTAGCCCGTTATTGATGTCCAGTCCTCAATTATCGTCCGATCACGCGTCAAGTATTATCGCGTCGAGATATTCTATAGAAAAAAATCCCAACTCCCACCTCCGTGACCGTGCACGTCGACCCTTGCCATCGACGCTCGTATTATCATTCCCTTAACGAGTTGACCGCATTTAAAGCGAGAGCCAAGAGACAACGGCGTCCTTCCATCCATTCGCAAATTAAATTCGAGTAGGAAATAAAAGGCTTTAAATTTCACTCGGCTAATCTCTCCCGTCCGCGCAAAGCTGCACGCCCTCGCCGTCGCGCCCTCCCTTTGAAGTTTTGTGTACACCTTGAGCCTGCAAAAGAAACACTCGGGCAACAGTGTGAGTTTCGCGTGGCGAACATTCCACCAGGGTAAATCCCTGTAACGATTCCGCGGACCAGATATAATGACCAGCATCCCTCCGCGTTACGTTCCCGTGGGGGATTGGGGGGTTGGGGGGGGGGGGTGGCGATAGGGCAGGTATAACGGGTGTGGCGCATTATTTTAAGAAGCTGTCGTCCTCCATGGGCCGTTTCGTTCGCCGCCTCGCTTCCGCACTTAGCGACCACTTACTCGTATTACCGGCCCTCTCTCTCTCTCTCCCCTATTACTTACCTGTACATTAACAAGGGTCGTCGTTAGCCCGGATACCCAAGTTTTCTGTATCGCACGCGTTTCGCAGACTCGCGGCATTTCGCGCCGTTGCACCGGAGAGAAACGTCGCTACCTGCGCCCGACGTACGGTGCACGGCCGGGACTGTGCTTTCTTCTATTTCTAACGCGCGCGCGAGTTTTCTTCTCTCCGTTTGTGCCGTTTCACTCGTAAAAGGGACAAACTCGTGGACGGCATGTTTTTTTTATTTTTTTTTTATTCTTTTACGGGGGACGAAGAGTGACAGAGGAAACTGTGGATCGTGGATTTAGTATAATCGACGGTGTACGGCGACGGGGAGTTATGGCCGGTTGATCGCGATGATTTGTTTATCGACGAATCTACGGTGGCTTTTTAAACTCGACCGTACGAACGGTAGAAATTGCAGAAACGATTAGTTCGACGCGAAAATTGAAAAATTGAGTTTTCAAGCTGTTATTTTGACCGTTGGAAATCAATTTACAGAACGATGCACGCGTCGTCGGTAAAAAAAAAAAAATCGGAGCTGTCAGTTCTATAGAAAACTTGGGAACGAAAAGTCGACGCTCGAATATCGAAAGCAGAATAGCCTCAAAAAATTGGATAAAAATTGATTTAAAACTCCGATCGGCGATAAAACTGCTCGAAAACCCGATCACCGGTAGCCTTAATAAAAAATTTAATCAAAGACAAATTATCCCCCGACCGATAAATACAAAAATATCACCTTCCACGTTTGATCTTCGATTCGCAAAGGAATGTCGAGTCTTATAAAAAATTTTCGCGCCAATCCCCGTGACGGAAAACAAAGCGTACCGAAGTCCATTCCGCTAACGAGAATCATCTTCCATGATATCACCGTTACCTTCGTCGCAATCGTTTACCCCGATCGACGGAACGTAAAGTGCGTTACCCATTTGCATACCCTTCACCGAGCTTCCAAAGAAGGTAATGAAAATCTTCCCAGTTGGATCTACTCGTACGATCGACCTACCTTCGCCAGCGCGCACCTTATATCCCGTCACTTCGCGTCCTCTAATTTACATATTACTCGTTTAACGAACACTGTGCCATCGCCGATGCACTCCGGCATTCCGAGAAAAGTTTCCCATGGCAATGGTAATGCAGTTTAGCCAATCCCCTCGCGCGTTTCCGCTTGTCGCAATACGTCGGGCTTAGAGGGAAAGATGAGGGCGCATCGAATTCCTTGAGAAACAACGCGGAATCGCGGTCGAGTACGCGCGAATGCGTCGCGACGCTCGTTTTCCATTCTCAGGATGCATCCGTCGTCGTCATCCTTTCTGCCGGTCGGCGGATCGCGAACCTTTTTTTTTCTTTCATTCTTTCTTTTCCTTTTTTTTATTCACCGGGCCGCGCTTCCACCGTGAAATTATAAACGTCGGTGCAAGTGCGCGGGGGCGTGTACGTGCATTTTATGCGATGCCACGTGGCGCTACCGGCCGTACTTCGTCGGAGGTTACTTAAGGGATGGAACTGGCGCGACCGCAATTTTTCATTAGACCCGGAAAAAAGTTTAGAAACCTCTGCACTCCGCGAAATCAAGAATACTGCGAGCGGTAGAATTACTTCCGCGTGTCGCGCAAACATAATTCCGATGTCTTTCCTCGTCCGCGGTTCTTTTATTATCGTTCCACCCGGTATCCGTGCGTTTCCGCGGTTTTACCGTTCACGCGGTTTAATTATCCGCTTTGATTCGAAGGGCGGGTTCTCTTGTTTAATGCCATTTCACGCTTGAATCGGTGAACCGGTTGCGAGGTAATTGTTTTGAATCGAACTTCGTAGTTTTTTGCAGATTCCACGTTTGATCCAGTACACGATCGATCGAACGCCTTTGGCGTCTAGATTTTGTAAACGGGAGCTTAAATTGGAAATGCATATTTTGCGAAGGAAACTCGGATTTGATTTTCTCGTTCGATTTTTATTCGTAAGAAGAATATCGTACGCGCTTAGATTCATTTAATCTCCGCGACAGCCAACGTGAAACCGACGTTAAATAGACGGAGATTGGAAGTTATGAGTTTAGGATTCTTTTCGGGAAACTGGTTACATTCGTCACATTTGAATTTCATGGACGTTGCTTGTTTTATATTCCGTATGTGTCACGCGGTTGTTTTATATGTACTTTACGAGCACTTAAATCTTAATAGCGAAACAGTGTATGACATTTATGATACTATCCTGCTATATAACTGACAGTGATATTTTATTTACTGCCCGGGGATGAGTAGAATATTTTCGAATTGCGCGAGCTGTTTCTATAGCGATGTCTCGGCTCTTGATTTCAAGATAAATCTGCTTAACTCAGCTCCGCGGTGAAACTGAATAAAGCTTTATAACTGTACCGGTTCGTTATGTGGAATATTCGTTTATATTTCTGCTTGACACTATTCGTACAATGGCGTTTCTTTTTTTTTCAGAGGTGAAACCTTCGCGCGGAAATACCGACCGGAACCAAGAAGCAGTATAGAGTAAGTAAAACAATCTTCTAACGATAATTACGTATTTCTGACGATTATATTAGTGTCACGGTAATACAAAAAAAAATCATGGCTGAATTTTTATATTCAATGGTTACCGATTTCTTGTTAAAAAGAATTGTTTCTCGCTAAAGGAACGAACATTTTGTTACGTATCGGTGAATTAATTTCAATTTTCATAAATCGACTTTATATTTTAAAGTCTGTGAATTAATTTCAGTTTTTATAAATCGACTTTATATCTTAAATTTTAAACTTAAAATTTTAAAGTCGATTTATGAAAATTGAAATTAATTCACCGATATGTAACAAAATGTTCGTTCCTTTAGTAATATACAATTCTTTTAGCAATTTTAAAGTTTAAAATACGGAAATCTCCCAAAGCACTACTACCACCTATAAAAAAAACTCCACGAATTATAAACCAATGGATTTTCCGCCTGACCGTATCGCTCTAAGGTTACCATTCACCTTTTCCCGTGATAATGGCAAAGCGAGCCATTACGCTTCTCGCGGAGCATGACCCGCTGAATGGTGCAAAGCCTGACAACAAAACTCGTCTGGACGAGGGATATTAATGCCCGCGCGAAGACGGTTTTAATAAGTCCGCGACGTAATGAAAACCATTCATATAAAAGTTTTGCGCGGGAGGTGACGGTTTAATTGAACGCGGCCACCACGAAGAGGTTCCAACCCCCTTACCCCCCGTCCCGAATCACCCTTAGTTCTTTCTTACAGGGGGCTGTAACAAGATGTCAGAGATTACCCGGGTTCCCTCTTCCTTTCCACGGCGAATCCGCCATTGCCCTCCATTGCCCTTTCGTGACTTTCATTAAAAATTTTCTGTCGGTCGGGGGCCGATGGAGTCGGTTCCTGGAACGTTTCAATTGATACCGAGCCATTCGATCGGAAACAAAGGAGAGGATCGCGACGAAGCTTGTTCTTCTTCTTCTTCTTCTTCTTCTTCTTACCCGAAGCGGGGAATTAGCAGGATTTGAACGATCGCGTTGAGAGGGTATATACGCGACGCGCACGGAGAGATTCTTACGAGGTGTTTACGAAAAATAACGATCGATTCGCGTGCAAATGTTCGCGGGAGGAATCGAGTTTGACGAATAGGTCGATATTATTGGTAGATGTGGGAATTAATGGTACGAATGCTGCTTCGATTCGTCGTTTGAGTACAATTTTCTTCGTCACTCGCATTATTCGTTACCTCGGTTATTTATTGTTCCCGTTATCCGTTACCTCAGTTATTTATTATTAGCGTTATTCGACGGAACGTTATGATGTTTCCTCTCGTTTATCACCGTTTGGACAAACAATAGATAACGAGAGTGTTATTGGATTAACTGAATCAAAAATTGTCTATGCAAATACACGTGTAGTTTAACCGACCGAATTATTATTCGAATGGAACTAGATTCAGATCACTCTCATATAAATTAACATTCACTTTCTCTCTACATATGAATTCTATTAAAGTTGCGTCAATCTTTCATTATTCGCAACGATTAATCTCTCCCGACCCGGAATTGAAATAGTTATATCACATCGCGGATGCTTTATTTATCTCGCGTTCTCGGTACTTGATTTCATCGCGAACAGACCACTGACAGGAACGAAAAAAAAATATAGTGCAAAGCACGAGGACGGGTCCGTCATGCGGAAAATCGTTGAACCTTTTCGCAAATACGTCGACGTTTCACACGACCTGGCCTGTCTACTACCGCTGGTTAACACCAGAATTTTTCCACCCTTCTCCCCTATATCTTCGTTCTTCTTTTTCCTCATTACTCGATCCCTTTGCTCTCGACTCTTCCCCCCCCCCCCCTCACGTTACCCATGTACGCGTTTCTTTCTCTCTCTTTGTCTTCCCACCTCGTCGCATTTCTCCGCGTCCTTCTCTAATATTTGTCCGGTTGCTCTTCTTCTCCATCAACTCTCTCCCCTCTCGCTTCTCGTATCTGCATTTCACTCAATTTTCACTATCTCTGCCCCTTTTCAAGAGCGACCCACCACTTCAGTCGGCTGGCTCATTAATTTTTCATCGGTCGTTCCACCATATACTGCCAATTTTAGAACCGCGCGAAATAACCGAGCTTCACCGATTTTTGCCGCCGTGCAACGCCGCCAGTCCACTCGCTTCCGTTTAATGAGCTTGATTTAATTGCATATACTTTCCAGGCCGTTTAGCGGATGACGTTCGAGGTTCCGGGTCTTTCGCGTTACGATCAAAAACGCGCATTTAAAATGCATTAACCTCGATTTGCGTTTCTTTTTTATGGCAAAATTTGTGTCGTTCCGCTTTATTATAGCAGCGACACAATCGAGACCGTTAACGTTCGTCCCGCGAAATACAAAATCAAAATTGCTATTTTTTGCCTCGTTCGGCTCTCGTTTAATTGCGTAAAATCCACGAGATCCATGCGCGCAATTTGTTAATCCTCGATCAGGCGCGCGTTACATCGTAGCTTTGTAACGTATTAGCGTCAATCGACGACGTAATATGAATTTGTGTCACCCATTGAGGTATTTCTCTCTCGTATGATGAAGATCAATGGAATCATTATTATAATTCGTGAAATTGGACTTAATTTAATACTGTTGGCCGGTATTTCGCTCGAAGATAATTTTTTTCCTCCATTCTATTTTACAGCTACATTATTTTTTATTTATTCACGACAAAGTTGCTGGGTTCCATCATTTTTGTATTTTTAAGTCACAATCATCCTATAGTACATCGAGGGTTCCATTAATGTAATACAAACAAAATTTCAGTTTACGTCATAATTCAACTAATTAATTATGAAACAAATTTAACTTAATCGGTGGTTTTAGTAAATCAAGATTTTATCTTTCATTAAGTACTCAATTACGTTTTAGGAAAACAGAAAGAAACGAGTATATCGCGAACTTCGGTCGAACGTAGTACACGGGTCGCTGTGTTTAATTCAGAAACGAGTTACGTTATCCTCTGATTAAGATTGCACACGAGAAAATTATAGCCGGCGCGAGCAAGGGCCTCTGGCAAAGGGGAAACGTTCTTGGGAAAAATTCTGTAGCGAGAGGGATACAACCGCCACACGAGATTAAACGTGCAACCAACGCGTGGACCTCATTCCCTTCATTACAGTAAAGGGTTAATTAAATTGTCTGCGCACTACATTCATTACGATGTCAAACAATAATCCTGAAATTTTCTGGGCTTTGCGGCACGCCGTTCATGGCGTGTACGAATTCGCGGAAAGAATAGCTTTTTCCCCGGCAAAAGAAGCTTCGCGTCGCGGGGAGAGAAATTCCATTCACAAAGAATTCTCAACTGTCAGAGTAACGTTAAATATTTAACGTTACAAGAGGAGGGGGGCCTCAGCTAACAGCTGGAAAATGAAATTACGGAAACCACGGAGATTATTAATCAACGAAGTATTACTCGAGCGGAGAAATATCTCGCTTTGCGTTATTTAGCGGGAAGCGCGTACCAATGTTTCCCCGTCGTGGCGTTATCGGGGTAAATTTCATCGACTGCCGTTGTAAATGTAAGGACGTAAAGCGGACGCGCGTCGATACGGTAAATTATTTCTTTAATATAGCAACGGCTGAATTTCGCCCGTGGGTTCGCGTAAAATCGCGAATTCGCGTAAATCGTACGCGCACTCAAATTGTTTCGCGAGTGCGCGACGCCATACGAGCACGAGTTAAATTAACGGGCAGTGAGTGGTACACTCTTTTATTTGGGGGGGGGAAAAAAAGGAATTTTTTAGTAGTAATTCGAACGTATAGTCGTGGTAAAGCGAATCGTTGATGAGTGCTCCCATTAGGGGAGGAATTTTATATTTTAATAACACTTTGACCCACTTTCCCGTCGATCTACGGATATTACAAAAATGAGCTTGATTCGATTAATTCGTTAAAATAATTTATTTACCCGCTCGTTGCGCTTAATCGGGATTCAACTAACGAGGTCGCGCTATCAATGAAGTTTGTCGAGCCAGATATTAATCCGATACATTTTGGGGTTCCAACGATCGCGTGCCTCGGGGAGAAGCGAGAAAATCGGTGCTGCCTGGAACGCGATAGCCGTGTCACACGGTCTACGCTCAGTTTTCACCGTAATCCCCCCGAAAACGATCGCTCGCAAAAACGTAGGGATACCTGTTGAAAGACCGCGTTCGCCCAGTTCGCGAAGACTCGACGGGGCGACGAAAGACTTTCGCGCTGCCGGGTGAAAACTTTCGGATAAGAAGCCGGCGGCGATTTTGAGGAAGTTTGGAAATTCCGTGAAACTGGCGCAAAAGCTGACTGAAGTTTCGATTATCGTCGATCCCCTACTTCGATTCGGTGCTTCCCGCGGAGGGAGAGGAGAAACGACGAGGACAGCTGGTTTTCAATAATGTCGCGGAGCGTCTCAAAATTTTATGAGATCTTTTTACAATTATTATCCTACAAACACGAGGTATACTTTTTAACCTGACATTCGTGAATAAAGTTCGTTAAATCGGAGACGCACATTACCGTACCATGCCCGATTCGTGTGTCGATCGAGTGTTTGTCGTCACTCGTTAAAAAAAATTGCGCAATGATTTTTCAATGCAACAGTGTAAATGTACAATTTTTTAATGTACAATTTCTGCTGCGGCTATCGTCCGAACGACACACGAATCGGGCATAGTACGGTAATGTGTGCATTATAATATAAATTTGGTTGTGTTTATTTACCGGCATACGTTCAGCGAAAAATAAATAAGTCACTCTCCTTTAGATTAATATAATGATAATGTATATTGTACTGAAAGTTACACCAATCTCGGTCCGATTCTTTAACTATATTCGGATACACTTTGGTTCAGTCTCTCTTATCAGATACATGAGATCGAACAGAGCAAGATCAATTATAGCGATCGTTAAACTGATTTGCGCGACACCTGTCTATCTTTCGTCACGCAAGAGCGCGAATGCCATATAAATTAAAATTTAACTTATCTAATACTTCCCCTTAAAATTAACTTATGTAATAGTGTGTCTCCGGCTTTAATCGTGGGAAATATGTGATGTTTGATAATTAGACAACATTGTTTGGCAATCGCGAAAAATAATACCTGCTTTTTAGTCCTCGACGAAGCTTCTCTGCTCGTTACTCCAAATACAATCGCATCGGACGGAACGTGAAATTTCAACGCTCGGAGTCGCGGGAGTTTCAATTAAAAAACTTTCCGACTCCTCCGATCGGCAAATCCGATTTTAAAAACAGTTCCAATCTCGCGTCTTCCACTCGGGCACAAATCATCATTACGGTAACCAGAAAAGTGGTCGGGACAATTCGAATTCAGTTACTATTGGCAGCCACATTATTCTTTCCCCGGGGGCTATATTTCTTGAGTGAATTCCTGGATAAGGAGGGGAAAATACGGGAAATCGTTCTCGCCCGGTGACGATAAGATTGAATTTTCCTTGCGGAGCTTTGCTTCGCTGTTCGATATTGCTGGCGTCACTGCAGACGTCGTGGTTATGTGGGTGTACGTTCCACCAATAATGTCGCTCCCAACGATACCTCGCGTCTGGTAGCATTTCGCGGTGAACCATTCTTTCCTCGGAGGCTCGTTAAAACTTTACGAGATATTTCGCGATGTCTGGATATTCGTCGTTCCGCGAACGTCGATCGATCGATCGATGGATGGTTTTTATTACATTAAAACGAAACCGGGTAAAGACGCTTTCCACGATTATTCGAGATACCATGTACTTGATTTTTATTAGGTTCGAAATTGACTGGTTTGTAAGACGCGTAAGTCGAGTTAGGTTTATTTCAGTTTGCGTTAGATCAAAGTACGAAGGTATGCATTTTCTGTGCTTTAAGGTAAAAAAATTGGAAAAATCCGATCTCGAAATATTTTGATTTTTGTTGAAATGTGAAGTACAGATTTGAGAGGCGTATAGGCGCAAAGTGCAGTCCGATTCTCGGGTTCCACTTTACGTTTAAATGCACATAAAATATTATTGAATATGTATTCATCTCAACTGTATAATCTTAAACCTTAAAGTTCTCGTCTCCTTTCCATTTCGCTTATTACAAATTTTAATTCCAATCTGCATTGAATTTGAATACGGAACACCCACCGCCATCACTTATATACGAATTACAAGAAGAACGGTGAATTTCAGATAATCTCCAGAGGATCTTAATCGGCGATTAAAATAAAAAGAAACGAACCCGCTGAAATACCATAGATATTAAAATGCAGTTCCGGAGAAGGACTTTCGTGTCGCGACTTTTTAACTCGTCGGCAGAATTCTTCGGCCGCGGTCGCGAAGTCGAAACTTCTTCGCCACGCCATAATGTCCTCATTAAGAAATTTAGCGGGTGCCGGTAGAGGAGATGTTTTTTCGAAACATTATCTTATTTGGATTCTTGCTCTTTTTTTTTTTTCTTTGGAGACTAAGAGCCCCGCGGATTCGCGACGGTCAGGTCCAAGCGGAACGGAGCGGAAATGGAAAAGTTCCATTAAATGTACATCCTTCGCGAGGGATGATGGAGGGGGGAGGGGGGGGGGGCTAGTAGGGGGATGGTATCTCGTGTTTATTCGAAAAGTTTTCAAACTTCATGCAAATCCACCGTGACGACGACGACGACGACGACGACGACTGCGACGACTGGTGCGCTTCGTTACTGAGAATCGTCCAGTATTCCCGGCTCCCTTTCTCTCGAGGGTACACTTGCCACCTTCATTGTTTCGCGAAGGGAACGGAGGGCGGGGAACAGGGAACGCGGAGGAACTTCTTCGGCACACTTTCGTGCGGATTAATTAATTGCCCCTTCCATTTTACCCTTTTCCATATCCACCCCCTGAGGGTCCCCTTAACAAACGGGGGTGAGTGTAGACCCTTTTGGAAAAAATTAATCGCAGGCTGGTCCGAGGTTTTCGCGTATACTCTTCGACAGTCTCGTTTCACCCTCGACCAATAATGCTTTATTCGCGTATCACGCGATTAATTTAATACCGTCGGAAAGCTTAATTGACTTCGCGTTCGAAGGTACGATCGTTGACGTTGGCTCGTGGATATTAATGATTCGGACGATTAACTTCGTAATTATCGTGAAACGGTGAATGAAAAAGTAGCGGGCGTATGGATAATGATTAGTGAGGTGATTATGATTGATCGTGGCGCAATTACGAAAGAATTATTGTTTCGTCGATATGTCTCCGCGAGATTTGCATTTACGGTATGTACTCTGTTTTTTACATCGAAGAGCTCTGAATATAATGCACCGTTTGTAACAAAAAAAATTGAATTAGTTATCGAAGTGCCCGAGTTTAGGTCCCTCTTCCGGGAACCGGTCAGACATCGATATCGTATATCGATAGAAATTCTATCGAAGTCGAAGTCGATAATTATCTGTCAGGATAAATTTCGAAAGGTCCTGCTTTTCAACTTATATTCCCCTCTCATTTTCCGAGTGGCACTACGGAGTCTGTCTGCCACGGACAGGAGCAGACTACGCGGGGCGCATACTATAGAATCGTACAATGTAACCAACGGGGTGTAAGTTATACCGAGACGAATATCTCTCGTTTCGGACTGCTTCATTTTTAACCATCTTTTTTTTCCCTTCCTTTGCTTCTCTCCGGTACCATTATCCTTAGGTATTAAAAGAGGTCCTTGGCGAGCACGAATATCATTCTCGGTAATCAACTAAAAGTACGGAAAACGCGTGACACGTTCGCAGTCGTCGGAACGATTTCCATGAAGTTTTAATCGACGGGGCTCTCGCAGATTCATTGTTTATCGGTGGACCGTGCGTTTTTAATAACGGCAGTTTAACGTCAATAATTCGAGTTTAAGTGAAATCGATTCATCGTAACTGCAAAATGGTGTTATAAAGGGCAGATGAAAAACGTAGGTCATTTCCATATAATTGTTTCCCCATTGGATCTCGTTAAATTTCAACTTATTGCGCGAACTTTAATGTCGCGCGTTTCAATTGAAATTAGCGGACGAATAAATTTTGCTCCCAGAAATGCAACCACTGGCCCCCTCGTAAATCAGCCATGTTTTACTCTATCAATTAATCGGCGTCGTTCGAACATCTGGGACAAAACGCGGTAGGCTAAAAGACAAATTAACGCGCCTGCAATAATTAACGCCAGACCGCGCGCCGTTAATGTCCGTGCGAGATAAAAATTTCTCCGCCCCTAAATAATCGATCCGTATCGAGGAAACTTTCTCGTGGCGCCCGCGTAGCAATGAAAGCTTCGAAAAAATGTAACATCGCCCGAACGTCGTTGCGCCCGCTGGTTCGGATTAGTATCATTACGAAAACAACTGTTCGTTAGTGTCCACGAACCGCATCGAGCCGCCAACAAAACATACCGCGAACAAACATGAAATGGCAGTTACTATGCAACCGCACCGTTCGAAGTGCATTCTAGATGCATCGCTGTGGCCGCACAATGGACACTTTAAAGTGAAAGGATACGAATACGGTTTCGATGATTTCATGGAAACAATGTATATTGTTTATCAACGTGCACCGGGTGGCATGAATGGCGTTCCGCTTGTATACCGGGAATCCGTGTAGAAAATTTTTGAACGTGGCGATTGGTTTTTAGTCGTCCCCATTTTTTTGGGTTCTATATATAATCGAGTGATGTAATCAGAATTTATTTTATCGATTCGATGAAAAGATCGTGGGGTTTTGAAAAAGAAAATCCTAACAAATGATGGGTTATAAAACTTATCATTATGAAAATTACTCATTGTACGCAATTACAGTTTTTGTTCCCTCTCCTGCAACTCAGAGTAGAACACGGTACTTTTCGTTTACCGAGAAAAAATTGCGCGCGACGCTGTAAAACCTCTCAACGTTAGAACAGTGGCTGACAACTGCGGGTACTAACTACTTAAAACTACCGAAGCACTGTTTTACCCCGTGGAGTAAAATAATCCTTACTATAATATTTCTCTCTCATTATTATCATTTCGAATCCTCCTAAATATTTATAGTTATGAATCCTATTAACGCACGGGTATTATTAAAATACAAATTCGAGGTACCAACATTGGAGTTTCCACTTAATAACGCACTCAGTAGTATTAGTCAATCGCGTGGAATCTTTTCGACAGCAGTCCTACAGTTTAACAGTTCATTAACCATACGTTATTTGATCATTTTACAAAACGTCCGCATTAAACACATCGAGAATAATATACATGTAAAAGAAATACGACGGAAGTTATGTAAATCGTATTCCTTTTAAAACTCATTTTGAATTAGATATGTAGCGCGCATGTCTGTAGAACAAGACGGCAGACTGACACAGCTGATAAGACTAAGGAAAAGAGAGAAAAGCAACGTACATGGTAAAATCTAATTGATAAGGATTATCAAAAAAAAACTTTATTCTCGTACATAAATCTTTGTGGAATAATAGGTTTTAATGTCGTTTGGGGTTAAAGTTTGGTTAAAAGGCGTTAAAGGGTTTTCCAAATAATTGTAAGTAATAAATATCTCGTGTTTACAGTGAAACTCAGTTCGGAGTTTATCATATCCTCGAGATAAATTAACGACAGAAAAAGATTAACTTATCATATACATATCTACAAGTCGAACGCGGTTAACCGGTTAACGAGTGTCTAGATGCAGCGAGTGTATTCCTTCCGTGCGTGTCAAAGCAATCGGAGTGACTGGTATAAATTCGCGGTCGACGCGCCGTGGAAAGGGGGGGGGGGAGGGAGGAGAAAAGGGGAGCTGGCGTAAGCCACGAAATACAAGCGTCGACATGACAGTTGCGCCGCGACTGGATCCCGCGCCAGGTATACTCCCGTCTTTCCGCCCGGATGCACGTGCGCGACTCGCGGGTTCATTGTTGCGCTGACGTCCTATGAAGAAGAAAAACGGGAAGAGCGGGATGTCGGGGTTCGAGGGGGGAGGGGGAGGGGCGGAGGAGGGGGGGAGGGTGGCGGGAGTGGGCCTGCCGTTTACAGGGATAAACCTACGTACATGTACCTCAGGGGCTAGACGCCATAATTCTGTACAACGCCTGTCAAGTCCGCATGGCTTAGCACGCGCCTGCATCAACGCACCCGGCACGTACCTCGTACGCGCCGTATCCCACGCGTATGCACCGACACTCGTATCCACTGTCACGGAATGCGCGTATCGTTGTGCACAGTCCGTGCGCGAAGGAGCAAAGTAACGCGCCTCTCGTAGAGAGGAGGCCGCGAGTCGAACGACGTTGGGGAAATTATTGAGTGCCGCTGACGAGGTTAAGTCCCGTTTACACGGGCCACTTTGCCGATCGGCTCGAATGATCGCGCAAAGCGAATCGTGTAAACACTCGATCGTCGAGAGCGATGATTCAAAGCGAGAGAGGTGAACAAATATAGGCTGGGTTGGTGGGGGGGAGTCGTTCAATTTTTGTTTATTCGTCGCGGATCAGCGATTGAGAGGGAATCGAGCGAAACGAACCGTCGAATCGGGTATTTTTGTTTAACGATTGTTTTGCTAAAAATTCGCCGCACTTTCGGATATTCGTGGATACCTTCGACGGACTACCTCGTCGGTAAATTCATCGATGTGTTTCCGGTTTCTCTTTTATTCTCGATAGATTTTTGAATTCGGTTAAGGAATAAAGTGGCCAGAGAAGGGCACTCGATTCGGTTAATTCAATTTTAACAAACTCGCGCAAACGGTGGCCTTGATTTCAACGACGGATTCGCGTTCGGCGGACCGTCCAGAGTGACCCGTGCAAACGCGGCTTTAATATCGGGGAGAAGGAATTCGAAACTGTGGATTACGGTGGGGTAAACTCGAGCAAGTTGAAGTAATGTAACGAAACACGGGGCGAATCTATGTACGACCGCGCGACACACCGCGCTCTCGACGGAATCTACAATAATAGGAGTTTAAAGTACCCACGCATACGAAAAGACTCGACATAGTTTCAACGAGTTGAATTCGGTTTCGTGGAGCAGCCGTCGGGAGTTTACTCGGAGATGGTGGAATTCGCGCGCACTTTCCGCTCCGCAAAGTGACCGAAGTCGAGTGCAGGGTAAAGCCAGCTGAGTGCAAGAACGCCGCGGAATATTTGGCGACTTGAAGTACAGTTCGGAACTCGAACGAGCTCGGTTTCTCTGAACCTGGATTCGCCATCTGCGCCATTGCACGTGTACTCGTGACGAATTCAAGCGGACGCTTCGACGGGCTTCCGTTATTCTTTCATCCCTCGTCGGCGCTCGATGATCGCGTAAACGATAGTACCGAGATTTCTCATTGTCGCACGCGTTTATTCGAATGTGACGCTACCGGTGAAAATGAGTTTTGCGCGTCGGTACCCGAGCATCGTTGGAATCTAAACGAACCGCCATAAGTTTTGGAACAAAGTCTAGATCATGCACATCTCCGAATCTCCGGATATCCAAATTACTTCTAAAGCAAGCAAACACATGTGATTCCTTGTGAAATAATTTTCAGTAGGGTAGAAACTCTATCATTATTTCGTGATCAGCGACCCGAGTTGCACTTGATAGAGTAAAAAAAGTTTGGAGATCCGAAGATCCAGAGACGTGCATGATTTAGATTTAAGCCCAAGTTATTCCGAGTTATATCCAGTTGCTGAACAGTTGTTTCTTTTTAATTAAGTGATCCTTGGACTATCGAAATGCTCCACGCTGCATTAAAGTGGCCAAGAGATTATAGAAGTTATGCTATCTTTTGAGCGGAGTCCTCGCAAATCGTCATACTTATCTCGCAACGTTAAAACTCATTTTCCCTAATGGTACAACGTAAAACTGATAAATTTTTACGAACGGCATTATTCTTCTCGACTCGTATCTCTCTTATTTTAATGAAACATTTTCTGTTGCGAATAAATCGCATACCATTTAGCACCACACCCGCAAGTATTACACGCCATTTAATAGCTCCGTAATTTTAAAACCCGCATCGGAGCGTGGAATAATTTATCATTCGCAGCAGACTCGTATATTTTCGAAACCCCACCTCGTTCAAACCCAAGCAATTATTTTTTTCTACAGATCTAAATAACCCCCGGAAGTCTAACCCAACTATCTAGCATTACTATCAACTAGCGTTGAAAGTGATCTTAACGTATGATCGGTATAATTACTCGAGTACCCTTACTCGACATTGTACGTCAAAATCATTTACTTTTTATTACTACACGGCTTGACAAACCCACTGGCGATTCGTTGCACGTCAATTTGTTCGCGTACCGGTAATTACAAAATGAAGAGGATCTGGTGGATACTCATCCATCGCTGTCTTGTTTTTCGTACTGGCGATCCAATTATCTGTAGTTTTAAAGTTACTCGTAACCCAGCATAAGAAATACTTTGAACCCGAGGAACCTTTCGACCCTTCTGAATCACTCCCCACGTATCTTGCTGATTCACTTATTTTCCAATGTTTATTTTCGCAACGTTGGCTTACCACTTCTTTCATCCTTGTATTCATCTCATCGATTTTGTATTCCAAAAACACCAGTTTTTCTGATATCTACAGATCCAAACTATCATCGGATTTTGTGCAACCTCAGAAGGAAGCACTGCGAATAATGCCAACCAATGCTGTTTTGTTTTCTCGTCTGGAAATTAATTAAAGTAAAACTCGTTATTTATAACTATGGTTTAGGTTCAATTGAGAAAAAGTAATTATAGGTGGAAGCTTTCGTAAATTTTCCTTCGCGAGCAAACGCTGTGGCACTCTTCGACCCGAAATCTCCATACCGCCATCGCGCTGCGTGGCGCTAAAACAGTTAAATAAAAGCATTTATTTCTAACTACCACTGTACGACTCTTCGACCTTGATCAACAACGCATCGCGCATCAGCGTGCAGATTCTCGGCTAAACGAACATCCGTACAACGGCTGACGTCGAAAATCGGTCATCGCAAAGTTCGCGAATCCGATTTCGAGTTCGAATCACGTTTGGGACTCGAGTCTCGCGAGTAATCAAAACGGTCGACGTTCGAGTAACGGGCGGTTTCGACGATGAGTGGCATTGCACGGCGCGATTCTTATTCGATTCCTCGTGTTTTTGCCAGCCGTTCCCATCGCCCGCATGAGTGACGTCGGCGTCAAATTCTTTCCTCGAATACAATTTTGTTTCGTCGGGTAAGAGCGGGATGAGATTTTCGACGTTTCAACGGGAAAAATGTCACGTTCGGAAATTATTGCGGTGGCAGATGGGAGGGAAATAACACGGGAATCCTCTAAAAGTCAGGGCATTTTTGTTTTATTCCCGTGGATGAGAGACGTCAGGTTGGAACGACTGGGAGGTAAAATAAATAAAAAAAAAAGAGAGAGGGGATGGGGGGGCGTCAATTTGACTTCGCAGATCTCAAATGTACGTACCTATTTTATTACACCGGGCGGGTCCGCGAGACGAGATTCGCCGGGCAAACGTCGAGCCAACGATGAGCTTGAAAAGTGACTAAAGTAGTCGACGACGTCACAGACGAATGAAATCTGATCGTCGAGAATCCGATCGAACGTTTCCCGTTACATCGACGAATTCGAGCTCTCATTACAAATGCCAGGGAACAGCGCCGCCTCGTGGACGAGGAAACCCAAAACATATCGCGTTCGCCATAAAGTCGAAACCCGTCGACTGCGCGTGCCACGGTGTACGACGGTATTCGTCCTGGAACGTAAATGCGCATCGATATTTCCAATATCATAGGAGGAGGGGTTAAGGGGAGGGGGAGCCGTTAATTACGCGGAGCCAATAAATGCAGGGTGCATCCGTTGGGATGACGGAATTGCATCCGCGAAGCCTCGTTTCCACGTTACCTCGGCACCGGTTTCCCTTTGGCGCAACGATTCACGGTACGCCGGCGCTAATTCGATGAAAATTAATTAGCATCGGTCCTCCGCTCTCTCGAGGTGATGCGTCGCGCGCGCCTTCCCACCGTCTCTCGCCCCCGAACGCCGAGGCGTCGAACGGTGCACGACACGGCGACGAACCGTGAAATCGAGCACGGAATCGTCCCACGGGCGAAAATTTGATTAGCCGCGCCGTGTCCTCGCGCGTCTCGTAGCTTTTGCCCCTCCGGTGGTGGATTTTCAACGAGAGGTGGAAAATTTTGAGGTGCGAGGAGAGAGCCTTGCGGTTTTCGGGGCATCGTTGGGAGGCCTCCGTCGTTTACCTGCACGCTTTTGCCTCCCCCCCCACCTGGGCGATCTCGCGGCTAATTTTCTACCGCGCGGTCGCCGCTGTTTACTCTGTCCCGTTCGTTCGACGTTATTTCAGGACCGGAAGCTGGAATTTCTGGCGCGCTGGTATGCTCGTGGGAGCGGAAAGGATTTCGGGACTTGGCGTTTGACGGGTTTTCCGTGGGAAATTGAAAGCGTGAGTTTATAATTAATCGTCAGGTAATTAGTACGATAATGCGGCGGGGGGAGGTGTTTGAGTGCCGAGGATTTTACGGTTTGATGGATTCTCGGGTGTCGCGCCGACGACGTCGGTTCGCATTCCAAAATTTTCGCGTTAGAGGAATGCCGACGATTCGAACGCATCCGCGATGCATTTTCACTTTAATCCTTCGACGAAGAGCGTCGGGCGGTGTATCGCGAGAGTTATTCGTAGGACGGCTCGATGTGCGCAAAAGCGTTTGCAAATTTTTTTTTTTTTTTTTATGAAGAATTGTGCCACGTTATGGAAATACAAAAGGGCGGTTGTTTGTTCGGAACGAGAATGTGGCGGGAGTGAAATGTAAACGTAGATTCGCTATTATGAGCGCGAAAGTATAAGGTGGAGTGTAAAATGGAAGTACCTTTTGTGCACGAATTCCGTTGCGTTTTCGAGCGAGTGCGTGGCAAGTGGAAAGGATCTTTATTAGCTCGCTAGAATCCGTTCTTGAGGGTGGTTGAAAATATTATTTAATGTAAATTAGGTACTGGCTGGCTACTACCGGCTGGCGGGACTCGGATAATTTCATTTTAATTCAACGTAACGCAGCGTAAAATGAAATGTTATCGTACTCGAGCGCAAAAATACTTACGTTACTCGACTCAACGCGAGTGATGGCTGGGTATTTAAATGTTACACTAGCGAACGTTTACATTTTGAGATTTATAAATTTAAAGTAACAGTAATCCTTAACTATTGTAGTGTCGCACAACGTGTATGGTTGTTAGCAACACTCGCCAGAAGTGCCAATAACGATATATCGTTGCGCGTGCGATGGCGCCTTACTATTCGCATCGCGAGAGAACTCTGGCTCAAATAAACTGAAAATTCGTAGGGAAGCTTTCCGTGCTTTAAAGCGAACCGAAACGAAATGTTGTGAAACATTTTGTTATGAAGTTTCAAGATTTTAAAGATCTTGAATTTTTTTAACGGCTTAAATCTAGATCATGCACATCTCTCGATCTTCAGATCTCCAAACTTTTGTTTACTCTATCAAATATATTTCTGGTCGCTGAACACGAAATAATTATAGAATTTCTATTCTACTGAAAATTATTTCACAAGGAATCACGTGTGTTTGCTTGCTTTAGAAATAGTTTGGAGATCTGGAGATTCTGAGATGTGCATGGCTTAGATTTGTTCCTTGTTAAGTAGCTTACATCACTTGGTTCGATATTTTTCGCTCAAGTACAACTTCAAGAGCGCCAAGAAGGGCTATAAAATATACTCGAGCAATGGAAGAATAACATTCGTATCGCATCGTGCCCTGAAATCTTTGATCACTCCGACCAACCCCCAGTTGTAATCACGAATATCGTGCTGGAAAAAAAATACCCTAACGAATACGCGGTCGTATCCCTTAAAAACTCATCGTGATTAAGCACTGAATTTCCGGAATTAGAGGGAAACCATGGGGATCGTGTCGACAGGGCGACTTAAGGTTCCCAGGTCACGTAACGACTTCTTGTCGAGGGGGGTGGGGGGTCACAGTGACCCCGTTACCTCTGACCCAGCTGAGAGCACGTGATTCCCCACGCACGTTGAAATCGGCGTGTATTTTCACGTAAGTTTGCACACGAACTATTTACCCATACCTGCCGGAATTGGGGCTCGTGATAGACAAACGTTTGTCATGAAATCAGACACGGTCGGCTGTCCCACTTGATGAAACGTTGTAACCCGACTCGAGCCCATGGCATCGATTTTTAACGAAATAATAATCATGGGGTGAAGTGGATATCCCGTCGATCGAAGCTTCCGGAAAGAATTTCGTTCGAGTGTCGGTTCATCGGGATTTCTGTAATAAAGAAAAACGAACGATCAAACTTTTTTTTTTTCATTAAGGGTACAATTTTGGAACTATCGTCAGCCGCCGGATATATACGCGATACAGATTTTTTTCATTCAAAATTATTCCGCGTCCTGGAGACATTTCTAGCTTACTCGAAATATACGAAACTATAAACGTCATTCGAGGCTGATATTTCAGGATAATTTAAGGTCGACAGCGAAACGCTTAATTAACTAAATATACCGAACCAGTATAACGATCGGAAATAGTCGCAAGAACATCCATTCAACGATATAATAATTTCCGGTCCATTAAGCGGCCCCACACACGAGTATAATAGATATTGAATTTTAAAGCGCCATCCCCATCGGTTTGCTCGCGTGGGAGAAATATAAATAACCATGAAGTTCAACGATGAAAAACCCACATAGAGGGAGAGTGGGCAGGAGCGAGTAGGTGACTACGAAGGGGTGAAAAAAAAAACAGAGGGGGGGGGGATGGGGGAAGGGCGAAAAGGGTGCAGATATTCCGGAAGGAACGTACGTATTTGGCGAGGGTCCAGCCGCTGTCTGCGCGCTCGGAGTGTCCATTATTCCATTAGCGGTTGCCGTGTTAACTCTTTATTGCCCCCCCCGGTATATGAGCCACCGCTCTTCATTCCCGGAGAGGGCGCTTAATGTCCACATTTCCACGGGATTACCGTAAAACCGTTCCGGTACCTGGCAAGCGGGCGAGATAGGGCCCGCGCTCGCTCCACCGTTCGTGAACGCAGGAACTCTCTTCGCCGTTTCTGCGTGTGGGGACAAGCGTAAGCTCAGGCTCAAACCGGCGAGGTATCAAGAACTAGTGACCGTCGTGTTTATTGATGAATTTAGGGCGAACGGGGAAACGAGTTGTGTTTAGGGGCGAGTCGAGGTAGTTGGGAATTTTAATTTGTTACGGAGGGACGTCATAATTTTGCGGGATTTTAGGGTTTTACGGTGATTATGCTGCTTGGTTGCATGTAGACATTTTTTATTTGACACTATTACAGAAGGAAACAGTCGTGATTGTAATCGTCGATTATAATATTTTATTGGAGAAAGCAGTGTTTTTTTGGTTATCTAGCTTCGTTACATTTTAAACGCTGGCCTCCAGATTTTTTATTTTTGATGGTTTACAATTGGCTTTTTAGTTTACATGTTTCTTTTTTACTCTTGAATTTTTTACGTGGAAATATAACGCGAGATGAAAACTTTTGACGCTTTTGAGTTTATTTTAGAAGAGTTATTTGTTAGTATCAAATATACAGTATATACAATATGGCAAAGAGGAGCACGTTACTAAAAAAATTATTTTTCCATCGATGTCCAATCGAGTGACCGCGCATCAAATATATTAATTATTTTCAACAGGCACGGTCTGTAATCATTTTTAGTATACGTCGAAGGAAGATTTAACAAAATTATTTTAGTCGTATAAAACAAATTGAACTCGCTCGATGTGGGACGAATGAGGTTCGCGTGATATGTATTTAGAGGATGGGGAATAAAATTTATCGCCAATCCGTGTATCGCCCAAACAAACTCGTTGCGTCACCTATAAATTTTAGTATGCAAAACTTCCGTACGCGTTCGTGTCATTTCTTTTTGCATTTTACATGAAGGGCTAAAACTAGATTCATCGGTTATTTTGAGTCATGTAAATGCATAAATCAATTCCGATTTATCCGCGGTACGCGATGTGAAATTTATTGAGGTGCTATTGTAAACGCTCTCGCTGCCCCGAAGCTTCCTGAATAAATTTGAGAATACAGTTTTTTGCGTCTTCTTTGAGTTTGCTGAAAATTTTTTTGATCCGTAGAGATTTGTTCTGTTTTATAAAATGTACAAGTTATTCGAGTGACCTGTTTGTAATACTTGACCCTGTATAAATTTATTATCCCTGATTACTTCACTCCAGTAAAATCATATTCGGGTCTCTCAGTTTTAGTGATTGGAGAAAACGTTTCAAGCAGAAATATTTTAAACACTAGAATTATTCCGGTTCCATTAATATTTCTCAAATGACACGGCTGCATCTTTTTCAGCTCAATTCCTGGAATTTTTATTATAAGAATTATACGGATTAGACGCACGATCTTATAAACCATTATCTCCAATTTGATGTTCTCCACGAGAAAATTTAGAAACCCGTGACGATCCGTAATGACATTCGAGATTATTGGTACGCGACCTGTGATGCAATTTCGTGCATCGACGGGCACAGAAATTTTCTCGGCACCGTTCTCTTTGTCATAAAGCGGAGAAAAGGACAGTGACGTTGTGTTTTACATAATTTATGAATTAATGCATCCTAATTTGCATCGCGATCGAAGCTTACCGACTCTGAATTTCCACTGACACGGAAGTCAAAAAACATTTTTCCTTACTTGTATCTCACGATTATCACGCGAGTGGTTTTTTTTAAAGATAAATTTGAGTTTATCGCACTCGAAACAAGAAAGAACTGGACACGGGAAACGAGACTTTCGTTTCCCGTGATATTTTCCGTATTCCGAGTTACTCGAAACTTTCCAATTGAAAATAATTCGATACCTACGCGCATTGATTTTCATTCCTGAAATGGAAGAGTACGTGCGATCGATAGAATTGTTTTGTTGCGTCGGCATGGATCGGCATCATTGATTACAATTTCTAATTAGTCGAAGCAACGATTTTGTTATCTGGCTTCGTTAAATATCATGTAACAGTTGGAATGGCATCTGTCGAGTCGCGGATGTTATTACAAAAATTTCTATCGCGCACCGTTGTGCGCCGCGAAATCCCTCTATCAAATTGAATTCAACACGAGACCGCGATAAGTGTATCGTTAAGGGGCTATCGTATAACAAACGGATTGTTTTTCTATTCATTTACGGAAAAGCTTCGGACACAAAAACCCCTACGTTTCAATGTATCGATGGGGACACACAATATACATTTCCAACGATCAAACATTTTTCCAATAATTCCATTTAACGTATCGTCGGTTTTATTTTACATCGGCGCTTGATACTACGCAAATGTTTCAATACTCGATCGACCTGAAGTGGTTGTCGCGTACTACTCAACGCGTCGCGTTTTTTCAATTTTATCTAACGTCAAAAATCCTTATTACGCTAATTTCTTAATTTACATTGAAGCGACGTGTTTATCTTATACCATCCAATGTATCGCGTATCTTGAACTTCCTCCCGCGTCGGAAATTTGTACTATAGATATTTTTTAACGTTCGAGCAACGTAAAGTGGCTGTCGTTTGCTACTTAACGTATCGAGGATCTTCAATTTTATTGCGCATCGGGTATCGGTACTACGCTAACGTTTTTAACATTCGATCGACGCAAAGTGGTTGTCACGTACTACTTAAACGGTACATCGCTTGATCCATTCCGAATTTTATTGCGCGTGCTCAAAGTGGGTACTATGCTTTTTGTCTTTACACTCCCAACGACGTAAAAGCGATCGTCCCGGTCACATTCGCACGGCAAAGGCGGAAAACAGAGACGACGGTTGACGCGTTCGAAGGAATAATATTGTCTTCCTCCTTACGAGCCGTGCCTCGGATTAAGCGAGTAAAAGGAAAACCCGGTACAAAGGGGAAGCTCGAAGCTCGAGTAATGAACGAACTTGAAAAGAAACGGAAGAGTGCAAAGGAAGCAGCCTCGATGAAAAGAGAGAGAAAAAAAAGAAAGAAACAAGAGAAGTGGCGGGAAGCCTCGATTTACTTTCAGTCCCGGCTCTCGTCTTCGTTGCACGTGTATTTTATGCGTTTCCCCGCGAGCCGTCCGCATTTTTCGATTGTTTTTCCAATCTCCCTTACCGGCGTTACTGCGACTCCGGGTCCCATGCAGATTTCAGAATCCTTGCTTTACTCTCCCTTTCTCCTCCTCCGTGTCACGGGCTGCATCGAGCCCCACTGCGGGGAGAAACCGGCGTGGGTTATTTTCTTAGTCGGCCGACCCCCGCAACACGATTTTCCTTGGCGCGTCGCGCTTTTCCTGCTCGTTTTCTTTCGCAGAACCGTTCCCTCGTTTCGTTGTTACCTCCGCCTCGGCGCAGAAATAGGTGGATAAGTGAATCCGCTATGCGTGTCGCATTTCGTGCCCGGGGATTTTAAGTTTGGAAACTTCGGGACACTGAATTTGGTTTCGGATACCTGGCTTGGGAATTCGGTATAAGACGTATTAGCTACCGCACCGAACTTCTCTGTACCGTGGAAAATTGTTGTTGCTCGCGTAGTGTCTTTATTAAATAACAAACTTGACAAGAAGTATATAAGAGCTTTACATTGACGGATGAGAGGCGTACTCGATGTAACCGGTAGGTTAATTAGATTATTCACTGGAACTTTGATTAATACGTTCCATGCCCCGTGTACAGTTTTAGGTAATAGCTGAAACTCATTTCTACGCCAAATGATTTGTTTCGTTAAACATTTAAAATGACCAAAAAATATATTTACAGTACTGAAATAGGAAAAGTAGGCA